>JALJVW010000197.1:2827500-4205000 GCA_024865655.1 Emberiza elegans | reverse complement strand
TGCTCCCAGCCATGCTCTGCCTGTAATGACAGCAGGGCACAGAGCAGAGCAAGAGCTGCAGGGTTTGGGTTACAGCCTGTTTAGCACTCCTGTCCACCACCAGGCTAGACCATGACTGCCTTGAAAAACACAGACTGGGGCTGCATAAAGCAGGCAGTAATCATGAGGTAATTACATTTTCAAATGACATAAATTAACCACAATTGTGAGAAATATTCCCTTTGATCCACCGCTGGATGGCATAAATATGACTGTTTATATAACCCTTTACTTTGAATCTCACTTTAGAAGAGTTTGAAGCATAAAGCACGCAAAGCAAAGACTTACATAATGAACAGAAAATGTATTTAATAAGGACAAGGCAATACTCCACTGCATTTCCCTCAAAAATGCACACAATGAAAAGCAACGTGGATAAGAGAATAAAGCAGGATCCTATGCAAAATCCCAGTGCTGACAGCCTTGAACTCTGTTCCAGCCTGAATTCAGACCTCAGTTTCTACCCAGTCCATCACGCCATGCCAGGGCACACCACAAGGCCAGTCCAAACGGGAAATTCAGCCCATGGTTATTGTGACCTATGAGGGCATTTCAGAGCAAATACACTCACCCACTTTATCATAAATCAGCATCAGACATTTGGATCAAGTTATTTATCACCTCATGCCCTGACATGAAGAGGAAAACCAATTTTAAAACGTCACAGCTGGAGTGCAATGAGAATTCTGACTTGATATTTGGAATTACAGCTGGTATCTTTCTATTACATTGGCACCTTTGGTAATATTTACAAAGCTAAACACTATGGTGTACAACTGCAGATTTGAATGAGAGCACTTAACCACATGACTTTCAAAACACATATTTTAATTTTATCTGGATTATAATTGCTAATAAATGATGTTTTCATTAATTGGCCAGAACCCTCATTTCATTATCTCAGACAAGAGAAACAGGGACTGTAAGTAGGCATTGTAATTTTAAAGTAATGCAATCCTTCATCTGACTAGAATACAATATGAATATTTCACTATTTGAATGACTCTAATTTTTCACTTCCTGCTCAGGCAGAACTGATTCGAGACAGCACTCCATTTTTTAAAAAAAATATGCATGGGTTCAAAAGTGCATGCCAACATATGGACATAGAGTAATTCTTTAAAAACTCAGCACTGGAGGCTATGAAGAGCAGATCTTATACAGAAAAAAAAAAAAAAAAAAAAGATCAATATAAAGAAAAAATTGTTCCAGATGTAATTGAAGTCATACATTTTTACATGACTTCTGCTATACACCCAATTACTGCTATTTATCAAACAGCAGACAACATTGAACCTGGCAGCATAAAAAACAAATTTTACTAAGTTAGGAGAAAAATAAAAAAAAAAAAAAAAAAAATCATCAGAAAGGGAAGGAAAAAAGATACAAATAATAAATAATTCAATATTCCTGAGGAAAGCTCTTGCAGAAAAGGCCTGACTGATTCAAACATCAGACGTGAGGCTGACAAGAGATATATCGATTTAGACAATTCTATCATTATTATTCCAGCCTGAGTCCTTCAGAAAAGCTGTTCTTTTTGCCCCTGTTTTTATTGCTGTAATTGCCAACCTTTCCTCTTCTACCTTCCTCTCTTTGAACTTGGATTCATTATGGCTTTATTCTCAGTCTAGCTATAAAACACTAAGTAGAAATCCTGGTTTCATCTATTTGAAATCTAAGTTCAGTTAAAGATACAATGGTGGGAAATATTTGCTTTATGTACATGCAACTTCAATGCTTCCTCAAAATAGGTCAAGTGCTTCTTGAAGTTTCTAATTATAAGAACAGGCCTTCGACTTCAGGATTAAATACATGCAAGATGACAGCACTGTTTAGCTCCAATTTAACTTTGCTGAGTTCAGACCTTTACCAAACTTACCACTGACTGCCCCTAAGTTGATATGTGGACATAAACTATTTTTTGTACACAAACTGATCTTTTAGTTTGTTTTCTGTACCTTGAATAACACTGCACCACTGTAGTTGTTCTCAACAAAAAGCCAACCAAACAAGGAAAACCCAACCCAAAATCCTGGTAGGTCAATGGGAATGAGTAAAACGAAGCTGTATAATTACTGGAAGAAAGAATTCCTCCATTAGGCATCTGCAAGCAGAACTATTTCTTTGCTGTTCGATGTGTTAATTACAACTGGATAGGATATGCCACAGAAAATTAACAGTCTTGCAAAGACATCAGAGGTAAACACACAAAACAGGAGCTGCTTAAGGGTCAGGAGAGCAAGTCAATTTTGAAGAAAGATAAAAGAACTGTCATGTATATGATTGCTTATGAAAGAGAAGAGGGCAATCCTGCCTTGTTATCATCAGTTAATTAGGCACTACAGTCAGGCGTGCATACGCTGCAACATTTGCCATGGTAATCAAATGTATTATTCAAATGTGAAACAAAACAAAAGCAAGGCAACTCTGACAGGGGAGAATGCAATCTGCCCACATAAAGGTGCTGAATTAACTTTTATCTGTTAAAAGGAAACTCAGGAAGATGTTACATCAACTTTCTCAAACCGCACTGCCTTGAAATTCAGACTGCAATTCTGCTTCTAAAGAAAATACTCTTTTCCAAATTTGATTCACATGTGAGGTGATGACCTTTGCAAGCAAAGACAAGGGTAATGAAAAGCAATTGATAGTGCAGTAGGATTCTCTTATGTCTTTAATATAAATATGACACTGAGACTAACAAATGCACTCTTGACAAAGCATGCAATCTCCTGAGTAAAAAAAGAAAAAAGAAAGCAATATACCACATTTTCCCTGTCCTGAGCCATAACTGCAAGGAAAAATAAAACTAATAACTGCTCTGCAAATGATGTGATGACACCATGTGATAACTACCCTGTTTCACTGAGGCTTCTACCATGTTACTGTACAGCCAGTCTTTTTTCAGTATGTACAAAATGGATGCTTTTTGGTGCTATTTTTATTTGACTGGACAGAAGACATCCAATACTAAGTTGGGTACCAAAATTAGGATCTTTGCCAGGGAATGACAACAAGCTAATGGCTTCTCATGTCTTATATTAAACTTTTACACAACATAATTTTCAGATCATGTGTTTCCTTTACATGGGATTGGGAAGCAAAATCCCACTGGACTTTTTTCACCTTCAGCAAGGTGTGTGTCCCTAAAGGGGCGACTCTGGGTAAAATGTAGGCTCCCTGTAGGAGTATGGAAAGGGAGAGCAGGGCACTGCTCCTCAGGAAAATCTGGGGGAACTGGGAGAGGGATTCCAATGGGCTGATTGCCTTCACGTCTCCAGGGAGGTGGTGAAGGACCTGGAGAAGAGCAGATCGGTCAGAAGCACCTGCCATGTCTGCTCCCTGAGCAGGAGCCTCTGAGCCACCATCCCGTCAATGCCAGGAGCCCCTGATGAAGGGAGTAATGGGGTCTGACTCCATGATTCAGAAAGGCTGAACAAATGCTTTATTAAGCTATACTACATTACTCTAATGCTATACTAAATTACATATTAAAAAGATACTATACTAAAGAATACTAAAGAAAAAAACCCATGACTGTCCGAGACAGCCAGGACACAGCTTTGAGTAATTGGCTCAAAACTTTCACCAGTGTCCAATTTACAAATCACTCCAGGTAAACAATTTCCATAACACATTGCACACGTGCAAAACAATAGGAGCAGTGAATAGAGATAAGAATTGTTTTCTCTTCTTCTCTAAGTCCTCACTGCCTTCCCCAGGAATCCTGGGAGAGAGAATTATGTGTCTCTCTGTTCAGAGAATGGGAATTCCACCCCATCCCACGCTGCTTTCTTGAGGCTCCCAGTTGCCGGGGACGATGTCAGGAGGGGAGCTCTGGAATGGTGATCATCTCTCAGTGCTCCATCACCCCTGCCTCCATCCTGTGCTGGGGCAAGGAAACAAACCCTCAGGGCAGGGGCTCCTCAAACCAGCACCAGGGCCTTGATGCAGCAAGGCACCCAACTGCAGAACAGACACAGCCCATGTTCTGGAGCACTCCCTGCACTCCAGACCTGCTTCTGCAAGACTAGGAAATAACTGGTGGCTTTTCACACCTATTCTGTAGTTCTTCAAACATTTTCCAATTCCATATTCTTGCATAACAACTATGGCTTCCTTCTATTCTGCCCAAAAAAAACACTGACAATACAAATAAAGAAAAATATCTTTGCTGAGTGGGCAGGTACTGACCAACTTTGATGATTAAATTCTTCTACAAATACCAGTGAAAAGAAGTAATAAAAATACAAAATTATGTAGCAGAGTATTATCTATTATGCTATTATTTTGAAGACAGCTGCCATCAAAAGATATATATCCCCAGTGAAAATCAATGCAAATGGAATTTATCTAACAAATCTGTATTATTTTTTCGAATGTCTCTCCTTTCCAATCCCTCCTTTTCCTGCACAATATTCTCAGTGTTTGACCATCTCAATCAAATACTAGAGAAGAAAATAACACGATACAGAAGTCACTCTTCTGATCAAATTAGGCTAACATGGATCAATATAAAACCTTAGTGCATCTGCAATCTCAGAGTCTTCAGTGTCCAGGCTTTCAGTAATCTCTGAAAAGAAGTAATATCTGTTTCCTTGACACGGACGTTTTCTTTTAGTCTGTCTGTCACTTCCCATTTCAGCTAACAAAATGTTGGATGCAGCTCATCATTGGGCAAATATTACAGTCCCATAGAGTACAAAATGGGAGGAATTGTTTCAGACTGAAAATTTAATACAAGAACAAATCTGCAAGGAATTCTACAAACTTTAGAAGACAGAGATACATAAATGTGAAAACATAACACTACATATACACCTTATTTTTCCACCAAGCATTCAGAAATGTTTAAAATTTGTTTTGGAAGAAAAAAAAAAGATAATAATAAAACCAATGTAAAATAGGCAAAGAAAAAAGCAGCACCTTGAGAAAAGAAAAGCAGCATCAATACAACTTCCTGGCCTTGTAAATAGGCCTTGTTTTACCTTCTAATCAATGCAAATATTTACTATGATCAGAGAGAGATGACCTGGCTACTAAATCAGTTCAGCATTCATCTTGCTAATACAAACAGGCATGTTTTCATAACCTAGAGATGCAAATGTTTCGTGGTCAATGGACAAAACATCTGATGGTCAATGGACAAAACATCTGGATTGATGGAAGTTGTGGGGACATAGAAAGAAAATAGCAACCTGCAAAAATAAAAATAACTCCATTTATCCCTCTTTACCTTTTACTGCATTTCCAACAGTCAGATTTACGTAGCTGGAATCTGAAGTGAGGATGAAGCAAATAATGCCTATAGAAGACTCACATTTGACTGTGTGTTACACACTTCAAAACTGCACTGCCAACTGTTCCAAGACTCCCTGAAACCCCCAAGCCCTTTACCAAGGATGAACAGCACCACTCCTCCCATGAAATGTGATAAAAATATCTATGAGAAAGAGAATGTAAAGAGAAAACCAGATATATATGGAAAATCAGGAGCATTCCTGCCACTCAAAAATTGTTGAAACATGTGAAATTAAGACAAGGAAAATGTCCTTTCTTACTATGCTACCTAGAAGAAAAATTTAAAAAACAAAGAAAAACAAAACAAGCTTTCACTTTTCACCTCATAAGGCACCCACACCTATTACATCACATAATAAAATTTGTCAGACTTTGCTTTGTATCCACCCAAACCTATTTCTGATTTCTGCCTCAGTGTGAAACTCCTTACACTGCAGCTAAAGGAACAGTGAAATTTTAAGAGCAGTACACAAAAACATTTCTATCTTAAATGCCTCTCATCTTAGAGTGCTCTCCATTTAAAAAACTCTTTAGTTGTAGTGGAACTGACTTTGTAAGTGTTCCACACAACAGAAGATGTGTCTTAAGTAGCAGAAAGTCATTGATAGCATATGCAAACATCTACCAATAGAGCTGGCCTTCCATATCTGCATATTTCACAAATGTTAATTAAAATTCTGCAGAAGATCTTCAAGTATAATGCCTGAATTTTGAGATTACACGACACTTGAAAAGTTCAAATAGCGCACATCTTACTGATGCACAACATAAAAACTGATTTTCAAGAATAAGGGTCAACATGGCACCACAGCATTATTACAAGGAACTCAATTTACTGTTTCAGCCTCTTCATTTTAAGATATTGCAGTTTTATCAATTTTTTTTTCCACACTTTAATTTGTTTGATTATTAGGCAAATACCATATCAAAGCAGTGAGACTAAAGAGAAATTTCACACTCTTGAACTTCAGTAAGAAATGCCCACCAGCAAGAAAGTGAATACAATGCAATCTTGAATTGCCAAGGCTCATCTCAGCCCCAAAGAGAGCAGGTAGGTGGTGCTTAGAAAAATACAGTTGTCTGGAAAGACTCAGTGCATTATGAGAAGCTTTTCTTTCACAGGACTATTATTTCCTGATTATAATAGTGTCACCTGATATTTTTTCTACATCAGCAGGAAATAACAACACTTTGGGATTTTAAAAATCTCTTTGAATGTGTAAAATAATTTAAACATATGGTGTTCTGCATTATCTTTCAATGGGATTGTGCTCTGAGTGGGTATGGATATGATTATAGCATTAGCTTTTCCTCTTTTGCATTTAGAACATTTTTCCTCTGCTCATGTTGATAGGGGGGAAAAAAAAGTCTCCTCAATCCACTAAAATAAATACTTCTGTTATATTCTATTGCTCCAACAATGAATAAAGCAACCATGCAGGTTTATAATATCAATTCACAGGGTTCTTTCTGCTTCAGTGAACTGTTTCTGAAAGGTTCAGAACAAAGCTACAGGCAGATCGGACAAAGCTGCTGTAACAGGATTTACATTATACTCAAACTGATAAGACCACATCAGAGAACTGCTCAATCTCCAGTACCTTTGCTCAGAGTGGCATGAGGGCTGGGAGGATTTTGGCTCTCAGCACCTGATCACAGCATCTGTATTACACCTACCAGCTTAAACACCGATCCAATCTCACCTCCGTAGGATAATTTAAATTTCCTCTTGTTCCTTTGCACCCTCTTTGTCAAGTGCATCGGGATGGGGATAAAATGGGATCCCAGGAAAGCTACAGCAATATTGAGTTATCGACTGTACTCACATGGTTATGAAAGGGAGCAAATTACCTACATACTAACATCTACTGAGATCTAAAGTAATTAAAATATTCTATATTCAAATCTTTAGTTGGCATTTCTGGGTGGAAGGAGGGGGAGAGCACATCCCAAGGGAAAGCAAACGTAATGCTCAATAAATAATGAATTAAATACCACCAGGTGAAGTCACTGCCCTGGATTTCTTGCAAGCAAAGAGTTTCTTTGTGCAGTCTTAGCTACAGTCACATTTTTGAACATGTTTCTGCTTCAAGTAACTGCAACAATTCAGGTTTTTTCTTTCTTCTCCCTTAACCACCTTTATCTTTGCAGCCCACACTGATTATGCCAGACTAGCCCAAAGAATCCTGGTTTCCTCCTTGCTACTGAACATTCAATAAACATTCAAACAGAACTCAATTGTGCACAACAATGAAGTGAAAGCTTTAATTAAAGCACAAAAGAAAACATCACAGCATTTCTGGAACGTAAAGCTGCCATTCTAGAGATTCCCAATTACCTGCTAGAGGTGATTCCCTCAAAGTTCCTGCCTCAGTGCAGCACCTAACACAGATTCTTTTGCATCACCATCACAAGCTGGTTACACCATTTCTGGCAACCAGCACCGTCCACAATCCAGCTTTTTTTCACTTAAACCATAGCAATCAGTCGAGCAAGAGTTCAAAAACAAGGACAGCAATTAAAATGCACATTGCTTCTCATGCCACGAGCACGGTGGCTGGACTCACCAGGGAGGCAGGATGGAAACTGCTCCGTGCCAAGGCTCGGGACCGGCTCCTGCTGCCACCGAGCGCCGCTCGCCCGAGCGTCCTGCACCGCTCTGCTCTCAGCAGCCACAAGTGTGGGGCTCCTATTACCTCTAGCAAACCTTGGCTTTTGGAAGCACTTTTCCTTCCCAGAATGAGACAAACCCCGCAACGGAACTGATTTGCGACCTGCAAAACTCCTGGCTCAGCAAGACACAAAGCAAACAAGGGAAAGAAATATCTTGACCGAATGTGGTAGGGATAGAGTGTCTGTAGGAAGTTTGCTTATGGAATGAAAAAATCCCAAACCCACCAAATACACAAAATTTAGTAATTTGAGCGTCTCTAAAAAGACACCACATCACCAAAAATTCAGACAGCAACATAGTGGAATATTTACAGTAGTCTGTAATGAATGGCTAAACCAGCCTAATATTCACCTATAGCCTGTGAGAGAATATCTTCCCTTTATAAGAAAAACCAGATTTTAAGAATGCAATACCTACATAAACAATGCAACTCTGTACCAAATTGTTTGATTCCGGATGTTTAGTTACAAAGAAAAGAGGAATTCTCTTAAATCTGTAGGGAAGGTGTTCCTGCTTCAGAAAAAAAGCTTTTAATGCCTCTGTTCATGAAAAGGTACACACTTGTTCTGAGCAACTTCCACTTGAGCTGGAAACTTTGCCTTGGCTGTATGTTCTTTGGCAACACCTGGTGGAGTTTGGATAAAACTACAATAATATTGTAAAATAAAAGTTACGGCAACTCTTGGATTTTTTTTTGTCTAAATGCTTCTGAAGAAGTTACTTAAACTGTTCACAAAATGCAAACTTCAAGTTAAGAGGAAGCGGTTTCTTGGGTTTCACTAAACATCAGTGGGTATTTTTATAATATCAAATTCCATATTACAATAATTACAATAGCTAGCTTTGATCTTGAGATTAGTAGCCAGCTTGTTTTGCACTATTATAAGGAAAAACCAACAAATAAAATTTAAAAATGCCTTCTACTTAATGCAACCCAGAAAAAAAACATATTTCATGTTTATAACAAGTTAACTGTCACTAACAGCAACAAATCAAGCAAACTGTCATCTCTATACAAAAAAAATACAATGAAATAAGGCACATTTTAAGAGAAAGTGTCTGAACCCATTTTGTACTTTCTCTGTCAATGCCTGGGAAAAGTTTTGTCAATTTAGTCATTAACAGACAGAAGTCATTCCAACTGAGCAGAGAACAAGTATCTGCTTGTGGCACAGACCTCCTGGAATTATAATCCATCAAAAACTATTCACATGGTGGGGAGGAGGCTTCTCCTCCAAGTGATAGTGCAGGGAGTATTCAGCATAATATGACACAGGGGCTGTCAAATTAGCCTCGTTAGAAATACTGTAATTAACAGAAGGGAGCCCAATGTACTTATCACAGAAAGCCACTTGTATTCAAATCATGCTGAAATGTTCTGAGGCCCAGAAGCATATTTCTTGTTTTTCTTTATCTTTGTTCCCCCATCAAAGCACTAAAACCCAGCAGCATTTTACCCCAAGAATTACATTTAAAGAGAATTTGTGATTCATTTTCTCTTTATACAGCCTAGTAATAAATTAATGAAGAAATCTACTGACACAGGTGAAATAATATTTTATGGAAGACTTTCAGCTTATTAAAACCTAGGTTCAAATTAAACATGACGCTAAGAAATAATTGTACTGATGGCCAACTTTTTTTTGGTAGCAATCTCTTCTATTGAAAACAATTTTAGGTTCTGATGTTCAGAAATGCACTATCTCCTTTGCAAATTGGCTGTGAGATGTCAAATATTTTTGTCAAGCAACGTTCAGAAATAGAGCGTGGGATTACTCTACAGATGTGAAACACCTCACAGATCACTGCCCACCCTTCCAGCCCGTCTCTGATACATTCATTTTACAAACAGATCTAATGCTGCAGGTTGAAAGCTAAGCCAAGGTGAGGTGCATGTCAATGTGCTACTAAAATATCACCATGACCAAGGGTTTAGATGTAAAGCATTTAAGCATAGAAGTAGCACTATCCATTTAAAAATTAGGATCTGAAGCTCAAATTAGGACCTAAACTTTAAAGAAGAAGCCTGTTTTCAATTTCTCCAAGCCTTTCGCCTGAGCGCCATAAAGCACTTGGAAGCAATTAAGGAATTGAATTTCCAAGAGGTCTGGAGAAGAGTATAGGGATGACTTAACCTGCCACTGAAATGCAGCCACCTTTTAGGGGAAGCACAGATGCACCAGGACACCCGACAAATGCTTCTGAAAGAAAAGGGATGGAAAAGCCTGTATAATGTTTGAAAGAAAATGTTAAAAAATCTAAATTACACCTTTAGTGTCAAGCTGTGATGTTTCATAACCATCCTGTGCAGCATCCTGTGGTTACGAAGAACCTGAAGTAAAACTCCCTGCATATTTTTTTTCTATTCTGCTGGAAAATTTGCAAAGCTGTCTATAGCAATAGGTGCTTTAATGACTCAAGACAAGAGCAGAGTGATTTCAGCTTTGTGTCTCATAGTGCAGACTCACAGTGTGTGCTGAAGGTAGAGCCCAATCTTCATAACTGATTTCCACATTTCTGATCACAGAAAGATGCCTCCTTAAATTCTGCAGCTCAGAATTGTGCACGTCTGAGGGAAATGCATTTTTCAATTAATAGGTTTGAGTCTGTTTTTTTTTTTTTGTTCTCACTTCAACTAATTTAAGGGGTATTAAAAAAAATAAATAAACAAGATTGTTGCAATTTAGATCATGCATATCTTTCATTTACTTTAGAGCTGCTGCCAGAAAAAGGGAGCAAGGTAGTAGACAAAAGGTCCAGCAACCAAAGTACAAGATTCAATTCCTTTAAATGCATTTAAGGGCTCTAAAAGCCATGTTATAGTATCTTCCCCAAACCATTCAGTTTCTGCTAGATTTAGCACTTTTGTCCCTTTGTATTCGCAGACTTCACATAGCTTCTCCCAGGCTGGCAGGCCAACATATTAGAAATAAAATGCAATTCTGGTACCTGACACTTCAATTTAGCTTCTTCAGTAGCAAAGATCATCAACTGCACTGCTTTCTCCCATGACAGAAGATCACCTAAATATCACTTAACTGATGTGAGCTCTGTTGGTAATGCATACACTGTCTCCCCACTACATTACCACCATGCTGCCTAGAACAAAAATCAATTTTTAATTGACTGGATTATTTGAGGAATGTGGCCCATCCACTGTGCACCGCTGATAGATTCTCCTGGTTTTCCTGTCAGCAAAGACTGTAAAATTTGAAGCAACTTCAATACAGTAATTCAGGGATTTATCCAGAAGCCATATGAACAGAACAACATCACGGTGTTTTTCAGTACTGCCTCTCCATTATTCTCTCTCCTGGCTAGCCAAGTGAGGACTCTAAACCACAGTACACATGAAAAAATAAACCACTGACACAGGAAAAGTGATGACTTTTTCACTGCAATGAAAATCATGCAAAGAATACAAATGAATAAAGAACACAGAGGACTGGAGAGGACTCAAAAAAGTCCTGTCAAGGCATGGAAAGTTACACTCGAGTATTAAACCTGCAGGATCCAGGAACAATCTACAATTCCTGGGCCCAGCAGCAGCCAAAGTGGGATTTCTCAGCTAAGAACCACTCCTGCTTCCTTCAGTAACCACTGCTGCCGTGAGATCCACACCCAGGCTGTTAAGGCAAAGGGTTGACATGAAAAAATAACATTATACAGATGAAAACATGGGGGTCGGGGGGTATAAAACACTCAACACTTCACCAGTAAATATTGCAGTAAGCAATTTCACAGAGCACAGCATAAACTGTTCACTGACTGGTGTAGAAACCGTGAAAGTCTCTGCCACTTCCACAAGTTTTCTGACAAGTCTATAATTTTCCTAACTTTTATCTCTCCTTTTCTTGCTGCTGAAACAAAAGACCACTGCACTGATGTCCTAAACAGAAAATTCTCATCTTTTCCCACAAACCTTTCCAGCACAGTCAAAACTCTCCCCTGACTAACTCTGGTTTTAATTGATTCTGAGCAATGTCAAAAACCAGCACAGCAACAGAAATTGTAAATTAAAGGTACTGCTATGTGGCCAGGATAGATCTATATATGAGATATGCTTGGCTTCTTATGTCTCTGATTCTCATTTCCCAAACATCCAAAATACACGTTTTGTTTTGTTTTGTTTTAATTTAATCACATGCATTAGAGCTGGACCAAGTGGTTGGATTACCTGCAGTACAAATTATCCCCAGTCAGTGTTCTAGCCAATAAACACATGGATCAGAATCAGAGGGGTTTGTGCTGGCTGTAACAAAGCTGAGAGAAGACAGAAACCCCTGATCTTGCATAAAGTCAGAGGGGCACAGTGAGGGAAGGCTGGGTTTGGGTTAGGGCTGTCAGTACAAAGTGAGCCTGGTGCGGTTTCTCTCAGATCACACCTTGTACCCTGTTAGCCTGACATTTCTGATGCACTGCAGAAAACTTTTCTCCTCCACTTTAATAACAACAACAACAAACTTTGGTATTTTTTCAGAGCTCTATCCACTTTCAAGTTTCTCCTAAGCTCCTAAAGTAGATAAGAACAAAGAAATATTTCAACTTTTGTTGTGGTTTGGTGGGGTTTTTGTTTGTTTGTTTGTTTTCCCTCTGTTGTTAGGGTTATTATTTTTTTTTTCTCCTGGTGCTTCATGGCAGTAACATCCCCAAAGCTTAACTAGATGTTAGATAGAAACAAGCCACTTGTAAATACACAAATTATTCCAGGTCTCTGAATATTTCAGTAATTGTCCATCATTAGTGTGTATATAAAACTAAATTTATGCCTTGAAACAAGATGAAAGCATGATTAAAATTACTTTAGAATACCAATTAAAAATTAGAGTAGACCTTTCTGCTTTATCTTTTGGAATCAGGACCATGGTTCTTGTCTAGCTTGATCTTTTTTGCTAATACAAAATGACAAAATGCAACCATAACTGATATCCTCCAAACCCAAATTACTTAAAGTACTTCAGGTAATCAGCTCATGATTGGCCTCTGCACAAGAGCTCTGTGAACTCATCTTCCCAACAGCCCTTTTCCATTCTGGTACAGAACTCTGCAAAGCAGCTGCTTAGGAAAAATGGGTTATAAAATACAAAAATTTCACCCTGTTCAACTAATGTACATGCCTGGGTCTGATCCCTATGGATTCTTCAAGGTGCTCCCCCATTAACACTTGGGATGTTTAGCACAGCTTGGCTGGGATGAATTCCCAGTGGGGTGTTATGATCTCCAGCACCCCAAAACCAACCCGTGCATTTCAGAAGACCAAAGTGCAGTTCTCATTCATTTGCTGATCATGGTAGTTGAAAATCTGGGGTTTTAAGTGTATGGATAACTATAGAACAGTGTCCTGAGGATGAGTTCATAATGCAAAATATTCCAGTCTTATTTTAATAAAGCCAGCAATAACCTGCCACACTTACACAGTATTAATCTCTCTATTAATCCTATTTTACTAATAAAGGAAAAAAGTATAGGGTGAAACCAACATTTGCTAAAATTACTTAAATGGCTGCAGACTGATTGGTTGTTCTGGAGTATGCATCATCTAAAATAAAGCCCTTGTGTGTAAAACCTGGCATTCATCTCCTGAGACATCTAAGAAAACAGATTTCCTTAAAGAGAAAGAAAATAGAGACTTTACAAGAAGTAAGAAGCTCTGATATTTTGGTCTTCTGAGTTTACCTTTGGAACTTTTAGATTCTGATGCTTGGAAATGCACTATCTCCTTTGCAAATTGGCTGTGAGATGTCAAACATTTTGTCAAACGCAATGTTCAGAAATAGATTCAAACTTCAAAAAACTCAGCTTCAGCAAGTGCACAAGAGTTCTGCCTGGGCAGCATTTCCAGGTGAGAGATCTTCAGTAAGAGCTGCAATCCAGGCAGGCTGGGCTGGATTTGAGGCAGTACCATTTAAAAATTAGGTAAAACTGGAGCCTACAGGATCCTGCTGCTCCCAGTGACTGCTGCAGCTGGGGCTGAGCAAGGGCAGGCCAGCACACAGGACATTCACGTTCTTCAAATGGAAGCTTCAGATCAAATCTGAATTTTAAAATCAAGTTTATGTTCTTTTACAGTTGGTGGGTGCATATAACACTTGACAAATATGAATATTCTTTGTAAAGCTAACAATATAAGACAGTAAATTAAAAAATCACTGAATCCTCCTCACCAAACCTTAACACTTTGTCAGATGAGCTCAATTACCCCAAAACCTGAAACAAAAACTTCATTAATTTCAGTCTTAGGCAATAACAAAGCTGACTATTATTGCACTTATCCCCTCAAAATCAAGCAGATTATTCTGGTGGGCTGACATATCTGTGTCAAAGAGAAGGAAAACTACTTCTGAAGATTTGTCCATCACTGGACAGTGACCCAGTGACAGCCATATTGAAACAACACTGTGTCCATATACAATAGAATAATATGAATAATACATAGATATATATAATATTATATGTATATATATAAATATATACAAAATATATCTTTATCTAACTAGAATATCTATTTCTATAATACATAAAAACAACTAGCAGAATCCAGAATTTTGGTTTTTATCTGTGTAGGATTTCATGTCTACAGAAAACCATTAAAAAATAACCCATGCTTTGGTCAGCTGTCTTCTAATTTTACTCAGTTCTTCCCAAAGCATCTTTTCTTGACTCCTTTGTAGGTAACAGGATGGACTGCAAAGCTCTCCTGAGTGTTTCCAAATCCTCCATGTTGCACAGAGAAATTCTGAAGACATTTATGTCAGCTATTAACAGAATCTTCCATGCCATTTTGCAGCCCCACGTCTTTGTTCTTTGTATTATGTATGAAACAATTTTATTTTACAGTTTTTTAAAATGCTGCCCATCCAACAAGTAATGATGGAAAACAGCATCTGCCTCTCAGCTAAGACTGCAGGCTTTTTAGCTCATGAACAGAGATTCCTTTCAGCTAAGAACCACCCTGCTTCCTTCAGTAACCACTGCTGCCGAGATCCACACCCAGGCAGTTAAGGCAAAGGGTTGACATGAAAAATAACATTACACAGATGAAAACATGGGGGTCGGGGGTATAAAACACCAACACTTCACCAGTAAATATTGCAGTAAGCAATTTCACAGAGCACAGCATAAACTGTTCACTGACTGGTGTAGAACCGTGGAAAGTCTCTGCCACTTCCACAAGTTTTCTGACAAGTCTATAATTTTCCTAACTTTTATCTCTCCTTTTCTTGCTGCTGAAACAAAAGACCACTGCACTGATGTCCTAAACAGAAAATTCTCATCTTTTACCACAAACCTTTCCAGCACAGTCAAAACTCTCCCCTGACTAACTCTGGTTTTAATTGATTCTGAGCAATGTCAAAAACCAGCACAGCAACAGAAATTGTAAATTAAAGGTACTGCTGTGTGGCCAGGATAGATCTGTATATGAGATATGTTTGGCTTCTCATGTCTCTGATTCTCATTTCCCAAACATCCAAAATACACGGGTTTTTTTGTTTTGTTTTGTTTTAATTTAATCACATGCATTAGAGCTGGACCAAGTGGTTGGATTACCTGCAGTACAAATTATCCCCAGTCAGTGTTCTAGCCAATAAACACATGGATCAGAATCAGAGGGGTTTGTGCTGGCTGTAACAAAGCTGAGAGAAGACAGAAACCCTGATCTTGCATAAAGTCAGAGGGGCACAGTGAGGAAGGGCTGGTTTGGTTAGGGCTGTCAGTACAAAGTGAGCCTGGTGCGGTTTCTCTCAGATCACACCTTTGTACCCTGTTAGCCTGACATTTCTGATGCACTGCAGAAAACTTTTCTCCTCCACTTTAATAACAACAACAACAAACTTTGGTATTTTTTTCAGAGCTCTATCCACTTTCAAGCCTCCAAGCTCCTAAAGTAGATAAGAACAGAGAAATATTTCAACTTTTGTTGTGGTTTGGTGGGGTTTTTGTTTGTTTGTTTTCCCCTGTTGTTAGGTTATTATTTTTTTTTTCCCTGGTGCTCATGGCAGTAACATCCCCAAAGCTTAACTAGATGTTAGATAGAAACAAGCCACTTGTAAATACACAAATTATTCCAGGTCTCTGAATATTCTAGTAATTGTCCATCATTAGTGTGTATATAAAAACTAAATTTATGCCTTGAAACAAGATGAAAGCATGATTAAAATTACTCTAGAATACCAATTAAAATTAGAGTAGACCTTTCTGCTTTATCTTTGGAATCAGGACCATGGTTCTTGTCTAGCTTGATCTTTTTTGCTAATACAAAATGACAAAATGCAACCATAACTGATATCCTCCAAACCCAAATTACTTAAAGTACTTCAAGTAATCAGCTCATGATTGGCCTCTGCACAAGAGAGTTTCAGAACTCATCTTCCCAACAGCCCTTTTCCATTCTGGTACAGAACTCTGCAAAGCAGCTGCTTAGGAAAATGGGTTATAAAATACAAAAATTTCACCCTGTTCAACTAATGCACATGCCTGGGTCTGATCCCTATGGATTCTTCACAGGTGCTCCCCCATTAACACTTGGGATGTTTAGCACAGCTTGGCTGGGATGAATTCCCAGTGGGTGTTATGATCTCCAGCACCCCAAAACCAACCCGCATTTCAGAAGACCAAAGTGCAGTTCTCATTCATTTGCTGATCATGGTAGTTGAAAATCTGGGGGGTTTTAAGTGTATGGATAACTATAAAACAGTGTCCTGAGGATGAGTTCATAATGCAAAATATTCCAGTCTTATTTTAATAAAGCCAGCAATAACCTGCCACACTTTTACAGTATTAATCTCTATTAATCCTATTTTACTAGTAAAGGAAAAAGTATAGGTGAAACCAACATTTGCAAAATTACTTAAATGGCTGCAGACTGATTGGTTGTTCTGGAGTATGCATCATCTAAAATAAAGCCCTTGTGTGTAAAACCTGGCATTCATCTCCTGAGACATCTAAGAAAACAGATTTCCTTAAAGAGAAAGAAAATAGAGACTTTACAAGAAGTAAGAAGCTCTGATATTTTGGTCTTCTGAGTTTACCTTTGGAACTTTTAGATTCTGATGCTTGGAAATGCACTATCTCCTTTGCAAATTGGCTGTGAGATGTCAAACATTTTCGTCAAGCAATGTTCAGAAATAGATTCAACTTCAAAAAAATTCAGCTTCAGCAAGTGCACAAGAGTTCTGCCTGGGCAGCATTTCCAGGTGAGAGATCTTCAGTAAGAGCTGCAATCCAGGCAGGCTGGGCTGGATTTGAGGCAGTACCTGGGGTAAAACTGGAGCCTACAGGATCCTGCTGCTCCCAGTGACTGCTGCAGCTGGGGCTGAGCAAGGGGCAGGCCAGCACACAGGACAGTCACGTTCTTCAAATGGAAGCTTCAGATCAAATCTGAATTTTAAAATCAAGTTTATGTTCTTTTACAGTTGGTGGGTGCATATAAAGCACTTGCGTTAAATATGAATATTCTTTGTAACTAACAATATAAGACAGTAAATTAAAGCATCACTGAATCCTCCCTCACCAAACCTTAACACTTTGTCAGATGAGCTCAATTACCCCAAATGAGGAAACAAAAACTTCATTAATTTCAGTCTTAGGCAATAACAAAGCTGACTATTATTGCACTTATCCCCTCAAAATCAAGCAGATTATTCTGGTGGGCTGACATATCTGTGTCAAAGAGAAGGAAAACTACTTCTGAAGATTTGTCCATCACTGGACAGTGACCCAGTGACAGCCATATTGAAACAACACTGTGTCCATATACAATAGAATAATATGAATAATACATAGATATATATAATATTATATGTATATATATAAATATATACAAAATATATCTTTATCTAACTAGAATATCTATTTCTATAATACATAAAAACAACTAGCAGAATCCAGAATTTTGGTTTTTATCTGTGTAGGATTTCATGTCTACAGAAAACCATTAAAAAATAACCCATGCTTTGGTCAGCTGTCTTCTAATTTTACTCAGTTCTTCCCAAAGCATCTTTTCTTGACTCCTTTGTAGGTAACAGGATGGACTGCAAAGCTCTCCTGAGTGTTTCCAAATCCTCCATGTTGCACAGAGAAAATTCTGAAGACATTTATGTCAGCTATTAACAGAATCTTCCATGCCATTTTGCAGCTACACGTCTTTGTTCTTTGTATTATGTATGAAACTTCTATTTTACAGTTTTCTAAAATGCTGCTTCAAACAAGTAATGATGGAAAACAGTATCTGCCTCTGGCTACTTGCAGGCTTTTTAGCTCATGAACAGAGATTCCTTCGACCTATTTTACTTCTATCCTATTTAACTGTTTCTGATAGCAAGTTTATGTCCACTCTTGGTTTACAGAGCTCTAATTCCTTCCTAATATTCCAAATATTTTTTTCTTGAGCTGCAGTCCCTACCATCAAGAGATCCTCTCTCCCATCATCCTAATTCTTCATGCCATAAACCATATGAATTTAATTTAGGTACATATACTGGTAAAAATATTTTGCATAACTCCAACATTTCTGCTTCTCCATTTCAAACATTCATTTAATAATGCGAGTCTATTAATCTGATGAATGCTAAGTACAGGACAATGTGCAGATACCTAATTTTACCCAGAGGGAAACAAAACAATTTCCAAAAAGCCATCACTTACTACAGCTCTCTGTTGATATTTCAGGAATCTATTTGTCCCTTGGATATATTCAGAAAGCATTCTACAAGCCTACAAATGCATCTTTTTAATAACAGTACCACATAATTCTTCACTGCTACACAGAGATGAAAAAGTGCAAATGTTTTATCTATCCCCAAAACAAAGGTAATAAGCCTCTGTCTTTGCTTTTTTGCAGTGCTTTAAGCATTTACCTTAATGAGCTTTGTTTCTCTGTACCTCTGGAGAATAGTATTCTGCCCAACAAAACAATTTATTGCCCAGAATGTTACTACTGCTGATAAAATCTCAGCTCCTCCAATACTTCTGCCTTGACAGCTAATACCCTAATGTTTCATTTACAGCTGAACAAAGCAGCTTATCTCTGCTAAAAGGGGAATTAGTTAGTAGTAAGAAATAATTTCAATCATCTGTTCTGCTTCCTAAGTAAAGTGATGACTTGGGCATTCTTGCTTCTATCTGATGACAGGTGTGTTGCAGTTCTTGGAATACAGAACAGGTCTGTCACAGAAGCTTTGTAATTCCTACAATGCAGCTACAGGGATTAGGGAAGAGTCAGGTCTTGGCTGTCAAAAAAAATCTGCAATCAGCAGAGTGTGGCAGTCAGCACTTGTACTTTACAGTTAGGGCACGGACTGCAGGGACAAAATCAGCTCTGATCAATAAACAGCTTCATTTTCTATCCGCAGCTCGACTGATACAGGAATATTCCAACAAGTTGATGTATATGTGAAATCCCCTAGTAATAAGCAAATAGGTTTTGTTGACAAGTCAGGCTTTATGGCCTGTGCTTTGCAAAAATGGCTTTGATTATCACCTTACTGTGTAACCACCTAATTATTTCTATCCCCAGGAATGAAAATCAACAAGGATTTTATCTACATATCACACGCAGCAAATCAGTTGTGGGATTCCTCTCTAGAGCAGCTGATCTATACCTGGGAGTCTCCATGGCAAAGGACAAGGACTGATCTTTCCTTGATGTGTGAATGACCTTCCTTTCCCAACAGCAGTTTTCCTGTTGGGAGTTAATAAGGTCACCTGAATACTTCAGGGAAAGCAGCATAACATTTGCCCACGCTGTATTTTCTCTGTACTAATATTTTCTGTGAGTAATCATTTAGTTTGCACTGAGTTTAGAAAGCATTACAGAAGTGATCACAACTGTTGTGCCATTCTTGATTTCCCCAATATTTGGTTCTTCAATCAGACAACACAATTAATGACAGCATGAGAATTTATAGCTAATAGTTTTTAAATTCAGTATCAATTTTATCAGAAAAAAAAAACTGGATTGCAGGAGGCACTGGTAAAAAATAGGTTGTAGTTGGAGATGAAAGGGCATTAGATAAAAATATCAAAATATTATTTTTTCATGCAATAATGCTAAATTAGGTTGGTAGAAGAAAGAGGCACTGCCATGCTGCAAGCTGCTGTGTGATCCTTCACTCAGAACAGTTGTCTTAGTGGAGTTCCAGTGGATTTAAAATTAATTGAACCTTCTTTTCTGAGATTCTCTGTAATCCTATCTCACATTCTTACTTCTGAATCACAGCTACGTGTTATAAATCCCTTTAAAAATTAATTTATAATACACATGGCAGTTCCACTAGCACTAGAAAGGTGTCCAACATCTGTCATGTATGATATCCAACTCTTTCTGCCCAGGATTTCACTGACCACTTGGTGTGTTCTTAACCAGCCCTCCAGGGATACCAGACCAACCCAGCTTTATTTCTATTCAGGTGGTAATCCAGGCACCTGATCAAATTTTATATGGCTAAAAGGTCATCCTGCTCCTCTGCTATGAGAGATTACTTCATTCTACTTTAATGTGTCTCATGTTGTTATAAAAAAAACCTGGATGGCCTGAGCAGCCCTTTCTATTGAGGGATGCATTCCTGAAAACAAGAAAAAAGGAAAAAAGTGGTATCACAGAGGATAATATGCTTATTTATTCAAAAAGCCATTTACTAAAATCTGAATTTTTACTTTAACTGAGCTTAACAATGAAAATCCTAAATGCTCGCTTGGCTGCTGCACAACATGGCAAATTCTGCATGACTGCCCAAGGGAAAGTTGATTAATCAAAGGGTTGGGATCAGAAATGAACAACCATTTCACACATATTTATGCAGAAACCAAATAGTACTCAATGAAATGCTGCTAAAATCCAGAAATGCAAATTACTCCCCATATCACCAGACTATAACTGTCCTGAGCAGCAAAAAGAGCACCCAGGCACAAAGGTTCAAGAGGTGACACTGTAAGGACGTGGCTGGCAGAGCATTTCCTCCAGAAAGAATCAGCTGCAGGAAGGCAGTAAGTGAGCAAAACAGTCAAAACTATTTCTTGTCCACAGTGTTGTGTTCTATCAGCATGTAACATTCAGCTAGGTCAACCCCAGACCAAACTGCCTGCTACTAATTCTATTTTTTTGTTATTTTTAAAATCTTTTCCTACTACTCATCCTTTCATCCTTTTTAAATTAAGTGACTAATGTGGTTGAAATGAACTGATATCACAGAATCATCCAAACACCAGCATGTTTTATCTAAAAAATAAGAGCAAGAGAGCAAAAATTAATCCTTGCCTATTCTCCTACCTATATTTCAACCTTTTGTTTGTATGCCTACATAAATATTGACACATGCACACTGCAAATGGCTCCTTCACCTCACTTCTAAAATAACCATATATCCAGATATAATAATGAAAACATGGATAGAATTTTTATGCTGATATCAATCATCAAGGTGCACACTGGCACTGCACTAAGTCACTTGGGTGAAAGTTTAAAATGCTTATTTTGCTGATTGCTTAACACAAATAAATGCTCAAAAAGGCAAGGCAGGAAAATACAATGATTGTTTAAGAGTGTCAGGAAAAGTTGAAATCTGATGGAACAGGTGGAATGAAAGTAATGCTACCTAACCTAGAAAGGACAAATTTCTTTTTGGTTTACTGACAACCCTCAATAAAAGATATAAAGAGAATATATAAGAAGGAATAAGTATATGTAGCTGGAATGGCAACAGTTATAGACAGCTATATGTAAAATGAAATTGGGACAGGACCTGGCATGAAATAGAAACTTCAGGCCCTCTCAATATGAAACTCGTAAGTGTATAAATACATATTTACACAATGCAAAGTCCCAGAGTTCTCACTCACTAGAAACACTCCAGTGAAGGAATATTAGCACATGTGGTGCCACAGAACCCTGAAGATGGAGCAGAATGAAGCTGGATCTTCTCCTAATTGATTTCCCATGGCAGTAATGACAATGCCTACATGCACACAACCCTGAGAGATCTATTTGGCCTAAAATTATTTAATGTTTAGTGCACGTACCGTGCTACTGTTAATCTTTGCAAACTATTATTTTACTGATGCATGCATTAAAGGGTAAACACACAGCTGCACAAGATTTCACTCCCCTGAAAAAAGCAGCATTGACGTTTCCCTTCACAGAGATTTTACCTCTGAAATTAAATTTTGCACAAAATAGGAGCTCTTGAAAAGTAAATTACGAGTCAGACTTTATAAGTGAAAAATGTAATTAAGGAGTTGATTCTGCAAGCACCAGAATTGTCTTGAGCCACAGCGTAGTTCCTACTTCTGACATTCAGTATAATTTCAAAACATATAATTTTTCTCTTTCTCTGCACTTCTATTAATAATTTTTAAAATATAAAATTAGACAACATGAACAGAAAGATGTGGAAACCACCTATTTTCTGCACACTGTGTAAGTTCAATTGGCCATAAATGCTTAAGAAAATAGAACAAATGGCAAAAACATGGGCTGTATGCACTGAGGTCACTTCTGTTATTTTTTTTCCACCCATCATACACTGTGTGAGCTGCATTTCCAATAAACCTTCCCCTGAAAATAAAGTAACTTCAAGCAGTATGGACTTTTTTTTAATAGTATACAAACTATAATTCCTTTCTCACATAAATTTACACAGACCCCCAGAAAATACAAGGTTTAGGAAAAGCAGCACCATCACCAAATACAGTTGTAGCATGTGAATTACTGAATGTTGCAGAAAAAACACAGATTTCTTATTTTTCATGGACAAATTTAGCTGGTTAATCCTATCAACCACAGGGATTTTGGCAGTTGAGAATGCCAGAGCATCTGTGACTTTGACTTTTCTTGGAAAGAAAGCAGAGCTGGAAGATAACTCCTGAGTCAGGGAGTTGAGTCACCTGCTAGAAGCCACATGATGTAATTTTTTCTTAAAGGGTAGAAACTCCTTCTGAAAAATTTGATAAGTGCTTGACCTCCCCTATAATTCCTTTCTCACATAAATTTACAGACCCCAGAAAATACAAGGTTTAGGAAAAGCAGCACCATCACCAAATACAGTTGTAGCATGTGAATTACTGAATGTTGCAGAAAAAACACAGATTTCTTATTTTTCATGGACAAATTTAGCTGGTTAATCCTATCAACCACAGGGATTTTGGCAGTTGAGAATGCCAGAGCATCTGTGACTTTGACTTTTCTTGGAAAGAAAGCAGAGCTGGAAGATAACTCCTGAGTCAGGGAGTTGAGTCACCTGCTAGGAAGCCACATGATGTAATTTTTCTTAAGGGTAGAAACTCCTTCTCAAAATTTGATAAGTGCTTGACCTCCCCTGGCCCAAGCTCAAGCTGGAATCCTGTTTCAGGAACTCCCTGATGCGACTATTTAAAGGTTCTTTTACATGTCTCTGTAAATTATTATGGCCAGCACGTCCCCCTTTAGCTAAAAAGGCCATCCACGTCCTGTTCTCGACTCCCAAGCAGCCACAGATAAGAACAATACCCACTTCTCAGCATTTTCCTTGGCTTCACCAACCATGCTCAGCTCTTTTCCAACATGATCAGCTCTCTGTTTTTTCCCCCTTCCAGCCTCTCCCTGCACCTATTCCGTTTTGTGTCCATCTGTCATCACCCAGCTGCACCATCTGGTTCACAGGAGACACTGCACAGACCTGGAATATCCCATTAGTTGTGTGCTTGAGTTTGGGATAGAGAACCCACAACGTTGGCCTTGCTGCTTTGGAGCTATTACAGTATTTAACAACACTTTGGACACAAAGGTATTACAGTATTTAATAACACCTTGGGCACAAAGGAATGTGGGGTGTCAAACACAAAACCCCCAGATTAATAACCTAGATTGAAATTAGGCTCTGCCTGTTCACACAAAACCAGCAGCTCTCCAATGTCCAAATTTGTTACAGAGGAGGGTTTTTTTTTAATATCAGCAATATTTGGTTTTAACATTTTAAGTACTACAATTTAAGAATTACACTAGAAACAAGAAATAAATACAATAAATATCTGTCATTTTACTATCATGGTCTGTGATTACACTATGCAAAGACTGCTTAAATAGTTGGAGAATATTCTTTTAAGCTTTTGTTCATACTCATATGTTATGTCTGGAGAGCTATTTGCTCACTTGGCCTAATTTTCTTTCTAAATACCTCTCTATTATCATGGCCAGCAGTAATTAGAAACAAATTATTTTTTAATGAATTCACTGGAGTTTCTTTAGGTTTTGGTGGGGTTTTTTTTCCATTTTACAGCAGACTAAAATGCAAATTAGAATAAAGGTGTCTCTGTTAGGTGGCCACTTTAGGATGAAACTGTCAGAACATACGGGAGGATGGGAGAAGAACACAACAAAACAAAGAAAGCATTTTGTTGGATTAATCAAAGAGGAAGATTTCCTAATATTGTACCCCCACCCCAACACCACCAGCCACTCATCCCAGTTCTAGAAAGTAATGGAGAGAGAGCTTAATATAATGTAGGACTCTTTACTCACTATGGACTATGTAATGCCTGGTCCACCTGGCTGAACACTACAGGATATGGAGATGTCTCTGAGTGTGAGCTCATCAAATGTGTGAAACTGCTGCTGTGAGTGCATGGACTTATACTGTCCCCATCTTCTTCTCCTAGCAAAAGACAGAATTGGGAGATTTAGCACTTGAGGTCAGGTCCTCAAGGGGAATAACTTCAAGTGAGCTGTAAGCACAAAAGTGAAAGATCTGGTCTATGGACTGCGTAAAATGTTGTCCCTTGTCAAAATATTATGCTGCTAGAACTGAAGACCAAGCTGACATGGAGTTTGTGGTCTAACAACTCTTTCAAAAAAATTCAGAGGGATTTTTATCACCTCAACAATTTGACATTTTTGGCACCTCCATAAAATATTGACATTACCTGCACTTCTTCTGACCAGTGATATATTTATTATAAATTTATAATTAAACATAGCTTATATATAAGCTATCAAATACATCTCATTTACCAGTATGAAACCACATAAATTTTCAAACAGATTTAGCTCACTGCATTATTCAGGAAGGATGTGTATGAGTCTGTTTAACTGATATTCCTTACATGCCAATTATTGTAAATACTGTAAGCATGCAAGCTAATGCAAAATGAAAAGACATATTTAAATAATATGTGCCTGAAGAAAAAAAGCGAAATCACCTTTTATTTCAAAATAACTTAGTTATAAGAATGATTTATAGGTTGACACAATAATTTACACAAACAGAAATTAAGAGTCTCACTGAGCAAGCTTAGTGTAAAGAAGTCTATAAAATACATGTGTATTTTACATTACATATGCACATCCCCAGTTATTTTCAAATAACTGTGTAATGTAAAATACACATGTATTTTATAGACTTCAAAAATGATACAGATAAGTTCTGTACAAATAGACATAAGCATATATACGTATGTACAAAGTACTTCAAGAAATTCTAACACTGCAATTTGAAATTTAAAAGATTAGCAGATAAATTTCTCCTCTAAGTTTACTACATGATCTTATAGATGACTTATGAAATACACAAAACTATGAAAAATATCAGTAATTACAGACATCTGTCAAGTGAAACACAACCCTGATGTCAAGCTAAGCAAGCTGCATACACAGCTCATATTTTACTCAGTCACAGCGCACTTGAAAGAGTACAGCAAATTTTATTGGTTATTATCATATCTAGCAACTGAAATTTTATTTTACTGGTACTGATAACTAATGCTAAGCAATGTGCTTCCATAACGCAAGATGTACTGAGAAAAAAATATATAAACAATAAATAAAGATACTGGGAAGACAGATATCAAATATTCCACTGCAGAAAGTCCCTTTCTGTCTGCCTGCCTCTAGTGTTGATAAGGCAGATTGCCGTCCCCACCACCCCCTTTACTTCCCAGTCACTTCAGCTGAGCAAAGAACTCTCAGATCCACCCAAACAGAGACTCCTGACCTTCAGAAAAACTTCATTTTTTACTCATCTTCTGAGCCCTCACTAAGTCTACCTATGTATTGTTCACCTCCACCTTTTTAGCCAGTTGTGTGTACCTTCCATTCTGTCCTGGTTTCAGCAGAAGGAGCTTCCATTCTGCTCCTGGCAGCTTGGCTCAGCACTTTGATCAGCAAGACAGAGCCACAGTAACACCCAGAACACCTGATAAACTCTGAAAGCCAGGGGACAATGGCACAGGCATTTTCTAAACATGCACAGCTTCAGAGAATCACCTGAGATTGGTCTGGGGACAGAGGGACCTTAAAGCTCATCCACTCCAGCCCTGCCATGGCAGGGACACCTTCCACTATCCCAGGTTGTTCCAAGCCCTGTCCATCCTTGCCTTGGACATTTCCAGGGATGGGACAGCCCCAAGCAGCCCCTGCAGCATTTTCTCTTAACATTTAACCTGTCCCTGCCCTCTGACAGTCTGAAGCCATTCCCCTGCCCTGTCACCTTGCCCTTGCCAAGGCTCAGCAGCGTCCCAGGTTTTTCATGCACATCAGTAACTCCTAAGTCTGCCCAGAGCAGAATGCCACACAGGGGGCCCTGGTTTGGTTTCCAGACCCATTCCATCTTCGCAGTGTCCTGCATGCTCTGAGAGCTCCTCAAAGAGCAGGGTTACTGTGCATCAGCACTGCCAACATTCCAGCACTATTGATGGAGCTCAAACCAAAACGTCCTCTGGAAGGTGAAAAGCTCTGTAACCTACAACTTCTCCCTTGCTGAACAGCTTCATCACAATAATTGCTCTAAGAAAATGCATAAAAATGTTACAAATAGTATTTATAATCTTCTATTAACTATTAGAATCTAGATATTCTTCAAAAGAATAGTTAGTCTTTTATCCTAGTTTCTAAGAGCAAATGGTTCATACAGCACTCAGAATCAATTCAAGAACTGTTATTTGAAGCAGTTATCTTTCTTCAAAATTTTACTTGATATTCTCCAAACTATTAAGGAGAAAGATGTACCAGAGAAGGATAAAATAGATTATACCATGGGCTTAATTTCCATTTTTCTTTCTAATAGTTTTTTGCATTCAAAAATCTGTTTGCACTGTGCTTAACATTTTACATATAAATATGACCAGATTACATCATTATGCTAATCTCCATAAACCCCATCTAAAGCTTGTTTGCAGGTAACACCTTTGCAGGTTAGGTTAATAAAGGGAAATTCAAATTTAAAGATTCACACACTGATTTACTTTTCTTGTCTATGTCAGAAAAGGAACAGAACAGATGATGGAAACAAAATTATTATAGTCTTTTGTAATGAGTTGGGGGCAAATACTTGAAAACTGAACAAAACAACAGTCTGAATATATAAACTTAATGAATGAAAGGTTCTGATTACGGATGGGCAAAATATGAAAGCAATTTACACTGCTGTGTTCAAGAAGCAGCTAAGGTACAGAGCAGGGTGAGGTGTCATGGAAAGCTGTGTTGCTGCTTGCTGGTACCTGGTAGATGAATTCCAGTTCTGCTAATTCCAGCTGGCAGAATGGACTTGGAAGCACAAGAGCAGGAGAGCTCTCATGAGTGTAACCCACAACACTCAGGATAAAACAATTTACAAATTGCCTGTCAGGTGTCCGTCTGCCTCCATTCTTTCAGAAATCATCCAGAATCCCCAGCTAGAACTACCCAAAATTAGTTCCCTTTCTGCATGGAGTTACGAAAATCCTCGTGTTTCACCTCATGTCAGCACTATGAGAAGCCAGTAACAGTGACAGAAAACAAAGTTCAGATAACAGTATAAAAACTGGCATAAAGGCTGGAACACCATTACCTCTTGTGGTTGCTGGCAGCCTGGTCAGAGAGAAAGTCAGATCAACTTTCCCAAGCATTACTCTGGGGAGTTTTGAGAAAACTCAGAGAAAGAATTGAAATAATCTTTAATCTTTACAACTACCGTTTTAAACTTGTTTACTTGTAAGATGTTTACAAGAAAAGTGTTGTTCTTAATTAACCAATGATGTGAGAGGTGTTAACTGAGGACCAGAGTCAGGTCCAGCTTTCTCAGAACAGTCTATAAAAAGAATGTGATGTACAATAAACTCCATATTTACCTTCTGAGACAAGTCTGTGTCACCTTGTTCAACTGTCCCTAATATGAGAGCAACAACTTCTATCATCTAAGTGCTTTATCAAAAACTCATTGAAATTATGAATCTTCTCTACAGCTCACGTGAGTTCCATACTGTAAATTCATTCTGATCCATCACTTCTTATCTGCATTTTCTTTAGCATTTTGGAAAGCTCTGCAACAGGCGCGTTAAGTGCAATACCTAAACTAAACTTAAGAGATTTGGGAGGCTTACAGGTTCTTGTTTTAATTACATTACATGTCTTTAAGTAGAAAGCAATTTAGTCTGAAGTGGTACTTATGCACCCTTCCTTTACAGCCTCCCAGCAACACTGCTGGTTAAAATCTTAGTGTTTAACATATCCTGGTTTCATAGTTTAAGTAGAAAAAACCGAGGTAGACATTTTTATTTTCATCATATAGCTTAAGATATGTCCAGTAAGCAAATGATCTTTTTATTTACTACAATCAAAACCACTAGCAAATCAAAAGGCAATTTTTTTTGCTGTTTTTTTTGTTTTTACCCTGTGATTGGTTCATTGACAGGACCACCCACAATGTTATGAAATTACAGGGTTTGAACTGTAGGAAACATCACAACTTTCTAACACCACATTGTCAGTATGCAGGAGAACTGTCACTGTTTAATC
The DNA here is from genome assembly GCA_024865655.1 of Emberiza elegans. Taxonomy (NCBI): domain Eukaryota; kingdom Metazoa; phylum Chordata; class Aves; order Passeriformes; family Fringillidae; genus Emberiza; species Emberiza elegans. The sequence goes on along the minus strand of JALJVW010000197.1, from coordinate 4,176,243 downwards.
TAAGTCAACAAGAATGCTAAGCACTTACATTTAATTAAAGTTATACATCATTTTAGATAATTAGAAATAATTATGAAGAATTACCATTGTAAATAAGGCAAATAATAATATTTTAACTGAAATGTGAAGTCTGAATTCAAAAATCCAAAATAAACTCCTGGGAATGCAAATGCACCATTATGCAAACTGTTTTCTTTAAGTATAATATAATTTATGTAATGAAATAAATCTATGCTGTTAAAATATTTAGCAGAACTGAGAATAATGAGTAGAGATAGGATTAGTTTAATTAGTTTACTGAAATGGAGTTCTTATAGTGGCTAAGTGTGATATATTAGCTTTTGTCACTTGGAATAAAAAAAGAGGTAATTAGTTCTCATTCAAATATATTGTTTTCTTTGAAGAAGGAATTGTAATATTTTAGCCTGCACAGTAGAAAATAATACATGGAGCATAAAACTTATCATCTTCATCCAAGAGTACATCTATGATAAATCAGAAGAAAAGAGGAAAAACTTCAGCATTCAAGAAAGGAATCTTGAATAGATTTCACTTACACTGGTGCAACTCCACAGATTTAAATGAAATGACAACTCTCAAAGTACACAAGTTCCATCTTCATTTATCTCTGCCTAATTTAAGGGCTTGTGACAAATTTTGTCTCTCTACTCAGCAACCACTACTTTATTACCCAGAAAATCCTGTACTCTTGTCCTAAATCAAAGTCTTTATCAAACTGACTCAAAATGACCAGGAGGAATGCCTTCCTCAGTAATATTTACTGTTGAGTCATAAACATGTCTATTGAAAGGTCAGAAGCAAATTTTATCTCTGTAAAAATAGGAAAAAGAAACAACACCAGGTATCCTTTTATAGACTAAGCATCATTTCACCACCAGAAAATTGCTTAATGGTAAATGTACATTTCTGAAGACAACTGTATGGAACATATTTAACAAGCAATACAAAGAAAATTATGTATCCACCTTTTCCAAGAAAATCTGAATGTTTTCCTCTAAGAATGGGGCTTTACTGAAATCAAGCAACATAAATGTATTTAAACTACAATCTAGAGGCCTAAGAAATTAACCCTCTAACAAGTGAACACGTGCTCACAAATAAACCTGAACCAAAACAAAAAACCCATCCAAAGAAACCCCCTGTGGTAACACACAGATGGGAGCATGAGGAATACAGAGAAATGAAAGCCTTGAAAGCAATTGATATATTTTTCAGTTAATAAAATAAAGAAATTATGAATGGACCAAATTAATTTTATTTTAAATAAACACTCAGGAAAATGAAACCCTCTGCTGTAGCATACTGAAAAGCCTCAGGCATTGGTGTAATAACAGGCCATGTATCATTTAATCTTTGATTTTTTTGGAACAGAATTGTTGCATATGCAGAAGCTATTTAGAATCCTGGATTAGAGAGTTTGAATGATTCCATACACAAGTTTAAAAGAGCTCCAAATTGAAATACAGCAAGTCAACCACAAAGAGAGATTTGCTCTCCTTTTTTTTTAATATCTCCCACCCAGCCATACAGACATAGACACAGCACTTCAGCCAGAAGTTCATAATAATTATGAGAAGATAAGAAATGCACCTTGTCCTCAGGTTCAGCTGCAGTATTTGGGCTGATTGTTTGGCCTGAACAACATGAACAACTGAGCTCTGCAGGGCACAGGGAACATCAAAGCCACACAAACCCTTCACTCTCCACGTATTTGTCAATGTTTCCTCCTTGTATCTCACCACCCTCAGACATCACCTCCCAGGTGATTTTGAAAATAAACCCTGTACTTCCAAAGCGCCCAACTTTGGTTTTTTTAAAAGATCCTGATATTCTTACTTGAGGCAAGTTGTCCTATTGCCATTAAGAAAGGGTGATTTATGCATCTGAGAGAATCATCCCTCTATTGCTAATTGGGAAGTTGAAATATAGAAAAGTCCATCATGCACTGCTGCTGCTGATGTTCCTCAGTTTGGAAATGTGCTGCTGCTGAACATATTGTGCAGGGCCCAGAAACTGATAATCCATGTATTACATTGATCTTCTATCCTTAGATTATAAAAAAGCTGCAGTAAAACACTATTTGGAATTCTAAAACTTACTGGTATCATAATGAAGACTGGAGGAGAACCCTACTATTTGATTCACATCTTTTAATTGTAAAGTCTGAACAATAAATTCCAAAGAAATTAACTTGCTGCATGATCTAATGAAGATAATCAAATCAGAAATGATTTAATAAAACCAAAGCACACAGTTTGGTACCCAAGAGACTGATACATAATTCATAAAGTTGCCACATTTGGTCATTAGGTCAAATTTATTAACTAAGTAGTAAGCTATTCTGAGAACTGGCTATGAAACCAGGAGATCTTACACATGAGCAGCAAGTATAGAAAAAACTTAGAAAACAGGCAAAAAAGTTATTATAATTGACTTTTTACAACATGGTTTGTATGAAGCTACAGCCAGACTGAAGATTAAAGAGGTGTATCTGGTTTTCTAGACATACTTCCCTGTTATATTCATCTCATCTCAGTCCCCCCCACCTCCCAAGGAAAAATACAGTGGGCTTTGGATATTGGCAGTAAAAATGCTGAAATCTCTAGAAATACACAGGAGGATTGGGGTTTTTAGAATGGGGATTCAGGGGGCAAGATGGAGGGATCTGGGCATGTCCTGCCTTTCTCCTTCTTCTTCTTCTTGGCCTCCATCTCCTGCTGTGATGTTGGCACTTTGGGATTGGTTTAGAGTAGAAGCTCACTGTCTAACATAGGTGATAGGTATTGGGAAATAATTGTAAATATTGTACACGTAGTTTTTGTATAAAAAGATAGCAACACTGTCCTGGCGCAGGGAGAGTGCCTCTGTCTTGCTGAGCAGACCTTGGCAGGACAGGAGAAAGAATTTTATAGATAAGAAACAATAAACAACCTTGAGACAGAGAAATGAAGAGCTCTGACTCCTTCTTCAAGTGCCAGGTTGGGAAAAGAGACTTTCTGACACATCTCAGGGTCACTCTGACCAGCAGAGATCCCGAAACTCTTCCTCATGGAGTGCACAGGGATAAGGATGGAGTTTCAGAGTGACCAGTGCTCTGAAAATAATGACAGAGAGGTGGCCAGGACAGGTGACCTGTTGAGAGGCTCCATTTCTGTTTGCTAAAGGGGTGAAGAACCAACCTGGCCAGGAGCACCAGAGGTGCTGCTCCACTCCCTTTCCCCAGCACTGAGCAGCACCTAGGGACACAATTGCGCCATTCCTTTGGGAATTGCACCATTCCTTTGGGAATTGCACCATTCCTTTGGGAACTGCACCATTCCAGGAGACATCCTCACAGCTCTGTCCTCATGCCCTCACAGAGTTTTTACACCTCATGGTGCCCGAAGCAGCTGAACTTCTGTGCTGTGCCAGAAGGGAAGGCTAAAATTCCTCCCGTGGCAAGAGTTACGAAAGGAAAAAAGAAAGTGAGAAAGACACAATGAAGTGAATCTCCAAAAAATAAATGCTCAACTGTTTAAAACATTCAGCTGACAGTTAGTAAATCCCTTTCAACACTTCTTTTAATGCAAAGAATTAAATTTTGGGGGGCAGAATTCTTACCAGCTTAGCAGCTCTACCTGCACCTGCACCCACGTGTTGGAGAACAAGTGGGTTTCTTTCTCCCAGGAATAAATAGATCCTGTTTCTTAAAACAGATCACCTACACAGTCTATATTAGGACACTTGGCAACACAAACACTTTCTCTGTGTTAAAAAGAACAACTTTAAACCCTCAGGAAACCCACCCAAAGTTTGGGATGCAGGCACAAAGAGAATTGGATCACCTTGGGGGAATTGGTCGAGTGTATCAGTGAGTTTCGGATACCCAAAAGGTTTCTGCACTACCAACACCCTTTGACTCATTAAAAAAATCCTGCATTATCCCATGCAATACAATTTTAGAACAAGAAGCTACACGATGATGGCAAAACTCCACTGGGGCAGCCTGCTCATGCCATCAAAGACCAGTTCTCAACTGTACCTAAATAAATCACGTTTTGTTTCAGTTTTTCATTTGTTTTTCTCTGGTGCAAGAAGAAAGGATGTGTCTCCAGACACAGCCTGGCAGTAAATCACAGGCAAAACACCACTTAGGTTGACATAATCATCTGATGTTCCTGCACAGGCTCTATTCAGTGCAGTGTGATGGCAATTCCAGTGTTACACACGGTTATGGCACCTCCCTCAGCGACAATAATGCACTTTATGGCTTGAAAAAACCAAATTGATACACACCACCACAAGATGCCTGATTATATGAACATATATCAAAGTGGATACTGACACAACATTGACAAGACAGTAATTTCTTCAATTTAGCCAAGCTCTAACAGAAATCCCATATAATGAAAGTACATTCTTGTGGGGTTTTTTTCCAGTTACATTTATTTATATCTATTTCATTGTAAAAATACAATAATACGATCACACCAAGCTTTATCCAAGTGTGTATTTTTTGTCCATAAATCTGCACACAATGCAGACACCAAGAAACAAGTACTAAGCATATGTTTATTACATTATTCCCAGCATTCTGATAAAAAAGAAAAGGTTGATATATAATCCAGTGTGGCTGTTGGAAAAAAAACACATGGACTTTGTAGAGGTATTAGAGGTTTAAGGTCAAACAAAGATTACAGGAGCCCTTTCTAGCCTATGTGTTTTATGGGAAAAATCAGTTGAGCTACACTAAAATCACATCTCTTATCTGGAGTTTATTCTGTATTCATACCCTTTCTTTTAAGATTATGAAAGGAACTGATTCAGCACTTTTAATAACTGCTAGAGCAGAATCGCTCAAAGAATCCAATTTTCTGTGAACCAATTGTACAATGAAATTCAGTGTAATGTAAGATGTGCCACAGTATCTCCAAACCTCTTAAATAAATAACCAGAATACTAAAATACCATTTTCCTTTCTCTTCCCAAATTTTACTGTGTTAAGATACACTAAAGCTGAGAAGAGACTCCAAGAGATAGAGGGATGGGCTGAAGAAAACAAACCATCCTCTTGCTGATGCAACTTGCATGTAAGAGGGGAAATAACACAATTATTTTAAAAGCTTTTCTTCAGGCACAGCCCATGCTTCCCACTGAACAGCCATCAGTCACACAGATCCACTCTTGTTTGCCCACAGTTCTCAAATCAAGTGTCCAAGGATGGATCAGATTCCCCCCATATATGAAGAGGAGATCAGAGGGGGAAAAAACAACTTTTATGTATGTGCCTCTTCATGAAGGAAACTGACAGCTCATATATTCAGATTTTAAACAGATTTCTGCTGGTTTGGGGTTTTTTTTTTGCTAGGATTTGCAGTCAGCACACAGACACCTCAAAGCCCTATCAGCACTTGCTGGGGTAATTGCACAGTTTTAGCCATGAGCAATGGAGCTGTACCTTCACTTATTATTTCAAACTACTTTTACATCCAAAATCAACATAGTACAAGTTATTCCTTTTCACTTGAAGCAATAATCCTCTGAATGAACAAATTCTTAAAGCAGTTGTTACTAAACTTCATGAGTCTGTAAGGACTAGTGACTTATTTAAACTGAAACCATGCCTGGCTGCTCTACCAAACTCAGCATACCAGTAATTTGTTTAAACCACAAACACACACCTCTTACACATTATTAAATGATTCCACTTTACACAGGCTGAAAATGTTTTCCTTAAAGAAACTTGCTCCAGCAATTAAACGAGAGTAAGGAAAATCAACTTTAACTGAGACTCAGTTAAGAAACATTAATGCCCATTTGGTCAAGAAATCAGTGGCCAATATATTGAATTTCAGAATAAAAATAAGAAAAAAAAATAACATTATTATAATTACCTCATTTAAAAAAGGGAAAGAAAAAAGGTTCAAGTGCTATATTTAGTTTTTAATCAACCTTGAGAAAATCTTGGCTTTTTAAGGGAATTGTATTTATTCAGATTTTAAAAATTTCCTTGTGTAAAGTGACTAAACTCAGCTGGGGCAAATAAGGAAAGAGAATTATCTGCAATTTTGCTGAGCTATGAAGTGACTGCCAGTTTTGCCAGGGACTGAGGAGAAAACCTGAGGTCCATTCTAGACTCTCCTAAAGCAGAATTTTTCCTTTGTCTCCGTGCAGGTGAGGGGAGAAGGCTGAGGTGCACGTGGGCCAGGGCTCCCATACCTGCAAGGAGGCTGCTGGAAAAGTCTCCTGCCCTGGATGTGCCTGCCTGGCTCCCTGCCCGTGCCATCTGCCCAGGGTGGCACCGAGCCAGGCTCAAATTGCTGTGACCTCACCCAGTAACGCCATGCTGAGGTTAGACGGAGAGTCCACTGACAACCACACAGAAAACAAAACATCCAGGATCGCTCTTTGGAGAATAAACTTACCAGGCTTTTCTCACAGCAAGCAAAAGTTTCAACTTCCAAGGGGAAAAAAAACCCCAAAAACAAAACCAAAAAACTGACTCAAAATGACCAGGAGGAACACCTTCCTCAGTAATATTTACTGTTGAGCAAATGGATGCTACACGGATGTAGCAAATATACAAAAAAAGTTTGCAAAGTTATCTGGAAGTTTCCTGAAAAAAAAAAAACAAAACAAATCAAAACAGAACAAAAAAAGACAGCACTAACTTGCCTGGGAAATTTTTGGTTTCTTTATTTTTTTTAGTATATATTTTTTTCAATTCCCGCACCTATTAACAATTTGTGATTTCAGCCTAGAAGTAAAGATGAAGCTAAAAATTATTTTTATTATATAAAAAATGTTATAGAAGGGATGATGATGTATGTTCCTCCTCTTCCTCACATATATTCTCCAGGAAACCCCAACTGAGTATCAAAGCTACTTCTGAGTCAGTGGTGGATTTCTGCCTGGGAGATAGAAATAACCCTTCCTAACAGTGCCTATTATTTACTTTTCAGTGGAATTACAGCAGAGTTTGTTTCATTTCACGGAGCTTTGCAGCAGAACAAGAAGGACTGTGCATTCTAACCCACCACATTCTGTACTCGTATCACTTTTCATCAGCAGAGGCAGAGCACAGATGCACAGGCTCTGGATCCCTGGCACTGGTGAGATGCTGTCCTTTTCTGGATGGGCTTTCCTGGAAAGTTGTGTAGGCTGACAATCTGCAAGTCTGAGCATGAAGACAAAGACTAGAAAACAGCAAATATATTCTTGCTAAAAACCGCTTTAAAAAAAAAACCCCTACACGTTCTGTGGGACTGCTTTAGAATAAATGTTCTCAAGTCTGCAGTTTTGGACAGGGTTTATTTTGGGCAGCATTTTGCTCAGCATACTTGTGACTATGCATATTGTAACTCTATAAAGAGAATCTAAAGAAAGGAAAAACCTGAAAAAAAAGGTATATTTGAATGAAAAAAAAAATCAGCACACAAAAGATCAGTCTACAGAAAGGTGGTTATTTTCTCTTAGTTCACAATGAGCAAGCCTCAGATTTTATCAGGTCTTTTAAGAGGTGTAAAAGTGCTGTTCAAACCTCAAATTAAAGGTCACATCACATAAACACCACCAATCACCACCACTGGCAGCTATATTTTATCTAAATTATATTTTTAAGAGAGACAAAAAATGAAAACATTTAAATCAACACTATTTTAGAGGTAAAAACCAAGCACTCCTACACAATTATCTTGCACACACGGACATAAGAACTCAAAACAAATTAATAAAGGAGCAAATGTCTTTGTTCTGTAAAACTTCAGAAGTCTGAAATTGTAATTTAGCAGTATATTATGTCTAGTATACCATTGTATGACATCTTATACCCCAAAAAACATATAGTTTCATGTCTCTAAAGCCATATTTTACCTAAACTTACTAATATAAAAATCCATGATGAACTTTGTAAACTCAAAATTTCTGAGCCTGCAGACAAAAAATTCTAAGATACTCTGATTTCATTACTCTAAAAGCAAAACAGGGTTTATTTTGGGCAGCATTTTGCTCAGCATACTTGTGACTATGCATATTGTAACTCTATAAAGAGAATCTAAAGAAAGGAAAAACCTGAAAAAAAGGTATATTTGAATGAAAAAAAAAATCAGCACACAAAAGATCAGTCTACAGAAAGGTGGTTATTTTCTCTTAGTTCACAATGAGCAAGCCTCAGATTTTATCAGGTCTTTTTAGAGGTGTAAAAGTGCTGTTCAAACCTCAAATTAAAGGTCGCATCACATAAACACCACCAATCACCACCACTGGCAGCTATATTTTATCTAAATTATATTTTTAAGAGAGACAAAATGAAAACATTTAAATCAACACTATTTTAGAGGTAAAAAACCAAGCACTCCTACACAATTATCTTGCACACGGGCATAAGAACTCAAAGCAAATTAATAAAGGAGCAAATGTCTTTGTTCTGTAAAACTTCAGAAGTCTGAAATTGTAATTTAGCAGTATATTATGTCTAGTATACCATTGTATGACATCTTATACCCCAAAAAACATATAGTTTCATGTCTCTAAAGCCATATTTTACCTAAACTTACTAATATAAAAATCCATGATGAACTTTGTAAACTCAAAATTTCTGAGCCTGCAGACAAAAAAATTCTAAGATACTCTGATTTCATTACTCTAAAAGCAAACCTAAGTCTTTCCAAAAACCCACATCTCACGAAGCCTCTGATATTCCTCAATTCAAATGTCACATATTTGCATATAAACATCCTGTTGACTGCATTCTAAGATTCCTACATCTTGTAATATTCCTATATATTCCTTATATTTACTAATTACAAACAGCACTCATTTAGCATCAGGTATGGCTTAATTTCTGACTGCTGGAATAAGAGCTTTCAATGTGATTTCAGCATAAGAAAAATCCATTTAAAATTTTGTTTTCCCATTAATAACTGAACTTCCTTTTGCCCCAACAACTCTCAAATGTCAAATAACTAAATAACACAGCCACAATAATAGCCCCAAACCCAATAAAGAATAAAGTAGCCTTTCTTGCCTGTCAGAGGACCCCATTTTCTATTCTGAGCAGGCAAGCTGAAAGCACTGCTCTTCTGTCATTCCCTGACAGTTATAGACTAGCTCTGCACCTTATTAAAGATTAAGGCTTGCCCAGGCATTCTCTTTTGGCCATCTCCTGTCTGCAGCCCAGCATTTATTGCAGGGCAGCTGGAGATTAGCACCACGCATCCTGCCTGGAGAGAACACCCTGCCTGAGATGAGGCTGCGTAACCAAATGTCACCAAGGCATGCAAAAAGCACTCCATGGAAAAACACAATATTTCACTTTATTTAGTTGTTCTAGGTAACCATGTCCTCAGGGTTACATTTGCAAGTGATCTCTCTCATTTAGGTTATTTTTATGTTTTTGTAGATTCTACAAAATCAACTCAAACCACTAACAGGCTGCCTTTTTGTGCTGAAAAGGAGATTTTTTTTTCTTTGTTAAAAAAATTATGAACACAATTATGCAAGAGTTATGTAAGGCTCCATCGCGTGCAAGCATTTGCTACCTGGTTTTGGTCTGATGCAAACATGTTACAGTGAAAATTCTGCAGGCTGAGCTACTGCACAAAATATCCCCCTTCAGGGGATTTCCATCAAGCACCAAGTGTCCTTGACCATTTAGCAAAGACCATTTTGAACCATCAACATTTCTTGGGGGCCATCACAAACAATAACCGCTTAATTTTTACCCAAAAAGTCACAAAGCTTACATGATCCCATAGAACATCTAACACTGTTGTCAGCAGCTCACTTTGAAACACATTTTTTTAAAATCAGCATTTTTAGGAGCACTTCCAGTTATTTCGCAACTGACATCCCAAATTATTCATTGAATATCATCATACTTCAGTTTCATTTTGCTTCCTTTAACTTTTGAAGACATGCTGAAAAGCAATTGCAAATGGCCAGCTAGCACAAATTGTAAACAAATTAAAATTTGTTCCATTGCAAGGAATTAAAAAGAGCAAAAGAAATATTTTTAACAGGTTATGGTGGTTTTTCATGTAAAGAAAATTTTGTTTCAGTACAGATAGAAAATATAATTTTCTTGCACTTCAAATGGAAATTATTAACTAGTAGAATATCCCATACATTTCAGGAAAGTTTTACATATGCAAAAAAAAAAATTTACAAAGGGTATTGGAAAGGTTTAGGTTATCTTCACTGGATGCTACATCAGTAAATGCAGGACAATCAGAAACTTATTAAAATACTGGAAATGAAGGCAGAGATTTCTTTTTTCTTAAGAGAGTATTTTCAATACTGGTAATTTATTGTGAAGTTTTATCTATTCAGCCTTTTATACAAAGGGCTCCATTCACTCAGGATCTAAACCAGCAGAACTTCACTGGGCTAATGAGTCCATCAATAGCTTATAAAGAATTAGACAGATTAATGCCAATTTTAACAAAGGAAACTTATCCGTCAAGTGCCAAGGCCAGGAGAGCTGAGGAGCCTCCCTGAGCTGCAGGTACAGACATTTATTGACCGCTGCTCTCCACGTGGACATGGCCAGCCTGGAGGTGGATGTGGTGCCACAGCCACTGCACCAAGCACGAGGCCAGCTTGTCAAAGAGGAGCATCCCTCAGGGAATCCTGGTTTTTGACAAGCTCCGGGGCTCAGGACTGGCAGCCCCCCAGCTGCAGCCCTGGGAGCTGTGCAGGGTAATGGCTGAGGGCCATGCCATGGTGTTTGTGGTGGAAGACGACTCAGACAGGTACGGGTCAGCCTCCTGAAGTGGTGATTGTGACGGTGCTCACAGGGGTTCTCGGAGGAGGGAAGAGACGAGGATCTGACTCCGTGTTTCAGAAGGCTTGGTTTATTATTTTATGATATATATTACATTAAACCTATACTAAAAGAATAGAAGAAAGTATTTCATCAGAACGCTAGCTAAGAATAGAAAAAAGAAAGGATGATAACAAAGGTTTGTGGCTCGGACAGAGAGTCCGAGCCAGCTGACTGTGATTGGCCATTAATTACAAACAACCACATGAGACCAATCACAGATGCACCTGTTGCATCCCACAGCAGCAGATAACCATTGTTTGCATTTTGTTCCTGAGGCCTCTCAGCTTTTCAGGAGGAAAAATCCTAAGGAAAGGATTTTCCATAAAAGTTGTCTGCGACAGGTGATGACACTGTAAACAGGGTCTGTCTGCTGCTTGGGTAGGGGTTAAACCACTGAGACCCTCCCTGCTGAATTATTCCCTGCTCAGTCATGATGAGCATGCTGAAATGGTGCTCAATGGTCCTTGGAGCACAGGAACTTCACTTTTGGTGGGCTCTATATTCCAGCGGGGATTCCAGAGATTTCCTTCACAATGCCTGCATGAATCTCATCAGAATATTACTGCAGGACACCTTTCCTTGAAGCAGGAAATCCACAGGGAATTCCCAGCTGGCACGGTGGTGTGGGCTCCCTGGAAAGCAGCTCCCAACACAATTAAAAGCCACACTGTAAAAATAACCAGTGGCTGTGGCATCCTGGGGTGGGATGGAATGAAGTTAAACAGAGGAAGAAAAGCAAAGGAAAGGAGAAGAATATTCCACGGCTCTAAAACAATTATTTGCTATTGATGCAGAAATATCATTATTCTCAGTATGAGTCAAAATACATTAGCATTCCATCTGCCAATGCTGCAGCAACCATTTTTCTCCATTTCTGTTTGACCTCAAGCCTTTTATGCATAAATGTCAGGGCTCTTTACAATTAATCATGTCTACCACAGACTAATTGTGGACAACAGTAGTGCAATTAACACAAATTTGCTTCAAATATTCATGAACATTCAAAAAGCATTCATTGACACAAGTGTTAGTTACCTAACCACAAAAATCTGACAATTCTTTTTTTCAAGCAGCCTCTGCACTAGGAAGCTGAGCACACCACCAATGGTGAGAGCAAGATTGGAAAATATTCCACCAATTCTTAAAATACAATTGCTTTAGTGTGAACTTACTATAAATATGTATTGGGAGAAAACAAGCAAAATAACAAATATGAAAACTATTCCTCTTTTAATCTTAAGAGTAGGGTAATCCAGTGAATATAAAGACACTAAAACATATTTTGCCTAGTAAAAAAAAATCCTAATTCTACCTCAATGTAATTTAAAAAAAAATATTCTTTTAAAAGCTGATTTAAAGGAAAGAAAAAAATCTTTACAAATAAGAAACAATTAGACCTGCATTGTTTGTCTTGATTCATTCTCAGGACTATGCCTGGTATTGTGCTACTGTCTAAGCAAGGAACTAATGGCAAAAGTCTCTTTAAGCATAGAAAGCTATTTGTAAAGCCTGACCTAAACACAAAAGATGTAGATGACATTTTCCTCTTTTATTTTTATTTTTTAATACATGCTTTACATTAAAGAATTTCTTGGACAGTTGTGCTATTTCTAATCAGGCCCCATGGCAAATATTCACCAACCCTCACAGGAATAAACTATTCTCACTTCAAACAATTGTTACAGTTTGAATCCAATTGACTCTAGACAAAAGTACTGAGATAATCAGCATATTAAAGCCAACACTATAACCATATGTTAATTATGTAAATGATTCATTTTAATCAGCTAGAACCATGTAAAGAGTTACAAGGAATGCAAATGTAGGGAGTTATTAAAAATCTCATTATTATTCATCTTGGTTCCATGCGTGAATGTATCCATCCAAACAGATGAATTAATAGTTAGATGAAAGATGAAAGAGCTAGAGGGGAAGTCTGTGGGAAACCATCTGTCTTGCTTTGTATCCCTCCCAGGCTTCAACCAGCCTGCAAGAGCTGCATGGAGAACAACCCCAGAGCACAGACAGGGACTGTCTGCACAGCACCTCGACCAGGAGGCAAGGCTGCCACTAAAATAAAATAAAATAAAATAAAATAAAATAAAATAAAATAAAATAAAATAAAATAAAATAAAATAAAATAAAAAAATAGAAAAAAAATTAAGGAAAAAAAAAAAAAACTTTTTCTCAATGCTTCCCAAACTGGGCCAGGAGGTAGGAAGGGAAACCAGAATAAGTTCTGATGAATAGTTACAGGAATGGGGTTCAGTGCTGACCAAAAATATATGGCAAGTGCTGATTTACACAAAAGCTGCGCAGCATTTGGAAGACTTCTCTAAAGAAAGGACTCTTACTATTGTCAATTAGATGTTCAAAGACATTCAGGACCTACTGTGACTGTGACCTGAATCAGTAACTGAACTGGTTCCCTTAATTCCAGCAGAAATCCTGTTTGTGGGAAATACAGAAAGCCTTTTTGCAATACTGTGGGAGTCCATACTTTGTCTCGTTCTTCCAGTGAACGTGGGGGAATTGCAATGAATTAAGTCTTGTTCCTGCAAGGGCTATTTTTCATTTATCCATTCTCTGAGTTCCCTGAGCAAAGAAAATGAATTCTACACAACAGTCATTTGTAAGAGTAAAAAGTAAGGGCCAAATGCCTTGGTCATTCCTGACTGTGCCACCATTTTTCAGCCCTCTCAAGACAGTGTAACGCCACCTCTACTGTGTAAGAAAATAAGGATTAGCTGGAAAGGTGGTGTTTAAAGGCACAGAAGGAATAAAATGATAGATTCACCCTGCAACTCCTCTCAAATCTTCCATAGCATATTATTTAAAATTCAAAACACAACTTACTGTTAAAACCCTTGGTTAAATCCAGCTACTACTACTCTGCAGGTGAAACCCAAACTCCATGAACAAAACTCATGAGGAACACAATTACAACATGGAAAAATAAGTCTAATTCCCAAGAAATAATTTTTCTTCTAATATAAAGAGTTAACAGAAGTAATTTTAAAAATGTTTGCCAGTTTTCAGAAGCTTTATAAAGCTTTGTTCTTCATACTCTAATTCTTTCATGTTTTCCTGCCTGATGTCTCCTAATGCAGTTTCACTGGAATCATTCTATTTTTGATCTTTAATCCTTTTATATGTTTTTTTCTTTGCTTACTCTTGCATGCCTTTGTAGTTTATGTAATTGGGTCTTTGCACCATTTTAGCAGGGTTTAGCACTGCACAGCTTGTCAAATTTAAGTAGAAGTGAGAATAATCTATCGCTGCTATAATAAATAAGCGAGTAAATTCACATATCAACGACCCAAAGTGAATGTTTGCCACAAAAATTGTAAACTGCAATTCCCCTCATTCTGCCAAGGCTGGCAAAGCTTTTATACATTCTGTAATCCAGAAACAAATGCAACTGCACAGAAAGTCCTTCAAATCCCCAAAAGTTCATTAAAAATGGCTACACATGTGCAGTGAAACAAGATTTCATTAATTTCTTCTCGAGGTGCCTGTGTAAATTCAACTTAGGGAAAACTGTTTGACAGCTTTGTAACTATTGACTGACATTCTTCAGCAAAGCTTCAGTGAGCACAGAACGTGATTTAAGCACATCCCAGTGATGATAAACATGGCAAAAAAAAAAAAAAGAGCATTTCTACACCACCTGAAATAAAGAGCATTTTAGGCACCTAGCAAATCTTTGCTAGTTTTAAAATAATTCTAAATTCTACCTTAATATATACTAAATATAGTATATTTTTACTATAATCTTCAGTCATCAAGTATTCCATTCTCTTTACAAGTGCTTCCCTGAATTAGAATCCTAACACTCAGATACAATCATATTTTCTCAAGTCTTTCCTTGTATTTTGTATTTTACAAAATAGTTTATAATCTTGACAGAAACTTTAAAAAAACCACTCCTGCTTTCCCACTGTCCACAGCATTTAAAACTACACAAAATCCTTATCACAAGTCTCCCACAAAACATCACTATAGCATTTTGATTTTATACTATATGCAAACAGATCAAAATCTGTTCCTGAAAGGATGAAATAGGCTGTGAAAACTTTCATGAAATGAAAACACACAATCCACATCAGGCTCTAAGAGAAACAGGACTCTACTCCTATGCTCCAGACAGAAATCTCTCTCATAAAATTAAATACACAGGCATCCTTCCCTACACGCATGAGACAAAATATAAAATATATGAAGCAAACTGAAAGGAGTTTCCAGCCTTCCTGTCATGATTTTGTCCACATTACAAGGATCACTTCCTATTTATGCAGGCATTGGTGCATAAACCACAGCACAGGGGAGCAGGGTAAATCACAGGGAGAAAAAAGAACTGCAGAAAGATTGTATAGACAGAATCCCAGAATGGGTTGGGTTGGAAGGGACCTTAAAGCCCATCTCATCCCACCCCCTCACAGGGAAGATTTCCTTCCTAATATCTACATTAAACCTACTCTTCTTCAGTTTAAGGCCATTAATATGATATAATAGTTTTAATTCTCTAAAATCTTGTTTATCATTATCAACCCAAAGCAGAAGCAATCACAGCCTTATTGTTATAGTTGCCTCTGATCTGTCATGATATAAAAGGAGAATTACAAAGGAACTTTACAATTTTTTTCTTTAAAAGATGCTCCAGTATCTGCACTTTGTGTCTGGGATGAAGTCAAAAGATGCTCTTATTTTTATACATTTCTCACCACATTGGATCCTTTCCAAGCTCTCCCCAGTGATGGTCAAGAGGGGAGAAAGCTCTCCTTCTTTGAAATTACACAGTGAATTTCACAAGAACAGGACTTGGCAATGGTCACCTGCAGGCCCTCAAGAATTGCTGTGAGGTTCCACTTTGCCATCACTCACTAACCCTGAGTTGCTCACAGGGTTATTTCTGCTGCACACACCTCAACACATTAACACTCCTGTGAATAAATAAGGAAAAAAGGCAAGGCTCGTTTTCAGGGTAAGAAGGTTTCTTAAAGCTGAAATAACACAGATATGGGAGTTTTTGAGTCACTTTACACAAAGCAATATAAACAAAAACTAGGAAATAAATCCCACTTTGTTAAGGCTCCTTTATTCCACTTCACCTTGTATTTCTTCATCTCTTTTCCATGACCTCTTATCTGCCTTTTCCTGACCACAGACTATTTTTGATCCATGCTTCACCATTTCAGATCCTTTCATCAATATTAAAACTAGGGGGAAACTCCAGAAAATGTGATTGTATCTGAGTGCTAGGATCCTAATTCAGGGAAGCACCTCAGCATGTGCTTTACTGTAATTTCAGTACCTCCTTGAAAGGGAATATTGCTAAGCACGTGTCAAAATGCTTCTTTACTGGAGGCTGCCAAATGAAATATGGATTAATTACAATTTGTAGCATGAAACTTTACAGCACTGTGGTTTCAAAAGAACTGAAGAATTGGTGTATTCATAGTTTGTTTTGTCACCTATGTTCACAAATGAAACAGATAAAAAAGGAGAAATTGTATATTTAAGACAATAATTCAGTAAAAATTAAGGTCAGGTAAGACAAGGGTTGCCCATGTGCATTTTGTTTGCTGTTCTGCCTTTAATACAATCAGTTATCCCTACCAGTAGGACACCATGACCTTCCCCACAGGTTTTGAGGTTAGACAGGAGAGCACGTTGGTCTCGTAATGAAATCCGTGCCTTTCTGTGATTTCGGTGCCAGTGTCCCCTCAGACATGGCTGTGGCTGCACACCCACCTAAAACCTCAAGGCTCAAGCCCTGCCCCACTGCACAAGGAGGTTTGCTCCGGCATTCCTGCAGCCCCGGGGACCTGGGCATTGCGAGCCTGATGGAAACAAACCCAGATGGAAGCACGGGACGCTCCTGTGGTTGGGACAGCCAGAGGCACAGGAGGTTTGCCAAAGCCATGCACACAAACAGATGCTGTCACACATCCAGCAGCACCTCTAAATTAAGCCTCAGCTGAGCTGCTGAAGAAGGGATATGCAAAAATCACTAAAGAGCTAGCCTGTGCTTTAAGCGTTTTTCCTCCTACTTGACAAAATTTGACAGCCAAAAACGGCAGACAAGGCTTCAGAGTGCTGATTATTTAAATAGATTACTTTACAAATGTCACTCTTTGCAAACACATAGGCAACATGATTGCTGTTTCTTTCAGCACTGTATTAGATACAGACTCAATAAATGGGATGTTTTAAAAAAAATCCAAACATTTATGAATCATTTGAACCTACTGTACTGTGTCTTGTTTACTGCTGCTCTAGGAAGCTTTTCTTAAAATAACGTGTTAAGTCTCAGAGGGATTATCCTGAAATGAAATTTTTAATAACAGCAAAATAAACTCATCCTTCACAGTGCTCTGTGTCTCATGACTTTCTGTTAACTCTCACCTCTCCTCCCATCATACTTCTGTATCTAATAGCAAAATTTTATTACCTCCTATGCCAATTTCAGGTATCTGAAGTAAATTATGCTTCACACATGTTCTCGAGAAAAGAAATTAGATGCCTAAATAATTCTGCAGATCTAGAAATCTTACCCACAACGGCTCACAACTGTAGGAGGCCAAGACAAACTCCAGAAGGTGAAGGAATGAGGATTGCACTGCCCCAAGGAGAGAAGGCTGAGGTCGGCATTGCTATCTCTAGGTAGATAATGGCCCACTAGGCAAAGGGTGGAAATAATGCATTTTGTGCTCTCCATAAACCAGTGGGAGGTTAAATTGCACGAGAAAAGATGTGTAACTCAGGCACTGGGGAAAAGGAAACCCCTCAGTGCAAGTGTAAAATGCCTGCAGAGGTGGGAGAGTCCCTGTCCTGCCAGAAGGGGCTCAGCAAATGTGTCAGGAGAGAGGCAGGAAAAGCTGATTTTGCTTTCAGGCAGAAAAGCAGATCATGAAGAGCCCCCACTAGGGTTCCTCCTCCCCTATTTCCTCTCTGTCTTTGATATAAATCTGTTCTAGGAGGTAGCACATTTCCGGAGCTTCCTCATTTGTTTGAGGATATTTTGCATTTTTAATCTCGCAGACAGAAAACACAGTGGGAAACAGTGGCTGGGAGCAAAAATTAAAGAGAAATAGAGCCCTGTAATGTCCAAACTGCAAGGGTAATTAAACATGCAAACAGTTCAGTAGGGCAGCAGTGAAACTGAGGGAACCAAAATTACTTGGATGTTTAAAACAAGATTAAATATCTTCCAAAAGGTCTGCTTTAAACCAGCCTCCAAGTTCTGTAGCATGTACATTCAAGAGGACAGGCTGAATTAGCATAATGATCCTTCCTGGCTTGAACATCTTTCAATCCATGAACTGGAAATCCCTCTTCACAGCAAGAAAAGGCTCTTGTATAAATGTATACATTTACTTTCTAATTCTGAACGTGAAAAAATAATAATAGCAATAAAAAAATAAAAAAGATAACAAAAGCCCCTCCGGTTTTGTTACATTAGAGAAATGGCTTTCACCAAAGAGTGCAGAATCAATTTTTAACAAAGTGTTCTGCCCTGAGACAGAGAGAGAAAAAGAACCATATCACATTCAATTTGATTTTTCCATTTCTGCAGTGGGTAACATATAATCAAAATCTCCTGTCCTGTCAGAGTACAAAAGCTAACTATCAAACAAAGTCACAAAGTATGTACACAGGTTTTTCCCAAAAGAGTGTGAAGGGTAATTAACATTAACTACTCCATCATATTCTTGAATCACAACTGTTATTTAGCAAATAAAAGCAAACAGGTTTTTTCTTCATTTAAAACTTGTATCCTCTCCTCCAAGGAAACACAGTGCTGAAGCAGAATTCTTTAAGCACAGACGAGAACAAAGAGGTAACCCTAACAAATATTGACAATGCAAGAGTATCAGTATATTCACAGCCAAATTAATTCTTTAGCTTCAGTCATTAGGTCAGGGAGTAAAATAGACACCACTTAGGCAGTACATTTGAGACCCACCTCAGCAACTAACACTCATCATTCTCAAGAAGTAATTCCAGAAAGATTTGAAATGCTTGCTAGTGTTCCTTAAAAATTATATCTGGGATCTGTTTCTGAAGGTGTCTGGTTCCCGACTCACCATCTATTTTTGTGATGACGATGCCAGATCATAATTTTTTGTTTTTTGCAAAGGAATGGTAACCAGAAGATAATTTTAATTAATAAGATTAGAAAAGGTTATTTAGTAACAGAGCCATTTAGTAACAGAGAATTTTTTAAATCACATGAAAAGATAACATTTCTAAAAGACATGGTAAAACAGTAGAGATACATAGAATGGCAAAAGTGCCAAACATTGAGAAAAATAAGCATTACAAAAGTCTTCAGAATGGTTGAAGAAAATGAAGTGTTAGACAGATAACTTTGCTGTATCAGAAAAGAAGTGCTCAAAAAAAAAAAAAAAAAAAAGCTATGAAATGTGCTTTTAAATAATTACATAGTCTGGCTCTGATCCAGAGCTACTTTTAAGTATTTCAGGTATCTGATCTTGATACCTAGAACTCAGGGGAGGAAAATCTCTACATAGCACTCAACTAACAAAGTGAAAATGTAAACCAGAAGTTCTCATCCCTCCTATTCAGAAGTGCAATGCTACACATTTACTAATATTTTGAGATAATCTCTCCCATGTTAAATAAGACTTAAAGCGTCACCTCTGCCCTTCTTGATCTCCCAAATCTTATTGGAACCCAGAGAATAAAAACACCTCGCTCAGCATTTTGCTAATAGTCTTCTAGGCAAAACACTTTATGTTAAAAAAAAAAAAATAGCTTGGTTCTGCAAGAACCAACCAATAATAATGCAAATGACAAATTTGCCGGCAAACACCTTAAGCCAGGATTACGGCAACCTCAAGATGACCGCAGAACAGCACATAAAAAGTACATTTCACAGCCACTTAAACAAGACAATGCTCCTTGAGAAGGAGCACCAGAGATAAACACATTGCCACCACAAGTTACCACACACTGAATAATTTTTAGGCACGTATAAAGACCATATACTGTGTCAAGCAAGGTTCCAGGCGCTCCTCAGAACTCCATCAGTTCCAGTGGACTGACAAAGAGGTTTTTAAGAAATATTCTCCCACAGGAACAAATAATGTTTTCCAGAAAATGAGTGGAGTCCCACTTTTTTTCCCCTATGAAATGCAGGTAACTGTGTCTCATCACCTGCACGTGGGAATCAGGACAAGTGTTTCCCTATTGCTGGCCTGAGTGAAAATGATGTGAGATATTGAACCCAACTTATGTCCATCTAAAAAGGAAGTTAGCAAAAAAAACATGATATGGAGAACTAAGGCCAGAGGGACAGGGAAAGACCCTTTGTAGATTTGTGTCTAATTACAGGAAAATAAGAGTGGAATAACAAAGAGGTTTGGTTTAGAATTCCTCCTGCATATTTCCGTGAAAAGACTTACTGGCTGCCCAGAACTCACAGACTCTGTTTACAGACCTGGCACAGAGCTTCTTACATTATTAAAAGCCAGGCATTACACAACAGAAAAGCAGTCTGCCTTGCATTTTTGTGTCATCCCTCCCCACCCCAGAAAAGAAAAAAAAAAAAGAGACTGATATGAAATGCCCACTGACATTTTTAGGTCAACACACGTTCACAACGTCTGTATAATGTTCTGATACAACAAAAATAGTCAATCACTGCAATTTTCTGCCAGCAAAGCATGCTTTTCCACAATGGCCAACTCTAATGGGTTCAATTACAATACAAATCACAAAATATAAGAGCATTTGGTTCTCAGGGTCTTTTTCAACAATAGATGCTATCACATCACTGGAAATGACAAATTCCACTCTCTGCATAAACATTTCATACATCAGTTCAAAAATCTGCAGTGCCTTCCTCCCTTCACTACCACTATACCTCTGAAATCAAAAAGTAACTCACATTTCAGACATAATATGCAAAAAATATATCCCTGCAGTGATCATGAAGATTTGCCATCATAAAGCTGATTACAGTGACAATTACACTGAATGTGGAACATTACAAGGCGTAATATCACAGGCTTTTAAAGTCAGTTGGCAACATTACACCAAATGCCTCTCAAAAATCAGATCTCAAGTGCTAGCATCCTTGAAATGCATAATAAATTTGCTCATGGATTCAAAGTGTCTCCTAAATCTATAGTTGTATATAGCATAGCTGCATCTTAAGGACACGTGCAGTATGTGGGGGCACAGACTCTGAGCTGTCAGTCACATCTCCTTTGTTTTTCACCCAGTGACACTCAAAAACCTGCCACAGATCAAAGCTCACAGGAACTTCCTCCCTTCCAAACCTGTGCTCCCCTGTTGGGAACATCCTCAGCAGCCTTGGCTTACAGTACAGGATGTCTATACTGGGCTTAATTGTGCCTAACAATCCTCTTGGCCAGTGGAAGGCATTTTCAGATGGGAAATGTGCACCAACATCTGTTACATTTCCCTGTGCCTGATTTTAACTGTTCCTTCACGGAGGAAGGCGTAAAAATAAAAACATTCATCTCTGCAGTAAAAAGCCCATGTAAAAAACTCACTCCAGTCAAGCCAGCACTGTAAGTCAGTTAAAAATGGTGCTCAGAGAATCCTGCAATGGATGGATTTCATTTCCTGTAACAGCAGTGTTCCAGAGGTTTCAGTGAGTTTCAACAACTTCTCTCTACAAAATTAAGTCCCCCAGGAGCCAGGGAGGACACCCACTTTCCCAGACACACTGACCAGTGCTAGAATGAAACCCATCCCTCTATTCATTTTCTTACATAAGGACCAGTTTTGAAAAATTTTTTTTTGCATATCAACAATTTCAGGTAACCTTTAGAAGCATCCAGAAGTAAATCCTTGCACACAATGCTTGCCTTCATTTTATATTTAAGATTCTGAATGGTTCAACTGACTTGGAACTACACTGAGTCATTTCTGCACACACTTTTTGAAATGAATGGGAAACACCAGAACTGAGTTGATAGGGGAACATCAAGGAGGAAGACCAAAACTGGCTGGTCTTTTAAGAATGGGGCCTAATCCCAGCTGCTGTGCTTCAGCTGGCCTCAAATCCTCTTGTATTTGGGTAGCAAAAGTGGGACAGACATTTAAGTTTTAAATGAAAAGAGATGACAAAGAGAAGATGGAAGACAGAAATGTTTTTAAGAGGCAGTCACAGACAGTTTAAGATAGTTTTAGGATGTCAAGTTTGCTTTTTTCTGGTTTCAAACATAAGGCCAAAAAAAAAAAAAAGATAAACACCTCCCTCCCCCATAACAGCTCAGTGTCTAGATATAAGATTTTTTTAAAAAGCAATAATCAAAAGTGTAATTTATTCCTGTGTTCCAGAAGGAGGGGTTGTCCCAATTCCATTTCATTTCCCTGAGAGAGAGGAAAGCTGGTGCTGTGTTTTCCATGTTCACCTCAGAGCAGACTCTTGCGTGACTTGTCACAACAGAACACGTTTGATTGCTCATTCTGCTGCTTCTGTCTCAGGACAAGGTAGAAAAGGGAACCTTCCTTGGAATGGAGATCAAACAGTGAACCCATGCTCTCTATAGCATGGACCTGAGCAGACACGTTCCAGGTACCACAAATTTTAAAACCACTCTGTAGTAATTAGTTGCTACAAGCACAAAATAAAATATCAATTATTCAAGATACTGAAGGGATCAGACCTTCTCAAGTATGGCTCAGCCTCTATAGAATCACATTTTGTTGAGATTCTGTCAACAATCCTCATGGCTTTCTTAAGTATTTGCCTTTTCTGTTTTTTGTGTACAAACAGTCAGAATTCCCTTCCATCCTGGTGGGTTTTGAAGGCTCTAAACAGTCTTCATGTTTTGGGTTTTTTTTTGTTTTGCTCTTTTAGTAACTGAAACAAAAATATTTTCATTCTAACTGAGCATTGAAATACAGCTGTAGAGGTTTACCATCTTTCTGTACCTCAACTGTTAGCAAGATGTAAATTAATTTTAAAAATGTATTCCTATACCATTTTTCAGAACAATTCCAAGTCAAAGAGAAAGAAAATCCAGCAAAAGAGAGCTTATTTCACTTTAAAAAGCTGTTCTGTATTTCTCAAAATATTAAAAATATATCTCTAAAATCTTTTTGCACAACAAAGGTGGTGGAGCAGTAAGACAAATCTCCCAAAATGAACATCAACCCAAACCCTGTACACATAAAATACATATCCAGCACTTGGAGAATAAGGAACCATTTTGCACAGAGGGCAAACACCTTCACACTCGCTCTCACATATCTGAAGCAGGTCCCGTGGTGCAGACCTTGTTCAGCATCCAGCTGAGCTGAGCTCAATCCCCTGAGCTGCCCTGACAGAGCAAAGTTATCTCCAGGGATAACTCCTCAGGTTTGCCAGTTCACTTCAGTCAGCACCACACTGAGGCTAGCAGGAAAGAAAGAATGATTCATTCTGCGTTATTATCTCCAGGATCATTCACAAACGCAGGAAGATGTGCTTTCCCTCACCTACAGTCACCTTTTATTTCTCAACTGAATGTCATCTTGCTTTTAACAAACTACAGGGCTATAGCTTTTAAAAAGCCTGGTTTTGTTTTTTATTTTTATTTTTTTTTTTTTTTTTCTAAACCTGTTCTTATTCTCTTTGGAACACTCACCCATGTTTAGGTTCTGTTTTAACATAATTGTAAGGTTTTCTCTAGAATGGCAGTAAAATGTTTGGAAATGCCCTTTTTTCCTCGTTCTTGGTTTCAAGTGTCAATGTGATTTGTTCTCAAAGTGTTTGAAACATGCTCATGTTCAGCACCACTGGCAGTGAAAATAAAGACAGCTGATGTGTACCTGCACAGCTGCTGGTAATTTACAGAGAAACCCTTGGATCTGCATTTTGGCAGCACTTTTTTGCCTGGGTTGGATGTTTTGAAGTTTACATGTCTGGAGATGCATTTTTCTCAATCTCCTATACATTCAAATGGTACAGGGAAAGCAAAGTGTCACAGACACATCTCATGACAAACCAATATATGGACAACATGCCATTTGCTCCTCCATGACTTTTAAATGATACTAATTAGCAAAAGGGAGGGCACTACATGCTTTGCCATAATATGGCAAAGTGAGGACAGAGACATAACAAAAGTGTACCTGAAGCTCTATAAGATGAAAAAACACTGGAATTATAAGCATTAAATAATAATTTTATTCTCTCAGAATTAAAAAAAAAGACAATAAAAAGCAGTATAGTTCAGATCAGTTCACTGCGTTCAGTAATTTTAGCTTTATCTTAAGTTGCTTTTACAGAAGGATACTTAGCAAAGTCTGATTAGCTTTTCCTTGATGACGGACATTCCTTGAAATGCACCATGTTTTATTTAGTTCAAGGCCTCAAATAAAATGAGAGCATGACCAATTCTGACTCCTGAATATACAGGTAAGAGACTTTTATTTTTTTCTCAGCTTGGTCAGCAACAAAACAATATGTAGATTTAAAAAATAAATTACATTCTTTACTGATTTATTAAACCCATCAGAATTGGAAGATTAAGACATTCTACAAGCTCTCTAGCTCATGCAGGTAGAGAAAGAAAAGGAACCAGGATATCAGAATTTACCCTAATCCACAATAACCTGAGTCTTGTGAAACACAGGGAGAAAGTCTGACACAGAAAATTTACCTAGGTCAATTTCAAATTATATATTTAAAATGTTCATGACCTTCACTCCACTAACAAAGCCCCCAACATTTTTCCAAATTATCTGTGAAATCTGGCTGTCAAATATTTGTCAGGTGTGGTTTCACCACTCTTAGGTAGCGATAGAGCAATGCAATTTCCAGTTAGTTCAGGTGAAAGTACTTGTACTTGAAATAACTGCACCCTTACTGTACTTTTTGCACAACCTGATCTACTGAAATAGACATTTCATATGTTTTTACAACACCCTCTTTGAAACCAGGTCTGAGGAAACAGTTACCTGCACACCTCAGTTAAAAAAAGCAAGCAAGCAGACAAGCCAAAAGATGTATTTGAACCGGGTTTCTAACATTAGCTCATGTAACACAAGATAACTTACCAGAGGGTAAATAGGTGAAATATTCAAGCAAACTCCATTAAAATGACTGTTCTATATTTAGATGTACAAGCATATTTTTAAATCAGTTGTGAATCATTCTACTGAAAGCAAAAGAACTTCAAAGCTGTATCTCCTGTCATAATTTGGCCATCAGAAGTTTTATTACTGATTATGCATGAGTCAGAAAAGAGGAAAAAAAAAATCAGCTAAAATTCCAGATCCTTGGAAACAGCAGTATCAGCTCACTGGCTTCTGGCTGGGGGAGCCAAGTCAAACAATTGGCTTTTACAAAAAATCTAGATCTTAAAAGCTTTGTCTTACTTAGGGGATGAAAAAATAAATAGAACTTATCCTAATGATAGCTATTTCATGTCTAGAAATAATTTTTTTCTTACAAACTCAATTATTCTTGTATTTATTCCCCTTAAAAACACCTGCAGTCAGAAAGGCCCAGATTTACCCAGTTTTTGCCATACTAAAACACTCCATTGCAGCCTATTATCCAATACACAAGCTAGTGACCATAATTATAGATCATCACGTCTAAAACTCACTAATACTGATATCACATGCAAAAGTGGAAAAAGGAAAAAAGAATCTGCCTGTTGAGTGTCAGATTAAATCTGTCAGGTGAAAAAAGCCCTGGCTGTAACAGAGCATTGACTGAGCTGACAGAATTTGAGGTCAAAGAGGTAATGCAGCATTGCCTTGGCCATTGGAATTATGTCACCCATTGATTTCCAAAACAAAGGACAGTGAGGAAAAAATATGCAGGTGGCAGGGCAGAATAACCACTTGTTTCTTAGCTGAAGTAAAACTATTTGGATAAGCTATTTTTCTTGTTACAATTGTCTTTTTGGTCAATGGAGAAGACATTCTATGTCATTACGCTCCCTCTTGCCCCTGAGGGTTCACTCAGCAGGTATTTGATGATATCTGCACTTATTAGCAAGAATTAAGGGCAAGTTAAGAAAACAAACTCTTGCAATAGCAATAACCAAATACTTTCCAGCTGTCTGCAGCGTCCTGAGCAGCTGACAGTTTTCACCAACAGTGCTTACTGGCTACTGGCTTGATCCTTGGATTAAAAGGAAAACCAATTTAATCCAAAATCGTGTGGAGGAGATCACCTTGATTGCCATCACAGACAGGACAATGAAGCCATCAGGCCTGGCCACCATGGGTTTAAAAAGGCAGGTCCTGCTTGACTGGCCTGATGTCCCCCTAAGGTGACCTGCTCCGTGAATGAGGGCAAGGCTGTGGCTGTGTCTGTCTGACAGCATTGCCCACAGATCTGTCCTGGGAGCTGGCTGGTTGTGGCTTGGGTGGGTTCAAGGTTCCCTCTGTGAAATCTGGGTGATGGCCAGGCTCAGGGTGGGCAGTGGAGCTGCACCAGCTGGGGCAGGGCACCAGCAAGGATTCCCCAGGGCTCAGTGCTGTCACAGACAGATTTTATGAAAAATCCTTTTGCAAGGATCTTTTCTTCAGAGAAGCTGAGGAGCTTTACCTTCTCCATGCTTTGCTGCTTTGGAGTGTGATTTGGAGAATTGTTTACCCAGCATGTGAAATTGTTTTTACTTGATGACCAATGACAGCCACCTGTGTCGAGGCTGTGAGCAGTCACAAGATTTTATCATCATTCCATTCCTTTCCTTGCTAGCCTTCTGATGAAATCCTCTCTTTTCTTTTAGTATAGTTTTAGTTTATAATTTTCTTTTAATATAATATATATCATAAAATAACAAAGCAGACTTCTGAAACGTGGAGCCCAGATTCTCATCTCTTCCCTTGTCCTGGGAACCCTGTGAACACCACCACACAGTACCAGCACGAGCTCTGTCCAATAGCTTTATCCACACTCTGGAAAGGGATTGAACATCCCTCAGAAAGGTTGGGGATGATGCCAAGGACCTGCTGGAGGGCAGGAAGGCTCTGCAGAGGGCCCTGCCCAGGCTGGCTGGGCCCAGGACAGCAGCCAGAGGAGTCCAAGTCCTCTTTGGCCACCAAGGGTGGATGCTGCCCTTTGGCCACCAGAAGCCCCTGCAGCAGGAAAGGCCCTGAGGGTGCTGAACATGACCCAGCCATGACACCTGGCTTGGATCAGCCACAGTGAACATGACCCAGCCATGACACCTGGCTTGGATCAGCCACAGTGAACATGACCCAGCCACGACACCTGGCTTGGATGAGCCACAATGAACGTGACCCAGCCATGACACCTGGCTTGGATCAGCCACAGTGAACGTGACCCAGCCATGACACCTGGCTTGGATCAGCCACAGTGAACATGAACCATGACACCTGGCCATGAGCCACCTGAACATGACCCAACCATGATCCTGGCATGAGTGAACATGATCCAGCCATGACACCTGGCTTGGATCAGCCACAGTGAACACCCAGCCATGACACCTGGCTTGGATGAGCCACAGTGAACATGATCCAGCCATGACACCTGGCTTGGATGAGCCACAGTGAACATGACCCAGCCATGACACCTGGCTTGGATGAGCCACAATGAACATGACCCAACCATGACACCTGGCTTGGATGAGCCACAGTGTCACCAGCAGCACCAGGGCAGTGATGACCCCCAGTGCCACACCTGAGGCCACACCTCAGATCCTGGGGTCACTTTTGAGCTCCTCATGCCAAGAAAGGACATGGAGGGGCTGGAGTGTGTCCACACAGGGAATGGAGCTGGGGAAGGGGCTGGAGACCCAGCAGCAGCAGGGGCTAAGCCTGGAGAACAGGAGGCCCAGGGGAACCTTCTCATTCTCTGCAATTTCTTGGCAAGAGGTTGTAGCCAGGTGGGGGTCGGGCTCTGCTCCCAAGCAACAGAACAAGAGGAAATGGCTTCAAGTTGTACCAGGGGAGATTTAAATTGGATGTTAGAAAGGGGCTGTCAAGCACTGGAACAGGCTGCCCAGGGAAATGGTTGAATCATCATCCCTAGAGGTATTTGAAAAGGGGAAATTAAAAATTAAGCATAGATGTGGCACTTAAGGACGTGGATTAATGTTGGATTTGGCAGCGCTGGGTTAACAGTCAGACTTGATAATCCTAAAGGTCTTTTCCAAGAAACAGTTCTATGATTCTATGATTTCCAGACTTTTAAACATCGTTTACAAAAATGTTCAGCTATCAAACAATAAGGACCATATTCATCACTAACACCACCACTTCACATGTGCTAAAAGCACTTTTGATACAAAAGGGAGAAAAACTTTGCAACTCTCAGACTGAGAGAAGAAATGTTAGATATGGTCTCTCAAAAGCAAGACAAGATGCACACTCAGATAAACAGGATTGCAATAGTAAAACAAATTCATCCTCCACTCACCAAGCACTGGGAGTACAGTACTAGAAACAGGAGAGGCAGAACAACACAATCAAGGCAGAGTAAATCTGCATTTAAGCTAAATCATCTCCTTACTGCATTTCAAAGAGGCAATTCAGCCAATGTAAACAGAAATTATGCTCTGCTTTCCACTAGATCATAATGTAAAACCAACAGAAACAACCATCCACCACTGCAGGCAACACTGGAAGAACTCAGACCGCTCCTCATTGCTATTTCAAATGTATTATTCAAATAAAACCTACCAAATTACAAAAGCCTTTTTCGTGTAAGGTGACACAACAAATCCATAGCATTCCCCAAGACTGGATTGCCAGAATACAAGTGTGATTTTGCAGGTAGCCTAACACACTAACACCTACAAGAATTCAGAATGTACCCACTGCTAGCACTTCCCAAAAACAGCACTAAAACAAGGATTTTCCAGATGGGTAAAGTGATGGCACCGTGATGAAGTCTGCACCACTACTTTTCACAGCATATTCTAGGCAATTCTCTCAGCCCTAAAATAAAATGGAACAGTCTCCAGATTACCACTTTTTCAGTTGTCAGTCAAGCACACTGGTTAACCAATTATGGAAAATCAGATACACAGAAAAAAAATAAAAAAAAATTAAAGTATCTTCAGAATAATCTTAAGCTTAAAGTCAATGTACTTAAAAGTACAGTAATTCCCAATATATTGAATTATTCAATAACCAGCCAATTTTCTATTTTGTTCTCCAACTTGCCCCTTTATCACTTCTTAAATAAGTAAGCAAATAAAAGCAAAAAAAGAAGAAGGTTTTAGCTTAGTTTTTAACTCTTACTTTTTTAACAATGAACACAAGCTTAAATCCTCAGAACACTTAGAACTTTTCTGGTCACTTTTGGTCAAAATAAAATAGAAGCATATTTTAAAAAATACTGACCCTATTCATAAATAATCCCATCTTTATAATCTTATATATAAAAGTTCCACCTTTTCTACTAAATAGAACTGTCTCTCTTTCCAGAGCCTTGCAGTAGTTTACTGAAAAGTCTAAACAATTTCAACTTTAATAACTTTTATAATAACGCTTATGAACTCCTCTCTCTCTGCTAAATGGAAATGGAGTTACCTAACTCAGCCATGTAATAAATAATTTAGCATCCATTATTAAAATGTCACATATCGCACGTGTGCTTTCAAAATATTTTATCATAAATCTAGCATTCCAAGCAACCAGAGCAACTGCAAACATTTTATACTTAGAGGATGGAGCTGACACGACCTCTCAGATAGTATTTAACAAAAATAACAGTATTCTCTGCAGAGTGGACAGCGCAGCCTCAAAACAAGCTCTGTAATTTAACGAGGAGTGGAGCTTGGTTTCACGTCCATCGCAGGAGCCGTGAGAGGGTGGAGGAGCACGCTCACCCAGGCTGCGCGGCCCGGCCAGCGCAGAGGGAGCTCTGCCACCAGCACCCCCCGAGCGCTCCCATCCGCACATACGGGCTCCCCCTTGGGAATCAAATGACTCAACTGGGACGGCGACCAAGGCCAGGAGAAGCAACCTCTTGCTGGATTGACACTTAATCCTGGATGGCATTTCTTTCCTTTCCCTTGCCAGGAGGAGCAGCAGGGCAGTTTGGACACAAGGCGGGCCTGGCTGCCCTCAGCACACACAGCGGCTGCACTGCAGTCCCTGCCTGGGTCCTGTGACAGCCCTGAAGCCACCAGTGGGCTTCTTGTGCCAAGGCAGAAAATATCTCCCCACCCACAGGAGGCATAGAGCTATTTATGCATTATTTGTACTTTCATGTGATCTTTTTTTTTTTTTTTCCTCAAATAGTTTTACCCAGGGGAAGGAAGGAAGGGGCAAAGATATTTTCTCATTTAAAAATGTATTGCTAAGTCATAGGCTATCATTCTAATAAGTTTAAGGTATATTTATTTACTGAAAAATAAGGTTGCATGTATATTTAACCCAATTTGATGCACATCAACATTCTGTAACCCTGGACCTTGTGTCTCTCAAGAACAAAAGCACTTTCCATCATCTCGCTCAAAACACATCATCTCAGTAAAAGGAACACAACTCTCCTCAATAGAATATATGCAATTAGGAAAATGCATATGGCTGTTCATGTAAGGCACGTCCAGAGTTGTACCCACAGAATCTACCCCTTTTTTTTGGTATTCACTAATTTCCTCGCTCCCTAACAAGAGAGCGTGGCAGAAGCAAGCAGAGGTTTACTGATGAATTTAGGAGAGGCTGGAGCAGCTGCTCATCCACAGCATTAAGTAAAATCATAAACAGCACATGAAAGTGCAGGACCTCTGCAGGCAAACCTTACTCCACAGAGATCTCTCTTGCTCAACTGTGCAACACAAAACACAAAACAACCTCCCAAACCAGCCCCCAAATCTCTAGGCAATGCTCAACATTGCTTTCATGCACAGCCTTGGAATAAACCCAGCTGGAAATCATGGGGAATCCCTGATCACAGGTACACCTACTTTCTGTAGAAATCCATGCAAAATAAATAAACTGGCATCTTATAAGCCTATAGAATGTTAAAACTGTCTCATATTCAAAAATAGTTTAGGGTTGTGGTTCTCAACCTGCAACCCAGAAAAAAAAAAGGCCAAACATTTACATAATCAGTTTATAAAGGCATATTTCTGAAGAAAATTTCCATTAAAGTTCAGAATGTTATGTAATTACTGCTTAGAAGAGGGTGATATAAATATTCCTATCAAATGTCCTTTGCATTATTTATTTTAGATACTTAGATTTACTTTAAGAAAAAACAATAAGCATTCTGGTGTCATAAGCTGATCAGAGATACTGAAAGTGCAGGCAAAACCTTGGGGGAAAAATTGCTCAAACCATTTAATGCTGCAATTCACTCATTAGGACAATAACTCAGATATGTGCTTGATTTCCAAAACGCCATTTTCAGGTTGGGCATCAGGGAGGGAGAAGAAAAGAGACTAGAAAAGTATTCATACAAGGAACAATTTTAAACTGCATTGCTAATACATATTTCTAATTTCAGCAGTTCTCAACTATTTCAGATCCATGATAAAAGAGTAACAAAGGCCTGGATATATCTTTCTAAGGAGAGAATAAAGAGGAAAAAAGATTGAAATAAGGCATCCCAAATTTTCAAAGGGCCCTTTCTTCTAATCTAACTGCTTGGATAATGCGTCCAGAGTGGCATTTTGTAATGACAGCAACTTTCCAACAAATCAATAGTTATTTAATTCCCAACAAGCTCTCGAGTCCATTAAACCTGATTACATTCACCCATTTCAGTTGGGTGCAGTTATTTTTCCTACACCGGCACTTAATCTATAACAGGAACTTATGAGAACTTTCAAAAGCAATTTCAACATCAATCAGCATAGAGTGAAAGGCACGATTTGCTTGTAATTATTTATTGGACAGGATGGCAGAGGGTCTGACTGAGCTCCAGAGTCCGACCTTCACCCCCAAATTCTAATGGATATGAAGGCCTGTTGGATGTGTCTCACTGCATGAAAAGCAGCCTCAGCTCACACGTCCCACAAGATCACATATCCCCAATACCTGATTAACGGCCACTGTGCAGTGCTATATTTCTATTTTAGACATACGCATCTGATATTAAGTCTGAAGTGAAGAACACAACCCACAGTCTTCTATTACTGGAGGGACCTATATGGAAACCCACCTGTTTCATGTGAGTGCCCCTCTGTGTGAGCAAAGTGCTGCAGAAAAGGAGCACAATGAAGGTTTCCCTTTCCCTCATGGCTAATTTCACTTATCCCTAGCACAGCACAGAAATGCCCTAACACACGTTTGTGTCTTGACCCTGTCAATGCACAATATCCAACAGCTGCCACTTAGATTGTACAATTCTATCAGAGTTTAGAAATGTTGACTTTTCCTGATGTCTTCTAATACTGTAAACAGGATACTTATTGCTTAATTAGCGACTACACGCTCTATTCAGAATCCCAAGTCTAACAGAAGAAACTTCAGTAGCACCACTTTTTGATAAAAATAAAATAATAGCAAAAGCAAACACAACAACAAGGTAGCTGCCAACTGACTCCTAAATATACAGAACTCTTGCCCTGCAGCAAGAACTTACATTTGAGGGCTCAAAGGAATTAATAGGATGTGTATAAATATTCTTTGCAGGTGATATATTTCTATACACACAAAACCACAACCCCTTTTTCATTCCGTGGGACGCGTAACATAGGAATTAATGCATATTTAACACTATTCCTATTTGCTGTGCTAAAACACTTAACCTAAACACATCATGGTAAGTTACTTTGTCTTCTGACCTGCCGTGGGAATGCTGACTCCCTCAGAAACCTAGAATGGATAGCAAATCCTCTGCCCTGTGGTCAACCTCGTGAAGCAAAGGCATGAATGTTAAACAGCAGACAAATCAATACAAGCAAATATAGCTCAACTACACCATTTATTCAGCCATGAGAGATGTCAATACACAGATTAGGGTGATCCATCTTTTTGATTTCCTACTGTCTTCTCACTGACTACATGAGAGCTTTTGCCTGTATTAAAAGTGTTTGCTTTCTCAACCATAAAAATTCCAATTATTGCTCTAAGTGCACTAGAGTTAAGTTGCTTGTTGGAAGCGGCCTTGCATTACCTGAACAAGTCCAGCGAAGTATGGTGCTGCAGGCAGAATCATTGGCACTCCATAGGGATGTAGCAAAACTCCTTGAGACGACAACATGGTTTAAGTGATAGTATTACTCCCACTAAAGCTAAACACATCAATTGAAAGTTAGGGGAAAATCTATATACCAACTTCTTCCAAACTCAGAGCTAGAACCAAATAACTTCTGTCAGGGGCAAAGCCCACATCAGCTGTAAAAAAAAGAAAAAAATTGACGTCAGCAACACTTAATGTTAAAATTTTCTTCAGAGACAACAGATAGAGACAACAGCTGCAAACCTAACTCTACCCAAAAAGGAAGGTGCTATTTTGGGAGCAGCTTAAGTAACATGACTAGCCAACTACTCTTTATCAGTTCAGATTTTTAAGTACTAAACACATAGAGATCAAATTCTGTACAGATCTACTGATTAGAAATAATTTTCCTACCAGTTCTGGCACACACATGACAACAGTTACTATCAGAAGCCATTTTCAAAATAATCAGGTTTATCATGATTGCATAATTAGACATTTCCCTGGATGTATAAGCTGTTAAACAATGTTCATGTGAGCATATACACTTCAGTCTGTTATACTGGGTATATATACACTGTTTGATTAATTTTATTTTTCTTGTTTGTTTTGAATAAGTGAGCTAATGCAAGCTAACGATTTCTATTAGTGTAAATTATATTTTAATGGCTTTTCTAACCTTTCACAACATCTATGCTGTTAAATTGAACATAACTATTTTAAAAGAACACATTTTCCCATTAGAATATTTCAACTCTGTTCTCCAAATCAACTTACACTACTGGTGTAAGAGACAAAGGACTGAAATTTAGGCTGGTTTCAACCCTAAATCAAAACAGATTTGACTTTAACTGTACTACTTGCAAGACATTCTATTCCACAGCTCGTTTTTACTTCAGACAAAACCAACTTAGTCATTAACACCTGTTTTATGTGCTGTGTATCTTCTATTGCAGATGTAACTAATGACAAGAATTACAATTGAGCAAGACTGTTTTATTTCAATAAAGAATTAGTTAGGTACTTACAACTCCATGTTACAAGTGAAATTTAAAAAAAAAAAAAATCTCCTACAGGCTTCGAATTATCAGGGTGCTTCACACCACTAATTTCAGCTACTTGATTTTGTTGCATAATTACTTTTCCAGATAACTAATTGCAGACAAGATTTGATGTGATACTCAATTATTTAATGTCACATTTTGACCATCGTGGAAGGCTTGCAGTAATTGATTCTCGTGTATCAGGGCGGCCGTGCTGCAGGGTTTGGAAATCTCGCTGAGCAGCTGCCTGCTGGCCCTCCCCAGTGCCAGCCTCACCCCACTGCTAACTTTAGATGCGGAATTGTGACCCTCGGTGATGCTCCCTGCAGGAGCTGCCAGTGAGGCCAGCAATTGTCACATGATGGAGTGATGTTTACCCCACCCCAGCTCCTGTTTCAGAGCTGCTTCACTTTGCTCTTGGGGATGATGCTGTTCTCACCGCTTATCTGACCTCGCTTAGCTATAAATCCTGTTTCTTGGTCTTATCTTGCCAAGGAAGAGAAGCTCTGCAGTTTAATTACTAAGCAAGCTGACACATCATAGATTTTTTTTTCAAAAAGATTGTCATTAATTCCAATACACAACCAGTCACTAACTTTCACAGAGAAATACGTAAACAAAAGTACATATAAGAAAGCAAGTTGCAGTCACAACTCACTAATTAAAAATACTTAACTTCTAAAATAAAACAAAAATAATTTTAATTATTGCCTATTTGTTTCATCCAGCAGAGTAAGCTGCATTTGAAAAGAAAGCAGATTTCTTTCACCCAGGAATGGAGATTATAAAATGGATTCTGCAAGCTTTACTCAAATGACTCCAGTGGGACAACTGACATAAATACAGACTGTTAAATTGCTCTGTAAAATACCTGGCAGGTTTTTTTGTTTCAGCATGTATATATTTGATAAGATGTTAGAAAAACCTGAGGAGGAAGATTTGCACAGGAAAGCGCAGGCTCAAGGGAAGCTTTTCTGTGATCTATTTTGGGACAGATTTTTTGAACATTTTCTTTAATTATTTTGGCACAAGGCAACCTGCTGATGAAATTTCCTGATGACACAAAGTTGGAAGGTACTGTCAAAACTGGAAAGGATAAGGATATTACATAGAAAGAACTGCTAAATCTTATGGGCTGCATTAATCAAAATTCAATAACACAAAATGCAAGATCATGCTCCTCTTAATGACAGAAACTTCAGAGCTAAACTCAGGAGGAAGAAAAGCAAGATCTTATTGCATCTGTTTAAAGAATTTGAGATGGTAGTGAGATGCAAATAGGAAAAGGAAAATTATCAGTATTTCTTCATTTTAGTTCTTAATTATTTCCTGGTTTCTTAGAGGTACTTCCAACAGAATACATTTTTCTTCATCCACATTAAACAGAAAAAAAAAAAAAAAGGTCAAATTCAAATGCAACCATTGTAGATAAATTCCTTTTTTGTGTTCAGGGGAATGGAACAACTCTGCTGCAACAGAAACCTAAATTTGATTTGTTTATCCCAGCAAAGCAATCTGTGAATAGGGAAGAAACAGTAGGAGGAAGAGACTAAGCTAAGGACAATCCTGACACTCTAAAAATCCAGAAAAACCTAGTTATGAATAAATTTAGGCTCAACATATTTTTCCAAGTTCGGGTTTTTTTTTTTTTGAAGTATTTTGGTCTTGTCTAGTGAGGGTCTAGAACAGCCTTCCAAATCCACAGTAACAAAACAGGGTGGCTTATAACAGAATATGATGCAAATAGCAGTGGTAGTGTGAACTCAGCAGCTTCCAGGAGGACACTTCCAGCCCTTTGCAAGCAGTATAAACATTCCAGAACAACACCAACACCAAATGTCTGAGAGGCTTTGCTATTTCCTGCAGCGCAGATAGCAACACACAAAAACAAACGCTGGAAATAAACCTGTTTTAACACAAGGACGCTTTGCTTGCCTCACTATAACAACGTGCTTCTAAATGTCCAGGTGTGGGGCACTCCAGATGCAAGCTCTGCCCTGGTGGCTGGGCTCTGAGATGATGTCCCATGTGTGCCCCAGCTCCCTAAATTCTCACAAACCTCTGTGAATTAAAACCACAGAAGCACCACAGAGCTTTACTCGCATCTCCGCCCCGTGCCAGGCTCAGAGCTTCTGCCAATGCCTCTACATCAGCTCCACCACTTCAGATCAACGCATTTCCTCTGCCTCCCAGCCACACAAAAAGGAAATTTCACTTGAGATTTACAGCTGGCTGTTAGTTGGCATCAGTGGTCACTCCTGTTCTGCTGGAATGTGTTGAATAAATGAAATTTGACCACTAAGAGTGCTGAGGAATGAGAGAATGAGCCAGAAGACATGCTTCTAAATGTCCAGGTGTGGGGCACTCCAGATGCAAGCTCTGCCCTGGTGGCTGGGCTCTGAGGTGAGCTCTGAGGTGCACCAGATACCTAAGGTCTCACAAACCTCTGTGAATTAAAGCCACAGAAGCACAACAGAGCTTTTCTCGCGTCTCTACCCCGTGCCAGGCTCAGAGCTTCTGCCAATGCCTCTACATCAGCTCAATGCATTTCCTCTCCCTCCCAGCCACCCAAAAGGAAATTTCACTTGAGTTTTACAGCTGGCTGTTAGTTGGCATCAGTGGTCACTCCTGTTCTGCTGGAATGTGTTGAATAAATGAAATTTGACCACTAAGAGTGCTGAGGGAGGAGAGAATGAGCCAGAAGAGTATTGGTGAAGCTGAGAGTTCTGCTTCACTTCAGCATGATTAAGGTCAAGCATGGGCCTATAAACACTCCTGGGATGACAAAGCCAGAATGGTCAGGACATGCACGTCAAGCACCTCTCTGATGTCCCTGGTGGTGCCAGCGCCCATTTCCTGCCCGCTGCAGGGTTCCTCCTCCCTGCAAAAAATCAACTCTGTGTGTGGGTGGAAAAGGGGACATCACCTATTTTAAAACTGTATTTCATTTCCATTGCATTCTAGAAAATTATAATGTTGTTAGGAGAAAAACAAAAAGAGCCATGTTAAGCCATTTTCAGTGAGCTCACGGAGGGTATGCTTCTTTCAGCTGTTCCCAAGCCCTAGTTGGCTTTGGTTTCTTTTATTAAAATTTTAATGGATTTTCTGAAACTCAAAATTGATTTCAGCAATGAGAGAGGAAGAACGAGTAAGAAAAACACATGAACTCTACCTTTAGATGTAAAATGTATATACACAAATAAAATGCACAATCTTATTTGTTCAATCTATGCAGAATGTTCCAAAAGGCAGGTTTGATTAATGAAAAGCTTCTTTTAAAGGTGAAGAGCACAGCTTAAGCAAGGCAGGGTAGGAGTGGGTGGTCACAAAATTCATATGTATTTCAGGCCCAGCAATCTAATACCAAAATCTCATGTTTTAGCACAGAACTGAAGTACTCATAGGAGTGCTCTAATTGCAGTTTCATTGAAGGCTTGCTAAGTTATTTAAATGGGAAGGAAATGGAGACTGCTGTACAGTATGGATGCACAGATACATCAATAAAACTAGAAATATGCCTGAAAACTGGACTACACATTCAGGAAGAACAAGAAAAACGAAATTGGTGCAAGAAAGATCAGAGTTTTGATCCCACCTGCATGTAAGATGTAAATGGCACATTGGACAATGACCAAAATACTTCTCCAGGCAAAAGCAGATGCCTCAGTTTTGCTATGGTACAAGGTGGGGGGAAAAAAAAAAAAAAAAAAAAAGACTTCAGCAACTTCCCTGGGGCCACAATGCCTGGAAAAGGCAGATCCCTGCAATGCAGTCATCAGCCAATCAATGATGTATGCTCTAATCAGATTCTGACAGAAGTAATCTATTTAGACCATCTTCCTGCCAAATAATTAATTCTTCTTAATGCCTGTATCTAGTTCAAAATACCACAAACAGTAGTTCTTCTAAATGCTGCACAACACCAACAAACTTCAAATAATTTCTGTTTCCTTCCTACACTGGCCTAACTTTCCTGTCTCTCAGACCATAAATAATTCAGGTACCACTTTGGCACCCTCTTCAGAGTTTATGCTATGTCATATTTGAATCTTCCAGGTTCAAGTCTCCCATTTCTGACCACCTTTCTCATTGTCCACATGCTCTCCATTTTCTCTTGAAGGCTCATCAGAGGTTTTCTGGTAGAGGAAACCCCAAAACTGAAAGGACAAATTGGTTTCTGAGTCTCCTGATAATTTCCCTCACCCAGAGCAACTTTAGATTACTGTCTCTAAAAAAGGATTACCAGCCACCAGCAGCACAGATGCTTTGAAAGAGAAGGTGAGTTGTTGATTGGCATTGCCTGAGGTGACCTGGCATTAAAGGAAATACTGATAGGCAGAAAAAGCTGTCCTGCACATCTCCCCCCACCCTCGCCAGCCCAGCTGCTGCACTTGTCTTCCAAAGACTATTTCCACCTTTTTGCAAATGCCATTTAGGGCCAAAGGCTCTTCAAGTGCACCGGGAGCACCATCCAGCCCTGCCCCATCCTCAGCTGCTCCCTGCTCTCTCTCCTCTGCATGAAGAACGTGTAGGAGCTGCTCATGCCAGGTACCAATCCCCTGCCAGCTCCTCTCGCACAGAACAGCAGAGCCAAAACGCAGCAAGGATTTTTACTGACTCCTAAAGCAGAAAATGCCACCCCATACAAATCTGGTATCTGCTGGTCTCATACTGATAACCAGCACCGCAGATGTCATCAGAGTTGTTTGAGTTTATGAAGGACCTCAGTTCACACTAGAGAACAGGGCAAGGATATAGAAACTGTTTAAAAGTCAGAAAAAACCATTTTCAAGCATGTGGGATACAGCATGTTTAGAATTAACACATTTTTCTTCTGAAGTTAAAGTTTCCATTGAAAAATTACATTTGCGTCTAACAATTACATTAGCTCTTGTGAGCACATTTAAATCTAGCAGCAGGTCAAGATGAACCCAGCTGATTCTTCAGCCAGAAAACAACAATGCTTCAGTTGCACTGAAGTTGAAATTTTAGCCTCTTTCTTCTAAATATACCATGATATTAAGTTTGGAGATTTCAAAGAAAAATAAATAATTCCAGCCCTGCCAAATACAAGAGCATGGACCTAAACACTTATTTGTTTCATCCAGCAGAGTGAGCTGTATTTGAAAAGAAAGCAGATTTCACACAGAAGCTAACACTTGGGAAACAAGTTTGGGAAATTATTTGTACCCCTAGAGAAATTAAGGCTGTTGCCCTGTAGGCCAATTGTCCCAGCAACGCTTGAAGTGCAATATTTCAGTAAATGTTGGTTTCTGAGTACACAGCCATTCATTTCCCTCTGGTTTCACTTTCCTTTCTTATTGTCAGTGCTGTGGTGTGAGCCATGGGCTGCTGCACTATCTCACTGGCTAAAGAATGGCCTGTTGATTTTGCATTTCTTTTGGAGTGCTCCCATAAAGATCACTTCTTTCTCTACCTGCACTACCCCAAAACACATCCTTTTATTACTTTTATCCAGCACTTGTCATCCCCTTCAAGGGCTCACTTCAGCCTGTTCCTACCCAAGCTATTACTGTCAACAACTCAAAGATGAATATCCTTTGTCTTTCCTTGGATATTGTGCTCCTTCACCTCCTAACCAAACTCCAAATGGCATTGATGCTTTCTCCCGAAATTGCCTGCTACCAGCTAAGAACATCTCTAAACACCTATGGACATTCTCTTTCAGCCCATAAAACCTCCTCTTGCCACACAAAAACACAGACTGGGGGATGAACTGACTGTCCAGCAGCAGGGTGACCAATATCCCTGCTCCTCTGCAGGTCAGCTCTAATTTGCATCCATCTCTGATTGTAAAATCCTTTGAAGATAACTGAATCAGGCACAAGGAGATCACCACAAGGACAGCAATATAAAAGAACACACACACTTAAAAGATACACACCTACTTAGCTTCACTTTTCCCAGAACTCTTAAAGGCAAGGCTTGCCTTCTTCTAAGTTGGAAACCCTCGCTCCCTACTTAGACTGGATTGCTGAAGGATCAGAACTTGTCCCCTGACAGCAGGGAGAGTGATTTACCCTTCAGTGAGTCGCAAGCCACCTTCACTTACATAGGTGATAAATGTATGCTAGACAGAAGCAGCAGGTTAAAACTGGAATTAAGGATCCCTCTGGGCCTGGACTTGCCTTGGGCTACCACAGAAATGTAAGGACCTGTCATCAGCTCTACATATCAAGGCACAAAAGCTAAGAACAACCTCTGAACAGATATTCTCTGAAAGAAACAATCAAATAGCTATAGGTGTCTTTTAAATTAGCTGCACTATCATACCAGTTAGAAAGATTCTGGATCACAACCACATTATTATCCCAGCTTTTGTGTCAAAATTAAAGCAGGATGGATCTGAAAACTTCAATTATTCCATGTGCTGTGCTCTGCACTAGGAAAAAAAAAAAGACATTTGACTACAAGGTGCCACACAGAAAGGCTAGAAAAGCTCCTAAAGCTACAAAAAGAGGTGGAACACACCTCCATAGGCCTGCACAACTCTGTTTGTGAAGGAAGTTTCTCTGTGTGCCTCCTGGATCACTTCGAAAAGTTAGCTGCAGAACTGTAGGAAAATACCATTACTTTAAGTACCAAGAGTTGATTTTGACACGCAGACATCACAACTTATTCACAGCACTGAAGATGTGTTACAAAGTTCTGCACTTGGTTTCTCCTGCCTTGGTGAGCCCTGCATTGTTTTCCTTCTCTTGCAGAGAGTTCCATGCTGGCTTTTGTTACATAACTCTTATCAGCAGGATAGCTGTACCAAATCACTTGAACTTTCCCTGTTGGCCCTTTTGAGAACACACTCTCTCCCATCTCCAGGCTACTTCAGATATCTCTCTCAACTCTGCTCTTGAGATTATCTGCATTTTCTAAACCAGCTCAGATTAGCCTCCAATCCATGAGAAGTTAAGCAGTTTAGAAAATTTTGTATGAGACATAGAACACTTTCAAGATCTCATGCCTGTTTGATATCGTGCAGTTACACAGACTAACTACTGAAAATTATGTACACCTTCCACAAATGATAAGCAGTATCACATACATCTTTAATAGTCTCAGGTTGTATGTATTCCTATTTCACAAAATATGTAGTGGAATCATACTTGCATATATCTTCCTTAATCTCTTTCATTTATTCTTCTCCTTTGTGTGCAGAATACAGGATGACCAAGAAATATTTTGCATGTATTTTGTCAGCAGGTAAGAACAGGCTGTAATCTTCCCTTGGGGTATATTCATTTGCAATTACAGCCCAGCAGCAACAAAAACATTTTTCCTTGCAAATCAGGAACAGACAGACTCTAACCAATACCCACTCTTAATAAAACCTAGTGATGTACCCAAGCCATGCCACGAGAGCTCTTTATCCATTCCACACAGAATTTTGGGCAATATCTGAGCACTAACCAGTCTCAGCACCTGTGCATGGTCATATTCTTATGGGCACCAACCAACACCTCCAAGAGGATCTCAGGAATGTACCCAAGCTGTACAAGACATAATCCTGCCTGTCACTGTCACATCCCAGGCTTTAGTTGTGTGCAGATGACAGACATGACTGACAGTCACATATTTTTATTGCCAAATCTGGTCAAACAGACTTTTCTTTATTGCTGTAGTCAGGCTACTCTAACTACTGTATCACAGGAAGCTATGACTTCTTCTTGACCCCAATTAGAACATTCATTATTCATCAAAGTACAGTTTTCATTTGCTTCCCTTGGGAACAGCAGAGTATCACTGTGAGGATCTTTCAGTACAACTTCACCCCCTTAATACACTCAGGATTTGCTGACAAGTAACAGCTACTTATTCCCCCGAGTCAAGCTCATATTAATAGGGCTGCACAGTGAATCATGAGCTGGTATTAAACCCTGCCTCCTGCCTGTATAAATACATCACTCAAGCACCCCACCACGCCAAGTGCTACGGTTTCATTGCAGAAACCAGCAGAGGGTAGATATCCTAAGTGAGCAGGGTGCCTTGGAGAAACAACCAACTCAAAACCCAAAATAATAAAGACCCTACAGGTCTTGAAAGGGATCAGAGGGAATTTCTGTTCACTACTGACAAGTTTCATATTTTCAAGAGATAAAATACCAAGACTTGAAGGCATCAGATGTAATGTAAGTCATAGCTCTACTCAAGACACTGGCAGTAGTTTAAGTACTAAAGTTTAGCCAAGAGCTACAAGCAAGGAGCATCTAAAGCAGGCAGGATTTGGCTGAAAGCATTAGTAAACTCAGCTGATAGGAAGTTTGCCTCCAAATCTGAAAGTTAAGAAAGCTTTTTCAACTTCATTGCTACTTAATGTCTGAAGTCAATTCAGTCCCATAGGTATTTGTTATGCACATGTTTGGAGACACCTATCCCACTCCTAAACTCAGTGTGGGGTCTTGCACTGGGCCTATTGAGGCCAAGGTAAAACCTGGCTGTCCCTGAGATGGGTCACATCTCTCTGCCCCAGTCTGAGGGTCTGTGACTGAAGCCAGACCAATGTCAGTGGGGTGCTCTGGTACCCTGCAGGCACATCTTTGTAAAGAGCTGCTACACAGGAGAGTTAATTTGCAAGAACAAAATTCCCTGGATTAAGCTCCAAGAATTCTTCCTGGTAACACAGTAAATAGCTCTCACCTGAAAGAATCACATCATGTGTTTACTTTTCTCCCTTCCCCTAAGACCTATTAAAAATACTCTACTTATTCATTCCGCATTCCAGTCCTGTGCATTCTTCAGCAATCTTGGTGGGCACTGAATTCATGGGAATACTTGATTTCTAATGATGGCTCTCACAAATTTCTCAGGACAGTGTAAAGCCAGGGGGATCATGCTCAGAATAACAGAAGAGGAGAGAAAGCACCTAAGATCAGAAAACCAGAACACTGCTGCATCAGTGCCAGATGGTAAAAAGCCTTTCCCACCACACATTTTTTAATTTTGTCAATTCCATTTGATATTAGGAGTGAATAGAGAAATAATGACATTTTTAATCTCACCTTCATTTGGGTTTTAATCAACGTGTGCCAGTGCCCTTGGAAGGGACCAGCAAAGGACTGGGATAAATTTGTGCAGAGAAGGACAACAGAAGAGGATTATTTCTATTTTTATTGAAAACAGTGCTTCAGTGAATACTCAAGTTATTAGGTGGACATTAGTAAGATTTTTACTGCTGCAAGAAATAGGACAAAGAATAAGTAGTCTCCTAAGACCTTCGAAGTTGTCAATTGTCCTGCAGTGCAAGATCGGACACCAAAAATTGAACTCAAACTCTTTGACTGAGACCATCTTACCTTCTCTCAAAAGTTTTTCAATAGTGATTTGCTCCTAACCAGAAGAAATGAAACATGTGATACTATTTAGTAAAGGGTAAAATCAACAAAATACATGTGACTCAACACCAGGGACAAATAAAAAGAAGAAATGTAATATTCCTCTGCAAGTCTGAATTTGAGGTGCTCCACAAACATGAACTGTACAGGAGGTTCATAAGACAGACCTGACTTTTGCACATCTGGATGATAAATTCTATTATTGGAACATTTCTCTTGCATTGCACTGACAGAAAAGCACTGAATAGCTGCTTCTACAAAGCTGTCAGATCTCAGGATAATTAATGAGGCAACTTGGAGTAATGGATTCTCACAGAAATTATTTTCAAAGGTTTTTATAATTACCTCTTTTTTTTCTTATTGAAAGATCTTCTTCACAGCCTCCCTTCTCAGATGCTTGTGTGATCTGGTACCAGTGCCTAACGATATTTGTGGTTTTGCACTGATATATTTGGCCATTTGTGGCCAAAGAGCTAAATTTCCTGATTTATCCTCAAACCTTCAGCCCTAATTAGTCCTTTAGGATCACATAAAGAAAACACTGAAATATTTTTGCTCCACAGCCCTAACTCCTTGTGAAGCTCTGAGAGTAACCAGTGTCCATCACTCTCACAGATCAGATGCTGCCTGCTGTAACTCAGCTTCCTTAATCAAGCTGAAAATAGCTTTCCCTTGGAGATTTTATAAAGCAGTTGCAAAGTTCATTTTCTTCTGGAAATGGCCACAAATTACTTGTACAATTTTAACGTAAATAAACATTTAAAACTATTCTTGAGCAAAATATACAAGAATACACTGACAGAAAATGCACATTCATTGTACATTGCATTAATTTCACAGCAAAGCCAAGGCTAACACACTCAGCAGAAGTCAATAAACTGATCTAATCCAGCAGAAATTCTGATCCTGCTTCTCTCACCCAGGAAAATTCATTGCATGCCAGAAAAAGAGCCCAGGAATGCTCCATTTCCCACAGAGGCTTCTGGAGACACCTGCCTGGGTTGTTTGGCCGCACACAAACACAAATGTTTGTTTATAATGAACACTTCCCAAGAGAGACACCCCACCAAACTTAGTAATAAACAGAAAATTAAAATTAAAATTAACCCTTGCCCCGTGCCCAGTTTCTGTTTTGAGGGGTTTCTGGAAACGCCTTGAAAACGAAGTTCTCTACCAAGAGCAGTACCCCAGCATTCCTTCTCTTCTTACAAAACTGTAATTACAAGTTCCTGTTTGAGCTTCCATTTATCAGAACTGCAAGAGTAATTCACCACATCCATTGAGGAGCATCTACTGACAATTGAAGGGGCAGATCTGAAACCCCTGTTTAGATTCCAGGCAGGTGAGAGGGAGATTACAAAGCATTTCTAGTAAGCCCTTGCATTAAAAAAGAAATGAAAAATCTACATTTTATGCAAAAAATATGACCATTTTGTAAAATGACATTTCAACAAGCACCTGAAACAT
Organism: Emberiza elegans; assembly: GCA_024865655.1. Taxonomy (NCBI): domain Eukaryota; kingdom Metazoa; phylum Chordata; class Aves; order Passeriformes; family Fringillidae; genus Emberiza; species Emberiza elegans. The sequence continues at coordinate 4,131,471 of JALJVW010000197.1, read as the reverse complement.
CACTCCTACCTATTGGGCATAATTTTCCATATAACCATGCTTTTAATACAATTTTTTTCTTTGAATTAAGTTCTTTATGTACATAAAAGGGATAGTTTAGTTCATAGAATCATAGAATGATTTGGCTTCGAAGAGACCTTAAAGATGATCCAGTTTCAATGCTCCTGCTCGGGACAGGGACACCTTTCATTAAAGGAATTTGCCAGAGCTCCATCAGCCTGACCTTGAAATCTTGTAGGGATGGGGCATCCACAGCATCTCTGGCCAACCTGTGCCAGGGTCTCACGACCCTCACAGTACGAAGTTTCTTCCCGTAAACCTACTCTCAGTTTAAAATCATTGCCCTCGTCCATGTTCTCACAAAAATTCTCCATCCATCTTTCCTGTAGGCTCCTTTCAGGCACTGGAAGGCCACGATTAGGGCGCCCCAAAGCCTTCTTTTCTCCTGGCTGCACAATCCCAGTTCTGTCAGCCTTTCCTCACAGGAGAGGTGCTTCATCCCTCCCATCATCTCGGTGGCACCCCTGGATTTGCCCCAACAGCTCACAGGATGGGTCAGGCTGGAAAGGAACCACACTGGGTCATCTGGTGCCACCTTCCTGCTCCACCAGGACCACCCCAGGGCACAGGAGTGTGTCCAGATGGTTCTGGAACATCCCCAGTGAGGGAGACTCCACACCCTCTCAGGGCAATCTGATCCAGAGCTGGATGCAGAACTCCAGGTGGGGTCTCACCTCTCAAAGGATTTTCAACCACCTTGTTCCAATGGAAACCTGCATTCCCAAATCAGGCTCAGTGGATTAACAACATTTCCACAGCCTCAGAAGTCCTGCTGTCAGAAGCAACCCCAGCAAGCTGCAGCTCTAGAACTGTGGGCAGTAGCAGCTCAGGAGCCGTGAAAATATTACAGGCTCATGTTCTCAAACATTTTTAATAGGTGACTTTCTGCAATGATAAAAGCTACAGAAAGTCTAATTTTAGGATCTGTTCATCATTTGTGTCTGGAACATTTTCTTCTACATTTTATTTTGAGGCAAAAACAAATCACATGCTGGGTAGTTGCAATCTCTCAGTGATTTGCCTTAATGCATCCAGATACAGTATCGTGGATACCAGCGTTACATAAAGGAACTTCAAACAGTTGACAGGTACATTAAACCAAACCAAAATCAAAAGCAGATTAGCACACAAGCACTTTTCCATCAGGGAATCCATTTGTACAAGAGTCAGGTTCTACAGAGGCACCTGCCTGTCTGTACAGCACAACTTCCCTTGCCCAGGAGCACTGGGGGATGCTCTGCCCCCAGTCAGATCTAAGGGAGGCAAAGCTGTTTGAACCTTGCCTTGCCCAACTGGTGCCTTGGTAACAGCACAAACCTTTACTCAAAAATAGTTCAAGCTACCTAATGATGCCTCTGTAGTAAGAGTTTGTCAGTAGCTGTTTCAGTAATAAATGAAAGTTAGCGCACGCGTCTAATTTCTGTATTAGCATTCACAACTCAGACATTATTTCAATATAAAACATATGGTGAAATCAAATTAGTACTGAGAAAATCAACTAAAGCCATAGAGAAACTTGAAATTCACCATTAAATAAAAACTGTCGAGGATCATCACTTTTTCCAAAAGGAATAGCATAAATTCAACCAAAATAAAAGATTAGCGCGCAAATACTAGACGACTAATTACATAATGTACCTTTACAAAATTACATAATATGGGTGCAGCTTATTTCCCTGTTTGCTGTTTGAAAAATAGATTGTTTAATAACCCATCAAAGCTATCTGTAAACCACGGCAACAATAGAGCAGATGTTGATTGTTGTCTTGTGCCTCACAGACATAATTAAATACAATGAAACACTCACGCACCCAAATAATGGAGGACAAACAAATACAGCAATGCTGCTCTATAAACATAATAAACCTCATTTACTGGGCACCTGCCTTGTATTAATCTGTGATATTTAAACCAGGGAGGAAAACAGAGAAGAAAGTATTGATTTGCCTGCAGACCACAAAAACTACAAAGAATTCCTCGCAGTATAAAGGAGCTGTGACTTCTGCAATACTGATCCCCACACACTGTTGGCTTCCACAAAGCTCAGAGGGAATCACCTTTTCTGCTGTGACCAGGACAGGACAGCTGTGTTTTCTGAACAAAAAGGTACCTGAATTTATGACTCTGAACGATCCAAAAAGGCTAAACCACATTGTGCCTGCTGTGCAATAAGAGTCTTAAGATGCCTGTGGAAAACCAGGTTCCCTTTGATGGCAAAACACATTCCCTGAAAATATTTCCTGTCTCCTCTCCCAGCCTGCTTTTAAAGAGACAATGAAAAGCAAAGATTAGGTTCCATAACTATCCAATCAAGTGGTTTTCTGCCAGGACAATGTTCCATAACATTCTTCAATACTCTAGTTCACATCAAAATTTCAGAGATTTTTAAAAAACATCCTTCTTTATCTTCATTTCTATAATCAAATGTAGATACATTTTTTTATAATATCAATATTGTCCCTCTATTTGAAAAGGATAATCATGTAAATCAATACAAAATTAAGTACCTCATTCTGCAGTTACTATTAAGAAACAAAGTTTCCAAGCAAAAAGGCAACTTCAAAAATGATCACTCACGTGTATTGTAGAGGAACACTGAAGCTTATTTTTGTTAATAAAAACAAAAATTATTTTTAAATTATAATATTAAATAAATGTTATTATTCGTTTTTATTTTAGGCAAAGAATATAAAACTGCTTTCCTTACTGCAAATGTATTTTGTCTTTATATTTCATTTATTTATTTCTAAGAAACAAGACAGAATATAATGTGATCTGCATCTCTTTATGGTAATAAAACCATGCTAGTCTCCTTCCATAGACAACAGTATAAAGCATAAATCCAAATGGAAAACAAATGGAAGTATAATGCCACTGTGAAGCAAACCAATCAACCCTAAAACAGCTGAGATAGATCTCATCCAGTAGTTCATTCATTCTTTATAGAAAAGAAATGAAAATATTCCTAGGTGTATCAGATTAAAAAGAAAAAAAAAAAAAACAACCACCCTCAGCAGCTCTGAAAGGTTGTAAAGCACTAAATTCCTTTGATTTATGAGGCAGCGTCCACCGCACTGAGCAAAACAACTCAGCATGCCAGGACCCTTTTCCCTGAAATTCCTTTATTAACAGAGCCCGGCTCTGTGAGTGAACAAAAGCACTGGTGCAGGGTGTATAAATCATTAATACTCTGCCTTGCAATGGCTGAATTTCCTGGGTGAGCTGGGAAGCCTTCCTGCACAACAGGGATTTTGGGCTTGGAATTGGCTGCTATGAAATGTACTTCATCATCCGCCGTGTTTGACGCTTCCCAATAGCTTTGTACTTTTCCTCTCCTTTCTCTCCCCCAAGCCCAGCAACTGCAATAGAAATTTATTGGATTTTATGTCTGCAAATAAAAGGAAGAGAAAAGCAGGAAAGGAGCAAGCAAGCCTATTTAGAAGCAGAATCCTTTCCCTTTAATTTAAAGGCAGGTTGTGTGCAAGTAAAATCCAGTACTGAGAAATTAATTTGGATTTTTCAGTAATTTTTAGTTTGCCACTCTAAACTGAAAAAAAAAAATTAAGCCAATCAAAGGTTTACCCCTAAAAGGAAAAAAAAATCAACTGTCACAAAAAATGTGACTCCTCTCCAAATGAAGTAATCTTCTATTGAAGCATTTACTTATTTATTTTAATAGCAGGCAGGAAGAAGGGCACAGGAACTCCTGAACTCTGCTGTTCCAGTGTTTTCACTTTTGGTGTGTCAAAAAGCTTTCCAAAGAGCAACAGGCAATTCCATGTGCACATGCCAAGCCTGGTATTCCAAGTGAAGCTGGCAGAGATGGTATCAAAGGGAAAGGAAAAAAAGAAACCAAGCCCCTTGGCATTGCAGTTTCTGAATGTTCCTGTATTTTTGCAGCACGACTTGCTGAAGTTGGGCAGGGAATATCAAAACTACTTATCCTGCCCCTGAAGTATGTGCAATACAGCAACAGCAAAGTTGAATGTTTTCCCGAAGTTTGAGATGAAATAGCAAGTAATCTTGATGAAACATTCTGTGCTAAAACATTCCTGTTGGGGCTAGACTTGGGAAAACCAAAGAGCATGACAGACAGAGGAATGCTGAAAAAGCAGTCTCAAACCATATGCTACCCATCAGGGAAAATGACACACATTACAAAGGTAACTGAGGATCCAGTCAGTGCTCCAGCCAGGCCAGAGCAAAATCCCAAAGGTGCCCAGCACCAATCCCAAAGGTGCCCAGCACCAATCCCAAAGGTGCCCAGCACTAATCCCAAAGGTACCCAGCATTAATCCCAAAGGGGCCCAGCATCAATCCCAAAGGTGCCCAGCACCAATCCCAAAGGGGCCCAGCACCAGTCCCAAAGGGGCCCAGCATCAATCCCAAAGGTGCCCAGCACTAATCCCAAAGGGGCCCAGCACCAGTCCCAAAGGTGCCCAGCACCAATCCCAAAGGGGCCCAGCACCAGTCCCAAAGGGGCCCAGCATCAATCCCAAAGGCGCCCAGCATCAATCCCAAAGGTGCCCAGCACCAATCCCAAAGGGGCCCAGCATCAATCCCAAAGGTGCCCCAGCATCAATCCCAAAGGGGCCCAGCACCAGTCCCAAAGGTGCCCAGCACTAATCCCAAAGGTACCCAGCATTAATCCCAAAGGGGCCCAGCATCAATCCCAAAGGGGCCCAGCACTAATCCCAAAGGGGCCCAGCACCAGTCCCAAAGGTGCCCAGCACCAATCCCAAAGGGGCCCAGCACCAGTCCCAAAGGGGCCCAGCATCAATCCCAAAGGCGCCCAGCATCAATCCCAAAGGTGCCCAGCACCAATCCCAAAGGGGCCCAGCATCAATCCCAAAGGTGCCCCAGCATCAATCCCAAAGGGGCCCAGCACCAGTCCCAAAGGTGCCCAGCACTAATCCCAAAGGTACCCAGCATTAATCCCAAAGGGGCCCAGCATCAATCCCAAAGGTGCCCAGCACCAATCCCAAAGGGGCCCAGCACTAATCCCAAAGGGGCCCAGCATCAATCCCAAAGGCGCCCAGCATCAATCCCAAAGGTGCCCAGCACCAATCCCAAAGGGGCCCAGCACCAGTCCCAAAGGGGCCCAGCATCAATCCCAAAGGTGCCCAGCACCAATCCCAAAGGGGCCCAGCACCAGTCCCAAAGGGGCCCAGCATCAATCCCAAAGGCGCCCAGCATCAATCCCAAAGGTGCCCAGCACCAATCCCAAAGGGGCCCAGCATCAATCCCAAAGGTGCCCCAGCATCAATCCCAAAGGGGCCCAGCACCAGTCCCAAAGGGGCCCAGCACCAGTCCCAAAGGTGCCCAGCACCAATCCCAAAGGGGCCCAGCACCAATCCCAAAGGTGCCCAGCACCAATCCCAAAGGTGCCCCAGCACCAATCCCAAAGGTGCCCAGCACCAATCCCAAAGGTGCCCCAGCATCAATCCCAAAGGTAGCCAGCACCAATCCCAAAGGTGCCCAGCATCAGCACCCCCAACAAACACATCCATCCCATCTCAGCCATAAATATTTAAGGCACTTGGAGTGCTGCCTTGCAAAAGTGAGCAAGCTGAAGTCAGAAGAGGGAAACATTCCAGTGGGCCATTTTACACTTCTGCAGCCATCCAGCAGAGTTGAGATTACAGGAATAAGCCTGCAATGCATGCAGGAGTCCCTCTGCATTACACAATAATGACATCCTGAACGGAAATAAATGAAGCCCCTGCAGTGCTATTCTGTCAGCTTTTGAAAGTAAATAACTTCACTTCTGACAAGACAGAGACATTTTTTTCCTCCTCCTGCCACAGAGCATTAATTGAGCCATGCAGCCATGTAACATCCCAGAGACAGGCCTAATACATGACAAGGAAGAAAGCTCACAGAAGGGACACTCATGAAATATATGGGCTGCCTAAGTTCTTTTCACCCCCAAATTTTCACACTAGCTCTGTTTTGGCAAAATCTTATTCTCAAGGAGAACTTTTAACCTTGTTTTTGCCTCCCTCTACAATGCTTACTTTCACTTATTTCAAAGAAATACTTAAATTTCTTGAACGCTGTTTCATGAAAGATTGTGCCTATCATAAGTGTTTATTTTAAAATTTATCTTTCCTTGTTGGTAAAAAAAGCTTCATGCCCATAATCAATATCTGTTATTAACTATTTCATGTATACAAGACTTACTGTCCACAACATTGATAATGATGATTGCTGTAAAACAAAATGCTATGAGAGGCAAAACCAAAGAAGTCAACTTCAAAAGTACGTCATAATTATAATAAACATTACTGCAAGTCAGTAAGGAATTGAGGCAAGGCATATTAGAACTATAAGTATATACACAAACCACAAATATGAGCTGACAACATAAAATCAATGTAGAGTTACCAAAAAAAAAATATTCAAGATATTATAGTGAGGAAAAGTAACAATTTCTGTGCATTTTGAAATAAAGGGTTAAAAGTTAAATTTAAAGATGGCCTAAGATGAAAGCACTTGCATTCTTATTCACAAGTACCTGAACATCTTAAGTATTTCAATTTTGAAGTACCACAGAATTTCTTTCCATATCTGGAGGAAAAAGTAAAAAACCAGTGACTCACTGTGAACAAAAAATAATTCACTGAACACTTCAGTTCTTACTACAGTGTCTAATTTTGATTCTGCCTGTGTTCAACACAACGAGAGAGAGCAGGATCAAAACACTGCAAGATCTCTCCACAGCTGGAGCCTGCTCTAGTGCAAAAGACCAAAGGCCCAACTACAATCAGCCAGGAGAGCACAGACATTAGATATGCTATTTTCTCTAATTAAATTCACTGGGCTGCTGCGCTGACAGAGTGGGAGGGGAAGCAAAATGTAAAAGAAGTCAATGGCGCTGCACTAGGCAACTCGGAGGGAAATGAGCAATGCCAGCAAGGAAATGACAGCAGGTCCTCAGGAGGGCTCCTGCACTGCACATCACACTTTAAAACTGATAAATCAATCACACATGCACCTTTAAAAGGCAGGAAAGCTTGAAGGATTCTTAGAGGGTGTTGACTTCTCCTTTCCACCAACATTATTCTAACTCTATAAAACAAGGTGATAAATTCCAGTGTCACAATTTTTATCACTTTCATTTAAACCACCTATTAAAACCCTCAAAAATATTTTTTAGCAGGACTAATATTAACATGATCATAGTACTTATTTACCAACTCAGAAATACACACATTAAAAACCACAAAAAGGTCAGACTAGTTTTGAATGGCTACGGTTAAAAAAAAAAATAGAAAACTGAAATATCTATTGGCTGCCCTGAGAAAAAACCCCTGCTTACATAATCCCCACACACTTTCCTTGGCATAAAATACCACATTACATTTTTTTTTCCCCCAGAAAATATCCATCCATAGACATATCCAGCAAATATAATAAATGGGGATAACTTACAAATTGCTCAAAACAAAATATCCAGGCATCCCTTTTCAGATAAAGCCTTTTAAAATGTTCAAAGAGGTCACTTAGTAAAAAACAATGATTCTAAGCCAAAAATATTCACCTGCTCCTGTCACACTGAAGCTCCTTTGCAACTGCTCTTGCTCTTATATTCCAAAGCAGCAGGTAACCTTCTTAACAGATTCTTCTGGTTTGTTGAGGAGTTTTTGTGTTTGGAGTTGGTTTTCCTTTTTTTGGTTGGGGCTTTTTTTCCCCCCCTTCTTCTAGTATTTAAAGAGGAGAGTACTTCACTAAAGCACCTCCTCTCCTTTTGTGAGAGACTGACCTTGTTTGACAAGGCTGGAGTTAAATGCCCCAAACCAGCTCTTACTCAGAATGAGAGCTGCTCCAGCACTTGATCTCTGAGCCACTTCTCATTAGCCTCTGGAAAACAACGGAGCAGCTCTTGGGAGACAAAAGCTATGCAAACGTGGAAATTGGGCTTCAGTCGCAGGTGGAGTCACAAACACCAGCTCTCGAGTTTGCTGGTGAACACCAAGCGATCTTATTTACCCTGATCAGGATAAACAGCAAGGCATCCTTCCTGAAATCCGCATTAGCAGCACTCCTGGATGCAACAGCTGCACTCCCACCTTTTCAGGTCTGCTTCATTCATGCACTAAAATTCCCTCAGAGTGCCACAGTGCCCCCTTAGGTACAAATGCATCCACAGGATATGGTCTGTAGCATGGCAGCTCCTTTTTTGTTTTAACAGAGTGCTATAATTTGTCTGACACAGCACAGCCTTTTACCCTACACATTTGAATAAACAAGCACTGTGTTTCTCTTGGGGCAGCAAAGCTGGTTAAATGAATCAGAAAACCCTGAAAATATTGCCTACCCTCAGTCCATCAGCTACTGGACAATTATTCAAGGCCCAGCTGTAAGAAAAACAGATGGTGAGTGAGCATTAGTACCGTGGACTTCTTTGCACTCATGCCGTCACAAGCAGAGGTTGCACGTTCTCACACAAAAATTGTCATGAAATAGCAGAGAGAGGAACAAAATCGTGCAAAGACTCCAATTTACAAGAAAACAAATGCTTAAAATTTTCAAGAACTAAAGCCAGATTAACTGATTTTACAGGAGAGCCACAGAGTGAGTACTATAAATGGACCAGGCAAAGAAAGGCAGTGTTCTCATGATTGGTTTAAGCAGTGTCACCATAAAACATCAGTTATTGAATTCAACTGACATACCTGAACCTTTGAAGAGTCACTGAAGTATAAAATGCAAAAACTAGATACTCAGAACTGTAACTGCAATGGTTGCATTCAGCAATTGATGTGGTTTTGCTCTATTAAAAAAGTTAAACTGTATCCGGGAACTGTTTGAATTGTTCATCCATTCAATTTTTTACACAATTTTAGCACAAAGATAATCTGTTCTAATCCTTATTCCATTATTGACACTATTGACTGCATCAATTGAAATTGATACCAAATAAATCAACTTTGAATTAAGCCATGAAGAAACAATGTGATAAAAAGTCTTTCAGGCTCCTATAAATCATCAGATCCACAAGCATGACATAAGTAACTGAGAGGGGAATTCAGCTTTTCTCCATAGCCATAATGCTTAAGGCCCAAATAAAATTACACTAATTTACCATGTAAGCAGTAATGGAATAGCTGAGGTAGAGATGGAGGTTTTGTTGGTTTCTGCTTTGTTTTCATGGTGGATTCTTTTCATCATTGATATGAGAGCTGTACCATGAACTACTTTGTTAAAGACAGAAAAGGTTGATATTGAAGTTTCAGTTCAATTGTTTTCGATCTGTGAATGTCCACTATGAGCAATTGCTCCATTTAAGAGGAATTACCCTTTGTACAAACCACTTCACTATTTAAAACAAAGCACATCTATCATCATTAAACAGAAAAAAAAACCTACGAATTTTAAAATAATGACAGCAGCATTGTACACCGTGACATGGAATATTCCGTGATGTTTCAAAACAAGTTTGTTTTGTCGCTTTACTTAGAAAACCCCAACAGAATAACCAGCAAAACAGACCACAGAAAAACATCAGCTAACAGAGTTAAGCCTCCATTAATATATCCCAAATCCCAATTTACCAGCGGTCAACATTTTGCTGCAAAAATTACTTCACTTTACCATTTGATGTAAACTTGTAGTCAGAAATTGGGTTTTGCATTGATGTGTCATATTAAGGAGAAGAAGAGAAAATATATGCATGCAGCTGTTTATAACCCCATGAAATGTTACCAAAAGATAGGGTGCACTACAAATGCAACTTCCCTTCTCCTGTGTCTTTAAATATTGACGCTGGGGTAAATTCTCACCCAAAAGCATCCACACTTTCCCAGCTGACCCTGTCCTTACAGTGACGCAGTGAAAACTTGCGAGGCAAAGCCCCACGTTCTCCCTCTGTTCATTGCTGCCACTGACACAGTGCCTTTGGGGTGATGTTCATTGAAAAGTCACTCTGGATTCCCATAGATAGAACCATCTTATTAAGAAAATGTCCACATAATTTCAGACCATTTCAAACAACTAACTCAGAAGTATTCTTCAATTGCTGTTGGCTTTTTGAATGTCTTATCGAGAGTTAATCTATAACATGACCTAGGCCTCTGTCCTTTATTCATTTTCAACTTTATTTTCAAGAGTTAAACTCAAAATGTTGTAAGGTAAAGCATCCTCCACGCATAAACTGTTTTAAAAAAAATTTAGTTCCTCACTTGGCTCTTAAAACATTACACACATGTGTAAAGTGAAAGATATCAGAGCAAATACTCAAGTTTCTAACCCTGAAAAAGTAGTACAGCACTTCTGTAGAATACTGTGGAAAACAGTTTATCCATTTATACTAAACTAACTGGCCAAGTGATGTCACTTGCACAAAGAAATTACGACCAATTTTAAATTACTACCAAAGCACAAATTTTTCCAAATTATTCATTCAGCTCCACAGAAAACCAGCATCCTGGTGGCTATGAGGAAAAAATAAATATTTAGTGACAAAGACTGGCTTGCCCATCTTGAGAAGAATGTAATGCCTTTCAGAGTCTTCCAAGAAAGACACATCTCCAATTGTAAAACTTACACCTGACAGAATACCAATGTAGACACACAAAAATAAGAATAATTATCTTCATGAGTTCTAAATAGGCAGCAAAATTTTACAACTGAGTTATAACTCAGTTATAATACAGATGTCTGAGTTCATTTTAATTGAGGAGCAAGTGAGCAGACATATCTCAAGTGCTATTTTTAGAGAGAAAAAAAAATACTTGATAGCTTCACAATATCTATTTACTGCTGGTCACAGGTTGCACAGGCAGGGGGGATTCACTAGTTATTAAGTTGCCACATAAAGCTTTTAGGTTACCTGTATTTAAGATCGATAGACAACTTGATAGAGAGAGAAAAACATTTACAGTTTCACTAAAATACTGATATTTGCACTAAACATACAAACCAAGTCTTTTTTGTCTGTTTGCTCTAAACTATCTGACTGGGGGAAAATAGCAAAAAAACCCAAGTAGATTGTCATGGTAAAAGTTTATTAATGCGTTTTCAAAAAAAAAACCAAACCAACTTCTTATTCCTTTACTGTTTAAAACTAGAACCATGTTGTATTGGCTTTGCAGGTGATGTCAACTCAGTCCTCTCTGCCTGGATAATTTTCAGATAAAGTAGCATTGTTCATAAAGAAATACTTAACCAAATGCATAAAATAAGAGACCATATGTGAATTAAGAACATGATTATCTGACTCTCTAGGAATTCAGAATAACTAAAATACCAACCAGTGATCAAAAGAAGCAACAAGCAGAGATTTTTGAACCTGCCACAATTTTCATCACAAATTTAGCAGACTTTTCAACCTCTTACATAATTGTGATTAGCACACACAGGATGATTCTAAACTGACAATAGGATTAAGGAGATGAGAAAGCAAACACTTAAAAAAAAAATCTTTCAGTGTAGCAGTTAATCCACTTAAAGAGTTAAAAATTATCCGCTAGATATAGCGCTTTGTAAAGTGCATTAGCAATCACTTCTCATCTTCCTCTCAGATGGAATAGGGGCTGTTGAATTCCCGGTTTTAAAGTATTCATTAGAGTTGCACAGTTTCTTGAACCTTAAAGCAGTGCCATGCTATAGATGTGTTTGCATAATGATACTGCAATATCTCACTGGGGAAGGTTATTGGAGCACCCAGCCTCATCTTTATGGTATCCTTTATCAGCTCCTTGTGTGGCCATGTTGACCTCTCACCTGAATTCCCATTTTTCCTTTCAAAAGCCTTATCTTTAACACACAACTTGTTATTTGACAAACTCAAAACAACAAACCCAGAACATAATACAGGAGTACCTTTTGTATGTAACCACTAAGTGCACAAGTCACATTGGATCATTAAAGCTGATCTACAAATGCCATTCCCGAAACAGATCCAGAATACAGAACTACCAAGAATGTACATTTTAGTTATGGCATGCAAATTACTGAAATTCAAACACATCATATTTATCTGATGCAAATTTTAATTGCAGACATATGAATCCCTCCCACATGCATGGATAATCTAGGGCGCATGCAAGAATCTGTTATTATGCACTGCTAAGCTGGAAGTCAGAAATGGTTTATACTACACTACAGCAGGAAAAAAAAACTACAGAAGGGTTTTATCCTGAAAATATTGGGGCTCTCTTCTTTCAGCAGAAACAGAAAAACAAATGTCCCTGAATAAAAATAAGCTTTAAATCTATTTTATCTAGTTTTTTTTCAGAATTAAAAGAAAAATCATATAATATATTTCAGGCTTTTGTGAATGCAGAAATAAAGTTAGACTTTCAGGGAAGTCAACATGCACAGAAACTGTTGTAGTGGAAGTTGGAAGAAATGCCCCTATTTGTTATAGTAGGCACGAGAATATTTTTTCCTCGTGAAGTTTCAAAAGAAGTAATAGGATAGACAGGATAAATCATTTTTGCATGATAACATATTCCTGTATTGGCTCTACACACTTACTAGATGACTCTGTAATGGTGGATTCAGTTATAAAATAGAGTAGGATACAAACATGATTTCAAATTACTAGTTAAAAAAAAAAAGTGCTATTATACAGTTATTTCACACTATAGCAGAGAGGGGGTACCAATTATTAAATAATTTAGGAAGACAGAGTAGGAGGAAATACTTAAAAAATCCTCTAAGCAAAAATGAAATTATTTTTTTTTTAAATATAATTTAAAATTGAGTAGAAATTGGTATTGTTTTGCTGATACCCAAACATATTTTTTAAACCCAGTCCAATATACTTCAGCAACAGAAGTGTTCTGCACAGATATATCTTTATAAATCATCATTTTCCTTGTGAACTAAAAATCAGCTTGGCTTTAATCAGCAGCATGTTTTAACATAGACTTAAAATTCCTGTCTTCAAAAGAAGGCTTAAACAAAATTGCCATTGGGCACATTTACATTAGAAGTATAATTTATGCCTGCAAGTGAATAAAGAGCAGTCCTTTATGGCTGAAACTCTGCTACAGCATCCACAAGAAACGCAGGCACAGCACTGTGTTAAATATCTATAAACATCACCAACAGAGACACTGCAAAACAAAAAATAAAATAAACCAACACCAAAATACCAAAAGATATGCGAAACCTCAATGCTCTGTTAAAACATATTTTCTACTCACTCTCACATTCTTAAGTGCAGGCACAACACTCGCTCCACACGGTGGGAGACATTTATACAGTCTATTCACACAAAAAAATACCTCCCCGACTGCAAATCCCCCAAACGACGCTGACAAAGCAAGCACTGCGAGGAAAAGGAAAAGTTAAGCAAACTTACCTGCTGTAAGTACATAAAAGTCAAGGCACAGGAGAGCTGGGGACACATGCCCACATTCGGCAGTGCCACGCAGGTTGCACCCGTAAGGGGATGCTGCATGGTGTTGCTCTGAAGTCTACGTAGAACAAGTGAGGGGGCTTGCATGCAAGCACGTTTGCCCTATCTTGTCGCTATGGGTTGGTTATTTTTTTTCCTTTTTTTTTTTTTTTCCTCTCCCTTTTGATTATTTAAATAAGAAACGGTGTTTCTCGGCTGCCTTTCCTCTCCCCAGCGCTAAGCCCCTACATTCGTTTGTCAGCTAAGGCAACTTGGTAGGTTTAAACTACGAATTTTTAACCGAGAGGAAAAAAAGAAGACACAGCCTGCAGCCTATTGATGAGCAAATGGAACTTCCTCAATGACAGAGAGCTGAAGCTTGTCTCACAACAGTAGCTGCTGACTAGGAGAGAGAGAGAGAGAGAGAGAGAGAGAGACTCAGTGAGGCTCAGTCGGCTGGTGCTGATGCTGCACAGCTTCTCATTTGTCAAATGGGTCCTAGGGCAGGGTCTTTACCACTCACCAAAATTCAAATACTGCATTTTAAAAATCCCTGGAGAGGATAGGAAAGGAGAGAAAGTGAGCGCGCTGCATCACAGGCATCCATGAGATCTGGGCAATTAGTGTCATTGCCCAGCTGGGACCGAATGCCTGTTATGATTCTGCACGCACACAGACACACTCACACCCTTCCCCCCTCCCAGGACTCACACCTGACTGGAAAAGGGCTTTCCCCTTCCAAGAACACAAGTATGAAGCACAAAGTGGGAAAGGGAAAGAATCTTGGCTAGTCGAGAGGATTCCGACAAATACACAGCCCTATCAGCAAATGAGCTTTTTTTAAAACACAAATTAATTTGATATCTACATTTCATTCGCTATCCAGCTGCCCAAAGAAGCCTATAAAAGCATTACAGTGAAACTGTGCAGGAGCTGTGTAACCACTGCAGCAGAAACACTGGGAATGAAACAGAATTCTGTGCCATACTGTGTCTACCTTACTGGGGGGAAGGGAGCACACTTGGATAAAGACTGTATCTTAAAATTGGTCTAAAGCCCATCTCATCTAAAATTACAAATTTATTTGACAGCTAGTCAATCTATTATCAAGGAGTGCCCTATCAGGTTACATGGAAAAATTACATTTGCAATTTTCAGAATTTAATGTTTACTTTCTACTTTGAGAACGATACCTCTAAATTAGTATTCCACTCTTGCCAGCTTTTTATTCACCCCCCCCCTTTATTTTATGGAGTAATAATTATTCATTAGTAGATCTAGTTAGTCTTTATGTAATAAAGTAGGATGTGACCTGCAAATCAAATAATTTATACTACAGCTTGTCCTTGAGGTCCTATATTACAGGTCTTTTTTTTCCTAAGATACAACTCAAGTATAACAGAAGATATTACTATTTTTAATTAGAATTTGACAAATGAATTAAATATTAATTCTTCAGGAAAGAAGGTCAAACCTCAAAGAACCACCTAAGGTTTTGAAGGGGTTCCTTCTTTTAAAAGGACTCTGAATAAGATTTGAAAATCACCTATTTTACAGGATACACAATTCCCACAAAAACATATCTGAGACCAAGAGTTTAATGCTAACAACAATAAGCAAATAACCCACATACAAGAAAAGTCTATTTCATCAACAGCGTAACTGGTTTGATATAACATCTACCCTTAAAAAAAAATAATAGTCCCCGCTTAACTGGAAACAGAATCAAAACACGTCCCAGCAACTCAGGTGCTACATTAAAAAAAAATTTCTTTTTTTTCATTCTACATGTGCGCACATACCTGCACCCACACAAGCCTCAGAGACTGATTTAGATCCACTAAGTCTTCTTCATGCAAAACTGAGTATTTTCCAGCAGAATCAGTTAATACGTCATTTTCTTTCTCAAAAGCAGTCAGTGCAACAAAACCAACATACTCATAACTCGGTAATCAACACCAAAACAATCATGCACAAAGTTAACAATAAAGGAATTGGGTTTGGCTTAGGAAGCATCCATGCTTTTGCAGTTTATCATGGACTCATCTACTAAAACAGCCCAGATTATTTCACCACAAAAAAAAAAAAAATCACCCAAAAAACCAAACAAAAACCCCAAACCACCAACCAAAAAACCTCTCATGCCACAGAGCAAGAGCAAGTGAGGAGGAGGAGAAATGAACCCTCTCTGTGCCCTTTCTCCTTTTTTCATTCTTTCTCTGTGCCTTAAGCAGTCTCCTGTTCTGACAGGAGTATGTCATGCTTTTCTTCATTCTTTTTATTTTTTTCTAGCCCAGAAAGGCTGTTGTTCTGCAAATGCCCTAAGCTGAGAGAAGTTTTTCCTCAGTTCAGTTTCATATGAAATACCATAAATAATACATGGCACTTTAATGAGACCTCATCAGCATGTTTAATGAAAAACAAATACGTTATGTAAGGTAACCAACTCCTTCTACATTTTGTCAAAATCAAAGGCAGCATGCTTCCTAGCCAAACAGTTTGGAACTATATAAGCCTATCCAATTTCCCAAAGTGAGGTTCTGGAACATGGTGATGGTCAAGCAAAGCTTCTTCTGTCTACTGCACTATTTTACAGCTAAAAGGACATCCATAAAACAGATTAAATTCTTAAAAGCAGTGTGTTGAACAATTACTTCAAGAGAATTTAGCACTGTCAATGTAGCTAACAGTCACTGTAGAAGTGAATTTCTCATTGGCCTTTTATCCTTAATTTTCACCCAATCTGAAGTCAGAAAAACATGACTCACAAATACTATGGATTCCTGACATTTACATAATTATGTTATTAAAACAAGAACAGCAATATCTTAACTATCCAAATCATCTATACACAGAGAAACAATAAACATGCATAATTCAGTAGTGTAAGAGACCTAAAAAAGAAACACAATTCTTTAGCCTGATATATGCTCCTTCAAGAGATGCAGGGGAAAGTCATTACCAATTTTCATCCCTTCCAAGGATAACTTGTCATTATGTCTAAACAGAAAAAAAAGGTAACAAAGTGTGTTTTATTTTTATAAGTATAAAATCAATGTCTCTTCTTTAAAGCCATTTCCTTGTTTACACACACTTTTGTCCCTAACCCAGCCCATTAACCACCCCACAGTCCCAGTTATGGCTATATATACCCTAAGTGCCACCACAGCTGTGCCAAGGGGACAGGAATGCCCGTGCACAGCCTGACCTTCCCTGGCCCTGCCCAGGGACAGTGCCCCTGCAACAGCACCATGCAGTGCCACAGAGCAGCACAGAGCCCACAGACATCCCATCTGCAAATTGTGAACAGATCCACCTTGCCTTCATTCTGCCACAACCAGAGCGGGCAATTGCCAAGGCCACTTCACCTCCAGCACGTGATATTTCCCACCCTCATTCAGCCCTCTTGGGTCAAGAACTGAACTCACCCCACACTCAGCTGCTGATATTATCAAGTACCTATCAATTAACAACAAATATCAACATTTTACAATTAAAAAAACAAACTAAAAAAAAAAAGAGGCCAACCATCTACACTGCCCACATCAGCCTCTGTGGGAGTTCCTAGAAATATTCTAGGAGATAAAACCTTCTTCCACACTAATAATGGATGCATTAGAAATGCAGTGACTACTGCACCACCAGGAGAGGCAACACTCCCTCCTCCAGCCTCTTTGGGGTGCCCATGTCATGGCTTATGGCACAGGCAGACACCTTCTCCCCACGGTCAGTGAGAGCACCACTTGAAAAATGCCACCAGCAAAGCCTGGATCAATCTTGAAGATGCAAATAAAAACATGAAAGCAGAGAAATTCTGCAAAAAGGACCGACAACATTTCTCACACAGCTGACTTACAAATCCAAACCCACTTATATTTGCAATGCATCTGTTTACTAATGTAACACTTTCTATTTAAAATCAACCGCTCTGTTATTGTGACCTGGTAGTCGACTTCAAACTTAAGTTCAAATTTTGCATTTCCAGACCTTTGACCTAGAAATCAACCTTTGGAATTACCACAGCAGACTGTCTAACACGCTAGCCATTTCCAACAAGTAAAGGAAGGCTCTGAAACACGTCACCTGTACCACCACACACCATCTTACACCTCAAACTCATCTCAGTAGTAGCCTACATTAGGAAGTTCACACATAGAGGATCAAGCATTAGAAAAAATAAATCATGACTGCATATTAAATGCCCCATGCGAAGAAGGTAGTTTCTTCTCAGCTTTATAAAGTGGTTGATATGCTACAAAAATAAATCAGGCAAGTGGCATAGAATCTAATAGTAGAACAGTCCTTTCTCTAAACCCTCCTTATCTAACACAACATGAAAAAAAATAGCTTCTTAGACTTGAAACCAGGAAATGTACCATATTATAAAATTGTGTAAATCAGTAACATATTTTGATAAATTACTATCAATTATCAATATATCTGCCTGTATTTGACATAGTATTCTGTTTTTTGTAGATATACTGTATCTTTTTTGTAAAAAGTGGGCAAACATAACAGAATTTTTTTGATTTTTTTTTTGATATTCTGTATTGCCAAAAAAATATTAAATAAAAGGGCTTCCCTCTGTTCTTGTAAACTAAAAGGCAACATCTCATCCTTCCAGTGGTATTTTCCTATTATGACCATCCCTATTTCTAACATCAGATTTATCTCTCCTTTAGTAAGTAGTTTTTTGCACAAAGATCAGAACATTACAGGGGCTCATGCTTACCTCAGGCAAGCAAGAATCACTAATTTTCTGTTTCTATTAAGCATGGTGTTACATCCATTGACTTCTCCAGTACTTCATACCCAATCTCCAAACCCTCTGTCGCACAGAGTTAACCTCTTCAGCACCACTCCACACACATTTCACAAGCATTCAGCATTAACTCTAGATTTTTCACAACAGAAGCAGCCAGGAGCCCTTATTTCCACCAAAGGGGAGAAAAAGGCAAGAAAATAAATAAAATGTTCAGCCTTTAGAGAGTTAGGGGAGTGCGTTCCTTGGTGGGGGCGATCTCCTGGTTTGGGATATTCCGTGGGGAACCTGGGGGGATGCAAACAAGGCTGGTGTGGGTATCCTGCAGGGAACCTGGGGGGATGCAAACCAGGCCATTGTGGGTATTCTATGGGGAACCTGGGGGGATGGAAACAAGGCTGATGTGGGTATTTTGTAGGGAACCTGGGGGGATGGAAACCAGGCCAGTGTGGGTATCCTGCAGGGAACCTGGGGGGATGGAAACAAGGCTGATGTGGGTATTTTGTAGGGAACCTGGGGGGATGGAAACCAGGCCAGTGTGGGTATCCTGCAGGGAACCTGGGGGGATGGAAACAAGGCTGATGTGGGTATTTTGTAGGGAACCTCGGGGGATGGAAAGAAGGCTGGTGTGGGTATCCCATAGGGAACCTGGGGGGATGGAAACCAGGCTGGTGTGGGTATTCTATGGGGAACCTCGGGGGATGGAAAGAAGGCTGTGTGGGTATTCTGCGGGGAACCTGGGGGGATGCAAACAAGGCCGGTGTGGGTATTCTGCAGGGAACCTGGAGGGATGGAAACAAGGCCATGTGGGTATCCTGTAGGGAAGCTGGGGGGATGCAAACAAGGCCGGTGTGGGTATTCTATGGGGAACCTGGGGGGATGGAAAGAAGGCCAGTGTGGGTATCCTGTAAACCAGGCCATTGTGGGTATCCTGCAGGGAACCTGGGGGGATGCAAACAAGGCCGGTGTGGGTATCCTGCAGGGAAGCTGGGGGGATGCAAACCAGGCTGGTGTGGGTATTCTGTGGGGAACCTCGGGGGATGGAAAGAAGGCTGTGTGGGTATCCCATAGGGAACCTGGGGGGATGGAAACCAGGCCATTGTGGGTATTCTGCAGGAACCTGGGGAAACCTATCCTGGGGAACCTGGAGGGATGGAAACAAGGCCATGTGGGTGGGTATGCAAACAAGGCTATGGGGAACCTGGGGGGAACCTGGGGGATGGAAAGAAGGCCAGTGTGGGTATCCTGTAGGGAACCTGGGGGGGATGCAAACCAGGCCATTGTGGGTATCCTGCAGGGAACCTGGGGAGATGCAAACAAGGCTGGTGTGGGTATTCTGTAGGGAACAAACAAGGGGGGTATTCTGGAACCTCAGGGGATGGGTATCCCGTAGGGAACCTGGGGGGATGCAAACAAGGCCGGTGTGGGTATTCTGCAGGGAACCTGGGGATGGAAAGAAGGCTGTGTGGGTATCCCGTAGGGAACCTGGGGGGATGCAAACAAGGTCGGTTTAAGCCCTGCGGGCGGTTCGGGTGCGTGCGGAGCGGGGCCCGGAGCGCTCCCGCTGCGCTCCCGCTCCGCCGTTCCGGGCGCTCC
Organism: Emberiza elegans; assembly: GCA_024865655.1. Lineage (NCBI taxonomy): Eukaryota > Metazoa > Chordata > Aves > Passeriformes > Fringillidae > Emberiza > Emberiza elegans. Next base: position 4,111,702 of record JALJVW010000197.1, on the reverse strand, counting down.
ATCTAGCGGAGATCCGGCTCATTCCAGGGGACGGGAAACCTTCCAGGGGACACGGCACCTTCCAGGGGACACGGCTTTAGCCCGGACACAGCTGGCATTCCCTCCCTGCGGACAGCGCTTGCCCGGCCCCAGCAGCGCCAGCCCGAGCGCCCCGAGCTGCCCCGGGATCCCCACGGTCCCTGCTCGTTTCTTTGCCTTCCCGGCCGCTTTTTGAGCTCCATCAGCACCAAAAGACTCGGTGGGCAGACAGTGCAAAGCCGGCGTGGCTGGTGCATCAAGGAGAAAATGGGCTGGGGATGCGCTGGTGGCACAAGAACCATGGTCAGGACTAAGGAAGGGCTGAGCTGGGCAGAACAGGAACAATGAGTGCAGCATCTCTGCTGTAGCAAAGTTTATGATGATGTGCCATTGCATGGTCAGGGAAAAAAATAAAATAAAAATACCCAAATAGATTTATCTCAACTGTTACGTCCAAACTTCGGAAGCAGGGACATAGGCAGACCCAAGAAGATGAAACAGAAATTGGTGCAGCAAAAATCGTCTGTCAATCCCACTGTCACCTCCCTCAGCACGAAGGTAATGCAGACACCAGGACATTTCATTTAGGAAGCACAGGGTGATCACACCCCCCATGCATTACTGTCACAACACCAAAAAACAGGTACCTGAAGCAATTATTTAGGTCTGACACATCGGTACAAGCCTGCATCACAAAAGGAACCCCTGAACACAGGTGTGCACCTTAATAATTAACATTTAGGTTTTTCTTTATATCACAATCTTAGAAGGACAACTAGTGTGCCTTGCCCTATGACGGTTTTTCCATTAGAAAAATGTGTATTCTTGCCCTATAAGATTTTTCCACAATTCCAGATAAGAGAAAGGGAAAATATTATTCTTAGAAAATTAACTCAATGAAACTTAAAAATTCAGGATTTTTAAAAATTAATCTAAAATTAAGGAATATTAACCACAGAAAACTGTGTACACCTTGTAGAATGGGAGGGCTACAAACTACTCAGAGTGTACAGCTGGACCTGAAGTGACAAAGCCTACTTTTCTCTGCTGCCACTTGTGGCAGTTTGTCAAGTATCAGACAGAAGAAAGAGAGAATATTTGATAGTAACGACATACAGTGCACGTTTCACTTAAATTTGTTTTTATACAAAATTTTATTTCCCTATTTTATATAGACAAAGTTACTCACAGTACTACACTCTCTATTTTGTTCACCTATACAACACTTATTTTAAACTAAATTTTTTACTCAAATTCATTAATCCACAGAAGTTTGCCCCATTTGTTTTTTTTTTTTTTTTTCCCTCCATAATTTGTACCACCACATCTCACACCTTGCTGCTGTTATAAACTCACAAGGAAAGAATTTAACTTTGAGGACAAAATAAGCTGCAGAACATAACTTTAGACTTGTTTCTGTGTAATAGTAATAAAAAATAAAATAACCAAAGTAGCATCAAATGTAATTATAAGAATACACAGTAGGGCAGCTTAAACACATCTTGATCAAGAAGGCTTTTTATGAAAAATTATTAATATCTTAAAAATTAAAAGGATGTCAAATCCCAGAAGGAGAATAAGTGATAGATTAATTATGCTATTATGTAAAGGTTGCCTCTTTTTTTCTGCAGGAATTAAATTAACTGGACATCAGCACAGCTTCCTTCTACAGTGAAACCACTTCTTTTATTTTTCTGTCTACATCCGGACATCTCCTCATATATTCTGAATGTAAGTCCACCACACTTAGTCCTCAATGCTGGACTCATTTAATATATACCAGACAGATATTAACATGCTCGTGTATTGCACCAAGAAATCCTCCCTGTCTCCACTTCCCTTGCCCTTTTTCCCCTGTCCACTCTCCAGAGTATGGGATCCCTCCAGTGCAATGAAGGATTCCTCTGCAGCTCCCTCCAGGACTTGTTTATCATCATCTACCTGAAAAACTCAAAATATTCCTCATCATTTTGGCCCTGCCCCAAAACATGGGCTAAGTCACTTCCAAATTTAGCTCAATGACTCCTTCGTTGAGTTAAATTTGGAAGTCTTGCTCTTTCTTTTAGCTTTAAATCTGAATTTTAACTAAAACTTCCAGTTCTTATGACCAAATCTGACAGGTTCTAGTTAAATACCCAGCTTCACCCCAAGAGATAAAGATATGACTCAGGAGAACTAAAATTGAGGGGTTTGTAGCTTTAAGCTTCAGTTTATACTGAAGCACTACCAAGGGTTCCCAAGGTAGGCACCTACACACTCTCCAAAATCCCATTCCTGAAGAAAGATCCCTGATGCCATGACCCAGTCTCCTTCCGGTGCCAGAATCTAGGAGGAAAAGGTTGGTTTTGGTTGGTTGTTTGTTGGTTTTGGGTTTTTTTCACTTAGGAGTTTTGGCTCTCTAACCTTGCAGAATTACAAGCTTAGACATGGAAGGAGTTTTGTATTTGAAATTAATGCAAAGCTGCCTATAAAGTGTTGTTTAGTTTGAGATAGGGACAGAAGTACCACGTGAGAAAATCCAATTTTATACACAGTCAATATTGGCTCCTTTCTTTTTCTTCTGGTTTATCCACCAATTTTCAATGAAGCAGTTGCTTTTTTTCCTAATTGCATTTCCCTCTCAATTGTCCAGGGATCCTGTCCTTTCCATATTACATTTCCAGTTGTTTCATTAGTGTAACCTCTTTCTGTTCAAGAGTCCAGCATCAGCTCCCTCCTCCTCTCTTCACACTCTAATTGGTCTTTTTTTTTTCATCTTTTCCTACTTCAATTGATAAGGTGTCACACTCCACACCACTGAGTCTTTTTTTTCCCTCAGCTACTAACTAGAGTGCAAAAATTCATCTACAATATTTTCTCAAAGCTACTTTCATCAACACTAATCACCTCTCCCTTGCTGTGGTGGCCATCCTTCTTCTCTCCTACCTGTAATTCCTTCCTTTCTAAACTTTCTTAATGCTACAAAACCCACACTGGAAACTCTGAATTCCCTCTCCTGCTCCCCTCTGCTGATTTTTGGCATTATTTCAGCAAAGCTCAAGTGTCTCATCCTCCAGGATTCAGACCATCCAAGACCCAGCATTAAGATCTGATCCTGCTGGACAATTACACACCGATTACCTGCCATTCCTTAGTTTGAGACCTCTCTCAGTGTTCTGTATCACAAACCTAGAGCCCAACTCCTCTACTCAAGCGTCAAACAACATTTCACCCTGGATGGGACCTTCCACCTGCCCTGCAGAGTGATTTCCAGGAACCAGAGCTCAGCACGCACTGCGTGTGCTCTGTGGAATGTACAAAATGTGGAGCTGAGTGGTTTGCAGCAGAAATAGGCTGGGGAGAAGCAGGTGCTCCTCAGCGTGAGCACCAGCACAACCGGCAGCACTTGCACACCAGCCAGCTTCCCTCTGACTTCCAAGAATCTCCCAGCCATGACAAGCACAAAACCCCTCACAAACAGAAAGAAAGCCCTAAAGCTTATTTATTCCAACTGTGCTTATGCCAGTCTTAAAGGATTTTCTCGTGGGGTTCTTTAAAAGAGAGAATCTTTGTCTCAAATTCCAAGTAACAAAGCATCAGAGAGACCAGTTCCCCTTTTTCCCTTTGACTCCATACTCACAAAAATTCTCCTATTCATATTCATGTACTTTGAAGAGGAGAAAAAATTAGCAAAATTCTCTTTGAAATATTCTCATGCACATAAATAACACTTCCTCTTTCCTCTCCTTAAATTACCAAAACTAATTCTCCAGCTAAGACTATGGTTTTGTCTGTTCCTGTAAGATGCAGAATTTGTTAATGAAATTTAAAATAGTTTTAAGAAAATTCAGCAGCATCAAAATTTTAACACCACAATTAAACAAAAATTACTACAAGTTTTCGAATTACAGAAATTGTCACAGAAATTTGAAAATTAATTACTCTTCAAATGTAACTCATTATTAGTGCATCTGCATGGTTTTGCAGTTTCTGACTTCTATTTATGGAATGCCTCCAAAGACTCAGACTAAAATATAAATCTTAAAGACACAAAGCAGAGTCATTTGGTTTTGGCTTAATTCTGACCATATAAAAATTGAGACTGGATCCTCTCATAGCTGCTATATTTTGTGAGGAAATTATACCTTGCTTTGTCATCTCTCAATATGATACCCATAAAATATTATTTATTTTAATATAAATAGTATTATTTATTCATTAAAACTGCATAGAAAAATATCAACACTTGAAAAAAAAAAAAGAAAAAAAAGACCTAAAAGGGGATTTTAAAGAATTGCTTTTATGTGAATATGGTCTTTTCTGAAACCTGAATGATACATGAAATTCAGCTCTTGAAGTCAGAGAATATCAGTGAGGTCAGAAAACACATTATTAATAAAGCACCTGAACATATGTATAGGTGGCCTTTGCAAATATATGTATTGGATAAGTGGCTCTTGAGTCCCAGTGAAATATCTGTATTGTATTTGGATATCTGTATTGTATTTGGATATCTGTGTATAGGCCTTGCCCGGGTAGGTCCCAGTTATTCTTGATGGGCTGCAGCTGTGATGTCCTTCATTGGGCTGCAGCTGTGGCCAGTCAAGGTAACTGGGATAAAAGGGGGTGGGCTGGCCAGTCAGGGAGAGCCTTGGAGGAGCCCTGAATAAGAAGACTCTGGAGATGTGAAGATCTGCTGCCCACAAGAAAACACCAAGAATGTACAGGATTCTTGAACTATGATAAATACAACAACTGGTGACCCCGATGTGATAGCAGCGATAAGACAGCCGAGAGCTGTGGATGGCCTTTGAGCCAGGAACTGTAGGGATAGGACAGCCAAGAGCTGTGAGAATGTATGTATTGTGTTTCAGATAAGACAGCTGCGAGCTGTGAAAGAACATGGCCTTTAGATCAAGGAGCCGTGGAAAGAATACGGCCTTTGAGCAAGGAGCTGTGTGTGTTGTACGTGGCCTTTGAGTCATGGGAAAATGTGTTGTATTTGAAGTATTGTAATTGAATAATATGTTTCTGTAAAGTAAAAGAAGAAGGGGGAAATGTAGGTGGCCTTTGCAAATATATGTATTGTATAAGTGGCCCTGAAGACCCAGTAAAATATCTGTATTGTATTTGAATATCTGTGTATTGGCCTTGCCCTGGTAGGTCCCAGTTATTCTTGATGGGCTGCAGCTGTGATGTCCTTCATTGGGCAGCAGCTGTGGCCAGTCAAGGTAACTGAGATAAAAGGGGGTGGGCTGGCCAGTCAGAGAGAGCCTCGAAGGAGCCTTGACTGAGAAAATCCTGGGTCTGAAGCTGTGAAGATCTGCTGCCCACAAGAAAACACCAAGAAGGTACGGGACTCTTGAAATATGAAATACAACACCTGTGGGGCTGGATGGACTCTCACACAGAAAATGAAACCCTACACACTTGTCCTGGAGCTTCCAGTCCTTCCCACAGAGGTGTTGAATTGATCCTGTGCACAGAAAACCCATTTGGGCCTGACTTAACTCTCCAACCTCATATTTTGTAGCTTCATCCACCAAATCCAACTTCTTCTCTGGGAAAGGTTTCTCCATGGACATCCCAAGAGCACAAAAGGAGCAGAAACATTTTTCATATTAAGCCAAAAAGGTCAGTTAAAGCTAACATGGGGAAGGACTGCCCTCCACTTCAGCCAGAGCCTGGACATGTTTCATACAAATAGTCTCTCTCCAAAACTTATGCTTAATTTCTGCTCAAAAAATGCAGAAAATTTACATCAAAGAGAAAATTATTCATTTGCAAATACTATATTTAAATTAAGAGACACAGAACTGAGAAGCTTCAAGTACCATGTTTTTGTAGTGGTTGTTCAAAGCAATAGAAAGCCAAGACTTTAAAAGTAACTTCCTTTCCTTAAAGTTCAGGAAAATATATCTATACCCATAAAACATCCATATTAAATAAAGAGCATAATTCTGTACAAGTCCTGTATGTTATTACAGAGATGAAGTCAACATTTAAAACCAGGTAAATTGCAAAATTGTTCATATCAAATGCTCCCATATCTGTTTCTCCACACAGCTGAACTCATCACAGTGCAAGTTCTACCTCTCCCAAACCTTTTATCAGCTCTGACCCACCAGGTGCCTTGGCAGGGATCCTCCCACCAGAGGTGCAAGTGGTGATGGAGCTTGCTCTGCTGCAGGGCACTAATTGGGATCAGCTGGGAATTCCAGCCAGGCCACCCAACAGCCATCAGGTGCCACCATCAGACCTCAGCCAGCACGAGCCACCGCACCTACACACAAAGGGTTCCACCACATCTCATTTAGTGCCTCCCTCTTACTGAAAGGGAAGCCCCAAAGCCACAGACCTTCCCTCCTTGTGCACGTTAATCCATTCCTGCTCCAGAGATAATACCAACCCTAACTAAGGCGCAGCACAGATCTCACTGGATCAGCTACGCTATGTGCGTTATAGAATGCCATCTTGCCATTCATTGGATCTTTTACTTGAAGCCATATTATTGGTGGCAAAACTACATTCCCTAATTCTGATAAGAAATATTTCTGGGGTGTTACAATCTTACCTATCAAGAAAAAGTTAAAATAGTAAATCTTGGGACTGTCTTCACTAGAATAATAGTTAGGAGTAAAATTGAATGCAAGGACTCACCAGTAACCTCCAGACAGGGCAACTTCAGGATCCCACAGATAAAACAGAACAGCAGAAAAAAAAAAACTAACTAAAACTAGCCAGCCTAACTAAAACCAGCAGCTAGAGTACAAATAACAAACAGTAAAATATCTGTAGCATTGTTTGATCCTCTGTTTACCTTAAGCCAAACTCATGGAACTGGTGGAAGCCTGAGCACTCGGTGAGTGCAGTCCTGGGCTCTGAACACAGAACACTGCAGTGCTGCAGAGAAGGCAGCAGGAACATTTTTCTCAAGGATTTAGTGATGCATTTCAAGTTAAACTCCAGTGTAAGTTTATCATTGTATCTAGTTTTATCATTTTCTACAATAAAACAACACTAAAAGGGCAGTTCTGGGAGTGGATAATGACTTACATCTGATCCACACCACTGATACTCAAAAAATTTCTCTTGACTTAAAATTAAGGTGTGCTTTCATGTACTCCTCATTCTTACTTAAGTAATTCAGCACCTACTGCTGAAAAGTCAATATGATTTTCAAGACTGAAATAATATGAAAAGAAATACATTTGAAACAAGCAACCTTTAACAATCTTATTTACCTAAATCTTGCCAAAGTGATTCAATTGCCATAAAATACTTAGTCAAGGAGCAGACAGCCTTGCTGCATAATTCATCAGCCATTTTAATCCTGTTGATGAGTATCAGGTTCTCTACAGAAATGCTTTTAAAGAGTGCTTAAGAAAAATCATTGTTAGTTAGGGAATTATGAGATGTATTACTAACAGATAAAACAATCCAGCAAAACCCACCCTATGGCCTCTGTAATGGCAAATGATATTCTTACAAAGAAAACTTATACCCCTGAAGTCATAGACAAACTGTAAATGCTAATACTTTACACAGAAATCCGAGTTAATGGGTTTCCCCCAGCATTTACTTTAAAATTACTGAAAAATACTACACACAAAGAAGAATTTGCACAGTTCTGAGGTTGCTCTAGATCTCCGTTACTTGCAAGCTGAAAGCAAAAAATCTGATCAACAAAATGGAGCTGTACACAGTCCTAATTACTGGAGAAACTTGTAGTTGTTTTACTCTTTTCATATTACTTACCCCTAAATGATTTTATATATTAATAATGACAAAAGTAAATTACATGCTTTGCTAAGACTGTGAACTAAACAATAAAGCCTACAAAACACCAGAACTAAGTTTATCTGTGTAATTAGAATTGAAACATCCTGACTGTTTTCTTCCATACATTTCCCATACAGAGCTTGACCTTCCCTCAGTCAGTTGACAATATGCATAGGCAAAACAACACTGGAATGACTGAATCACAAAATAAAAAAAACTTTGGTTCCTTGCTTTCATTCATTCCTTTTTGTTCTCCAGCATTCATCCCTGCTCCAACAAAACCTTGGAATTGTGAGCCAGGGGCAGAACAATCAGCTGCTCCTGCAGGACCTGCACACACAGCCCCATCTGCACTGGGATGGGAGAGATGTTCAGAAGAGGCAAATTCATGAGAGTTCCACCCATTAATTTCTGGGAGTTATTGATAAAATCTGAGCAGGTATTCTGACTGACTTGACAGGGCTAAAGTCACATTCCTGAAAAATATCCATTTTCTCTGGTGACCTCTCAAAGACTGCTAGAATCTCTTGAGAATACTGCTTTTGGTGCATTTTGAGTACAGAGAAATGGTCTAAACTCAAGCATTTATTTCCCAAGAGTTTAAATTCATCAATTTAACTTTGAGCATGAATCTCACATCTCGTGACACTACCTAATGAAGTGTTGCAAATCCCTCTCTGTTGGGATGGTGTGAAAAAGGCAGCTGCACTATCCCAGCTCAGCCCTGTCCAGCTGTGGGACTCAGGGGCTGATGCCTCTTCTTGGTCAGTGCTTATCAGACCTCATTGTGTCCAAGTGTGGGATTCACTTGGGTTTAAGAGTCAGAGGAGCCAGCATGAAGTTCAATCAGTCCAAGTGCCCAGTCCTGCATTTTGGCCACAGAAACCCCTGCAATGCTCTGGGCTGGCGATGGTGTGGCTGGACAGTGCCCAGGCCCAAGGGGACCTGGGGGCACTGATGGACAGCAGCTGGACATGAGCCCACAGTGTGCCCTGGGGGCCGAGAGGGCCAATGGACCTGGCCTGGATCAGGAATGGTGTGGCCAGCAGGAGCAGGGAGGTCACTGTGCCCCTGTGCTCGGCACTGGTGGGGTCACACCTGGAGCGTGTGTCCTGGCCCCTCAGGTTGGGAAGGACCTTGGGACACTGAGCACATCCAGAGGGGACAGCGAGGCTGGAGAGGGGCTGGGAACACAAACCCTGTGAGGAACCCTGAGGGAGCTGGGGGTGCTCAGCCTGGAGAAAAGGAGACTCAGGGCTGCCCCCATCACTCTCTGCATCTCCTGAAAGGTGCCTGTGCTCAGCTGGGGCTGGGCTCTGTCTCCAGGTTCTGACAGAACCAGAGCACACAGCCTCGAGCTGCACCAAGGGAAATACAGGTTGATATTAGGAAAAGGATTTTTACAGAAAGGGTGATAAAGTTCTGGAATGTTCTGCCTGAGGAGGTGGTGGAGTCCCCATCCCTGTGTGCGTTTAAAACAAGCCTGGATGTGGCACTGGGTGCCAGGGTTTGGTTGAGCTGTTGGGGCTGGGCTGGACTCGATGATCTTGGAGATCTCTTCCAACCCAGTGATTCTGTGATTCTGTGAATCAGGTGTGCCAGTGCTCACTGAGATACACAGCATTTCTGGTGTCCCACCACTACCACGAATGAATTTCTGCATCTCCTTAGTCAAACTAAACCCAGCTTTACTTCTGTCCCATGTAATTTTAATTTATGTGCCAGTAGCTGTCCACATCATATGCATGGAGAAAAACAGCAATTTAAATTTAGGAATTTCTGTATTTCAGAACAAGAAAAATTCAAGTGCTCAAGTCATCAACCTTAAAATTGTTTCTGTGTAGCTTTATTGTTAAATAATGACTATGGGACTTTCTGAAAGTAAGTTTACAAACACAGGTTTTCTACTGGCAGTGAGGAAGTGCAATGCAGGGAATAATGGGCTTTTGTGGGGGATGAACACTTTAATTTATTATTGTCTTTATCTGTTGTAATTGTAAATGTAGTATCTGCTGCAGTATAATTTAAATAACCGAGAGACACCATCTGAAAAATGAAAATTACAGACATATTTAATGCAACAAATTTACTGATCCTAAGTAATCAAATGCTTGATTGGTTTAGTGCCACCCCCACAAAAAAAAAAAAAAAAAACAAAACCAAAAAAAACCAACCTGATATGCACTCTGCAAACTTTCTTCACTGGAATTTTAAAAAATAAAGTGCCACAAACATATTTTAGCAGGGTTTGCACACTTGCTACAACACAGGCAGTTGTAGTGGGGACTGGAGAGGGATGAGGTCAGTGGCAGGAAGGAAAATGTGATTACCTAATTCCCATTCTGCTGCCAACTCTGACCTTTGGATTCCATTTCAAACCCAGCTATCGTGTTACCAAAAATAATATACTGCAGGATGGATACTGTTTGGCTAATATGATATGTAGATTCCTAATAGGAATTTTATCCTTACAACTCAATTGCAGTTATGCCAATTATGATATATTTTTATGTGCACGTGGCACACTATTTTAGAACTGGCTACAGCATTTTTTTCCCTTGACATACAAGAGACTGAAGAAAAAAAAGATGAAAAATTCAAGCTGAATTCCACATCAGTGCTTGCAACTTGAGTTGATTCTGTACACCAAATTCCAAATGGTCATCTTCCATTAATAGATTCTTACTAATAAAGTGTCAAAATCTTAAAAAAAATCTTGAAGAGGGTATGAAATGACATTCAGACAATACAGGAGCAAGATTTGATTTGATATTAATATTTAAGAAGTAGGAAAAACATTCCAAATGGCAGCTCTGTAAAGCAAGCCATGCTACCTTTACCAGAAATGTGAATTCTGACAAAACAAAATGATAGTTTCTTTCCAAAAGTAAGCTGTGAAATATTGATTTCTGCAGCATGTTATGAAAAGCTGGGCCTTCTAACCCTTGGTAATGATTGTGAGAAGGAAAACAGTGAGATGAGATACAATCTCACATTAATTGCACATGGAAATCATGCTTTTCAAGCCGCCCAATTTTCTGTGAAACTGGAGGGACACAAGGAGCTGAAGAGAGGGCAAAACCCATCATTTATAACTTGCTTAAAATTTGTTTTTAAGTGACTCTTTGCAAAGGAATTGCAAAACTATTCTTTATAGGGTAAAGGAGATGAAGTGGCAGGCGAGTCCCCTTGAGCCCAGCGGGAAGCACCACGAGAGGGTCACCTGGGCACAGCTCAGGTGCAGCAGCCCCACAATTCCCTCAGGGGTGATCACATCACTGAGGCTTCTGCTGTGAACAGCTGGTCTTTGTTATTGATACTTGCATTCAGAGGCACTGGAGAGAAAAAGATTTGTTTGTCAATGACAGCTTCCGATCATTCTGCAAGGAAATCGTAAGAAAAAATGGCAATTATCTCCAGGTACAAGATCTCAAAGATGGGATAGCCTTCAATTAAATATGTAATCTTACTGCTTGTTTTCATCTTCAAGCAGTAGAAGGTTTTAAAACACTATGAAATACACTAAAGGATCAATTCTTCTTCCACTGAAATGTGGGCCCCTTGTGTTTTCAAAAATTAACCCCATGATTTGCCATAATTCTCTGAAATTATGAATAAAACACAAACATCTTATTTCAAACAAAGAATTGAGAAGAAAATATTTTAATTATTCAAGCAGGACCTTGACTGGATTTACTGGGGATAATTACCTCTAAGAAAACATTCTAAGCCAGAACTGATTAGAAAGTGGGAGAATTCTTCACAAGCCAGTACCCACACACTCACTATGTCATCTAAGTGTCCCACCTACTGAATTCCTGAAAGAATCCTTCATGTCAATGAATCTAAAGAGAAAAAATTTTGCAAATCAAAGATAATTGTTCTTAAACACAAAACTTACAGAGCCACTAGAAATTTGGAGGTAATTTTCAGATTTTGCTTAGATGAATAACATTTAGGAGTGAATTCTCTTGAAATCTATAGATCAGAGAAGTGGGTATAGGAAATTCCAGTTGATAAAGGGAAAATTAATCATGAATTGCACATAGCCTGCAGGATTTGTGGCAGAAGCCTGCTACTCTTGTTGAGTCTGTTTCAAGAAAAGCATCCTCAGAAATCTCAGACTGAAACACAAAATCTCCTCAATCTTTTTCTTTCTCCAAACAGGTGTGAAATGCGGCTCAGCTGAAAACTGCAGTTCTGACTTGCAAGTGAATTAAGCTTCACAGAATGATAAATAAAATGTTCAGTAATGTGCTTTTGGTGTGACTGAAAAAGGCATCTGGATAAAATTGAGAACTATAGGAGAACATTAAATCACTTTAAAAACATGCATGAACTTCAGAATGATGCTGTCATCACATTATTTATATTCTAGACAGACCAAAGAGCTATTATATTTCAGGTCTTTCATAGCAAAACAAAAGCTTTACACAAGTAATATTAAGTATTTAGATGCTTTCATGCAGGATTTATTAGTTCATATTTTGTCCTGTCTCTATATTTCTCTCAATTTCAACTGCATTTTTTGTCATTTCAGCTTTATACTGTTGGGTACATTTGTTTTGTTATCTATTATCTGATGAACAATCTCAATTCATGCAGAGCTGGATATGGCTGAGAGAACTTATCCTCCCTAGATCATCAAACTAAACAAAAGCAGGAGCCAAAGAAACATAGCAGAAAAACCCCTCAGTTTTGTAGTATTTAGACAAAAAATATCTTTACACACCTTTAATGTTTATCTGAATTAACCATGTTATAGATCAGCCAACAGCAGAGGAAGTTATTTCACACAGTAAGACATAAACTGTCTTTTCAAAGATTTTTTTTCAGTATTCTTCCTTTACAGAACTATATGAACATTCACTATGAAAGTAAATATGTAAAATAACATATTTCATTAGAAATGAACATAATAAATTAAATGCTCGCCAACAATAATTAGATTTTTCTATAATCACCAAAATTTGTTCTTAAATCTAACTTTTAAAACACAGGCATCACTGAGCTTATCTCCTTGATTAGGGCAGTTTCTGGATTTCCTGTGATTGGGATTTTTTACAGCATTAGCCCAAAAATGCTGCTGCTAGGCTTTACTGCATCTACCAAGGCAGAAACATTTTTCATACTTATTCAGCTTGAAATTTTCCACTTGTCCCTAACTGTTGCTCTCTCATTCTGCCAACTATTGAGTATAGCCATCAAACCTTTTGCATAGTAACCTTTTTTAATTGCTTCAGAGCAGCTAAACATACAAAGTCATCAAAATGTCAGAGAAATCAGCAGCTCCAGCTCAAATCTTCCTCCTTGCATGGTGATCTCTGTACCAATCTAACAAACCTTTGCCTTACAGCCACGAGTTGATGTGGTATAAACCTACAGTTAAGTAGGATTTCATGTTCTGTTTAAGCAAAACAAACAAAAAAAAAAAAGGCTGTCATCAACTAAACATCTACCTGCAAAGCAGCTCTGATTTAAAACATATTTGTAGGCAAACAAAAATAAATTATGTTGTAAGATTTGCATAACCAAGATGGATCCAACATAGAGAAGAAATGAAATGATTTGGCTGTGGCTGTTTCTGTGTGGTGTCAGAGATTTTCTGGGACCAAGGCACAAGGGAATGGGGTTTGCTGCTGTCACCTCTGGGCAGGACTTCAGGTGATGCTCAGGAATTTCACAAGCTGTTGTTCTGATCATGTGAAAAGGGTTTGGATGGCCAAGGACGGAGCAATAAGTACAGAGGGAATAACACGACCCCAAGGATGGCCAGGAAAACTGGACTGCTTCCTTCGGAGCAGACTTCACAGAACTCCTCAAGCAGAACTCTTAATCATCTGACCCAAAAAAGACACTGAGAATTCCTCTCTTAGAGAAGTGGGAAATGACATGCTCATGATGTTCCAGTGAGCCAGAACACAGAACTGAATTAACTCCTATTCCAAAGTGTGATGACAGGGTAGATCCAAAAGATAAACCCAGCAAAGATTATACACCACCATCCATAATAGGTGTAAAAATGCACATATATTGATTCAGTAGATGATTATTCAAGCATACAGTAATTAATCTTTATTGTGATAGAAGCAACAGAGAGGAAAGACAAAATCTGAAGCTACTTTAAACTTATCCTATCAAATCCTTTCAGGACACATCAAAGATTTTATGTTCAGTCTGTTTTGGTTCAAATATTCTCACAGTGAATTATGGTTCAGGAGTTTGTTTCCCTTTGAAACAGAAGGTAAATTTTCCAATCCTTGTTATACATTAATTGCACCTTCTGTATTTTCATAAGTAGCCAGCTATAGGAAAATTACCTTACTAGTTTTTACAATAAATGCAGAATTCTTTACTGGAGAAACCACCCACACGTAAAAGCCGTGAACACAAATGCTGACAATCAGTCTGACATCCAATCTGTTTCCAACCCACAGCCACAGAAATAGAGCACTGCACATTCCAAAAAAAGACCACTAACATTTTCGCCAGTTTAAAGTACATTAAAACTTCTTTGATTACTCAGAAGCTTTGCCCCTGCTCGGTTCATCCTTCCTCCAACTCATTCACATGTAAAATTAAAAGATAATCACCTAAAGTTTTTGTACTGGGGTTTCAAAAGGATGATAAGGCAGCAGACTGTCACTGAAACACAAGGCATTGAGTTTTTAATAATTTTCTTTAATAGCCATAACTGTAATTTGAGTATATCAATGACAGCAATTGAGCCATATGAATTATGTGTTGATTTCCAGATAATCAGTAATAAAAAATTGTAGGATATCATATCTCTCAGATAAGAGAGAAATGAAAAGCAGAAGGAAAAGCAAAACATTTAAACAACATGAATATTATAAAGCATGAATACTATAAAGCACCAATGTCTATTAGAATTCAAAATATCTTTGTGATACAGCATATAAAAAGGGGTTTAATGAAACAGTAATAAGATGTTTGAATAATTTGTCCTATGAACTGCAAATCACAAAACACCAGGAAGATTTATTACTCGCAGAATACAGGAGCATTCTGGGAATGATAAATTCCAAAAGGCTTGGGAGAAGAAAAAAAACCAAAAACCTTAAAATCAGGCTTTAACCATTCCTCAAAGCAATACAAATCCAAAAAGTAGTACTACAGAAAACGCACTCAAAGTGATGCAGTCTGGCAAGGAAGAGGATGAAAAAATTATCCAGGGAACAACTGCCTGGAAAGGAGCTTTAGGGAAAAGGACAGGGAAGAGCAGGAGGATGAGTGAACACGGGATAACAACGAAAAGCAAATTGCCCTCACTGCAGAGCCCAGGTGCGGCAGCCTGGGAGGGGTCAGGAAGGCTCTGGGGAGCAGAACCCAGGGGATGGGGTCCTTCCCCTCCCAGCCAGCAGCGGTGGGAGTCTGTGCTCCCCAGGGTGAGCAGATGGACAGACGGACAGGGTGCAGCCAGTCCAGCACAGCACCAGGGCATGGATCAGGGAGCGGGGCATCATCCCTGGGGCTGCTCAGGCAGAGGAGGAAAGGCTCGAGGGGTCCCAGAAATGCACGTGAACTCCTGAAGGGAGGGTGCAAAACCAGACAAATTAGAAGGGGCAATGGGCACAGACTGACTCACATTACACCCTAAATAAATATCAGAGAACTTTTCCTGGGAGGAGAATCTACCCAACGATGGAACAGTGCTCCCACACTGGTGGTGAGTTCATGGGGATGCCCCAAACCTGCTCCCTGTGCACCTTCTACAGCTGATCCTGCTTTGTGCAGTGGATGGATTCAGCAACATCCAGAGGGCTCCTCCAGCCTGTGTCATTCTGTGATTCCATAACTCCAAAACCCCAATTCTTCTAATTCTTCTCTGGAACAATCAGCCACTTACCCTTCATTCACATCCAAATGCCAAATTATTCAAGCCTCTGTGGTAGATTGCTTTTAAATCTTTCAAAGTTCAGTTACAGCTCCTCCCTCTGATAATCCGAACCTTCGACTGTCTATGTTACAAATTAATTAAAAAATATATGAAAGAAAAAGTAAAAGGAAAAAAACCCTTCAGAGTTTATGTGGTAAGGTTTAGGGAGTGAAGTCTGTGAGGCACAGAAGTGCAAAAAGGTGAAGTGAAAAAATTTGGACCATCAATAATAAGGAAGAGAATGAAGAAAGAATGAATGAACTCACATTCAAAAAGGTAATACTACCAAGCTAACCATATTTTAGTCATGACACACTTGGAAATTCAAAACCCAATGATAAGGACTTTATTCTAGGATAAGGCAGCTGAAGATTTAACTCTGAAATAACTATAAAGATCTATGCATATGGATCTGTTATGACATAAAAACCTTAAATTGCATAATGCCAATTCCATCCTCTGTCAAAATATTTATAATTTATTAAAAATGGTAAAACTCTACTGCTGCTAAAAACTAAATTATATTTATGATTAAATATTGCTATTTCTCAGCAATGATTACTGAAACTAAAAAAAATGGAC
Organism: Emberiza elegans; assembly: GCA_024865655.1. NCBI lineage: Eukaryota > Metazoa > Chordata > Aves > Passeriformes > Fringillidae > Emberiza > Emberiza elegans. Next base: position 4,095,441 of record JALJVW010000197.1, on the reverse strand, counting down.
CTGAAGGTTTTAATAAGAGCTCAGAAAGCAAAAATCCTCTTTTGTCCAGACCAACTCTAGACACAACTTTGCTCTTACTCCTAATTCCTCATGCTGTGACAGTGGTATCTTTTGAACAGCTTTAGCATGTACTGAATGCATGACAAACATAGGAAACTGAAACTTAAAGGGGGAAAAATCCTTTAGTTCCAAGACAGATGCTCACTTCTGAAGTCTTTTCAACCTCCTCCTTCCCACTGTGTTTCATTTCAGAATTCAGCACTATCACACAAAAAAGAAGCCTTGCTCTGTCCATGGGGTAGCAGAGGGAATGTGTGTTCATCAAAACCCTTTATTGTCTGCCCCAAATTGGGCCTTTCCAGCCATGTTTGACAGCTGAATCATAAGCATGATATTCTGGGAGCTTTTTTTGAGCTTTGGAAAGTAACATTTTAAATCTACAGCTCACCTCAAATGTCTCTCTCTGATCAATATATATTTAAAGAGTTTTCCCTGAATTAATTAGCACTTTTATTTCATATTTACTACTGTGCTACTTTCACTTAAAACAAAAAAAATATTTTGCCTGTTCACAAGATTTCTGCTTCACACAGATTTTTCTACATTACTGAACATTCAGTCTTGAGAACAGAAGAAATTAAAGTTTTCCAGTGTCACAGCATTTAACCCCCTACCCAATCCTTACACCTGCAGCTATTTGCATTTGATAACATGCCTTTAATGCATGGAGAGATCATTTCTGGCTAACCAGAAAGGCTCCCAGTTCCTAGGTTTGCAGTTTCCAGTGGCCCCAACCATCACTGGAGCCACCCAAACTATTGCAGATCCTCTTTTTGATGCTTTAGGTTGGTTAGGCCCACTGTGAGAAGCCTGAGTACTGACTGCATGGCTAAAAATCATTCCTACTAAAATAGGGATACTAAATTAAAAAAGAAGTGATCAATCAATATTTAGATGTATATATAGATATATTATTCAGAATAATATATTCAGAATGATATCAATAATCACATAAAAGATTTTGGTTTAAATCTTAAAAATTAAACTTGCCAAATGCTTTGAACCTGCTTGTGTGGAATATCACTGCAAAGGGAACACATCAAGAATTTGGCTGCTGAGCAGGTATGACTTGGGAAAAGTTAGAGAAATTATTGAAGTTGCACTATTTAATTAAAAAAAATAGAATTCATTTTAGCATGTATGGAAGGTAAACAGTTATTTTCAGAGTCTTATTGTGTGTTGTTCTCTTTTTACTTCACTCTGGTTTCTTTTGCCTCCTTCCTTGATCTCTCCCTTTTCTGGTCCATTATGCCCAAATGCACATGCCTAAATATTTTCATACAAATGTGCATCCATCCATATCCCTCTATCTAGATATGTATATATATATATATATGTGTGTGTGTGTATAATAAATAATATTTAAATAATAGGTATAAGAATAAGTTATAATAAATAATAAATATGTAATATTTAAGTGTGTATGGAAATGCCTAAGCTCTCTCTGCTCTCTCATTACAAACTTTGCCAATGCCAGCCAAGAACCCAGCTATGGAGAAAGGCAAAGGGAAGAGAGAGAAGAGACAGAAGCACTTTCTCTCCACCCCAAACAACTCTGCTTGCCCAGCTTCTCCTCCCCGTGGGGCTGGCAGGCTGAAGGCACAGATGCCAAGCTGAGGCAGTGATTTTGCAGTGATGGCATCTGGCTCCTTGGCACACACCACTGATCTTCGTGTTGGCTCCTCTGCTCTTGCCCCTGGGGCTGTGAATGGGTTAAGTTGGTGAGAGGATGCTGTCTGAGCCTTTCTTTTGACTCACCTTTGATTCTGCTCGATTTCTGTCAGAATAAAGCTGCTCTTCACCCTCCTGGAATCTTTGTGCTTTAGCTGGTATATGTGATGATGTCATTTTGGATGGTCCTGTTGTGCTAATGGATGATTTGGATAGGGCAAACCACTTCTTTGTATATTTTACACTTTAGAAAATTATGTCTGCCAAAACTCATTAACACAAATACTTTATTCAAGGACACTGTTTTTTATTGTGATCCTAAAAAAAAAAAGTGCTAAAAGTGTGAAAGTACCATAACTGTGATAAAAAGGAAACCGGTATAAAAATCTGATTCTATTTCATTATAACTCCTTGTGTTAAAAAAAAAAAAAAAAAAAATCATAGTATCCTCCTCTATATATTGCAGGAAATGCTGATGCAAATTTTACAGCTTAAAGTAGAAAGTCAGTGAGCCGCTTGAACACGTCACAAAAGGTAACTCCAACGGGCTTATCTCACAACAACATGGTTTCTAGTCCAGAAATATCAGTTTATATGACAGTAATTACTAAAACAGATGGGCAAGGAGCCAAAAAGAGGCATCACATCGACAGTGGGCTGAATGCAACTGGGAGCTGTGGAGCAGAAAGGAGCTGTGCCAGATTGTGTGGCAGCTGAGAGTCTCATTGGTGACCATTTGCTGTGCAATCTCAGACACATCTAAAAAATTATGCATTCCCCATTGATTTCATGCTAAAATGGTTGAGGAAAAAAAAAAAAAAAAAAAGAAGCCTCTGTCTGAACTTGAACACAGTACCTGCTGACAAGTTCCTTCCTCTGAGTACTCAGGATTTTCCTCCTTGCACTTCCATGTTCCTATCTGCCATTCACAAGCCTGGCTGCACATTTTAGATCCACACTGCCAGGTGTTACCTGAGTGGCAGTCAAAACAACACAGGTCTGCAGACAGGATTAACCAATAGGTTCAAAATATTCCTAAAATTTACCCCCAAAAAAATCCCACTGCATGTTTTCCCCTGAAGAAATCTATTTATAAATGCTGGCAAATTATAGGTAAGCAGCACTTTGATAAAATGAACAGAAAAAAAAAATCTCAACTCGAAAGACAAATTATCTCTAAAATGACTAAATAAATGCAAAGCAAACCCAGAATTTCTTAACTGAATCCTGTTATCATATGATCTTTGGGTTTTGGGGTTTTTTTCTCATAAAGGAGTTCACACAAAACTTTGATTTAAATCTTTCTGCTGACTATTTAACCACTGTACATTTTAGAAAATTCATTTTTATAATTATTATTAGAATTGGCTGTCGTTATGAAGAATACTAAAAATCCAGCTGAGCTGATTGAGATCAATATTCATATGAATTTTCCTCTAACAGCAATTAATAGTTTGCAAATTTTAAGACTTGAACAGCAACAATAAAGTATTATCTTCAGTCCAATCTGATATCTAATGTTATTGAGATTTTGAACAACTTTTAATAAAGAAATCTTTTGGATATAAAGGCATTGGCACTTCCTTCTGAATCCCTCACCAGGCTGTTCAGCCTTGCAATTAATCTTAGCAGTTCATTCATTTTCCAAACATCCTTGCCTATTGACTCCTACAGAAAAGAGCTCATCCACTCACTTGGTTACATTAATTATCCAGAGCAGATAAAGCCAAGGAAATCTGTGAGACACCAGAGACCCCATTAGTTTTCTGTGTAAATTCCAAATGTGCAGCATGCAAACAGAAGGAGGCAGATCTCTGACACCGGAGGGTCCCTGCTCAGCGGAGCCTGGGACAGCAATCCCTGCACACCCTGCACAAACCCACCACGAGATCCCAGGTGGTTTATCTGCCTCTCAGAACTTTGGAGGCAAGAAGGAGGATGTAAAACACTGCAAACTTCCATTGGATTTTCCCACCTGGGGCATTTCTGTGTGTTAAATTACATGGGGGTACCTCGGGTTAGCAACACTGCAAAGAAGCCAAGAGGGTATGAAAAGGTCAGGGGGGCAAACAAAGAGTAGGGGAGTGTCACATTCACATTTTCTGAAAAATCTCTTTGCCCAGGATTCTTCTCCTGGGAAGCTGAGAAGCCTCAGAGAAAAAGAAAAACAATTCTTATCTCATTTGCTTCTCCTGTGTTTTGCTGCTTTGGAATGTGCTTGGAGATTGTTTATCAAATATGTGAATTGTTTTAACTTAATGACCAATCATGGTCAGGCTGTGTCAGGACTCTGGAAGGAGTCACGAGTTTTTCATTATTATCTTTTAGCCTTCTGTCTGTATCCTTTCTCTATTCTTTAGAATAGTTTAGTATAGCATTCTTTGATATAATATAGTATCATAAAATAATAAATTAGCCTTCTGAGAACATGGAGTCAGATTCATCATTGCCTCCTTCAATGGGGGCCACAGAAAATACCACAGGGGTGGGGTGGGAAAGGACAAGGCAAAGGGAGAAGAGTAAATTATTTACAGTGTAGAATAGTTTTGATTTACCTGGACTTCTTTACATTGACCCCTGACTGCAACTATATTTCCTCTTGCTTTTTTCCTTCACAACACCTAAAAAGCAGCCCAGAGATGAACTAAATAATTATTGTGCACACTGCACTTTTGTCTCAGTTCCAACAAAATTTGATACCATTCCAGAGTCCAGACTTTTCTTGAAGAAAGTGATCTTAAATTCTTACAACTTAGCAAACATGTATGATATATTATACGCTTTGTCCAAATTAAAAAATGTCCCCTGCATGTGCCAATGTCCTCCCTGCACGAGGCACAGTATTTGTTCTGCATAAATTGAAAGCAAGCTTTACTTTTTAAAGGTGGGGCAACAGAGGCCTGTGTGAGCAGAAAAATCCCACTCAACTTGAATCACCTCATGCAGACAAATATTTCAATTTTTGTGTGCATGTCAACTTGGCACTGTTTCACAGAATACCAATTTTGTCAATTAAAACATGTCAAATTAGCAATTTGGACAAGAATTTGGAGAATAATTTGAATGTACATGTATGTATATACATACATACACACACATGTATACCTGCATGAAGGGAAAAAATCCTTTGCATCAATGAGTGGCTTATAGGAGACTGAAACAGTGAAGCTCCTTGTTTGTTACCTTCAGTCAGTTAAAAGAAATTAAAATAAAATACTTAAAAGTAAAAGAAATTTAAATGAAATATTAAAAAGCAAGAATTAATCTTCAGCTGACAACATAAAGTGCAGTGAATTTTTCATTAGCCTAAGAAGGAAAGAAAACATATATGCACATATACAAAGAAATGTATATATATATATAATTCTGTAAATCCACAATTAAGTCTAGGGAACAAGAAAGTGATAATCAGTCTGGAAATCAAATTCTTACCTGAGGAAAAATCCCAATTTAAGTGAAGCAAAGATTGTGTGAGTTCATATTGATTCTGTGTGTTAAGGAAACAATTTCTAAGAGAGAACAATTCTGTTAAGGAACTGAAAAGGCAAATATTATATAACAGAAACCCCACAGGCCCTGAATGTACAGAGGAGTTTTAATTGAAGTTTTAATTGAAACTTGAAGTGGGACTTGCTCCATGAGAAAATATGCAAGAATAAGCCATTATGAAAACCATTTTACTGCAAAAATGTGTTGATATCAGTTGTTATAAACTATCTGCTATAGCTTCCACAGGCCATAGCTTTAGGAAAACCCCTAAGAGCACCAAAGCTCCTGAGTGGAGCAGACACAAAGCAAGGCAGCAGTGACTGTCCCAGACCCAGGTGAGCAGAGATCTCCTGCTGGAAACGTTTTGTCACAGGGCAGAGGGAAGGCAGAAACCACAGAGAACCCTGAAAGGTTCATTGAGCAGTTTGGAGCCTCCTGTGACTCCCAGGATGGATAAAGAGAGGGGAAGGAGGAAGCAGATCCGTGGCAAGAACAACATTAACAACAGTCTGCTTCGATTCACCTTTCCCTCACAATAATTGTTACATGCTAAACAACACCAAAGTCTCAACTAGAAAGCAAATAATCATGGAAATAAACCATGCAGAAACGCTTTTGCTTGGTTAGTTTGGGTTGGCTGGTAATTTTTAATTTAGAACAGTCATTTGGCTTTCTCTTTTTCAGTTCTGAAGTCCTCTTGGGTCTGCCCTAGCCTGTTCTCTATGAACTTGGACAAATTGTATAGTACTGATTAAGTTCAGTAAATCTTGGAAATTCTATTATTAGGAATATTTTTAAATCTACCTAGCTAATTACAACATGAAAAGCATACATTGTTTTCATTAAAAGATGAAGAAGTACTACTCTACTGAAAGTGATTGCTATTCTGGTTCTGTCCAAAAGCACCATCACACCAGGAAAACCAGGAACAAGGTAATTATTTGCATGTAAACCTAATAAAAATGCAATAATCTAGATTGAATATCCACAGCTTAATTTATAAAAGTTATTAAAATATTAAAATGTAATTAAAATGAAAATATTTAAATGCGATCACTGGGCACTTATAAGACAGTCCACAAATGTATGCAAATTACTGGGGTTTTATTTATTTATAAATAAATATGTTCACATACACCAATGTAATCTAAAAAGATATTAAAACAACATGAAGTAATCTCAGTACAATAATTTTATCCATTGGCTCAACACAACTTTTTGTTCATAACACCAATAAAAGGCAGGAAAATTAATCTCTATATTCTTCACCTGTAAACAAATACACTTAGATAAAGTGCATTATCTTTTCATGCAGTTGATTAAGCACATGTTCCATTCATAACTAAATAAAAATATCTGTGTAATGGATAAAATGTCTGTACTTCCGTTGGTGTGAGGTGCTGGAAATGGGTTTCTGTGGCTCGCAGAGGAGGGGTTTGGAAGTGAGTGATGCTGCAGGACTCGGAGCACATGGAGGAGGTCACAGTGTCAGAGGGGCTGACCCTGCTGGAGCCAAGTCTACCCACAAACAAGTGCTTGACTGAACGGCCTTTCATTGAGTAATACCCGCAAACTGTGACTCCAGCAAAGCTCCAAGATGCTGCACATTAGCAGAAATGCAAAGAGACATTTCCGAGAGCCAGGGCAAACGCTGGGGATGACTTCCCCTGCCTTTCACCAGGCGCTGCCATTAGAGTGCTTTAGCTTCCATTAAGTTGTCACTTCCCTGTGCTGCCAGCTCTCCAAGGGGGACAATTCGTTCTGACAGAGCCATGGCCTGTCACATGCACTCACACTCACTGGGAATGAACAGGAAAACCCCCAGAGCTGATGGATTTATTAGAGATTGGAGCTGGCACGTATATTGCCTATATGTACAGAGCAAGGTAATTAATAAGCTCTAACCTGTCTACCTTAAGCACCTCATATTTACTTAAATAAACTGAATTCAAGGCACACAAATTTAAAATATACCAAACTGTTCTTTCATTGGATTTTGAACATTAAATTTGTTTAATTAGTCCTTATTGATTATGACAGTTTTGTAACAACAACATCTAGTTCATACATATTTTTAATACATAACAATTGCCACACTGGCCAAGACAAAAGGCTGATCTAGTCCAGAATCACAGGGGCAAACATTTAGGAAAGGAACATAAGAAATGCCATGTGAGCATGGCCCTGGTCTGCAAAATAAAACCCTGCAGCCAGTGACTGCTGAGATTCCTGAGCCAGAACTTCTGCACAGCCACTGGATCCATTCTGCTTGATCCCAAATAAACTCCAAGTGCCACAATTCAGCCCCATGTGAAGAAAACCCATTGTTGTGCTAATATTGATCTTGCTGGCTGACAATATCAATGAGTACAGCAAAACATGCAATTTTCTTTGAAACACTGATGATTGTCCAGGCCTCTCTTCTCACTTATCTGCCATCATTCCAAGCTCAAGAACCCTGATCTATTTAGGATCTCACCCAACAGAAGATGTTTTGTACTTCTCACCTTCTCTCCTTCTACCTATTGGACATATGTGTGGTCAGAAGTATGCTTGCTGTACAAAACATGGATGCAAGAAGGATTTCAGCATTAAAGATCTCCACACCATTCCAGTTTTCTATCACAGAAATTGTGGCCATCAGTCTTTAATACATCCATTGCACTTTATGTTTTCTTGATAACAGTTAACAAGTTATTAATTGTAATTTGTCCTTGGCCAGATCCAATAAAGGACTTTGTACAACCTGAAGACAAACTATTTAATTTAGCTTGCTGGTTTGGACTGGGAGAGAGTTAATTTTCTCAATAGCAGATAGTGTGGGGCTGTGGTTTGGAGTTGTGCTGCAAACACAAGAATCTCTGACAAGACAGGGAGGTTTTTGTCACTGCTGAGCAGAGCTGACACAGAGCCAAGGCTGCTTCTGCTGGGGCTGGGAGTGCTCAAGGGAGTGGACACAGCCAGGACAGCTGACCCAAGGGATATTCCAGAACATCTCACATCACACTCAGCACCTGAAGCTGGAGAAGGAGGATGAGGGGACGTTTGGGGTGATGCTGTTTGCCCTCCCAGGCCACTGTCCCACATGGTGGAGCCCAGCTGTCCTGGGGTGATGGACACCAGGAATGGTGTTCATTCCTGCCGTGGGCACTGGGAATGAATTCCTTGTTTTGCTGTACCTGTTAAGGGTCCTTTACCTCAGAGTGTGAGCTTTGGGGTTTTGTACAGATTCTCCTCCCTCCCAGGTGGGCAGCAGTGGGGGCACTCTGTGAGCATCTCTGTGGTTCTCAGTTGCTGGCAGGGCTCAAACCACAACCTTTAAGTGCTATTTCACCTCTTTGCAATCTTGGAGAAATGAAACACTGATAAAAATGAATGTTCTTCTGAAGCACAAGTAAATTAGAGAAGACACAATTACACATGGAATCCTCAAGAAGTCAGATGTAACGCAGTTTCTTCTTATAAATCCTTCTGGAGCAATTTGTCATTTCTCTCTCTCTGTCCCAGTGCATCCACACTCATCTTCCCTGCTGGAGCTCAGCTTTGTCCTTCTGGATCAAAGATCTTCTGGAAGTTGTTCTTGGGCTGCAGCAGAAGGCACTTGGGCCACAAAGGGTGGCCGAAAAAAAGCACATGGTGTCAAAAGGGAGGAAGCTGGGACACAAGAGACACTGTTATGCTCCTTGGTGGTGGCAAGAGCCAGGGCAGAGGCAGAGGCAGAGCCAGCTGGCTGGGAGCAGAGGACGACAGCCATCAGATTAGCTGGGAACAGCCAGGCAGTCCTGAACACCACCACAGCAGACACTTGGCCCAGCAGCGAGGACAGAACAGAGCCCATTAAGCGTTTTGAAGGACAAAATCTAGGTTAGGAAAAGGTTAGGCAATACAAAGATGTGTAAGAAAAATACACAAGGGAGACTAGAGGTGGGTATGTGAGAGGCTGAAGAGAAAAACAAAAGAAGAGATGCAGAGGAGAGGTAGTAAAAAGATAAAAAAAAAAAAAAGAAAATATTGATTAAATAACTACTCAGCAATATATGTCTCTTAACATACAGTAAAGGACTCCACCACAGTCACAATAAAATGTCCCTAGCTGGTTTTGCATATTAATATTCTTTGTTGTACAGTTATTGAATACTGCTGCTCTCACCTTTAGCATTCCAAGTGAAGGGACACATAATTCTCTGTTGTGATGATAACTGAGAGCAGGCATGGCTGTTACAAAGGTCAATTGTTCAGCAAGTTTAGCACAATCTTTATCGACTCCTAATTATTACTTTTAGCTTTACCACATTTTGCTTCCTTAATTACAATTCCGCCATATTTTAAGATTTATTTAAGATGCTGAGGTGCCGAGGCTCATAGATAAACCTTGGCGATTTTCTTGCATACAACGTGAAATGATATGCTGGATTTAACCTCATGCAATAGCTGGGCTGAAATAAAATATTAAAAATTGATTATTGTCAAAATTTAAATAATTTAGAATAAATTAAAAGTGAAGAAGATGTATTATTTTCTTATATAAAGACATCCTAAGCTAGCTGGTGCCACTGAACAGTCAAATTGCACTTCTGTTATTACAGATACTTTGATCTAAATGATGCTGGCCTTCTAATTTCTAATGCCCATTAATTCTTTTAACCTATAAACCTTCACAGGTTTGGAGTTTTTGTATTCTCCAAAAACTCAGTCCTATTTAGAAGGCTTTTAGGATAATTCTGCTTGATGAAAGAATCTTTTGAAAAAAAGAAAAAAAAGAACCTTAAATGCTCTGAATTTTCTACACCTACATCTCAAGGTAAACAGAATGCTTCATGTAAAGCAAAGAAAAATGTCACCTGTTTACTTCCCTGCTATTGTTATTATCAGGACTTTGGGATAACTGGAAAAAGTCAAGGTTGAGTGATGCCTTGTCTTGCCAGATAGTTGTGATACTTGGAATCAGCATGAGAGAAAAATGAGTCAAGTTTTCATTAGGAGTAAATATGAAGCACAGAAATACTCAGCCGAAAAAATGAGTTCTGACAAACTTGGTCAAGTAGGAAGCAGTAAACTGCTTCTTTTTTCCATATTTGTTCTAAAATGCTTGTTACATTTTTTTAACATGCCTAATAACTGCATTGAAAAGACAATTCATTTATTAACAAGCAGCATTTCCATTCTTTGACAGTCTTTCCCTACCCCACCCCCCCCAAAAAAAGCCCTCCAAACTTTCAAGTAAGCTCATCAATTACTCTTAACACTCTAAATAGTTGGCAATGTTTACACAACATCCTTTCAGAGTTATTCAGCTCGATCTTGCAGCTCATTAAAAGGATCTCTATTTATTTGCTGTGTGTTACAGTTCTTCACTTTGGCACCACACGCAAAAAGGAAGCCAATTTTACTTTTCCCTGTGGTGTTAATTGGTAGAGCATGCTGCCTGCCTCTTCATTAATTATGTCAATGTGTATGAAACTTTCATTTTCATGGCAGTGTTTTAACAAAGCTTTGCAACAAGGCACACAAAAAGCCAGCAAACTCCAGTTTATAAAAAAGCGGGTAATGAAGGCTAGCAGCAGCCAGAATATAATATTTATTTCAAAAAGCAGCTTTTTTCCTCCTTATCCCTTTCAGAAAACATCTAAAGCAAGCACTTTCTGAAGTAAACAAGATCAACTTTGCTGCTGAAAGTAAATAAATCTCCATATAACACACAGATAATGGATCTGGAAACACTATAACTTCACAGAGCACAAAGAATGAGAGAAGGACCTTTAGCCCAGCTGAAATGGTTTTGCTCCTAAAACCATTTCCAGATAATTTACTGATCTCATCCCATCAAGTGTACAGAAATCACTCACTGCTTGATAGCTCACTAAACACTGGGGCTTTGTCTAAAGACAAAACTACCATGAGCACAGCAAAAACAGGCACTGACCATATGAAATTCCTCTGGATGCCTTTAGCCTGGTTCTGTTTACTAACTGCAAGTGTTTTTTTATCACTAAAAAAAAAAAAAAAATAAAGAAGAAAAAAATTTTTTTTTTCAGCTCTCCATAACTTCACTGAATTTCACTATATTGGAGAGAGTGCCTAAAGACAGAGACTACAGCAACAAATAAAGTCTATGATCAGCTACTTCAGCTCTTTCTGGAAATTCTGAAATGCAAAGCATGAAAATCGAGCAGCGGTCTATTGTAGAAGATATAAAGCACTACAAACTATAAATGAAATAGCTTAACAAGTCACCATCTTGCATTCACATAAGTGCAGCTCACAGCCTTGGGAATCATGCCTAGAGAAGCTTTCATGCCACCACTGAGGCTGCAAATGCTGCAGACAGAAGTATTTGTTTCTCACCCCAGGTATCTTCTGACTGATAAAAAACATGTGTTTCACTAGCTAATAACTCTATTTGAGGGACTAAAGAACCCTAAAAAACCAAAAAAGAACCACAAAACCCTCACTGAATGTGCATTCCAATCTATGATCTAAGCGCTTTCACTCTCTTCTTCTCTCCCTATATATCTGTGATGGCTTCGAACTAATTCTTTGCAGTGAGATTGAGTAATAAAAAGAGGAAAAAGCATTGGAAAAAAGGATTCCTACAGTAAACCCAAACCCCAAAACAACAAACAAAGAAGTTTATCTGGACACTGAAAGCATTTATCCTTCAAGTGATTCTAGCCAGGGTGGGAGGCAAGAGGGACTCACTCCAGGGAAGCCCAGACCCCAAGGGCTGCCCTGTCAGAGGATTTTGCCCCCAATGGAAGAAGCAAATTTCCACTCAGCAGACCTGTCAGACCAGGTGCAGAAGATTTGCAGGTGTCATTTTTTTGTTTATTTTGTTTAATTTCTTCCTTTCCAGTATCTATGATATGTTATTTCTCTCAGGTTAGAAGTATGCCAGTACCCAGAGTGCCTCTTCCTGTGGATTTACACAGCCCAGCACTACAGGACACTCCAAACCAACAAAACAGTCATACTATTAATACAGACATTTCTTTATGTACCCCTCTCTGTACTCAAGTGTCCCCAGAACCACTGTAAAACATGAAGCAAACCCACTGTCTGCTTGTGTGAATAAAGCAGTGGATCCTCACTGAACTAACAGATTTGATCTTCATGTATTTATTCTGTCTTGTTCTCCATTTTCTCCTCCTTTACATCTCTGACCTCTCCATCTTTCCTTCTCGTAGCAGCCCTCTGAATATCACAAACTCCCTGCTCTCGTTGTCTCCTCACTCAGTTTCTCTTTACGTTTCATCAAGCTTTAGCTGACTTCTCTCATAAAGTCTCTTAAATCCATTCCTGGCTTCAATCCTCCTCCTCCTCCTCCAGTTCAAGCCTCTCAGGACTCCCCTTCTCCTTTCACTTGGATCCTGCTCAGTGCTGCAGATGCTTCACTGCTGGACAGGTCTGTGCTCTCCTGTTCCCACCAAACCTGTCTCCAGGCATTTCTCCTTCCCTTCCTGTCTGCTTGTTAAGCTCCTCTCCTCTGTGAGCTCCTAAGTAATTTATAAACACCATGTTTCTTTGCTCTTCCTGCCAGAAAACCTGCCCTGAAATTTTATGTTTATTCTACTCTAATAACTCCCTGCTCCCAGACAGCTTGGAAAAGCGATGACAAGGTTATATCATGAAATATTTTCTACATTATTACTCCTTATCTTCATCAGGAAGTAGTTCTGCAAAGACACACAAAAAATTAACCTTGGACCATAGGAACACAATTGAAAAGCCACGCTGTAACTGAAACAAGACTAAAGGAAATACTCTGGAGAATTGTTCACCCTGCTTGCATTTCTTCTATTGCCTCAAATCATTTTAGGAACAAGTTTTGAAAATAGGTCCTAAAACATGGCACTTTCTCTTATTTCTCCCTAGAAGCAGCTGATCTATCAGGAGTGTATTGAACAGTGTTAGCTATTCCTCTTGAATTTCCTGTGCAGTTCTTAATTGCTATTTCTGTATAAAATACTGAATGAAAAAACATGTATTTAGAATTTCTTGGATAATTGCCTTGGTTGATATTAATTAGAAGCTGCAAAAATTACATGGAAGTTTAAGAATTACATACCTAATAGAACCCATGTGTGAAGAAAAGGTAAACTCATAAAAAATAGATTTATGGTCATTTTAGCCAATATTCATCAAAACTGAAAGCTTATATACCATAGGTATCTAATTGATTTTTTTCTTCTCTTCCACATGTATTATTTTTTCTCTGTCACACAGATAAAATGTTCTTTGTCAGCAGCTACACTTCCCTGTCAGATTTTATACCTCAGTGACAATGTTTTATGTTCAGCAGCTGGCACATAAGTATTCTCATGCACTTACTGCATTTCTACACTTTTAAGTTTTACAGGGTTAGGTTTTGTTTCCTTATCTTCTATCCCAACTTAAACCAAGCAAAAACATCCTAAATAAAAAGTATTTCAATGGAGATTACCTATTCCCACATACCATCAGCATTACAAAAGCTTTTTTCAGTGAGATATATGGTGGCACTAAACACCTGCAACTCTATTCTGCAGAGCTTGTAAGACCAAAAACAAACAAACAAACAAACAAACCAACAAGCAAACAAAAAAACCCCAAAAAAACCAAACCCCCAAAAAAGCCCTTTGATTTTCATATTTAACAAACATGGATCAGGTATTTCTGAATCAACTGTTGTTCAAAATAGAGCATAAGTTTTGGGAAAAAATCCCAAACTCTAAAATTGTCAGAAATGCAGAAGTAGCTCTCCAAAAAGTTGCACCAATGCTTCATTTCTGCAAAGTCAGTTTGTCCAGAGCTGGTGTCTGGGTGTTGGTTGTTAAATTTTTGCTGCTTCAACTGCAGAAACCTCTGTGAACTCCTCACCTCCCTGGGGACACACGCATCACTTGGGAGCCATCAGCCCTTAGCAGCTCTGGACAAACTGGTCTAATTGCTTTCCTTAAGTCCTGTGGAGTCTCTGCATCTCTCCCTGGTCACTACATTTCCCAGCCTACTGGCCGTGTACGTGGAGTTTCTGTGCAGTTTATAAACAGTTTATAAACACTCCCAAAGCTTTCACTGTGCGAGGGCTGGACACACTGCCCAGCAAAAGGCAAGAGATCTGAATAAAACAACTCCAGGTGAGGCAGTTAAATATCCAAAACCTGCATTATCCCTTCCAGAGCCAATTCGTGGCTCTAGGGAAATGGAAAAAGCTCCCACTGATGGACTATATTTTTGCCACATATATGGTTTTCTATTATTATTGTTAATACAAATGACTTGCTCGCAGGCAGTTTGTCAAGGGATCAGTTTGCTGTGACTCAGTCACTTTGGTATTTGCCCTTCTGGGCTGTTTCTGTCTCCAGGTTTCAGTCTGCTGTGTTATGTTTGGGTCTCAGGGACACAAAGTGCTGCCCACAGCGGCAGGAGGGGAGCAGGGCTGGTGCCTGAGCAGGGCTCAGGCTTGGCTCATTTTGGTCCTGGCAGAAAGCAGCAGGCTGGGATCAAACCCAGAGCAGAGCTGCAGACCCAGCAAGGTGAGTGAAAGCAAAGCCTCAGTAACGAGCATGCAGCCATTCAGCTTCACGCACAACATGCCTAAACAGCTTTGCTTCCTACAGGTATAAAAAAGCTTTAAATAGTGAGCTACACTCTGTTCAACAGATGGGAAATCGAGTGCTACATGGAAAAGAACATTTCTTCTAGGAAATTTGAATTATTATTATGCTTTTATTATTATGATGCTAACATCACACATATTCAATTTTAAATTGCACAGATCACTTCCTCCTGCCTTCTTACAGGCACAGACCACTTCCTCCTGCCTGTTTTCCCTCCAAATGCTGCCTTCCATGGCACATAACTGGGATGCATCTGGCACACTCTGCTGGGCCCCACAGGTCTCAGAGCCCAGAGCAATTCCCTGCATTTGGGCATATGGGCACTAAGCTGCACTGTGCCACATCCCCTCCTCAACCATGACCATAAAATTTTATTTCCAACTTGGAGGGAAAGAGAGCAAAGTCCTCTGGATTTTGGGAGTGAGCCAACAGGAAGTGCTGAATGAATAAAGAGTCTGCAAGGGCTCCCTAGGGACCTGGCAGTGAATGCCTAGGACATGCTGCTAAGTTTGGGTGCCAAAAACTCATATACCTCCTTGCTCCAGTAGTTATGAATCAATTAATATACTGCATTAAATAACCATACCCCTAAACAAGCTTTTTAATTTTTAGTTTGTAAAGCAAAAGAAACGCACATAACAAAGCAAATAAATGCTGCTATATTTGAAAAAAAGATATATATTTGCTGCTATATATTGAAGATATATAGATATATATTTGATATATATATAAAAGGTATATATTTGCTGCTATATATTGAAGATATATATATATATATTTGATATATATATAAAAGATATATATTTGCTGCTATATATTTGCTATATATAACTTGAAGCTCGTCGCTTCAAGTTATTTTTATTTATTCAAAACATGCTAGCAATAGATGAAATAAGGAAAGGTAATCAAGCAGAGGAGCGCATTTTCTCGAGAACATGTAAAAATCAGCACTGTCCCCAGTGTGTGGGAGATGGGCAAGGAAACAATAGAGAAACGAAAGTGATTTGGACGGATAGCTTGGCTGCCCCTCTCACTGCTCCACACCTTCCCGCAGCTCCCGAGATGGGCTGCACCTCCAGATGCTGTCTGAACTGTGTCTGCACACTTTTGGCACTAGAGATTTCCCTGTCTTTCCAAAGAAGTTCTCCCAGTTCTCAAATGCTTTTTCCATTAGAAAGTTGTTGCTGCTGCAAAGTGAGCCCACCGCGCAGGGAATAGAGAGAAAAACCTGATTACTTTCTCACAGCCTCTCTTTATGTACATGAGGACCATTATCAAGTCCTTGCTCAGGCTTCTCTTCCCCAGCTTTTCCCTGTAGGTCACATTTTCCACAGTTCTCGTGCTTTCTATTGCTCTCCCCAGTACCTCCACTGATTCAGCCACTTTGTTCTTGAAGCATTCCCAGAATTTTGCCTTGCAGCTGAAGCCTTACAAGTGCCAATTTTTTTCAAGAGTTTTTCTATTTCAGAGGCCTTCCTGATGTTTACTCTGTTTTTGTGTAAAAAATACAGCACGTGTATGCCTTTTCTGCAATAGCAGGGCACCTTTAATGTGCCCAACTTTCGATTTACCAGAAACCAAAATCACTGTACCGCACATTACCTATGCAGCCATGATGCATTTACATTTTCCCAAGTAAATATTTTTAAGTGTGGACCTTTTATTTTGCTCTAAATTGCATTCTGTTCAGTCCCCCACTCATCAAGGGAATTTTTAATTCTAAAGGTATGCTTGCAGGTTTTTTCAGACTGACATTCTCAGGTAATTTTTTAAAATATGTTTTGTATTCTACCATTCATGTCAATAATGAAAACACTTAGCTGTAAGTCCTAAACCAGCCTTTTCTAAAATTGTTCCCATACCATAAATCTACTTTGACAGAAAACCATTTATATCTGTTCTTGGAGTATGGCATTTTGTGGAGTGGGGTTTTTTGTTTGGTTGGTTTTGTTTTTGTTTTTTGTTTGTTTGTTTGAGGGATGTGCTGGGTTTTTTTAAGCAGTTGTTTTACATGCATTACAATAGTTTTTCAAGCTATCTTTCTGAGGAAGGAGCACCACTCTTGCTCACTGGACCCTGTCAGGCAGAATCTTGCTGCTGGAATTCCTCTGGAGTGCCTCTGGAAAGCCAGGCCTGAGCTCACTGTGCCAAGCTCCAAACCAGATCCAAACTGGAAAGCAGAGTAGCGCAGAGCTGTGTCTGATCTACTAAATCCTGCTGCCAAAACAGGGAGAAAAAACAGTTGTACGCACATTTTTCACAGTAGAATTCCAAATTAGGTTTGGGGAGGGGAAGGCGGCTCTGGCTATGCCAGTAATCTCACTTTTACCCCAGAATGGTTGTTTAATGCCTTTCTCAATGAAGACACAAATGTGGAGCTGCATTAGCCATCCTTAGCAGAAACAGCAGGTTGGTCTTGCCAAATACATACTGGGGCATAGGTTTAAAAGACAATTTTAAAAAATCCAGTGAAATTCATACCCAAAGTCAAAAAGAAATGCGGAAGCCGTACCCTTGTCAAGCAAGGTGAAATAAAATTGTGCTTTTTATTATAAATATATATTTACAATATATATTTACAATATATAAGTATATGTTATATATACAGAATTGTATATGTTAGTATATGTTATAGTATATGTTAGTATATGTTATATGTACAGAACATAGATATATGTTATATATACAGAATTTATAATATATATAATATTATTATATAATATTATAAATATATATTATACATATATTTTATATATAAGTATACAGTACATATAAAGAATAGCATCCACACCTGCAAAGAACTGAAGTAAACAATTTTTTTAATGAGAGAAAATTTTAAAAAAACCCCACCATATTCTGAGTATTTGACTAGTTTTATGAAGAAAGATGGAACCCATAAAGGACTCAGAGAGGACTGCACCAGCACATATCTGCTCCAAGGAAAAACATAAACTATAAGGAAAGTGAGGAAAGAAAAGCTGTAACACAATAAGAAAGCATTTGCAGCTGAACACAGGGAGGCTCCTGTGCCACCACGCAGCTTGGCTGGCCAGGGTGAGCTCCCACAAAGGATTTCATCACCAGGCAAGATTAAAAGTAGTTGCATCAGATAAGAACAAAATTTCAGGATATTTTTTGCACTCAGGAGCAGTTTCTGTACGTAGTGCTTGTAGATTAATGTTCCTGATACCTTGTCTTTTTCCTTCCCCACACAGGTCCTCAATTGTTGCAGTAATAAAAATGAATCTTACTTACATCCTGAAATGTTAAGTGCAGTGCTAAATCAAGAGGTGTATTCCTTGTGGGGTTTTAGGACATATAAAAAGTAACATGTCTAAAAAGCAGTTGCACATACCTTGATGATTTATTTTCACTTTATATATTGAAATGCAATGTTCTGTTATTATTCTGTTCCTTGTATTTTAAGTCCACATAACATTTCTTGGTCACTCCAGCTGATGATAGAGTTAAATGTTATGCTCTCTCTGCTTTTGGCTAAATTTCAATCCAGAGTGAGTCCATGGCTCACTGATACAATGAAAATTGCTTTCTAAAACTCAGGGTGCTTCTTCATAAATGACATTTTAAAAAAATGCAGAAACAGAAATAAATACATCCAATCTTAATGCTGCATTGAAAGGATTCTCTCCTATTGCTCAATAAATGTGTGCCTCGAAGTGTCCTTCTGAAATAAAGTTCATGTGAGAAAAATGAAAATTGCAGTCTGTCATTGCTGCAAAACTCCAAATTCATACTGTTAATGGCAAACAAAAAGAACCAGTAATTATGACATAACAATCACAGCTGAAGATAAACTCTATTTCCCTGCATGTATAAAATGTGCTGTCATTCTTTTTTTTTTTTTTTTCTCATATATTTGGTTCCTGAGGATCCTTTATCTGATTGCAAGAAATGTTGAAAGGTGGAGTTTAAAGCAGGTTTCTCTAATTTCTGAGTGTCTTACAACTTTTAGATCTATGAGGCGGCCACAGAGCAACTCCTCATGGATTAATCTTGTCTAGGGAAGGAGTAGAGACAAAATAATTATATCAGCCAAGAGTAACTATGAGAATAAAGGCTGAAAAAGCAAAACTCTGTACAGCTAAACAATACTTGGTGGGTATGCAGAAGACTGAGTTGAGCAAGAGAACTGTTTGATTATTCTTTTGTTTAATAGATAGATAGGTAAGAGGAGAAGGTAATGAAGAAAATAAAGAGAGGAATGCATTGCAAGCCTTTTGCTGATTAATAGAGAATGTCATTAAGATGGATGGGGCCATCTAAGACACTGCTATCAGCTGTGCCAAAGCACACACACACCTTGGTATTTCCATCAGGCCTCTGAAATGGCAGGGATGAGATTATGATGTGCCACAAAGGGCTGAACTGGCTCCACGAGGCCATCAAACCGAGTGAACAATCCACGGAGCAGTGCAGCAGCAGAAGGAATGAATTAGCATTACCCATCGAGATGATTTCTCCCAACACTCCACGCTGAATTTCCGCCTCTGCCCGATAAGTGCATTATTAAAGTTTATAAATCCTGACTTGCAGAACCTGCTCTGCTTTTCACTGAATGCATTCAGCTCTATTGAGGCTCACTATTGAGGGCTTTCCGAGACGTCTCCTTTCTGCCAGGAGCCTCGGAATGCAGTTATTGAAAAGCATAGGGGAAATGTAGTGGGCATGTGTTTGTCACTCTCAGCAAATCCCTGCTCTGTGGCAGACATGATTTGGAGATCACCTTTGAAAGCTTATCTCAGGCAGGGATAAGGCAGCATTCACATGGCTTCATCTCCAGACACAAAGTACAGGAACGTGTGATCGACAGAGAGATGTTCCATTACCAGCTTTCTACTGAAGTAATTTCTACCCCTGCCCTCCCCCCAGTACAAGCTCTTGCAAATGCATTTATTTTCACTCACTCAAAACAAGAAAGTCCCTTAAAGATGTTTAAGTTCAGCTTTAAATACAAATGAGTACTAAAATCCTTCCTCCACTGAGTGCATAAAAAGAGATGAAGCACACTGTAACTCATCTGCCACATGGTATTTTGAAAGGATAAAGTGAAGCATCTTCCACAATTATTATTTAGAGCGTTATTATCAAATTTATATTTAGCAAATTTGACTTTTCAGAATGGATTAACTCTTTTCCAGGAATACCACGCTATTAGCCCAGAACTGTAAATACACAGCACGGTGTGTTATCTTGAAAGGAGGACAAATTAATATTTACTACAACCTACTAAATATTTTATTGAGTACAAAAGGTCCACTGACTTAAAACACTCCATTACAATCTCAGAAGAATCTCCACTTAACAGAAAATGTTCTGATGTCAAGCCACAGCCACCACCAGTTAAAATGTTACCATGACAACCAGCAGCAACTTCGGGTAGTGCAGCGCAGAACTCGGATCCAATGCTTAGCTCCCCGCTCATCTACTGCAAAAAAAATTATTTTGCACAAGCAGAAATCCTAGAAGCCTGAGTGTATTTCTGAGCAAGCCCCTCGAGCAGGAGGTAAAGCCTGAGAAATGTCAGGAATGACTCTGCACTGACCTGCTCCAAAGGATGCTCGAACCCAAACTGGAGCTGGGCTCTGGGAGCTCCCTCAGGAGTCACTGCCTGACCTCTAACCAGGTCTAATTCACAGAATCACTCCTGAATATGCATATTTGATTCAGGCAGTTTCAGATGTGCTGGTTTTTGGTTTCCAAGCGTGAAATCTCAATTCAGGTGCTGCTCTCAGGTCACAGCGTGGCTCTCACGGTTCGTGTTGGTCTCTAAGCACGAGTGAAGCGACTCAAGACTAACACAATAATCTGAAATACAGAAACCTGCTTGAGAATGTTTTGCCTATGAAAAATCAAATCATGCTCAGCTTAGAATGGTACCCTTCAGGGTAAAAAAAATCCCAAAAGAAGTTGCAATTATAAAGCATTATACCCTGTCCTTCTCATTCAAGGGGACACTGAATAAAAACAGGTAAATGGTGTAATGAGTTACAATCATTATCAATTCCCTTCACTGTACTACAAACCCAAATGGAAAATCATGGAAATAAAATTGGAAATCTCAGTTAGGAAATACTTTATTGACCAGAAAGAGTTATTCAGAGTACTTTTTTTTCCCCCCTGTTAAAACATAGCAATTTTTTGGTACAAATTTACTTTGTGGGCCTCTAATACATCATTTCAAGGGGAGGGTTGAGCAGAGTCTTATAAAATAACTGATTTAGGGGATGCCTTCCAAAGAATTCTTGTGACTTTGTCCTCATGATTACAGTTTTCAAGAAGTCAAGTGAGGTGAAAATCTTTAACCCCTTATGCAGCAAAAACTGTCATATTGAAAAAGCATCCATTATGTACTGCACCAATTTTTTCTTTATTCTCAAAATCCGTCTCATTATATTTACCGAATTGCTATCAGATTTCATAAATGACAGAACAGAAAAACTTTTAAATGCTCAATGAATTCTGAATTATTAAAGATAAAAGGTTACTTTGGTATATTTATTATCATGTTGCAGGAAATCATCAACACTGATTTTTGGATTAAGCTCTTATCTTTTTAAATGGCCTCTTCAGTGCTGAGGTAAGCTCAAAGATGCATTGCTACCAACCTCCAGAAATGAGTATTTTGGTGTTGTTTTGTTGGCTGGGTTTTTAACTGCTTTTTAATGTTATTAAGTTTAATTTCACTGTGCAGAAAATCCCCTTTCAATAAAAGAATGAAAAGGTTGCACTTGAACAGAAGCTACAACATGTGCATTCCCCCAAATATATGACTTCTTATTTAAATAATTGTATTTTAGAATTATTTTCTAGTCCCTCTAATCAAGTTATTCCTGCTGAAAGTGCAAGGACAAATAAGGATATTAAAACACACACTGACAAGGGGGAAAAATAACAAAATACTGATGCTCATTTTACTGGAAAAAAAACAGGAGACAATTCTTTAGCCAGTGGTCACCCCTGTAGCTCCATCAACTTAAATGCCATTCCATTTAATTATCCTTGTGAGCAAGACATGCTCCACTTAACAGAAAATGTTCTGATGTCAAGCCACAGCCACCACCAGTTAAAATGTTACCATGACAACCAGCAGCAACTTCGGGTAGTGCAGCGCAGAACTCGGATCCAATGCTTAGCTCCCCGCTCATCTACTGCAAAAAAAATTATTTTGCACAAGCAGAAATCCTAGAAGCCTGAGTGTATTTCTGAGCAAGCCCCTCGAGCAGGAGGTAAAGCCTGAGAAATGTCAGGAATGACTCTGCACTGACCTGGTCCAAAGGATGCTCGAACCCAAACTGGAGCTGGGCTCTGGGAGCTCCCTCAGGAATCACTGCCTGACGTCTAACCAGGTCTAATTCACAGAATCACTCCTGAATATGCATATTTGATTCAGGCAGTTTCAGATGTGCTGGTTTTTGGCTTCCAAGCGTGAAATCTCAATTCAGGTGCTGCTCTCAGGTCACAGCGTGGCTCTCACGGTTCGTGTTGGTCTCTAAGCACGAGTGAAGCTACTCAAGACTAACACAATAATCTGAAATACAGAAACCTGCTTGAGAATGTTTTGCCTATGAAAAATCAAATCATGCTCAGCTTAGAATGGTACCCTTCAGGGTAAAAAAAAATCCCAAAAGAAGTTGCAATTATAAAGCATTATACCCTGTCCTTCTCATTCAAGGGGACACTGAATAAAAACAGGTAAATGGTGTAATGAGTTACAATCATTATCAATTCCCTTCACTGTACTACAAACCCAAATGGAAAATTATGGAAATAAAATTGGAAATCTCAGTTAAGAAATACTTTATTGACCAGAAAGAGTTATTCAGAGTACTTTTTTTTTTCCCCCTGTTAAAACATAGCAATTTTTTGGTACAAATTTACTTTGTGGGCCTCTAATACATCATTTCAAGGGGAGGGTTGAGCAGAGTCTTATAAAATAACTGATTTAGGGGATGCCTTCCAAAGAATTCTTGTGACTTTGTCCTCATGATTACAGTTTTCAAGAAGTCAAGTAAGTGAGGTGAAAATCTTTAACCCCTTATGCAGCAAAAACTGTCATATTGAAAAAACATCCATTATGTACTGCACCAATTTTTTCTTTATTCTCAAAATCCGGCTCATTATATTTACCAAATTGCTATCAGATTTCATAAATGACAGAACAGAAAAACTTTTAAATGCTCAATGAATTCTGAATTATTAAAGATAAAAGGTTACTTTGGTATATTTATTATCATGTTGCAGGAAATCATCATCACTGATTTCTGGATTAAGCTCTTATATTTTTAAATGGCCTCTTCAGTGCTGAGGTAAGCTCAAAGATGCATTGCTACCAACCTCCAGAAATGAGTATTTTGGTGTTGTTTTGTTGGCTGGGTTTTTAACTGCTTTATAATGTTATTAAGTTTAATTTCACTGTGCAGAAAATCCCCTTTCAATAAAAGAATGAAAAGGTTGCATTTGAACAAAAGCTACAACATGTGCATTCCCCCAAATATACAACTTCTTATTTAAATAATTGTAATTTAGAATTATTTTCTAGTCCCTCTAATCAAGTTATTCCTGCTGAAAGTGCAAGGACAAATAAGGATATTAAAACACACACTGACAAGGGGGAAAAATAACAAAATACTGATGCTCATTTTACTGGAAAAAAAACAGGAGACAATTCTTTAGCCAGTGGTCACCCCTGTAGCTCCATCAACTTAAATGCCATTCCATTTAATTATCCTTGTGAGCAAGACATGATACAAATTATTCACTTCTGCAGTTCTGCCTCATGCCTGCGTGACATATTTTGCTGACACCGTACATTGCCAATCTTCCACACTAAAAAAAAAAATTATCAACAAAAGTTCAGAGATCACATAACGGGGGAAATGCACAGGATGGAATTCAGGGTGATTTATATGAGCTTGTATGAACGGTAACTACGCACCTAATTTTTAAATAACGCTCTCATAAACCCTCTAGCAAACAGCTAATTCTCCTGATGCCTTTTCTGTGTTACCCTGCTGGTTTCTACACCTTGTACTCATCAGCTCACTCACCCTGGGCCTTCTGCAGGGCTGGGATGGGGCTGGGAAATCTGCTCTCACCACAGCCAAGGGTGTGCTCGTGTGCAAGGGCATTAAATAAACACCAAAGAGTGGTCAGCTGGGGGACTTGGTTTGATTTAAGAGTCCGTTTTTGCCCCCTCTGCACGACACACTCAAATTCAGTGCAGGGATAACAATTCCTTTAACACGGATGGGGCGTACAATGGGTTTAAGTGCAGAAAGATGAGAAGAGCAGCCAAGACCAGAGGCTTGGCAGCTCCCTGAAGCCCTGGGAGATGTCTTTCCTTGCTTATAGGGATTCTGCCCACTTTGCCACCAGCCCGTTATGAAATGCGGGCTCCGTGGCAGGACAGGCGCTCTGCCCATCGCCCTGGGAGCAGAAATCCAGCTCTTGAGGAGGAGGAGGAGGAGGAGGAGCAGGTCCTGCCTCCTGTCCCTGCCACCCCCAGGGGCACTCCAGGCCAAACGCCGCCTATGTTACACCGTAAGAAATAAGAAACACGCACCAATCTTTGGGCTGTCCCACTATTCTTTTTTAACAAATATTGGTGCAACCCATCTGATTTCCCTCTCATTAACCAGCTGGACGATGTGAAATGATGTATTTAAGAGGAGAAATGCCTCAAAATGTAATTTTAAAATTACAGTCTTCAAAGCCATTCTAAGACAAGGTCATGTACTTATGTTTTCCAGTTTGGTGGAAAGGACTTTGATAAAAACTCATCAGCCTTATTTTGACAAAAGGAAAAAAAAAAATTTTCAAAAATCTGGAAAAATTCAATACCGTATTTCCAAACTTATTTTTTTAAAGAAAGAAAACTAGAGGAAAAAAATCCTCCCTCTCAATTAAGGTGGAATGACTTATTTGCATCCTAATTTTGTCCCACAGTTACTGGAATTATCTTTTAGCAGATACAGTAGGATAAACAACATAATCTCCAGAGAAAAGCCCCCTGAGATTTTATAAATTTCAGATTTTCATTAGATTTCTCTCACATTTATATCCACCAAAATTCTGAGGTGGGAAGCATGAAGTAACCACAAAGGCAGCAGAGTTTCTCTATGTGACATTCCATAAAGTTTCTTTTGTGGTGAAAAGAGCCAGGATTGAAGAAACAAGGGCTGCCTTTTTTCCCCAGTTCCAAGAACATATTTTTTTATGGATGGTAAAGCATTTAAATAGTTAGAAGGCTGTAAGAATCCACCTCCTTGGCAGCTACAAATTCTTTCTGATGAGAAAGATGAGGCATCAGAAAGTCTGCCTGGTAAATCATGCAGAGTTTCCAAATAAGCTCTCCCCTCCCATGGATTTTTCTGCAGGAGATGATGATCAGGCCATATGTTACTATGACAGATTTGGTATTTCATAACTGGAACCCATATAGCTCCTACATTAATATTTCCTCAAAACAGGGCAATTTTTAATAAAACCCAAAACTTACTTTAATGTCTACATCCTAGAAAAATCATGACTGAGGCACTGTCCCCAAAAGCAGCTCTATATTCAATTACTTTTGTAAATACATTCCCTTTTATTATTTTTAGGTTTTAAAAGACAACTAAATACTGCATTTAATAGTAAGCATGTGCCCTACTGAAGGGAACACAAACTATAATGATATGCCTAGCTTAAAAGCAAATCTAATCTACTTGCTTATTAAATTTAAATGTGTTTAAGGCTGATATGGTTTGAAAATGATATGTAAAATAACAGCTTCCATGGCTATAAATGTCAAGTCTAAAAATTATATGCAATATAACATACAAAATAAATGCTGCTTCATCTTTACATTTCAGT
Organism: Emberiza elegans; assembly: GCA_024865655.1. Taxonomy (NCBI): domain Eukaryota; kingdom Metazoa; phylum Chordata; class Aves; order Passeriformes; family Fringillidae; genus Emberiza; species Emberiza elegans. The sequence goes on along the minus strand of JALJVW010000197.1, from coordinate 4,069,750 downwards.
GTGATCAATTCATTAAATGAGGTATTACAAGCTATGAGAAAATTTTACAACTCCTGAGACATAATTCGTCACAGTGTATTACAATGCAGCAAGGAAATACTTTAGAGGTTTTGTCATCAATGGATTAAAATTCTTATTAAGAAAGAAGGTGGGGGAAAGTAGTTTTCTGATGTACCATGACCAAAATTACTCATCACAGCATATATTAAACACCTACGTGATCCTTTTTCATGAGACAGCCTCTGTATTAAATGGTTGTTTGTTGTTGTTGGGTTTTTTCCCCTTGGAAAATAAAGCAAGGAAAAGATAGGTGATATATTTTATAGGGCCAAGATGTAAGGACACAAAGGACACAGAGCTTCCCCGTTGGCTTGCAACACCAAACCCAAATATTCCCTGTGGGTTTGCTTGGCTTTTTTTCCCTCCTCTTCCTTTTTAACTGTGATAGAGGAATGGTCTTTCCCACCTGCAGTGTCTTCCAGAAATAACATGGCCACAGATTTTCAGGCAGTGGTTAGAGAGGAGCCAAGAGCCATGATGCCAAGAAACTCCACGGCTGTGTTCCCCCAAGTCCCTATAAACCCCTCTGAACATTTTATCTACACACCAAACTCCATGGCTGTGTTCCTCCAAATCTCCACATACCCTTTCTGAACATTTGATCCATACAGCAAACTTCATGGCTCTATTTCCCAAAATATCCACAAACCCCTCTGAACATTTTATCTACACACCCAAACTCCATGGCTGTGTTCCCCAAATCCCCACAAAACCCCTCAGAACATTTTATCTACACACCAAACTCCATGGCTGTGTTCCTCCAAATCTCCACATACCCTTTCTGAACAATTATCCCCCAAAGTCCAAGTCCCCACAAAACCCTCTCCTATTTTATCTCAAAAACTCCCATGGGTGTATTTCCCAAAATTTTTTTATCTACACACCAAACTCCATGGCTGTGTTCCTCCAAATCTCCACATACCCTTTCTGAACATTTTATCTCCACACCAAAGTCCATGGTTCTACTTCCCCAAGTCCCCACAAAACCCCTCTGAACATTTTATCTACACACCCAACTCCATGGCTGTGTTCCCTCAAGTCCCCACAAATCCCCCTCAATATTTTATCTACACACCAAACTCCATGGGTGTATTTCCCAAAATCCCCACAAACCCCTCGGAACATTTTATCTACACCCCAAACTCCATTGCTGCAAACCCTGTAAAGCCTCGAGAAGCATTCCACATCTCGAACCTCCACAGCTCCCTACTCCCAAAAATACTCCCAAAAACTGACTGCAGCTTAGGGAAACTGCTCATTTGAGCCCTCTCGGTAACCAGGAGAGAGACACAAAGAAGATAGCCCAGGATGTGGCTCGGAGCACCCAAATTTAACCCTTACTCTGATTTGCCTGCCTCTGTCTCTGCTGATTGCACAGGGAGTGCAGGAGTCTGGTTCAGAACACAACCTGCTCTTGTCTCCACCCTTCAGCTTCCCAACAACTCTGTTCCCAAAAGAGAGACCACTCACACGTGCTTTGGCTGCAACACGAGCCCATCAAATTAATTTTCTTCCTCCAGTTAAGTTTGAGGGAGTTATAAAAATCAAAAATCTTAGAGATCGCTAGAAAAATTCTGTTTTCACTGAGGTGAATGCCTGCTACACGTAAATTAAAATATGCTGTACATTGATGGGTTTTGTATGTCACTGTTCAAAAGTCTTGACTGTGAAAGATTATTTTTAACATCTAAAATGAATTCAGATTTTGTTATTTATAATTAAACCCTGTTTCAAAATCCAACCTGATTAAGAACATTCAGACTTAGGGCCTTTCAATAAGGCAACAAGACAACATTGATTTTCTCACCCAAACATTTACAACAGCTAAAACAATAAATGTTACTTCTTTTGTTATTTCTCTCTAAAACAAAATAATATTCATAGTTTTGGCCAAAATAATTTTATTTTTAAATACCATTACTATTTCCAACATATATGCCTGCCCCTTGCCTTATCACTTTCCCAATCTGCCAAATATTTAACACATTTGTCTTTCCCTGACATATAATTTGCTACTATCATGTGACAGAAAAACACACATCACCCCAGATGTTCTCAAGGTGCAGCAGAATCTGGTAATGGTTTTACAGGCCAGTATTTGGCCGTGAATTTGTGCTCCCCCAAACCCATCCACATTACCAGGGGAATTATTAGGTGGCTGTATCTTTGCAGGCACTCAGAGCAAGATAACCCTAATCTAGTCTTATCACTTGCACACAAAAGCATTGGATCCAATAGGCTTCCATGTAATCCATCTCTGTCAACTGCATTAAGGAAATTACCTGTCAGAAATATCATGACCAAGATTCTGTGATTAAATGCAAACTTAGAAAATGCTCAAGGGTATAGTAAAAAAAAAAAAAAGCTGCATAAAATTGCTTTCAGTTTAGTTTTCCTTATGTTAACGTTGTGTCCACAAGCATTTGAACAACATAGAGAATCAAGTAATTTATCAACCACGCACTGCGTTGCCAAAGGAAACAAAATATATTTTAAATTTGTCATAATTCCGTGAAGTTGACTTTCATTATTAAGATGGTGAAACTTAAAAAAAGTCTTTCAAGAACCAAAAAGCACATCAGGTTCTTTTTTTTTTTTTCCCCAGGGAGGGAAATTGTTATTGCTGACGAATATAGAAATGTCTAAACCCTCAGATTCACAATTTGAATACTATTTTTTTCCTTTCAAAGCTTTTGTCTCTGCAAAATTTACCATTTAAGGATTACTGGTTACAAGTTTGCATGGCTGGCAGCACAGTCCTACACCTCAGATCACTCAGGTCCAATCCACAATCAACAATCCTCACCAGCAACTTTGCTCTTTTCCTTAGGCATCTCTCTATAAAGAGGGCAGAGTAATCACCATGTATATAATGCACAATCAACTGTGAATATCCTAGCTCTGTGTCAATGAAAGGAACACAAAGTAAAAAATAAAAACAATTGACCCACAATTCTACAGCTAAACAGTTTTGAAATATTCATCGAAGAATCCTCTATTCTAAAATGCCCAATGTACTCTAAAGTAATCAAAGGAGGTGGAAAAATGACAGTATGAATATTCAGCAACGTTGATTAACATCCCCAGGCCGTGAGAGGCCCTGACACACTGAAGAGACTCTAACAAAGGGCCATTAAGATGATGAAGGGACTGGCACATGTGAGGGAAGGCTGAGAGGCCTGGGATGGTTCAGCCTCCAGAAGAGCAGGTTCAGGGGCATGTCAGCGCCCACAAATGCTGGAAGGGAGGGTGAGGAGGCTGAGCCAGGCTGTTCCCCGTGGTGCCGTGGCAGGAGCAGAGCAGTGAGCACACAGTGGCAGCCAGGAGGTTCCCCAGAGCCCCTGGAGCTGCTCCTCCGGGAGGGTGAGGAGCCCTGGGGATGCTCCAGCTGGGATGGCTCCACCTTGGAGACACCCAAAAGAAATCTGGGCACAGTCCTGGGCAGCCAGCTCTGGGCGTCCCTGCCCAGCTCTGGTGGCACCAGAGCACGTCCAGAGGTTCTTTCTAACCACAACCACTTTATGGTTCTATTTCCCTTTAATATCCTGCTCACCCAAACCCCTCTGAAGGGCAGCCCTCGTGGTGCCTCTCGCTCCCTTTCCACAGTGCTATTAAATGTTGCCTCTGAGCCAAACCCTGAGGCACATGGCCACAAAGCAGCCACCACGTGAACTCTGAACCAGCCCTCACAGCCCTCAATCCAGCAGCCAGCTGATTTATCATCCTTGTATCCATCCCAGTTTGCACCAATACAGCTGTAAGAATCCATAAAGGTAGAATGGGTTTGGAAACCTTGATAAAATGAAAGAGTTGGACATCCACTACTCTTCCCTTCTCCTCAAGAGACCAGATGTGGTTTCCTCAAGGGAGTTTCACCTGGACTATGGTCGATCAAAAAGGAAAAAAAAAAAAAAAAATCACACCTTTAACCCAGTGAGAATGTTTGCCATGTACCTATTTAACTTTACTGGAATTCTAACTCCATTCAGCTGGATGGAAGTTGCCAAGCACAAGGTCCTACACCCAAGCAGCAAAACTAAGGAGGACAAACAAAGTGGGAGCAAAAGGAGAAAATACTCAAATTCCAAGATCCTCTTCTTGTAAACCTAGAAGTGCACTCCCACCTTGACAAGAAAATTCACTGAAAAATCCTTTATTCTGTCCTGCCACAAGTGATTATCTAAATCCAGCCAGGTGTGGTTGAGAAGACAAGAGTGAGTAGCAGGTTAGAGCCTGGCAGAGTTTGTTCATTAAGATTCCTACACTGCACCAAATATATGAGTATTTACAGTGAAGATGAAGATTTCTCTTTGATACAGTGGTTGCACACCTATACAGCTGTCTGTACTACCAGAATTTTGAATGCACACAGTAAAAGCATTCATTCATAGGAAGCTTGATTTGAGAAATGGAGATTTACTGGATTATGGAAGGAGAGAGAAGTGATAGAGCAGCAGTCTCAGAAAACTGGCACTGGCATGCTGATAATAACACAGCTATCTTCTGATTAAGATGAAAGGCTGAGATTCTACAAACACAATGGGGGATGTACTCTGCCAACTTTTTTCACTTGAGGCATCACAAAGTATCAGATCCACGAGATCAGGGCTGTGGGTAAAAGTTTCATAATTTCAATGTGAAGTAACATGACTACAAAGATCCCTTTCCATGAGAGGAGACAGGATACATGGGACACAGAAAATGATGCCCCTTCCCTCACCTGTGTCCAAGGTCAAGCTGGTGGTACACTGAATTTCTCCAACCAGCAGAGGAGTTGCAGTTCTCCTAAAGTTTTTCCTTCTGGGAAAAGCCAGTTTGCAAGCAGAAGGCTGCAGGATGCCTCCCATCCTCTGTGAGGACAGGACTAAAAAGCCATCTAAAGGGCTTCAGCTTCTGACCAGCAAAGGAAAGAAAGAAGATAATGCATTTTCTTGGCCACAAGAGCTATTGTGGAATTTATACTTTCAATCTCAGTTAAAAGAACCAGTAACAAGACTCAAAGAGTGAATAGTGTTTGGATAATCTAATTTACATTTATACAATGGTCACTGAAATAATGAAGCTGATTAAATCAGAGAATGACTGTTGTCACACAAGACATACAGATCAGAATCCATCAGCATAAGGCAAAATGACACATAAAATTATTTTGAACCTTGCACAATTATTGTGAATCAGATGAAAGAAATAACTGTAAAAAAATAGAAGTGGACCCATGCTCCATGTGACACTTTTATTAGTTACTTTATCACCCCCATATGTGCTGCCAAGGAAAATTATAATAGGCCACCACTAACAACTACAAAAGAAGACTCTGAATTATTATTGATATTCTTATTAACCATGCTAGTAAACTGAACATAACTGGGTCATGATCATAGAGAAGCTCTGTGTTTAAAAAGGACACTGTACAGGACAGAAGCAACACAAATACAGCACAACTTTTAAAGCAAGTACAAAGTACAGTAAGTACAGCTGCAAATTCAACCTCAAAAGCACAATTGACTGATGGAGATTATACCCAAAGTGAGCTGGGTAACAATTGTTTTCTAGCAGGCCAGTGCATAAAGCAAGATCCCTTCTTGGGATAACTCTCAGATTAATAGATTCAATATTGTCTCCACTTTATTGGGGAGTGAATTCCATTAAACACCCTGCATTCCTTCAGTAGCAGAATGTATATTTGCAAATGAATGCAAAGACTCTGGATGAGGAACAATACATGTTCTGGTCTACCAGCACCTAGGAGCATAACTTTCCTTTAATTATCATATTTATTTCTTCTTTACCCTGTTTGCTGTCATGGGCTGGAGCTGGTGTTGTGCAATGATCTCACCACAATTTGGGATTTGTGAACGCTCACAATGCACAGAGCACACCAGGAAGGCTGTGCTGAACCTTCGGAGTCCTACAAGGAGATTAATGACCCAGCACAGCGACAGTGACTATTGCCACCACCCATCACCATCACCACCTGTTATCAGCCACTTCACGGACAGAAAAACCTGTCAGAATCTGAGGGACTTAACAAATGTAATGAAATGAAACAACTGAGCAGCAGAGGTACAAATTCCTGGAGTTCCTGATTCCCAGCTGGGCACACTCAGTGCTCCTGAGGCGGCATTGCCACTCTGGGCCTTCAGAGCTGCATTACTGCATCCCAGGGGTTAGGGGGAAAATGGGAGAGAGGTGGGGGGAAAAGGAAAAGGAAGAAAATGGTAAAAGGGGAAAAAAAGAGAAAAGGGGGAAAAAAGGGGGGGGGGGAAAAAAAGGGAAAAAAGGGGGGGGGAAAGGGGAAAGAGAGGGGAAAGAGAGGGGAAAGAAAGAGGGGAAAGAGAGAAAGGGGAAAGAGAGAGGGGAAAGAAAGAAAGGGGAAAGAAGGAAAGGGGAAAGAAGGAAAGGGGAGAGAAAGAAAGGGGAAAAAGGAAAGGGGAGAGAAAGAAAGGGGAGAGAAAGAAAGGGGAAGGGGAAAAAGGGGGAAATGGGGAAAAAAGGGGGAAGAAAAGGGGAAGAAAAGGGGAAGAAAAGGGGAAAAAAAGGGGGAAGAAAAGGGGGAAGAAAAGGGGGAAGAAAAGGGGGGAGAAAAGGGGGGAGAAAAGGGGGAAGAAAAGGGGGGGAAAATGGGGAAGAAAATGGGGAAGAAAATGGGGGGAAAAGGGGGGGGAAAAGGGGAGCCAGAATACGGTTTTGGATTAGTCTTCCACCATTATAATAAAACCAGAGTCCTCTTTAGGCTGTGAAAGCTATGAACCTGAAGGCAGTTATGATCTGTTTTTTTTTCCAGGATCAGAGTGCAGCAATTGCCAGCAGGAAAGCTGCATGGGGGACATACCTTCTTCCACTGATATTCAAAGCCACCAGTGAGCCACTGCTTTGTATTCCATAGCTACATACTTGTATTTAAGGCCATTGAGTCAACAACACCTAAGTTAAAAACATGTTCTTGCTCTGTTTTCACACCACACTCTCCATCTTAGAATCCAAGAACAGAGCATTAAAGAATAATGACAAACATCTGTCATCCCTGTTTTCCTATCCACTCCTCACCTTCGTCCTCAGTAAAAACTTGAGTGTATAAAGCAGGCAAAGTTGGGAAGGCAGAGCAGAGAACCTCAGGGAAATATGCTATCAGCAGAATCCTTCTGTAGACCTTGCATTGTGTAATACACATGAAAAATAATTGTATCACAGAACTGTTAAATAACCATATTGGATTTGCAAAACAAGATGCATTTTCCCAGCTCACTGAGAGCCTCTAGCAGTTTGGAAATTAGCATACATCTGCTCCGAGGTATTCTGCATAAAATATTACAAAATGCATCTGATATAAACAGATAATTCCTTTTAGTAAGGTATAAAGTTAAAATGGACTGCACTTTACATGATTCAGTGAGCAAACTGGCATTCAGAGCTTAAGGAATAACTGAGCTCCACTTTCTTAGTCAATTCTGCCACCTAGCTCATCTTGGGAAAGCTCAGCCTGCTATACTGAGCTCCTGAAAAGCAATTTTCATCCTGTTTAGAATTGAAATTCACAAATAACTCACCCAGCACACCCAAATCACTTCATTAAACACAGGTAACATGGCATATTAAAAAGAAGAGTCATTTATGCCAGAGGTACCAAAAGAAAGTTTCTGTGCATAGAAAATCTGTCATTTATAAATGAACTTTAATTCTGATTGATTCAACATACACCAAACCATTTTGCTTCATTTAATCCCTTAACCACAGTTAATGTTCTTAAATATTCCAAGGGACTTTAATTTCCAAACTATGGAAGAAAAGAAAATATCCTTTATCCACTCTAAATCAAAACATGTAACACTGGATCTTGGGTGCTAATATTCTCATTTCAAACTGTCTTCTTCTTGCCAACGTCTTTTAGCAGAACAAAACTTGTGCTGGGACAGACTTTCAAATCTAAAAATGACCCAGTGTGGCATTCCATAAGCAAGCACTGTCATATACAAACTCTTTTAAAAAAGCGCATGCTAAGTATGTTGTAGGAAACTTGTGATGATTTAAACAACTGCACATTTTTAATGCAGTTCAAAAAAAAAAAAACCAAAACGACTCCCAAAAACCAAGCTGAAAATATGAGGGTTTGATTCTAAGTTCCCTGAGCAACTCTGCTGAAAAAGAAGGTGAGCAAGCATAGCTCAGAACCATAAAGCTGCCAGCACAGAGAGACAAACTCTTGTTTTACGGGGTTTTCCAAGCAGTGAATTCTGACACACAAACAACACAGACCCAGGTGTGGCAGAGCTGCCTGAAAACCTCCAAATTCAGCATTGTAATCTGGAGATGCCACATCAGTGCTGAGGAAAGGTTTGTGATGAGATCTCAGCAGCACTGGGAGCTGACCCAATCTGCAGGGTTTATCGTCACTCTGGTGTGAAGGATCTGATGCAGGGCACTGATGCTTGGTCTCTTTTACATCACAAACAGATCAACAGCTGTCATTCTCTCTAATGCTTTTGCATTTGTGCTGCAGCTACTCTAACAGGCCTTTTCCTTGTTGCCAGTAATCTGAATTTATTGACTGGAAAACACTAACCCTATCACAGAGTAGATGTTTCCTTTAACATGCAGGTGGAATTTGGAAGTGAGTATTTTCAAGTTATCTTCCCAAGGAATTACAAAGGGATGGATTCCTGCTAAGGGGAAAGGATAAAGGAACATCAAAACAAAGGGTAAAGAAATATCAAAATTCCCCAGTAATATGTTTGTATCTTAGAGCTTCAAAATACTTTACAAAATCTCCAAACTATACTACAAAGAAATCACCCTACCCAAACTGAGAAGGGATTTAAAGAGTAAGACCCAAGACTTACAGAACAACAAAAACATACCCCTGATCTGATTCCAAACTTACACTTTTTCAAAGCACAGTATCAACTCTAAGGATATGGTCAAAAATGCCCATATTAACAAGGATTATTCATGCCCATACTTATAAAAATAATGCTCCTAATTTTCTGAAATAAAGAAGAGCAGGAATAAACACAGAAAATACACAGAATAATTAAGATATTATTCCCATCATCTAATTTTCCCATTTTTACCATTCAGTTTCAAGAATTAATAAAGAGAACAGGTATTATACAGAAGCAAAGCTCTGTGGAAGCTCCTTGGAGAATAGCAGAAACAGCAAAGTTTGACACATGAAGGTGAGGTAGAAGTCAGGATTTCCAGAAAACATTTTCTCGCTCATTAAAGAAGTAATGCCCTTCTCCTTTCTCCATTCCCTTCACTCCCCAGTGCTCATTCAAAAAGGGAATTTGGGGACAGGATGCAGTTGCAGAAGCAGCTCCAGCTTTTTGTGTGTGCAGACATTCTGCGTCATTTCCATTCTCTCAGCAGGGAGATTCAAGGAAAACTCCAACACTTCCTGCTTCTTTCTTTCAACAGACATTTCCCTACATTCCCCCTGTAACATTTGCTGTCCTCCTGCTATATTTTCTATTCTTAAATCTGACATACCCTTTCTCATTTTGCTTTTATTCCCTCCTTGCTTTCTTCCTCGTCCTGTCTATCCCTTCCCTCCCCTTCCCAAGTGCCACATTACAGCTCTCCTTTAGTCTACACCTTTCTCTACTCATTCAAGCTCTTCTTTATTCACCTGTCAGCCAGAGATGGATTATTTTAAATGCTCCCTCAACCTTTGCTGCTTTCCAGACAGGCTGACAAGAAATCTGGAGACTTAGATCTAAACCAGCTTCAGAGCTCTCTGAATATGATGCTGATAGGGATGGAACAGAGAGAGAGAGACTTGAAAATGTGACAGTCCTGCTGTTGTCACAGACCCTTAACAAATGGACAGAGGAAGTTTTACACTTCCTTAAGGTTCAAACCCCCTTGCACACAGCTTCTGTGCTCTCAGCATGTTGATTTGTTTATTTTGGAATCAATCATGATGCTTTTCTTTATGGAACAGTTAAAAAAAAAAAGTTGTTCTGTTTTCAGAAAATAAAAAATCCATTATTTGCTTAATTTATTCTGGCTTTCCTTGCTTGGCCAGCAAGGGAGAGGTGTCTGGTTTTATTTTAGAAACTCAAAGTAGCTCTGCTCAGAGGAACATCCACAGTTTTTTAATGGGATAAACTGCAACAAGCAGCAGTATTATCATTATAATGGTGCAAAGACATTTTTCTACAGTGAAATGTTCAAGTTGCTGCTGACTGGTGTTGCTCAGCTTGCACAGCACACTTGTTCCTCTGCAATAAAGTAAAAATAAGCAAAACAAAACATCTGGCAGGGAACAGAACAGAACAGTGCTGTGGGAAGGAACCCACAATGATCATCCAGTTCAACTGCCTGACCACTTCAGGGCTGACTGAAAGTTTAAAAAAAACTTAATAAGGGCTTTATCTTAAATCCAGAATATGGCAGAAGCCATTTTGACACTGGTTCTTAGCAACTTTTAAACTAATTTCTCAGTCCAAACACTACCCTAAAACATTCTAAAAGAGAAAACCGAAGGTTTAATTGTATCTTAAAGGAATTTAAGGCAGACACAGCCAAGGTTCTAAAACAAATCAGAGAATAAAAGTGTAAAAAAGCCTCACAATATTATTGAAACATTAAAAATTCTAAGTTTTCATAATAAAGCTTTTCTGTACCTTAATACTGACATTTCTTTTTCTCCAAACATTAATGAATCTCACTATATCAAAACTTTAGTCAGAAGTAATTTGCAATTAGTAGACACAAACTGGCTTTCTCTCCCAAATACTTTTACAAATCATTCCCAAGATTCTATTTCTGCAAGTACACATAGAAGATATTATTACCATTGTCTCAAAAATGTCCAGCACTAGTAACTTGGCTGAGCTTTTTGTACATAAAATAAATGATTCATGGTCACTAAAACCATCCAATACCAATGCATCAGATAAAGATAGAGAGTAGCAACATAAGAAAACACCTGCAAGCAATGATAAATCTGGATGCTCACACACCTATGTCTAAGTATAAATTTTGTCTCACATTACACACACAAATTTCCTTCCGATCCAGCACATGTAAGAAATGAAGTGCAGAGCATTTTCCCCTATTTTTTAAAAAGCTTAGCACACACTTTGTGTGTATTTACCTAAGAATTTGAGCATAGCTTATAAAATTTAGAATAAAATCTACAGTTCTTCATCATGAAAGAACGAGATCACACAGGCTGGGCATGTAAACATAAGCTCAGCTTTCACACGGCCCTTGAAGGCAAACAGGGTTTTCCCAGATAAAGCAGCAAAATCCTCAGATATAACTTTTCTACATGCACACACGTACACAGCCCTCTCTGCTTCTCATAACATTTTTACCTTCAGCCAGGCAAATGCATATCCATAATAACCCAAGCCTTCCAATCAAACCTAGAGTGCTCTTTTGGCAGAGCTGAGCTCTCCGGTGAGCGGACCACTGAAGTTGTAAGATAGATACTCACACGAGTTATAGCAAATGTCAGTGCCACTGGGAGAACCTGTCTGCCTGCTGTGCTGCTGGAACAAGGAAGCCTTTATAAGTTCACCACCCAAATCCAAACAAACTCAGCTCTGGAAACCATGGGACCTATTAACCTACTTAAATAAAAAGTCGTCTCCTCTCTTCCCAGGCAATAGGTACATCACAAAGCAGCAGCATGGCTTTAATATTGGAAAGCCCAGACAATGATCTATCGACTCATATTGGCAGCAGTGAAACATCAACGTGGCTTATTCCTCTGCTGCTTCCAGCTTTGCTCAGGGAACTACTCTGTGGGAAGCTTATGGCTTATTCTGAGTATTCAGAAAATAAAATGTATTTATAAATTATAATATAACTATATATAAATATATAAAATGTATTTATATAATTTATAAATTATTATAATTTACATAAATATAATAATTCCAGGGGAAAAAAAACCCCAAAACAGTTTCTATGTTTTATTTTTGCCTGAGAACCCCTTAATTTCAAAATTATAATAATTCAGAGGGAGGGGTTTACTTTTCCATTTCAAGGGAGGCTCCTGCCTTCCTTAGCAGACACCTGGCTTTCCAGACCAAAACAAAAGGATATTTAAAATTTAGCAGCGGACAAATCCTTGGGTGTTGTAGGACACTGGTTCTGGAAGGAACAGAAAATTGCAGTGTCCTTTAAGCACAGAACTATGAAGTGATAGAGTCCTATCACAAATGGATTTGTGTATGCAAGAGAACCTCAAATCTGCAGGGCAGGATTAGCTCCTTTCCATTGGCTGTCACAGGTACCAACCTGAGGGACATTTTCCAGCATCACATCATTGTCCATCACCAGCCAAAACAGCTCAGCTGAGCTGGGACCTTGCCACTAGGAATTATCTAAACATGTTTGAGACTGACCAAGTCCTTACAATTGTTTTGGAGAGGAGAAAACAGTTATAGGAAATTTCAGAATAGAAACCAAAGCAAAAAAAAAGCTTTTAAGTAATTTTAATGCATTGTTTTATCTCATTCTCTGGCTGCCAAATCCTGAGAGAAGTGGGGTTTTACTTCTTTTTTTAAAAAATCCTTTCAATTTCTAAGCTGACATGCACTAACAAAAGGAAAAATTAATGTGTATCATTGTATATAAACATTAAATAAGCAGCATTATTGAAGATGCAGATAATAAAAATCCAGCTTTGGCAATGCTTTTCATGAAAAAAATGTAGATCTCTCTATAAGTTATATAATTCATTAATATCAAAGTTTAAGTTGATGTAATTGTTCTAGAAGTGAAAACATGACATAAAACATGAGTCACTGTTACGTCACTTTCAGCCACAGAGAGGGAAAGAAAGATGTTGTTGCCTACTTAAATTTCATGCAAGTTCTGAAAATAAAAATTCCCTGGGAATGGTGTTGGCTTGAATAATGGGACAGAAAAAAGTCTAACCTTAACAGGGAATATGGCTTATTGTCTTGAAATGCTGATGAATTTCCCATAAAATACTGATTAAATTTAATTTCTTCCAGTGGTACTTCTGAGACAAGAGTGTTGAGGGAACTTCTAGATGAGTCTGCCTTTCAGAGGACATAAATATATTCTCTGTGCTTAAAATACATGTGTTAAAAGAAAAAAAAGAGGACTTAAATTCTAGTACAGGATAGGGCAAAGGGTGAGGGCTTATCCCCACAAAATTTCCCCCCAAGAAAGATGTTTCTAAAGACACACATCCTTAGTGGAAAAGCATAAATAAATTTGTGATCTTACTCCAGGTCAGGGCCATGACATTGATGCTAAGGTGCAGAATTCTTTTGATCCCTCTGCCATCAGCTGCCCCCTGATCTCAGTCTGGCACAGGATCTGCAGACCCCAGCACAACTTTACCACCCCTAACAAAACCACAATGTGCAAATACTCTGAATATACCATCTAGCAGTTTGTGCACAAAATTCCTTTTGATCCCACATTATAACACTGTGTGTGGGATACAACCTTCTGTTTATCCGAAATTCCTTTTGAAATTGAGATGGTATCTTGTTCCACACTCGTTCCCAGTGCCTGAGTTTGTCCTAGGAACGTATTTCAGGACCAAGCACACGGTCCTGCTTCCATCCCCGAGCCCAGAGCTCCGCAGAGCTGCCTGTCACACTGCACATATGCATGGGAGAAAGCTCTGCAGTGCCCGAGACTCCTGGAAAGATGATCAGATGAGTTTCCTATCATTAACCCAGCTGAGTTTCCTTTCATTAACCTGCACTGATGAGGATAATACTGCCCATGTCATTTTGGTTATATGCTGTTAATGACACCGAAGCCTCTGAATATTTAGTGAATAATCAACTACAATAAAACCGAAGGCAAGGACGTGGTTTGAATTCCTCTGGTTGTTCCAGGTCTAAACAAGCTGTATCATTGCATCACCTAAAGCACACACAGAATAACACCTTCTGCAGGTAAAGCAGAAACACAGTCTGCATTTTTGAACTGTGAACCAAACAACACACCAAGATTTCTCCTCCTGTTTAAAAAGTCAAGATATTTTGACTTTGAACAAAACATACTTGCAGCATTAAACATTTTAATATGCATTTTATTTTTGGGGACTGGTGACTTTCACTGGAAAGCTATTGTGCTGTTTATTCTCCTGTGCAGCCTGGATCTAGAGACTACATTCAGTATTCTCAGAAATCATTCTGAAATAAAGACCCTACATAAATTTAGAAATCCATAGCACCTAGTGTGTATATATATATATATATATATATATATTTCAGTGTGCATGTTTTTTCTTGTTAAACAAATTGCTTGCTGTTCAAATTACCTTCCCACAATAGTGGCTCTTTTATATATTTATATATATATATATCACCAGCACAGCTAGAATAAACACTTACTGCATTTCAGAACCACGAACCTGATCCTCGAATCTATTCCTAATTAACCATCAGTGGGTCAGATATTGTGGTGTGTGTTGAAATGACCCAGTGTGACATGTAAAAGCTGAGGATATCAGCAATACAAGATTTGATTCCTCTTTTTTCTATTTTATCTCTATTTTTTCTTCTTTTTTTTTTTTTTTTTTTTTAATGCTATTCTCCATGGCTTCATTGGTGCTTGGGGAAATCACCACCAGAGACTGCCAAGACAGAATGTGTTAGATTAGAGGAGATGAAGCAGCATTGCTCACCTCAAGTTCAGTGACTCAGTGCTCAAGGTTAATGACTCCTGTTTTGGGACCAAATCAGGTTCTCTCCCTCTTTGCCCTGAAGTTTCTGGAAGGCAGACGGTTTCAAACAGATTAAGGAGGGTGATGCAGCAGGATGTGCAATCTGTGTTGGATGGTTTGTATTTTTAACATTAAACATAAAGCCGCACCTCTGCTTTGCATAAACCTTTCCTGACCAACATCAGAGCATGACCATGATGATCCTAAAAGATGCCCCAGTGTTTCCCTTTTGGTTGGGAACTCTCCCTGTATAGCAAGGTGTGCCAAAAACAGGCAGCGTTTCCCTGAGCTCAAGTTTCTTCATCTGGTCTGTCTGCAAGTGAAATGTGATAAACACCCTTCAGTCATGCACTGCCATGCACAGGGACATAACACATCAGCAGTTGTACTGTGTTTTATCAAATAAAATGTCCCAAAATTCTGTCTCCAGATTTGTCTAAGGCTTGGAAAGTTTGGAGAGTGAGAAATAAGGCAACAATGTAATGGACTTCCCTGTGATGCTTTTACCTGCATTGATCTGTCTCAATCACTTCTGCTTAAATAATGCATCACAACTTTGTTTTCCATGTTTATCAAATGGATTTTGAACTATGCAAGGTTTTGACATCCACATTATTCTATGACAGTAAGTTAGTTAAAAGTATGCAGTGTACCCTTTTTCAAATGATGTGAACTTATTTTAGGTTATAAACCTTGTCCCCTACCCCTCAAAAGGAAACCTGTGGGCTGCTCTGCACGATCTGCTCGAGGGAGAAAGAGGAATCTCTGCATTACTGACTGGGAATCCAGTGGCTGTACCTCGAAAAGAACAAACACTGCTCCTACTTTTAAAATTAAGACTACATAAAGCCTTCTATCCCAAATTCCTAGTTCTGAATTCACCACAGACATCCAAAGTTCCTAATTCCTTTCCAAGCCATAGGGGTAGAACCTGGGACACTTTGATGTATACTGATATTAAACACAAATGACACTGTTGCATCACTTTTTGTGTGTTCTGATTATGCATTGTTCAATGCATGCAGGTACCTAAATCTGGATTTTGCAGATAAAAGCAAAAAAAACTAAACACTTAATAAAAGCAGATGTAGACAAGTGAATAATTTTGCAGCTATTTTATCACTGCAGCGATGTGATCACTGAACAATGCAATGCTACAAGATACTCAGTTCAAACAGAGCACAACACAAGCCAAAATTATTTAATTAAATTATATTGCTTCAGTTATACTGCCACAGAATACAGCTTTTATCCACATTGTGTGTGATGTAGCATCCTTGGACATATATCTGTTAGGTAACACCAAAAGTAAGGTGGTGTTCCTATAGCATTCCTCTTTCAAATGTCTTTTGCTACTTTACAGTAACACACCAGGGGTGCTTAACCTGGTGTGGATTTTATTTCCCCTCTTGTTAATTAACCTGGTGGTACTGTAACATATTCATGCAGTGATACCATTTGCTTGATTACTCAATTACATGTGATAAAATTTACTGATTTTTCTCTGACATCATCATGATGTCATATTGTACAATGTTGGTTGCTTATTACAGTAAAAAATCTAGAGACTGCCATCAGTACAAAACTGCTGTTTGATGATTTTGAAACTCTTATAAAAGCATAACAGGCCCTGGCAAAAAGTAAAACCAGAATTCTATTTTTTTAACCTGAATTGGTTAAAAAAATCCAAAACCACAAAACCAACCAACAAACAAGCCTTACAAACAAAAATAACCCAAAAAAACAAGCAAACCCTTATACACACTAGATTCAAAACCCAGAACTGCAGACCTCAATTTCTGTTCAAAACATCAGTTACCATGGTCAGTGAAAAAATAGATAATTCTGCAAGGGTAGAATGAAATATTGTTGCTGTATTTCCTCTTCACAGAAGGCTCTTTATTTTCATACTTTTTTTCCATTCCCATTTTTATGTATTTATCTGCATTGCTGGTCAGCTGAAATAACTCTCAACTGTTATGTTTTTGGACTATAGGCACTGCTGCTTTATGCAAGATATTAACTGCTCCAGAAATGCATATTAATTACTAGAGGGAGATTTAGTGATCTTTTATCTGATGTAATTAAATCTGGCTAGCAGTGTGCATTTAACACAGAAATTATCCTTACCTCAAAGCTCTTTGCTCCACAGCCTAGACCATAACCAAGAAGGAACCTGTGTTCATGTCAACAACCTGGAGTGGCTGAAGGCTTTGTTAGATTTAACAGCACTTTTTGCTGACACTTAAACTTCTTTTTTTTTTGCCAAAGTGGTTACTGAAGTGCCTTGCTGTGGGCTGGGGCAGAACTGAACTGGCCAGCCCTTGTTGTCCCTGGCATGTGAAATTCAAGAGCCACCCTTGGTGTTCAAGCCAAGGGGATTTACTGGCACAGGTCCTGCGCTCATTTTAGGAGGTGCTGCTCATCAATGCTTCCAAAAAAGGGGTGAATGGGTGCTGAGCCCCAAAATATTTCAAAATAGTGAACGTTTGTTCAGCCTTTCAAAAGGTGAATGTTTGTAGTGAGGGAGAGCCTGAGACCTTCCCTGGTCACCTTCAGTGGGACCCCCTTGCCTTGGGGACACAGGCAGCACCACAAATCCCCTCCTTGGCCCAGCTTCTTGAGCAGCCAAACACCCTGCACACATCTTCCCGTGTGAGGAAAACCTGAGTTCCACCTCTCTGACCTTTGGTCAGTGCAAGATTCAATTTCTGAATAATTTCAAAAGGAAAAAAATCAGCAGCAGCTCAACGTAATACAGTCACACTTAGTACAGACACATTTGTCATCTGTTAAGCAGCATTTCCCACAAATTAATGAAAACACAGTTTTCCACTTGCTAATTAAATTTCATTAATCTGCATATATTCAGTAAATTGTTTGAGACCAAACCAGAGGTTACAGACATTTACTCTGTTATTGCTAAATTAAAAATGGTGAATAATGCTTCAAAATTAAACGCAATATATTCAATACATGGCCATACCTCTGAAACTGAGTATCGTAGAGCTGCAAGGCTCATGCTTCCAGAAATAACCGTTTGAAAATACTGACCTTGCTTTCTCCTGGACAATTATAGTGAGAGAAATACTAATGGATAAATTACCCAGAGATAATTAAGAAAGTAAGAACAAAGCTTTAGCATTCAGACTTTTAAAAGACACCTGCATCTTAATTATCATACTCACACTGGGTTATTTCTTTAATTCAAATAAAATTTGAAATGTTCTTTTAATTAAAAAAAAAAATTCACGTTTGTTTGTTTTTTCTCTAAGTTGCATATGAAATCATCCTTAGAGAAAGATGCTAGAGAAGAAATGTCATATTTTCCAGTCTGATTACCACATGCTTCTGACAGGCCACAGTGTATAAGTGAGTTTTTACCACTGCCCCTGTGGAATCAGTCAGTTTTTGTAGCTATCATCAGTTGCTTTTTGTTTGGATATGAAGGTTTAAATCTACCAGCAGCAGGGTACTATGCTTAGCATGTATTTCCAGTGACAAAAGAAAGGAAAAAAATAAAAATAATTCATAATTTATCACTGAATCAATACCAAACCCTTGAAATTTAGGAGCACGTGGATGGGTCACAGCACACAGGCATCAAAAAAGGAAGTAAAGCTGGGATTTACCTAAATTCTGTATGTCAGAAGCTTAACATTGCATTTATCTTACTTTGAATTGTACTGCCTTTGCAGCCCTACTGCAGAAAGCATTTCAGGTCTGCAGGGGTCTGTCTGCACAGAGGAAATCAGATCACTGCACACCTGAAAATTTAGGTGCATCCTTAATTGTAATCAAGTGCAGCAAATATGGGTTTCAGGACTTACCTGGAGAGCGTCAATGTTCCTAAGCAAGAGATAAATAACTAAATAAGGAAATAAAGGTGAACCCAGAGAAAGGGAAACAGTGGAAGACACAGATAAATTCTCCGCATTCACCTGGGTTAGCTGCTCAGGTATTTCCTGCCCCTTGGGTAGATGCCAACACAAGTTCCACAAGACGACTTCCCCACCCAGATCAAACATGAGTTTGAGCCAAACACAGCTCCTTTTTATCAGTGCATTCTAAACTTCAGCCATAAATTGTCCTAGCACCAAAACCTATCATGAAAGCCCGTTGCAGTGACCCTGGAATCCCATCCCAAGCAGCTCTGCAGGTGATGGATTGTGCAGGATTTCCATCTGGAGGCTGACAAGGATCCTCTCCTTGCAGCCTGCTCCCTGCTCACACGGATGTGGGCAGAGGGAGAGGGCAGTGGCTGAGCAAACCCTGAATTGTTAAGGGTTTGACAACCTGTCATTCAGCTGAATATTCCAGTCTTGTGCTTATTTTTACCCCACAAATGAGCTCACCAATGTGCAGGAGCCTAATACGACTTTGTGGTGCTGCAGAAATTGCTTCAGCAGAAATAAGGTGCCTAAATCTGAGGATGTTTGCTGACAAAAGTACAGAACAATACAGGAGGTTTTTATCTCAAGGAATTACAGATCCAGTCGTCTATCTTTTCTCTTTCTTCATATTTTTCAAGTAGCCAAGCAGTTCAACAGTGCAGGATTTTTCACTCTTTTCCCCCAGCACACAGTACATTACAGAGCATACAATAACTGTTTGGTTTTTTTTTTCATTAACTAGTAGATTTCTCCGTAGAGTTTCTCAGAATAAATTAAACCAGACCTCAGAGGCTGCTTCTATGATGAAAATTTTCAGCAGCCCTCCCAGAGCAAAGCAGTTGCCTTCATGCATTAGAGTAACACAGCCCAGCAGTAACCAGGAAAGGCTGGGGCCTGTTGTGAGAGGTAAAATAAAGTGTAGAATACCTAAGGATGCCATAGATCTTAGGCTGTAGGTCTTGGTGGGGGCTGCAGGCCAGGAGCAACCCCCTGGGATGTTCCCCTCAGCTGTCTTGCTAATGAGTACACTCAGCATTGCTCACACCACAGAGCACCTGGCTCCCCAAAAGCTGACAGAGGAAGAAACTGCAATTAAGTCTGTGATTTAGTGGTCTTCCTATGGCTTTTCTCTGATAAATCTGAAACTACAGCCAACCATGGAACAAATAAACAAAACACACCAAAAAAAAATCAGGAGGTATTCTCCTCTGAAGTTATTTCTCCCTGTGCACATCAGCAGTACCTTCTGTTGCAGAACAATGATGGAAGTTCCTAATTCATGTTTCATTCTTCATATTAATTTATTTTAAATAAGGAT
Organism: Emberiza elegans; assembly: GCA_024865655.1. Classification (NCBI taxonomy): domain Eukaryota; kingdom Metazoa; phylum Chordata; class Aves; order Passeriformes; family Fringillidae; genus Emberiza; species Emberiza elegans. Next base: position 4,049,808 of record JALJVW010000197.1, on the reverse strand, counting down.
CTCTCTTTTATCATAGTTAGTTCTGTAATATTGGCTGATTTTTAAATACTTCTTATCACTGCCTTGGTTAGGGTCACATCCTGCATATCACAGCTGTCAAAATGAGTGAAGCACCTCTGTTTGCCATCCTTTGATTAAACAAAAGAATTGTTTTCACTTTCATTGAAGAAAAGAGACTCCTTTGCTAATTCAAAGAAAGCAGATTTGGTTAAATTGAAGGTTAAATTGAAAGGTTTTGATGGGGATTTACTGGCACAGGTCCTGTGCTCATTTTAGGAAGCGGTGCTCATCCACGCTTCTAAAAAAAGGGGTGAACAGGTGCCGAGCCCCAAAATAATGACCAATGCAGAACATAGGTGAAAAAAATAGGGGGAAAAAAAAGCTTACTTCTTGTTGTGCTGCATGCATTGCAGAGGGAGCAGGAAAGGGAAGAGGTGCTGGCTGAGCGGGTCACCATCGCCACCCTGATCTGAGGCATTCCCTGGAACGCTGGCAGAGCTCAGGCTGGGCTGCTCAGCCCAGCTCCCCGAGCACACCCTGGCCTCAGAAAGCACAACTGCAGGCACAGGGGCACCAACAGCAGCGTCCGAGGCATTCCTCACGTTTAACATTGATATTCTGAGACTCCTGCCTGCCTGCTGCAAGGAGGGACCCAGGGCAGGAACTTGCAGAGACAGGTAGTGCCTGGGGTCGAAGTCATTTCACTTGCTGATTATTCCACTGGTAGTATTTTTTTTCCTCTTGAGCAAAATTTCAAACAATTCAGCCCTGACACATTTTTAAAAATGCAGCAGTGGAGAGAACCATTGCTGTCTGTGGGCATCCTTTCCCACCTGTCATGATCATCAACTCAACATGAACTTCTAGAAACAACAAAATAACGTCTGTGTTTAATTGTTGGGAAGCAATTTTTCTGCTCCATCAGATGATAGCACGTTTCAGTTCCCTAAAGATATCAGTCTCCTTCTTACAAAAGTACAGAAGCTGTACTTTTGTTTGTTTCATTTGTTTCTGCAAGAGAAAAACCTGGATGTCTTTTAAGTTAGTACATATAATGTATTAATATGATATGTATTAAGTTAGTTAATTAATTAGATAGTTATTATATGTATTATTAATACATATAAATGTATTATTACATATAAATGTATTAATAATATATTAATAAACATATACATATGTGCACATACACACAACTGTCTCCCTGATCATATTTCTCTATCTCACTCATCCTTGATTGTATTTTGTAGCAAGTTACACTTCTCCCCCTTCTGTAACATATCATAGCTGATTTTAGTAGTTTCCAATAAAGTCCTGCAACTTTAATGCATGAAAGAACATCATTGTGATTATTTTCTCCCCTAATGCAGTTTTGTTTGAGGTGTAGGAGAAAGCATTGTCCCTTCAGGCTGGTACCTGGGGATGGACTGACAACTGGCAAGGTCCAGTCTTACACTGGACTCATCATGTCCCTAACATGAAATATCCCAGATTTTCACAGCACAGAACCCTGACAAACACAGCAGGAATATTAATGGTTATCATTCATCTGCTCTATTAAAATGTGAATGGAAAATAATTGGTATTTAAAAGTTCATAAGCCTTAAAGATGAAAAAAATATGGAATATTTGAAGCACTAGGTAGGGAAGCAACAACATTTTCCTTTTAAATGTTTTAAAAGAAAATCAGTAATGTTTTCATGTCTAGTGCTCTAAATCTACAATTCTAGAACTATAACTCTACAAATAAGTAAACTTCCCTTACCTCCTTGCTTTCAGAAAGAAAACAGATGTATTTTCTTCCTATCTAGTTTTGTTTTATTTTACCATTAATTAATGATTCCCCACCAACAGCTACTTGATTATCCACGAGACACAAGGCACTATTTACCCAGTGAAAGATGCTGGAAAGCCCTTCAGTAAATATCAGGTTGCATAAAAGTCCTGCATTTTTACTGAGTGTTGCTCAAAACCAAAGTATTGGAATGTAAATAATGTCATTACCTTTTCTTTTTAAAAATTAAACAATACATTATGTAGTAATATTTAAATGAAAAGTTCTGCATTCTAGGGCTCAGTGAAATCGCTAGTTCTGTAAATCAGTATTCTGCCACAAATAATTAAGGAAATTTCTTCAAATTAGCAAAGATTAGAAAAGAAATACTTGTCTGTCCTTAAAGAGGGGCCTTACAGAAAATGTTCAGCTAATCAGAACTGATTTTCAGGACATGCACATAGAGATCATTAGGGGGAAAAAAGGAGCAAAAGAAGTTAAAAATCTCAGTTCTCGTAATTTGGCTGAACTTAAGTGACTGATAATACAGAACAAAAATATAGCCTGCCTTCTATTCAGTTTTGAAATACCTGCAAAGGGCAACCTGAAACTGAAAAATGGAGTAAGTGCAATGAGGCCTTTAGAATAATTATGTGTTGTTAATTGAAGAATGTTAATCATGTCATATTAGAAGGGAGAGAGGGTTAAATTGGTAAAATTTCAATTCACTTAGGCCTTATCTCTTGTTGGAATGAACCAGATGATTAATCCTTAATATTCTTCAGGGATACAGAGAACATCAGCAATTAAATTAACAACTACAAAGTTTATGCTCAGAGATTCAAAAATGAAAGACAGAAACACTTTAATTTTTCACAAGTTGTTACCTTAATTATCTTCTTATTGCTTCTGTCTCTTTTCCCTCATTACAAAAACACACCCCTCAGTATTCCTGGATCCTTCAATTTGCTGTAGCTCAGCAACTGTGTAAGGAACGTCATCAGAGCTGCAAAAGTCATAAATCTTACTTTGTGCATGCTCATTGGAAATAAATCCTTCTGCTCTACCCTGTCCCTGTGTTCCAACTGCAAGTGATGACAAATTTTGGTTTCCTTACAAACAGCAGTGTCCATCAAAAGTTGCTGGCAGAAAAGGAAGGTTTGCTTAGCCCAGAAAGTGAAGTTTCTTTTAGGAAAATGTAAAAGAAGTACAGAATTCTAAGCCAACCTAATAGTTATTATGCAGTCCTGCCAGCAGTAGGAAGGTAAAGGGGAGAGTTCTCATGAAACCTAATTCTACAGTCATGAAAATAAGAGTGTAGCTCCAGATATTCACGAAAATTATGTACCACCAATAGACTGATGTTTAAATGTTCTCTGCTTACACAAGAAAACAACAGACAAAATGGAGGGCTTGAGAATGAGTCTGGGATTCTTTTTTAAGAGTTGCATTAGAAAATGTGGAATCTTGTTATCAATACTGGCCTGCTTCATATATTGAATGATTTCAAATGTAATTGCTGGGAAAGTAAATGCTCCCACAAGCTGAATGCAAAAATCCATGCCCACGAAACACAGGGACTTGACATTGTTATCACCAGGCATGCTTTCCAAATTATCCAAGTTTTAAAGTAAAATGTCATATCCCTGAAGGGTGCCCTTCGAACAAATTATTAACGAAGCTCTATTGATCCTCACCCAAACAGCAAAATCTCAATAAATCTCCTCTGGACCTTTGCTGAGGCTGGAAAACGCATTACACCCCCCTACTGACCACAATTTTTATTATCGCTATTGTGTTTGCAGGGCAGTCAATTTTATACGGCATTACAAACTGCCAAGTGCTAAAGTGATTTCCTCTATTACTGAGGTCCATGTATTAAATTTAGTGAGGCACAATATCAGGCTTCAAATATTGCAGGGTTTAGAATTGAATGCAGCTGAGCCTAATGTTATCAACCTGACAAAAAACACTGACATATTAAGTAGCAAATCATTTATTCATATTTGGGACTGGTTTTGGTTTTCTGTTCAGCTGTATAGTTTTAGGTTAGCCACAGTATTTCAAAATAGGGCCGTTCCTGTGAAGTCCAAAGGCACTGTGGAATAGATATTTCATACACTTATTATGCACAGTAGATCAGAGAACTATGCCTCACTGACCTGCTATCACATAGAAATACATGTAAATTAATAAATTGCTTTGCATAATGCAGGTTTAGGCTGCAAATACTTTAACCCTTTAAAACAACCAGTGATAAGCATTTCAGGTACTTTTTATTATAATCAAATACAAAGCCTTAATGCTCAGATAAAGTTGCATTTTGTGCTCCTTTTTTAGCCTGATCAATGTTTTCCCTGCAGTTTAAAATATTTAAAGCTAGCAGGTTTCTGAGCTTGTAGACACTATTTGAAACCTAGTTCTTTCTGAAATATGCCTGTTGTAAGGTACACCTGGAAGAACTGATGTATCCAGAATAATTCAATACTTGTCCCCATTATTAATGATTGCTTACATCAATGGAAATAAAACTTTCTATATGTTTTTGTCAATGGAAAACAAATTATTCTCTAACAAACTGAGAAGAGCTGTCCGATATTTTGCTTGCTTGAAATAATCCCAATGATACTCTGTGGTAAAAGCTGAAGGCACAATGCTCTAAATAAAAAAAAAAAATAAAAAAAAATCTGCATTGATACTTGTTATAATACAGAATGTCAGCTTCCTACCTTTTATAAATGACTTTACATACTGACAGGTCTGTGGTCTAATTGTGCAATTATTAAACTGCAAAAATTGCCATTAAAAATTGCTCACAGTGGATCTCTGGACAGAACTGTCCATCCTTATGCAAAAACTCCAGAGCAGATTGCTGTAACTTTCTCTCTGAAAACCTCTGTGTTCAATGTGCAATATACCCCAGCTGGGAAGACAGAAAATAAATGCCATTGACAGATCTGTACAGCATTCTAAATGTGACAGAAATCTCCAAATGAAAGGATGGAATTCCCCTCCTTTTTAAACCTTTCCAGGCTCAATCACACATCTGGGTTCTCTGGGAAGAGCCCCACAGTCTGCAGTCTTTTACTTTGGGTATTTCGCTGCTGTAGATAATTTTGCCCTAACAACCATGTTGGATACTGAACTGTCCAAATCAATCACTGAACAGTTTAGTATTGTGCTTTATATTGCCACAAGGCTTCTGCACCTGTCTCAAAGGAGACAGCAGGACAAAAATATTGCTACCTTGAACTTTATTATGGAGTTGGAAAGCCAACATGCTACTGGACAGCCTAATTCAATCCCTGAATTTTGTGTCATTTTCCTCCCATTTATCTTCCCCTCAATCCTTCCTAGACAATTCCTACAACACGAGTTGGCTACAAGCAAACAAATAAGCAAACAGATGAAACCTGAAAAACAAGCATTAAATATTTAAACTTGGCAGTACTCCCCTTTTGGAGTTAGACCCCAGGTGCTTTAGTTGCAAGCCCTTTCCTTAAAAGATAAAGCATTTAACATAAGCTGACACTCAGACATCTCAGTCTCATACACAGCCAGGGCTCCTCCTTGTCACCAAAAGAGATCAGATATTATTTTGTTAATTGGACTGAAAAATGCTCTTGGCATTCAGAGACTTCCCACACACTCACCACAGACTCCTTGGGCCACGTGGGTCCCCGAACTGGCTTTGTGGAACTTTCTCTGTGTTCTGCAATCTCATCATAAACTGGTCTCCTCTTATTCAACACCAACACATAACTGTTAATAACACTGTCCATTCACTTCCATTGCAGAAATTCCACAGAAGTAGAGAGGAACAACACCCTGCATAGTTCTATGAGTAGAGCTAATGACACTACTGCTATCATTCCTGAAATGTTAATTAGCCCATAAGTCTGACACCTGGTGATGAAATATTTGTTTTCCTGGAGTACTACCATGTAACTTAAAAATTACAAGTAGATCTAGATGTATTACTGCATATAAAAATCATTATTCTTAACCAGGTTGCAATCTACAAGGGAGAAACAATATATTATTACAAAGCACTTCCTAATTCCCATGGGTGAGTACCATCCATTTTTGGCACTTTGCATTTTGAATTTTGGATGAGCAGTCTCTGTTGCTTGCAAGAGTTCTTTAAAACATAAAAAAAAAAAAAAAATTTCCACAAAGTTTACGCACTCTAATTCCAACCTTAAATTACATTAAACTACATTTCATTTAGAATCATCAAGGATATAACCAATTTGAAAATATTTTTCCCCCTTTGTGACCTGAGTATCTCAGAGAGTAGTTTGGCATCCTGACAAAAAACTGGGTATGAATACCAAAATAATGGAATCATCATGTTGGGCTCAAAGCACTGGGAATGACTCTGAGAAACTGAATGGGAGTGATCACCCAGCAGAATCTCACAAGCTGAGATGAAAATGACTACAAGAAGGGTGGAAGAATTGATTTGCTGGCTAAGGAGGAGTAAAAGTGTGGAGCAAGGATCAGGATTTCCCTTGGTGGAAAAGGTGTTCCTGCCTCACACCATACCCAGTACACAGATTTAAGCTTTTTATCTGAAATTCTTCCTGAATAGAGATGAGGGATGTTTAAAGAAAACAATGATAAACTTCTCCAGTGGGATTTCCAAATGGGGTGTCCAGGAATCACCTCTCATGCCATCTTTTACTCAACACATTTGGGTTCTTTAGGACCACACACATGGTTCCAAAAGTCAGCAATTCACAATAAATCACCAGGGATGAAAACAATTTGATAAGTGATGCTGTGCTGCGATCAGGTGACACTGGCAAATCATTCTCAGGCCTATCCTGCAGCTCCTTAGCTATTCTTGGCTATTCAGCCCAGCTTTTTTTTTTTCAATATACAGTCATAATTCAGTGATAATCAAAACAGCTGTAATTTTTACAGTTGCCCTAATGAAATCCCAATAATTTTTACTGTTTGTGACCATTCTCTTGAAGTGCAGCTCACCTGAGAAGTAAAAGCATGGTGCGATTTACATGAAATAGTTCCAAAAGAACAGAGCTATTAACATATATAAAATCTATATGAAAACAAGATTCCCATACAGCAAATCATATCCAAAACAATCCCACACACCTGTCTTGCTGTGGAAAATGTTGGGTTTGAATTGAACAAAGTCAGTGTAACAAGGTGAAAGGACTGGTTAAAATAACACCAGCAACATGTGAAGCTGTGTGTGCTGAGTTTTCCATGAGGGAAGCTGCACTAAAATCCTTAGCCAGTTAAATAATGTGCATCTAACAAAAATAGAAACAATTGTTTGGTCGTGTTTTGCTTATTTGGCTGTGATAACTTTATTAAATTTATTCCCTGATAAGACCTTTAAAGTAAATTGGAGTCTCTTCATTTAAAAGATGACTGAACCATATTACTTCAGTAGCATCTTAGGAAAAAAAAATCTTCAGTGTGTAATACACTGCTGCAAAACATGGGTAAATATTAAATTCTCCATGTCCAACAGAATAAGACATGAACAGGCTTGCTTTCAGCAGGAAAAATTCCAATTGAACATGTGGCTCACTTGTGTGTGGTTTTTATAGCTAAGAGATAAATTTGACTTGTCTGTTTATAATTGCTTTTTATAAACCAATTTAAATTAAGAATTTGTTCACTGGCTGTGAACATCCATATATTAACTTAAAACGGGATTGTTATCTTTGCTTTCAGTGTGCGGTTTTACATTAATAGCATATGATAACTTACTGAAATAAGAGTGTAAATGTTTAAGACACACATTAATAATGAATAGTAAGAACAGAAGTGCATAAGGAACTTTTACAAGTGCCAGTAACACATCACTGCATCACACCACAGGATTCCTCACATGTGAGCTGTAGAATGAGATGTTTTATGCCACCTCAGCTAGGCCTGTATGTATTATTAAATTACCTTCCTAGTCTTTACAAGACTTAATTCCACATTCCTCATTTGTCTCCAGCACCTTTTTCCTAAAGTATTTGTAATTTTGTCTTCATGTTAGATCAGCTTTCTTCCCTTGCTTGAGTGTAACCTCTTAAACTCGTCCAACTTCTCATGAGGAATTATCCAATATGCAAATCAAAATTTGCATCCTATTTTTATTATTATTATCCTGTTGCTACCCATAGAGTCATCAAACATGTTGCCAGACACACAGGGAAAGGAAAAACAAACTAACCAGAGCACTCTGACTCTTAACCATCCAATTCAAAGAATTGCAACCGAGTCCCACCAGCAGGGTAAAACAGACCCTTTCCTACAGCAAGTTTTTAATTGCCTTTCAGCCAAAATGACACCCCTAAAAAATAAAAGTTTTTAAGAATGGTCTCTGCTGGAACTAATTTACCTTATCTGAGAGGATGGTGCCATCTGTATCTATAACCAACCAAAGCATAGCACGGTAAAGACATTATTATTAAACATTATTTTCAACAGCATTGCAGAGATTCTGTGACAGCAAATAGGGTTTGAAACACATGAAGACAAAAAATAGTTTACCCCGTGGACTGCTTTAGAAGCTGAACCTTAGTGATGTCAAGAGGACACAGCTCCTTCACATTTAACTGAAAAGGACAGTGACTGTTCTGATCTTAAATATTCTCATTTCAGCCCCTTGACCCCTCTCTCCTTCATTTCCCTTCCCTTTCAGTGGCATTTATTGTTTTCTCCTTCTTCCTCTGCTGTTCCTGTTGTTGCTGGGATGCTGCATTTCCAGACAAGACAGGAGTGTGAAGGTACAAGTGGACAAACACTTGTTGCCATCGTGAGAGTTCCTCACAAAACAAAGTTCCCTCAGCTTTCTCAACACTTCCACTGGACAAAGAATATGGGAATTAAGTAAAATATTCCACCTGGGCTTTGCATTAATAATTAGGAGTTTCTCATGGCTGAGAACTGAATGCCTGAAAGAAAAAAGTGGTACTATATTCCAATTACAACTTAATGGAGAATAATGGGATGTATTGGGTGTGTTACCAGCTGGGGCAATTTATCTCAGATTCTTCTACAAAATCATAGCACTGAATTGGGATATTTTCTGAAAAACCCACAAGCTAAAAAAGTAGAATTGCTGAAAACAGTACAGCTGAAACCTTTCTTCAGGTTAGGTTTTTCAGTTATCTTACACATGTTGAATAAACAATAACTGCTTTTTAAAAAAAATATATTTTTCTTACGTCACGCCTTTAAAGCAGTATTGTAAGCTCTATTCAGGATCCATAAAAATAAAAACTAGAGTTGCCAATTTTTAAATCAGCAGTACAACCAACATTGCCACCTTACCATTAGCACTGCAGTTACTCTTCAAATTGGTTGTATGAGAATCAATATATTAAACATTTCCATATTCCAATCTATACGCTTACCTGTGTTCACCCTTGGAGGGAATAAAATCATCTGCACAACATTTCACCCTAAAGAATGTTGACAATCTTATAATTTGAGGTTTTTAATTTAAAAAAATCTATACATCTGTTTTAAAAATCCTGATTATAACAAATCAAAGCTCAGCAAATGAAATGCAGCATCCCAGCAAAGCTCAGGTAAACTAGGCCTCCAAATAAAAATTTAAATCTCAAATTAAATTAATAATAAATATTTGGTTTGATGCAATCTAAAGCCAGTGTTTGGTTTTGAAAAAGTCACTTTTTAATCAAATCTCATCTCACCAAACCTACTTTTGGTCTTCACTTCCCATTCCATAACAATGGAAGCTCTGCAAAAGCTCCAAGCGGAATATGTAGAAACAACATTTCCCTTGGCTGTTGCTTTAATATTAGTTGAGAAAGCACGGATTACCTTCACTTTAACTGCAGCCACCAACCAGCTGCTTCACTGCAACTTCAATAGAAACAAAATTCTGAAAGCCCAAAGGACAGAGTTTCATTCATTGCTACAAATATTCTTAATAAAAGGAAGATTACATTGTCCTGATGATTACACCACTCAAAACATGAAATGTACAGCATTTTACTCAGAGAATGACTACAGTGGAAGCATTTTTTTTTTGCTGATTTTCCAGTTAATACTGCTGTGAATCAAAGCCTGAGTGAGGCAGACAGACACACACCATTTCCCAAAGCAGAGACCTCGGTTTTCTCACGTGTGCTCTTTGCATCCCATCTCATCACAGACCCATTGAAAACACCATTTTCTAACCCACAGGCAGGAACCAACTGAAATACAGTAACTCCAATTTGAACACTCCCTTTGAACTTAGACTGTGTTTTCTACTCTACAACCATTGCTGGTTGGGCAATTTTCATTTTTGTAAAATGACAAATGGCGCTTCATTTTAGGTAAAGGTGAAGATGAAGTTCCCAACTTCATCAAATGCATCCCCTCTCTAACACCAACTGGTGCATGCTGGTGTCTGATGTTAGAGAGGAATGTTCACACACTGGAAAATAAATGGTTTTTGCATTTCAAGGTGACAAGTACAATGTCAGATACAATCAATCGATCACTGCATAATTATTATTGCAAATGATCCATATCCATGCTGCAAACCTTAAGGGGAATTTAATGAAGCAGGAAGCACATCAATAATAAGATCTACTTCAGTCTCTGTTAAATCTCACAATTCACAAATATGTTGTCACATTTTACCCTTCCTCGAATTCCTGTTATTATATTTGAGGAGAAGCTCACTGAAAAGTAAAATTCAAACATCTATCAGCTTTTCCCCTATAAAAGGAGTCCCTGTATATTATATATACGTGTATATCACAAAAGATGAAACGAAAACTCTACAAACTCAACAATCTGTGAAGACAACTTGAAATGCCAATGATCAGACTTAGTCTGATGTATTTGGCTGACTCAAATCTGTGCTGTGCCCATGGAGGAACACCCCGGGAGCACTGCAAGAATGAGAAGGAGCCGAAGAGAAAATCTCCTGTGTCCTGACTGCAATCCCTGCAGGTCACTCAGTGCCTTGCTGAAGAGTGGGAGTTCAACTTGTGGTGATAACAAAAATGGGTCTTGGTTTTGTTTTCCACTACCTGAACCAGAAATTAAATTGACAAACTGAGTTGGTAGAAATTATAATTGGCACTAAATTATGTCATTTCTTCCAAGGCAAGTCTGCTGTGTCTGTGACAGTGATCAGGAAGTGATCTCTATGTTTTCCTGCTGTTTCAGCAGCTTTCTCACTCCAGTTTTTCCCTGAGGTGGAGAGTGAGGAGGAATTTGGCTGCTAGCTGGGTCCAACCCATGTCACAGCTGCCATCCTGATGGGGAAAAATATACCCAGTGTATTAGAAACCTTTGTAAAAGCAGTCATTTCTGCAGGGATGTGGGACTTCAGCATTCTGGCTGCAGTAAGAACAGGTGGATTCCCATCCTAGGCTATGACAAGGATGCAAACACAGATTCATCTCTTTGGCAAGGAGGGAATCTCAGTCCAGGAGCAGAAGGGGAAAAGGAAGTCATATGGAAACACATCAAAAGATGTGAACAGATACCCAGATTTTGATTAGTAAACATCCCCTTCTGTTGATTAAACTGTGAGACAGTCTGACTAGTTATAAAAGGTAAATCCAGCCCAATGGCACTTGCACATTCCAGTGAAAAGATGAGAAAATCTTGGCTTAGGGACTATGACAGCTCCTCCAGCAGGCACACTTCGCTGGAATAAACATCCCAAAGGAACACATCAAGATATTAATCTCAAGACACAAACAAGGTTTCTCAACTGCCCCAAAACAATCTTCAGGACTTGTTCAAATTCCTCTGCCTCCAGCAGCAGCTGAGGTTCTGCAAACCCACCAGTGCCAGAAGAGGTGCTCAGGAAGGATTCCCACTAAAAGACAATAATCTTGGGACAATAGGAGGGCTCTCACCCGCTCACCCAGCCCCATTTCATGCAGCCTTTGTTCAATTCCTTCCTCTCACACATCCCTGCACTGATAAAGACACCCACACAGCTCACTCGGAGCTCTGATGGAAAGCAGTGCTATTAAGGGGGACACGATGAAGATAAGGTTAATTGGACAAGTGCAACCCCCTGCTAAAGGAAGGGGGGAGAGCAGATTTGGCAATTAAACTATACAGAACATAGAATGCAACTCCTAAAGAGAGCAGAGCAAGTCAGTCATGCTGCCTTACACAAAATGCATGGATTCTGCTGCAGGAGTTAGTAATGATAATAAATATATTCTTGATGCTTAAGCTCAGTTTGATCCTGTTTAAATTCAGTTTCATCAAACACTTATGTGTGTTGGTCTCTAAAGGAATGTACATTGTTTATACAAACCAAAACTGGCTTGCTTGCCTATCCTGCATTGCTGGACATAACAGATTTATGCTATTTATTTAACATAACATCATCCTGACTTGTTCTCTTGCCATACTTACCCCGCATTAATAACAGAATGGTGTTTTACAAAATACCATAGCAGGGCAAGAAAATCCTTCTTCTGAACCCAGCCAATGACCAAAAGTTACTGGCAAATATTCTGACTGGAATTGCTTTTCTCTTCTGTTTCATTTCTCCTTTCATACTAAAAAAGGTGATTTTGCTGAATGTCTTCCTGCTTTGCATGCTAGTGTGATTTTTAGCTTTGTCATCACAACATGAGGTATTATACATATCATTTTAAGCCAAGCATGTGTGTGTTCCAATAGATGCATAAAGACGGCCTACTGAGAATTGTCTTAGATTCCTCCATAACTAATTGTAATCCTATTTTCATTCAACACCTCTGTCAGTGCTTTTATTTTAGCCATCAAGACTGCAGATTTATAAATTGCAATACTTCATTATTCAAGTTTATTTAGCCAGGTCCCCTTGAAGATCCTTACTATTCCCATCAGCATACTCTATTATGAAATCATTTTGTATTTTTCTGTGTTAATAATAAAAGGTACACATTTATTCAACATCAATGGTCAGGCAGTCAGATGCAGAGGATGAAGCTGCATGTTTTATCCAAGGTCTCAGTGGAAAGCAGAATGAGAATCACTGACTCTGAAGATTTTTCTGCTAATATGTTGGATTTTTCTTAACTAATAGGATCTAAATACTTTGATTACTCAATAATTCTATGCAATAAAATCTATACTGCTGAAGTGTTCCTCTGCCTGTTTTCAGCAGAGTCATTTATTCTTGCATATCATGCTGGATCTCACTGTCTGTAGCTCTTTAGGCACAGTCAGCAGTGCATTTTGTCTTAGTCCAGGGAATTTTTGGAAATCCTCATTGAAGAGAGCAATTCCCTGCATAACGCACACAATTTCAATGGTACAGAATACACTAGGTAAAGTTAACCAAAAAAATATAAGTATTTTATTTGTTCCTTACTGTAATTTAAAAAAAAAATCAAAGTTTTGTTGCTTTATCATTTTAGTTATCTTGACATCTGTTTAGGGTTCTCATATCCTTTAGTAAAAAAGCCTTTTCAAAGGTGTCCCGCAGCTCTGATCACACAAGGAGCACAAGTTGGGCTGGAAATGACACCGTTCCCTGAGCCAGGAGCAAGGCACACTCTGTGCCTGCACACGTTTGGAGCATAAAACCATGCAGACTTTGGTCAGCTGAATAAAATACCATCTGCTTTTGAACTTGGGAGCTGACACAGACTCATATGTGTGGATTAGGATGCCTCTACATAGGAGAGGCACCAGAAATGCAACAATAAAGGAGTTTAAACTCCTAAATATCCAGATTAAATTTCTGCTGGAGTCTGTTTCTTTTTTCTTCCAGACTTCTTCCCAGATGTTCATTTAAGGAACATTTTGCTAATTCAGACAAGTACAATTCTCTGTATTGGATCCAAAAGCTTTATTCTACAGAGTTGTCAAAACAGTGTCCTATTGCCAGAAGAAATTATCTTGTTGCTATTGCATACACTTTTTTTTTTTTTTTTTTTTCAATCTGTTTCTCTGTATCTGCCTACTCTAGTTTTGGGAAAAATACCAAATTTCATTTGCTGACATGCTTTCTCTCTTGTTTGATCAAGTATCATTCTGAAGCTGCTACTGAAAAAAAGTCTCTGCTAAATATACACAAAATTCCTGACAACTCATTCCCTATTATTAAAAAGAACAGCAGACTGACAGGAACGAAGCACTACTCTGACTAAGCAGACATTAATTAGATGTTTATAAAATTTATCCAACTGTATTATGGTACATTAAGGTAATTTTAGTCTAGCACTGTAGCATACAAGAAAATGCGGAAAGCTAACAAACTTTATTTTTAAAATATATATTTACCAATGATTTTTTTCCAGTTTTTCCTACGACATTTGATTTTTTTCATGACATGTAGTGACTTTAAACGCCCGACTTCTAACTCAGAATATGAAAATTGAACATGAGGTCGGTGGGAACTGAACAACCAGATGGAAAACAGCCAAGCATGGAACTGTTTGCTTGGGAACCAAGCAGCTGCCTTGTGCTGTCATGTGAACAACCAGGGCTTATTTTTCAAAGTATGAAAAAGATGAGGAGGAACAGTGTACAGAAAGAGGGGGCTCTGAAAGATTGGGAGCCACTAAAAGTTACACACTTAGCACGAGTCAGCAACATCAGAACCCTGCAAGTGGAAAACCCCAACACAAATATTTGCCACACTCTGAGCAAAGCCCATCAGCTCTGGCGAGGTGAGTTACACAGGAAAGGGCAATGATCACCTGCAGTGATCCACGACACCTTGAGTCACTGCAACCATCTCATTTTGGGGAGAAAGGGGTATTAAAGCGCAGCAGCAGCAGATGTAAAAGGGTCTGTACCCCTATGAGAGAATACATTCCCTTTGGGTTTCACTAGTTCCTAAATCAGTCATGCCCGAAAGCCTTCAAAGTTTCTTGCTCAGTGTGAACTCTGACATTGCTGAACTCTGATTCCTACAGCACACTCTGATTCCTATGCATGAAGTACCAGACCAAAAACCAGCTCCTTTGTCCAGGGAAGGAGGAAAATACAAATACAAACATCATCTAATTGCTTAGGCTGTCCGCAAATATGGATCTCCTTTGACAGGGTTAACAATACTAAAATCTTTCTCTACTTTTTGAAATGTTGAAATAAGTTTTTAAAAACAGCACCTAATCAAGACTGTTCCATTCCAACAGACTGAATCAGTTCCTGCGCTCTGCACTCCTGCACAATATTTTAAGTTAGCTAAACATGTTCACTGTCATCAGTAGAATTAAAAAAAAAAAAAAATACATCAAACTGTTCCAGGATAACGTCTAAGTAAGACATTAGAAAATGGGAAGAAATCAAAATTTTCTTTTACTTTGTAAATATCCAAAATGTTTCTATGTTACACACTAAATGAAACAACAGGTAAGCACTGCTACATAAACGAGTGAATAGTCTGAAAAAAATCTCAGCCAATGTAATAAGTTAATTTTAAGCCCTTTAAAAAGGGAAGATGACATTTTCACACAAGTTGGCTACTTTAAATTTTAATAATATTGCTGAGAAGCTTTTTATAATTACATAAAAAATTGATGTGATGTCAGGAGAAAGCACTTCAAGTGCTGCTGTGAGTTTTTACCTTGCACCTACATCTACTGAAAGTCTCTTGTTTACCTACTGCATCTTTTCCATATGCTGCATCTTAGGTATCTATGCATGGCCACAACATATAGAGTTTAAAAATCAACATTTCAGAAAAAAAATAATCTATGAATACAAATCCTCTATTTCCATAAAACCCCACAAAGTAATAACGTTCTGCTACAATTAAAAAATGTTTATTCTCTACTTCTTCCTACTAATTTTGAGATTTTATACAAATTATTTACACTAGAAAAGTTCAGTTGCAAATGGGAAGAATACTCAATACTCAGGTGTAGCAGTGCCAAAAGAGAGAGGGACTGTTTAAAGAATTCTGCAAACCAGGAAACCAGACCAAAACATACATCATATAATGGAAGTTAAAAGGACTAAATAAAAATGGAATGAACACACTTTTAAATGTGAAATATTAATTACTAAAACCTTTATATTAATTACTAGGAGCTTTGAAAACCAGGAATTGGTACCATCAGAAACTGCTTGTTACTATGGCTGTTCTGCTTAAAGTATTGATATACACCTCTAAAAAGAATAACTAGAAAAGTTCATCAAAAATAAAAAATGCAGTGCACTAAAAGTGATAGAAATCTGCATGGTACCTGCAAGAAACTGTATTTCACTGAATTTTCAAATTAACTATGGTCCTAGGCTTGGGGAGGGAGAAGATCCCTGGATTTTAAACCTTTTGAGCCTGTGCCACAGAGAAACAGAACAATACACAATAATGCACGTCCTTTCACCTCTGTGTGCATATTAGAAAAAAGGGCTTTTCCTCACATATTTACTGTGCCTCTCCTTTGGATGATGGCAACTCCAACAGCACAGCACAAACTGAATGAAAGACCCACTGCTGCAACGGAGAGATCTGATTTATAGATCTAAAAGGAGAATGAAATTCATCCTTGCACCAGCAGCTTCAATGCAGGATGGTGGCAAGGGTTAAAAACCAGCAGCAGTCAGGCACAGACACACTGGTGAAAATTCAAGGGACTTGTACTACAGAACCCAGAAAAAAAAGAAAAAGACAAAATCATA
This sequence comes from Emberiza elegans, assembly GCA_024865655.1. Taxonomy (NCBI): domain Eukaryota; kingdom Metazoa; phylum Chordata; class Aves; order Passeriformes; family Fringillidae; genus Emberiza; species Emberiza elegans. The sequence goes on along the minus strand of JALJVW010000197.1, from coordinate 4,033,445 downwards.
AGGCTCGGTGATTGGTGAGCTCCCGAAACGATAGCACAGGTCAAAGCACTGGAAAAACAAACTTTAAAGTCTACGTGCAGTGCCTTTTGCAAAAGTTACTAAGATACAGTGGAGGGTCAACAGAAATGAGAAGAAAGCATAAAGGCAGATTTCCAGCATGAACCACGAGTGATTTAAAAAGAGAAGGAGTGATTTCTGATAAGATCTCTGAGAATTCAGTGCTGCTCCTCTGCAGCCTGTTTTGCAGAGGTGGCCCAGATTAGCTGCACGCCTGTCTATTTTTACATACATTTAAATTAAATAAATAAATAGATTGTCAAATGAGATTAGTTTAAAATATTTTCCCAGAAGATGTACAGGCTTTGAAGAGGAACACAGAAAAGCTTTTAGGTATGCAGATTTGTTCACTGATTTCTTTGTGGGTTTGTTTTGCTAAAAAATAAAACATTCTGTATCAAAAGCTGGATGAATACACAGGTTAATAGCTTTACTAATTCAAAACATACATGCCACAACACAACATTATTTTTAAGGTGAGCAGATTTTGCTGCAAGGAATCAGAACAATGCTGAATATAAAATCACAGAAATAGGAACACAATATCTATTTCTTTATCTGCAGTTGTCAATTGCCAGAAACTTCAAAAAGCCAAGACGGACTGTGACAATTAGTATAAAAGCAACTGGGTTAAGTAACACACATTAGAAGTTTTAATCACATTAAGATTGTTTCGTTTCTTACAAAGAAAGCAAATTCTGAGCAGCCACAAGTGATGCAGCATTCGCTTTGTAACTGATCCCCACAGTGAATCTCCCTCGATTGCAATACGTTCTAAGGCATTGAAAAGAAAGCAGTGCACCCTGCCACATCCTGCAAATCACGAAAATAAATCCCGGCTTCAGTAAATGACCCGGTTTGTTTAAACTCTGCCTGGAAATGCAAGCCCAGGCACTGCACCCCAGCCACGCTCCCCTGCAGCACACACACCTCCCATAGCACAAAACATGCTGCAACTACAGGCTAAAATCCACGCTCCCAAAGTCCATTTATTAACAAAAGATTGACACGGAGAGAGACACTACCTACCCACAAATACATCATCATCTTGAAAGAAATCAAGGGCTCTGTCAGCAAACAGAAGTCTCCTTACTTCACCAAGTATGTCTGGAAGGAAAACTGAAAACAGTGGGTAGAAAATCTTGCCTTTTTTTCTGTCAAGTCCTCACAGTTCTCTTCTTATACAAGGTATTTTTTTTTAGTTTGTTTATGAGAACAGCATTCGTGCAGTGGCTCTTTCTGCGTGCGGAGTGACTTGCTTCAGGCTGTCTTTTTTCTTCCCTTTTTCTCCCTAACTCAGTCTGTCCTTTCTTTACTGTCAAGCTTGCTTAGGTAACAGTTCTTGGTGTATCTATTTAATGAGCAGGTCCGTGCACTAAAGGCAGCCAACTACACTGGAGAGGGGGGTGGGGGGAGAGAGAAAAAAAAAAAAAGTAATAATAAATAAATAAATGGGAATATACCACTTCCTGATTATTATTATGGGATCTACCGACGCCCCCTCTGTAGGAATTTTACAGGAGGATTTCTAAGACGTCTTGAGGGAGGGGGGAATCCTCAGAGTGACTCTGGTGGCTCTGGAGCCATTACCTCTCCCTGCTGAAGGACCCAGTTCACAAATCCCGCATTTGAGAAATTTTTAAACTCAAAGCAAAGCTCCTGCAGAAAAGAAAGGAACATGTACTGCACCCTGCTTCTCCTTTATCTCTTTAAATGTACTTCAGATAAAAGCTGCATCCAGTCAGGTCAAGGCCTTTCCCAATCTTATTACGCTCACACAGGAGTGCTCAACACACTTTTCTACAGCCATCTACTGTCTCCACTGTGTTATTGCTGCTCTTCGTGCTGCCAGCACCCGAAACTGGGAGTACAAACAGTAAATCAGACCACAGCAAAAGTGTTTGGGCTGATTTGATTTATTTTTGGTAGGATTTTTTTTTTTTCCTTACTGTAATAGATACTTCAAAATCAAAGTTATGATTGTGATTTGCATATTTAATAAAGGTTAATAAAGAGAACTGCATCTTTTGCTCCTTTTTTTAAGTTGAATGTACATTATGTAAATGAGTGAGCATGCAAGGGAGTCAAGGTTTTTTGATTGACAATTGGACTTTTATCCTTTGCTACAAGAAAATACTTTTAACTCATTTAACCCATCTCATTAAAAGACACAATATAATTAGTAAATTAATTAGCATCATCCTCAGGTGAGAAACAAGTTTAAAATGTAAAAGTCTTATTTACTTTTAAGGCTGCATTATTGGGTTTGAGAATCCTGCCTGGCCTTGGGAACTGGTGCATGCCTCACCCTGACCATGGCACATTTTGGGTACTGATGTGGAGAACTATTCACACAGTCTCTCTACCATAAACTCCATATCATAAATCAATAATTACTAAAGAGATGAGATATAAAAATGATCATGGGAATGAGATTAAACAGAAATTTTGCCTTGTTTTTATGTTTGATTATTTTATTTGTTTTCTTTGGTCACAAACTTCTCACTTCTTAAAAAAAATCCCAATCTTTTTTACCTAAAGACTCCAATCCATTCACATATTCAGCCTGACCATACAAGGTAAAATATCACCTAAATAATTAAAATACTTTAACTAAATTGCACCAGGGCAGGTGGCAAATGGAGAGGCACCTGCTGAAACAGCCCATAAAGAGGAGATGGAACAGCAAAGCAAGACTGGGGGGAGCAAACTGAAATCCACAGCACTAAACCAACTGGAATCTGCCTCAGATTCACCAGGGTGAAGTCCAAGTAAAAATAACTGCTGTGGCACGGACAGTTCAGAGCTGATTAAACAGCGAAATGAAGCAATCAATTCATGTGGCACCTCACGCTAAGATTTCAACAGAGAAGTTTATACAGATAAACAGATATACATACACACACAGAGCTATTTATGCGTCATCTATAAAATGCTACAGCCAGCCAAAACGTTGTTGCCTCTTTTAGTGGAGGCAAAAGGCAAAGATTTAACACAGGGATACCTAAAGTGATAATTTTTAACGTAATGTGCAACGACAATAACATTTATATAAGTTTAGTGAAACAAAGGCACTTCCTTCACCTGGGCAGACTACAAGAGGAAAAGAAAACCCTTTGGTTTCCAGTTTTGAGTTTTTTAAATGTTCTGTCAATTTAGCCACCAACACTCAGCTCTCCACCAGGCCTAACCCAGTCACCTTTAAGGTGAACACCTTCACCTCCTTTCATCTCCTGCATGGAGCACTGTGTTCTGTAGTCACTTACACTGTAATAAACCTGAAATATCATGTTAGAATGAATTACATTATACTGGTTAGGCCGAAAATACATTTTCTGATAATGTATCTGAACATCTGCCAGCCAGCAGTTCTTTCTATCTGTGCACCTCAACTGAACACAGGAGGTTTTAGAATTTTCAAAGGCTAGTTAAAGATTTTATTAATGTGATAGAAGACTGTGCACAGGTATTGCTTATAAATCACTTCTCTATCAAAATTCCCCTGTTTTGGAGCATAGCACAGGCAGCAGATGAAACTTCAGGGAATGATGTCCCAAGGCTTTCAACTATTCTCTCTGTATTCTAAAGTCTCTTCATTATTAAATTGGTTACTCAGCCAATTCTTCACATCTTATTCCTCCAAACAAAAGGAACAAATTGTAATGTTGCTGTACAATACTATTCACTTGAAGTGCTTTATTTTTCACACAGATATTATCCAATACTTTGTTAGATCAGCTGTAGTTCCTGTGCAGGTAGAAAAATGTGGATAAAAAATGACTGAAAACAGATATATTCCTCTGGTTTTTGCACCTATGGCTGAAGTTTAAACTGAACCCTCTTTGCTAAGGTCACCTCTTACACGTTCTGGATTTGCAAACAATGTGAAAAAAAGAAATTGAAGGTACTGACCACAATCATTTTAACAAAGGCTGGTCCAAGAGAGCTGACATCGAGTTCAGGTCAAAGGCTACGGAAATCAATGGGAACCTTGGTGTTCCTTGAAAAAACAGTAGTCAGAAACCCTGATACCAATCTGGGTGTTTGCTGTTGGCTGCTGTAATGGCCCAGCTCCCCTGATGCTCCCCAAGATGTTCACATGGGGCTCTCAGGTGCCGTCAGCCTCAGCACCAGCATTGCTGTGGGAGCTGGTACCACAGCCTGAACTTACATAATCAATCAGAATGTCATTTATTTTCCCTACAGAATCACGAGGGATTGCTGAGATATTAAGGGCAGATAAAAATACTTGGTAATAGTAACAAGGAAACAATAAAATTTGTGCTCCTAATTAATCAAGATTAGTTATATATGCGATCAGCACATTCTTATTGGCACCTAAACAGTTCCCATTTCTAAAAAATCAAGCTCTAGATTCTAGGAGTTCCATTACCTTATTAAAGGACCATAATTCACAGACATAACTTGGCATATTTATTAATGACACAGAAGATTGGAAATAGCACTGATATTGCTGCTTACTGCATTGGAAGATAAGAAAATGCAGACTAAGTTCCTCCTTTTGCAAGGGATATAAGACTCCTAAGAACTGCAGGAATATTAAAACAAGCTCAGTGTTAGATGGTATAATCTGTTTTTCTAGGTGCTATATGACCATATAGAAGGGTATCAAAATCATAGATTTGACTAATGGACTGCAAAGACAAAACTTACTGACTTTAATGAGTTTATATTTTCAACTAACATCTCTGTTCTTCCAACTCTAAACCAGAGGGATTTAATAATTCTTAAAAACCAAAAAAAAAAAAAAAAAAAAAAAAAAACAAAAAAAAATAGGAGGGAGGCAATGTGATGGTAATTATTACACTGCCATGGCTGGTAATAAACTGGTTTCTTTTACTTCAAGTTCCCTAAGAAAAGATACAAATGATGCACATGATACATGAGCTGCAACAACGTTAAAACCTCACATAATTTACACAGAATATAAAAAATAATTTGAAGCATTTAGAAAGCTAGAAATATTTGTGTTTGTGCTTAACTTCCACACCTTAACAGCCTCATCTATTATGGCTGTATATGAAATGAAAAACTGCAAATTGTTCGGAGATATGGAAACAAAACGGAGTCCTTAATCTGTTCTTGTGTCACTTTAAGGGGGTTTTTGCTGTATTTTGTCTGGCTTTTGCTTTTTGGAGTTCAGCATAAATGCAAAAGAGCAACTGAAGTGCAACTTTATGTTGGTTTATAAACTCTGTTTATAAAAACAGCTCCGTTAATTTATAAACTCTGTGTTTTCACCACACAGTTTTTGGTTTTGTGGGTTTTTTTTGCTTGGTTGGGTTTTTTCATTTTGTTGTTGTTGGTTTTGTTTGATTTTTTGTTTGTTTTTTTTGGGTTTTTTTGCTTTTTTCCATTTTCAATTAATTTCTATTGCTTTAGCCCTTCTGTCACTTTTTGATGCAAGAAATTGATTTCTGTGCTCATTTGCTCTACAGCAAGGTCAGAATATTGTCCCAGGAAAGCCTGAGGAGCAACCAGCCAACAACCTGGTCATTAAAGCTGAGCACAATTTAAACTCCTGGTCATTAAGGCTCTTTAAAGCACAATTTCGAACCCCCAGTTGGGACTGGTGGGTGCCATGAATTGTGCTCAGTGCACACTCCAAGGGGGCAATCCCACATTCCCCAGTCCCACACTCCATGGCACACGTGTGGGATGCACAGAGCTGATCACTGCCCACAGAACCAGCAACGTGAAACTTTGCTTTCCCTTTCTTTAAGAGAGGAATAGCAGATTTACCTTTCCAAACAAGCCGTGGGTCTGCTGGTGGATAAAACCAGCACTGAGAGAGAAAAGAAACAACGGGAAGGATTCCACTGATGGATGAATGGAAAAAGAGATTTGCTTTTTTAAATAAACTTTAGGTTTGCTGATAAATGAAATTAGACATTGAAAGATGAAACAATGGAGAAGAAAAACCCCTAAATTCCTTAAGAGTTAAAAATTAAAAGGGAGGGTTATATATTAGAGGGGAATCTTTCGTATCAGGTGTTTTGGGAAGTCTGAACCTCTTAAGCACCTCAGCCAATGGGGAAAGAGAGAAGGGAAATGTGGCTGGAAATTTGGATAAAAAGGAGGCTGCATCCTCCAAAAATCTGAAAGACCCCAGGGGAATGATCCATGGGCTCTCCCTTCATTCAAATAAAGTTAAAGGACTCCTCTGTCTCCTTTTTGAATATAAACCTCTGGTGCTTGTGGATTAATTTTCCTAACACTTAGCACAGCAAAGTGATGGGAAGAAAACCATGAGTGTCTGGTACAAACCCTTCACTTGTGATGTGTCTGGAACAAAGTCTGGCTTATTTCTCCCAACACTCAAACATCCTATCCTGACAAAACTCAGGGTAACTAAGTGACTATAAATAAGCCAAATTATTAGTGATCATTGTTCAGTTGGTAACAGCTCAATCAATCAATAATTTCAACGGCAGGTGCTGCTTCTTCACTCTCTTTGGTGAGAACAGACTCAGCCAACATTTCTGCCAAAGAGAGCCCTGGCAGCCACAGGAAAACCTCACATAAACCCTCCTGGGTTTAGGATCTCAGCTGGACTCCAGCTTCAGTCTGATCAGTGTTACTGCGGGCTGATGATGCATTTGAATTTACTTAAATAAGGTCTGTGAAAGAAAAGTTTAACACAAGGGCACTGGGATCAGAATTTACCTGCTGCAAGAAAAGAGTTTTAACTAAATTCCCTGAAATGTTACTATGGCTCTCCAATTTTCTTCCGTACAACACCCAGGTGTGTGTGCAAATCTTGATTTTAGATACTCTGCTATAGAGCTCACAAAAAGAAACAAATCTGTTTCAGCATGTAATCATTCACACATAAACAAAGCAAGCTGGATATCAAATATTGAGTACTGGTAACAAGTGGCTCTCAATTCATCTGTTCCTTGAGAACTTTGATTGGTTGAATGAAACTGAATGAATTAAGTATCTCAGGACACTCTGGAGCAGAAAAAAGAAACTAATGTCATCAGTAAAATTACCTCCAGGCAAATGTTTGCTTAGCTTTAGTCAACATCTTCTTTCCAGGGCCCATAAAATCTTTGCTTCAAGAGAACACAAAGACAACTCACAGTCTTATAATGCATTTTTAAAACCTGGCAGAGGGTATTTCCATCTTCACAGTGGGACACAATTATATTCTCCTTAGAACAGATTAATCTGAAACCAACTACTGCTAACTACTATCTAGTTATTGAAGCACAGAAAAAAAAATCTCTTTTGAAGATATTACACTCAAATTTGCTTCAGGTAAGGATGTGCTCCCCAGGAGTGGAGGCAGCTCATCCCATTGCTCAGGTGACACCAGCCCCATGCTGCTGCTGGCAGAGCCATCAATCAGCTCACATCAGCTGATGCAGGGACCTGATGGGCTGGGAGAGGGATGGCACTCAGACAAATAAATAAAACTTGCCACACTCGCATAATAAATCAATACTAAGTTGTCTTTAGGAGTTCTTCCAAGTAATTGCAACTACTCTAAGGTAAGATTTGGTTTTAAAAATGGGAGTAGGGGTTAACATTTGGTAATCATCACTAATATGATAAAAGGCTCCTATTACCAATGACTTAAGGACTTCTTCCCTGTAATTTTCAGTTTATGAGTATATAAATTGCTTTGTTATTTAGTGCAGGCTCCTTAAATCCTGAAGTCTTTATGCACTGGATGATAACAAATGGATCAGTTTTACCACTTCTAATAGTTCAGTAAATCATGGAACAGCCTACCTTTCAGCAGAGCCATCATACAGAGCTTATCACAGCAAACCTATCAGCTGCTATTTCTGTTCTATATCTGACAAAACTAATTCATGCTCTGTCCTCTCCTCTCACTTGTTTTTTAACAAGGTGAGAACAGCCTCCTGACTGAGGCTGGCTTCTATCAGTGTTCTCATTTGGTGAGGGACAGGCACGTCCTCAGTGTGTGCTGAGCACAGTGCTCCCAGAGCTGATGGCAGCACCGGTGTACAGCAGCCCTGCCATGAAAAGAGGTGAAAAATCTCCTTCTCTGCCACCTGAACTCCAGGGAACAGCAGCAGAACCAACGAGGCTCCAGTTTTGCTCCCAGTATCAGAAAAGCCTCTGCAGCAGTGTCCTGGTGGAGTAATGCCCATGGACAAGTGACAAATGTGGAGACACGGGGACAGGGTTTTAGGGAGGCACTGCAGGGGCAAGGAATGGAAAACTACAAAACTAATCCTGGCTATTCAGAGAGAAAAGAGAGAACAGGAGTTACATAAGAGGATTGAGATATCTACAAAAGCAGACAAAAAGCTGATGCTACAGGTGCTAATCACTCCCAGGGTATGAGCAGTGCACAAGGACAGCCCTGAGTTAACTCCATTAACAAAACAGCTGAGTTGGGCATTTTTGAGACAATTGGTGTCTCACTATTGCTGTCTCATTAAGGTTGGGGATTTTAATACCACATCACTACTGCAGAGTGTAAAACCCACACAGCTGCTGGGGTACTTCTTGCACAGCAGTGGCTGTGTTTAACCATCGGGAACTCACATTTTACACACTGAATTCCCCTGTCAGGTACACAAAGTGATGGTCTGGCAGCGGCATCAGCCTGGAAACAACAACTGTCTTCAGCATCTTCTACTCCTCATTCTCAAGGAAATCAGAGCCTGTCTGAGGAGCTCTAATGGCACCATCACATAGAGAAAAGGAAGCCGTGAGGCTGCTCTTTAATAAATCAATGCCTCTTTGGCTGCCTTCCAGACCACAAAAACACTTTGGGCATCTATGCCTGCCTTTCATTTTGTGACTTGTAGGACCCTCTCCATCATCTTGATGTCTGCAGATTTTCTCCATTGCCCTTTTTCTTTTTTTTTTTTGGCTCCTACCATGAGACTCACAGAACATGTGCCTTTAAGATGTCTCAGACTATGTTCTTCCAGAAACACTTGACATTTTCTGAAATCTAATATTTGTGTATTATAGACAAATAAGTAGTGAGACAATAACTAAGGCTGCATCAGTGCTTTCCTAAAAAATGCAACGTGCTGTATGCACATGCATGGCCAAATGGTTCTGACTTTCACAAGTGGTCTCAAATCATTTTTGACATCACTTCAAAAATACCGGGAAATTTCTGCCCACCAGTCCAAACCCTGAGAGGGAACCCAGGGCATGCCAGGAGACAAAAAGAGATGAAGAGTGCTTTGTGGCAGTGTGGCAGAGGGAATGTCTTCCTGGCATCTTGGAGCACCACACATCTGAGAATGGCTGGGAATGCAGCTATCCATGCACTCTGTCCATGGTCTGCTCTTGTTCACCCTGGAAGCTTCAAAGCAGCAAGACTCATTTCTAGGATTTCTTTAAACAGAAACAGGATTTCTTTAAACATGGCTGTCTTTGAAGTAGGGGTGTTCCTAGAAGAAAGCTAAATGGAACACAACTCTACAGGAGCTGTAGTAGTCGAGCAGCTGGTAAATGCACACAGCACTGCTCCGAGGAACACTCGGGGACAGAAGATTGTGATAGCACCTGATAACCAGGTCACTGTACCACTTCCAACGTTCCCACAGTAGAAATAGTTTTTTTCCTCATCTTAAGAATAATTTGGGAGCATCCAGCTTCTTGCAAAAGGTCAGATTTAGAAAAGTTTTCCCTGCGTGTTTCAAGCAGTACAAACCACGTCAGTGTTCTGCTTCTAGACCCACTTGCACAGCCACCACCAGGCAATCATCAAACCAACCTGGGAGAACTTCACATTCCCCCACTGCCCTCCAGTTCTATCAGAAATTCCTTCAGCAGAACAAAGCTGCATTGCCTGAATATTCATTCTCACAATTAAAAAGTTCACTTCTCACACAGTTCTTCTGCCTGAAATCAGAATACATCCTCTCCCCTCCCATGAGCTGCCAGTCCTTTCTGTTATTAAATTGATTGTACATTAGAGATGCTGTGTTTACCTCAGACACTCTCCATTAGGAGGGATCCAGCCTGTACACTAAATATTTAATTGGTGTTCTGAGATGCTCTGAATCTATGTATTTTCTATTTTCCTAGGGGGTTCATGGTTCACATCAGCTGGATACTCCTTTCCCAGCAACAAAATGCAAAGTTAACTATTTCCAGCAGCAAATGCACAGGTACTGACACTGGAAAAAAACCCAAAAAATTATATCCTGTTCTGAAAACAGTGACATTCTGGAACTATAACATCTGTCTCAAACCAAAATGTAGGTTCTTCTGCTAGTACGGGCTGATAATACTTTGTGCGTGAGTCATAGCTGAGATTTTTTTCTTTTCCCATCTCAGGAGGGAAATTCTCCAGTAGCATCACAAGGAGGGGTTGTTCCTCCCTTCCATCAGAGACAAATCACCCCCACACCATCCTGGTGCAGCCCAGGGTTGGTGCTCAGCTCTGAAGCACCTCCCAGGACAGAAGGTTGGTGGTGTTGTGAGCAGAAAAGCTGCCCATTTCTTTAAAAGGTTGCAGAGTTCACAGGTTGGGCCAGTCGCTGCCAGGGTGCAGTTCTGTTTGTTATTGTTATCACCTGTCCTTTTTGTTAACTACCTGTGACTGGTGGTCGTAGTTTATGGCAGAGATAATTCATGCTATATATGTGTATAAATATTGTAGAATCTAAGGTGTGTCTGTGATCACCCTGGCTGGGAGCAGAGCCTCATGGTTATTTAATTAGTTCCCAGACAAGGTTAAGATAATATCAAGTCTGTTAACGTATGAAAGAAACCTTCCTGGCCCACGATTGATACAAGATCATCATTCCCACAGTGGACTCCACATTTTCAGCTGAGCATCAGTGGGAAGATGCCCTGCACCCAAGACCTGCACATTTCAAGGGCTTGGGAAAAAATAAGATTGTTAAGTGAATTTACAGGTTTTTTTCCCCTAGATTTACAGCTGCTTCTTTGGGGTTTTCAAAAAAAATCTGTGTTTAAAGGTGGAAGAGAATAGTAAACAATTACAGTACCAGACCTTTAATGTATTTTGGACTATTATCATTCAGGTAAATTAAAAAAATAATCCTAATTTCAAATTAAATGATAGCTACAATTAGATTTTAAATATCTGCATTAGTGGAAGCAGGAGTGTAAATGAGGTATGAGATATGCTGGATTTGGGAGCCTAATAATTCAGCCAAAACTCAAAAAAATAAAGTACCTTTTCAAAGATCATGCTGCCAGGTTTTACCTTGGGCACTGTGGCAATATCATGTGAAAATTCCTGGGAGATTTCATTCCAAAAAAATGGGAAATGCCAGTTAAAGTGTCAAGAAAAAAAGAACAAGAGGGGAGTTAAATTATTTGTTTTTTTCCAGTGCCCACAGGTTTTAGATACAAATGTATGAGCACAAAAGCATGTGCCTGGAATTCTCAGTAAGGAGAATGTTTACAATACCTTTATGGGAAGTAGCAAACTGATGATTGGTTATCTGCATCACAGAAAGGCCCTCACCATCGTTTGATCATGAAAAATTGTGGGAATAAAACAGGAGATTAATGCAATCTACCTTAAAATTCCCAGGCTATGTGTTAAGTAAAAAAAAAGGTACACCAGATATCAAAGATGCATCTGAACCATAAAGTATTTGGGGCAAAGGCAGTATCTTACTCCTTGCTTGTAAAGTGCCTGTAATTTATGGTGCTATATAAATGATTTTTAACAATGATGAAAACAGTTGTAGAAAGCAGTAGTTCAGAGGAGGGGAAAAAAAAAAAAAAAAAAAGAGAGAAATGAGCTGATAGCATATGAAGCAATCTCCAGCACGTAGGGAAAACCAACCAAAAGGTAATAAAACTATTCATTATGTGCTCTTTGGAGGGCAGCTGCTCTCAAGTACCAAAGTGACCTTGAGATGAGCGCCACTTCTTTTACTTTCAGTGTTGTACTCAAAGAGATCTTAACAATCCAAAGGCAGAGATAACGACTGCATGAAGAGAGAAATGCTGGAAATAGAGCAGGTGAGCACTGAGTGCATCGGTATTTTTGCCCATTACCTATGAATAACAGCCTGCGTGGCATTTGATTGCATGCTTGGGATACATCTGTAGCCACTCCTTCCCAGGAAGGGCTCAAATTTCTGGTATTAGTGGAGCATAGAAAATGCCTGTGATCTGATGCACTTTGGTTTTATATCTCCCTCTCCCTAAGCCACCCTGTCTTTAAAGAAAACAGAGGTGATCAAAGCTTCAAAATACACAACAGCACACGGATGTGGAGGAAAAACCTCCCCGAAACAAGGTCAGCTTCTCCCAGGGGTGAGAAACAACAAAGATGCTAAAAATCGGCAGAGCATTTTTGCCTTTCTTGACTTCTTGGCTCATAAAATGGATCCTCCAGATACCATGGTGCAAATATGAAAATACCAGCTTGGGATTTCTTCCATTTCTCATCAGTTTGTCCCCCAGTAGCTGCTGATGTTGGTGATTGCCTCAGGCAAGGGGCAGGACCTTGAACCTGGCTCCACCTCTCCAGCCTGTCCAGGCCCACACAGGGAAAAGTGTGAAACTCCGAAAATTACACTTTTTTTTCCTAAACAATTTTTTTTTGCTGCAAGCCTTTGTGAAAAGAATAAAAATGAGTTGACTAAAGGTGTTTTTAAAATTCTGTACTTCACTTGTCTTCCAACACCCAGTATAGCTCCTTCTTGAGCCCAGAACTTCAAGATGGCACAAAACTATTGTCAGCTTGATAAAACATACATTTTGTGTGTTTGGTGTAGCTTCTTTTAATTCTCTATCCTGCTTCCTGGGGACTACATGGAGTCTTTTTTGGGATTTTGTACCAAGAAAGCCATTCCTGTTGAACACAAAGACTTGGCTTTCAGGACAAGTTGGGATCTTGCTGCAGAATAGAACAAAGACCACTTACAGTTCATTTATTCTTACTATTAAAAAAGTTGAGACTAAGAACAAATACAGACTATTAAGAACAAACACAGACTTCTAAAATCCTGACCTATCCAAAACCAAGATTTCTCTCTTTATCCAACAGTATGGTGTATGTGCATGTCAACCACAAGTCAGACAGACTAGATCCTTAACTGTATTTATAGATATATATAATAAAAATACATACTAGTATGTATATATTTGCATATTAATATTGATTCGTGCATTTCTGGGTTTTTTTAAGGTGAATTTATTTTTCCTTGTAATTTTGGTGCTTTGAAAAAAACTGGCAGCCTCTTAGAAAAGCATAATGAAATGTTTTTGTATAGTAGCACACCTGACCAGTTTAAACAAGTAAAGTTTAGAAAGATTTTACAGAACAGAAAAAGACCATAAACATCAAAACAGGGACATGATAGACATATTAAAATCAATATTCCTTCATTCTCTCTACTTGAAAGAATACTGGTTCAAGATGTCAGTGTGGCTCAGTGAATATTAGTCTCTAAAATACCACATTGTTTGTATTGTTCATGTAAATTTGTTTGGTTTTTTTTTCAGTTCTTACCATATTTTCAATGTTTTTCCTGTTCCCTTTAAAAATCTTGTTGCTCAGTCTGTTCTTTTATAAATGAGTAAATGAGAAGAGAAATCCACCATGCAGAAGGACCAAAGAGGGTGTTAAAAATACAACCCAACTACCTGCAGCTGGAAAACCCTGGGGTTTCACTCTTTTCAGCCAGGTGCAAAAGAAAAGTAAATAGTTCAAGGCAACAGCACTACCCATGCAAAGCCACACAACCCCCATCCAAGCCAGAAAGGCCTCATGGAAACACCCAGGGGAAAACAAACAAACAACAGCAACCCAAAACTTGCAAAATAACCAAATCAACCAAGAAAAACAAAACAAAACAAAACCCAAACCAACCAAACAACAACACCCCAAAAAACCAAAAACAAAACAAAAGCAAAAAACCCAAACAAACAAACCAGCAAAAAAAAAGGTCCAAAAAAACCAAACAAAAAAGCACCCAAACCCACAAACCCTCCAAACCGCACTGTAAACTAGATAGCATTTCCTGCTTGAATTAGGTGTGACACTAAAGGGACCATGATCTTTGCCAGTCAAATTGCCTCAGCAACAGCAGAGGTTGAAATAATAAGTCAGGATAGTGTAAACACTGTTAAAGCTGTGAACTCAAAGGTCTGGTTTCCAGATGATCAAAGAGAAACTACAAAAGCTGCGTGAAAAAAGAGCTCCCTCTCAACAAACACAAACTAAGCAAGAAAACCTTTCTTCTTTTCTAGGCCAGCATCCCTGCTCACAGCGAGTGCTAAGCAGCAGGAGCTGTGTGCAGTCACTGTGCACACAAAGTCTGAACCAAAAGTTGCTGTTCTGAGTGTGCAGGAGCTGTTCCCAAATCCTGACTGGATCTGGGATTGGGCATTGCTGAGTGCAGGAGCTGTTCCCAAATCCTGACTGGGTCCAGGACTGGCATTGCTGAGTGCAGGAGCTGCTCCCAAATCCCAACTGGATCTAGGATTGGGCATTGCTGAGTGCAGGAGCTGCTCCCAAATCCTGACTGGATGGCATTGCTGAGATCCTGACTGGCATTGCTGAGTGCAGGAGCTGTTCCCAAATCCTGACTGGATCTAGGATTGGGCATTGCTGAGTGCAAAGCTGTTCCCAAATCCTGACTGGGTCTAGGATTGGGCATTGCTGAGTGCAGGAGCTGTTCCCAAATCCTGACTGGGTCTAGGACTGGGCATTGCTGAGTGCAGGAGCTGTTCCCAAATCCTGACTGGATCTAGGATTGGGCATTGCTGAGTGCAGGAGCTGTTCCCAAATCCTGACTGGATCTAGGATTGGGCATTGCTCACGTTTGAGCAGCAGGAGAAAGAGAGCACTGGGATATTAAATTCATTTTGGGTACCTTCTCAGCAGCCCTTAAACTGTCTAAATATATTATCTTCTGTCCTTTCATAAATTTTCCACTTGTGAACTATTCCCTGTCCCTGATTTCTGTGTACAGATATGAGTTTAAACACACATTGAGGAACTGCTGAATTCCATACAAAGTCACCCAAACCAGACAGGTACTTCAGTGCAAGCATTGCTTCAGCCTCACCAAAAATTCCTGTAGTCCTTCAGTTCCAGCAATTATGAAGCACCACACAGAGAAAATCCTTGACTGGGCAAAAATCAAAGTGGAATTCAAAAGAAAGTGGTGCTTGAACAGCAGAAAAGCCTCTGCCTGCTGTTCTCAGAGAGAGATGCCAAAACAACACCAGGACAGGAATGGAAAGTTTTCTGAATAGCATTCCATCAAGAGCAGAGTCAGGACATTACCTAAAGGCCTCTTAACTATCCCTGAAAGAATTCAAAGAAGCCTGAAGTGAGTGGCACCACTACTGAACAAAGTGTAGCAAACATTTTATTCTCTTGATCCAAGGGCCCCATTAGCAGTCAGCATTTGAAGAGAACACAATCCTTGTGGTGAAAGGCCATGGCACTTGAAACATGAACCTCAACAGTGTTCATTACCTTGCTATTGTCTTAAGTTGCAATAATATTAAGCAGCAAATTGGAGTTTTATATAGTAACGTTATGAGTTACTATAGCTGGGAAGGCTCCTAAAATTTAGCACAACTGCCAAGCAAGACTGCAATTGAAATTTACACATTTCTAGTTGCCTTTTTTTGGCACACGTTTATTTCAAGCTAAGTTAAAATTTAAATGAAATCATGTCCCTACAATTAATCTTTCTCCCAGTCTTTTTTAGATCTCATTTCCAAGATTTTTTTTTTCTGA
The DNA here is from genome assembly GCA_024865655.1 of Emberiza elegans. Taxonomy (NCBI): domain Eukaryota; kingdom Metazoa; phylum Chordata; class Aves; order Passeriformes; family Fringillidae; genus Emberiza; species Emberiza elegans. The sequence goes on along the minus strand of JALJVW010000197.1, from coordinate 4,017,673 downwards.
GCTGCGATGTGTATTACTCTTTATGGAATGTCTGGGAATAGAGTTGGTAAGACACTGAGTGAGAATACTCCAAATTCATTGCATGTCAATGTGTGATACAAATCAGGAACCAAAAATATATCTCCTTATTGATCTCACCTACCTGTATCTCCACCTACACCTACAGGGAGAATGAACACAGCTCACTGCAAGAATATCTACAGGAACTACAGCAGCATCACTCTAAGCCACTTGTCTGGCACATCAAATGCAGCACACGTGAATTGCTAAGGAAAAGATGAGCAGCAAACACACGGGGTTGAGCCACCTTTAGTAGTTATGTCCCCTTTGAACCATTTTTCCTTTAAGGGACATGTAGCACTTGGTAGTTCCAGATTACTCTTCCAGGCAAAACGCACACACACTGTTCACAAACGCAGACCAAGGGGTTTTCAGAGGAAAGGCAAAAAGTGACATTTTTTCATTACCACCTGTCCTGTTTTGCAGAAATGCTATGAAGTACGCATTGCTCTCTGGTAACAAGACATCAGTGACTCACAAAACAAGCTCATACCCATTTCTTTGCCTCCTTTCCTTGTCCATTGTGGGAAGAGGTGGATGGAGAGCAGAGGTTCTTGGCCAACCACCAGGTCTGTACTGCCCTGCCATCACCCTGGGTACTTTCTGAGAACCCTTGAGATAACATCTACTTAACAAATCACTTCCACTCTGATTCTCTTCTTCTCTCCAGGTATTTGTTTGGTTTTGCTCAGCTCAAACTGATTAAAAAATTAGTGTCTACCAGTGAATCACTGAATGTAACTCCTTAGCGCACTGGACACAAAAATGTCAATGGACTATTCTTAATCACTAGGGAAAGCTAATGCCACAACAATGAGCATCAAAATGTTTATTTTAAAAAATTTCCAAGAGCCCTCATCAATACAGCTGAGCACATTACAAACCTAATAAATTAATGCACTGGATAAAGACACAAATACAGCTAAATACTGCAGGATCAGTATTTAGCTTAAAAATTTACTGCTTAAAAATTATGCTGGGCATCAATGCCTTTACTTTTGTTTTCTCTCTACCTGGTGTAACTTTGATACATTTTTTGCTGCATGTTGCACTTTATTTCATTTACCATATAAGAAACAAGACAAATAGAACCATATTGAATGCAAAACTTCTTTCTGTCTCCTTGAAAATTAGAACAGTATAAAAACATAAAAGTTGATATTAAATACAAGGTGACAGTAAGAGCCTGCCCTGCCTGTATTTCAGACCAGAGAAGGAACTCTGGCTGCATATAATGCATCTTGATAATAAGCACATGTGAAAGAAGCTGTTAATTAGAGCAACAACTGGGTCACTTAGAATTTCACATCAAGGAAGCTAATCACACCATTTACCATTAGACCTCATTGGTATTCACAGGAACATTTATAAAGCCTCCCAACATTAAGAGTTGAAAATTGCTCTCTGCCCACCTTGGAGAGCTCATCTGGACCAAAAGCCTTCTCTTCTACAGCCCAACCCATGGAGCTCATTTTAAACAGACTGAATTAATCATACAAAATAATAAATGATGAGTTGAAGGTTGGGTAAAGCTCTGCAAGCTTTAAGTTAGCCTGTACACTTAAGTAATGTCCTTCAGCTATGATAAAAAACACCACCCCAGGTTCAAGCCAGACCAGCAAGGAAGGTTCATTGGGAACAGCAGACAGACTTCTGAGCTGGCACTGCCCTTATTTATAGCTTTATGTACTCCAAATAATCTCTGCTTAGGGCTCATATCCCGATTTTCTTCACAGCCTTAAATAACCTGGGCCACGTGTGTTTCAAAGTCTGTTTTTCGGACTGAAATACCAGCAGAAAAGCACTTTTAAATGATTCTGAGCAAGCTGTGAGCTCTGTGTCTTTACAGGTCATTTCTAAAGCATCAGAATGCCAACCACACACAGGCACTGGTGAGCAGCAAGGGGCAACAGGAGAGAGTCAGAGAGGAGGAGAGGCTGTGTCCAAAAAGAGATTTACAAACAGGGCTGGATAACACAAAACGCAATGAAGGGGAGTAAAGAGCATCATTATTTTCTTCAAAGGAAACACTGATGAAGTGCAGTGTATGGAAGGAGGTGGGGAGAGAAATACTGATGAGTCAATTTGCCTTTAAAAACACACTTTTTTTCTTTTTAGTATAACTTGATTTACGTGACACCAGATTAGAAAGCAAAAGGACATTAAGAAACATGAAAATAATTATTATTCAAGGCAGCACGTTGTAATGAAAATCACTGCCAATAGAAAGTAAAACTTGAAAAATGGCAATGATGGTTTATTTTTCAAAATCAAATGGAAACACACCAAATTTTGGTCATGTTAGTTTTCCAAATGGAATAAAAAAAACTCAACCAGCCTTGATAGAGATAAAATTCTCATTTTTTTGTTTAATTTCTCATTTAAATCATTCAGGTAAAGACATTTATATTTACCTGGGGACTGTACCAGGTTGGCAGGGCAAATAAGTTACACACTTGTGGTTGTTGTGAAGTTCAAATATTGAGTACAAAAGGTTAAAATACAAAGGCTTCCTTAATTATTAGGATTATCATTCATTATAAATATAACGTATAATGGCCAGAGGCTCTAACATGAATGAGTTTCAGAACTCTAAATGCTTTATTCCAAAACAGTGACACGCTGCTCCGCATTTAGAATTTACAAAGCAGTGAAACAGATAAGAGGTGAGAAATGTCTGAGGAAATGATTTTAGTCAGACTTGGATATTTCTTTCTATAGCCACACAATTGATGCCTCAAATTTCAGCTTTCATATTTTCCAGATTCTGAACTGCCTTTCTCTGAACTTCATTTTAGCAAGCTTCTCCACAGTTCAGAACTCCTTCTCTTTGGTTCAGAATCCTTCTCAGTTTGGATTCCACTCTTCCAGAATCCTTCTCAGTTTGGATTCAGAATCCTTCTCCAGTTTGGATTCAGAGTCCTTCTCCAGTTTGGATTCAGAGTCCTTCTCCAGTTTGGATTCCAGAATCCTTCTCAGTTTGGATTCAGAGTCCTTCTCAGTTTGGATTCAATCCTTCTCCAGTTTGGATTCCAGAATCCTTCTCCAGTTTGGATTCCAGAATCCTTCTCCAGTTTGGATTCCAGAATCCTTCTCCAGTTTGGATTCCAGAATCCTTCTCCAGTTTGGATTCCAGAATCCTTCTCCAGTTTGGATTCCAGAATCCTTCTCCAGTTTGGATTCCAGAATCCTTGGTTCCTGTCCCCACTACCAAGGACGCCACTTGAGGAGAGCAATTTGGGAGGGTGGGACTGCATAACCTGGAGCTGGAATTGGATAATTAACCCCAATATGGAAATGAACCAAAACGTACAAAAGTGTAAAAACTCAGAGTCCATCTTGAGCAGAGCCACAGCCAGGCCCTTGTACTGCCCAAGGTGTTTTCTGTGAAGGCCTTTAATAAATCCCTGCTTTATTCCTTTAATTCTGTCTACCCTCTCTTCTCGGTAGCCCCTCAAGGCATCATAAAGACTAATTATTTATTTACACTACGATGCTTTTACAAGCCTTGCTTTTGAAGCTTTTTTATGGCTTTAGATTAAGGAATTACTAGAGAACCAAAAAAGAAGAGTGGCAGACATTTTCGTCTTAGACTTAGCAAGGAAGTGGGAGATATTCTATCTTCTTTTTATTGTATTATTAGATGACCTAACAATAATCTGGTTGAGTTGGTTTAACAAACAACAGGATGTTGGCATTTGGTTATTTTGATCCTTTCAATGCTTTCAGCTGGGATGAAGCACCCACCACGTTTTGTGAAGAGACTGCCTGCACATCCAAGTACTCATGGCAGGTCACAAACCCCAAAAGAAAATATTACAGGCCTGCAAAACCTGATTCAAGCCATGAAACATTTCTTTTACAGCACTTTCTCAGTTAGGGAGCCAACCTAAAAGTGGCAGAATGGTCAAGTGACATCCTCATGGTGCTCAAAGTGCAACACGTCCGCACAGTACATCTAAATTTCAGTGTGACCTTCTGTCGCAGCAAATAAGCTGTGAAAGCCATGAGGGATCTCTGGGACAGGAGCAGAGTTTACACCAGAAACTGTGTTTAGTGCAGCAGGAACATCAGAGGAGTTGTGGAAGAAGATGTAGCTGAATTTACTGGGTTACAGACATGGCTTTGTCTTTAGGTGTCACATTTTGCTATGCCACAGAGCCATCCCAAGCACTGAGCTCAGTGTTAGACAAAAATGTGTGATACTGGAATAGAAAGACACATGAAAGTTTCACTGCACCCCATCTTATCCACTGCTTTGAAAAAACACACAAATTGACTTGAAGAAAGAGCTCATTGCCTCCTCAAGATATATTTTAAAACACTATTTTCCTTCATTCAAGGCAGAAAATGAAAACAATAAAAAGAAATGAACACTTTCTTTGTTCTCAAGGCACTGCTACCTCTTGGAAAGCTTGTCCTTCAGGTACTATTGCAATATTTTAGCTCTGACAGCTGCTCTGTTGAGACATGACTGCTGATAAAACAAAGCTTTGTCACTCCAGCTCCAGTACAATGCAATGCAGTCACAGGGCAGCAAGGAAAGGATTGAGGACAATATGTGATGCATTGTTCTTGCATAACTTGTTTACCAAAAATCCCATTCCAAGTGCGGTGAGGACCAGCTGAAGCATCTAGATATGTTGATGGAGTTAATCTAAAGAATGGCTGGATGAGCAAGAACACTGCACAATGTACTTTAGGACAAGTACATTCTTTATACTTGCAAGTCATGCAGGCACTGTTGATGCTTAGTAAACAGCAAACAAACAAATAAAAAGCTGCTTTTTCTATTTCCAACAATGTTTTTGTTTGTATAGAAACTTACCCTTGCTTCAGGCCTGTCTCTCCCTCTCTACTTGCATGTGGGATTTCAAGTACATACTCAGCATGTGCTATCAATAAATGTAGGTCTATTAAGCAACACTCAGATGACCAAAAAGCTTTTGGTTGGTTGGGTTTTTGTGGTTTTGTTTGTTTTTTTTCTTTTAGTTAATGAAGGCTCTTATACTTTCCCAACCAAATATTAGAATCAATCAAGAAATATTGCAATGGAAAAGCATCTTCAGGGGATCTGTGGCATTTAAAGGCAGCAGAGACTAAAAGCTGTTTAACACAGTCCCTCTAAAACAGGAAAAGGGGAAAACTGGAGAGGTCAGCAGCCTGGGCTCAGGAACTCCATCCCCTTTCCAGATGGTGCACGACCAACAGGCACTGAAACAGCAGCTCCTCACAGCCCTGCCACTGGCTCCTCTCTGAAATTACACAATGTAAAACCACAGGACAAGCTCTTCTTGCTGGAAACAGCCTCAGAGTGGAGCAAGTCTGGGAGGCACAGTGACCTTGGGCACTGCTGGAGCTGCAGGAGGAGCTCACTGAGTGTCAGGGGTCCCACAAAGAGGCAAAGATTTCACTGAAGATTTTTACTGCCAAATCCCATCACATTACAGAAAAAAAACCCTGCATCTATCTATCTATAGTTCCTTTGTACTGAAAGATGTACAATATTTACCAACAAACAACAAATGAACTAAATATGTTCCTCTTAAATTAAGTAATTCATCTGTCAATAGCACAAACTAAATTCTGCTTATGTTTTAAAGAAACAGAACATTTTGCAAATCATTGCACTTACCCTTAGCTGTTCTCTTTCACAACTCATCTGTTGTTTTGAACTCTATAAGGGAAGAAAAAAAAAAGCAAAATAACTTTGAAAGCATAACATTCTTGCCACAACAAAGCTGCTGATCTGCCTCACACGTATAAGTATTGGAAATGCAGCCATTTATCTAAAGACAATATTGTCCTGTGCATCCACACAGAATCATTATTGCAAAAAAAATTTTTTTTTCATCTTATATTTTAAATGAAATTACCCCAGAACTCACAACAAAACTAAAGTAGAAAAGAATCTTGTTTAGATTTTAAACACCTGATTGGCGTTCTAGTTCAGGAAGAAGCTTTCCCCTTTTTGTGCTTTTGTGCCCTATCACAAGTCTGTTGTATGTTTGAACATCCCACTGCTTTAACACATGATAAATTCACAGCACAGCTCAGGAATAAAGATACAGAAGCTTCAAGTAAGTGATAAAACACTTTTCTATGAAAACATCCAGCTCTAATCCAGTGTCAAAGTCACTCTGAAGATTATTTGATTCCACAGCATATATATATATTTTATTTTTTTTTTTTTCCATACTGGTGTTTGTGCTCTGCCAGATTTACGAGAAACTCTGCTCAGAGTGTGAGAGCTGCTGGCCGAGCAGGACCTCACTCCCGGTGACAGCAGACAGGGGACAGTGGCAGCACAGCTTGGGACACCCCAACTCTGCCAGAAGGAAAAGGCTCCTCCAGGGAGAGCTCCGGAACAGCCACTGCCCTGAAACACCAGGTGTGTGACTCAGCCATGCTCCAGCACCTCTGGAACCAAACCTTCAAAGCTTTGCTCAGGAAGGCACTCGGGTGTTGATCTGTCCATGTGGAGAGAGGGGGTTTTAGTGTCTGGTTGGGTTTTGTTGTGGTTTTCTTAAAAAATAATTTTACAACCATTAGGGAGCCATTATTTACCTTGAAAAGAACCATTAATTAGCCTTGAAAGCGTCATCACTGTCAGTTCCGTCATTAGTGCAGATGGCAAACAACCCCTAAAACATGAAACTGCATGCAATGTTTCTGAGGATATCTTCAAAGGTTTGGAATGCACTTATCACTACTTTGTACTTAAACACCAACCAATACCACTTTGAATAAGATATTTTTACTCTGTAGTGATAACGAAAACAGCAACTCCTCAGTCAAAGTTAGGTTACTGCAAACAAAATAAAACTGCCTGGTTTTCAGCACAGAAGGAGTCCTAAAAAGTACATTACAGGCTTTACCTTCTACTTGTACAGCAGAACTTTACAAGAGTCCCTGTATGACAACACAAACCTAACAGAAACAAATGCTCTTTGAAGTTCCCAGCAGGGAGGAAGAAGCACAGGAATTCAGCATAAGTCTAATTACAATTCCCCTAAGGAGTCAAATTAAGTACAGCTGAAGAGACTGCCACTTGCAGACTAACAATTCCACTTTTCAAAGTTCATGACTTTACACCATTTATGAGCCACTTTAAGGTTATGTTAGTGCACCTTGTAAGTGTGCTTGCATAAGTCTCAAGAGTTAATTTCAAATCTGAATTCCACGTGAACCTCTTTACCTTGATTACAAATAAATAGAATGGAATATTTCAGTTGGAAGGGACCTACAATGATCATCTGGTCAAAGTTAGAAGTGAGTTTGGTTGTTTTGTCCAGGGTCTTTTTTTATTATTTAGGTTTTCTCTGTTGAGAGATTTTAACCTCTCATGGTGGGATGGAGGGAGGAGATTTGGAATGCAAGAAAGGTGAAATTTCTAAGATAACAAGAAAAAAGTGTATCAAATACTCAGAGTGGAACAAATATAGTTATTGACTATTTAAGCAGATAGTTAATTTTGTGTTTTAGTTAGCAGCTATTTGCTACTGTAAATTGAAACATAAAATACCTAACACCTCAGACACCAGTAAAATTGTATTTAAGATGGGAAAGAAGTGTTTATGAGCAGTGGGAGAATAGAACAGAGAGGCAAAGAGTAAGTGAATAAGAATATGACCACATCTCAACATCCAACTGCTCCCCCATATCTGACAGCACAACCAACAGAAGAAAACCATCAATTTACTTTAAATCAACAGCTTTCCTATGAATCTGAGAACACTATAATAAATTATTTTTTGATTCAACCACCTGCATGATGCTCAGTTTACTCTGAAAGGTAAAAACCAGCAGGGGGATGGGACACACCAATTCCCTTGATTCAAAGTTCAGGAAATGGTTGATTCCAAACTGTGTTTAAGCTACAACACCAAAATCCATTTCAGAGCTGGCTTCCCTCAGAGAGAACATCCACCCAGACATCTCCCTCATCACCCTTCATCCTAGGAGCTTTCCAGAAAAAAAGCATCAAGGCTTAGTGACAAGGCATTATTAGGATGAGATTAAAGGGAAAAAAAACAAACAAACCAACTTTACCTTAATGAAACAAACAAAAAAAAATTTCACAGTTTAAACACAGATGCCATCTGCCTGTCTGGCCCTCTATTTGTCAGATCAAGTTTATTAAAATACATCTGGGAAAGGCTCATTTGAACACGAGCAGCTCTCTGAGCATTTCACCAGTGCCAAATTTGCTCTCTCATTTTGTCTTTTTTTGTTATCTGTGCCAGTTTAAGAGAAACATCCTGGCAGTACTGAGCACTTAAGGGAAAACATAAATAATGCATTTACAATATGTAAACCTGTACAGATAAATGAGAAAAACTGAAAGCCATAACATATTTAATTAATGATCAAGAGAGCCTAGAAGCAAACCTTGTGCACATCCTGCAATTTTAAATACATTGCTTCTCAATCCAAAATTTTACTTTGTTAGGGCTTTGGATTCAACCATATGCAATTAACTATTTCTTTATTTTAGTATAAGAGTGGTCAGTATGTTGAGTGTCGTTGTGTCAAGCTCTCATATAATATTAGTTTAGTGGAAGAATGCCTAAAAGATTCATTCATTTTAAAAGATTTTATCACAGAAAAACTTTGAGAAACTACAGGCTCCTTTATAGGACTAAAATTTATAGCAGTTTTGAAGAATCTTGTGCTGTCAGGCTCCGTCATTTTAAACCAAAAAGACCCTTTGGAAATACTCCTGCTGGTGTCATTCCCCAGTGAGTTCAGGACTGGAATGGGGAAATGTGTTTTGTTCTCTTTAAGTAACAGAAACAGGTGGGAGACTGAATATCTGTTAAATATATTTATCATTTATCCACTCTTCACACAGACACACAGGCCCTGGCCATGAGGAAAGTGGGACCCATGAATGAACAGATTGAGAGAACAGCAGCATTACTGCAGGTGTTAGGGAACACCAACAACCCACCTGGGAAGGGTTTTTGTTATCAAATTTGTGAGGTGTCATTTTAAAGAAAGGGCTTAGGTGATTGGGGAAAGGGAACAATAGGAGGGCAATAAAGTTATTTACAAAAAGTATCTGTTTAAATGTTCGAGAACATTTCTGTAGCAGTTCAACATTCCCAAGTACTGGGTTTACATTTTCAAATTCAAAATGTTGTCAGGATTTAGGTTATTTGAAACAGAGCACAGTCCCACTGGCTGAAAAATAATAGGTGAACATCTCATGTCTTTTATCTTCTAGATATTTTACCATAACTTACCACGTGTGGTAAATGAAAGGCCTCCTGATATTGCTGCCTTTCTTCTTACACCTCAAAAAGGACAGTGCAAGTATGATTACTAGAATTTCAACAAAATACCTGTTTTTATTATTACAGTCAGCACCTACACAGGAACTGTGGAGCTTGAGATTCAGGTGAGCAAGAGCAGAGTCACAGGACCTGTACCAGGACCCACCTCCCAGCTGGTGACTGCCCACCTTCTGATTGGGAAATCATCTCTCCTCATTCATACACGGATTAAAGAGCTGAAATCAAACCACAGATTGTCCGCTCACAGTTGGGTTTCACCAGGCACTGTGAGACAGTCCACACCATTTCATACTATCTGCAAAATCCATCTGCCAGTGCTCTCTCTCATTAGACACTCATCTGACTGGAAAAGTCTTCTGTCAAAAATTAAATGCTTGGGTTTGTTCCTTGCCACGTTACACAAAAAGGCTGTGCTACACAAGGACACACACCATGCACTGCTGTATTTCATTTGGAAACAGTCACTTCATTATTGCATCTTTTTATTACTTATTAGTGTTCATTATCTCATTGCTCCACAGAATTCAAGAGAAATAATACTCCAAGTTATTTAATATGTGGGAAAAGCACAGGCTTGTATATAAATGTATAAATAATATTGTGTATTAATCTAAAACTGCCTCTCAGTACTACATGTGAAACCCCAAAACGCAAGCGAAGAAACAACATCCATCCCAAGAGCTCACAAAGCAGAGCCCAAGGTGCTCAAACAGGACTCATTAAAAATACCAGTAATTGCATAAATATACAGGATGAAATGAACTGGAAATGGGGATTTCGGAGCCTTTGGTAGACACAGCAACATCTAGAAGCTTTCAAACATAACATCAGTATTTCTTCCTCAAGGTGTAACAGGGATTGTCCTTTTCCACTACAAGGTGTCTAAATGTTCCTGGACACATCTCCTGAAACCCCCAAATGTTGAGGACAGTCTAACGAGGTGATAATGTGCTGACAACCCACAGACTTTGTGTTCCATTGTGTTTCCAACACAAAGGGGTACAGAATGTATATGTCTATGAATATGCAAATTCTTACCAGAACAGAGAGCTTCAGGTTTCTCTTGGCTAGGTATGTGTGTTTGCATGCACAGAATTTTAATTTCCTGGGGTTTTATTACCACCATCAGTTATTGTGCTCCAGCAGAGGCTGGAGGGACTGATTTATTCTCCAGTGCCCTTGGCTGGGTATTGTATATCGACTGGTGCTGCTGTCATAAATATATTTGGGTGAAGAACTGTCTCCAATTCCATGGGTAATACTAAGCAGAGTTAAAGTTTCAAGTGTCACATACAAGTGGGTTTATTTCTACTGGAAGAAACAGGCAATTATTATGGCCCATTGAGCTCAGATTAAGCATTTCCATCAAAAAAAAAAAAAAGGAGCCTAGTGCTACAATCCTTGTAAAGCTGTAAATGCAAATGGGGACCATCTCATCATCCATAAAAAATAATCTATAGCTTTATAGGCTTTTCTCACTCTCCTTTTCTTTTTGCCCTCAAATCAGCAGCATATTCCAAACACGACCATTTTATTGAGACAAGGAAAAATAGAAATTCTCCAAAAATAAAAGAGAAACACTTCTAAAGATTTTTACATTAAAACAGTGTGTAGGCAATTATTTCACAAAATGGCTCCTTTAACCAAATGAGAAGACTTAAAGTCCAATTTTCACCTTTTCTTAGCTGCAGGATAAGATGTGTTTCTTCATCAAGATTTTCTATATTGCTTGAACATCATGGTTACCTAAAATAGGGGGTTTGGGTTTTTCCTTTGTGTGTGGTTTTTTTGCTTCAATTTTTGTTCTCTTTGTATTTTAAGAGCCTGAGCTGTATGCCCAAAGCATGCTGCAGATCACAGAGACAGAGATGTGACCAAACTTGCCTCTGGCTCCCTGAAAGTATTCAAGGAAACTGGAGGTGCTGCAGCACAGCCTGGAAGTTCTTCCTTTCCCAACATCCCCGTGAGTAAAATCCCTGCAGGGTGGCACAAGAGCAGCCAGCGCTGCAGCTTTCCCTGTGCTCCCATCCTGTCACACAGTCAGTTCCCTGCTTTCAAACACAGTTTGGGAGCCCTGGGTCTTTGCCTTGACCTTGTGGGAGGTTTGGTGCAGACCAGGACAGTTCTGGGTTGCATTTGGATCTGTGGATGGCCAACCCTTGGACGTTAAGGCTCTGGAAACAACCTTACACGGGGCTTTGACATAAATTAGGAAAATGGTCTTGAAGAAAATATCTTTTACAAGTACCATTCCAGAGAAACACTTGTGTGGGAAAGCCTCAAGATGAAATCCTGGATGTTTGCTCTGCATGGAGCAATCCCATGAGAAACTTGATCTATGGTTAGCATTCAAATATAAACTCCTTTTGCACATAAAGGACTGGCCACAGCGCATTTAATGTCCCTGCATAGCACAGAAAATATTATACAGAATAATCTGAAGGCAATGCACTACAAAGAATAAATGGATACTATAAAAAACATAATTAAAAATACTGTGATGTTAAAGCAGCAAGCAGTATAGAATTAAAGTCTGTTACCTTAAAATGCAAACAGGCCCAAACCAAGCCTGCCAATATTACAGGTATTACCCTACTCACTGCAGCACAAACAATTCTTGTTTCATAAGCATATTGTTCTCACAAGGATTTACTCTTGTAAAATCTTGCACCTCTGGGGAAAAGGGGTTTAAGTTGCTTTCCTTAAAGACTCTGCAAAAAAAAAAATTGCAGATTATGGTATGAATACCAATTAAGTGATAAACTCTGAAGCTAGTGTAAATATAGAATGAAGAAATTGGAGATACTAATTAGTATCTGAGTATCAGGTACTGCTGAATTCTGGGGGTCGGTATTACCCAAACAAGGCAATAAATCTGATGTGCTGCATTATAGGTTTTGGGAAGTAAAGATCATAGACAGATGACAACTAAAAACAATAGGCCAAGAATGTATGGTAAAATTAAACTGGGGTTTAAGTAAAAAACCCTACTTTACATAGAATTTTTTTCTAGATAATTACTACCAGCCTGTTACAGTGGGAGTTATTCCAGCTGCAGGTAAAAACTCAGAATAACCCTTCAGGGCAGAGGAGAGAACAGCAGCCTGACAATGAGGATATCACTGGAGACAGGCATGGATTTCCAGACAATTACAAAGCCAGCTTTGTTACAAATTGCTCCTACAGACACGGCCTGGTGCTATCAGCAAACATCTGCAAGCCTCCTCACTGTGCTTGTGTGCTGATAAAAATAAGCCAAGTTCTCACAGTCACCCATGCTTGACAAATTACAAAAAACCCAAAACACAGCTTTTATCTGGCAGATCCGCATTATTGGCTGGAGAGGTCATTACAGAAGGAGCTGGTCTGAGAAAGCAGATATTGCCAGGTCAGCAAGAAGCCAATGAACTGACAGATATCCAGGCTTTCATTTGTGCCCTTCCTCAGAGCTGCTCTTTTTCCAATTAAAACATTAATGTTCAGAGTGTCATAAAGTGAAAGGCTCTGTGTGTGTGTATGTTGTTTATATATAAAATATTTTATATTATTATATTATCATTATATTATATATATTAACACATATTATATTATCATGTATTATACTATCATTATATTATCATGTATTATACTATCATTATATTATCATGTATTATATATCATTATATTATATTATAATATATTATATTATCATATATATCATTATCATATATATCATTATATTATCATTATTTTATATGAAGTGATCCAAAACCTACTAAATGGTCATTCTGCAGTATTAAACTCATAGATCAATCATCAGCGACGCAATCTGCAAAACTAACTTTATTCATCCAAAGATAAAAAGAAGAAAACATTAGAATGTCTAATATTAACAATTATTTCTATTCTAGGATTGTTTTTAAACTGATGGATAATTAAGAGCATCCTATTATGGTGTAATTTAGTTAGTTAATCAAGCTATTGATTTTTTTCTTTGTGTTTTTGGTTTGGGTTTTGTTTCTCTGTAGACACAGTTACAGACATGTACTTTATATACATATTCTCGTCAGTAAAATTTGAATGCAAAAAAGAGGTGAAGACCATGAAGTGCATTAAAATTACAGTCTGTTCTCATCTATCACTCTGCCTAAAACTTGACATTTTGGTGGATAACTTCATTACTTATGGAGCACATACGTGCTGCTTATCTTTAGCTCTTGGGAGAGAATTTCAAGGATGTGAATGCAAGATGAAAGTTGGTCATTAGTATCCACACACATTTTCAATAGGACAATGGGGGTAATTTAAGGCATTAATGGCATTTAGATACCTTTCTGTTTTGTACTGGAAATGCAGTGCCAGGTTCTGTGCTTGCACACACAAATCAAAACACGAGTGTTGTGCTCTTTGCCACACTTATCAGGGGTGTTTTGCTACGAATCTTTGGAGAGAAGCAGAGGTTGCCTTTGCTGCACTAATTTATCAAGTTGTGGACTCTGCAGGTGAGATGCTTTCCCCAAAGCAAGGATGTGTAGGAATTATGCTTTTTGAACTTTAGAGAGAGAACTTCACACTCTGTGAGTGATGCTCAGTAAATGCACCCAAAATCAGTGGTGTGTTTTCTTTGTTTTAAATCAATTAGTCCCAGAGGTTAAAACCTGTCCATTCCCCTGCACTGGGGCTGTTGTTACCCTCACAGCACGAGCCCCACCTGGCTCTGCATCAGGGCTCACCCCCCTCTCCATCCCACAGCTCCTCTGGCCATTTCTGTGCGTGCAAGAAGCTTGAATCAGCAGAAAGAGGAGGCAGAAATTTAATGAGCTCTAGGACCAAGCCTGCCATAAGGAGATTTTTACATAGTTTTTTACAACCCAGGTAATGTTCCTCAGTGGAACTATAGGTTGCACAAGCAGGCAGAATGTTTGGCTCTCAGAGCCACAAACCAATCTCTTTGGAAAGCTGTTGATACTCACCCGTAGCCCATGTAAAAAAGCCTGGTTTGGTTCTGATTTGTACTGTAAATCTCACTTCCCAGAGGCAGTACTTTGCCCTTGCTTACAGCAACAGAATTGAAGAGGAACTCTACTGCAATGAGTAGCTCAGACTCAGTGATTTAAAGAAGAGTACAACTCTTCTGGCAGTCATCTGAAGAATAAATCCTGTTCCTTGCATTTACAAAATTGCTCATAGATTCGCTGTGTCCCAGAGTATTCCAGAGATGTGGCAAGGCGTGCAAATGCTTCTGGTGCTTACACCCAAGGATCATTATGTAAAAACTTGCAAGAGGTTTCCAGGTTCATGATACCAGTAAGAAATCACACATGCCATTTCGGACCAGATGACCTTTAAAAGCCCCCTACAACCTAATGTACTCTATGATTCTAAATAAGCAATACAAGCAAAGCACTGATGCCTTAAGATTTTGGCGTTCATATTTTTCAAATCCTACACTTCATTAGTGCATAACTCTGAACTCCATACAAAGTGTAGTTACCTCAGAAATGAAATGTGAACAATAATTATCTGATTGCTTGAAAGTGGTTTGGAGGTTGCTGACCAACAGGTGCATCTTTGATTGGTTCCATGTGAATGGTTTTCACTTGATGACCAATTATGGCCCAGCTGTGTTGAGACCCTGGTCAGTCACAGGTTTTTTGTTATTCATCTTTCTAGCTTTCTGATGTCTCCTTTTGCTTCTCTTTGGTATAGTTTTAGTATATAATTTTCTTTTAATACAAAATAATATCATAAACATGGAGTCAAGGTTCTCATCTCTTCCCTCATCCTGGAGGCCCTCAAACATCAGCACAACTCTGCACACCCTTGCTCAACTTAAGAGCTGCACCTTGAAGGAATTGCTTTCTGAGAGGCCCAAATTCTTTTCCTTCCTGGGGACATGGACCTTTCATATCCTGGCAGTGTTTAACTGACCTCCCCATTTGCCCACGCAGCCATGGGCAGTGAAACAGCTCCTGACAAAGCCAAAGTTTCTTGGAGTCTGCAGCATTGGCATGCTGAGAGGAAAGTGTTTTATTCTGCACAACAGGCACAGCCAATAACTGCACAGGGAAGGAAGGGCTGAGTACCTTAATCTCCTCTCCTAAACAGCTTAACTAACTATAGGAGATGCAGTGCCTGGCATTCAATAACTACTCAGTGCTTTGACTTGTTCCAGGAACGCATTACAGAGGCTGTCAATAAACTTTAATTAGCAATATATTTTTAGTGGCACTGCTACAGCTTGCTGCAATGAAACATTTCTCCCAAGAATTTCTAAAGCTTTCCTAAAAGAAACCTTGACACTTAATAATGAAAGACATTTAGAGATTGTCATATAACAGCATCCATTAGGGCACTGTATACTTCTCACTCAGAAGTGGTAAGGTTACCTTGAACATGTAACTCTCATTTAAAGTAGTCTTGACTTTTCTGTTGAGAAAATGAGCAATCTTTGGCAAAAATCAGGTGCAGCTGACAAAATTAAACACCTTCTTCCACCTTTTAATGAGACCACAGCAATGGCCTTACTGTCCTAAAAATAGCAAAGGAGAGGGAAACATTTAAAACTTGTGTATGTGTGTGCACCTGCGTGCACAGCCAGGCTCATTTTGCAAACGAAATGTCACGTTCTTCAACGACCTCCAAGATAACAAGCTTGAAATTGTAGCTTCAAAACTTTATTGTGTCTATACAGAATTGCAATGGCACATTGCATGCCATCCTCATGCATCAAAGTGCTGCTCCCAACAGCTCTAGAAAACTTTGTGATGAGCTATGATGAGGTGAGGTAAACTGTGACCTGAAACCCAGTCCCTTAAGAAGGCAGAGAGAAATCTTTTACTGTATAAACATGAAAGATCTAAATATCACCTCTTTTTGCAATAAATATAGCCCCTTTTCTTCACTTTACTATACATATCTTCACTTTTCTACCACACCTTGGCCCAGATTGAAAGTCATCAAGGACAAAGAATCCATCTACAAGTTTTGTCACGTTTATCTAGAGTTCTACATACAACAGAGATGGAAAGGGGGAGAGAAAAGCTTCTCTTCTACCTGCATGTGTGTGTGTTTCCTTTACAGGAGGGAACAAACCAAACCATGATATTAATGACTCATTCCAGCATCACAATGCACATGATCAATATAACAACTGCACGCACCATCCAAAAGGAGCATTTCACCTTGATTTGCATGCAGGTAACACTCCCAGTGTGGTGCCCAGCCTGTGTGCTCAATACACCACAGCTGCAGCCTCAAGCAAGGCGTAATTTACACTCTGCTTTTCATTCATTTCATCTCCAGTGTTTGGAACAACCCTGTGCTGCTTGTACACCTGAATTTCTAGAACTTGCTACACTAAACTTTGCAATGAGATGAAGGTGCAATACTGATGTTGTCATTGCACACCACAACACAATTCTACAACAAGTATTCTCATTTGTGTTGTCATATATCACAACAGTTCTATTATCATTATATGTTGTCTTATATTGTCTTATATACCAAGAGTTCTTTTATCGTTATGGTGCAAGGGTTCCATACCCTCAGAGGTTCATACCTCCTCAGTGTTTCTTGTAGGCAGCTCCTCTGAGCACTGCCTGTTCCTGGTCCTTACAGCAGCCATCTGACTCCTCTGATTTATCATACTCTGACTCTAGTCCCCACCAATCCACTCTTTTATACCACTTGTTCTTACTGGTTACAGGTGTTGCCTGTTATCATCCAGCCTGCTCCTAGTCTTTAGTAATAGGGTCCAGCTGCAACTCATTGGGGGATAAGATTGCATTCTACATTACCCTTGTTTATCCATACTGTGTCCCCCTACACATCTGCATATCATGTCTTTGTGTGCTCCCTTTTCCTCCCAGAAATGCTGTACTAACACACATGAAGAAGCCAAGTGAAGCCAAGGCCATGAGGCGAGTCCCACACCTGCAGGAGTGTGTACATCACCTGAGAGGTGTTGGGCCAAGCTGCTCAAACTGAAACCCCTGTTCAGCCAGCTCACTGCCACCCCAAACAGCTCCCACTGAAGCAGGAATACCAAAGTACCAGCAGAAATCACTTGGAGCTCCTCGAAGCTCTGATGTAGGTGGCCCTTGGGGAGAAGTGTGAACAGGAGAATTGCAGAGAGCAGGAGCAGCACTGTGCAGCTCTGTGTGGTTATTCAGATTAACCACAATCTGGCCCAGTGGACCCAAGGTCCGAACAAACTCATTAGTTTTTTAAGCTAGGGAGCCTTCAAGGTGTGCCACATTTTTGAGCCTGGGATTAGTTTATGAGACAAAACGATTTTTAGTGCTATGATGCAGAAGCCATTCTAGTCTGCTAACTACCTGAAACACCGAGATCAATTCTGAGAGTAAAACATCAATTACCTCACTTATTGAGACAGGATAAGCAGCAATTAAAAGGGTAGGGAATGCTGCTCTGCATGAGGTTACTTGTCTGGTTTTTCAGTGTATCACAGCAATTGTTTTGATTTCTAATTGTGTCTAGAGACTGGAATTCAGGCCTTTTACACCTCAGTGTGCATATTCTCAGACAGGGGTGTCTCATTACTAAAATAAAAATTCCTGATGTGTCTCAAGCAGGCACACACAATTACAAATAACAATTAATTTTCATTGTGAAAAGATACTTTTGCTTAAGAATTATGACCTGGGCTCAGCTACACTGTAATACCTACCATAGACAAATAAGTCTAAAGTTTGCATTTCTGCATGGCATTTCTGGTGTTTAACACCCACCCTTACAATAAGAAATGAAGGAACTGAGCACCTCTAGAGAAAACACAGCCTTTATCTTGCATCTGCTGCATGGCATGAAGGTCTCTGAAGTTTGGGAAGTTCAGGAAGGCCATGGGGTATTCCTGAAAGCCTGGAAACAGCAAGTGTCCAGCACAGGAGGGAAAGAGCTGCTGTTTGCTCACACCAAGCAGCACTGAAAAACTGGGCACAGGTCAGCAAGAGCCTCACACAGGTCCAGAGACAGCAAAATCTTTATTTCAGTGACCAAACAGACCATATGTGTACGTTTAGCAACCTGGAACAGGTATCCTTCCATACCTAGAGCTGGATCCAAACCCTGTGATGGAGACAGCCCTTCATCAGATTTTCCAGATCATCAAAAACAATGGAGAACTCTGCAGGGATGTTCTGCTCAGGAATGCCCTGACAGTTTCTCTAAACCCTCCAGCTGCTGAGCTGCTGCTGGGATGGGTTTTTTAGGGACCTGAGCCATCCAAACAACCCAGGCACCCAGCTCAGGTCCCCAGAACCTGCAGCAGCTGATTGCCACTGGACAGTGAGAGAGCTGGAGAGCCCAGGTCACAGAGATTTTCAGGGGCTCTAAAGCATCCATATGGTAAAGCTCTTTAAATAAAGCTCCATTTTAAAATGTGTAATTAAAAAAAAAAAATCCTTCCATTCTAAATAAAGACAAAAATCTATTCTACAACATCAGACTTTCCACAAAACTGGATATTTTTTCCCCATTTTTTTGCCCAGTCTGAGCTCTCACTGTACCTCTGTGTGGTTGCTGGTGAAGATAAAGCCCTCTTGCAAAAATGGGAAACCTCCTTGTGGACTGTGGCCCTGGCAGGTGTGCAGCAGTGTGACAGGTTACAGATGCAGGCTGGCAGCAGAGCCACACTTCTCGCTCAGTGCCTGCTGCCCATGCTAGGAAGGAGCAATCATTCATTGAAATGACTGCACAGATTTCTTTACTAAATAAAGCCAGAGTTAAAATACATCATGGAGATGTCTTGTTGGTTGTGGTGGTTTTTTGTTGTTTTTTTTTTTTCCCCCTAAAGCCTTTCATTTGATTCCTGCAACGCTGTAATTCATATGTGTACATTTAGCAACCTGAAGACTTGGGATTAATAACACGGCAAAGAAGGGGAAAAAAGCACCAAGCACTTTCACCTGTATCAATCAATTTCTCAGGTATCAATCCTGAGAATTCTTTCTATCTAAAGGGAATAAAAAAACCCCTCTTGATTTTAGCAAAACAACAAATTGTGAGCATCTATTAAAGAGATTTTTTTTTTTTTCCTGCATATTTTATAGTGGTTCTCAGGGCTGCTCAATTCCTGGAGCTGAATCTCCTGAGTAAGCACTATTTGACCATATCTTAGAGAGTGTGTGTGTGGTTTGCATTCTAAGGCTGGGGCCAACATTGATTTTATTTCCTCTTAGTATTTTATAGTTATTAGACTGCAACAAAATTTTTTTGTAAGTCAAGTATGGATTTAAATACGGAAGCCAAGAAGGAAAGGTACTGCATCTGTACTATGCCATAAATATAATATATTTGTGATTTCTTTTTTTTTTAATTATTTTTTTTTTTACTGTTACAGTTAGAGGGGAGATAACTGTGTGCTTAGTTTTTGTAGCAGCTCCTCTGGAAAGCCAAGGGAGACTTTGAAGCCCTGGAAACAGCCATGGAATGCTGGTCTGGCCTCTCCTTGCACCTCACCAGCTGTTTTCTCCTTGCTTTACAAGGAACAGTGTTGCCACCATCTGTCTTTAGGAGAAAAGAAACTGAAAACACACAAAAAAACCCCAAAACCAAACCAAACCAGTTGCAAAACCAAACCTATCAAGAAAGAAAGACTAAAAAGGGGAAATGTTTTTTCTCAAAGCAAGCCAATAGCGTAAGGGACATGGGGGTGTGGGAAAGGATTGATATCCATATCCACAGGGATTCAAATAGAAAATTGATTTGAAAAACAAAAAAAAAAAAGGCAAGGGAGGAGTTTGACTGCATTTTAAATAGCTTTGCCATCATTATCTAAATATCCATCTCCATGAGAAATAAGACAAACTTGGCATTTCACAGGGAGCATGGGGAAGGAAGATGAGCAACTTTTGGCCTTATTTGATAGTCCTGAACTAATTATATAAGAAATATGTCTATAATCATTTCTTTTTGAAAAGAAAATAAGTTGAGCAGCTATCTAGGTATTAGAAAAGAAAACTCTTAAAGGTTTCATATATTCTTGTCGTACATGTCATGTTCCAGCTCCAGTAATGTGGAATGCCTGGAGCCCAGAGAACAAGAGAAGAACTATTCTTCATTACCAGGTTATATAAAATCCCTCTCTGATGTCTGGAATTATTTTCTAAAAATTGAAAAAGAATACTGCAGTCCATTTTCACTGCATTTTACTCCTTGTAGTGCTCAATAACCAAGTTTCAAACCCCATTTTTCCTCTGTTGTTCAGAGGCAAGAAGGAACACATGAGTAGTGAGAAATTCCCCTTGGTAGTTCAGCTCTCACTAAGCTGGACCACCCCACATAGGATCAGGACAATACCGATAAAATCTTCCTAAAAGCAGTAAATATTCTCTTGAATATTTACTTTTGAGTGAACAGAGAGGGGGAATTGTGGGAATCCATAAAATCAGAGGGTTTTGGGAAAGCTGCAAAAGGCAGGCCTCAGGGACAGCAGAATTGAGGGTAGAGCCAAAGCAGCAGTTATGAAATAGGTCAGCAGAAAAATTATTTAAACAGAAAAAGCAAGGGCAAACAGAACAATAGCCTATGTATTAATGCTTGTCTGAATAGCTTTCTAAGCTGCAGAAATTTTATCTAGCAAGATATTAGAAAGGTTAAAGCTTAAGAATGGAGCTCTGTGTGTTGTCTCTTACAAACAGGTATTGTATTTGAAATAACCAAACATTGTTTTAACCAAGGTACGTGTGTTTATGGTGATTGGATAGAACTACTGTCAACGTGCTTTTGCTTTGTGCGATTGGTCAAGAAGCTTATAAAGTCTGTTGTAACAAAATTTTTCGGCCTGCTGCCTGGCTTGTGAGCTGCTGGCTTCTTCCCATTGTCATAATCGTGTAATGAGACTGATGCTGGGAAATCAAACAGCTTGAGAGGCTTTCCCAGCCGCGCCGATCCTGTTCGCGTCTGTAAATAACCCCTTTGCCGGCATCACCCGTCACTTCCAACCTGAGTTAAATTGATTTTAGGTGGAATTTCAGGCACTGTGTTCTAGCAGAGCTGGAGTCAGTTCCAGCCTAGCACCAAGTGGCTGAAATGAGGGCTTTGCTCCCCAATGAACACTCTCAGCTCCCACATCCCAGAGCAGCCAGAGCTCCTCAGTCCATGCCCAGAGCTGCCCCAAACCCACAGCAGCTCATGCCAGCTCCCTCCCCTGCTCCAGCAGCCCTCAGCTGACAAATGCCATGTGCATGGCCTCAATGAGATGGAAAACAGAGCAGAGAACATTTCAAATATTAATGCATTACTGCTGACAAGCCTGACACGATGTTCTGGTATTTACAGTTTTCAAAAAGCTGATATTCTTCCCCATGACTGCCAGTAAAATATAACCACATATATGTTTAAAGTTGTATTATCATGCACAATACCAGTGGAAAAAGATATCTTCACCACCTATATTTAGGTCTCAAAGGCATCCCACAATACAAATAAATAGTGGGAAAAAAAAAAAAAGCAACAAATATGTACCAGAGTGTCCTGAGCTTAAGATTCAGGGCCTGTTTGCACATGAGAGAAAATCTGCTGTTAAATACCAAAAAAACTGCACCACCACTCAACAACCCTTCCCAGTGGTATCCAGCTGTACCTGACACTTGGCCCCAGCTGGAAAAGAAACAAGAAACAAAAGAAACGTCAGCAGAACTGAGGATCACCATGATGACTTTTATTGCTTTGGAAATACTTAAACATAAATAAATAAATGAAAACCAACCCCTTCTTTTTTACCTTGCAAGAGTCTGTATTTAAGAGACAAATGTGGCAAATCATAGGAGGGGAAAAAAGAGGGAACATTCTGCTTTCCTTTAATATCTAGATCATGTTAATTGATCCCAGTAGAGCCCCTCATTGCCAGACTACTGCAATTAGCTCACCGATTTCTGTATTTGTATGATCTTGCTTCTGCTAATTACAGATGAAACAATCCTTTGGAGGAGGTTAAAATTCCCCTCTCTTTTCCTGGGGAAAAGCATTAACACCTTTTCAAACACTTGCAAGTTTGTAAGACCTTCCAGGGTCACCATTTGCGTTACAAGTTTTAGTTCAAGAGCATAACTTTGAAATTAGCAAAGGCAATGACACCGAGCAAGGCAAGGAGAGGCAGCAGCACCTTTTCACTGCAGGTCCATGGAACAACCAGATTCCATGGAAAAAGCAGGGTTCTTCACCTGCCCAGTCCTATGGGCCATGGACTAAGTTTTAGTTGTTTGTGAAAAATGAAAAATAAGGAAAAAAAACCAAAAAATCCACAAAAAACCTAAAAATCTGTGTGACAGAGGCCCCTTAAGGGACTTCACTGTAGGTACCACAAACAGCCACAGAATCCCAGAATGGTTTGGGTTGGAAGGGACCTCAAAGATCATCAGTGCCACCCCTGCCATGGCAGGGACACCTTCACTATCCCAGGGCGCTCCAAGCCCCATCCAACCTGGACTTGGACACTTCCAAGGATCCAGGGGCAGCCACAGCTGGGCCAGGGCCTCCCCACCCTCACAGGGAACAATTCCTTCCTAAAATCCAACCCAGCTCCGCCCTCTGACAGTTTAAGCCCTTCCTGCTTGTGTGTCCCTGCTCAGGACTGTCTGTGAGGGTTTGCACACACCCATGGAACGATGTTAAACTGCTGACAGCCAAGTTCAGCCTTGACAGAAGTTCCTCTGTTATGAAGATACCATGCTGTAACTTCACAGATGACTGGTGGCATCTAACAACTTATTTGAGAGGAAAAAAAAGCTTTAAAAACCATTGCTGGAGTGAGTTTGTTTGGACCAATGCCTTCAGGCTATCCATTACTACTTCAGTCTTAGCAAACCATCTTCATCTTGCATAATATTGAGGTGTTTTGCCTTTTTGCCTCAAATAACCACACTAATCTCAAAGAGAGGAGGGAAAATATCTGAACTCTTTCACTTAGACTTTACAGAATTATTCATAGCAGCTTGGAAGTCTACTGGGATTATTCAAAACTTGAAAAGAAACCCAATATTTCTATTCTAATATTGCATGTACAGCTCTGCAGCAATTATAAAACACATTGCTCAGTACTTTCCTTAACATAGGCTGGCTTGAAATTAATTGTTCTGGAAAGAAGTAAGTAGATCTCATTTACTGCTGGAACATAACTTGAATACAGTTTTCATGTATTAAAATTATTCCCTGGTGGCTAAAAGGAATGAACAAAGTCTCAGGGAAGGCAAGGGTTTGTTCCACAGCAATTAGCTACCATCACAGAGTCTGAAGTCCCCTTCTCTTTATTATTACTCCTATGATGGGAGGTTAAAGTGAACTCTTAACACTTCACACAATCAAAACTAGGACCAGAAAATACACACTCATACCAGGACATTGCTCACAGAAAGAGAGGCTATTAACACCCAGGATGGTGGAATTACATTCACAACTTGGTCAACTCATATTTTGGTTATACTGCAGTATTTTTTAAAAAAAAAAAAAAACCTGGAGAACATGAATTCTATTTTCTACTTGCAAAGGAACAGAAAGATACAGTCTTTGTTGTCAGCTCACTTAAGCAGCCTGAAAACCATTTCAGGCTTATTGATCACTTATTAATCTAGTATTTAATTATTTTTTCTATCGAAAACAAACACTTTGGAATACTTGGAACCCTTAGGATAAATTTCCTTAATTTTATCCCTGAATTCACATTGTAACCATGGTAGGGATCTTGTTTCTTTTGTGCCCACTGGTACGATTGACATTAGGGAGGAAGAAGAAAAGCCCCCCACAAACACTGGCTGAGCATCTCTCCACAACACTGAGAAAACCACACTGCACTGAAAGGGAAACAGAAGATGCTGAAGATGCTTGAATTGCTGGCTTTGCTTCAGCAGGGCATCAGTCTGAGGTGGCAGCACAAATCCTGCTCACACCTGCCCAGCTGGGTGCTCCAGAGCCCAAGAGGCTTCAGCAAGGCCTGCAGAGCTCCTGATCGCTCATTAACAGTTGTTACCACCACACTTGAACAGGAGTATTTTAGTTTATTTAAATAGTTGTCCCTAAGCTTCTCTGCCTCAAAAAGGAAAAAAGGAAAAAAGCCCAGCAATAGCAGCAAAGTGATTTTGTTCATGAAAACCCCCCCATGTTTGCACACAGAAATAAAGGCAGGTTCTACAGAGGAGTTTCAAGACCTGTGAAGTGTCAAAACCTCAGTCCAATTTATGCACAAACACTTGTATCTGACATGTGGCAAATTTCTACAGCTGAAACACAAAAATCTGTGCCCAGAACTGGAATTAAAGCAATCAGTGATTTCCAGAAGGCAAGGCAGAGTATCTACAGACAGGCTCAGGGGTCTCCTCAGTGGTGAGGCAACCATCCATTTCCCTCTGTGATTGCTCAAACCCCACAAACAACAGCCCTTGGACACCCTGAATGCTGAGCAGCTCCAAGATCTGTCATTTATCCCCCCCCAACAAAAACAAATAATTGAGAAATACTGCTGACAAGGGATAAGGTGAAAAATCCAGTCCTGGCTCCTCTGCAGCTGCCAGTGGGCCTTTCCCAGAACAGCAGGAAGAACTCAGTGCCCTGGGGAGATGCAGGAGAGCAGGACACACCTTCCCTAACGCTGCCAAGGGGTTCCTGCATGGACCCTGCAGCCTCCATGCAAAGCTGGGCCTTAAAAGGCCAAGCCAACAGCAAAGTCGAGTCAAAATGACAATGAGCAGCCTCATAGAGATTAACTTCAGGATAAAAATTGAGTATCAGTATAAAAGTACTAGTATAAAACCTAATATTTTAATAAGAACTGAAAGACTTAGTCCTTAAGGTGACAGATGCTGTATTTTGGAAAGGATTCAGGTTGGTTTTATAGTAAGTAGATGACCAATGTCTCTAAACTGTAGAGTGTAATGCCTGTACTTATATTAACAAAAATCCATTCTTCCTCCAATCAACACCTAACACTGATCAGACTGAAATTAGCAAACGTGGGCAGGAATTAACTACATTTGAGTTCTCCACAGGTCTGTTAGAAGCATTATTTTTCCCATCAGGTCTTGAAGCCTTTCAAAAGCCAAACTGATTTGCAGCACAGGTGGCTGGTGCCTCACAGCTCAGCAATGGTCCTTTCTCACCAAGAGACCAGTTCAAACCCACCCAGTTAACTCAACATCTTGGACACATCCCAATATTCCTAGTTGGCTTGATTACAAGGCACGGTTTCACATGAATTTAAGGATTATCTTTTGAAGCCAGCCAAGCTGCAGTGTTTGAGTGCCACTTAAGGTGGTGTTTAATCAGGAGAACAGCCCGACGAGGCTGCCTCCACTGCTGCCTGCTCCATTTTTCCCCATAATTGCAGGATATACTTTATTGTGACAGGGGCCCAAGCAGTGGAATTCCAATATGCTATCCATCAGGTTCTCCATTATTGGATTAGCTGGATGTGGCATCATTACCGCTGCACTTTCATGCCTATCATTGATCGTGGCGTTCCTTCTATTTCACAATTAATGCAAGTCAGCTGGATTGATCAATCTCCTGATGAGTTTGAGCCACAGTCAATATATTCTTATGGCTCTGTGCTACTGATCTGTATGTTTTATAGCTGTGCCTAAGGATTTGTCATTCTGGCTACACATTTTCTTGGTCTTTTTTTCTTTCCTTTTTCTTTAGATACTCCTGCTCCCACCTTGCTGCCTAAACCACAAAGTGGTTTATGAATGACTCACATCACATGTAAAAACAGGGGGTAACTAAATTCATCACTGGAAAGAATTTTCTTTAAAAAAAAATAAATAAATCACACTCTTGAGTTGGCTGAGCAGCAGCCAGTCTGAAAGCTGAAAGCCCTGAGCTTCCAAGGAATTGCAGAGATGTCATTCGAGTGCACGAACTTTCATTCCTTGCTTCCACTGACAGCAGCTTTGTGAGATGTGCAGACATGTTAACAACTTGACTGTTAATATCTTTCTATGATAAATACTATGATAGCTTGAATTGTTTTTTTAAACCTTACTCTTCTTTCAGAGGGTAAAGAAGTATGCAGGAAAATCTCTTGACAGTGAGAGGGAGAATGAAATGATGGGGCATTAGGAGAAACAGGGAACCACAATATTTGCTTAAAACCATTCTTCTTACCCTGTCTCACACACATTGCTATTCCATTTTTGAAAATTTTCTTTACAGAGGAGAATAAAGTTACTGTCATTTTCTAACAAAAGACAGGTTATATATAAAAGAGCAATAATAAACTTCCAAATATTCTTTGTAAATGTGTCTTTTATCTGCCTTTTACAGAATGTACCCTGATCAATGCCTGTAGTTTTTAATGTCTATAAAAATAAAGTGATTAAAAAAAAAACACAAAAAAGCCAACGACAAGCCAGAAAAACCCAAACAAAATGTCACCAAACACAAACCAAACTAAACCAACCTGAAACTTGAAAGAGCCATGTTAATGCTGGTTCACTATTAGAGTTCCATTTCCATTCATCTACATCCCATTATAAGAAGCCTCAATTAACAAAAGATGCTAAATTTAAATATAAGAAAAAGAACTGAAAGTTGGACAAAGAGTAAAGTGTGTTAATGAATACATTCAAATTAGAGTTTGGACGTTCTGGACTGGTTTGCACACACAATGCCCTCATTAAATGAAGAATAATTGGTTTTTTTCATCACTCTCTCTCATCTGGTTGCCAAAGCTAGGACTGGTGAGAACTACAAGGTATTAGCAGTGATAACTACACTGCAGTTTTGTGGCAGTGATACCACGGTTTTTAAATACTTGGTTTCATCTTGAAGGATCTAAACTTATTGGTAAAAGCCACTTATAACTGAATGCTTTTTACAATTTATTCCAATTCAAAAAGGAAAACAACCCCTGAACCATTTTTTTCTATAAGTTCTGAAAACAGCACCAACACAGGAAAAAAAAAACCACACTGTCTGACAGGTGGAAATGCTCTGGTAAATATAAAATGAGTTTTATTCAAAGCAAGTAATGTGTTCCCTTAAACATCCTGGCTTTGAAGAGAGCAGGCATTTCACATATCCAAACATAATTCAGTCCCACTACAAGGGCTCCACCTAAACTATTTTCCGTTACATTCCTAGGAAATTTGGAATAGAAAAAACAGAAATTGTGCCCTAAAGAGGGATAATATAATACAACATTGAGCTGTTACAGAGCTTTCAAAGGCACTTGGGAAAACCAAGGAGCAACCCTCTCCCACCAGTACCAGGCAGACCAGGGTCACTGCTGCAAGCACTGGTTTTCTTCACCTGGAAAAACATGAACTAAGCAACATGCCAAACCATTTGAAGTCTATTTAAGTCTTAAATTAGTTCATGAATCTATATTTAGGCTGCCTACATATATGGCCTGGATTTAGAAATGCAGAGCACAGCAAATCTTAGCTCTGTACCCAAAAGTGCTCACATCTTTCAGGAATCAGGCCATTATATTTAGATGCCTAATTATGGGGATGAGATTTGAACAAACTTAGCCTAGAGAATTTTAGCCTAGATAGGTGCATATGACATCACAAAGGGTTTGAAGTTGCTCTGAGATATGATACACTATGGCAGAGAGCTCATATTCATGTAAAAGTTAAAAAAAACCCACCAGGTAATTATAAATATATTACAATTTAATATGTTGGGTAAATACAGAGAAAAAAAAATCCCTATTTTATTTTTGTTAAAAAGACTACAGTATTTCAAATACAAAGGGAAACAAATTAAAATTTTATTTAATCCTGTTACCAGAAGATACATGCTAAGCACAGAAACTTTTCTGTTTCAGCAAGTTGGCAATGAGGTAAAAGACAACCTCACCAAACAAAGACAACTCTAAAATAAGGTAATAATTATTCTTAGTCTGCAAGTAATTAATAATTTCTCAGATATTTTGGGTTTTATTTTACATCACACTGTATTCCAAAGGATTTTGAAAGCTATCCCAAATCTTGCAACTAAAAGATTGATAATGAATTTTTGAACTGTAACTATAAGTCCACTCTTAGAGGAAAACATGGTTTGTTTTTGTTTTTTGGGGTATTTTTTGTATTTTCAAGAGGGAATCAGCTGGGGGTTTTTGTTTTGTTTTTCTCTATATAGTCACCAAATTACTCAGTTTGATGGGAAATATGAATATTAAAATGTTTTGGTAGCCAGTTGGAGCCACATCAGATTTTCAAACAGAATCTTCTGCTTTTCTGAACTAATTCCCTTTCCAAGATGCGATGGCTGCACTTTGGCCTGATGGCACTGCAGAGATCCCTGCAGGTTTGCTCCCACAGAAAATCTCAGCTTGATAAAACTCTCCATGAGCACCAGGGCCCAGCTCCTCACACAGCCCCAAAAATCCCTGGGGATCAGGTGGGCTCTAAAACCAGAGCAGGAATGCAAAACTGGTGTGACTTTCTCTGCTGCTGTCTGTATTTTCGTGGATCACTAATGCAAATGTATTTGTGTTTCCCGGAACTTAACAAGAAAAAAGGAGCCAACCAGAATAGTAAATTTTTAACATTGCTCTGATTTATGATGTTTGGGATGCGTTTGCCCAGTAAAACAGGGAAGGGCATAAGGAATTTAGATGGATGCAAATTCAAAGCAATTTCCAGGAAATGCTGCATAGCTACACAAGCTAAAATTCCATCAATTACTCAATCTGTAAAAACCCCTAACAATAAACATTTCATATATCCATAAATCCTTAATTGTCTTTTACAGTAAGAAGGAATGAACCAAATATTTTTGCTTTCAAAATTTTATGGAAATCACAGAAAAAGAACACTGCAGGCATCATATACAAAAGAAACAATCCCTTCCCTGGGCCTCATCTTGTGGATTTTTAGTTCTTGCATGGGCAAAAGGCAGAGTGAGAATGCACACACAGGCAGGCAGCTCAGATAACAGGATACACACACTCACCTTCTGTTTCTACCTCCCCAAATATATGTTCATTACTTTTTCAAAGGAAATGACAAGTAATTTATGAGGTAATACACATAAATGCTCCAAGCATGAGAAAACACAGCTTTCAAATAATGCAAAGAAACTTATGTCTCTGAGGACCTTAAAGGTATTGCCAGGTTCTCTGGTGCAGAGGTGTAGTATAAATACTATAAAATGCAGTAGAAAGCATTAAGCAACACACACTTCCTGCTGAATTATAGATGTAATCAAAATGAGCAAACACACAACATCACTCTTCGCCATGCTTGTCTTCCTAGAGAATTTAAGCTGAAGCTCCAGCTTTTGTGTTCCCTGGGTTTTATGCCCTCTCCATTGTTTACCTAAGAGAATCTGAGTTTCATAACATGTCATAGCACATCATAAAAAAGCTGTAAACCTGGACGTTTCTCTTGAAAGTCATAGATCAAGTTCCCACCAACACCAGCCCCAGGAACTGATTTGGATTCCAGTTATATGTATGTTTCATTGCTTATGCTTTAACACCATTTTAAATATTTACTTAGCATCTTTCTAAAGACAGAGCCGGTGTCATTAAATCAGAAAGCAGAATTGTGTTATGGAAATTGTAATCATTACAGCTTGACCTAAAACTGCTAATGCAGGCTTTTCTGTCGTCTGATTTTGCAGCCAGAGGAGCAGTTTCCTGTGGCTCACTGATCCTGACAATACCCTCAGACCAATTCCCAAGATTCCCTCATCATGGGCAGATATCATTTCAACAGATGTCAAGAACAGCTAAGTGCACTTAGGCCTATTTGTGAAATTCCTGGGGGGAGGCAGCTTGGCAAAATTCATCCTGTAATTAAACCGCGTATTTCTTTCAAGCTGCCTCTTCGCTCTTCCCTTCATAATCCCTCTGCCTTGCATCAAATCATTTAGGCACTTATTGGCCACAATCAATACAATATGAGATCCATTAATTTAGTCCCTGGGAGGTTTGCTGGGAAGAGCAGCCTTGCTCTGCCAGCATTCCCTGTGAGCCCACGGAGCACCTGGAGAGGATTTACGGCACCTCCAGCCCCTGTGCCCACAGCTCTGGGCTGCAGCCAAACCCACAGGGATGGGATGGGATGGGAAACACTGAGTACAGCCCCCAGAGCAGCCCAGCCCAGCCCCCTGCCTGCAGAACTGCAGCAATCCAACCCCACTGTCACCGTCATATTTTCTGAAAAATCCCTTCACCAGGATTTCTTCTCCTGGGAAGCTGAGAAGCCTCAGAGAAAAATGTAAACAATAATTATCTGATTCACTTCTCCCATGTTTTCTGTTTTGGGATGTGGTCTGGAGATTGTTTATCCAACATGTGAATTGTTTTTACTTAATGACCAATCACTATCAGCTGTTTCAGACTCTGAAGAATCAGTCACAAGATTTTCATGATCATTTTGTTCAGCCTTCTAATATATCCTTCCTCTATTCTTTAGTATAGTTTAATATAGCATTCTTTAATATAATATAATGTCATAAAATAATAAATTATCCTTCTGAGAACATGGGGTCAGATTCTCAATTCCTCCGTGGTCCTGGGGACCTCACAAAGAGCACAGCCCAGCTTCCCCTGCTCAGTGCCCCTCACTGCACACAGGGAAATGGGACAGGAGAGAAACACCAACCAGGGGTCTCTGGCACAGGTGGACTTCAAACATCTTCCACCCACATCTCCTCTCTTGCCTTGAATCTTACACATCTTCCTCTTATTAAATGTGGTTGAACTTGGCTGGGATTTGGTTTTATTTTCATAAATGGATGAAACCAGCCATTTATTTTTATTTATTTTTAGAAAGCAGATATAAACAGAATTCTAAAATTAGCCTATGTTTCGTTTTTAATGATATACTGTTGCATTATATATTTATAAGCAAATATATCAACCAGGTCCCTAACATGTAACTGTGAAACTGAGGGCTTAGAAGTGTCAACAAGAAACCACATTAAAGGCTTCATAAACCCCAAACATGTAACACGCTGGGAAGCCATCAATATGTGCACCAAACAACATGTCATTTGCAATTAAAATTGTATTTTTACAGAAACAAGGACTAAAATTGGTACACACACAGATTACTAATGTGCTAGGCTAACTTGGGAAGGGAAGGAAAAAAAATTCTAAGGCTTAATTGGATTATTTCGCTGCAACTGCAAAAACAATCTATCAGACCAACAAAAATTCCATATAAACTATTTGCATTTAATTTTTAAAGCAGTGGACTAATTAGAAAGTGTTTCTGTCCGTTTCATAAGGGATACAATTTGTAACTTTCAGATTAGCAAATTCTAATTTCAGTGATGTTCTGTGGTCAGTTTGAGCTCATTTCCTGCGACAGCATGAGGAAAAGAGCAGTGTTGGGGCGAGGCTGGATCTGTTCAGACCCTGGGGAGGCTGGAGCACTCGAGGGAGAGCTGCAGGAAGGGTGAGAGGAGAGGATGGGGCTGTGGGACACCCAAACAGACTCAGCAGCACAGATGTTTCATAAGCTCTGCCATGGCCCTGGCTGGATGCACTTGTTAACTGAAATTCCTAAAGATTTTCTTCCCATCTTTTGATGCCTCAGGTTTAGCTTTTATATTTTTCAGATCCTGTGCTGCTTTAGTGTGTGGGTCTGGGTTCACATCAGGGGATGGTGAGCTCTGTGCACAGAGCAGGGAGACAAAACAATTCCTGCTCCAGCTGGGGACCAAGGACAAATGATCCAAATCTCAGCCCAGGAGCACAAACCCCGTGGGCTGGAGAGAGAAAAACAAGCAGGGTGGGACTGCAGGGGCTAAAGCTGGAATGGGACCATGAACTGCAAGGTGCAAATGGAGCAGAACTGATCCCAGTGACTGGTTGTGCATTTTGGGGCCATTTTGGTTCATCTTGGGTGCAGCTCTGGCTGGGCTCTTGTGCTGCCCAACATGGATCCATTGTGTCCTCTTAATAAATCCCTACTTTATTCTTTAGCTCTGTCCAGCCTCTGCTCTAAGTCACTGTTCTCAAGGCATCACTTTCACTCCTTCTCCTAATGTTTCCATGGTCTCACATATTTAAGATTTTAAAGGATCATACCCTTGATTTTTTCATTTCTATGTTATATTTGGGGTTTTTTAGGGGTGGGAGTGATTGCTTTTTTATCTTAATTGAGTGGGAAAAACAGTGTTACATGAGAGGTTCTCAGTAGACTTGTAATAAATTATGGTTAAAACAATCACAATACATACAGGAATGTTTTCAACAGTGGGGTAAACAAAAATAGTTAAAGGTACAATGAGGTCATCATTCCGTACTGCAGAAAAACTGGTAAAATCAAAGAAAATAAAAACACTTCAAGTGTTTTAAGGGATTTGCATTCCTTTGCAACATATTTCTTCCCTGTGACTAAAGGTACTTGCTAGTTGAAATTGGTGACATCAATTACAGGTTCAGCACTGAAAAAAATTGGAGAAAGCACTGCCATTCATTTTATAACCAATAACCCTTCGAGTTTACGAGGTTAACTTGAGTGGAGCCTCGTCTTTCTAACTGGAGAGGAAAGCCCAAACCATTGCCATTTACAGCGGTGACTCTGGCACTAACTCAGAGCCAGAAATTCACTTTGGATTTTGTACCTTTGCCTTTTCAGGACACGTTTAACCAAATTATTTTTGTCTCTCAACTCCACAACCTCAAAAGGAACTCAGCCACCTCCTAGACTCACCTGGTGCTTGCTCAGAGCACAACCTGCAGCCTCTGATAATCCCTCCTGCAACTCCGGTTTTGGGTTTTTTTGGGAGGGGGCACTGTTTGAAAGGCATCTACTCCCCATTCATCTCTAATAAACAGAGAATTTCACAAACCTGACTCTAATAAATGTCCTTTACTGTCCCATCAGATTAGGCAGGAACCTTCTGATTTCTCCAAAATTTGTAGGAAAGGCAAATATCTCTTACCAAAAACAAACCAAAACAAAAACAAACAAACCAGGAAACCAAACCAGGAAACCAAACCAGGAAACCAAACCAGGAAACCAAACCAGGAAACCAAACCAGGAAACCAAACCAGGAAACCAAACCAGGAAACCAAACCAGGAAACCAAACCCGGAAACCAAACCAAACCCGAAACCAAACCCGGAAACCAAACCCGGAAACCAAACCCGGAAACCAAACCCGGAAACCAAACCCGGAAACCAAACC
The DNA here is from genome assembly GCA_024865655.1 of Emberiza elegans. Classification (NCBI taxonomy): domain Eukaryota; kingdom Metazoa; phylum Chordata; class Aves; order Passeriformes; family Fringillidae; genus Emberiza; species Emberiza elegans. Next base: position 3,984,220 of record JALJVW010000197.1, on the reverse strand, counting down.
AGGAAACCAAACCAGGAAACCAAACCAGGAAACCAAACCAGGAAACCAAACCAGGAAACCAAACCAGGAAACCAAACCAGGAAACCAAACCAGGAAACCAAACCAGGAAACCAAACCAGGAAACCAAACCAAACCCGGAAACCAAACCCGGAAACCAAACCCGGAAACCAAACCCGGAAACCAAACCCGGAAACCAAACCCGGAAACCAAACCCGGAAACCAAACCCGGAAACCAAACCCGGAAACCAAACCCGGAAACCAAACCCGAAACCAAACCAAACCAGGAAACCAAACCAAACCCGGAAACCAAACCAGGAAAAACCAAACCAAACCCGAAACCAAACCAGGAAACCAAACCAGGAAACCAAACCAGGAAACCAAACCAGGAAACCAAACCAGGAAACCAAACCAGGAAACCAAACCAGGAAACCAAACCAGGAAACCAAACCAGGAAACCAAACCAGGAAACCAAACCAGAAACCAAACCCGAAACCAAACCAGGAAACCAAACCAGGAAACCAAACCAGGAAACCAAACCAGGAAACCAAACCAGGAAACCAAACCCGAGGAAACCAAACCAGGAAACCAAACCAGGAAACCAAACCAGGAAACCAAACCAGGAAACCACCAACCCAAAAAAACCCCACACCACTGCTGAAAAAAGGAATACAGTGCATACTTTCAACATGCAAACAAACTGCCTTAACCTCACACCCCTGAGAGCTACAATTATGCACTCCAGAAATTAAGAAATTATTAGGAAAAATACATTATCATCCAGGCAAATACTTTTATTATACTTTAATTCATCAGAAATATTTCTAAACTCTCCCTGGGGAAAGAGTGCAGTTTAAAATTGCTTACATCTTTCTTAAAAGTGGAAATAAGCTTTCCTGTTTCATCTTTTATAATCTTATTTTAAAGTTTGCAAAAACTGCTGACTTGGTACTGCAAAACAGATAATTATTCCAAATATATTTTTTGGGAGGTATTTTTCTAGGTATGCCTAATTATTGTCTGCTCTTTTACATTTACTTCTGGATGTCATGGAGATTTGCAAACAACAACAAAAAAAAAACCCAACACAACAAAACCCACACTGGGTACACCTGCTTAATGACAATAATTAGGTTACCATTAATTCCTAGAGCTGTCACTGCAGGCTGGGCAGGTAAATAACAAAGGCAGGTAGCTTCAGATCAAAAATAATTAGTCTGAGGGTTTTTTTAATATTACCTTGAGGACAACAGCTTCATTCCATCAGTTTTTTGGTGGTTCTTTTTTTTCCCCAGATAGCCATTTCATAATTACAGGAGAACTGCCTGAGATAACTCCCCCACTTGAAGGAAATGTCTGCTTTCCTATTTCCACCCTCTGAACTTTCCTAATTTTAGATTCCCTCACTTGTAGGAGGGGAGAGGAGGAATGAGCTTTCTCCCGAGCCCTCTCACACTCAGCAGCTCGTGGGTTTGAAACTTCTTGGGATGTTTTTGTGTTTGTTTACAATTTCCTGATGGATTTATTTTCCATTAAATCTCAAGTCTTCCATTCGACAATTCTAAATCTACAGATTTAGAATTTGCAACATCCTGTTGCGAAACCTACATGCGGCATCTGTAAGATGCTTATTAAGGTGTTTCAAACTAAAAATAGATCCAACAGACAAGCAGAAGGAACTAACCCAAACATGGATTCAAAGAGATCTGCCTTAGGAGTATTTCAGTTTACCATTTATTTTATTTTAATATGCTACCTCTGGTGTGAGCATTTTTCATAAAAAAGGACTCTTATTCCCTAAAAATTGCCTTAGAACTGCATAAAAAGGCAAAAATAAGTCATAGGATGTGAAGTTTTCAGCCCCGATCAACTTTAAGTCATTATTGTGCATAACTATTCCAGTAGAGCAGCACAGATACAACAAAAGCAATTTTGTCTCAAACTAAGCAAAGTGGTCAGGAAATTCAACAATTAGTTAGAAAAATAAGTAAATAAAAAAAAAGTTGCAAAACACTTATGTGACACATGGTAAAAATAGCATAAATATTGAGAAAAACAAGAGTTTTCTGCAAACTCTTTTTTTTATCTCATTTCAATTACCTTCTTTTCCAGCTATAATCAGGTATAACAACAACTTGGCCCTTTACAATAATTACATTCTAACTGTGTGATAGCAATAGCCTGAAGGCTCAGACTTGGTAGCACCTCCAGATTATTCTATTTTATAAGAATTATTAAAAGCAAATGAAAACTAGAAGAATAAGATTAGCATTACATAAAAAAGCCCTGCACTAGAATACCTCATTAGGAAAATAAATAGTTTTCTTCTTAAAACAAGGAAGTGTGAAGTTAAGAAAGTTCCATTTCAGACTCCTAAAGAGTTTTTGCGCTCTTATATATTTTTGTGGTTTTGTGCTACTATATATTTTTATCCTAACATTGGATTTTACTATAAAAGTGGAGAACATACTGCCCATTTAGTGTCTTTTTGCAAGAACTGGCTCTTCTGTGTAAAATCACCTTTTCCAACCTGCAGGATGCAGAGTCCACAACAACACGCAGGAGTCTCCCTGTGACAGCTCCCAGGCAATCCATCTGCTAAGGAAATGTGGCTGACAGAGCCCTCTCATCAATGTTTTGTAAGCCAAAGCTAACAGCCATTTCTCCGTGCTCATGCTCTCCCAATCTCTACCCCACTTTCTGTGCCAGCAGCCAAACAGCTGATGATAATTCCTGCTGTAATTGCCCTCTCCCATTATCTCTCGCAGCTCCTTGTCTGCCATCAGCTTTTTCCCAGGGCTCTAAGAGATGCCTGCCCTTGCTTTCCCACTCTTTTCCCTACACATCTTATTTTTGGCCATTTATCACCTCCTAAGGCATTTTCATATGACTCATGGGGTCAGCCCTCTAATGCAGACATTTGGAATTAAATCTTGTCTTTGTCAAATCTCTTCATGGATATCTAACAACAACTTCAAGTTCAATGCAGAACTTCCTTTCTCCTATTTCCTATCAACTTCCAGACCCTCCTTTCTCAATTTCCCATAAATTCATAATCTTGAGCTCATGGGAAACCTTGCAGATTTTTTCTGTGTAGAATTTCTAAGATCTAGCATTTGCTATCCATCTGAAGAACTTATTCTCCCTTTATCACATCACCTTACAATCAACATCTTTTTTTTCATCTTGGCTCTACTCATGACCTTTCAGATTGCTGCTGCCAGAGCAACTTGGTGAAATTATTGTTCAGACCATTTCAGGCACCTTTTTGGTGGTTCAGACCATTTCAGGCACCTTTTTTATTGTCCCTCTCTATCCCCTCAGAGAGTCTTTCCACATCTCTCGTGAACAGAAGCAGCAGGATGGCACCTTTGTAAACTGAATATTTACTCCCTTATTCCTTTAGAAAGTGATATAACACTTTATCAGTGATATCAGTGGCACCACTGAAGTCATGGTTATAGAAAGGTTATAGCGTAGCCAAAGTATATCCTGGTAACCTCTTTTTTAACATCTAGAACACAATGCAAGATTCCACAGTTCATCACTCTTTTCCATCCTAGCAGTCACACTTTTCTCTTTTCACAGAATTAACTAGGTTGGAAAAGACGTCTGAGATCATTCAGTCCAACCTTTTCCCTCCTTATTTCCCATTCTTAAATTCTAAAATGGTTTAGGCTCCCCTCTCCATAGCTGAAAACATGACACCAATTAATTTGCTAGCAAGGCTGAGCTTTTGGGAAAAATGGGGGAAAAAGTACAAAGGTGCCACACTCTAAAAGCTTTAAATGTTACAGTCAGGATCATTTATATCATTTTTGTTGACTCTTATCCTTTCTGTAATGTATTGTTTTGTCAGCTTCTAAATTACTGATTTTAATCCATCAAGCCAGGCCAGGCCCACAATCAATTGAAAGGTGCAAGAGCAAAAAGCTAGCTCTTAATCATTATTAGTTCTTTGTTCAAAAGAACTCTGCTTTAACTTTTGATCTATGTACCTCAGACAATGCAAAATCTATTTGTTTGAGTTTAATCTTAATCAGTGCTTTGTCTGGTAATTAGCCAAGGAGCACGACAGCATTCTGGGGTAATTTCTAGTGGTTCTCATAAAAGAGAGTAAGACTACCTCAGGATGATGTTTCATGCAGCATTTTAGAACACAAAATAAGCATAAATATGTGCAAAACATGCATAGAATACATCATACATCCCACTTTTTCTCTCAAGACAAATATCTTTATATTAAAAAAAATGGAAAATCATCTTTTTTATTTTTTTTTTGCCATGCCTCCTACCTGAGCTGTTGAGTAACTCCTAACTTGCAGAGGTAACAGGACATGAAACATATCTCCTGATGTACAAATATTATCCACTGCTTTTAAGAGAAGTGACAAACTCTGGAAGTCTACAAGCACATACAGCATGCACCAGATTTATTACAGAGGGAAAGGGCTCTCCAAGCCAATGGAACTCTGACCCAGCTTTGCAGACACCCAGGTACATTTTGCTGCCCTGATTGTTCTCGGCTGACATCTCTGCTCCAGGCCTCAGACACAAAAATCCATTTGACCCCAATCTATGGCAGGAGTTTGTCAGCCAGGGCCTGATTCACCGGGCACCCCAAAACCACCAGGAAAAGCTCAGGGTGTGTGGGCAGGGCTGGAACCAGGAGCCTGTGGTGAGAAGGAGTTCGACTCTCCTGGTTTGATTTTGCATTATTTTAATGCTAAACCTACACCTTATAAGGGTGAAATGTTGCTCTCCTGGTTTCAGGCATTTTGTCAGTGCTGTTCAGGCTAGGACACCCAGATTAAACAGTTTATAGCTAATCCACCAATCCCCAGCAAAACTCCCCTTACCTTCAAAAAGTGACAATGCACAAGGGATTACCTGCACAGGGAACCTCTGCCTGGTCCTGGTGTCCAGTTTATGACAAAGGCTGCTTTGCCCTGAGTTCTTTCAGCACAACAAAACCTTGCTAAGAAAACTTAAATTTTGAGGGTGAAATGGAGCCCTGATAAAGGCAGTGGGAGTTGCTGTTATTAACCAAAGCACAGCAACCCCACGACATCCCAGGATCAGGTGGCTCAAAGAGCCACTGCCAGCTCCCTCCTGCTGGGCACTTCCACTTAATGACAGCATTCCCTGCAATGCCTTTGGGGAACAAACTTATTTTATGGCTAGCAAAGGGAGGGGTTTTTAAAAACATGACTCTATTATTGTAAAATTGTGCCAGTATCAGAGTTAAGAAAAAGTAATTTTAAAGTTATACCACCACCTTCAATTCTTTTCTGTCCCTGTGTACTACTTGGTTGTGTTTCATATCTCAAGGTATAACAGAAAGCAATGCCTTGAAAACAGGGTTAAACACCTGGGGGATGTAACTTTATGGCATTAGCCCTGATTCTAAACATAAAGGTAAGTGATGCATTGTAATAGAATCATCTTACGGCCCAGGCTAGGACTAAAATGTAAAGCTTCACACTGTGCTCACCATGTTCAGTTAAAAGCAGAAAAAAATAGTGCTGCATTTTCCCCATCCTCAGCAGATCTGCCATCCCTTCTCCCAGGGTTTTCTAATCCTTTCTGGCACCTGAGGCATCTGAACAGTTGGTGGGAAGAAGTGAAACTGTGACGAAGTGAGTCTCGTTTCAGATTTACAGTCCAATCACTCACAAAACCTGCCAATTCACTTTATGGCATGTACTGTGAAAATTCATTATTTAATATGAGCCTAAAAAATCTATTGGTGCACTACAGTAGCTTGACTTTGAATTATAAAAGAACCAGTAACTCAGTATGTGCCGTCTTTGGGCTTGTAGTGAGATAGGCCAGCATATACTTAAAATGTCCTTTGTATGTTCCACTCAGGCACAACATTTGTTCAGCCAACAAAATGCTTTTTTCAGCATTTTTTGTGTATTTTTATCTGACTGCTATATATGCATTAATCCATGTACTCATGTATGTGTTAGGTGCTAAAAAAAAGGTGCAACAATAAATGACCAGTCTGGGTTAGAAATCATTTTCATTACAAATAATTTTCATTTAAAAAACCCAAACAAACAGTGAAAGACATTTTAACCCACTAGTTTTCAGATAATGGAAATCATAACTACTCCAAGCAGGTCAACTCACTAAAGACCTTTGTTATTTTATAACCACATGACTTAGGGAAAAAATGAACTTTGGGGTTTGTGGAATGCATAATCATGACTGTGTGAAGTGATACTGATGCTACCTTACACCTCCCAACTCCTCACTCTTCCCCAGTCTGACTTAGGTCCGAAAAAATTTCTCCATCCTACAGACCTGTCAAATGCTAAGGCAATAACTGAGAAAAAATTAACTTACACTACAAGGGAACACCAGGATGTCTCAGGGTGTTTGTACTTGTGCCCAGCCCTGTTGACTCGAGCTGCACAATCAGAACTGCAACATCTCTGTGCCTCTGAAAAGCTCAATAAAGTGAGCAGGAGCTGGGCCATTCATCTTGGTAACAGCAGAACCGTGGGCTTGGAGCACAGCAAATGCACACCTTGATGTGCTGTGATGCTCCCAGAGCACAGCCCCACCTGGGCAGGCTGCACTCCCAGCTCCACATCACACCTGCAGCACAATTTTGTGGTTTACAAAATGCCAACTTAGCGTCACCATCGTATTTTCTGAAAAATCCCTTTGCCCAGGATTTCTTATCCTGGGAAGCTGAGAAGCCTCAAAGAAAAATGAAAACAATAATTATCTGATTGCTTCTCCTGTGTTTTGCTGCTTTGGAATGTGGTTTGGAGATTGTTTATCCAACTGGTCATTGTTTGTTTGGTTTCATGTGAATTGTTTTGACTTAATGACCAATCACAGCCAGCTGTGTCAGGACTCTGGAATGAGTCACAAGTTTTCATTATCATTCTTTGTTGCCTTCTGTCTGTATCCTTTCTCTATTCTTTAGTATAGTTCTAGTATAGTACTCTTTAATATAATATAGTATCATAAAATAATAAATCAGCCTTCTAAGAACATGGAGTCAGATTCATCATTCCTCCTCCATCTGGGAACTCAGAAAATCCCACAAACTAGCACCAGCTATGTAGTGAGATGGCTTGACTAACGACTGCATTTACAGCTGATGACTGTTTTAAAGTTACATTCCAATTTTTTTATTATACTTTATGCTACAAACATGTACAATTATTTTTTTCCAATTATTTATTGTAACAAAATTAAAACATGCAAAATAAACCTCAGATAGGCCATAAGTTCTCTAAGTTTTTTTTTTTCCCTTTTATGTCTAATTCATTCTCTTTAATTCCTTACTTCTTATAGCAGCAGTTTGATATAATAAACCATAGTTTGTAAAAGCCATTAAGAGGAAGCTTGCTAGTAGCAATCCTATTAAGATACCTCATCAAGTGATGTGCTTACATTCTCACATCAACTTCCTTCAGCTTTTCATTGCAGCATTTCTAAGTGGCTGAGGTTACTGAAGTGGTTTGTTGTTGAAATTATGAGCAAAAATGTCTTCATGGAAGCATAGAAGGTAGAAGAAATGTAAAAAATCAAGTTCAATTACAGAAACATTTTTGAAAAATTGGTTAATGCCAGCAATATTGTACCAGCATTAATTACAAGAAGGGTAATTCTCATGTTCAGAATGAAAATGTTCTGTGCCAATTCTGTTAGCTCATTTTTGGGAAGGTAAATTGACATTCCTTCCCCAGGCACCCACACTGTGATCTCTCCCCTGGGCACAGAGGAGTCAGTGGATGCCTCCCACTGGCAATTACAAACCCAAACCCAGCACATTTCACCATGTTCACCCCAGGTTTCCCATCCTTCTCAGTTCCAAACAACCCTGACTCTAAAATACTGAGAACATCATCCACCCAAAAGCTGAATACAAGATAAAACACAATTCATGAGACATATCAGACAGCATCTTTTTTTTTTCTTTAAAAACCATGTGGTTAAAAGTTATACAGCTACTGTACTTCCTAGGTCAGGATCAAGTCTGCTCCATAAAATATGTTTGGCCCATAGAATTATGAGATTTCTGGTTAAAATTAATATGAAATGATTAATAAAAACTGAATAGAATTTTTTTTCTTTTCTAACCATCTTCTCAAAAATCAAGTTGCAATATCCTTTCAGCATTTCATTATTTTCATTTATATTTATTAATATTTCTCTTTCACTGTCTTTCAGGATATACATTCTTCTTCTGGTTGGCAAGCATCCAATACTTTTATTTCTAACAAATAAAGCCACAGCACAAACTTCTCATACATGCTATGTTTCTACAAATCCCAATGCTTCATTTTACTTCTTTATCAAATCTCAAATATTTTGACCCTTGCAGTTTATTTTTTTTTTCTTCCCATCACAATCAGGGCTTTCAAGATGAAGCAAGCCAAATGCTGGAATTCCTTGCCAGATAAAGGTAACCTGTCCCCAAAGCTATAAAGGGCAAGAAGATGAGAGCAGTGCTCTGCCTGCTCCTGTGACCAAGTGCAAGTTTTACACTTCCAACCCAAAGGACTGGATGCTATTAAAGCACTGTCAAAGCACTATTAGGCTTCCCAAGAAGGGAGGCATGCAGGGCTTCTGCCAATGACTGTCACAACCCCAAAAACTTCCTTGCAGTGCAAAGGGAATGAGGGCAGGTGTTGTATTTAGCATGTTTCAAGAGTCCTGTACCTTTAGATGTTTTCTCATGGGTGGCAGATCTTCTCAGCACAGACTCTGGGTCTTCCTCAGCCAGGGCTCCTCCAAGGCTCTCCCCAGCTGGCCAGCTCACCCCCTTTTATCCCAGTTACCTTGACTGGCCACAGCTGCAGCCCAATGAAGGACATCACAGCTGCAGCCCATCAAGAATAACTGGGACCTGCCAGGGCAAAGATATTCAGATACAATACAGATATAATTGACACGGACTCAAAGACCACTTACACAGTACATATATCTTAAGGGCCTCCTATAGGCAGGGATCACCCTTCCCGTGCAGCTGCACAGCGCACACACCACACCTGGGCACTGGGGCTCACACAAACAGCTCAAACCAGCCCCACGCTCGTTGGCTAGCTTCAATCACCTTTCCTGATTTAATAAACCATGGCTGTACCCATGTGGGCGCTCAGAGTGAAAAACAGCAACAGAAGGAAAGAGGAGTCTGTAAGGGAATCCATGTCCTGTTCCTTTTTCCATTTGCAGTTGTACCTGTTGAACAATTCTACATTGTGTCACCCTTCTGAGAGCAAAGACCGACCTTTAACTTGGAGTAAGGAAACCTCCTTCTCCCCCCACCATTTACAGTTTGTGTCTTCCCTTATGTTCTTGTGGAAGAAGAAAGCTTTAGTGATAACTCCACCACTCAGACTCTGGAGACTTGAGTTCCACTGGCAGCCTTCAACAAGTCCCCTCCTGGCTGCGCCTTTAATGAAAACGCACCTCAAACACCAGGGCCAACCCAAAGTTCTCATAAAAGGGAGTACAGAACAGGAAATAATTGCTCTGCTCAAAGAAAGACATGAGAGATGGGAAAGACGAGAAAATTACTGAGTGATTGGGGAATGCAAGGAGACAACGTCTGGTTCACCTTTTCCTCACATCCAATTTTGCAGGATAGGCTCTGCTCATCCTCACTGTGCTGCTCTGAATTCTCCCCACTGGGCCAACATTTCTCAAGCACAGCACTCAAGCCTGGGCAGGGATCTCTGGGACAACCTTCCCTTTCCTCAAGCTATCCTAGCTGAATTTGAAATACCTTTTTTTTTTGTACAATGAAGATCATTTAAAGATCTGCACAAAAGGTGTTATTTTTTACTAAAATCCACAGGTGTCAGTTTTAATTCAGGTTTCACTAATCCAGGATATGAAAATCTCGATTTTCCTTATTTTCCCCCCTTTATAGCAGTTTGCACTGGTGACATACCTTAAGGGGCAGGACACCTGTTCTGCAGCAGTGTCAACTGAATTGTCAGAAGCAGCCTGGTGATAGCTCTCATTTCACTGCACCCACCCAGCTCTGCAGGAGAGTTATCTGATCCCAACTCAGAGATCCCTGCACACCAAGCATTGGTGAGCCAGGCAAGTGTTCAGTGAGCAGCCTGTGCTGAGGCTGGGCTGTGATGGGCAGTCCCTGAGCTGCAGGATAGCCTGGTCCAGCCCTGGCATGAGCAGCCTGTGGGCAGCTCTGGCCCTGCCTCTCTCCTGCAGTGCAGCAAACAGCCTTCAGACAGCTGGGTTTGGGCAGAAAACGATGCAAAAAAGTGACTAAAAAAAGGAGGAGATTCCCTCCACAGCCAAGGTGTGTGCAACATCTTGGGGTTCTCCCCTCCAGCATCCAGCCAATCCCACACCAGAGTAGGGTCCCCTTCTCCCAGAAGGATGCTATTGCAATTCGGCTTTTTTTTGTTCTTCTCTTATTAAACCAGTCATTTTATTAAACCACTTCTTTTCACACCTCTCTTTCTGAGATCAGGAAGATCTCAGACCCCTCACCCCCTCTCTGCTCTGCCCCTCCTGTCGCAGACATCTTTTTATGAAAAATCCTTTCCTTAGGATTTTTCCTCCTGAGAGGCTAGAGGCCTCAGGAACAAAATGTAAACAGTGGTTATCTGCTGCTGTGGAATGCAACAAGTAGATCTGTAATTGGTCTCATGTGGTTGTTTGTAATTAATGGCCAATCACAGGACAGTTGGCTCAGAGAGAGTCCAAGACAGCTGCCCTTGTTATCATTCATTCTTTACTATTCTTAGCTAGCCTTTTGATGAAACCTTTTCTTCTATTCTTTTAGTATAGGTTTAATGTAATATATATCATAAAATAATAAATCAAGCCTTCTGAGACATGGAGTCAGATCCCAGTCTCCTCCCTCAACATAAGACCCCTGTGAGCACCGTCCCACCTCCTTGCAGGACTGGAGATGAACGTGAACCTCCAGCCCCCAGGGCACTCTGTGCACTCAGAATTCGCTGTTCTGCAGGGCTGACACACGTGTTTCTGCTTCAACACCTTCTCATTGTGTTTGTATTTAATTGACCAGTGAAGTAATTGCTTCCTCCAGAAAGAAATCAATTTAGTCTCCTATATTTTCCTTACTTTCTTTTGTTGCAGCCAGTTGCACTACAGATGGCCAATGTTGTTTCTAATCCTTCCTGTTCAGTTCCTCAGGTGTACAAAAAAGGTATTTCTTGCCCAGACTGCAGTTCCTGTTTCCCATGTCCCATCAGTTGTGTTTCTGCTGCCTATTTCTCGTTATTGGACTGTGGAAACAATATTTTTCCCACATTGGTTCCTGTTCAGTATTAACAGACTATTTCAAAAGGAAATGTTTAAAATCCAAAAGCAGCACTCTATGCAAGCTTCTCCCAAGCATCAACATAACTATTAACAACATATGGTATTGTTTGCAATAAGGACATTACTTCCTTTGTCCATCCCTTACAAGCCTGCAAATGTTGCTGGTGTCCCCAGCCCAAGTAATCCACAGCACAAAAATGCTGCAAAATTCTTTTTTAACTCTAATGTTTTCACAAGGGCATACCTTACTATGTTTTATAAACCTACTTTATTTTATTACATGGATTCATATAAAAACTATAAACCAGGTTTTATATCACTTTCAGCTTTTGACCATTCATCAGTTTTCCATGATAAAGCCACAGTGAAATCAATATCCTTGTAAAGCCAAGCTGTCAAAAGTTACTAGACTATTTCCAAAGGCAATTCCAATGAGACAGACTACCAGATGTTTTCAATATATTTTATACAAGATTGCATGATAATTTTAGTGGGACTGAAGGAAACAATACAACAGGTAGTGTTTGGAGGTTTGACATTTTAAATAGCGAGCTCAATTGATTTTTACAAGATACCAGAGACAAAAATGCCACTTCTGGAAAATTTATACCCAAACATTCATCCACAGAACTTAAGAGCAATTGTGCTGTCAAGCAGCAAGGAAAGGAGATAGCCTTTAGCAACAAAGTCACATAAAAATGTTCACTGTGCCTATATGTGTATGAACATGCCTATACTGATACATAAATAGACTTAATATTTTAAAATGTATATTTAATATACACACATGTATAGGTGTATGGAAGCATAACCACCTCACTGTATTAATTTTGCCCTTCTGCTGATTTACAGTTTTATTTCTTACAGAAGACTGCCAATTACGATAAAAATTCCCCTTATAATTAACTCAAAATTTTATTAAATCCAGCTTTTATAACTTTAAATATAATAACGCCAGCCAAGCCAGGGCAAAGAATGTCTAGTCATTAATTCTACTTGTATCATTTCTCATTCCTCAAAAAAATGGCAATAAAAGGATCCCTCCTTAGAAATCAGCCTGGCCATGGCCATACTCATCTCCATAATAGCACAATTTCCAATTCACGCCTCATTTTCATTAATGTTTCTAGCCATAAATTTTTAAGCATATGATAAAAAATTTCTGAAGCGGCATAAAACTAACATGAAGAGGGAGTTCATTAGTATGTGACCCTAATTAGAAATTCCATATTAACTTCCCCTTTCTACTTGTGCATATGCAGCAGCAGCAGGCCCTAATATGCTGTGTACCAGTTGTACATTTGTTTTAAGAGCTCTTTCTCCCCTCCCTTCCTCATTTTTATTTTTACACAATTTCTATGTTTCCCCTGCTATTGAATAAGTCAACAGACAACTGTATCACAGTAGCACCTTTTGTGTCACAAATTATCCTGGAGAATTGTGAGAAGCTACCAGCTCAATGCTTTATTAATGATACCAGATCATAAAAAGAAAGGGGAAATTGCTGACTCCAACTCTTTTCTAATGCTGGGTGATAAAAATGCTACTTCAGGATTCAGAAGGTTAAGTTCTAATGTGTATTTTGAATAGAGTATGCTGAAATAATTGCCTCATAAAGCAATGCATTGACCAGCCTGCTAATGGCTGCATAGTGCAAAACTCAGCAAAGAGTGCCAAGCTTACTGGAAAAAATGCTGTGGCACTACTTTTGTAGCTTTCCATGTTAAGTTAACTTTACCCTTTTCCACTCTTTTTGGTTTTAATCCTGCCAAAAGCAAACCCTCCCACCTGAACCATGACTGGATGCTTGCCCCTCTGTCAGGAGCAAATCATCAAAAATGCAAACCCCAAAAAGCAAACACCCAGGTGAATTTGAACACAACAGCAAGAAATCAGAATCACATTTCACTCAATGAACCCAATCGCCAATTTATTTTTTGTTTTTTTTTTCTGCTTGTTTCAGTTTGATAGCAAGCCTGTAGCCAAACTGAAAGCAAGGCAATAATTGCCTTTTAAAATATGGATGGATTTCCAGCTTATAAACTTTTGATTAACAAGAATCTGTCTGATAAACAGCGTCCTTCCTGACACCGAACACTCCCAGCATCAAAACAGCAGAGAAGCGCTTCAAGCCTGTCCCTGTTTATAAAATATCCAAACACAATTAAACGAATCAAAGAGAGGTCAAATGTGGAAGAACACAATACTCCACAGGTTATAGCCAGAATTAAGAAAAACAAAAGACATGAAAAGCTCCTGTCAGGTACCGCTAAAACCCCAGAACTGGGGAACTTGGCAGGCCAAGAAGGCTGCACAGCTGCGTTTCACAGACCAAGGTGTGTGGGCAGCAGAGATGCACAAAGCACACCACAGAGCAGCAGAAAATGAAAAATGAGATGAGTGAAGGTTAATACTAGGTAATTAGCTGTTGGAACTGCCATCACGTGAGAGATCTGAGGTGTCTTTATCCCTGGGGTTTCAGTGAATTAAAAAAATTAAAAATCACACAGCTGTTTATTACCTCTGCACTCCTGGAATAATGTTTTTATCCAAGGGCCATTTTCTCATCAGTGAAGCTTCCAGCACAAACTCCCACATTTTCAGCCCCCAGCTGTCCTGCAGTCAGGCAGTGGCTTAAGGATGGATTTGGTTTAGTCACTGACTGTAACTCACGAGACACACAGTGTCCTGTCACTGTCATATTTTCTGAAAAATCCCTTTGCCCAGGATTTTTCTCCTGGGAAGCTGAGAAGCCTCAGAGAGAAATGAAAACAACATAACCTTATTTGCTTCTCCTGTGTTCTGCTGCTTTGGAGATTGTTTATCCTTATTGACCAATCATCAGCTGTGTCAGACTCTAAGGCATCACTCATAAGTTTTTCACAATCATTCTTGTTAAGCCTTCTGATGTATCCTTTCTCTATTCTTTAGTATAGTTTTAGTATAGCTTTAGTATAGCATTGTTTGATATAATATAATATAATATCATAAAATAATAAATCAGCCTTCTAAGAACATGGAGTCAGATTCTCAATTCCTCCTTTGTCCAGGGGATCCCAAAACACCAGATTGTCCAGAGCACAGCACAACTTCCCAGAGCCCTCATTCCCTCCCCAGGGACCTGTGCAGGCACTGCCATCATCCCCCAGCCTTCCCCTGGTTGGGAGGGACTTAATTCATCAAGATTTATTTTTACTCCTTTACTGCCATTCTGAGTTCTTTTAGGAACTTATTTTGATTTAGTTATTCAAATACATATTTTCATTGATCTCTGTTTGAACAGAGGCCACCTGACACTCAGGTGACAAAAGCTGTAATATCACACAAGATACCCAGAATTTACATTCTGATGCCAAAAAATGAGGCCATTGTAGGTGAAGCTCTCAGTGTAAGCAATTATTCTCCCACAAAAGGCAAATAAAACCCAGCTTAGCATTTTTGTACTGATTAAAGTACAAAGCCATAACCATGCATTTTAACTCTTTCTCCCCAAACTGGGCAGGTAGAGCTTCAAGCTACACCCAAATGTTTTGGGTTTTACTATTTTCTTTAAATCTTCTTGTTTTGTTGAGGTTTGTTTATGTACCTGAATTCAGCAAGTTATCAATAATTTTGAGCAGAGAAACAACAGATGAAAGCACACCAAGTTCAATGATAAAACTCCTTTTGATTTCAAAGTTTTTTTTTTTAACAGTCAGACACAATGTTGATTACTACAAATATCTGAGAACTTCATACAGAATATACCCTGAGCTTGGATGTGCTGGGGTATCAATATAGAGAGTGCTAAGATAATTATCAAATTGGAATGAAAACTTTCTTAGGTTACACATTAGTCAAAAAATCCCAAACTATGAAGTGCAATGAAAAATTTCACTGAATAATAATATACACCACCAGCACTGTACAGAAATAAACCTACAGTGAAGGTATTAAGTTTTAAAGAGTCCTTGGTTCTGTCTTGATTGACAGATGTGCAATTTTAAAATACAAATCATTCATGAAAAATCTGACATCTCTCTACCTTATAAAAACAAATGGATCAGAACACTGGTTACTGGAAAAATAAATCAGCTTTTGAGATCTTAAGATGTCCCAAACTAAGCATCACCCACTGTGGATATGAGATGTATTACCAGACCCATTAGATTGATTTATTGTTAGTTTTGCAATCACTCTTTTCAACTTTTTTTTAGCTCATTATCACTAGTGAACAAATATATTAAAAGCCCTTTGAGTGCACTGTGTATCAATAATTTCATCTTTTAAAAAATGATTTATTGCAAATAGTAATTAAAGATTTACCTCTATTTTTGAAAGTGCCCCTATACCTTCTTTTAATGAAACACAAACAGAATAAAAGCAAACCAGAATGGCCTTTGCAGATGGCTACCTGCTATGAAAATTCACAGGCAACTAAAATTCCTGATTCATTTTAAAGGTAAAAATGAAAATTATTTTCAGCATTTCTACCCTCCCCTCCTCCACACACATACATACTACTTCCCCCCTGGGAAATAGTAAAAAAGAACTATTAGTTATTACTATAAGTAGTAGTCAAAATCCTGTCAAAAGGCAATTTTGATGGATTGCTATTTGAATAAAAATAAGACAGGCATTGTATTTATGTGACAAGTATAGATGTGAGATTAAATGATATTACGAAACTTCAGAATAATCTTTTTTAATTATCTCTGTTTGGATCAAGCACATTAAGTTGAGACAAGCCAAAGTTAGCTCCAATTCACATAACTTAGCAACAACCTGACCCACTTGAAATTTCTTTTCTAAGACTTGGCTGACTTAGCCAAAGCTAAGGCACACATCTTATTATAATGGGCCAGAACATCAATCAAGACTTATTTTTACTCCTTTACTGCTATTCTGAGTTCTTTTAGAAACTTGTTTAGATTTAGTTATTCCAATACATGTTTTTATTGAACTCTGCTACTTCCACACATTTTCTACAAAAGCAATGGGAAAAAGGTAAGCATGGGAAGCTCTGGCATTTAGCAAAGAGCCACAATTTGGAACTCAGTGTTTGCCTTTATTATATTTACAACAAATGGTAACCCCATTCCAGCCTAGCATTTCTTTATGCACATTCCTTTGGCTCTTCAATTCCAGGCTTGCAGCGGAGCTCAAATAAACAAAATCACAAGAGCAATCAGAGAGATTGAACCAGGTGGGTTTGAAAGTGAACCTGACACCTCCAGCTGGGTGCCTCAATCACCTCAGCTGCTCTGGGCATTTACTCAGCCCTGTGTCGGGACCCTTTGGCTTTCCATCAATAAACCCAACAGACAAAAAGCATTCCAGCCACATGCAGATGGGTAAGAAACTCCTCTGAGGTATCAGAGTGAAGGTTTAACTCCAATGAATACCACATTTATTAAGTTAAATCATGTCCAGGAAGGGATGTTTAGGGATGTTTCCAAGAAGGTGTTTCAGTTAAGCCTACAAAAGGAATTCTCAGCTGCTGGCTGCATTTTGGTGCCCAGAATTGCAGCCCCACACAAGCAGTCAGGCTGGAGGGGGCCTCAAGAGATTCCAAGCAGAAACTCCTGCTTGAAGCACAGTCATCTGTGAGACCACACCTCTGGGACTGATGCAGATGCTCTTTGGAAACTTCCAAGAGGGGAGATCACACAGCTGCCTCTCCAAGCAACCTAGAACAGGCTTAAATATTCCCATTAACAGAACTTTTCCAGTTTGAACCTACCTCATTTCAATTGCACGTTTGCATTTCTCATCCTCTTGCCACAATGCCTCTGTGGAGGGACAGGCTCTGTCCTCTCCATCTCCTCCAGGTTCCCAGGGGCTGCTCTTTGCTCTCCAAGCTGAACAAGTCCTGTTCCTTTGGGGTCTCCTCCCAGGCTGGGCTGCATCCCTGACCATCCTGAGGGACCCTCTGCCCCAGCAGTTGCCTGTTTTTACACTTCTCAGGGGTTTTATAGTGCAGAGCAGAGGGCAGAATCCCTTCCAAATCTACTTTAATGCAAAACACCTGGGCTGCCAGGTGCCAACAATTACCCCACTCCAGCCTGCTGTGATTGCTGCACCTGAATTTCTCTCTTAGTGGGCACTAAGGATGGTGCCAGGGCAATCTCAAATAAAGAGACTCTCAAAGAGGGGGAGCTTGAGGGGCCAGGCTGCTCAACCAGCAGAATGGTTGACTAGGAAAAAAGAATTTAAAATAGAAAAGGGCAGAGGGACACGTACCAGCACCCCCTAGTGCAGGGGGTGAGGAGCAAAGGCAACACAAAATCAGAAGAGACCCCAGAAATCCATTTGATTCCTTTGAAATCCATAGATTTCTTTACTGTGAGGGGCCCTGACCGCAGGAGAGCCTGCCCAGACAGGCTGTGAGATCTTCCTCATCCAAAAGATGCTGGACTATAAAGAGCAGCCTGCTCCAGGATACCCAGGGCAGCTGTAGACAGACATTTAACACCAATCCTAGATTTTGGCCCAGAAATAATGTGCTTTTTTTCCCTAATTTTGCACAAAAATGCCACATATAAAACTCAGCCATACAATTATGTTACAGATGTAGCGTGCTCTAACTTGGATATTTGTTTCTAAGTTATTTTTGTTGAATGCAAAACTTAAACCAGGGCAACGCAGAGAAGATTGCTGGGATTTTCTACAATATTTTTTGCTATATTTTTTCTGCATTTATTTGTCTACATTCTTTGTATAACCTACTGTGGAGTGATATTAACAGTCCAAGACAGGTTAAAGTTGGTGCCCACAATATTATGAATTATATTCCTACTTTCTCTTGATTGTGTTGAATCTTGGCTTTATCTCACTGCTGTATTCTACTGAATTTGGTCCTGGAAATCTGAAAAACATTGGAATAATTTCACACTTTTGCTTTCAAGAATAACAATCTCAAACGCAATGCAAGTCACACAGAGACAGAGGCTGGAAAAGAAATTATTTATGCTTTTCCTAGTGGCTATATATTAATAAGGAACCTCACTTGTAATCCACCTTTCTCATATGGTGCATGATTATTGTAGCATTGAGGGGGAGAAAGGCTAAAAAAATATCTGTACAGCAAGAAAGGGAGGGGAAAGAAAACTCACGCCAAGCCACTGCAAAGTTGAGTCCCCTTTCTGTAAGAGCATCACACTTACTGACTTGGCTTCAGAAGAAAAACCAACTTGACCTGATAAGACCCTGAACATTCCCAACTCCCAGTCATGCAAACAAAGCGTGCTTCTACCTCGGCACAAAGCTGAAAGCTTCATTCTGTGTCAGTTCTTTTGAGTTATGCAGGGCTAAAAGAAACACCCTGAACTGGAAGCTATATTTAGGAAATCTGGAAATTTTAAAAATAGGACCCAGACATGAATTTGCAGTGCTGGTTCAAAGTGTTTGTGTGACATATTGACAACTTTTTTTTTTTTATGGTTGGATATTTATCTTTTCCCTTCTCCCTCCCTCACAGTTTTTGGTTTGTTTTTTTTTCTTTTTATTTAATTTTTTAATATACATCTTTCTCTATTGCTTCCTCACTAGCACTGATAGCTGCAGCTAGTTCATAAATTCCATTGCTGCCTGCTGCCATGGGATGTGGTCATGCAGAAAATATTTCATAGGGGAAAGTGTTAGCTAGCTAGAGGCAGTATTGTCGATCATCACTGGGAACTGCAGCCACTGGGATGTGACTGTGTATTCATTTCATGCATTATAACACCTAATGTACATGACAAAATGTTGAATATTAAGTTAATTCACAAACTAGAGTAGCTGGTGTTGCTGAAGTTGTAAAAAAAAAATACATGTTATTGTTCCTTCTCCTTTTCCAGTGCTTTCTAGCAACTAGAAAATGGTTCGGTTTCAAAATTGCTTAATTTCACCATTTATTTTACCTCGATTTAGTTCATTAAAGTTTGAGCAATGCTTTGATGCCCTTTGCTGGAAGTTGCCATGCAATTTTACTATTGTCTCTTCATGCTCCTGCCCCTGTAGCTATTTGTGATGACAAAATCTGCCCTTAACTATCTTGTACAGAGCAAAACCTTCAATATATTAGAAGCTAATTTAACTGACACCATTCAGAGACAACAAAAATAAAAATAATCCCTACAAATTGATGTTATTGTCATTATTAACACCAGGAACCAAATGGTTAATAGATAAGAGATCTATGAGACAGATAATGCATTTGTACAGAAAATTCCAAGTTTAGGAATTGGAACACAGCCACAAACCCAGCCAGGCTAATAACCTACTTCAAAGGGGAAAATGCAGTGTGGAGCACACAGAGGAACCACCAACCTCACAAGAACTTTTTTCCAAGTTCTTCCTTCCAAATCAGGAACAAACAGGTTATTATACCTTGGCCTAATAAAACCCCGCAATAAAACTGAGCAGGAGGAAGCTACTACCACAGGGAAGAAATTAAATTCTTTTGCCAGGGTTTCCACAAGAGCACAGATGTTTCTCTTGAGTGGTGAAGAAATGCAACAAATAATCCATTTTCAGACTGAGGTGTCATCACATTCTGTTACCCCCAGAACAGAAGACGATCAGAGAGAAGGAAACCAGGTTTCCATGAATGAATTCTGCAGCTCCTGTGCAGCCACAGGAATTCCTAGATTATTCCTAGATTATTCCTTCTTATTCCATACCAAGGCCTGTAGTGCTGAGACACAAAGACAAAACCAAACAAAAACACTCTGAAGAAACAAGGTGTTCTTTTTGGACCTCCCTATTTTGAGTAAGAACATCACCAGACGACAGCTGTTTAACCTTTGTGATGTGCACTAGGGATGTGATGAGTGCAATTAGACACAGAGTTTGCTGTTTGCCCCATTAAATCCCCCTTCTGTCGCACTCAAGTAATCCACTCCACAGCCATTCCTACTATCACCTCACAGCTCTCCCCAGAGGTAACCAATGCAGGTAAAATACCTGATACAAAACTGTGCATTGTGGAACATTTTATCCACCAGGGAAAGAAATGTCTCATGGGAGAAACAGAGCAAATCACCAAACATAATCTGACAAAACCAAGTGAGGATCTTTGACTTCTTACACAGGCTAAAGGTCATGCTGGTAGGATGTTAAAAAGCAGATTTTTATATATTAGTTATATATAGTATAATATATATAACTAATATAATATATTAGTTAAAATATATTACAGTTTATTATTATTTACAGTATTTTCTATTTATATCTATATTTTATATTGTATATTTATATTTTATTTATTATTGTTGATAGTATTATATGACAATAACAACAAAGAGCCAAGGCCTCAATACAAATTATGCAAAGTTTAAAATGAAGACAGTTTGGGGAATGCTAGCCTCCTGAGAATAGGACTGTGCGACATGAAAACTCATGGAAGTGAGCCCCCACTGACCTAAGAATAGTTGATTTTAACATGGAAAATATAGTACAATTTTCAGGGGAGGTCTTGATTTTGAAAGCACAGAAGTAAACCTGTTGTGACGGACTTTTACAATCAGTGTTCCTTTGACAAGAGCCATGGGATGAGGCGGAAAAGCCCTGCAGGAAAGGAAAGGGTGGCCCTTCCTTTGGGAATGCCCAGGGATGCTCTCTGGGGAGGGTCAGCGTGGCCAGCACGAGGTGGCAGAGGGGAACTGGCTGCTGGGAGCCAGGAAAAACACAGGGATGGGCAGGGGGCAGCCAGAGGGGGCTCTGGGAGCTGAGAACCTGGCAGGGGCTCAAGGGAGCTTGGCAGAGCTGGTTACAGCCTGCAAAGGCACCAGGTGAAATCTGAGCTCTGGGAAACCATCGCAGTGAGAACCTCCCTTCATGCACACAGCAGGTAGGATAAATCCCTTTATTTATCCCACTTGCAGATAAATCCCTTTTATTTATTATTTGTTCGCTCTGTCTTCTGTTCAAAACTCGAAGTATTCTAGTTTTAATTCCAACATAACCTGTCATGTAAAATATGCAAAAAGCCTTTTAGCTTTCTTTGGGGAGTGTTTTATAAAGAGAAGGTCTATTTAAATCCACTGAAAAGATCCAGCTGACTCAGGGTCCCATTATATGAGTGATCATATTACTGACAGCCAAAAAAGAGCAAAATAGAATCAGCCTGCTATCCTTTATTGGAACACTGAGGACTACATGCACTATCAGAACAGATTAATTAATTAGTTCTCAAGTAAGCAGGACAATTTTCACTCTAATGCATAGATTGTATCTTCAAACACAAAACACTGTTAAGGTTTTGGTGAATGGAGCAAAATGAGAATCTTGCTTTGCTCTTTCCAACAAAACCAAAGGAAATCCCTCGAAACAGAGACCTGCACACCAGAGTGACCTGCAGAGAAACCCCTCTGGCTACAGAAGGAAATTCCACCCTGCCCCAGGGTAAAAAACATACAGCAAAATTCTGCTGCCAATGTAGCACAAACCATATCGAATTGCCATTGAAAACATCTGACTTTTATACTTCTTGTATTGCCACCAGGCTCTGGGAAAAGAAAAATTATTCTTGCCGCACAGCACCAACATTTTTCAAAGAGTGAACATTTCTGACTTCATGCTAATTTTATATACCAGTCTAGGACAGGGCTTTCCAACTTTACATGCAGATTTCATTCTGGGAGTTGTCACCACAAAATTAAAAGCTTCAAAATAATATTAATAATAATAATAATAATAATAAAAAAAAGTTTTAAAAACAGATAATAATAATATTATTTTTAAATTTAAAACAAATTATATTATTAAAACAACATATGTAGTTAAAACTATATAATTTCAATTATATATTACATAATTATATATTATGTAGAATTGAAAAATGATGTTATTAAAAACTAAATACTACTACTACTACTACTACTACTACTACTACTACTAATTATTATTATTATTATTAATATTATTATTATTATTAATATTATTATTAATATTAATATTATTTTTGCTGTTGTTGTTGAAATATATTCTTGCTTACTTACAAAGTAACTTTTAAGGCCACAAATGGGAGTATGAAATCCAAATCATGGAACTCTTTTTGAGCAGAAACATGGAGCAAAAGCTCTTGCCACTGCACTCCCAACTGTCTTGCAGTTTACATTGTGACTGGCATAAAGGACATTTGCTATAGAAATGATCATTGAAAACTAAAAGTAATGGGGTGGCAGATTTGAACTCCTTGACAAAGTTGAAATTTTTGCTTTACAATAATAATTTGGAGGCTCTGTATGGTGTCTTCTACTGAGAAATCCCAGAGCCACAATGATTCTTCCCCAGCACTTGTCAAGATAGTGGAGCAGGAACTCCCACACCTGACACTTCCCTGGGGACAGGGATTATTCTCTTCCTCTTAATAGACTGAAAAACAGACTGAAAACAATAAAAAACAATAAACTGAATATGAAATGTGTCTCCAAAACTTGCTTGCAAATGCTAATGTGCCCATTTGCAAATTCAAGCAGCACTGAGGTTGAAGTAGGAAAATACTGAGAAGTTAACAAATGTTTGGTACACATTATAACCTCCTATTAAACAAATGGGACTTTTTAAACCAATATTCTTAAATACATATATGTATAGGCACATGGAGACATGGAGGAACTTTTTTGAAATCTGCTTTTGGACAACAAGAGTCTGAACTTTTCATGCTGGAATTAAACCACTCTTTAATGAGTAAATCCTTTGAAGACAATAATATAGCTACAGGAAGTCCCCTGAAACAATAATTTGTATCTATTTTTCTCTGCACTTCATAAATAATGAATAGTTAAAAAGAAAAACAACCCACTGGTATCACATTTTTTCAAGCACTGGTTATGCAAGCAGGCTACAAGATCCTTTTGAGGAAAAAAATGTATTATTTTAACACCTTGCAGTCATTCTCCCTCACAACTGGATTTTTAAGACTTGTGGGAGAAAAAAACCAAAACATAACATGTTTTGCAAGTAAGTAAAACAGTTTATGAAACTGTTTGGAATACAAAACCATTATTCTTCTAATATAACATCATAAAAACTTTTTATAAGTAACGAGCTATTTATATTTTCTTTTTATTATAAATTTCTACCCAGAACACTTATCCACAACCTGGCAAAGTAATTTAGTATGTTTCTATAAATAATGATGAGTGACTTAATTTTTTAAAAATACTATAAAAGAGAAACTGTCTCACCCACACTAAATTCCCAAATGTGAAAACCAATTTGCCTGAAAATCTGTACTTTTCTCTTTTTTTAAATGGAAAAACCTGGGGAAACGAGGTCATTAGAAAGTGAATATAAAACTGTAAGATAGATTTGCCTTACACTTCATGTGTTCCAAGCAGGTAATTTGGATAATTTTTCAATAATTACAATGCACTGCTATCAAAAGAATTTCTAATAACTCCATCCCATTAACTATATTAAAGAATATACCATGCTGAAGTATTAAATTCAATAGCACAACAGACAACACAAAAATACCAAAAGGTTTCTACAGGAAAGGAGGAAATCAGGACTCACAGAATCACAGAATAATGAGGTTGGAAGAGACCTCTAAGATCATCCAGTCCAACCTATGCTTTAACACCTCAACTCTAGCACCAAGTGCCATGTCCAGTCTTTTTTTAAACACATCCAGAGATGGTGATTCTACCACCTCGCTGGGAAGAGCATTCCAGTATTTCTTGTTCTTCTTTCAGTGAAAAATATTTTCCCTAATATGCCATCTTCCCTGGTGGGAACCAGCCACAAAGCTAAGCTTCACCCTGGTGCTTCCTGTGAAATCTCTATTAATGGATATGGCTCTAATCTCATTCCCAAAGTCAGGGCAAGACAAACAAAATGCTACCACAATTGAATGGGATTTGCTTTGTGTCTGGAACTTTCCTTGGGCAGCTCCTACCAAAATATCACCGGTGAAATTATAAAATCTGATGAGATCCGTCCACCAAGTAATGACTGAGAAATGAACAATTTTTTTTTTTTTTCTCTTGGTAAGGATGAGCTGCCCAAACAAACTCAGGGTGTGGATCCTCCCAGCAGTGCTGTCCATCCCAGTTGCAAAATCCCCTGGCTACACCAAACTCTGCTGGTGCCAACGTGCAGGATTCCACTCAGTCCTGGAGATCCATGGAATGATCACACCAGGCCTGAAACCATGGCTCTGTCTCAGCAATTTCTACCCTATCTAGGATTCAGAGGTTATAATAATAAAAACCTCTTATCAGGCCTTATTATTATTATTATTATGCCGGCTGCTCAGGAGTCCAATCTAAGCTGAGACTGGATGACTGAAGGAAGGCAAAGGCCAAGCCGCTGGGCTACCTCCTAAAAGCGTGTTCAGCTTTAGTGATGGCCAGCCCTTCTAGGATTCCAGCTCGCTGCTGGGTAGGAAAGCCCAGGGCAGAGGTCCAGCAGATGGGAGAGAGAGGAGAAGGAGAAGACGCCGTCGGTTCCACAGAGATGGTTTATTGGGGAGATCAGCGAAGGGATACAGCGCTTCTTCTTCTACTTTATGGGGGTACCGGGGTGCTATTTTTATAGCCTTGAGAGGCATCCAAGCTTAGCCAATGGCAAAGGGTTAAAGATACTCCTAAATGACCAAGAGCTAAGGGTTACAATAGTATTGCCTTAAATGGTTAAAGGGACTAGGTTTTGAGTCGGGGGGTCAGAAGGACAGGATAGTCTTTGCTGCCTCAGCATTCGATTCTCCAGGGAGCTTTTCCTGTTTCTCTGGGGTCTACTGCAGAGGTAACCTCAAATCTGAAATTTCCCTTCAGGAATGACACACAGGTCCCCACTCTCAGATGGCACTGAAAGCCAGGCTGTCATCCAGTCACCAGATCCCCCCAAAAATCACCCTCAAATTACGCACTGGAGGTCTTAAAGAAATTCAGATTTCTCTGTGTCCATTATTTTCCGTCATCCCTTGCCTTAGTGACATTGGGAAAACAGTTTAAATCTCAGCTGGGAAATAACCTTGTTGTTAGTAAGGTATATGTGTGGTTATGTAGTTTCACAAAAGAACATCTACACTTGCGTTTTCCAAAGTAACTGAAAAAAATTACCCCCATTCTCCAGATATACAAGGAATTAACACATTTGCAATGTGCTAATGTATTGAAATCTTAAAAATACAAAGGAAAGAGATTTGCACAGTATTTATTTCATGGGTAGTTATAAGTAACAGAAGAATAGCAATTGCTTTTTATGCATTTATTTGAAAATGATGAATGAAGCAAGATTTACTGTACCTGAAACATACAAATGGCACAGCATGTTTAAAGA
Organism: Emberiza elegans; assembly: GCA_024865655.1. Lineage (NCBI taxonomy): Eukaryota > Metazoa > Chordata > Aves > Passeriformes > Fringillidae > Emberiza > Emberiza elegans. The sequence continues at coordinate 3,958,675 of JALJVW010000197.1, read as the reverse complement.
AGAATAAATTGCTTCAAGTTTTCTCAGCAATGAAGCAGCCAGATAAGTTATTTTTATGCATCCAGTTGGCAGAACAAGTTGAAACATTATTTTGCACACTGTGAGTGCATCTTACTCTCCTTTTTAGTAGTGGGATAATTGTTAATTGTGAGAGTGGGAAATGTGTAGCAGGTGTATAAAAAAGCAGAGCAGAAGGAAGAAATAATGAAGGAAGCATCGTGCCTTGGAGGGGACAATGAGAAAACCTGCTAACACAGAGAGCTGATAAGGCATTAAACCACAAAATAATAACAATGATCCTTAGGAAGTGGGGTCATTATTCACTGATCCTTGTCAAGATTTGATTCTGGTTGGCTTTTAATGCAAGCATTAAAATGATGTGCAGACATAATTTGAAACTCTATTCTGATTTTTAAAATTTTTTTTTTTTGTATGTAATTTTAAAAAGTGTTTTCAGTGTTTATATACCCAGTTATAAAAAAGGTAGACCACTGGGAATTATGAGCAAACACTGGCAAAAATAATGGGACCAATAGTTTTGAAAGCCCAGCTTGTTACAATTTCCCTTATATAAATGACAAAAATATTTTTAAATACTTTTTTGGAAATACTATATCTAGGTCTGGTGTGGTACAGTAGAACTTAGTGGAAGATACTGACAATAGTGAGAACAAACCAGAGGAGCTGGCTCATGTACTCCTTCCTTCCAGATGATACATTTTTTTAATTTCACATTCTCACTACCAAGATTTATCCTCCTGCTCAGACTTTGCTCTCCCAGCCTATCACACATTTTTTTTCCCTATACTCAATTTACTGATTCTCACTTCACTTGCATGAATGCAACATCCTTAACTCCACTTGACACACCTCTAACTTACACCAACACTTCAATAACTTCAGAATCAATCCCATTATCTCCATCATCCAGCAAATGCAGAAGGAAGGTGAAACTTACACTAATGAACCTCAGTGTTAAAGGGATTTGCGTGATAAAGAGCATAATTGAATAGTTGAAACGGAAAATGTGTCCAGTTTTAGATTTATGTCTTAGGTTGCAAATGCAAAATGTGGCTGGGGCTTGTGTGTTCTGTTCCCATCTGTCAGAGCTGGGCAGTTCTCCTCTGTCCATGGGGCAGTTTCCTTTATCTCTCCCACAGCCAATCCTCCCTCCAGGAGATCTCTGCTGTCCATGGCCACTGAGTGTCCCTGCAGGGCTGATCCAATCCCAGCATCCCATGGGGAGATGCTCCGCCCAGGGGAGGAGCCAAGCATTCCTACCTGGATCCAATCTGAGCCTGGCCCAGCACAGCAGCCTTTGCCCCCTGCATTGCCAGAGGAGCAGCTTTCTGCTGCCCTGCATTGCCAGAGGGAGCCCAGGCCCATCTGCAGCAGCCCTGGAGCTGCAGAGGAAAACTCCCCCCTTGTGCAGGAGCCCTGCTGCAGCAGAGCCACAGCTGGCACTGCAGGAGGGCTGGGCCCCCATGGCATGGGGCTGTGCCACCCCCTGACACACAGGGGACAGGGCATGGGCTCACTCTGGCTGTGTTGTTTTGTATTACTGCATTTTTATTTTTATTTTTCCTAATAAAGAACTGTTATTCTTACTCCCATATCTTTACCTGAGAGCCCCTGAATTTCAAAATTATAACAATTTAGAGGGAGGTGGTTTACATTTTCCATTTAAAGGGAGGCTCCTGCCATCCTTAGCAGACACCCGGCTTTTCAAACCAAGACAATTCAGTATTTCTGATCCTTCAGCTGGCCATTGCCTACAGCAGGTAGCAGCAGAATCTGCCCAGCAGCTCTGCTGTCAGCTGACTGCCACAGTCTGTATCAGCATCAACCCACTAAAAACCCAACAATCACTTAATGAGCATTCTGTTAACGATGGAAACCCACTGCACCTTCCTCTGTTGTGCAGCTGGAATATCACACACCCACTGCACAACCTGAGGTCCCCTTCCAGCCCAGAGATGCTCTATCACTCACACAGTGACTGAGGCTGGAAGGGACCTCTGGAAGTCTCCTGGCCCAGCCCCACAGCTCCAGCAGGGCCACCCAGAGCTGCCTGACCAGGACAGTGTCCAGATGGAAACAAATCATTGATCAAGTGGGAGAGCAGGCTGCAAGAGAACAGGAAGAATTGTTGCAAAACTGAGGTTCAATTTTGCCACTTCACCAACAGCATCCAGTTGCACTTCATGAAGATAATTCTGGTGTCCCTGGAGAGAGCAGTTCAAGGTTGACACTGATGTATGAAGTGACTCTGGAGAGCGTTGGGAGCTGCAGAGTGCGAAGGCTCCTGCTGTCTTTTAGCTACACAAATCTCATCACTGGGGTGGAAAGCTTCTCTGTTTTCACCGTGATTAATAAAGACAAACTTGTTTCCCTGCATCTTTTACTGAGTATACATCAAAGGTCTAGTATGAAAGGGCACTGATTTATAGCTAAAAGGTGCACAAAAAAACCAACCAAAAAAGGTCTCTTGATGTATTCAAGCAGAGGATCAGAATAGTGAGCAGAATTCCTCACATTCCACTGAGTAGAAAGAAAAACTAAATGGTTTTTAAATTTTTAAATCTTTCCCAGATTGTAAAGGACTTTCTACTGAACAGTTTCTACTGAATTCAATCTTCAAACACCTCACATACACCTTACAGTCAATGAGGTGCTACCAACAAAACTGTACTGAACTTGATTTTGCTTTTATACTGCAGTTCAGATACACCGTGATTTGGCTCAGGTTCTTTCAGATTTCTCTAATCTAATTAAAAACTGATCTTTGCATGGAACGGATTCAAACATGGCAAAGTGATGGCTGTGCTCTGGTCTAATGGCATTCAAAGTTACAGTCATATAAATCTTTGGATCAAAGAACGTGGAAAAAATAAAAAAAAAAATCCCCTGCCAAATCAGTAATGGATTTCTAAGAAGACAAGGGAGTTACTCTTCCTGCAGAAGGATTGTGCTACTTTTGCTATGTATATTCATCTATGAAAAGCAATTGCTTTTTGTCAAAAGACAAACAGCTGGACAGACTGATGCCATTGAAATTCCTATGTTAAAACTTAATGTTTTTTTAGTAATTCTATAATTCTACTCTTCCAGTAAGGCTTCTGAAAACTCCATTAAGCACTGACAAAAACAAGTGAAAGGAAAGCTTTTGTTTCATATATTGCTGCACATTTCCTGGTTCAGACTCTCAGTTTAGATGCTGCAGCTCACTTGAAACCATGAAGACAAACAAAATCTTAATTCCTTCAAAGGATGGAAGCAGAACTGACCTTAGTCATTCTGACAGTGAATGATATAATCAACTATATATTTATATAATTATATTTATATATTTAATTGTACCCCCTCACTGGGGTTTGGTCAGACAGGTGAACAGTAGGCCACTGTTGGGTAGGACAAAACCTGACAAACCCAAACCTGAGCTTCCTTCTGGCAGGCAGACAGCCCAGTCTCATGTTCAGTGCTCTTGGATACAAACCAGCATCCATGTACACATATACAGAACTGGAATCCTATTGTGCTTTCTAGAACAAATTTGAAATTGGTTTTGCATCGCTTCCCTCTACACCAGCATCATGTAAAATGAAACTCTAAAAATTTTAGCTGTGTTAAAGAAAAAGCTCAGAACCTCAGTCACACAGCAAGTGCACACACACATATTTCAATATGTACTTAAATGCCTCCAGTCTTTTTTTTTTCACAAAGCACAAGCACAACATAATCTACACCTTAGTCAGCCAGCACAGGGTAACTTCTACAAAATCATAATTCACAACAATTTATGAAGGTTTTGGTGTTTCCCTTATTAAGCTGCCTAGGCCAAATTTGGGAGGTATTTCAGTTCTGAAGAAAAAATAAGAGGAACTAAAGCAATGATAGCCATGGGCATGAATTGTGTGGTTTCCCACATGCATGCATGAGCATCTGGTGAATTGACACAAGCGCCCAAGCAGTTCAGGTGTGAGTCCCCTGTTAGCTCCCATGTGAGCACACCCTTAGCTCCTGCACAAGTGCTTAATTAACCATCAGTTAACAAACACCTGGCAGGGTCCAGCAGCCTGTCCCAGGTGTGTCCCCACAGCTCGGACAGAGGGACACCCCCAGAACCTCTGCCTGAGATGCACACAGAGCCTCGGCTCAGGAATGGACACAAAGGGAAGCATCTCCCATGGAATGAGGGAAAACAGCCCAGGAGAACTTGAGAAGATTCATGGCAGGAGAAACTGCTGGAAACATGCAGGTGGAGCTGTAGAAGGGGGATGCTTTGCTGAGCTTTTTCAGTTTTTGAAAACTAATTACTCCAAATGGGGGGGGATCAGCTTTGTTCTTTGGACTCCTCCACTTTGGCTCTTTCCTGAACCTGCCCCAGCCTGTTTCACTCATTCATTCTCTCTCATACTGACACATCTTTCTGATGAAAACTAAAAATTAATGTTTCAGTCTTGCTTCTGCTATCTCCCACTACCAGCCAGGTGGACTCTGAGTTAGGATTGCTACCACGGTGGTCACGCTCCAGCTTTCAGTGTGACAGTAAACTTTATGCTTTTTGGAAGACAAATACTGCAGATGTAATGCTATAGATAAATGCTTGATAGCACACAAAATGCTCTAGGAGAAAACTGCTTTCTAGCACAAATTTAAAATTGGTTTTGTTGTATTGCTTCCCTCTACACCAGCATCATGTAAAATGAAACTCTAAAAATTTTAGCTGTGTTAAAGAAAAAGCTCAGAACCTCAGTCACACAGCAAGTGCACACACACATATTTAAATATGTACTTAAATGCTTCCAGTCTTCTTTTTTTCACAAAGCACAAGCAAAACATAATATACACCTTAGTCAGCCAGCACAGGGTAACTTCTACAAAATCATAATTCACAACAATTTATGAAGGTTTTGGTGTTTCCCTTCTAAAGCTGCACAAACAAAACATGCAGAGCACCAACAGCTGGGTGTCTCAGAAATGCAATTATGCCCCATGCAGGGATTGCAAACAGGCTGCAGCCTCCCATTTCAGTCCATGGACTCTGCAATGTGCTACCAAATTCTTAACCACTGGTTGCCCATGTGCTCTCATTGGGAGATCTCTCTGGTGTGCTAATTAGTGCAGGATGCAGCTGCCAAAATAAAATGACATAAAACAGACTAATGCATCATAAATATCCCACCTGAGTAAAATAAGAAAACATCTGTTAAAGACCTTTAAACGTTTGTTTCATTATTGGGGGTGGGGAACTGGAATAAATAGAAAGGAAAAGCAAAAAGGCAAAAAAAGCAGGGCATAAATGTCTGTTTGTTCTTCTTTTCTAGAGCTGGATTCATTGTGATAGATGGCTTTGGTTTTTCTATGTAGCTGGTCCAAATACAGACTCACTTGCACACAGCATTAGAAACTGGGCCTGAGCTTTTGGTGAAAAAATTGAAAAAAGGATGCTATTTTCCCCTGATCTTCATCAGCCATGTTCATGACCGAGAGTGGACCAAAGTTTCTCACCTCAGCACTTAAAAACAGCCCTGAATCCCCAAGGCTGGCTGTGCTGGCTGCAGTGCCAGGAGGACAGATGTACATCAGTGCTTACCCATCCACCCTGAGAACGGATCCTGCATCCCAGATTGCTGCTCTCTGGAACAGCCTCCCCGCAGGTGGGACGGGGGAGCTCTGACAATTAGCAAAGCAAACCCAGCTCAATTAGCAGGCTCAGGGTCACCGCTGGCAACCCAGCCAGATGCTGACATGCAATGGGTTCCTGAGGAATTCTGACTTTTTCTAATTTTCTAAAGGCCGATTGCTTGAAAGTATCTGATAAGCACTTCTGATCTCCAGGGTTTTGCAGTGATTTTGTTTGTTATGGAGGAGCTGCAACACTAAGGAGGCTGCACTTTAAAGGTGGCTGAAAGGTTTCTCACCAGCAGCAGTCCCAATCTAGTGAAGAACATTCCATTGTTACGGCAAAATAATAAAATATTACACTCCGAGTCTTCCTAGATATACGCTAAGCTGAAATAATGACAAATGCTTCTCTTGTGTCATGCTCAATCTCTTAAACATGGTCTCATTTCTCTCCCCGAAACACCCTCCTGTCATCCAAACACTGATTTGCAATGAGCCATTTCTATGGAATAAATACTCAACCTTAATAAATTTGTGGCAGTTTGTTACTCAGATATCCTGAAAAGACTATGTGTTGCAGGCAAAACAGTCCTGGCTTGGAGAATTTCCCTTATTTTTTTCTCATTTAACACAAAGCTTAAAAAAGAAGACACACTACAGTTCTTCTATATGCTAATTAAAAATTAAGAATCATCAGGGTCCAACAAGAAGTAATGTGTATTTGAGTGCTGACTCCTCCAGAGCTCCCAAGGATAAAAGCAAACAACATGATCCAAGCTTATATTGTGCATACCCTGCACAGAACTAGTCTGATTGGGTTTGATTTTTACTTTGGCCAGGCTTACAGTTTGTTTTTAAACACTGTTATCTTTTAATTATTTTGTTATCAATACTGGCACGCTGCCCAGATGATGGGCGCTGTTGATATTTTCCCATTTTCTCCATCTACTTTAGGCTGTTGACTAACAGAAGTATGAAAACATTTCTCTATTAGCCAAAATTCATTACTGCTGTTTAAAAACAGCTCGATGCACTCGAGGCATAGTGATGCATACACACACCTACCAATTTTTAAACTTATTAATGGAAACATGACAATTAGTAGAATTACTGGGAACTTATTAAGGATCAATGGATCCATTTGCTGGGAGAAAATGAGAAAACAATTTCAGTTCTTCTGATAATGCTTTTAAAATTATCATACTCATATAGGAACGGATTCGTTTACAGCAGCAGTTTGGAAGCAATGGGATTTCTGACCAATGCTGTGCTCTGCTGGATTTTGATTACTAATGGTTACAACTGCTTGCAAAGAAGGGCACACCACATTGTAAGAGATAAGAGAGAAATATGGCATGAGGGGAAAAAGCAAGGGTTAGGAATGCTCTTCCCTCTGAAAGCCAAGTTAGTGCTAGGAACAGCTAATTACAAAATTGTCACCACACAGCCCCAGCTCCTGGGCGGGCAGAGGTACACAGAACAGTCCCAGGAGAAGGAAGAGGGAGAATTCCTAACAAAGATATGCCTGCAGTGAACAAGCCTAAGAGGAATTGTAAACCTACAAGGAGAGATCCTGAACAAAAGCTGCCGCTGCTTGCCTTTGGGACTGGAGGCAGGCTCTGCCAAAGGTGTGGATTTCCCATTGTGTAATTACGGACTGTGCTAATTAACACAGTCAGCAGCACAGGACAGGGGGTCAGCCCTGCTGCAGAGAGCCCAGGACCCCATGGCATGCTGGTTTGGCTGCAGGGACTCTGAGAAATGCACCCCTGCTGCAGTGCCACTGTGAGAAATGCACCCCTGCTAGAGAGACCCAATCTGAGAAATGCACCCCTGCTGCAGAGTGCACTGTGAGAAATGCAACCCTGCTGCAGTGCCACTGTGAGAAATGCACCCCTGCTAGAGAGGCCCAATCTGAGAAATGCACCCCTGCTGAAGAGTGCACTGTGAGAAATGCACCCCTGCTGCAGTGCCACTGTGAGAAATGCACCCCTGCTAGAGAGACCCAATCTGAGAAATGCACTCCAGCTGCAGAGTGCACTGTGGGAAATGCAACCCTTCTGCAGAGCCCCAATCTGAGAAATGCACCCCTGCTGCAGAGCCACTGTGAGAAATGCAACCCTGCTGCAGTGCCACTGTGAGAAATGCACCCAGGCTGCAGAGCCACTGTGAGAAATGCAACCCTGCTGCAGTGCCACTGTGAGAAATGCAACCCTTCTGCAGAGCCCCAATCTGAGAAATGCACCCTGCTGCAGTGCCACTGTGAGAAATGCACCCCTGCTAGAGAGACCCAATCTGAGAAATGCACCCCTGCTGAAGAGTGCACTGTGAGAAATGCAACCCTGCTGCAGTGCCACTGTGAGAAATGCAACCCTGCTAGAGAGGCTGCAGAGCACCCCTGCCACTGTGAGAAATGCAACCCCAGGCCACTGTGAGTGCCCCTGTGAGAAATGCAAATGCACTCCAGCTGCAGAGTGCCACTGTGAGAAATGCACCCCTGCTAAAGAGCCCCACTCTGAGGAATGCACACCTGCTGCAGAGTGCACTGTGAGAAATGCACCCCTGCTGCAGAATGCCAATGTGAGAAATGCACCCAGGCTGCAGTGCCACTGTGAGAAATGCACCCCTGGCTGCCGAGTGCACTCTGAGAAATGCACCCCTGCTGAAGAGTGACACTCAGAAATGCGCCCATGCTGCTGAGTGCACTCTGAGAAATGCGCCCCTGCTGCAGAGCCCCACTGCCAAAGGACAAATGGCTTTTATCCAGCAAAAAAGGAGATAAGTGAGATTATTTTGTTGCATTCATCCGGCTAAGGAAAAACCCAGCTCTTCTGAATTTCTAGGAAGGCTTAGGAGAGTCAGGAGGGACACCCATGCTGCACTGTGCAGCCCCAAACCATTGCGGCTTTTGGGCTCATCAACAGCAGAACACCTTCGAAATTCACATTTTTGGCACCACAGACTGCTGTTGGCTTTGTCATTTGTCTTAATAATTACTATAACAAAAAAGCAAACTCTGTGGGCTAGAGAATATTTTCCCATAATGTTTTCTCATGTATTGTTTATACTATATTTTTTACCATTTGCTGCAATATTAGAGGCCTCAACAATCATTTGCTAGTGTCTGCAACATAATTGAATAGAGTTTTATTATCCCAGTGAGCAGGAATAAATATTTAATTCTTATGTACCACATGACAGTGGGAATTGTTTCAGCCAATAAATCTTTGTGTTATTCTCCTTTTGCATATGTACTTTCTGTTGAGACAGAAGTGCTTGTACAAAACCCTCTCAGATACTTCAATGAAAATAAAATATTTGGCAAGTCATTATTATTTAAAACTTTGCCTCTTCTTTCTGTATATAAAAGCAACAACATTTTTTGTGTGTGTGTTTTATCCTTATTTTAAACGAATCCAAGAAAATAGAGACTTAAATCAACTAAAGGAGAGGAGAAAAAGAAGCAATAACAATACCAGTGGAATAAACCCATCTCAGTTTAACCCTGTGCTTCCCAAGATCCATATTCCTTTCGCTTCCCAGGTAACACTGAGCAAAAGCAGAAGTGGCACCAAAAGGAAAAACACCTTCCCCAAGCCCAGGCTTTTATGGAAGCTTCAATAACACAAAATAATAATAAAAAACCTCAAATCAGCCAGTTTCAGAACATTACCAGGGATTTTAACATGTTGAACACAGTGTTATTTGGTGGTGTTTTGAGACAATGGATAACCTGGCAGAAATGTGGGTTGGTTTTGGTTTTGGGGTTTTTTTTAAATGCAAAGAAATGAAAAACAACCATGAGGGATCCTGAGACTGTTTTTAGCTGAGCAAGAAAGCAAAATTCAATCTCCAGTGGGAACTTCCCTTCACAAAGAAAGTAGGGGCTGGGGAATAGATGAGTTGGGGATTTTGGTTTTTAAGAAATTAAAAATTCTTTACCTAAAGAGGAGGAGGGTAGAGACTTTCCCCTCAATATGTAAAAATAAAACTATCTCATAAGTGTTATAGAATTCCTAATTTTAGTGAAAAAAAAAATAGAAATGGTAGAAAGTTTTACAAAGTTCTATTAATTTAAGTCTGTGTAAACTGAAGAAATTCACCAGGTCTTTTGATATGCTAACAACCAGATTTCCTCTGCCAGATGGGGGTATCCAGAGAGACCAAGTCCCTACTGTTATTGTTTATACAACAAATTATTGTTCTGTTGTCTTAGGGAATATGATAGGGGGAGTTCAAGGTAAAGCCTAATCTAGAAGGAACTTCTCACAAAATTAACAGCTCTAATTTGTTTATGTTCAAACCCAACATGGAATCAGATCAAGTGCTCTTGTAATTCAGCTCAGGATTTCACAGCAGCCCTCAACAGTGCTTTTTGACCAGCAGAAAAGATGAGCTGTTTTGCCTGGGTTTGGGCTTAAGGGGGTTTATTTTTTGTCTGTTTTTCTGTTGTTTTATTGGTTCTTTTTCCCAATCCAGTGAGTAAATGGAATGGATTCACAAGTGTTTTCTCAGAAGAAAGGTAAAAGCACAATGGCGTGCAGATGGACGAGACAAAGTGGGGCAAGGGTGATAAAAATCACCAATCAAATTGATTACATTGCATCTTATACTTCTCATTAAAAACTAGAAGCATGACAAAACCACATCACTGATACTTAAATACCTGACTGAGATTTCTAAGAAAACAAAGTTTTACTTCTTTTCCGATGAATTACAAGAAACACAGCATTACAGAAGGAAAGCAGTGAAATGCAGAGCTTCTGACGGGATAAACTGTTGCTCAGTATGAGGGGTGGCAGGGCAGTTCTGCCTTCCCCATCCTTTACCTGCTGCTGGAATGCTCCCTGCACAACAGGGTGTGTTTTTACACCCCAACTCAGCCACTGTGGAGGTGCAAAAAGAACATCTAAGGAACCTTGGGTGGTGCAGCTGGGACCCAGTCCACACCAAAAGAATAAAAATCTATCAAGGCAAAATGATTCTCTGGAAGTTTGAGTTGGAAAGAATCTGTTTTCCCTTGTCCCATGCTTTGTGGGATCACTGGAGTTAATTTTGTTTTCATCTATGTGTGCAATATTTTAAAAATGTGTATTTATTAGTACTCTCAACAGGCCATCCAAAAAGTGATGGAACAAGGACTGCAAAACACAGGACTTGAGTAGATTAACCTTCTTGAGCTAAACAATATCTGAGAGACCTGTACTTTTATATAGGCCATATTAATTTGGGCAGAGAACTTCATTTCACAATGCTGTCAACCCAACAGCACTTTTATGGGCGAGATTCACTCTATGTTCACTCTGCAAAATGCATCAAGGAGATAAACTGCTTTTGTTTTACTTTAGCAAGGGAAAAAGAGCTGAGCAATAACTGTGTTATAATGATTATTAATGCAAGCGTAAGAGAGCACTGTGAAGACAAAGAATTCACATCTCCATCCAATTTGCTGTATGCTAAAACTGCTATCACTTTGCTGAATGAAGTGCAGAAACATCAATTTGTAAAAGCAGGAGCTTGGCCAAAGTTGTCTTTATAGTTTCATAGAAGCTAAATGGTAGCAGTCAGTACTTTAGATGGCACTAGGAGCCACTTTGCAAAGTTACTCTCCTTGTACTGTGCATTTTTCCCCTAAGTAAGTGGTCACTATATAATAGCTGGCTACTCACACATTGCCTCTCACTGTTCCCAAGATAACAAGCTGTAATAATCCTGGGGAAAGCCAAGCTTGTGGTTGGTTTTAGGCTATCACTGTAAAACACCAACAGGCCATAATAGCATTTAAACAGTTGTCTTCTGCACTTCTGTCACCCCAGCATGATATCCATCTTGGTATGTACTTAAAAAACTCATTAAATTCTTTCTGCTCACTTCAATATTTACTGAAGTTTTTTTTTCTCCTGAAAGTTCAGCATCATTTTATGGAAAATGCAGACAGACCCCACATTTCATTAATTTTTCCTTCCCCTTCTCCCACTCGACATTTTCACAGTACAGGAAGCTACAGGCATCACTTTCCTCTCTTTTTCCAAGACTTGATGATATTTAGAACATTCCTCATTCTAAACAGTGGCTTTGCTACTCAATAAGTGTTCAATAACCTTTCTAACTCTTACAGACAGTTCTGCACCCTCCTCCTTAAGGCCAAAACCAGCAGTGAAACATCATAGTTGGGGCAGCATCTTTGCAGGTTTTTGGGCTGAGGTCATGAACAGTGGCTGAATCACGAGGGAAAAAAAAGCCTGCTGATCTCATAGAGAACACAGGCACTTACTCATAGTTCTCAGTTGTTCTGAGCCTTCTTTAAGTAACCTTTTCAAACTTTCAAGTATTTTTCAAACTTAAATTTCACCTAAAGAAAACACTGAAATCTTCAAGCAATTTTGTTTTCAACTGAAGACTTTTTTGTCCTCCTTCTTCTGTTTCTTTGCATTTATTTACTCCCCCTTGCCTTGTCAAAATAATCAATCTCACTTGTTACAGCTGCAGCATTTGGGATGGGCAGGGGTAATACCACAGCTGTGGCAAACATCTAAAGCTCAGCTCTGATCAGTGCAAGCAGATATATGGAAATTGGTTGACACACTTCCTCCACATGTGGGCTCAGACAACTTTAAAACAAGCATTAAAATGTATGAATGTGCAACTGGAACAAGTGTGAGAGCCTTCTGATGCCACATGCTGCTGCTCACAGGAACATTTCCCTTGTTTGGGGAGTTCCTGCTGGATCCTTCCAAGGAGACCAAAGGTGTTAGAGTGCAGTGAGTGAAGGTGCTGGAGTCCAAAGGTGAAGATTTAGGCACCAGTGTCATTTCTGACTTTTTCTCCCATCACATCTGCAGTGCCATTCTGTGTTGTGGATTTTATCCAAGTCCTAACACAACTGTGCACATTTAGAGATGTGTGTCATCCCAAGGCAGTGATGCAGGGCAAAGCAAAGGAGATGGGACAAAATGCTGCTTGTGAACCAAACAGAGTGACCTGAGGGCAGGTGACACAGAACTTCCCTCTGTCTCTTCTCTAGTCATGCCTATTTCCTGCTGTAATAATTAGGATAACACAAATAAGTAATTTGTTTGTGTCAAATAGTCATTTACCAGGAAAAAAAGTACTTGTTTACAAGGAGAAATGAAGCACTAAGATTTTCTCTATACTTTACACTGGGGATAAGTGGCAAAAATGGAAAATGTATGGAGACCAAATTGTTTCATAAGAAAGAGAAATTGAACTGAAATTTGAAAATAACCATTATTTGAAAAGAGAAGAGGAAGCCTAATGAAATAACATTACACAACTGAATTTGATTCTTTCAAAAGCACCAAAAAAGATAGATTCCCATTTATAATTTGGATTTCCTGTAACCATGCCAGAAGATGTCAAACTCGATTACAGCTGATTTCTGCCTTTTATTGTACATTCTAAGATTCAGCTTTATGCATTTTTTCACAGTACAACAGAACTTCAAAGATGTATCTCTGCATGTGTGTACACAAATGACAAACCAACGATAAAACAATTAGTGACCCTATTAGTGCCCTTTTTAAAAAAGCAAACAAAAGATAAAAACAGCCCAACAAACAAAATCATCAAATGCCTCAAAACGACTTAAAAAAAAAAAAATCTTTCTTTTACCCCCATTACTCAACAGCCAAATATAGAACAGTGCAAGGGATGAATTAATCAGTTTATTTGCTATGGCCTTTTCAGGTGGTCAGTGTTGCATGAGAACAACTCCAGTTCTAGGCTCCAATAAACAAACCTCCCACCTCCTTTATTAATAATCTTAATAAATATTATTAATTCTTGATGTTCTCTCCACTCTGACAGTGTGTTTCAGCTAAGAATTATTTTTTAGAAGTCAAGATTTCTTTACACTATTTGAAAACTAAAAATTTGGACTATATCTGAATTCCTATCTTCCTTTTTGAGTCCTGCTGGTAGAAAAACCAGAAGAGACAGCAAAGTTCTTTAAAAGGGGTGGCAAATGCAGAAACTCCCAGTTAGTGCTGTAAATATTGTGGGGGAAAACACAGTTGAGAACATTATTTATGGCAAAGTTTAGATACCAGCTACAAGCCATTTTCAGAAGCTGTTCTTATCTATATATCACACCTTGATGCTCGAGTTCTTACAGCTGGATATTTATGAAGGCAATTTGAGTGGTGCCTTGAATAATAACACTGAGGGAAGACTTTGCTCTGATAGAAGTACCCCCTTTAACCAACTGCATTTGTCACAGGAGCAACACTGTGATTTAACATAATCAGCCTTAAATGACATTGGTCCCACAGTATATGTAAATAAACCACGGCCATTAATTCAGATTTTCAGTAACAGACAGCTGGATTTGGTTAAGAAAAAAAGCACGGTCTAAAAAGATATTCAAATTGTGTTTCCCTCATTCAGCAATACAAAATTATCCAGTTAAAAATACCCTGGCACACGTCTGAAATAAACCTTTCATACCAACAGCAAAATCCCCATCTCAGCAGTGATGATTTATCAGATGGATATTGCATCTACTTGTATCATTTACATCATTAATCAGGTTTTCTATAAGCATGTTCTGCTAATTTAAAAAAGCCAGGTAATCCGCTGGTGACTTCCTTCCTTTAGCTGTTTATCATTTCGAAAATAAAACATCACGAAAATCTTAAATCACAAAAAAAAGTGAACGTTTGGTTTAGATTTTCAACCTGTCAGTCACCACAGACCCAGTGATTCAATGGGTAATTAAAAACAGGCAGTATCTTTTTTTTTTTTTTTTTTTTTTGCATTTTGCTCTGAGGAGACAGGGCTACAGCCGTGACTTCAGGGGACTTTCTGACATGTCTGAGGAGTATTTTGGTTCCCAGAAACCACGGGGGACACGTTCTGCCCGTGCCAGCAGGAGCGATGGGATCGCGTGCTGGGGCGGTGGGGCTGTGACAGCCTGCAAAGATGCTGTATCCTCTCTTTTTATTCTGAGTTTCAAGGAGTTTCTCCTACAATTTCACGGCAAAATTCACTAATGCCAATTTTTTTGTTGTTGTTGTTTTAATGCTATCTGAACACATCCTAGCCACTTTTACCACTCTTTTGTTTTATTAAGGAATTATGACCTCAGCTGTTGAGAGTAGCACAAACCTTTCTGCTTAAACATTTCATATTTTCAAAATTTAAATCAATATTTCATTTGGGCACTGAGTTCTAGCCTATTGGACATATAACTTTCTAATATCACCAAACTATCAAAAGAAAGAATTTTGTATTTATTTTTATGGTTTTTTGGTGTTTTTTTTTTTTTTTTTTAAGTGATAAGAAGCCATCACTAAACTAATGGTTTTGGGTTTTTTACCTTAACTGAACCAGCATTGTTTGCTGAAGCACAGAGCAGTCAGTAGCTGGCCCCAAAGTGACTACAAACTCACATCATGCATATTTAATAAAATGCTATAGCAGAAATATAGCATACATTCTGTACTTGTACAAGAAAGCAATATTCATTATTCTGCAGATTATTCCTTAATAAATATTTCAGAAACTTGAATTAGAAAAAAAATGAGAATAGCATATACTGTGCTCTTGATAGTTTAAAAGCATTTTTGTTTTCTGACCTATGATGAATCCTTATGTTCTTTTCATTTCTGATGCATTTTAATGCCATTATGGGTTTGAAATTCATCTTTTGGTCACTTTGAGGGGATAAAGGTATTGATGTTTAGTTAGCGTGCACAAAGAAGTTAAAAGTCATCTTCCATTAGCATGCACAGAGCTGACACTTTATTATTATTATTGTTCCAGATTCCTTGGATAACTTCACATAAATATGACACTTTATGGACTGGCATCAAGAAGAAACTACCAGAAATGCTCACAAATTCCCCATCCTAAAAGTCAAGAAAACTCACTGTGGGGCTGCCACTCTTCTCACTCGCATATGGCAACACCAAAAGCAAAGAGCTATTTGAGAACCAAAAAATCTCCAAATTATCCCTCCAGCAGTGTGCTTTTCCAGTCGATTTGTACATCTGTGAAAGTATTGTTAAATTAATCACAACAGGAGTGGGGTGAGATAATGCAGCTGCATTATCAGGAGATGCAGAGAAACTGTTTGTGATTGCGTGGGCAGGGATTGCCACCATCCCTGGGGTGTGGGCTCAGGTGCCAGCCTTGGATGGGATGTGAATGTGATATCAGAGGATGGGAATGTGCCATGGATGGATGGAAACTCACCATCCCTGGATGGGAATGTGCCATCAGAGGATGGGAATGTGCCATCAGTGACCAGGTGGAATGCAGGTGTTTACTGCTGTTCTGCTTGCTCTGCTGTGGTGCTGACCCTCAAGGGACAGCTCACAGGCTGTAATTAGCAATGGTTTGGTAAATCAATGAACTGATTCAATTCTGCGTGATTTAAAACGTGGAAATGGTGAATTTTTGGTAAGTTTGTATTCACACATGTACACACAAGCTAGGGAGGAGTTTGAGAGCACCTTTCAAGTGCTGGTGGCATTGACGGGGCAGAAGGGAAGCCCTGGTTCTGTTTTGTTGCAGTGAGTTCTGTCCTTGAGTGTGGCAGCCTCAGACACTGCCTGGACACCCCAGGCTGAGCAGATGGAAGGATCACCTCCCCTGAGCCTCCTGCAGCCGTTCCCCAGCACACCCCAGATCCCACAGGGACCCCAAGGTGCTGACTTGTTGCAGTGTGCTGCAATTTCCTGGTTTAGCCATCCCAGTCCTTTCCCAGGTGTGGCACTACCTTCTCCCTTCCCCCCCTCTCCCCTTGCTAGGTGCTGTCCATCAAGCTTAACATTCCAGCAAGGGCGGCGTGTGATTGGTGAAGTTCAAAAGATGCTTCTCAGCCCTGGGGTCATTGTCCTGTCCATGTGTCACTGTCCCCTGAGACCCTCCCTCCTCCCACCTGCTTGGTGCTCACCTATCCTTTCCCTTCCCTCTGGGCTTAAAAGGACCTCGAGACCATGCGGCCGTTGTTCTCTTGGGAGCTGTTACCAACATTCAGAGCTCTACGACACTGGAACAAACTCTGGATTAAACCCTCCTCAGAATCCTGTCCTTTTCTCTTCACCTCGCCTAAGGACCATCACCAGAGGTAAAACTGAGTTCCTGCAAGCCTGGACTTGTTCCGTGCCTGGCTGCAGCATCCAGCCAGCCAGAGGTGTCTCTGTGGTCAAACACCACAGCTGCCATCTCTGGCCAAGCAGCAGGGGCCACACGAGCCCAGGCACGTTCCCTCCGTGCATATTGGGATCATATTCCAATACTGACTCCTGTTCAGGACCCCCAGGGCCCCTCCTGCAAAGCTGCTTGTTCTCCATCCACACAATAAACACAGCGCAGATCTTCATCTGCTCTACACCCAGAGCCATTACCATGGGACATATTCTCCCGAGGCAAGTCAAACAGAGAATTAGGACCATTGAGAACTGAACCTCTTAAAAGACCAAACTAGATTTGTTTTAGGGTCTTTTCCCCTTTTGGTGAAGCACAATAAAGGAGAAATTTTGCGGATTCTAAAGGGATTAAAGGTCATCACAATTGTGCTGAGAGCAGCAGAACTAAATGTCTGCTTAAAAGTGCAGACAAAATTGCAGAGGTGGACTTGGACATTGAAACAGAGCAGAAATACCAGGCTTACTCTCTCTGGTTTATAAGTTACAAAAATAATGCTGTTGAAGTAGTCAGAAATTTGACTTTATATCCCTTTTAAAGGATGAAATAATTAATGATATAAATAAAGTTAGACCTGAGGCCAGAAATATAGCCAGGCTCTCCAAAAAGAATATTCATTCTCTTCAGGAAGAAACACATTTCAAGCCCAAGGCCAGAATCAGTCTCTGGGGTAGGAAAAAAAAAAAAAAAAGAAAATTATCTTCCTAGGATCAAAAAAAAATAAAAATCCTGAAGTAGCTTGTATTTAGGCAGGAGAAAGCTTTTGTCCTCAGCCCTGAAAGACATCAAACAGCAAGCTGGGTTTTGTCTGCATGGAAGGTGTTTTGGAATATTGGAACATAAACTATTCCAGGACATTAAAAACCAGCCCAGCCCAGCCTGCCCCAGGCTGTCCCCAAAGCAGGAGGGGCTGCTGGAGATGCCCCAAGTGCTCTGGAGCCCCTTCAGTGCCTGCCCAAGCAGGGCAAGGAGCAGTCAGGGCTGCTCACAGCAGGGAGGGCAAGCACAGAAAACAAAGATACCAAATGCATGCTCTCCTTTTAATGAGTTATAATTCATCTCTCCTAGCCAGGGCCTTTGTAAATCTCAGACAGACAAGGAATCCTGAGACTTTGAAATTGCCTTGTAAATTAGTTACTGCTAATGAAACCATTTAGTTTTTGAAGGGATGGGATTGTGAGGGCTTTCCACGTTGAAATAATTATTTAACTAACATTACTCAAGCAAATAATTAAACTGTGCTGTATAAAAACTCCCATAATAATATTCACACTATTTCCTTTTCTTCCTTTCTAAAATGTTACATTATGAGACTTGCTATTGATATGTGAAGTAAAAATCTGTCACAGCCAGCCTTACATTCATTATTTCAAGTTACATAAAAGATGTAGTACATGATGTATGTGATTCAAGAGATTCATCTCCACCATATAATCTCTCAAGAGTCTTACATATCAGAGAGTTTAAAAATACACCCAGATAAAGAGGTGTTGTAAAAAAAACCTTAAAGATAGTCATAGGTTTTAAATTAAACTTTGAACAGGTGAAATAATAAAAATTCAAAGTCATGTTGGATGCTTTATCACTGCCATCTCAAGTCACACTTCAAGTTCCAAGAAGCATTTTTCTTATCAGTGATGATGAAGGAGAACGATAATCATACAGTTTAATGTAGGAGAAATATTCCTCAGCTAGTCTGTCCTCATTCAGCTTTCTTTGCTGCTGTTTGGAAAAAAAAAGGAGCTGGGGAGGAGTGCTTTGGATTAGACTGGAATAGATTTTACTGTTTCCAATAATGGTTTGTCTTTAAAAAAATAAGAAAAGTAATATGGAAATTAAAGGAAGTCCTGTCAAGGTGTTCCCATAATGGTCTCAAAAATACAGCCATGAAAGTCAGAACTGGAATTAGCAGCATTTCCTTGCTGTGATCGTGGTTCCAAGCACGCTGCTGATCCCTACTTGGTGCTCTGGTGTGGGGAACACCGGCTCTCAATGACACATTCCTCCCCCTAAAGACTGAAATGTCCATATTGTAGAATTTAAAGAGAATCTGAAGTCAGATAAATGCTCAAGGGTTCAAAGCATCTCAAGTTTCTAAGCTCAAACGATTCAATGCTGAGTATGAAAACCCTCATTTTTCACACTCACTGATTAAATAAATATATGGGACACAAAACAGCATCTCCAGCTCCCCCTGTGCCCCTTGGGCTGGGGAGAAGGAAGGAGCTGGGAATGAAGCAGTGAACTTGAGCCTGGAAAGAAAAGGTGCTGTGGTCAGGTACTTTTGTTCTTGGCTTTGTTTCTTACCATCCAATTCAATTTTTAATTGACAATGAATGCAATTAGTCTTTCCTGAGTTGAGCCTGTTTTGCCCTGGTAGCTGATAAATGATCTCCCTGTGTTTATCTCATGGTTCATGAGCTTTTTTATCTTTTCTCCTCCTAATCTGCTGCAGAGAGGGAGCAAGAGAGGGGCTCAGTGGGGTCTGGCAGGCAGCAAAGGCCAACTCACCACTACCTGAAAGTAAAGAATTCTCTGCTTGCATCCTAAATAAATGCCATTACACTTGCTCAGCTCTCTGATGGGTGAACATTAATTTTGCATACCATTGGAGAGTCATAAAACTAAAAATGATAAGAGAAACATGCAGATTCTAAATGCCAATATCTGAGAAAGATCATGTAGAAAAAAAATTCTAAAAAGTTCAAGATCTTTGGCAAATGTTTGAGTTTGATCCTTTATTCCTAAAAGATTTTTTTAAAAAAAAAAAAAAAAAAAAAAAAAGAATTTAATTTTAGACAGTTTTGATCTAACGCTTCTGAGGAAAAAACACCTTTTCCCTCTGTATAAAAATCTACTTCTCTGTAAGAGCATACTGAAAGCATTTATCCTAACATAAAAAAAAAAAACCCTTCACACTGTGTGGAAGCCCTAACAAAAATAATCCTCCCCCCTAATATCTGAAGACAGCTTTTTGAGCATATAATAGTACACCAGTGAATTCCTGACACAGAAGTATGGCAGGGTTTCCCCATCTGTTAGCATGAGATAAACTCTGATTTGATGTGATAAGAGCTTTTCTCATGTTCATAAAAATGAGGTTAGTACTGTGCTCACAGCTGGAAACACAGCTTCTAGATGTGAATTCCCAGGGATATTATTTACCTTTTTTCAGAGGCTTTGAGCTAGAAATTGGCATTTAGGTATGGGGACAATGCACTAATAGACACACACACACATATATAGATACATATAAAAAAATAAAAATTCTACAGGTTAGAAAAATAATTTCAAAGGAGGTTAAGTAATATATAATCCTAATGAAGGAACATTTAAAATAGATTTTTTAATTTCATCATCTTATTTTTCCAGAAATATTTTAATGAAGCTTTCTGGTGAGTCTTTAGTAGAGTGTTTTACTCAGCTGAGTAGGGGTATTTGGAGTTACTCTGATCTCCCACCTGATGATGGTTAATGCCCTGGGGGATCTTGATAGAAGAACTCAGGGATTTCATCTAACAACAGGTCTGAGTTTATTGACATCTTAACACATTCCTTTTTTATTTTAATCTTTCCCCCACTTACTCTGATAAGAGAAAGAATAAATTGAAAGAACATTCTTGTTCGATTTTTAATAAAACCCTCATCATCTGAAAGTGGCTGAGTGATGATTGCTCCTACCTGTGTGTACAAATCGTGGATGAGAAATTCCAAACTGTATTCTGAGATTACAAAGATTTCTCAGGTGAATCCTACTACAAAGAGAACCTATCTGGGCAAGTTATTTTTCACTAAAGGAACTTGATATTCTATTACTTATTCAAAATCTTCAAGTAATTTACTGTGGAGATGAAAAAAAACTTATTAACTAATTAGGTTTATATTCTTATTTTATTATGAATTACTGGGTAATTAATCTAATAATCTAATCTATAAATCTGATCTGTCAAAAATTATTTTTACCAGCTATATTCCAAGATGATTTAAAATTGTATCTACTCATTACAGTGTTTATGTTCAGACTTTAACAAATCAGAATGTTTTGTCTGTGAAGATCTGCAGGTCTGAGGTTCTGAGTTAGCAAAGTTAAATGTATGTGTTTATAATCTTGCTGCATAATCTGAAACACTCACAGCAGCACAACCGGTGTTCACTCAAGGACTGGAAAACCCACAAATGTAATAAATAGGTTTAATGGCATATTTTGCCTCATTTATAAACTCCAAGCCGAGAGCGAAAAGTCATAATTCCAACAAAAACACAGAGGAAGCTTTGCTGAGGAACCTTTGCCACCTTTGCTCTCTAATCACAACACAGTCGGAGAAATGAAGCTGTTCTGGTGACAAAGGTGACTTTAAACCATATCCCAGGCTGCAAACGCAAGCTTAGCATTTACTTCATTTCTCCTCCAGCCTCAGCAGTGTCAATAGGCCGGGCAGGAGCAGAGCAGGAGCTGTCAGCACTGATTCCATCCCTGGGTGCAGAAGCCCAGGCTCTGAGCACAATCAATAGGCAGCTAATGAGCACTGAGAGCTCTGCAGGGCTGGAGCCACTAAGGGAACCACTCAAGTGCTTCAGCAGCCAAGGAAAACTCTGCAACACGCCTTTAAGTCTTATTTATCTTACAGGGAGAGGAGTCCAGGCTTACGGCTGCATGGCTTTCTGCAGCGCCCAAGTAGAATTCAAAATTCTTGGCTGCAAGCTGCTTCCTGTGCTAAGGTGAGGTGGTGTAAAGTAGGGTTCCTGACTGGAAAACGAAAAATCATTTCACAACAAATCGTCTCCTAACTTGGCTCAACTCAAAGAACCATGCTCTAAAATCAAAACAATGCCCCCCATATCCTGAGGCATCATATTTATTTTTAAGACTTTTTTATCAAAAGTGTTGGTACACTCAAAGTTGTTTTAACTTTGAGCTCAAGCTCAAACTGGGATTTGAAAGTCAAAATGGATTATTCTTTGTGCCCATCATTGATTGTAGTATTTTTTTTTCCTCAGTTGGATTTGATCCCTGGTGCAACCTCATTTCTTTAGACAAACTAGTGCAGAGTTATTTCCTTTAATGAGCTCTCTCTCACACAATTAACTAGAGCACAGAAAGAATCTGTGAACACTGGCAATTGTTCATATTACTAAATGTCTATTTAAATACTGAACTAAACTTTAAAAAATGATGGATTATCTGATTTAGATATTTTCAAATAAAAAGAGTGATGCCCTTCTGGAATATTTGTGTTATACAAGCTTAGATTATTGCAGCACATGTGGCAGTAACAAAGCCAAGCATGAGGAATGTTTTTTTTATTTTAATTATACCTCTGTAATGAACTAACACAATTTCCTTTTGCTAAGCCTAGGGTCTACCTGAGTCCTTGCTTTAGAGATTATTTCTTTTTTGCTGTTGATGTCATTTAAAAGGCTGGCACTCTTGTTTCTTGACAAAAAGAAGGAAACAGTTTCTTTGATTGTTCTCCAAGTCATTTTCTGGCCTGCCAACATTTAAGACAGGATGTTTTCTTACACCTACTATTTCCTTTGGCCTTAATCTTATGTCTGTGCTTAACCTCACAGAGTCTCCTCATCTTTCCTATTTTTCTTATTATTTCTCTTCCACATACTTTAACAAGTCCAAAAGCCCAGTCTTGCCCATGTTTGAAGGCTGTGGTTTGGCAGTGGTGTATCCAGTCCCTTTATCTTTCTTAAACTCTTACAAACACCAGAGGCAACCTCAGTGGTGTGAGGTAATAATGACCATCCTAACCCCAGCCATTTGGACACTATTTCCTCCCAGTTCACTTTACTAGAGGTATGACTTCTACATCTTTTTGAGTAGAAGAGATCATATTCCACTCTGAACCAAGACAACAGTGGTCATCTGCAAGCTTTCAGGCACTGGCATTGTCATTCTTTTGAAGCAAGAGGAGACTTCAAACTACCCCAAGGAAACTCTAATACTTCAAATGCATCAGTCTTTACCAGGAATTCGGTCATCAGTTGCTTTTCATTTACCCAATTGATCACCAATCTTCTCCACCAAACAAAAGTGTACAAATTGAAGTTCATGTTCCTTTACTTTTAAGAGCCTAATAAAGTTTATTTTTCATTTGGCAAGGGTAGAGATGGGCAAATATTTAATTATTTTGTTAACCTCCAGAGAGCTCTTAAGGAGAGTCTTTGTGCAGAAGATCTTGGCTTACGAGTTCCCATTAAACTGGATTTTCACGTATCAGGATCTGAGTCCATTTCAGGACTCGATTTCATGAACACCTGGTCCCCAGTGCTGCAGGTCACTGTTCCACCACAAATTTCTCAGCCCAAGTGGCAAAATGCTCAACACCAAAGGGTATCAAAACCAGCCACAGTCAGCAAGGATGCTCAGTGACAGAGCTTCAGCAGCTCAATAACAAACTTCAGGGATCATTTGTCCAGTTATAAATATTTCAAGCAAGGACTGGTTTCTAATGAAACTGAGAGGCAAAGCAGTTTGAAGTTTGGGAGTGAGTGCAATGCTGGCAGCACACGAGGTACCTGATAGCTGTGATATTTCTGTGTGCACTGACTCCATTTGGCACCACGAGGCGCCAACACAACCTCCTCAGCATTCCTTTCTTCAAAGAGCAAATCTCAAAATTCTCACAGTGTCTTTCCTTTCAGCCCAAGGGAGATTGGAAAAGACAAATGATTAAACAATATAGCGATGAGAAACATGGTTAAAAATGACAACCTTACAGCTTGGGATTATCTGTTAAATAATGAGAGACAAATACTACCTGTGACACCTGGATATAGCACTCGGGTTGGGGTTTCACTCTTAGAGGATTTAACAAATAGACATGAGAGACTCTGGAGATTCATGGAATGTTAAACATGTCAGCCCCCTACACAATTTAAATACTTATTTACAATGCTGTGCAGCCAACAGCCGAACAGCATTTCTCAAAATATTATATAAATTAGATCAAATTAGCTCTTCTGGTCAATACATTTCAGTTCTCTTTAATTGAAAGCTACCAAAGTCTTTAAAGACAATACAAATTGTGTGATGAAATTTAATATTTAAAAGACAACCTTGTTCTCCTGAAGGCCTGTTCACAGAAAGCAGTGGTCCCCTTACACAGGGGGATTGTACTGTGCACATCTCTGCCAGGGACAAATCGTACACTGGAGCCTTCCACTGATTTGGGTGAGAAACCAATTCCCTAACTTAGACAAGACTTACAATCAGAACTGGAAAATAGTCTTAGATTTCTGAAGATCAGCCTCTGAATCACACAATCTCATTTCCTTTTCCCTCCTGTTGCTTTACTTTTGGAGCTTTTTCCTGCTGTAAGGCTTTGAGATTTTTTTTTTTATTGCTTTTTTAAGAATGTCATAAAATCCCAAGAACAGAAACCTTATTTTTATATATATATATATTTAATAATCACAACAAAGGCCATTTTATCCATTCTCCAACAAACAGCAGTACTGAAGACACTGTCATGTATCAACCTCTAATTTGAATCTCAATTTTTACAAAGAAATCCATGATTATTGCTGAGATGCAGTACACTGCTTTACTTATTTATGATTCTCTCTGGAAAAACGACACCAGCTGCAGACACAATAACTTCAGCTGGCAGCAAATACCTTGCTATTTGTGCACTTTGCCTTCACCTTGGTGATTCACACACCCTCATTAGCCCTTGCAAAGTTAGCAAGCATCACTTGTGAGCTGTTACTGTCAGGATGAGAAGCAAATTTTATGACTGCTAAAAAAAACCCACACAAAAATCCCTTCAAACAAATGAAAGAACTCTCCTAAAACATATATAGCCAAAATTAAATAGCAGAGGAGAGTTTGATAGCAAAATTAAATAGGAGAGGACAGTCTGATGACAAAATTAAATAGGAGAGTCAGTTTTATAACAAATGTGGGCAACTCCTGCCATGGCAGGGACACCTTCCACTGTCCCAGGCTGCTCCAAGCCCTGGCCTTGGGCACTGCCAGGGATCCAGGGGCAATGGTGATATGTAAGTTCATAAATTAAATATACACACTTACACCCACATATATATCTATATCTATATATATATCACACACACACATTTACATACACACATGTATATATGTATATATATGGGTATGTATGTGTTTATATATACATACATGTATATATATATATACACATTTATATACCTCTAACACATCTATAAACCTCTATGTACATATATAAAAATATATTAAAATATATATATATACACACACATTCCTGCCTATCTACACCCAAGCTACTCCCAGTGCTCACATATTTTCTGCAATGCTACTTTTGGAACACTTGGTTTTCTTACACTGCGTCTTTCTCTATGTGAGTACAAACTTTGCTTTGAAAACAAATCTGATTTAACAATTGAAAAAGTTGGTGAGCAAGCATGAAGTTTTCAATAACTGTGCTGATGTTAATGCCACATCACCCACACACACCATAGGAACTAAGCACATTATTGATGGGATAGAAAACACTAAAATGTGCAACTGCTTGAATATATCCATACGTGTATTTTCTCATTACCTCATTCTCAGCCTGACCTCCTTCTTGAACTAAAAACTACATCAAAATTTAAAGGAAAAAATATCTTTTAAACCATTAGAATAGGGAAAGTCCATAACTGTCTTGTGGGCCATTTTGGAAAAGAGTGTCTATAGTAGTGAATAAAATAGAAAAAAAGTTGGGGGAAGAAGTGGCTCAAAAATACAGTTTCTTTTAGAAAAAAAAAAAAAAAAAAACAGAAATTTGCTAGATTTTGCAATATTTGAAATATTTTCATTTGACTGGTTTTACAGACTTACAGAATCAACAAGGTTAGAAAAGACCTTGTAGATTATCAAGTCCAACCTGAGTGTCTAACCTGTGTTAGTGACCTAACAGCACCTTATCACCTAAACCATTTCACAGCCAGTCTTTCTTGTTAAACACCGATTTCTCAACTTTGGCAGAAGCATTTTAAAATATAATTCCATTTTTAAAAAGTTTCGTATTTAACTTTCAAAATATACCTGAGAAGGCACCTGTTATGATTTATAGTTTCAGCACTAATCTCCACAAATAAAAAATCCTGTAATTAAGCAATTAGGCAAAATAATTAAGAAAAAAAATAGATATTTCACACCTGCAACTCAATCAATTTATGAGAAATTCTCATCTGAGAATAGGAGGGGGGACAAACTCCCGAAATAAGCTGATAAAGATCTCTGCTACTTCTAACCCAATGAATTTTCCAGCAGCCAAAGGCTCAGGAAGTGTCCCTGAGAGGCTGCATGGTCTCTGTGACAAGGGCTTAAAGGGCTTTTTGTCCCTGCTGTCTCCTGGCAGCCTCTGAACTTCCATGGAACCGAGCAGGGGGAAGAGAAAGAGCATCCCAACAGTTAAAGTAAAGTAAGCATATCAAAATACACACACCGGGCTGATTATTGGAGTTTTGACAGGCTGCTAAACGGCAGCTCAGAGTGAAGAGCTGCAAACATCCCACAATTAATTCCCTTGCTATGCACTGGAGCCTGCGGAGGAACTGCTGACAGCACAAAATTCTCATTCCAGTGCTTCTCCCGCCTCTCCCAATTTACAGGAGAATAGGAAATCATGAACAATTGATACACTCTGTTAGCTCCTATCATGGAGGGTGAGCTCACATGTAGCCTTAGGGGTATCTTACACAGTTTAATGCTGAAAATAAAAGGTAATGTTCTTGGCAAAGAGCTGGGGGGATTAAATTTGGAAGGCTTGAAGCAGCTTTGAATTGTAGTCAATAAAAAAGAACCAAATAGTAATTTTGTAATTTAACTGTGCTGGTTATGCCCAATGAGTCAGACACTTGTGAAATAAACCATGTAAATAGAAAAATGGCTTAACTCTTTCTGCAGTTGTCCTGTATTTTTCCCTATTTTTTCCCTGCTTTCCTCCCCCTGTTGTTCCCTTGATTAAATAATACTGTTATGGTTACTTTCTCCAGCTCACTCTCTTGGGACCGCTCATCATTCACAGAGAAACTCTGCCTTTTTGAAATAGTTTTTGGGTTGTTTAAAATTTGTTCTGTGCTGTGGACAAGGATGACCGTGCTAGCAGAGCTGGTAAAGGTAAATGTCCAGAGACTGCTCTGAGCAAATTAACTGAGTAGCTCAGAGCTCTTCTCTATTGGAAACTCTGCACTTGAGGTGACTCCCCTTCAGAACAGTGGCTTCTCTGCACCTGATGTGTGCAGCCCTAAATCAGCCAGGGATAAAGAGGATTTTACATCACATGGTGCTCATTTCCCTTTGTTTTTGCTGAGCTTTACAGAGCTGACATGACAAGGGCCCCCATCAATTCCTCCAGCTCTTTGACCACCCTGGCACTGAACTACACAGCCCTGGTGCTCCAAATGTAGGAAAATTACACAAAATGTTTGGTTTTTTTTTTTTTTTTTTTTTTTGGTAACTTTAGTCAGTCTTGTTCACCTTTACCTTAGGGGAACAACACTGAAGTTTCTTTTTAAGGACTGTTTCATCACTCAAGGAGTGATGAGCTAACATCTCAACAGACTGGGAATAGCACAGAAGATACACAAATACAATGACCATCAACCCCAAACATCAGCCCCTGGCATGGGCAGAAACATCTGGTCTGGAAAAGAGGGATGAGAGAACCAAGGAAGGAGAACCACATTAGTATCGGAGGTGAAGAAATCCATAACCAAGAGGAAACCAAACACTGAGAACTGCCCAAATCGGGACCAATGAACATTGAACCATGAATTTCTATTTGGACTGTATAAAGTTTGGGAAAAATCTGTGTGTAAAATTTGTGTGCCATGGAATGATTTCCTCTGCACAACCCAGGCTATGCATGGATGAAATTATTGCTGTTGCACATGGAATAAATAAAGTAATGCCTTGATTCTCTAGCACTAAAAATGGTTTGGGGGGTTTTTGTTTTTCCTGCCGTTTTGGTGACACAGAGAGACTCATTCTGATCACCAACAGGTTGGCAGAGCCTGCTGTGAAGTGCCAGAGCCCCTGGGATCTGAGCCTGAGCCCAGAGCTGCCCCAGGGCTGTGCCAGCCCCAGCCCCAACTCCCTGCACCAACATCAGTGAAAATATTCCTGCAGCCATGCAGCTCCTCTCTGATCCCATCATTAATCCCTACATGAGCCATTTGCCTGCCACCACTTAAATTTAACACTTCTACAATTAAAACAGGAATTACTTTGGTTTCCATAATGCAGCTACGCAAGATAGACGTTATTAGCCACTTCCTTAATTGCAATAATTTTTATGATTTCTCAAATTACTGAACCGTGAAATTTATTTTAAAGACTCCAAGCAGTTCTAAGTAGAGGTAAAACTAAATAATTTTTATTTTAAAAAGTACCCTTATAATTACCTCATACTAGTAAATTATTCAGATTATGATTGCACTGATTTAATAAGGTCATAACCACATACAGACTCATTTAGAAAATTATGGAACACTACAAAAAACGAGGTCATTCACCACTGTTTCAGTGGTTGAAACACTGCCTTTCAAAACACAGTCTTTACACTCTAGATTTTTGGCAATTTCTTAAGAGTAGCTTGACCTTAGTGGAAAAAAAAAATTAAATGTATCTCAAAAGAGAAGGAATCTGGAAACAAAAGGGTATCCCCAAAAAAGCCCTAACACAAAACCCCTCCACAGATGTTTTTACTGGTGAAATTCTTAAAAATCAGCAGTGTACTGTATTTTTTTTTTAAAAAGTACATAAAAGCGTACAAACTAAATACATACAAGCACAATGTTTTAAAACCTCCCTGTTTTGGAAGGAAAGAGTTAAGACTTCAGAATTAACAATTCCCAGAAATTTCAATAGGGGCATCCTCAAATCTTCGGAAAACAAATTAAATCAAGCAATCATGATGGAAAAATAACTTGATCATCCTCAGTGCTCTCCATCTGGAGATATTCAACAATAAGATTTATTCATTCTGAGTACATCTGAATTCTCAGGGGGAAATTACCACCCCTGATTCTGGAATCTAAAAAATACATTTAATTCTGAATGTCCATTCATGAAAATTATACATTTATATAAAATTTACATTTATACAATGGTGTGCACATAGAAGAGACCAAGAAAGTTCCTTTTCTTTCCAGCTGATTATCTTCAGTACTTTTGTTGAACTTAAAAACGAAAACAGCGAGTGGTTTATTTACTTGGTTGCTAGAAAACATAGCAGAATGGGTTTTTTTTAAGATTTGCCATCTCCATTTTGGTTTCGTTTAGCAGTTCTAAAGATATTGTTATATATTCTACCCTTTTGGCTGTGCCTTTGGTGGTTTTGTTTGGGTTTTTTTTCCCCCAGTCCTTTTACTAGAATTTTCTATGCTTCAAGTGGAAAAACAGGTATCTGAACATGATGGTCTTAATCTACTTCATCCATTTTAAACCTTTTGCCCCTTCCACTGAAGTGAGTGACCCTGTAGCTCCCTCCAGTTCTGAACTAGCAGCAAATGTCATTACCTTTCAATAAATCCTTTTTCCCATAGGTCACTTCTATTTGAAATCTGAACACAATCAGTCCCTGGTATAAATTCCTGTCATATTCCATGGTCTCTGATGCAGAGACAGACATAAGAAAGAAAGATATCAAGTTCCACTCTCTGTCCCAAGGAATTCAGGCACAGTGAGAGAAAACAAGGTTAGTATGCAAGGGAAAAGGAAAGTGGTGTGGGAGAGCTGTGTGGTGCAAAGAAAAGCACCATGGTGAGACAGGAGGGGAAGGAGCAGCAGATTAAAACAGCAGAGAATAGCCCAGGATGATGTGGTAATTTCTAAAGACCTCTGCCCTCATGATTCATGTATGGAAGGGCAGTCAGGACTCCACAGACTCACACAGAATTCCATGGCTGGAGATGCTCTCAGGGAGGGAGGACAGCAGGGCTGGCCTGGCTGGGCCCTCTGAGAACAAAATCAGCTGCTTTGTCAAAGAATAATGCTTGCAAACGTTTTCCTTTGCCCTGGCTGGCACCCAGGGACCCTGGAGACCCTGACACCAATGTCCTGCCCAGCATCACCACACAGGCCCCTCCAGGAAATTCAGAGAAAGTTTGGAGGAACAAAAAGGAAATTAAGTAAATAAAGCCACTTGACTAACCTTAATACAACTTTTCTATATTCTATAACTTAGAATATTCAATACTCTAAATAGTAATCACAAGTAAGCATTTATTTGCAGATTTTCCATGCCCCCACCCACTACATTTGAATTTAGCTCCACTAGTGCCATGCCATAGGGGAGCCAAGGCTTGGGTGGAAGGAGCAGCACTCTGAAGCTGTACAATAGGTTAATTCAAACATTCTTGTGTGAAAATCACCAAAGAAAGAGCAACCCGCCCTTTGCTGCTCCAGGGGCAGCCTGCCCAAAGCTATAACAGGTCAACAGCACAAACCTTCTGTGGGGCTAAATCCACTTTTGAGCAAAATGAGCCATTTCTTGTCAAAGACAATCCTTCTCATGTAACCCTATCACTCTAAGGGCTTTGTACTGCAGAGGCACTTGAGTTAAGAAGCTGTAATTAGGAAAGTTGGGTTATTTTGCTCCTATTCCTAACCAAAACAGGTTGTATGTGGAAATAAGGCCTTGTAAAAACTATTGTCCTTACACAAACTTGATAAAACTTTGGATGGTTTTTTTTTTTTTTCTGAAGAGAGGAAGAAGGGAGAGTTGAGCCAAAAAGTATAAAAGATTATGGACTGAAAAATATGTGAATACTTTGCAGTAAATCTTGGAAGAACTGTTTACTCCATCACAGCAAAGATCTATGCCATGTCCTCATATTTATGCATAAAAAGTTGTGTAATTTGAGGAGCATCAGATCTACTAAGCAAATCTTATAGGATGCAAGCACTCGTATTTTTCCTCAGACATCTGAGACAGAAATAGTGCAGCCCTCCCTTGGGTACTACACAATGATTTAAACTTCTCTGTACCTGAATCACTTGAGCCATAAATAATATTTGCTTAGTCCTTAGAGGAGTGCTGCCTCATTAAATAAGGACATTATAATTATTATCATCAGTTGTTTGAAGAAGTGATCAAAGAATTACCAGCAATCAGCAAATCCTTCTAGACTTGGAATGAAGAGAGACTTGCACAGTGACACCAGGAAATCACTCCCAGAGAAAGAAACACAAACCAAGCCCTTGATTCATCAGCTCAGAGCGGGTAGATTTGGCAGCTGAGAAGATTGTAGCCAGAAATGCTTTGGGGCAAGCAGAATTCTTACATTCTTCACCTATGGATGTATTTTCCAACACTTGGAGGAGTTTTGTACCTCTCAAAGTTCCTCTCTCCCTTCACAGCATGGTTGGAGAACAATTACTGCTGGCCCTGAGTGAACCTCTGGATTGGAGGGTCCTGGTAACAGCCACAAGCGGTACAATTCCTGATTTACAAATAGATCCTATTCACTGGTTCTAAATCAGTTTCAGTAAAGGCTGAAAAGGTTCATTTACAGTTTTTTATATATATGTATATATATATACACACTCCGTAGATAGTCCTTAAAGGAAGCTGATTTCTGAAACCGACTCTCACTGTCACCATCATTCCCTGTCACCACCAACTCAAGACGTTCCTCTCCCACTCCCACATATTTCATCCCCCTCCTTCAAACTCCGTTTTTGACATTTCCTCTGGTGAACGAGAACACTCTTGCCTGAAAAGTAGTTTCTTTTCATGTGGTCTTTGGCCATGAAATTAAGAAGAAATACACTGAAAAAAATAACAGCCCTTGGCTGTTCGCTAGCAGAGCGTGCGAGTTCTCTTTGCTGCTGCACACCATGTGCTTTGCCAACTGATAAATCTACACAATAGAAAATGAAGTTTTAGTTTAGATTGAAAAGGCTAGATTTTGCTAACTAAAGCCTCCAGGTCTGTTAAAGGCAAATAAATCGTAAGGATTTGGGTCCAGTTTCACAGAAACAGCTCAGCACTAAATGGGTTTCAAAGGGGAAAGAGGCTTAATCAAATACACAAAGGAGAAAGCACTTAATTTTGAAAAGGGTGATTTTTAAATAATTCCTTATTTACTAGCAATATACAAAACTGAAACCCCATTTATCACACATTCAAAGCAGTCCTATTTCCAACTGACTTTTAAGAGGTATCAGCAAAATTTCTGCCTTTTTATCAAATTACAATTAGTCAGTCCTTTGCACTGCTATAGAATATGTGAACTCATACTAAGCTGACTAAATTGACTAATTTAAAAAAAAGAAAAACAAATCAAATAAGGAAATTTAATATAGTAACTATAACTACCAATAGAATAAAATTCTTCTCAAGAACAGGTTTGGTTATCTGAGGTTTATTTTGAGAAATAGATGAAAGAAAAGAAAAAAGAAATAAAAGCAACAAACACAAAAAACACAAAACAAACAAAAACCCCAAACAAACAAAAATGAAACAAAAACAAAACAAACAACCAAAGACACAAGCAAGCTAACAAAAAAAAAAAAAAAAAAAACCAAAAAAAACCAAAACCAAGCAACCAGAAAATGAAACTTTTGTGAAAAACTGGCACAAAGGGTAACAATCGATCTGATTGCAGCATTAGCAACAGATGTCAAACAGAGTCTATTCAGCTTAGCTTCAAAAAAATTGCATGTGCTGGTGTGCCCTGTAAGTATTTGTGTACAAATTTTAATGTATTTTCCTATATAGACATCAGGGGGGCTACTGCAAAGTAAGGTGGAAAAAAACCCCAAAAACTCAAAAAATACCTCCAAAAACTTTCTCACTGTTCACGTTGAACACTTCCCTCTCCCCTTCAGGCATCTTAAATACTCAAAACTGAGTCAGTGAGGCTTCCAGGACCTAGGGAAAGCAGGTCATCATTTCTGGTGTTCAAAGGTGGATTCTGGGAGCACAGTGGGAGATATCCAGGTGAGAGAACTGCAATTTTTAATGTGCATCATAAAGCCCAGACCATCTTTAAGACAGGCAGGCTGCCATTCCTAAACTCCAGGATTCAAGCATCAAAAAAGAAGGAACACTATGGAAACAGACCCACAACTTTCAGTTGATGTATTTAACAGCAGTAATTACAGACACAAAATTTAAAGTTCTGTTATTTCTGTAATTTAAATATTTAAATATTTTTGTTATTTAAATATTTATCTGCACTTCAAGGCATTAACAAACCACTGTAGAACTGATGACTGACCACAAAATAACTAAACAACAAAAAACATCACTTCCCTGCTCCAATCATCAAGTGGTCACCCGTGTATTCCTCCAGGAATGGCTTTAAGCAGACCACACTAACCTAAATCACTGCAGGAGGTGGGATGAACAGGCTACCACACAAATTCCAGACTCTGGGAAAATGTCTGGAGGAGACAGGAGACACTCATAACGTGAACCACAGCAATGGAATCAGCAAAACGTTCAGCCTCTGCCACCTGGTGACCTCGGGGTCTCTGCCTTCCTGTAACAGTTCTGAACTCACAGGCATTAACCAATCCTTGATATTTCCCTGTATCCAGCCCCAAAGCCTGGACTCATTCTTTGTTTGCCAATAAGAAGGGTGACATTTAAAAAAAAAAACCCAAAAAACGAAGATAGAGAGGAGATGGTTGACTGCTCCCTGCATCAGTTGTTTTGGATAAAATCAAGAGCTGCAAACCTTTTGTCTCAGGTGAAAGGTTTTTTTAAGTTACCAGGAGGTACCTGAAGGTACAGGACTAAAGCAGGGGTCAGCAATGTCACTCATCCTACACACATGCAGGCAAAGCAGGGATGTTTAGGGACTGGGAGACAATTAGACATGGGGGAACGAACTGCCGCAAGTGAAACCACGGATCCTTTCAACAGCTAAATTAATTCATTGGCTTGCCTGCTCCAATAAAAGCAAATAATGCTTGAAATCAAGTCCTTTGACACCTCTGCCCTGCTGCTCTGAGAAGGCAGAACTTAGGAACCGCAATGGAATATTACACTGCCCACACAATATTTTCCTTGGGAAGGGGGTGTGTGAAATGTCTTGCAAGAACTGCAAGTTCTTAGCTTATTATTAGATTGCAATATCTGATGGGGAGAAAAACTTCAGAAAGTCTGAGGGGCATCTTAGCCTGTAACTTTCTGAGGAAACATGAGCGAAATGAATATTAATAACTTTAATCTCAAGAGAGGAGATTCAAGCTAGGTTATAAGTGGATTTATCCTGAGATAAATCCAGTTGAACCAAGAGGGATTGAATGTGATCCCTTGTGCCCTGGAGGGAACAAGTGACACAACACCTGCCTGATTTAGGAGAGGCAGTGAGGAAAAAAGAAGCAAAATGCATTTTTTAAAGTTTTGACCATTCCAGAAATAAAAAAGTAAGTCTAATAAAAAAAAAAAAATGGATTAAAGGAGACACTGGAAAGTTCTGCTTCACATAATGACCACAGATTTTGCTCAGCTGAGCACACACCAAGCAGAGAAATGCACCTACTAAATGTGTGTCCTTCCTCCCAAAGAAAAACAGGCCATTTCATACTCACCAAGGATAAGAATAACGTTAAAAATAAGTTTTAAAAGCCTGCTTGGCTTCATACATTTCTGCAGCTATTAATTGTTGGGAAGTGATGATTTCATGTCAACCTCCACTGCCATTTTCTATATTTTTTTAATGCCTTGAAATTTTGCTTACAGATCAGAGGAAACACACAATAATGGTTTGCTAAATAATAAATGACTAATTTTTAATAGTTTCTGACAAATCAAAGTGTGGGTGGAAGATGGGTCTATTAGGTTATAATTCAGTACTGTTAATTTAGGTAGGGATGCTGCAGGAGCAACATCAAACAGAATTTGAATATCAAATTAGTGAATTACAAAATGAGGCCCAATAGACTGGTACAAAATATTTCAGAGCTGTAATGATGGCAGTTCTTGTTCTATTTGCTACAACTTCATGCTAGATCTGGGCATTTCAATGTAATTTAACCAGTTTTATTCATAGTTGAAAACTTTAAATAATTTTTAGAACTTGATTGTTTCCTCTGAAAAGACTGAAAAGAACAAATTAATGCTACCCCATGGTGTCAAGATTTGTGAATGCCACGTTGATAAAATTGCTCTCAATGGCAAAATCTCTTATTGCAACCTGAATGGGAAAAAAACCAGGAGGAAGGAAAACAATACATTTTATATGTAATTTGTGTGCTAGCCAAAACACTGCTTAACAGAAACTTCCAAGGGAAAGGCAGAGTATTTCTGATATCCTAATGCAACCTGTGCATGACACAGCCCAGAGTTGAGCAGTAATTCAGGGTTTGAAGAGAGAGCCTCTTTCCTGCTCAATAAGTTACCACTGTCAACAAATAAAATGTGTCCCAAACTCGAGCATCTTTTTGCTTCATTTCCTTTTTCATTTCATGAGCAGGCACTGCTGGTGCTCTCAAGCAGCTTGTGCAGTGGGTCTAATTAAAATCTTTTTAGTCTCATAGTGAAGTGAGTGGAAAATGGAATAAAATTATTGCAGGGTTTTAAGGTTTTGGCACTGGAGGAGAAGTCAGGCAAAGTAGAGCTACAAACATGCACACTACAGGCTTGTAGTGAGCATAGCTCTTCATGCTAAAATGAACAAGATTTTACTTCCAAATTTTCCATGTTTTTTTTTTCATCAGATCTCTTATTGCATCTTATAGGATTATCTAAAATCCTTTCATTTGAAGTACTTCACATGCTCTTTCAAATGAACAAAATTATTTTCCAGAGAACAGAGAAGCATTTGGGATTGCAATTTTCTAGACAACACCTCTTTCGAAGCGTTGGCCAAGAGATTTCTGAGAGAAATCCCCCATATTTTATGTACAAGGGAATTATATTCAAGCAGATACTCCATGTTGCTACAATATATTCCCAAAAATTTTAGCAAATTGTTACTGTCAGTGGGCATAACCCTGCACCAAACCCAAAGCCATGCAAACAAACACTGCTTCACCCTGTATCTCTGATTATGCAATGCCACATACCTTGAAACTATTATCTTGGAGCTGTCCTACAGCTAATAAAACACCCAAAGCAATAGAGCAGGTTACATTTAGATCATTATTAGAGCTCAACTAAACATCATTAGGACACTGTTTCATTCTTTGGCACAAAATCTATGTGCTGGAGGAAAGCTGCTTGAGCAGCTTGAGCTGCTCTCCCTTCCCCTGGTCCCTGTTCTGTGCCCTGCCATAAAAAACACCATTCCCATGCTCTGGTGAGTCTGGAGACAAGAACATGCCAGTGGATGCTGTATTCCTGGGAAGAGTGGGGCTCACAAGAGGTTTTTATTAGCACAAACTGCTGTAAATGACATTAAATGATAAGTTTAGCTTGCAGCGGCACTGATCACAGAACAGCAGAGCTCTGTGGTGTGAAAGCAAAGCTCTCCCAGGTGTGTCTGCTGTTATGGCAAACCCAGCTCGTTCCTGCATCGAAGGGGTCACCAATAAACCAGCACAGCAATGAGAAGGACACATTTCATTTATTTAGGTAAAGGATGCAAGTTTCTAGCTTTTGGAAAAGTTTAGTTTTCAGCCAGCAGAATAAGCAAGCACTGAGAATGTTGTGCAAGTAAAGGTTTTGCAAACCTTCAGCAAAATCCTCCTACTGTGAACCTGAAACCCAGATTTCCTGTGGAAAGCACAGGGAAAATACAGATTTTTTCCAGAGACACATAGAACTGGGCTTTCCCAATAATTCCCAGAGGTGCAGGTGACATGAATTTCCTCCCCTTTCACAGCTCCATGCTCACAGCGCTGCTGCTTTGCCCATTTGGTGTAAAGTCAGTTCTACTTTCAAACATTCCCTCCGCAGAGAAGCAGACACTTCTCCATTTGGTTTTACATCCCACAATCAAAGTGGACGGATTAACATGGAAGTGGTGAATATTTACTCCCAGAACACTGGAAGTTTTGTCCCTATTAATATGTGTTATCTGAGTGCCTTAGGCTCTGGCTTCACACAACAGGGCAGACATGAAAGCCATTGCTCCCAGCAAAGTGCTGTCTCCTATTATCTGCAGCACAAAGTGGATTGCTGCTATTGTGCACGTGAATTCCACCCTCTCCAGCCCTGGGACACACTGCTACACTGCACTGATGCCTCTCCTCTGAGAACAATAAATTCAGCAATTTCCATTTAATAAGTACAGTAATTTTATTGGAATAAATACAACAATTTCAATTCGCATTCCCTCCCACACTCTGCATTTTGGGACACAGCATTAAGAGATGTGAACATTGACAGCAGGAGGCTTGCAGAAGGTGGAATGGCTGAAGCACCACATCCATTGGCCAGGAAAAGAAGTGACAGGAGAATATTACCAGGGTGAGACAACCAACTGTGCAATGTACAGATTAGTGGCATGTAATCACTCCACAAAAGACATGCAATATTTGGACAGTAATTAATACCTGATCTGAGTTCCAATCTTCCTCTAATATGTGGGAAGATCAAATCCAAATAGTATGTTTTCTTGACATGTATATTTTAATTAGATTAAACTTGCAATTAATATATATAATGTCTGAGGCTGCTAAACAACATCCAGGCTTTTCTGATGGGAGTTTGGAGGCACGTAACACGTAAGTGATTTTTGTGACAGTAACTAACCAGCACAGCCAGGTTTAGAACACCTGCCCTCACAGCTTTCACAGAAACCCAAGACTGACAGGTCCAAACCATCTGGTCTGACATCCAGAACACCGTGAAATGCCATTAAATCAGTCCTAACATCCTTTTGAGAAGGCAGGAGAAGAGGTGGAAGTAAAAAGGCAGACACCAGAGCAGGGCAAGTAACAAATACCACTCTCAAAATGGTAGGGAGGTGATTGCACGATACTCAAATCGTTTCCTTTGCTGCAGACAAGACCCAAAGAGAAGTCCCAGATGATCTGAAGAAAAAAAAAAATAAATAAAATCTCTTCCTGTATTTGGTCAGCTGCTCCTAACACTGGTGTGTGAACCAGACACAGCAGCAAGACACCAGAGCTCTTCTCACACTCACCTATTTCTGGCTGGGTCTGTGCTTTGATGCTTCAGAGAGAATAAAAAGCAAGGCCCCTTGTCCATTGCAATGGAAAACCACATTTCATATGAAGAGATAAATGTCCTTTGTGCATGCCTGGGACATGCCTTCATGCAGAGCAGCAAATATTGCTGGGCATGGGGAATGCCATGTCCCAGAGCCAGTGGAAGGAAGGGGCAGACCCTGAGATTTTAGGGCCAGAAGAGTCTGGCTCAAACTCCTCTGGCTCTGAAATGTGTGGCTCTGACCTGTGGGGCCAGGACAGGACATCAGTGGTCACCTCCAGGACAGGACATCAGGGGTCACCTCCAGGACATGTCCTGCAGCCAGGCCAGGAACTCCTCAAGCTCTGTGAGACCAAACCCAGTGTGGAGCTCATCCCTTGCTCCTGAAGAACAAGGCTTTCCCACCCGTTCTCCTGTGAGCCTGAAACAGGGAAAGCATTTTTTGATTTAAAAAAAAACAGAACCAAAGATGTCCTGTCTTTGCCCAAGGGGTGGAAGAACAATATTAAACTGTACAGGGGGAAAAACATAACCTTGAAAAACGTTAATTCCACATGGAAGTGGAAGGAAAATTATCTGTTCAGTGGGGTTTTACACAGAGCAATGGAATGGAGCTTTCGTCACCTAATAGCTGATCAATAAAAGCTTATTTCATGATCATGCATGTTTGCTTTAACTGGTCCATCAGATTTTCAAATGTAATTTGTAGCTTTTTACAGAGTTTTCCACCAAGAATTATTTTATATCCAACTTCTGAGTTTTCATCTTAAAATGAACTCAAGTAATTTCTCTCTGCATCTTGAATTTCTCCTATACATAAAAAACGCTTACATCAAATCACCTCATACACCCCTACTGATATTAAGCCATTGTATTTCTTGTACAACACTTCAAAGATTCTCCAGGATTATGTTCCTTGTTGCACAGTTACCATTTTATTGCACTGCAGAAATATCAACTGCAAATGTAATTTTTGAAAAGGAGAAATTTAAAACTAATACAACGTAATAAATTCATTTGTTTAAGTGGCTGAATTCAGGGAACAATGTCTCTCAACTACTAGGAAAAACTCTGATCTACAGAAGTTATAAACATTCGTTGGAAATTTTGTTGAACATTGCAAGGCAGCAATTTAAACTTTTAAGCTAAGGAAAAAATAACAATTAAAAATCCTTCTCAGTAATTTTCTCTTTGAAGAAGACAGCTATGACATCAGTTTTATGAGATGCCCTACTCAGGGATCAGGTGAACAGTGCAGTTCATTTTTGAATATGTTTTAACTCTTCGTTTTAGTTTGTTAATATTTACAGATTTTAGCAGTTAATCCTAGGTACTTCCTCAGTCAACATGTTGATTCAAAGACTTCAGCAATCCCTCTGAATTCAAAACCTGGAAACATCATTTCCACAATCTGGAGCTTGTTTTAAACCTTATTCAAATATATGAGGTATTGATGGAAAGGCAGAAATCAGGATCACAGTGCAGGAATAATTTCTTCCTTTGCCCATCCCCATTTGTAATAGAACATTTCAGTACTTTAGTTCCAGGTCTAGTTAATTAAAGCAGATGGACAAGATGAATTCCTAGGTTCTCTCCCAAGGTATTTCTATGTAAAAGTCTTGCCTACTTAGACCTGACATTTTCTCTAGGCAAAAATAAAGTATTTTCATTTTCCTTTCATCACCTGGGAATAGAATCACAGAAGTCCCGTGGAATTCAACACAGCACTGAGCTCCACCTCATCCCTCTGCACATCAGTCCAGTGCCTTCACACAACAAAATCATTTTATTTCACAGCAATGTAGGATTTTCCCTTAGTTTCATAGGATCTGGCAGAGAAATTGTAAATACTGTGAAAGAAATAGAACTTTTTTTTGGGGGGGGGGGTTAAATTTGTGAAAATTTTAGGTTGTTTCTAATTTAGCTTTTCTTCAAGAACGCTCTGTGTATACCCCACAACCAATTTAGCAAAACACTGTCCAAGCAGAGCAATATATGCCCCTAAAAGTATAAGAAACTTCACAGCACAAACACTTTCCAAAAGTACTTTAGCAAATCTGCTTGAAAATATGAATTACTTTAGTTAAAAATAATTCACCACACTTATATTTCATAATCAAGAGGCAGCACATCAGCAGTAGGACAGCAAACACAGCTGGGCCATTTTTCCATGTTTTTCTAGAAGTGCAGAAGGGAAGTTGCAGTGAGGACATCAGGCCCTAACCCTTTTCCAGCCATGACATTGCAGAAGTTTAAGCAGATGAAGGAAATAAACAAAAGCTGGCAGGAAGATGAAGGAATTTGGTAACGATAAACAGCCAGAAAGAGGGAAACCTGCTTGGCTCTGTGAAGTCATTATAATAATTTGTTTAGAAAGCAGTGAGGAAAAAATCCCCAGTAAATAAGTTGGAAAGTGCTGGATCAATTTGCAAGTGCTGAGAGCACAGCAGCCTCAGAGACTCGGGGACATTTGTATTAAACAAGAGACACACAATTAAGCTGCATCTCAAGCTAAAACCCTGAGGGCTCCACATTTCATTCCAGTCAACCACTGCTGCTTTTTGGCACTATTTTCTTTGCAAATATGAGTAATGTGGGCCCTTTAGTCACTATTAAGCAGTAATCTGGGGAAATCAACCACTTCCAATAATCTTATACTCCAATTTAGGGCACTCTGAAACCACATAATGAATAATACTGTCGCCAGTTCTCTCCTGTAATGACACATGGCATATGCCGGCCATTCCTCTTTTCAAATCAAATCCAACTGTGTTGCCTTTTTTCAGAAAATCTTGTTTATTGTGTTCATTTGAGTTTCTTTCTTCACTCATTTGATGGAGTAAATTTCTGCTTCATAAGCAAGATATTTATTGTTAATCCAGCATTCAGAAAGCTGCTGATTCCTTCCCAGTCAAAACCAAATTATTTTTTCAAGTAACACCATGTTATGTTACAAGTTACTCCTGACTAATAAAAAAATCTATTTTCACTGTAAATTAGAAAGCTGATTAAGGGACCTTCCAATGTTCTTGTCCCTCCTGGATGGATTTTACCTTTTACTCCCACTCAATAATTTGCAAGAATGATTTCCCTGTTGACAGATGCAGAAAAGGTTTTACAGCTAAGGATGTAGAAAGCCAGAATAAAATCAAGCCACTTATTCAATTTCATGTCTTATGACTGTTCTGGGGTGGTTTTTTTTTTTTCCTTTTTCATAACCATTGGAAAATTCTAGTCAATAGCATACATTGGAGCAATGTTCTAAGAATGCAGTAAATTCAAATCTATGCTGACTAGGAAGAAAAACAACCTGCAACAAAGAAGTCTTTGAAAGGTGTGCAAAGATTTTAAGAAGAAAAGTCTCAGAGATGAAGACAGAAACTTTCTGATACTTCTGCTTTTATAACTTGAAAATTCAACCTCTACCTTACTTTTAGAAGATGGATTGAAAATATACTTTACCAAAACATTGCTTTTCTGCTTCCCAAGTAATCTAAGGCAATGTGAAATATACTGCCTTTTATCAGAAATGTCCCCAAATTATTCTGCTACTTGTGCAGAAGCAGCATTTCTAAGTTATAGTAACCACTGGATAATTCCATTCTTTTCCAGGCAAATATGATCATGTGGGCCCTTTAATCACAATTTAAAAGTAATTTATCTTAACCAATATTCCAAATTCTTATATTTCACAATTTAAGGCATTCCTGAAACCATAATGAATAATCCAGAAGAAGTTGTTATTGAAATGAGAAATGGCATATGCAGAATTCAACTTTTCAAATCAAATCAAGGATTTGCCTTTTTTCAGTGTTTGTGTGTGTTGAGTTCATTTGTTTCTTTGGTCACTCATTTGATGGAGTAAAATTTTAATAAACTATTATTTAAAAATCTGCATTCAAGGCAGCCTTGCAGGTTCCTTTTCCCAGTCAAAACCATTATTTTTTCAAGTAACACCATGTTCATTAGTTACTCCTGACTAATAAAAAAGTAATTTTTCCCTGTAAATTAGATGATCTCTTTGCATTAAGGGACCTTCATGACATTTATGTCCCTCCTGGATGGATTTATTTCTTCTGTCTCACACTTTATAATTATTCAAGAATTTTATTTCCCTGAGGACAAATGTATTAAAGGTTTTACCTAAGGAACTAACAGCAGTGAAATGAAATCAAGCCACTTATTCAATTTCATGTCTTATGACTGTTCTGGGGTGGTTTTTTTTTTTTTTTTTCATAACCATTGGAAAATTCTAGTCAATAGCATACATTGGACAATGTTCTAAGAATGCAGTAAATTCAAATCTATGCTGAAAAGGAAAGAAAACCTGCAAAAAATCAGTCTTTGAAAGGTGTGCAAAAGATTTTTAAGAAGAAAATTCTCAGAGATGAAGACAAAAACTTTTTTCTACTTC
The DNA here is from genome assembly GCA_024865655.1 of Emberiza elegans. Lineage (NCBI taxonomy): Eukaryota > Metazoa > Chordata > Aves > Passeriformes > Fringillidae > Emberiza > Emberiza elegans. The sequence continues at coordinate 3,916,390 of JALJVW010000197.1, read as the reverse complement.
TGCTTTTATAACTTGAAAATTCAACCTCTACCTTACTTTTAGAAGATGGATTGAAAATATACTTTACCAAAACATTGCTTTTCTGCTTCCCAAGTAATCTAAGGCAATGTGAAATATACTGCCTTTTATCAGAAATATCCCCAAATTATTCTGCTACTTGTGCAGAAGCAGCATTTCTATTATAGATAACTGTGTGGATAATTCCTTATTCTTCCCAGGCAAACACAATCAATTGCGTTCCTGAAATTCAATTTAAAAGTAATTTATCTTACATGAATATTCCAAATTCACAAGATTTCACATAAAGCTATTCCTGTAGCATAGTAAATCTCCAGAAGAAGTTGTTATTGAAGTAGAAATGGCCCTGTGCAGAACAACCTGCAAGGTGTGCGGCGCAGGATTTGTCTTTGCAGTGTTTGTGTGTGTGGAGAGCTCTGTGAAGCCTGGTGGGAGTACAGTTCACAAGTGAATTTTAAATAAACTATTAGAGAAAAATCTGCATACAAGGCAGCCTTGCAGGTGACTTTTCCAAGCAATTTCCATCACCTCACAGGCACCCTGACTCATTAGTCAGCTCAGAGCTTGCACAGGAGTAAGTGGTGATTTCCCTGTGCTCAGATGATCTCTTGCAGGGAGGGATTGCATGACATTTATGTGCTCTGCTGCTTATTTATTTCTTCTGTCTCACACTTTATGACTATTCAAGAGTTTTATTTACCGGAGGAAAAATGTATTATGGAAATACCTGAAACTAACAGCAGTGAAATGAAATATGAGGTTGATTCCTTGGTGATCTCACATTTCCAGACATTTTTAGTCTGGTTATATTTACCCAAGGAGGGAACCAGAGAATCAGAGATCATCTCATTTCTATGAGTAACCTCTATCACAGTAAAAAACCCCAAAAAACCAATAAAATATCAGTCCAGAATAATATTGTTATAACACCTGCTAAAACGACTGACTGAATTAGCACAAAAACTGTTTTCTGATTGTTTTCTTCAGAACACCTAACCAGTGGTAGAGAAGACAGATTATATATAGAGCACATATATATCTCTCATATATATACATATATATATATGATATATATATTATATATATAATATATATTATATATTATGTATTATATATTATACAGTATATAGTATATACTATATAGTATATACTATATAGTATATATTATTATATATTATATGTTATATATATTATATATATTATATATATTATATATATTATATATATAAGATATATCACATATATGATATATAATATATATCATATAAATAGATCTTATATAGAACAGGAAAACTTGAAACTATTATAATTAATTATTTATCCTCTTATGAGTGTTACTTAATAGCCCATAAAAGGAGGCTGAAATACGCCTATGTTAAAATTTTGGTGATGTAAAAGACATGAAGAGATAGGTGGAGGTGGTTACCACATCTTACAGAGCTCAGTTCTTCTCAGAACACCATTTCTCGCTCACAAAGTAAAGTTATTGAATATTTTCAGTATTTGAAAATATAATATTCACATTATTAGTTTGCCCTAGCTTCCAATTTTTGACTTAGACTGCTGCTTTATGAGAGACCTCAAAACATCATAGCACAAATAAACCAGAGCTTGCTTTGCCCCAGCTGCTCACAGCATGGCCACTTTGGGCTGGCTTTCTGTAGTGACAGCATCCCCACACCATCCCCACTGCAAAATCCTTTCTGCGCACAGGAAAGGGGCAGTCTCATCTCTTCAATTCCAGACCATGGCTTAGATGTGCACAAACCCATGGGAGAAAAGAACAGCAGAAATCTCAAATCCATCTGCCTCATGTCACAGCGGAGCACAATATTCTGAGATGAAACACTCATGTAGGCTCAAAGGTTTCAAGGATCATTCTAAATATAGGTACAAATTCAACAGAGAATTTTGAAAAGCAGATGTTAAAGGCAGGCTTTTACGATTCAAAACCTATGTTCTAACTGTTCATATTTTCAATATGGAAAAAAAAGAACGCTGTTTGCAAAATCACTCCTGTAGTTTGCTGCTGTCTGTGAAACCCACATGAGCAGAACAGGATCAGAAAGAAAAGCTGAGAGGCAGAGCTGAATTCCAGCATTGAAAATCTCAGAACACACAAAGAATAAAACCCCCCAAAAATGCTTCTACATGCCCACAACATTCTATATCTTCATCTCCTGGGCTGAAAACTGAGTTATTAGGATCTATCCAGAAGCATTTTGACTTTGTTATGAGACTTTAAAGCAGGAGTTTGTTTCATTTGCTACTCCTTTCTATCTTACTTGATAGCTGAATTATCCATGCTTCCTGAGAGCTACATTTTCATCCTGCAAGGAAAAAAACAAAACAACAGAACACTTCTGTAGACATTTGAGCTAGTCTCTCTTAAGTACGTCAATTAATGCAGCTGCATTTTACTAAATGCATTTTTATTTTCTTTTATTCTCCATCTTCCACAATGAAGTTTCCACAGCTTAGAAAATGGAGCTGATTTAAATAACGTTCTTCACTGATGTCCATGTAAGAATGCTCAACTGTGCTCTGCTCATGTTGAGACACATTATTTGTATTTACCACCAAAAAAAAAGAAGACAACAGCCTGAAAATGCAGGCAAACAACACCAATAAACATGATTTTCCCACAGCTACAGCAGCAATGTTAATATAGCAAAAGCCTGTCTATAAAGTGAAAATGAATGCCATAGAAAAGGTTTCACACAAGCAGACATTCCAGATTAAATTTCTGGGCTGTGAACATAATGAACAAGCAATGGGTGAGGCTGTGTTCTCACATGAGCTCAGTTCCTAAGGAAATTAGTCAGGAAAAAGAAACACAAGTAGTAAATTCAGAAATATGGCCATTGGGTTCTGAGTATTTCTAAGACTCTTCCCTATAATTTCTTCAAACTCAACCATGAATCTCAAAGATGAAAATGGATTCTGACTCCAGAAATCATTTCTAGTCCTGAATGGAAGCACAGAACGATCTGAGTATGACACAGGATATTCCAGGGTGGACAAGGACAGGTTTAGCTCTCTATGCCCTAATTTTGTTTTGATGTACTCAGGCCATGAATAACCACCATAAATAAGTACAAGGAAAAAGCTCAGAAGTAACTATAGTTTCAGAATCAGCTTAAAAATCTGATTTCAGTTTGTGAAAACTACAGAAGTCCCTGTACAATTTTACACTTGGAGTTAATAATCAAAGTGAATATTACAGTAAGATAGAGGTAGTAGTTCTGCCCAGTTTCAAAGTGGTACCCACACCCAGACAGGATTTTTCAATCCAGAGGAAATTGAATCTGAAATTACATTTACCTAGGGTTTTCTTCTTGCCTTATTATGCTGTTTTCCACAATCCAATTACATTACAGCATTGAAAGCAGTTCTGTTTTGGACAGGTATTACCATTTTTATTAACCAAAGTAACTATGGGTATATATCATTTACAATTAGTCCCTCTAAGTGTTTAACTAAATACCTCAGAAATTTTGGAAATTAAAGCAGTAACAAAAACCTATTATTTACTGACATGCTTTAATAGGATTAGAGCCCTCTGTGTTTTATCTTCTGAAATTATTTCACTCTAGTCACTTCAGCTGGTGTGCAATTCTTGACTAAGATGCACAGCCCTATTGTCACTCCGAGCAGTGGCTCTCCACCTCATGATTAATGCCAGCTGCATTCATTGGGTAATTTTAAAAATGCAGAAACTTTGCAAGCAAATTAATGCCCTGCAGAAATCTCAGCAAAAGTGGACAGGTGCAAATTTTGCAGGAATAAAGTTGTACTGTAAAAGTGGCATTGAAGTTTATCAAACAGCCTCCACAGTCAGTCTCCATTCCAGCAATATCAGTGTTCTACATTTTACACTCTTGAAGCGTGAATTCCAACAAACACCCGACATTTCTATTCTCTGCTGGGATTAAAATTGTTATTATTCCACCATAATTGTTTTTCAAACATTTCCTGAAGCACTGGCTGCAAGCAACTCCCACAACCAGGCCACATCCATTCCCTTCCCAAGGGACAGATCCGGATGTACAGGCACATACAACCAACAAACTGTAAAATTAGCGACGAAATGAAGAAACCCCACAAGACAAATTCTTAGCAGAATTAAGTGCTTTAAAATAAAACTTTTGAAATTATTTGCATTGCTATACTACTTCTGGATTATTTCACGGAGTCCCAAATGACAGAAAAAACACACTCAAATTGAATCTCTCTGCAAGGGTCACAATCTCAGTTATATTTGCTGTAATCCAGGAAATTTCCATAATCCTCACTATGAAAAGAACTCATCAAGGAGACCATTTTTTAAAGTTCTAAGTGTACTTAAGCATCTTTCACTTATGCACATGCAGCCTGCTCAGCAAATCACTTCAGCAACTTTTGTGCCTCTATTTTTTAATATCTCTATTTATGATCATAACAGCCATCAGCAAAACCGGGAATTGAAATTACATAGTAAGGGGAAAATAGTCCCTGTTCTGTATTTGAAAGATTAAAATTGAATTGCAAGAAAAGTGGCTTAATATTCATAGATGTTTATGTTACTACAAGAAAAACACCCAGTTTATAAAATCTATCCCAAGAGCCATATGCAATTTGTATTGATTTTACTTTCATAAAGTTGCTACCTCTTTATGATGATTTATAAGTGGAGGAGTTAAGTATTTTAATATATATATATATATAAAAACATCTATCCCCACTATTGGCTATAAGGATGGCCACAAAGCTCCTTTTTATGTTTTACAGTAATAAAAGACCCAGAAAAGATAATCTTTTCAGTTATTCACCACATTTTCACCTATTATTAGAGCTTTCCTAGAAAGGGCACTGCATGCATCGTGGTATAAATATACTTTAAAACAAGCCAAGGTAACAATGCAGGTCACATATACACACTCATTAATTTATAATGTGCTCTAAGAAGCTTTCAGACCCAACAAAACCCAAATATTCCAACACCAATAAAGTTTTAAAGGTCTGGTCAGCAAGAGCTGGCCTGAGGTATTTGTATGTGAAACACAAACCATTTTATCTCTTTGAGTTGATTCAAGTTCTTGAAAAACATCATTCCATGCTCAACATTTTGAAGTGACAGACTAGGAAAAAAAATCTATCAAAACTTCCTTTTAGGATGCATTGATTATTTTAAATGAAAGTATTTCCTCAAATTCTCCAAGTCAAGCATCTCCAAATCACAGAATCTTCTTATTGCCCCTTTAAAAATACTCTTTTTTTTCTCCAATCACTGAGGACTTTGCCACCACTTTTCAAATGTCATGGAGAGTGTCCTAGCAGTTACATTTGCCAATTCCCTCAGGACCCTGGGACACATTTGCTCATTTCCCATGGACTTGTGAAGGTTCAGGTTCCTCAAGTGGTCTCAAACCCAGCCTCCTCCAGAACGGGAGGGATTTGGTTTGTCCAGTCCCTGCCTTGAGGCTCAGAGACTTGAGAGATGTGGGAAGAGTGGTTGTGAGTAAAAACTCCCCAGCCTTCTCCATGCTGGTTGCCACTCAATTTCCTGTCTTATTTATTTGGGAGTGGGTGAGTGGGTGTATTTTCTTAATTCTTCCTTTTCTGACCAACGTCCCAGTAGAAGCTCTTCCTTTGGTTCTTCAAATTCCTTCACTTATTCCAAACTCCAAATCAGCTTTACCTTTCCTGATCCCATGCTAGCAACACCCCTATGCTCTTCCCAGGACTGATTCCTCATTTACTTCAGGTCCACCAGGAGGTCCTAACTCACTCACATTATTTCTACTGCCTCACCTGCCTGATTTCCCACACATGGGAACCAGGAGTTCTCATGCTCTAAGAAAAGTTTATTTTAAAAGCCATCAACTCTTCTATTATCTGCCTTTATCCCTGAGGGCAGTTCCCCATGGGGTCCCCATCCTGGGTTTTGAGATTAAAAACACAAACAAACAAAAACCAAACCAGGTTTGCACAAACCCAAACCAAACCATCTGTGCAGCCAAGAACCCAGATGCAGCCAAGCAGTGTCATCTTTAGGAGTTTTTCTGAGCCACAGCTAAAGCCAAGGGGCTTTGGTTCATCACTTCCCAAAACTACAGCCCATGCCATATTCCCCTCCATACATTGAAGATGACTGGTACATTTGCCCAGATCTGGAAACACTTATGCTCACATTAAAGCACAGGGAAATCCTCTGTGAAAGGAAAATGTGGCTGAATCCCTCACCTAAGGCTTAACCAACACCTGCTCTGCACATCAAGTGCATTTACTGTGCTCCCTTTTCATGCACCCTTCATTCCACTGAGCTGCTGCATTCTCACCTTGTACACTATTTCCTGGTTATATCTTGGCTTCTGCTCCTCAGATGGAGGAATAGTTAGGGACCTTTGGCTCAGTCTGGATGAAGTTCCAGAGTGCAAGAGACTCAGAACCAAGCTACTGTTGCACAGAGCTGGGAACTTCCCGATTAATGCAATTAACAGCATTACTATTCTTTACTATTCCTTACCTTTAAGCACACTGAAATTAAAAAGTTCAGCAACTGAATACTCTACTAGGAATCATTGTTATTTATTATTATAATCCTGCAACAAAGCCTACCATTTAAATGACCTTGCAAATCACACATCCCTCAAATACAAACCTAAAGATTATCCTGAAGGTTGATAAACAAAAAGCAGTCCTGGAAATGGTAAGCGCTTAACATTTATTGCTGATCCATCAAACTAAAATATACCTCTACAATATGCCTTGCCTTTGCTATCAAAGTAAAACACATTTATAAATATAATGGATAATTCCACACCAATCTTTGGTACTAAAAAAAAAAAAAAAAACCCAAAACAAAACAAAACAAAACCAAATTAAATTTTATCATGGTATTTTGTATCATATGATAGAGGTACAGTTTAACTTGTACCATCCCAGCAGAGAACTTTATCACATGTAAAGACATGGGACTCTAGTCCTACAGAGATTTATGCATTGCCTAAATCTACTCAAAGTTCCATATCATTAATACCATTGAAATAGAGGTGTTGAGTACACAAAGCAGCAGGCTCAGACCAGCAGAACTACTTAGATTAAAAACAGTCTGACAAGAACTTTATTTTTAATTGAGATTGAAATAATTGACTTAAGTGGAGGCTTTTTGTTTCCATTACTTGGCAAATCAGATTCTGCTTGATTAAAAAAAAAAAAAAGATGGAGTGGGAAGATTCACTCTGATCTTTCCCAGATTTCATAATAAATCACCATCCCTTGGCAATCATTTACCTGAGTCAACTTAGTATTCCCTAAGTCAGATGAGCTTTCTTGCCTTTCATAACACAAAATTAAAACAGTAGAAATTATTGATTAATGACAAGAATATATATGGCCAGCTCTATCATTTAATAAAGCAAAAAAGATCCATACCATTAAAAAAATTGATCTGGTTCAGTGTCCATAAATGTAAAACGTGTATGCTTTACTACTCTCTGAGGAATTTCTGATTAACCCTCTAGTTCATATCATACTCAGCAGTCTTGATTGAGGCTCTAGCACAGTTTCTGTTAAACAGAAATGTCATTATTCAAGAAGACAAAAAGTCATAAAGCATAATGCAATCCTGCACTGTCACCACAGGCAATAACCAATAGTGTGAATTCAGGCAAATTACTTCTGCTTAAAAAAAATTTCCTTGCAATGAAATACATCACACAAAAAAAAAAAAAATCTGCTCATAAAACATCTGATAATTCAGGAGTCGAAAGGATTGGCCATATTTGCCAAGTTATAAAGATAATGACACAAAGCACGGTGGTTCAGTGGCTTAGCCCTAGAAAAATGATGATATTGCGCTAATGCTCACAAGTCTGACATGAGAAGGGGCTGAATTACACTCTCTGCGTGATGTACAAGGATATTTCACACAAGGACAGAATTCACGAGGTGAAAAAGCAGCACAAAGAGGCAACAAAATATAAACACTGCTGTGCACAATCATTTCAATTAGCAGGCAAACTACAGGCAAGCTTTGCTCTTCAGTCTATAAATATGATTTTTTACCCTAAAACCAGTTCAGAGACAGATTTATTGATTAAGAAGAACAATTGATCCAGTGTTTGGTAATTCCACTCCACTACTACCAAGCTGAGTAAACCCTGGTAAGAAACTCTGCTATATGACCAGCAGACCCAGAAAAGCATTCTTAACACCGTGTTATATTTTAGTTTACAGGCACAGAATATATACAGGTATGTGACTCAGGAAATAGGAAAGGAAATAAAAATAAGCCAAACAATTCTGGGATATTCATTGACTCACTGCTAAAAATCTTAAGTGTAATAAATATTAACATCTATGCAGTTATGTAAGCAGTATACAAATATTATTTTCAAACTATCTATTTCAAAATCATTAGTCACATAAAGCCAGGCCATAAAATTTGATTGAGAAGAGCCTTTATCCCACACAGAGTCCAGATGACTCTGGGAAACATCAATAAATATAACTCCTACTGCAGCATGGAAAGCCATTTCACTAACCCTCACCTTGTTTGCTTGGAAAGTACTTGTGAGAACCAATAAAATCTTTCTTTGATTACAGTGGCAATCAATATTTTGTTTCGAACACAGGCAAACACTTTAAATCCTAAGATTTAAAATACATCTCCCTAGAGGATCTGGTTGACAAATACCTTTTTTTTTTCCCTGGCCCTCATCTGAAGTGCTGTCCCAATAACAGCAAATCAATCACGGAATCAGAGAACAGCCTGAGATATTGAGTCCGGTTCCTGTCTCTGCACGAGACCACCCCCAAAATCCTGCCATGTCTCTGAGAAAGCTGTTCCTTAGTAAAGGATACCTGAACATTCCCAAAACCATTCCCAAATCAGATACCACAGCTCTGATAAGGGAGTCTAAAAATTCTCCTGACCCAGTATATTTGCCAATATCTCCACAAAAAGTGCTTTGCCTCCTCATTAAACATCCCCTCCTGGGAACTCAGACCAGTATCTTCATTCAAGCTGAGATCAGTTTTTGCATCCTTTTCAGACTGTCTTGAATTTCTGCCAGCACAGCAATATTTAGCCAACTAATTTAATATTACTGATTAATGAAAAAGCCTGTAGCTCCCAACTCTTTTCATGTGCCTAGTGTTAACACTTGACAGGAACACCAGAAGCAGTACAGCTGGTATAAAAAAGTAATGTATACAGGCAGATATTTTCAGGTATTCTCATGAGTAATTGCTCTGTTGGATCAGCTATTTAAATAGTTTTATAACCCCACCCAGTTTGGTTCTCCTCCAGTTTAAGATGTAAAACTGAAGAAGGTCCTGCTGATGCCATGGTAACAAAGGGGCACAGAGAGGGTACAGACATGCACAGTCTGGCAGAGAAAAGGCTACAGAAAACCTTACAGGAGCCTACAACTACTTGTAAAGTAGTTGCAAGATGTCAAAGCCAAACTCGTCTCAGGTTCCTTAAAACAGCAAATCAAACCAGCTGGGTAGGTTGAGTCTGCAGACTATGGACAAGCTCTGCACCAGGTGGGGAACGTGCCATAGATTTTATATTAATTCCATTTTCAGAGGTTTTCAAGACTTTTCCAGACAAATCCACAACTGACCTGATTTACCACTGGCATTACAGAATCACAGAATTTCTAAGTTGGAAGAGACCTTCAAGATCATCGAGTCCAACCCATATTCTAACACCTCAACTAGATCATGTAGATCCATTAGAGCCACTGTCAACCAAAGATTAGATTTGATCATCTCCTGAGGTTCCACTGAGTCAATTATTTTATGGCTGTGGGATAATCTGTAGGAACAGATCTAGGCAACCCCAGCCCATTCTGAAACAGAGAGAGGCTTGCTGTAGATGCCTCTTTGAAAAAAGCTCAGCTTTTAAGGATGGGGAAGCCATTTGAATAGCATCAAGAACAAGAGGAGTGTTTTAAACGACTGCAAGTGAATACAGATTGAATTATACTCCCTGAAGTGCAATTGGGAATACAATCTAATCTCATTAGGTCAATAACATATTGTGCTAGTAAATCTAGTTTATTTTTCTACTCTACTCTTACCATTCTCCATTGATTATTTTCATCATTTTATCCATATAAATATGCTAGGTCACCCAGAAAACCTGATTACTGTGGTTAAAATTATCTAGGAAAAAACAAAGTATTCATGGTTGCAGAAAAAAACCCATAAATTTTTAGAAAAACTTTCAATAGTCTGTCCTGTAAATGGTTGTCAAGAAAATTACCAAAATATATCAGATGAATTAATTTGCAACTCTGAGTGAAACATATCTGGAGGATTATTTTTATTTCCTTCGAGTTTGCAAGATAGTAGGAGAGCATTCTGAAATGCTTGGCTTTGGATTTATAATAATTTAGGGATATCACTCCAGCAGGGATTCTGCTGGAATGCAGGCCCTGGTCACCCAAACAAGGCACTGAGATCAGCACAGGAGAGAGGGCTCGTGAACATCCCTGCAATTTACTTGTGCACTGAAGGAGGAAGGGAAACAAAAGAATTACATTGAGTTTTGGTGGTCTGAGAGGTGCCAGCATTCATTTCCTTCAAATTCAAGCACTGTAAAAAAGTTCCACGTGATCACTGCAAATTCAGGTTTTTGTTTCTGGTAAACCATCGCTTTTTGCATGGAGCCAGAAAGACTTTGCCACCACGTTTCTGCATCCTCACCCTGTTAAACCTCTGGAAAATGGCAGGCACCAGAGTCCTCATAGCTGTGAGGAAACCAGGAGGTTCCAGCTCCTCATGAGTCAAAAGATGGAACCGTGTGAGATTAGTTAAACACAGCCCAGCCAACCCTATGGCGCTTTTCCATCTATTTTTCTTTCCTTTCTGTCCATGGCAGAGGAAAATCTGAGGAGTTCAAAAGCCTGATGTACTCACTAGTCAAGTCCAGGAACCCAAGCATCCCAGCCGTTACAAATGGTCTTCGTAACATTACTGGTATCAAAGCAAAATCTGGACTTGTTTTTTCCTCCAGGAAAACATTCCATTTATTCTCAAATTGGATTAAGCCAGATATCTGTTTTCTGATCTTTTATACATCGATCTTTCACAGCTACCAAATTCTTATTACACATTTCCCAACCAGTTTTGATTTATAAAGAAAATAAAAATATTTCAGACTGAAATGATGATGGTAGGAGAAAGTAATTTCAAACAACCCGTGGCAAAATTTAGCAAAATTCAGCCATATTTAAAATATGTATATTTTTTAAATCAAATGACAAGTTTATACATTACCTGTTTAAAATAATTAGCAAATGAAACGATGATCATATGCAGTCATTAGGATAATGATGTAATGCAAATTTCCACACAAAGAAACCTAAAGATCTGTGAGAGAGCAACGTAATTAGGACACATGGAACAAATTGAATGGCACCATTAAGAATTCAAACTGCAAATATTTCAAATAAGAAAACAACGATAACTCCAGCTTGGCAGGTTTTGGAACAGCCTAAATCTATTAAGAAAAGTATTGGCACAGGACTAGAAGTGTTGGAGTTGAAAATCTGATTGTGGTGAAGTCTCTGCTGATGCCTTTGCAACAAACGATCAATAGATCAGCCCCCGCAGACAGCAGGACCCTGCAAGAGATGCAGCAGCAACTGTGCAGCCTGGGATTGGCAAAAACCAAACCCAGTGTCTCCATCCTTCCCCTTTTAGAGCTTATTTCCTAAATATGCTCCATTTTGGGACATGTTTACTGGTCAGAGTCCCCTCCCTGCCCCGTGACCCCGCTGCAGGAACAGGAGTGGGCCATGCCCTGACGGAGGGCAGCAGTGGAATTTGGCTCTGTGCTTCATTAGCTGCCCAGCACAGCAATGCAGGACTGTTACTGAATCATACACCGCTCTTACTGCTCTCCTTTGCTCTGTTTTATTTCACTGGGTTGTTTCTGTTGTTGTTTTTCTTTTTCCCCACCACTGTGTTGGTGTTTCAGGGTTTTCAGGATGAGGGAAGAGATGAGAATCTTGACTTTATGTTTTAGAAGGTTGATTTATTATTTTATGATATATATTATATTAAAAGAAAATTATATATTAAAACTACTCTAAAGAAAGAGAAAGGAGACATTAGAAGGCTAGAAAGGAATGAATAATAAAATCTTGTGAGTGACCAGAGAATCTGTTGCAGACATCTTTTATGAAAAATCCTTTCCTTAGGATTTTTCCCCCTGAGAAGCTGAGAGGCCTCAGGAACAAAATGTAAGCAATGGTTATCTGCTGCTGTGGGATGCAACAGGTGCATCTGGGATTGGTCTCATGTGGTTGTTTCTAATTAATGGCCAATCACAGCCCAGCTGGCTCAGACAGAGAGCCGAGCCACAAGCCTTTATCATTCTTTCTTTTTCTATTCTTAGCCAGCCTTCTGATGAAACCCTTTCTTCTATTCTTTTAGTATAGTTTTAATATAATATATATCATAAAATAATAAATCACCTTCTGAAACATGGAGTCAGATCCTCGTCTTTTCCCTAAACCTGAGACCCCTGTGAACACGGTCACAAGAGTCTGACACAGTTGGACTGGGATTGGTCATTAAGTGAAAATAATCTACATGGACCAATCACAGATTCTCTTGTTGGTAAACCATCTCCAGGCCACATTCTACAGCTATCAGGTAGTTATTGTTTACATTTCTTTTCTGAGGCTCCTCAGTTTCTCAAGCGAAAATCTTAGCGAAGGTATTTTTCAGAAAATATGTCAGTGACACAGCACCCCATTTCTCAGGAGACAGAAAAATGCTTTGTCCCCTATTTTTAAAGCTATCCTCAGCAGTCAGTGCTAGTATTTGTACAGACTATCTTCTCCCATCCACAAATTCTAATAATATGCCATAGAAAGCAGTTTAAATGTTACACCTAATTTAATATATTAAATGAACAGAACTGCTGAGAACAGATAATTATTCCATTTCTGCCTATTTGATATTTTCAGTTCACTTTTCTATGCAGGCTTTCCTTCGTGCTAAACAGCATTTTCTAGTTTATTCAACCATCTATCCTACCAAACATAACATTTCCCATCAGCAACCGAATTGATCAGGAAGTGATCAGAGCTGGAGAGCAGCACAGCTCTGCCTTTCAGAGTTATTGATTTACTTCCAATGAAGCCAATAGGAGCTTGCAGTCAGCAAAATATTCATATTGCCATATTGAACATAATTTGGTCCTTAACAGTAACTCAAAATTATTAATTTTATCATGCTTAGAATCAATTTCAGTATTCTTAGAAGTTACAAAGATATTGCAAGGAAGGACTGATGAGACATGAAGGCAAGCATGTATATTCATCATTTTGTATATTTTTAAAATAACTGTTGATAGGTTTCATCCCTCACCACCATGCGTCATTCCACCAGCATTGCAACATAAATACCCACTGCTTCTCTCCAATGGTTTCAATGAAATCAAAAGAAAATCTTTATCACTTACATCCCCTAATGCCAAGAAAGTATTCTATACCATTATAATTTGAATTTACAGAAACTTAGGTCCAGGAAGGGCATCTATGCTACCTGAAGTATTTTCATTTGATCCAGATGTGAAGGGAGAGTCAAAAAGCAATAAAAACTTGCATCCCATCATTAGGGGTATTTTATACAAAAATATTTCCCTCAGAACTCTATTTCAATTTCCATGAAAGTTTTTTGTCAATGTGTCAAAACAATTTATTAATATATTGATTATAGAAAACATCATTGCTACTCTACAAATCAGGATCTGAAACAAATCTGCTTGTCTGAAACTGTTCACACATTTTGAACTAAGTCTGCAAGACATGGCCCAGTTAAAATAAACACAGAACAATAATAACACCAAACAGGTTATTTAATTTATGCTATGAAGACAGAAAGGTGCCAAAAGATTTTAAAGACAGTACAGAAGCAGGTGAATCCTTAGTAACCACAATAATAATTGCAATAATACAAATAATTACAGCTTTTTACAAAGATGTGGCGTTTTATTGCAATCGATTCTCTTACAAGAGTTAGGAGTTATTTTCCTCAAAGAGAGGAAACAAATGTGTATTTTTCTAATGTTTCCCAAGTCTTGATTTAGCCCAGTGGCCAAAGTTTGGCCACCACCTTGTCATGGACACAAATGCATTAATAACTTGCCAGAGTAATTTTTTGGGCTGTGCCCACAGACAAGGAGCCCTCCTGACTCTGTCACTGAGCCAACCTGAACCCGTGCTTCAAAACACGAAATTTTCACTACAAATCACGCCTGCCTGATGTGCCAAACAAAGTTTCCTGAAATAAATGGAGCAACAACTTGTGTCATGACAGCAGACACAGCAGCAGCAATATGCTCCTAAAAAATGCTTGCACTTGATTTTGTTTAAAAAAAGTCAATTAATTTATTAATGCTTGCGCTCTTTTAATTTGATGTGTAGTAATAGAATTTTAATTAATAGAACTTTATACATAAGGAATTAATTGAAAAAGGTGTTATATCCTTTTGAAAATAAGCAATACATTTTCAATGCTACCTTATGAAATAGCAATAAGTGTAAATACACAGATGGTAAACAGCAGGAGCTCCTAAATAACATAAACCAGAGCTCAAAATGCTTGTGAAATCCTTTCTTTAATATGTAGTTTCATCAAGAACAGTTCCCGGAGGGGTAACTGGAATTTGTGCGTGCCTTCTCTGCTTTAACCTGCAGTATTTCCATGCGCCAGCCATCACCATTTGCCAAGGCATTCAGGAAGTTACCGTGTCCAAACATCACGGGTTTCCTGCCCAGGACTTTCAGAGGGAATCGAGGTGCTCAGAATGCCATGAGAGCGTTTAGATTAACCCCCCTCCCAAACTGTGCAGGAAGCATGAGAAACACTTCTCTAACACCAAATTCCTGACAAGGAGGAGCTGTGGCGGCAGCAGCAGCCGCCAGCAGATCAGCCAGGCCTGGCTGTGCAAAGCTGTGCCAACACTGGGTCATTCCAAGCAGTGAAGGCAGTGGCATCACCCACAGCAGCAGAATTCTGTGTACAGCCCGCATCCAAGACATTATCAGAGCCAATTTTTCTGCTTCTCCCTCCTCCTTCCCGCTCGTTAAGGCGGTAAATCCAATGCGAGTTATCCAAATGCTCCCGAGCAATTAACTCATGTCATCGTTGTACAGTCATCAGTTCCAATTTATCCTTAATGAGAAGAATGTTAGAGCCCATGTGCGCCTCTGAGTAAATACAAGGACCTGTAGCACACTCATAATTGTGATGCTTGTGTGAAAGTTAACGTACATTAACTGAAATAGGCCCGTGCAGCAGAAATAAAATAGTTACAACTGCAGAAAGGCAGCTAATGGTTTCCTTCAAATCGACTCAGGAACTCCAATTTCATATTAATATAGTTTTCTGAATTATGAATAAAAGATTAAGAATACTAAAAATTAAAATAAATTGAATTGTGCTTCCTAGCTGGTGTCTCAGTTTCAATTTTTATCGGCCTTCTCTTTTAATCTATTTTTATTAGATTTTCTTTCCATAATACAACTAGGGCAAGGCATATATTTGAACTGTATTCCCATCCTGATATATCTGTTATTTTACTTATGCAGAAATTACAAGATTTATCCCACAGGTTATGAGTAAAAACATATAGTTATATTAGTTTTAAATGGATCTCTTCTGGATCTCAAGCATTGATATTGTTGCCTTTACTAAAATTGGGGTTTTTGAAAGCTAATTCTGCAAGGTTTGGGTTTTTATTTTACCTTAATGGATTGAAGCCAGCTTAGGGCAACATGAGATCTAGTCAATCTTCCTCCAAGGAACGTTCTTGGTGCAAAAAGTGAAAATTAAACCTGAAGGCTTGAGTACAAGGTGTGAAATGCAAAACTCCCCTTGTGTTTTCTCATCATCTTCAACTTCCTTGTTAAAAATTTATCAAACCTACCAGTTATGAATATCAAGCACTACCAAAGTGCATGAGATTAAAACATCAAGATTCTCAGCTTTAAGAAAGTGTCAGCCTGAGAAACCGGATTCGAATACGATGTGAATTCTCCATTTTGCTGTGCTGGTTTTTAGGTGAGAGGAATAAAAAACAGATCCTCAATGCCTCCAGCCCCATACAGCAACTCACACCACAAAACAGCCCACAAAGGCTTCCAGAACAACAATTTAGGCTTCTTTTTTCATTGATTTCCTACCCTAATTGTGCAGTTGTTACCTCTTCTCTCAGGCTGAAGGTTTTTCCTTGAGCCCCCAGCTGGAAGATACTTTTATTTCACATATTTTATTTGCCCTCAGTGACAGAGACAGCTCTAACTTAAAGCTTGTCAGCAAAAGAATGTTTCTAATGTGATTTTATTTATTTTTTTTAATATGTAGATACTGAGTGATAGCTACACGTGTGTATATATATGCATATATGTACACTGTGTACTTACCTATATATGTTCATATAGCTACACATAACTTCTCTTTTCCAAAGAAACCATTCTCAAAGGATTTAGGCACAACTTCAGTATTATGACACATCTAATTTTAATCTCACTTTCAATAGTGAAAAAGTTAGTTTTCCTTAAAAGTACTTACATCATAAATAGTACATCCAGATTACAGGCAAGAGCTAAATATACCAAAACCATATTCCAAGTATGTATAAAATTATTTACTCTTGTACTGAAAGGATACATTTTTAAGTCATACATTATTAAAAATAGAATTGCTCTAAAGTTTAAGGAATACGTTTGATTTTTTGAGGTTTCTTTGGGGTAGCAGGTAAAAACTTATACCATGTGGCACAAAGTAGTCCTCAAATCAGCACCTTCCCTTCCCACCCCAAGCTTGAACATATTTCAGTTTAATCACTTTTTTCAATGTATTAAAATACAAATTCCACATCTCTTAGTGTCATATGTAATTTTAGTCTCTCCTTCAGGAAGAGGCAAACTTCAAGTATCCATTAATTTTTAAAAACTAAAACACAAGCATTTGAATTACCTTGCGATTCCTCCCCCTTCTTTTCCTAAACAAGAGCTATTTATTCTGCTAAATTATTATTTTAACCTTTCCACCAGTCTGAAGTGGGATACGCACTCATTCTGGGATACTAACAATAAGCAAAGCAACAAACCACATAAAAAAACATCTTTAAGACTCCTCCTTAATCTAGATGAGTCTTGAGATGTGTTCAGTCTAAAATTCACACTCAATCTTAGATTTCTGTGGCAAAGACCAGCCACATTTAGGCTCCTGCTATTTCTGTGAGGTGCACAGACGAGGACCTTTGATGTAATTTCTTTCTGAAGGATGATAAATTACGTTGCTGAAGGCTTCTAATGTTACACAATTGCTGTCAGCTCCCTCTGATATTTTTACTTTGGATATTTCCAAACACGCATGGAACTCTGCAGAGCCACTTCATGGGATATTGCAAGGCACCGGGTTTGCATTTCCCTAATTCCACAATCATGTCAGATACTGGCTTCATTCATGTCTTTCATGATTCCATAATCATGTCTGATTAATGTCAGGAGCATGCAATTAACTAAATGACACCACAAAATATATATTTTTATCCCAGTACTTTCAACAGAAAATTTATCAGTGTTTTTCCTTTGCCAGATAAGCTGAAGAGCATATCAGCCACCCACCCAATGAACAAAGGCTTCTACTCTCTAACAATGAAATAATGACTGAAAGCTTTTGGTCCTTAAACATCTGTAAAGGACTAGAAATGCACACACAAATATCCAATCATCCAGGCTGCTGGAACAAACCAGACCTTCCCTACAAAGTGCAGCAATTTATTCCATCAGGCCTGGTCTCCCCTCTGTTGAATATTAAAATAAGCCACGAAATCAAGTCTCCACCCAGCCTGTTCTGCTCTAGGAGAGGTTCCTCCCATCAGTGAAGGGAACAGAGTTAATAAAACTCTGAAGCAGGGATAGGAAGCCTTGCCCCAGGATGATGGAATCCTGCACCACTGAAGCCATGTGGCATCTCACAATTTTCCTGGGGTGTTCTGGGGGTTTTACTGAGGGGCTCTGTGCACAGCCATATTTCTGTTCAAACACTGCCCAGGCCACGTTCATTGCCCAGATCTGCTGCAGAAAACCTACCCAAAGCCAACCCCAACCCCACACTGTCCCTTGCAGCTGCAGAGGGTTTGTAACTGCTGTGAGGCCTCCAGGGAAGGCAGGAGGATGCTCAGACTTCACTCAGCTAAGTAACAAAGCCCAGCCCGTGCGGATCAGCAGTGCCTGCAGCAGCTGTGTGCTGCTCACAGAGTTGAGAACACAAGGGAAGCCCAAATTCACACTGACAAATTCCAGTCGTCACCGCTCATAAAGAATCTGTCCTATCCTTGTGCAGTGTCACTGAGAGAGAAGCCAGTTCTGTTCCCCACTATTAAAATACATTTTCCAAGTGAAGTTTGAAAAGAAAGAATCAGAGATCGTGGAATTTACCATTTTACTTTTCTGCTGCTGCATCTCAAATGAAAATAGAGACAAAATGTCTTGGATTACATAAATGTGTTTATGATGCACACTAAGCCAAAGAATATTCTTAGAATGTACCTTTACCTTTAAAAGCTGCTGTTCAAACTTTTCACATTCAGCAGTATAAAACACATTTTGATTTTATTAGCAAGTTCCTCACCTATCCAGTTCTGCAGTTTATGCCCCACCTGTATCTGCTTTATGAATGCCAGTGGGCTTTAAAGATCTACCACATACCCTTCAGTTCCTTTCCTCTCCTTCATTAAACACATTCTTGACACTTTTTAGGACCCAAGCTGCACTCACATAAAGAGGATTTATGAATAAACATGTGAGATGAGCTCCTGCTCACCCAGACTAACACTGAAATGCAGCAGCAGCTCATATCATCACTTTCAGAGTGGGGTGAGAACCCCCGTGGAATATGCATTGTGTAATATTTGACACAAACCTAACATTTCTTTTTGATTTGCAGTCGTGCTCTCTGAGAAGTACAAATGAAAGCACACAACCTTGCAATAGAGCTTTCTGCAGTGCTGGAATTAGCATCCATGTGTTCCTGTGCACTGTGAGCTGTGGTAACTGCTTGGCTGTTTACAAATTCCAAGCAATCACAGCTATGTACATTTGTATTTAATTAATTTATCAACCACGCTGCTCTTCTGCTTTATTCAAAACCCATTTCCATGTGACTACAGTCAGCTCTCACTGAGACTATTTTTTTCCATCTGTAAAATTTGTAAAGTACAGATTAAGTCATTTTTAATTACAAACTAATAACAAACTAATGGTATAATTTACGTGGTAATCTAATTTGTCATCTGAACACTGTAGAAAATAACAGCAGCTGCCAAACAAGACATCCTAGAAAATTGTTGTAATACATATTTGGGTAAGTGAAATACTATTCCTCACCATACTGCTCCAAATTAAGGATTTGTAAGGAATGCAGCGCAAATGACAACAGCACAGTAAACACAACTCTTTGAAAATCAATTCCAGACAATTTTTGGTAAAAAGAAGTATGTAACTTTCCTCTAGTATTTGAACAAGTATCTTCCTCACATATTTCAAATCCCTCTCAGGCTCTACCTTCCAGGTTGTGAGATACCTGGAGTTAGAGGCAAAATTTACAGCAGTGAGAGACCCCACACTGATAAAGAACCATCCACCCAAAGAGCCACCCACATCTTAAACTGGTGTAGGGCTCATTTCTTCAGCATATGGAACATTTTCTACAGCCTCAGATTTTTTGGTTCAGCATTAAATTGTAAATGATGTGCAACAATAAAAATTGTGTAACTGCTGGTTTGTGTGGGCTGGAGGTGTGCTTGGGCATAAAATGGGACTGAGATGAGATGGGTGCAGAGTTGTGAAGGCAAAAGCATGAAAAGCAGCACTTCTAAGTGCAAAGCAAGGGTCTGAGAAAGGCTTTTCATGAATCCACAAAGTTGTGTTAAAAACCAATTTTGGCAAATAAGGGAAAGTTTTGCATTCTACAGCTGAAAGCTGGAACTGTTTGTGCAGCTGTGGCTCATCAGTACCAAAAGCACTGTCCATAACACGGGCTTCTGATACCATCTCCTAAGCTCAGAATATTTGAATTTTCCAAGAATTTTAGTTAATCTCTTCCAAAATTGAATAGACTTTTACGAAATGGTCAGTCTTTATTTTAAAAATAATAGTTTGAGTCATTGATCTTTGTTTTGCAAATCTTGAAGTGTTCTGATTTTATTTCCTATGATGGTACATAGCTACTCTGAAGTCTTAAAAAGTTTATGACAGTGGAAAGAATTTCAGTATTGTCTCAGTAAAAAAAAAAATATCTTCAAACGTGTCATAGTGACTGAGAAGGAAAGCAAAACGGAACCATCCCCAAAACACCTGGACAGGAATTCATGTCACTGCTGTTTACATATCTCCTTAACTGCAACACATCGTGAATTGGCCTAAAGACTTTTATCCCAAGTATATTATATGGTAAATTTATTAAATATTGGTGAAACTGAAAACTTCAACATCTCAAAATTGTTTCCCAAAGCTATGTCTGGCTTCCCAAGGATCCAGCTACTGCAGAAGGAACTATGTAGGTACTGCTCAATCAAAACTTGGCAAAACAATGTGAACTTCTCATCTCCCATGGGTATTTGTCTGGTTTTCTTTCATGGATTCAATTTTACATGAGAAGGACTGGGTAATTAAATTGCACTCTCAGATTGTTAGGACCCTCATTCACACACACTTGCAAAAAAAAAATTCAAGCTACAATTGAAAAGGTGTCAGAGAAATATCCTAAATATAATTTAAAATTATAAGCACAACTTTTGGATCCAAAAGCATTCCACACAGTATCTCCACTGTCACCATTAATCTGTACACTGTGCCAATCTGTATAAAACCAACTGTGAAAAATATCACATTATACCATTCTCAGCAGCTTCCTACATTCTTTACATTTAGAAGCACACTGGAATGAGAGAGGGATTGCAACAGAGTTGGATTTACAAACAGGAAACAACAAAATATTTTACTTTCTTATCCCACAACTATACAAACCAAAGATTTAAAAGAAAAATAATTTGATTTTATTTATTTTTTTTAAATAAGTGGATTTTATTGATGTGTGTATTTGCACATGGAAATCAAGATACATGTTATATGCTCTTTATCTCCATTAACATACTGACATATGCCTCAAAAAACCCCCCCCAAGAACAAAGCATATTTTTTTAGGAGGCTTGATTACTCATTTCACTCTGCAATGGTGCAGGAATAATTGATCAATGACATTGCTCAGTATCACAAAGTACTGGGTTGTACTTGCCTGATTCGATGTTCAGTCAAGTAAGTAGAAATCAAAGAATGTTGTTAAGATGTTAATCAGACCTTTGCCCTTCACGTTCAATACCACAACTTTGTTCTGTAAATTCCTGGAAAATCTGAAGTTTTTGTTTTAAGGGAAAAAAAAAAACTGAAACTTTCAGGCTGATTACAGATTATGCTATTTTAAAAATTGTATTCAATTACATAGCCAAAATATGTAGTAGGAAATATCTTTCCTGTGGAACTGAAAAGTTTCAGCAGAGTGTAAAATTCAGATTCCTTCATCTGTAGTTTGGTCCACAGAATCAGAGAATGAACTGGGTTGGAAAAGCCCTTTGAGATCATCAAGTCCAACCTAAGACCTCCTCATCACCCAAACCACAGCACTGAGTGCCACATCCAGGCTGTTCTTAAACACATCCAGGGACAGAGACCCCACCACCTCCCTGGGCAGACAATTCCAGTGCCCAATCACTCTTTCAGTGAGGAATTCTTTCCTGATGTCCACCCTGAACTTCCCCTGGTGCAGCTTAAGGCTGTGCCCTCTCATTCTCTCAGGGGTTCCCTGGGAGAAGAGCCCGACCTCACCTGGCTACAGCCACCCTACAGGGACTTGTAGAGCAGGGGGCCCTCCAAAATAAAGGGCTGCTACTTTTAGGGCAAAATGAGGTTCCCAAGGGCCTGCCAGGGGCTGCCCTTCGGCCACAAGAAGCCCCTGCAGCTCCCAGCTGGGGCAGAGGGTGTGGAAATGCTCCCAAGCAGGAAAAGCCCAGGGCTGCTGGTGGGCAGCGAATGAAGCAGAGCCAGGGGTGCCAGGGACACCTCAATTGTGGGGGCCATTGAGGGGCTGGAGGGGTGCAGGGAAGGGAACAGGGCTGGGGAAGGGGCTGGAGCTCACGTCCTGTGAAGGAGGGCTGAAGGAGCCTGGGGGGCTCATCCTGGAGAGGCCATGGGGACACCTTCTCACCGTGCCAGGAGGATGCAGCCAGGTGGGCTCTGCCCCCTAGGGAGCAGGGCACAGGACAAGAGAACTTGACACTGGCCATCAGGAAAGCATTCTTCACCCTTTCGGTGGTCAGGCTGCCCAGGGCACTGCTGGAGTCACCATCCCTGGAGGGATTTAAAAAAGATGTAGATGTGGCACTTGGGGACAGGCCTTAGTGGTGGCCTTGGCAGTACTAGGACATGGTCTCAAAGGTTTTTTTCCCAACCTAAATGATTCAGTGATTCTACAAAAAGGGAAAAAATAAACATTGCTGGAGTATTCAATGAGCTACAAAGGAAAAGTGTGGTTTTGTTTATACTTCTCTCCTCAAATATACTATTTGCTTATACTTAAATAACAGAAAATTCCTGTAATAAGCTTTGTTATTTCAACACACACATTGTGCCTTTTTGCTACTACCTTTGTCTTGAGAAGGAGGTATGAGAATTATCATTCTTGATATTTCTGACCTTTTCACTATTCAGTTATGTTTAGATTGACTGTCAGTTCTACCTCTTCTTCAGAGGTTACTAAGGCTGTAACCAAAGAAAAATGTGAATTGCCAGCAAGTCAAATTACAGAACATTAATAAGGTCAAAGCAGTACAGTTTATTATCATCTTTCACAGAATACATGAAACATTAACACTGTGCTACTTCATTTTCACGACAATAATTGTTAAGAGACCTTCCTGTGCAACTTATTCTCATTACAACTTTAAAATTACATTGTGATTTGTAATCCTGTAGCCCTCTTAGAATTTGTCTCTCTCTAAATATCTTATTCCAAACTGCACAGAGCTGCACGTGAAATATTTCCAAATAATGTGTTTTATTTGCACTTCAGAGTTTCACTGAAACTAATGGAAAGTAGACTGATGCACATTAGCTGGAAGACTGCAAGACAAGATGCCATTTCACATGTTGGCAGAGCAAGAGACTGAGCTAAAGGCCTCCTTCCAACCTACTCAATTGGAATTATTCTCTGTCATTGTGAAGATCAAAACCCAGGCAATGTCTGCGAATCCCTCCTGAAGGCAGAGTGTATTTTATAGGGAATGGTAACGGTTGGTGCACCCTGGTCTAGTGGGAGCTGTGGTCTAGAGGGGTGGAATTGGACAATCCTTAATGTCCCTTCCAACCCGCACCACTCTGTGCTTCTGTGAAAAGCTTTACAGCACCACAAGGTTTTCTCTCCCAGTCCTCAGTGCAATATAGACTGCCCAGCCCAAACTATACATTTCTCATAAATTAATTTATTCTTCCAAAAGCTTATTGGCGTCAGGATTAACTAGCTTGACCTCTGAGACAGCAAAGGATGGATTTTCAGATCAGTGCTAAGAAATCATATATATTATTATATATTAACAAGTTGCATACTAACTCCTCATGCAATAGGATGAAGATTGACCTTAATTTGCTCAGCAAATATTCAGAGAAGCTTCTAAATTATACTTTATATATGGAATACTTTTCTCTGAACAATTAAAATATCACTGTCTTTTATTCAGAGCACCAGGATTCAAAAGCAAAAGTAAATATAATTGAAAGTTATTTATTTCCTATACACTGAAGTAGACAATGCTAAAGTGTTGGTATAGATTCCATTTATTATTCATTTATGAAACACAGTGTGTTTCTCATTTTAAAGTCAAGAAAACCTTCCTCTTTTTTTTGTTGTTTTTTATTCATTCTAACTTTCCAAATTTAGCAAGGTTTATTGTGAGTTCAGGTGGACTGTACAATTTAGGGGCTTCAGTTAAATGGGGAACTTCAGTAACTCCAAATTCATAGGACCTTTCATGTGTCCCTTGTTCACAGCAGCTGCCTTATGAGCAGGCATCACTTGGAATAACATTATTTAACATTAAGCTTTTAGGGATAACTAAGGATAAATTAGGAATAACATTGCTTTGAGGGAACACTGCCCAGCTCTATGCAGAATCCCCATCTGCTGAGATGGAACCAGGAAAAGACAGAACAGTAAAACAAATAGGGGAAAAAGAAATAATCATATTCTATTTTTAGGCAGCTAAACATTCCTTAATATACTGACATTCCATAGCTGGGGCTGGAACCCAGAAAGCAATAATCTCTTTTCTGCATGGCAGTGAGGTCCCCATCAGCAGGACTTAGGTGGCTGCACCCTCTCCTGCAGCTCTCAGAACACTCATTTTGGATTAAGGTCTTTACAGAACTGGAGTGACACAGCCTGTGCTCATTCTGCTGGACATGCCTTCACCTTCAGTTCATACATCCTCCTCTCCTCTCTTGGCAAACCCCAGCTGCCAGCCCTGCCATGTGCTGTAGGTGACTGCCTGAAACCCCGACACTAACCCTGACCCTGCAGGCTCTGCCTTCTCAGGAAGGCTCTTCCACCCCAGCTCCCTGCTTGGCCTCCTCCCCGTCACAGAACCACACTCGTCCCACCTGCACGAGACTTTTGTAAATGCATCAGTAAAAGGACCTTACAATTCCCTTGAAGCTGGGTCGTTAACACAATTTAAGTTAAAAACTCTGAGCTGGTGGAGTGAACCCAAAGAAGGGCTGGAAAAGCAAGCAGCCAGGAGTTTGTAAAGCATTTGTGCCATTGAAAAAGTCAATACATCATAAAACCTCAACCCAAGGCTCTTCTATTTGAACAATTACACGTAAATATGTACTGAGAACTCGCAGTTGCACTGTGGCAATGGAAACCACAGAGTATTAACATGTTTGGGGCTGTAGGGAAAGACTAGATAAAGCAGTTCATGAGTCCCTCCTGTGCAATAAACTACAGCAGCTCTCTCCTGAATTCAGTCACAGCTCCCAGTCCCAACATCAGCTGGAGGAGCTGGGAGCTGAGTGCAACTCTGTAAGCAGAGGGGGATCTCTCAAAGACAACCGATTTTATAAAGGTACGGTCATAACATGTACAAGACACTTGCAAAGCATAAAAACTACTCACAAATCTTCACTGCAGGAGTAATTTTGTAATTAAATTTGGACAAGCTGAGTTGCTTTGGGAGTGGTAGCCCTGTCTCCAAGCCCTGCATGCTAACCTGGGCTCATGGGAGCAGTGTGAGCACGCCCAGCTAAGAAACGCTCTCCATTCTGAATAAAACCAGCTCTGAGCAGAAGGTGTGGAGTGACAAATTATCTTTCATGACAACTGGTCAAAAGTGTAGCCAGGTCACCATTTTATTATGAACATATAAAATGATTCTTTTAGCACGTTAGAATTAAGTTGCTCACCTGGGAATGATAAAAATTAATTGGTTTTAGTGTAACTGTGGGATTTTGATGTTTCTGTTCTTAGTTTTAAAGCATATAATGCAGTATGGGGACCTGAATCACAAATCTGTCCAAAATTCTGTCATTGTATTAATAGATTTTGCATTATATTGACTCACATAAAATTGCATGCAATCATGTCAGACTGGAGAGTGTTTCCATGGCAGTTCCCCCATGCCAGTGTGCTGACACCACTGCACACACTCTGCTTGGCAGTCATTTACTGAATGTAGTTTCTATTAGCACAGCTCGTAAAAATGCATTTTCCTTTTCATTTTTTACACACTGTACCGTCATACTACTTGATAACTCACAATTACACTAGAGTGTGAAAAGCTTTTTATTTTTGTTTTCCCAAATTAAAAAAAAAATTAAATCTTTTACTTTTCTAAACTGTAATTTTTCACTTGTGGATTTTTTTATTGTTGTCATACAAGTCTGTTGCTTTTCATGCAATCAAACTAATTGGAGCTCTTCTCTAACAAACATGATAAATGGCTGGTTTCTTTTACAACAGAAACCACGTAGAATAGCATTAAAAGAATAATTTTCTGGTTTTATCCATCTCTATGGTAAGTGTGGGCATAGCACTCAAAACAGACTTATACCTGAGAAGCAGAGTACCAAGATTAAAATATTATATAATATATAAAAATTCTAATAGAAAACCAAACCCAAAATTATGCTTTTTCATCCAACACTTCTCCTCCCTTAAGAAGCACCTGAGTAGGAAGGGACAATGTGAGAATTAGGAAATGAAAATCTGTGGGTTTGTGTTAGTTTGCTTTAAATAATAGCCTAAAAATAAAATGAGCTCCTAGAAGATTTAAGCTGTTTTTAAAAAGACAAAGTTATTATATTTACAATTCTGAGTGCTTCCTTTTTTTTGCCCATGAACAAATCAAACTTTTTCCATTTGTATTGAAAATAAATTTTTCAAATATTAAAAAGAAATTGTTAAATCTTTATAAAACCACGTACAAACCAACAGTCTCTAAAACATGAGATGAACAGATGACCATTAGAATTAAATCAATCCAGCTTTGAAATATGCATTCGGGGTATAAAGCTATTACTATTCTGTCATACACTAGGATTAAAATAAAACAAGTTCTGACTGTCATTTCAAAACTAAAATGGGTATTTTTTAGGTAAAATTCTCATTTAAAAATATAAAATGGAAGCACCACCTATTTTCTCTTTGTACATGAATATTCAGCACAAACTACAGCTCGTGCCATTCCCTGCTCCTGCAGTAATTAAGTATTCAGACCAGTAAACAGCTCGGTTAGAATGATTTTATGACAAATGACCAAAAACCATATCAACCATAAAAACCCAGCCCTTCCCAACTCCCTGAAGCCCAGGCAGCTCCATCACTGGGAAATCAGAGGGGAACTCCCACTCCCTCACATCAGCCTGGGGACAGCTCCCCTCCACTGCCTTCCACACGCAGGGAACAAAGAGGAGCAGGGAGACTTCAGAAGCCTCACAGAAAAAAGGACAGAGTATTTGAAATAAAAAAAAACAAAGCCAATATGGAAACCAAGCCTGCAAGTCCAATGGCGGTTGGATTGATTGGTAGCAGTGAAAGGAAAAACTCAAATAAATAAATAAATAACCAATGAATAGAGACACCACCCTATATAGAAGGCACTCTGAGCTAGAGGAGTGAACCCAAAGAAGGACTGGAAAAACAAGCAGCCAGGATTTTGTAAAGCATTTGTGCCATTGAAATAGTCAATGGATCATACAACCACAACCCAAGGCTCCTCCATTTGAACAGCGACACCTGAATATGTACTGAGAACTCTCGGTTGCACTGTGGCAATGAACACCACTGAGCATTAACATTACACACGCTAGCCGAAAACACCTTCATTCTCTGAAGTTTCCATATTACAGCAGGTACAAGGATGAATGTGCGCTGCAGTGCAGGAGGTGGTGGGGATCACAGGTTTAGCATGGGAGAAACACATAGAAACTGAGATAAATGCTTTTGAGTTCCCTTGATTTGAACTCCACCTGAATTAAAAGCAGCTTTTGCTGCACCAAGGGCACTGCAGGACAACCAGCCCAGAGCTGGATCCAGGCCCACTATGCACATGGGCCACACCCTGCACAGATCACAACAAGGTGATGCTGAGGCAGGGGGAAAAACAAAAAAGGAGGGGAGAGAAAGCCAAGTGCTGATTTCTCTGTACATGGAATATTAAATATTAAAGGTGGCACAGTGGAACAATCACAACCCCAGCAGCCCTCATTGCTGAGCTCCTGCTTTTGGCCAGCTCCCAGGGCTATTTTCCCTGTGCTTTTCACATGGAACCTGCACGTTAATTAGGATGAGATCATGCAGCTCCATCCAACAATGCCAATGTTATCCGAGGGCTGGATGGCATCCAAATTTCATTTCAATATATCACTTGGGCGTTATAAATGATAAATCAATATTTCTAATAGTTTTCCATTCTAATGCATTGTGGTGGAAATAAGCCAGCACAGCCTACAAGAAATATGCAGATTAAAAAGGTCAGACTTTGAGCATAATGAAATGTAATTATTAATTTTGGTCAAAGGAAACTTGGAGGCAATTGGTCACTGAAATCAAGGAAAAATCGAGAGGAATTTGAAAAATTAACATAATTTTGAAGTTAAACCAAAAACTAGCAGGTCAGTGAGTTGACTCAGTTGAAAAAAAAAAGTTCATTAACTTTGAGCAAGGGAAGGGAAATGAACTCCTAAGAATTCAAAAGGCATAACTAAAATATATGTGCTCAAGTACAGAACATCATTGCTTTAATTCCAGAGAACATCACATGTCAACTGTGGCACTTACATAGCATGGTGATAAATACATCCATTATTCAACTCCAGGGAATAATTTATATATTTTTCCTACATGCATTTAGCTCCAAGTTATTGAATGGTGCCTTTGTTTTTGGTTTAGTGTTTTGTCTTCCAGATTTTAACAGTAAAATGTACCTGACTGACAAGACACAGAATAGGAAGAAAACATTCTGCCTTATTTAAGTGGTCAAATAAAGATAATGTGTGTGCTGCAACATGCATTTGAGTGCATTTCAGAAATCATGTCAGTAAAAGTGAGAATATAGACCAAAAATTAAAACAATTGAGAAATCAATTAGTAGAATAAAAAAAACAACATTCCATTCTAAGTGCATTCTCTTACATTCTAAATACATAACAGCAGCTTCAAAACACTATTCAATAATAATTTTGAATATTTATCAAAAGGATATGCAATTCAAAGCAGGAATTCTTATCATTAACTTGAATTAATTTTTAATTCAAATCTCATATAACATAATACAAAAATAGCCAATTCCATTCAAATCAGTGCTGAAAATCTTGCCTAAGCTGGGAGCTAAGTCCCACTGAATTCACTGAAGTTTGAAGTTACCTAACATATCCATTTACTAAGGATGCAAAATCAAATGTAGATCTAGTGAGTCAGCTTAAAAAACAAGGGGATTCCTATAGGCAAATTCTATCATCAAATCTCAAAATATTAATAGCTGGTACTGAAATTAAATATTTCCATTTTTTGGAACATATATCTTGAACTTGCTTATACTGCAAGATTACAAATCCGTTCTTGACAGAGCACACAGGACACTTGTGGAAAATACCTCAGTTTCCAAGACATATTTAGATTCTGTAGAACAGTAATAAGGAATTTAGGGGTCATTCAACACCTTTTACAAAAAGAATGGTAAACTAATTAATTATAAAAAACATGAAGCCAAAAGCAAAGTCAAAACCACCAGTGTTATCTTGACTGAAAATCTCCCACCAAGAATAATCTCCATGATCTTGACATACAACAAGCTGATCAACAATGAGCTTAAAATCTTTCCTGGTCATGTGTCTTGGGTATGAAAAGATTGGGGGGGGTGCCATTTTTTATGTTAAATCTCTGTGGGAGTTTTTAAATTTTTTTTTAAAGTGCACTGTAATTCCTACACAGAATAAAATTAATACAGCTGCTTTATGACTTTCCTTAGAGAACAAAAAAAACCCCTTAATTTTTTCATAGTCCATTGTCATGAAAATTTAAACTTATTTAAAGCAGTGTGTGTGAGTCTAAATCCCCCATTATGAAACAGAGCTGCAAAGGTGTAGGCAGATGCAAGAGATCCACTGGTCACAAAGAGAGCACCTCGGGGAGGGTATTGAGAGGGAACAGAGAGACAGGAGAGGAGCTGCCAGCCCCAAGTGCAGGGATCCTAAAGCCCAGCACAGTCCCAGGTTCCTTTATGGCACGGCAGCAGCACGGGGATGTGGAAAACATCCTTTGTTTGCTTGCTAAGCTTCAAGCCGATGGAATTCATCATTCCGATGAAATTCTCCTCATTCCAGAGCAGCCTGTTGGACACCAATGCATGGGCAAGGCCCACTCACCCCTTTTTGGCCCTCAGGAACATTTGTTTTGCTCTTATTCACCTCATGAACTGTTGTTCTTACAATGAACTGCATTCATTTAGTGCAGCTCAAAGTATGGGGATCCAAACTATTGCCCTTCTCCAGTACAGGGATCCAAACCATTGCCCTTCTCCATTACAGGGATCCAAACCATTGCCCTTCTCCATCCAGAAAAGAGATCCCAACCATTGCCCTGCTCCAGCACAGGGATCCCAACCATTGCCCTTCTCCATCCAGTACAGGGATCCAAACCATTGCCCTTCCCCAGCTCAGGGATCCAAACCCTCAGTACAATGATCCAAACCATTGCCCTTCTCCCGTACAAGGATCGCAACCATTGCCCTTCTCCATCCAGCACAGGGATCCAAACCATTGCCCTTCCCTAGTAGAGGGATCCAAACCATTGCCCTGCTCCATCCAGTACAGGGATCCAAACCATTGTCCTTCTCCTATTAAAGGATCCCAACCATTGCCCTTCTCCAGTACAGCAATCCAAACTATTGTCCTTCCCAGTACAGGGATCCAAACCATTGCCCTGTTCCGTCCAGTACAGGGATCCAAACCACTGTCCTTCTCCATCCAGCACAGGGATCCAAACCATTGTCCTTCTCCAGTACAGGGATCCAAACCATTGCCCTGCTCCAGAACAATTACTGAAACCATTGCCCTTCTCCACCACAGGGATCCCAACCATTGTCCCTCTCCAATACAAGGACCCCAACCATTGCCCTTCTCCAGCACAGGGATCCAAACCCCCAAGTACAATGATCCAAACCATTGTCCTTCTCCAGTACAAGGATCTCAACCATTGCCCTTCTCCATCCAATACAGGGATCCAAACCATTGCCCTTCTCCATCCAGTACAGGGACCCAAACCATTGCCCTTCTCCATCCAGTACAGGGACCCAAACCTCTCTCCTTCTCCAGCACAGAGATCCCAACCATTGCCCTCCTTCCAACAGCCCAGCACACCAAACACCCAAGACTCCAAACTCTCAGTTTCTTCCCTCTGAGTTTCATGCTCATTAGTGAAGCAGGCAATTAGACAGGCAGCGTTTTCACTCTGTCCTTGCTCCCTGTTGAGGGTGGGGATGTTTGAGAAATCCCTGCAGAGACGGGCAGAGCCTGGCAGACACACACGCCCCTGCACACACTGCCTGTCTGCAAACTCAGGTGCTTCAAGCCTGCTCCATCACCAGCCCATTGCCTTACCCTCACTTTCCACCTCCACATAAGTGAGCAGTAACCCTAAGAGATGAAATGGATCTGTTCTCCCAAGACCTAGACACTTTTATTTTTAGTTGCTATTTGTTTATGCATTTGCATTCCAACTTCCTTCACCCTAAATCACAACACTTGCTAAATATGGGACATCATCTGGGAATGTTTTTGTGATAGTTTACATGTCCATAACACATTGCAATCAATGATCTCTATGACTATACAGTGATTTGGTTACCCCAAGGGAAAGAAAACAATCCTCTTAAGCCTCCTCTCTTTTGAAGTCTATACAATTTTAAAAAGACAAAAGCAGAACACAATTTCAAGTCCCTAAAGTTTGAAGCATGAAGGTGATTCCTCAGGTAATGCTGGTGAGCACATGTGAAGATCCACCAGGTGAATCTCTCAAAAATCCATGCCTGGCATTCCAGTCTTTCCTGCCCATTGGTTTGAATGGTGTATGAATTAGATTAACTGTCCTGATTATTCAAAGAAATTTAGCTTAACGACCTGCAATTACTTTAATGGCTTTGAAATTCAGAAGGTAAGAAGGCACTCTGTTTCTTTAAATGAACATTAAATATAAAATGTCTCTGACTGACTGTCATGAAAACCCAATTTTATTGCGATTTAAATTATTCAGAATCAATACCAGACATTAGCTATAGTTAGGAAGTTATGGAGATAGAAGGAGCTAAAAGTGACCTTTTTTAATACAGAATAATGACATATTGTTTTGAAAGTAACAGGTTATTTGCTATGTATCACTGCTTCAGGACCCAGTATCTTTATCTCTTTTAACACTGCACTATAAAAAGAAAAATGGACTGAAGTTCATCTTTGATGAGTTTGTACTTAAGCTCATTTCCCCACTTTGACTATTGAATTTTCTAAGTCCTGATGAATGTAATTTGTATTCTGCTACCATCATGTGCCTGCAGTCAGAGGTAGTAAAACAGTACTAGCAATTCCACACACAAAATGTAGCGGGAAACATTTCAGGTCAAGCAAGAATTAAAGAAATCTTGAAAAGATTAGATTAATGAAAAATGCATGATATTGGTGTGTAGCAATTCTCAACAGTGATTTAAAAATAGCTTCAGTAGTGTTGCTGCTTAAGGACACATCATTTCTAAAGAGTAAAGAATGTGGAATGATAAAGCCATAAAACTCACGAAATGTATAACCCAACCTCCCTGATTCTCCTTGCCAGTGCAGGAGAGCTGAAATACAGCATGGCAGAGGCAGCCCATGAGATCCCTCACTCTGAATTCCAGGTACCAACAAGCACAGGGAAACTTTAATTTAGAAAACACAGGCACAGAGCAATCGAGAGCTCCTCTGTAGACAAAGAAAGGGATTGTTAAAAGCAACGTGCTGAGGACTCCACTGGAGCACCTCCCACCATGATCTCAGCTACATAACTACAGCAAAAACCCTTCTGAAAGTCTCCAGAGGTTTTCCTTCTCTTTTGAGGAAACACTGGAAAGAAAGATTGTATTTATTATCTGTTATATATATAATAATCCTAAATAATTCTATTATATGACATATTACTTTTAAGTTAAGGCAAATAAAGTCATCGAGTGCTTGGGTCCTTAACCTTAAAAAACCAAAATAGGGGAGGACAATAAACATCACTGAAGTCACTTATCAATGAATGCTGTTACATAGGGACCCATCGTATATTGGCCATAACCTGTTGGGAAACAATAAAATATCCACCAGCAATCTATTTTTAATAGCTGGGAACCAAAAGCAATTCCCATCAACTCCCATCACCAGTCGTGGCTGACTCACACTCTGGGAATCAAATTGCATTTACATATGCAGCTTTAGGCACCTGATTTTAATAACTTTGGTCTGAGAGTTTTAGCTCTACACAGAGCTATTGTACTCAACAGAGCTGGCACTCACTCAAAATCTATACTTCATTTATTAATTCAAGTCACTCACAAAGTTTCTCCCACATTCTTCCAGCCCACTCCTATTCTAAAATTGTAGGCTAGAATTTATTTCAGACACATTTCCATATGAAATAATTTATTTTCCCATCAGCACCCCCTAACTCCACAAATGGCAATAAGAAGATACAGTTGGGATATTTTTTCACTTAAAAATCATTATAGTGCATAATAATGATAGTAGTAGTACAAGAAGTAAACAAAAGCAGTGAAATGCAAAGTAATTTTGTGACAGCAGTTTGTCCTTCAGAACACAAACTGTTTGTGGTGGACCAGGATGATGAACAATCAGCTGAACATATTTTGAACACAGAAATTACAGAGTAAAAAAAAAAAAATGGTTTGGGAAATATTTCAGTAGATTCATCCACCAAATGAACAGCAAATATTTCTGTGGGACACCACCTGTGGTCCCTGGCCATGAGGGACACCAAATAATGGGACAAATTTCACTGCTAAAACATTTCTACTGCTCAGAACACCACAGCCAGGGCTTTATGAGCTCCCATCCAGCTTATGAGTATGTGTTCCTAAATAATAGTTATTAATAATCATAAATAATTGAAATAATTAATAACACCACCACCACAACACCTCAACAAACCCCATAAAATATCCCATTTGAAGAGGATCAAGGTGAAAAGTGCTATTTCTGCTCTCTCTGGGATGAACTTCTGGACCAGCTATGAGTGTATTATCACTTATGTTTTGTGGGATTTTTTTTCCCCAGAAACTTCTTGAGAATTACAGCAACAATAAACAGTAAAAACATTCAAGGAGGTTATTTGGACTCACAACACCACTTTAATTGCACCTGAAATTTCATGCTAATAACTTTTGCCCAACAGCAAAAACAAAACTCCAAAGAATCCACTGACTGCAACAGCTTCTTGTCCTCCCCAACCAATGCCACATGCACTAGATCTGTACTTCTGTCTCCCCCCTCTCAGAGCCAATAATCATTTCCATTTTACCTCCAAGCCAAGTAAGAAAAATAACTTTTTCTGCCCAGAAAAGTGATGTGCATTCACACAAACCAGACTTTTTTTGCCTCCTATTCATTTCTGTTTCGCTGTAATATACTGAGAAATGCAAACATGCAATTTGGGACTATTTAAAATCAGCTTGGTTCCTCTGTATACATATGTACATGAATTTTAGGGTTAGAAAAGAAAAGAAAACCAGGTTATTTTAGCACAGAGGGAAAGTCTGCTCCGTTTCATTAGTGCTCCTTGAAAAAAGAGTATTTTCAACAAAACTGAAAAAAAATGGAATACATTTCATATGAAATTTTAATATTTAAAAACCTATCATATTACAGATTATTTTGAATATATTGAAGATCAAAGGTACAAATGACTGACTTTGAAAATTGTGGTAATTTTCTACTTTATATAGAAGACTGTCAGGAAAAAGGAGTTAAAAACAATGACAGTGGAGTAACAATGCTGGTTTCTAATTTAAAAAAAGAGCTATTTTTAAGAGAAGAGCCTTTCATGGCGACAGAAGGTTGGGCTCGATTCCAAAGACAATAAAAAGAAATTTACTGCCCCCTCCTGGACTGGTAAAACACAGTTACGTTTTTTCTCAAGTCACAAAATCGCATGGATTATGTTCTTTCATCAGTAAATACCAGAGACTCCACCCACACGTCAAGCTGGGACAGCAGGTGCTGACTTTGGGTGACTCCTGGAAGGGAAAAGCAGCAAGTTCAAGACAGGAGTCAAAGAACTTTTGGATAATTTTCTCAGAATCATCCTTAACCCCACCTGTCCTATGGCACCCTGATGCAGCAGAAACCATTTACCTCCAAAAACACAAGAAAAATACAATGGGTTGCTCAAAGAAAAAAGCTTTTTGTCCTAAAGGGCATAAATATTTCTTTATTTATCTATCTGCCTAACTTAAGCTGATGTTGCCTCTGTTTTGTTCTTGGTGGGGTTTCTTTTGAGTTTTGGGTATTTTTGGTTTTTTGTTTGGGGTTTTTTTGTGTGGTTGGTTTGGGGTTTTGTGCTTGGTTTTTTTTCCAGTTTGGGTTGTGGTTTTGATTTTTGCATTGAAGGGTGGTAGTGGTATAAGGTGTATGATCCCTTACAGTTTAAGACTGTTAGAAAACACTGGTTTTCTTAAAGACAAAAATAAAAAAAGCCAGCTGATTCTGCCAACGGAAACTGTACTACTTCACATTAAAAATTCAATGAAAAAGTGGCCCATGCTAAATTTAACTTGCAATGAAAATCAACACATAAATTGGAAGGAAATGCATTCCATGAGCTTTTAAAAACAATCATAAAAAAGATTTTTTACTTAAAAACAATTAATGTGACTACATTCACAAACTACTTTTAGACAGTAACATTAAAAAAAAAAAATCAACATTTCTTGGCACCAACTACAGTAAGGACTGAGAAGTCTCTATGAAATGACAGCCAGAGAAGAGAGGCAGGTCAGAAGGACAGTGTAGATGAATTCCAGCTCAGGTGAGTGAGGTGAAGGGCCCAGAAAGCCAAAAACAGCAAGGGCTCTTCTCAAACAGGAGATGTTCAGGGCCAGGGCAGGATTAGCTCAGAGCTGGCACCAGTGGCACAAATCTGGGCCTTGCCAAGCTGGTACCTGACCCTGCCAGGGCATTTCTCCCAGGGTGAAACCTCAATAAACCCCCAAACTTGGCATTCAACATCAAATCTGCCTGTTTTCTGCAATCTGCTTCATATTTACTTGTCACCATCATATTTTCTGAAAAAATCCCTTGCCCAGGATTTCTCTCCTGGGAAGCTGAGAAGACTCAGAGAAAAAGGAAAACAATATTATCTCATTTGCTTCTCCTGTGTCTTGCTGCTTTGGAATGTGGTTTGGAGATTGTTTATCCAACATGTGAATTGTTTTAACTTAATGACCAATCACCATCAAGCTGTGTTGGGACTCTGGAAGGAGTCACGAGTTTTTCATTAGTGTCTTGTTAAGCCTTCTGTCTGTATCCTTTCTCTATTCTTTAGTATAGTTTAGTAGAGTGTTCTTTAATATAATATAATAGAATAATAAATTAGCCTCCTAAGAACATGGAGTCAGGTTCATCATTTCCTCCCAACGATGGGGGACCCTGAAAACACCACATTTACTGCCACATATTTATAGGCAATGCAATGGAATTCTGCTTTCTTCTTCAGTTTGGGACCCTTTCTGCCCTTCCTGGAGCACCAGGAAGTGACAGAGTTGATGATTTTGTCCAAAATGCTGCTGGATTTTGTTCATCATATCCTTTAGGGACAGTACTACAGTTGTTGAAGCAGTAGTTACTGATCACCCTTTCTGCCCTTCCTGGAACACTAAGAAATGATAGAGTTGATGATTTTTGTCCAAAATGCTGCTGGATTTTGTTCATCACATCCTTTAGGAGCAGTACTACAGTTATAGGAGAAGTAGGTAATGATCACTGCACTGAGTTTTGCCTTTTGGTATGGAAATTCACTTTATGCTGGCAGAAGAAGCTCTGAAGTGTTTGCCCTGTGTCTGTGCCTTTCCAAACTCCCTCTGAAATGAGAGACCAGCTGAAGGCATGACAATGAGCAGCGTCAGATCACGGAGCAGCTCCTGCCACTCTGCAGCACCACCAGGGATTCCTCTGCCCATTCTGGGCTCGGTGGAGCCACTCTGCCCTCACCAGTGGAGTACAGAAATCAGCATCTCCTCCTGAGAGAAATCATCAACTCTTCCTGAGAGAAAAAAAAAATAAAATAGGCTGTTCACTGCAGTTTGGAAATAATCTAAGGTGTGTGCTCAGGCCTCCCACAGATGTTAGGGTGCCCTGAGATCCCTTGCTGATGAATATGGCAAAGCAAAACACCCATGTGGACACACCAAACCTGCGCAAATGGAACCCCGGCCAAATCATTCACTCTGTATTGATGGCTACGGCTTTTAATTTAGTTTGCTCATGAAATTCACTTAATTGTAGACTATCCAAACATAGTTCTAAAATAATAAAAATTTTATTAATCTGAGAAAAAGACATAAAAACATTTATAAGCCTCTAAAGTTATCACCATAGAAACTCCTCTGGGCTCCAAAAGGCAAAGCATTTTACAATTATATGCTTTGATATGATACTCACTGTGTTATTAAGTTTAATCAACTGTTAATATGAAATTAGGAGGTCTTATAAGTACCTCATAGAACAGACTTTACTGATAATATATTGGGAGGTGTAGGCAGTCCTCAAAAAAATCCTACTCATTCCTCAGCCTATCATCCATATAATATAAATTATGATTTCAGAGGTGCTACACAGACCTGTTTCAGCTCTAGAAAGAATATTTAGAAAGAATATTGAAAATAACATACGCCTAAAAGCAATCCAATATTAAAAAGGAGACTTAAACAGAAATCTGGCTGATATCAGAATCTAACATAAAATCAAAAGAAAAATTCATAATAGCTGTAGATTTCAAAAGAAAGAGCTGGGGGAATTTGTCATCCAAATCAGCAGCCTTGGGAGCACTTGCTCAGCCCATGCAAACAGCAGCCTTATATGCTCATATTTGGCTTTTAAACGTTGTTGTTCTCCAAATGCTTGTGCAAAGGCCTGACAGGTGTAGGGTACCTGTATCAGGTCAGAGAGAAGTTTGAGGGACAAACACAGGGACAGAGAGGCACTCGAAATCTCCCTTGATTCCTGCTTCCAGTGTGGTCCTCTGCTCCTTGAAATCATCCATAAACAGTACAACTGACAATCTGGGAAGCTAATTCCCCTTCATTGAAATACATCTTACATTGCAGATGGCATTAAATGGATTTGTCTGTGCAGTGGCATGCTTCAGCCGAGGAGCTGCTGCACGTGGCTAACCGCTGCTAGAGAATCCTCACAACATTAATGCCATTTTTCTGCATAATGAAGAGTGGAAATGGGATCTGCTGCTTCCAATCCAGTCTGGGATGACTGGAACTGATTTACCCTCATCAAGATGATAGAGTTGCATGGTGTTCTGGAGTTCAAGTTTTTTTTTTCAAATGTGAATGTCCACATTTAAACTCTTTTAATTTAGCCTTGGGTCTAACCTTTTCTAAGCACGTTTTGGGAGCATTTTCACTTTCACTTCTGCTTGTTTTATCTTCAGGTGTTGACAGTTTCTACCTGTTATTCTGTGATATTATTTATTTTTCACTACAAAGTAAAAAAAAAAATTTTTTAGTAAAAAGTAAAATATATATTGTGGCATTCACATTCTCTGAACAGAGAGACACATAATTCTCTCTCTCAGGTTTTTTCCTGGAGAAGCACAGACAGAAAACAATTTTTAGCTCTGCTTGCTGCTCCTGGTGTTTTTGCACGTGTGGAAGGTGTTGGGAAGATTGTTTATCTGAAGGAATTTGGTGATTGGATTCTGGTGGAGATAGGCTAATTAACAAACAATCAGGTCCAAGCTGTGTGGACTGTCAGTCTGCATACAGCCACCAGTTTTCCAGTTAGTAGTAAGTATGATATAGTATAGTATAGATATAGTGTAATATAGTATAGTATCTCTCTTTAATATAGTTGTAATGTAATATAGAATAGTTCTAATAAAGTGAGTGGTCAGCATTCCAAAGCCTTGGGATCAGATGCCAATCATTCCCAGCCATTGAGGGCACCTTGCTTTCAATAATATATGCATAAAAAGCATTATTTACTTTACTACAAAGTTAGCTCATGTTGGCAGACAGAAAGGAGGTGAATGAATGGAGTAAGAATTGAAAATTACTCATATTTGCATAGGTAATGATGACATAAAACTGATGTATTGTTTGTTCCATCACTGCAAACAGATTTTGCTCAAAGCTCAGGACAATCCAGAGGTGAGTTCCAGGATGTGCCAGGGTGTGCAGCGGGGCTTTGGAGCAGACATTTCACCTTCCACTTTCCCATGCTAACCCTTTTTAGGCTGCCTTGCCTTCCAGGCTCCACTGGCAGTGATAAGGTGCCAGAGGAAGGTAAATTCCCAAGCACAGACACTGCCCACCAAGCCAACTTTCTGTGCTGTGGTACCCAAGCAAGGGTGCCAAAATTCTTTTGGCTGCTTCATTCAAGTTTGTGTGTTCTAGAGGTTGTTTTGCTTCAAACCAGTTGCAAGCTATCATTTTTTAGTGCTCAAAACACTCACCAACTGAAAATGTCAACCTGGAATTAAACTGTCCCCCTTCCAGACCCAGAGGGATGAGAGGTGTTGGGGTGGAGAAAGTCTGTTACACAATATTGGTCAAAAAACCCTGAGCAATTAAAAAAATATCAAATATTATAATCTTCCACTAAATTGCCAAAGAGCTTCAGAAAAATAACCCACACATGAGAGTGTACTTGATAAACCAGAAAAGAAACAAAGGTAAATCTCAAAAGGAAACTCCTGAAAAGGACCTTGTGATGGCAAGTAAAGTGGAGTTTTATAGCCCTGTTTTAACTGGTGAAGAGGATTCTGAGCAGACTATGACCCTGTCCCTAGGCAACTAAAAGCTGTGCTGTTGTTTATGATGATTAATTTCCTAGACTGTTATGTTTCAAGGTAATAAATTATTTACAACAAACTTCAGTAAAGCTAAATGAGCTCAGACTTGGGGAGACATTTTGAAGGTGTGAAAAGGATTGGGATGAGGGGAACTAAAATAAAATGCCTAAGACAAAGAATCCTGTCAGCTTTAAAGGGTGAAAATTGAGAAAGAAAATGTAATAATGGACTATAAAATATGGATGGGTGAAGAGAAATTTTGAGAATACAGACTTGATCCAGAGTTCTCAGGACGGAAGCAAAAGGCAACGTTAAGGTTGTGAACGTAGAGAAGCGTGTCTGGTGATGCTACTGCATTGCACTACTACAAAAATGCAAGAGGAACTAAAACCAGGGCACTGAAACTTCCAATCAGGATTTCATGCACTCCACAGAATGCTCCAAGTCCACCTTCCAGCAAGATTCCTGTGTTCCACTGGAGCCCAGCCACGCAGATGCATCAGGCTGATCGTACGCTGAGCCACTATTAGAAATGTAAACAAACAATTAGGAAAGCTCCTACTCAATAACACTGGGCAGGGCGTCCAAACCCAAATGCAGCTTAATGGATAAATAAATCTTCCTGTTTTCTGTGCAGCAAGACGTTTCTGCCAGCCACAGCACTAAGGCCCCATGCCATGGGGAGCCAAGAAACATTTATCCAGAGCAGAGATTTTTTCCATTCTGTGCTATAACAGACTGAAAGGGTCAAAGAACCCATGTGCTGATGCACTCTACCAATAATTTTTTTTAACAGATGAGAAAGAAACTTGACAAATGTTTAAGTAATTAAAATAATGTCCAATTACTGTATTTTTCTCTCATCTCCTCTTTTTTTTTTTGAATAGATTCTTTGATGCTTTTCCCCTTCAGGATAAAGAACTTCCCCTCAGTAAAAATAGGTTAACTTTCCCCCAGCAACCCATTCCCTATTCTGTTTATACTTTATTTTCTTTTTACTGAATATGCTTTGTGTAATACTATCTAGATGGATCATGACACCTTCAGTTAATTTTTAAAAATCTTACCTATTTGTACTAAGGGATTAAAGTATTACCAATCTCCTCCAATTCCTAACTCAAAGATAAAATACAGGCAAGTTGTAAGCAGTAAATCTATTTTGGAAGCAACAGAACCTACGCTGCACAATTTAAAATGTGT
Source organism: Emberiza elegans (assembly GCA_024865655.1). Taxonomy (NCBI): domain Eukaryota; kingdom Metazoa; phylum Chordata; class Aves; order Passeriformes; family Fringillidae; genus Emberiza; species Emberiza elegans. The sequence continues at coordinate 3,875,494 of JALJVW010000197.1, read as the reverse complement.
CTACACCCACATGAAGAGCTTCCTATTTAAAATATTACAGACTGAAATTGCATGTCCAGGTTTGTTTACCTTAAGCCTCACAACAAAGACACACGTTAAGTGTGATTTAAAGCTTACGACAATCAGCAGACACAAATACTGAGTAACGCCACTCGGACCTGAGGAAATTCAGGTTTCTCATCTGTGTGGAGGGAGCAAATAGCAACACACACCTACACAGCACAGGTGTTTCAAAGCTACCTGCTTCAATACTTGGAGAGCTGCCTCAAATTTCAGTCTTCCTCAGACACCAAGCACAACAGCACTTTATTAAATAAAATAAATCAATAAATTAATAAAACAGATATTTTAAAAAGGTGTCATTGGATTTCTGCTCGTGCAAATTTTTTAAAAACAGATCCTAAAATTAGTTGCTGAGACTAGTTGACTGGCTTTCAGTAAAGCACTTTCGGGCTCCACTTTTGGTTACATCTATGTGACACAGGCTATACTATTTTAATCATCTGTGCTTTCAGTGCATGGTGATGAGGGAATTGTCATGCACTTGGGGACTTGGTGTAATTAGGAAAGTGGCACAGCAGGGGAATGGAAATGATTTCAAAATCTTCAGAAATTACCCAGCCACTGTTGCACTGCTGTTTGTTTTAAGTTGCTGCAGAAGCAGCCAAGCGAAAAGCATGAACAACGAATCAAAAGAATGCCTGGCATTCTAAATAATTAAAATTTCTGCCCTATCATTTCTCAAGGCTCATAAGAAGCAAGGACGTGCAACCAACTGGGTCAGACAAATGAATCCATTCACACAGCTGGTAAAAGAGTCTGCCTGAGCATAGCTAATGTGCTGGGGTAGGAATATTTGAGCAGGTGTAATTATACTAATGATTTATTGAATGTTTGATTAATTGGAAATTAAGTGAATGCACAGTGGCAGAATTGTCATAGCAAATCGTTCAGCTGTTTGGTTAAAAGGTGCTCAATCTCCCTTCAGTAAAGCAATTAAGAACATCCTAAATCACGGAAATGAATTATCTGTGCAGAATTATCTGATGTAATGATACTGCACACAAACTAAAACCTAGGAACACACTATCCTAACAAGTGAATTCATGAACTTAAAATACAAATACCTTACACTGCTCATTAAAGCAAGGGCCCTCCTGACTTCCTGAGATACAGTCTGGGAAAAGAAGATATGTAGAGCCCAGAAAGCCTTGAAACCTCAGGAAGAGGCTCACATTGCATGTGATTAACCAATTAATTATCAGAAAATCTATATCCCAGATAAATCTTTGGTTTCTGTTTTCAATTACTTGTTTTAGAATAACCTAACTACAACTACCTCATAAAAATCTTTCCAGCGTTGGTTAAAGAATCTGCCAAAATAGAGTCCTGATGTTCCTTTTTCATTCTGAGTTCCCTGATTACAAGTCCAACCCAATTCAAAATTACTTGAGTGCTACAACTAGAGGCTTATCTGGGGATACTGAAACCCAGTTGCCCCATATTTGACATATTTGGATCAAACATTACCATTTGGATCCAGAAAGTCTTGTGATAGCTTTTTGATAGTGCAGTTAACAGGAAAAAAAGCCAAGTCCCTTCATAAGTGGAATATTATCAAAAGATGAAAATTATATAATGCAAAGCCAGAATCAGAACATGCAAATGAGTAGTCAGCCTGCAGCAGGTAATTATCAGATAATAGGTTTACTATTCTTATCCTTTCAAGTATTTGCTAAGGCAGTTCAGAAAATTTTAGAAGGGAATAGTGAGCCCACAGCCAGTTCTTGGAACAGAAGATTTCTTTAGGCATTCTGTAAAAAATAAACACTGCCTTTACTATGACTCTTGATCAGTTTAAGGGAGCCTGTTGGGGTGTGGATCAGGGCACCAGAGCCCCACTGCAAACCCCAGCTAAAACCTGGGCCAGTGATTTGTTTTGTACTCGTGTGTTTGTGTGGGTGGGAGAGTGCTGTCAGCCTGGAAGAGGCACATTTCCAGGGAGCTCTTCTCTTGGGATGCTTCTGCTGAGGCTCAGGCACGTTCACACCTAACACCTAAACCACAGCTACCTAAAACAGTGTCTTTCCCAGATAAAACTGGATTTTGTTTAGTAACTGATCTATATAGAGAAAAAAAATTCTTTATTCATACAAAACAATCAGCTCTGCATAATTTCTAACAACAGCCAGGAGTTAAGAGGACCTGGCAGCTACAGAAGATTTGAAGAATTTGATGTCTAATCACAGTGACTGCTTTCCCACAAGGCTGATGCAAACCATATAGACTCTCTAGTTAAAGCAGAGAGTTCTAATGATCAAAACTGAAAAAAAAAAATAATTTGTGGGTTTTTTTCCACCTGCCCTCTAAACAGGACAGTTCTAGCTACTAACTTTTGTCTCCTTCTGGCAGGGAAAGGGGAGCAGTCCTGTGGGGCTGCTGAAAGTTGTAAAAGCCATAGAACTGAAGAGAGATCAAGAGAGCTGTACCCTGCTCTTTGAATGCTCATTCCCAACCTGAAGAGCTCCTTCAGCAGCACTTGAAAGCACTCCATGCTATACCCACAGTAATGGAACCACTTGACCGAGTCAAGCATGGAGCAAGTCTATCATCACGCAGCTCCTCCTCTCCCACTTTGAGAGGGAATCCTCCGATCCCAATTAACAGAAAAGCTTAATTAAAATAAAATTAGCGCTCTTTGCTTTCCCTGCTGTCCTCCCTGCTGTGAAAATCTACTGGTACGCTGACCTGTAATTACCAAATTGACTTATTTTAAAATGCGCTCTTTGAATTTCCATTGATCATATTTCGTTCTCCAGTCATTCTGGCCCTTTGCCAGTTCAAGGAGAAGAACCACCACCCTTACCTCCACATGAGAGATGCCAACATCAAGATCACTGCTAAGCTCCACACTGTCTATCAAGCAGTTGCAATATTACTCAAGGTTTTACATAACCCTAAAACCATCAAACCACGTGCAGGATTGATGCTAATATGCCAAAACATAAGAAAGAGCACATATGCCCCGCAATCTAGTCACAGAGAAACCTCTCCCAGCTAGAAACACCGAATATTGTAGGTTATTTCCAACAATTATCAGCTCAGGTCTGGTGCTGTTGTATATGGCAGGACTGGATTTCCCCCCTGGCAGACAAACAAGAGGGATTTTACCTTGCTGATATTGAGACAGCAAAGCTTGAGAAAATAAATTTGAGTGACTCTAAAACCACTTTACTCATCCAGCAGCTGGGAGAAAGCCTTGCCAAAGAGAAACTCTCCATCTAACACTTTCCTTCACCAATAATAGGATAAGATCTTTCTATCCCAACAAGAAAGAAAAATATTTGATGGGCCATTTGTAAGACACAGAAAATGTGATCTGACAAGATATAAAGAAATAAATATTAATAACTCAGGTGATTTCCCAGATGTAGTATTATACATATGGAAAGCTGCAGAGGAAATAAGAAGGTTCAAATCTTTCTTCATAAACTTGTATGAATAATTCCATTTCTATTTGGATAACGATTTGAATAGGTGTTAGTATTGAAATCACCCTGCACATAGTAATTACACACCACAAACTGTTTCTAATGTGGGATCAAAAGAGGTTCACCTTTGATAAAAGCATAGTGAAACATTAAAAAATTATATCAAGCAGCTAAAAGAAGGAACAGATCTTAGAAAATGAGAGAACATGAGTTAGTTCAGTATTTAATAAAATTTTTAGGTTGCTCAGTAGTATAGAGGTAAGAGTTCTGTATAAATTGAGCAACAAAAACAATACTGGTTATTTAGGGTGGAAAATAATTTTGAAAAATCTAACACTGCAAAAAGAGAGACAGCCATTTGCTAGAAGGAGGGAATAAAGTGCTGATTTCTAGCTTTCAACTGAAGTATGGTATCTTCAGCTTTAGAACAATGCACATTCTTTAACTTAGATCTGTCCCTGAAAGCGAACTGCAAATCTCTAAATTTAGCTCTCAAACCCATACACACACTGCTGGAAATCCAGCCCAGGAGAGCACCAACACACAAAGAGCTGCTTGGTCGCTCAGAAGCCTTTCCGCTACCTTAACAAGTTCTGAGGGACAGATGCCCAGGTATTTTCTTTTTTCCTTTGTAGCAATTGGCCAAGCCACAATGGCTGAAAAACCTGAATCTGGTTGTAGGCAGAGTTGTGGATACCCATTTCCACTTCTCTCCCCACTTCCTGGGTGCAAATGTAACCAGTATTTGAGGGTTTGCAAATGCTCCTTTTCCGTCCTAAATAAATCCCATCACTCCACTGTTAAATACATGAAAACACTCCCATAAATGTACTCAACAAGAGATGATGCCATTTCCCTCATCATCTCCTGCACATGAGAACCAACACCAGGCAGCCAGCTCTTCCCAAGATCACGGGCACCCCCCTGCCTTTGCCTTCCCCAGAGCAGGGCACCCTCCAGCTTCACCCAGGCCAAGGCAAACACCCAGAGCATCCTCAGAAGGGCGCAGCCTTGTAGCCATGATATTTTCTGAAAAATCCTTTCCTTAAGATTTTTTTCTCCTGAGAAGCTGAGAGGCCTCAAGAACAAAATGCAAACAATGGTTATCTGCTGCTGTGGGATGCAACAGGTGCATCTGGGATTGGTCTCATGTGCTTGTTTCTAATTAATGGCCAATCACAGTCAGCTGGCTTGGACTCTGTCCTAGCCACAAGCCTTTGTTATCATTCTTTCTTTTTCTATTCTTAACTAACCTTGTGATGAAACCCTTTCTTCCATTCTTCTAGCATAGTTTTAATATAATATATGCCATAAAATAATAAATCAAGCCTTCTGAAACATGGAGTCAGATCCTCGTCTCTTCTCTCATCCTCAGACCCCTGTGAACACGGTCACACAGGCTGGCAGAGGAGATATTCCTGGGGGATGCTCAAGGAGATATTCCTGGGGGATGCTGCTCAAGGAGATATTCCTGGGGATGCTCAAGGAGATATTCCTGGGGGATGATGCTCAAGGAGATATTCCTGGGGGATGCTGCTCAGCCTGGCACAGGATCTGTGCCCTGTCCTGCAGCACAGTTTGTGCCAGCCCTGTGCACATTCCCTTTGAACTGGCCTTGCTGGTGAGCGCTGGCCCCTGGCTGCATCACCTGCCCTTAAAACAAGGCAAGGCTGGCTCATATCTCCGACTAGCCAAGATTTTCAGGAGAAGTTTTCATTTTCTCATTAGAAACACGCTTCCCAACATAAGGAGTTTGGATTTTACAACAGGAAAGAATAGGCTTCCTGAACTGTTAACTGTCCTGTTCTGGGTTCTCACATACTTCATTTCTCACTTTTCCCTTAGTTCCTTGTTATTCTTATTCCATTAGCATAAACTGTGTCTCAGTGCAATGCATGTCTGACATCGTAAAAACCAACCCAAATCTCACGTTAAGATATCACACACACAATGTTTGTATAACCCATTAAATAATGAAACTGTGGCAGGGAATAACTCACACAAATCCTACAGTTTTTAATACATGGTGCAGACAGCCACAAATGTGCTGCTGGTGCTGGGGCCTCCTGCTTCAGAGCCTAAGCCACGTGCCTGGGAGACTTTAGAAAATGAGCAATCGGTGATGGAATGTGGCACACATTTTCTGAGCTATTACTGCTCCCAGCATCCTGGTGCTGCCTGCTGGAGAGCTGGGGGCCTGCTGCTCGCCACCAGGCACCAAAGTTTCATTAACCAACCCCCAGGATTTGTTCCTGACGACGTTTTTTGACATCTACACAATTTTTTTTTTTTTCATTTTTCATTACTCCAAGGAAAAACAAGAATAAAGGATCTCCTCTTTCCAGACCATCATTTAAAAAGACTGAGCTGGCTTTATGGAAGTGTTTTTATGCAGTAATTTTTGATTTAGTATAGAATTATAATCAGCAAATAACTAAATGCATTTGTAGACTTTGTAGTTTATAAAGGGAGTCATTAGAAAACAACACTTCACATATTTTATGCTTTATGAACTGACAACAGCAAAAAACTGAAAACAATCTTATCCTCACCTCAGTCTTGGCTCTTATTTCCAGCATCGAGGGGGTAAAATTTTTGTAGATTATTTATTTCTACACATGTGCATTAACCTCAGTTGACAGTGTAATATGAAAACTGTATATACTAAACATCAAAATAATATTTTGCAGATACTTTTATTAGTCTCCAGAAATTAATCAGTTTTTCCTATATTTCTTTTAATCTTATGAAGCTTTTTCTCCCCTGGTTTTGGTTGTGGTTTTTTTGTTTTGTTTTGTTTTTTTGTTGTTGTTGTTTTCTTTTTTTTAATAGTAAGTGATGTTTTCGATATTGAATTGGCTGGAAAAATTACAGTTAAACCATATCAACTTGGTTGTTTATAAGGGGAAAATGGATTGTGAAAATATTGTTTTCTTTCTTCCATGCACTTAAGTATTTTGCATGTTTTATCTGGAACTATGCATGTCTCATCAATTTAGCAAACAGAGAGAGAGAAAACTCACATAATGGAAAACTTTGGAGCAAAACAGCTAAACTTTACCTTTTATTTCTTTTTTTTTTTTCCTTCAATGCAGAGCAATCAGATAACATTAAAAAATCTGCATACTGATAATAAATACATTTCTTTCCTCACTCAGCTCCCAAAACCATCACACTCCCCGCATTACAACAGGTAATTCTGCAGGGACCATTGAAACTCAGCAGTTCTAAACTCTTTTCTGTTTGAAACACTCCAAGTGTTTCAGGGGACAGTTTTTTCTGGGGACATCCAGCACCAGAATGCCCTGAGCAAGGAAAACCCTTTCATTATAGACAATTCCAGAACCATGATTATAGACAGCAAGGCAGCCATACAAAAACTGCCAGGCAGCTCAGGATGTTTCACAAGAAATCCGAATACAAGAATGAGGGAGGAGCTCCAGGCTCCTCGGAAATTCACATTTCCCTCCCATTTCCTCCTGTGTGTTTGCAGCAGATGAACCTCAGCCCTCCTGTACAGGGGAAATTCTGAGGTCAGAACACTCAGGGAGTCACTGGGCATGCTGAATAAAACTCACGGTACAGGCTCAGCATTAGTCTCTCTCATCCTGCTTCCACTTAAAGGTAAGTCAGCATTTTATGTCTGGAATAATGTGCTTGGGCAAACATTTAAAAAAATGTATTCTTCATTAAAAAATTCAACATATTCTGTAGGACACTGAAGGTCTTTGACTTCTCTCTTATAAGAAAACCAAGTACACTAAAAATGAGGTTTCACTTCAAAGCATCTTAGAAACAAAAATCACTGAAAAAATTGTTTTTTAAAATCACTTGTACCTTTAACGTGTAAAATAAACCAGTAGAGGGCTATAATTGTTCCAGAGATTATGGCCAACATCCAGATAAACCACAGCACCCTAAAGATGACCAAAGAAGCCCCAGTGTGTGGCTAAAATATTGCATTGATACCACCACACAAACAATAGGGCATTTCCCTCTTTTATCCTCTTTGCATTTATACTGCTTGCATTGGGTTTTCAAGATTTTCATCATCATTAGACAGAAATCTAATTTTTTTTTTTTACTTTTCCTACTGTCCAGTATACAAGAGTTAAGAGTGAGGTAACAAGAAATAACAAAAAAACCCTGCATATGTAAGAATTATGGAGAATTTTTGCACATTTCCATAAATGCACATGTATCTCTAAATAAAACAAAACCTTTGAAGGATAGCTATAGGCATTTTTTTTAAATTACATGACCTCAGAATATCAGTTGCTTTTCATAATTATACTGAAGAGAACCTGGAACATCTAATTAAATGTCAGGATTGATTTCACATCTCCAAGTTTGAATTTAGTGGATCTGCTTTACAAAAACTTCCAATAATAAAACAATAATTTAAAAAAAGAAAGTAAAAAGAGATAAATTAAATACTGTTTTGTCAAAGAAGCTATGAGTTGCTCAAAGGGATGGCACATTAGCCATTTTAGTAAGACTGATTTACTAGCAAGGGTTTCTGATGAAGACAGCTGATACAGTCTCTATAATTAATCTGTGTCAACTCAAAGAGATTCTTATCTCCTATAAGAAATGGGAAGAATTGATTTCCTGCCCCTCCCACCTCTCAGATGAACCCCTGTCTGAAGAACAGCATTACTGGTTTGTTATTTGCTGCAAAAGAGACACCTCACCAATATATTTACCAAATGTCCAAGGCTGAACCATTAGCTTCACATTATCAACACGCTCAGGAAACAGGAAACTCAAATTAGGGAGCAGTGGCAGAAGGTTTTGTTTGAATGCAAAGAATGTCTAGACTGAGAAGTACATATCACATAAACAATATAATTTGTCTTCCTCAAGTGAAAACAAAAACACATCACAGGCATCATTCTAAAGGAGATTTCTATGTGCCTGAATAATTACAACAGTTCAAAAAAACCATTTTTTTTTCGTTCCTATATGATGAGCTGGTTCTGGAATAATAAATAAACAGAATTCTTCTGCGACCTAATTAACAGTTCCACCTGTCCTGAGGCTTCACAGCAACAAATTGAACTTGGAGGTTTACACAGGAAAAGGAACAACACAAGTCATGCACTAAAATCCATGGAGAAGTATCAGAAAATCACGGAATCCCAGAATGGTTTCAGTTTGAAGAGACTTTAAAGATTCTTCAGTTCTGACACCTCCCATTGTCCCAGGCAGCTCCAAGCCCTGTCCAGCCTGGCCTTGGACATTTCCAAGGATCCAGGGACAGCCACAGCTGCTCTGGCAACCAGGAGGAGACCAAAGGTTTTTCCTAAGCAGAACAGAACAGGAATTCTCCCTCAAACAGCCAAATTCTCCATCCAAGACACCAAGCAGGTAATTAGCTCCCTTCAGGCAATACCCAGCCCTCGCACTGTACAGTCATTTCAGTCTTTTCAAAAGGAATTCAACTGTCTTAATTACTAAAATAAAAAGTGGTGAGATATTTTAGGAACCTCTTTTCACTGCCTAGCTCTTAGCATGAAATATTAAGTTAGAAGATAAGCCCTAGCAAGACACAGTTTATTTCTTTTCCTACAAATAAACTCCCTGATGTAACATTGAACCTCTGTCAACTTGCTTATTTTTTTTTAATTTCCCTCTTCATGACAGGTAAATATTTATTACCACTGGATGACTTATTCATGTGAAAGATCTTTCAGGATTCCCAAGTACTCACTACACTAATAGAAGTGGAATTAGGAATAATTTAGTTAAAAGCTGTAAATGGTAACTCCACAGTGCCCACCTCCCCTCCCAGCTCAGAAACATATTCAAAATACAACTTCCAGACACAAAAATTTCTTATGCACTCCATCCATATTAAAATGTCATTGGCTGTTGATTTCAACTTGATTAAACCTTAAACAGTCTATTTAATAATTAGAAAATACCATAAACTTGTATTATCTTCCTTTGAGGAGCACTATTACAAAAGGGATGACACATACTAAATTTTGCCTAACTTTTTAACAGATTCTTAAGTACAAATAAAAACCAAAAATCAGCCTGAGGAGACAAAAGCAATAAGTAGAAACTTTCAATAAACAAGACTATGTACCAAAGACTTTACATTACCTATCAAAGACTTTACATGTACCAAAGACTTTACCTACTGAGTATATAAAGATTAGAAAACCCAGTAAAAGGAATATGGGAAGGGAAAAAAAAAACACCCCAAAAAACCCCAAAAAAACAAAAAAATATTTAAAAAACCCAACATCCAAGGCAAACTTCATTATAGAATTTGCAAATTCCCCTTTCCAAAGACTATAAATGGCTGTGTGTAAATAATTGTAACACCAGGCTTGAAAATTCTGATGAAAAGTTTAATGCCAGTAATGGCAACTGAGCTTAGACTTAGAATGTGCTTCTGGAGCACATGAAATTGCATTGGCAAGGGTGGGACATCAACCCCTCTGTGAGACAATGCACATTATCAGAGCAGCAGCGGCACAAAGGTTACAGGGGTCAGGCAAGTTCTGATTTATTGCTAAAACCAGCTTCATTTTTAATATAATATACAAAAAAATTATTCTCATTCTATAAATTATTATAATTCTATTATATACATTATGATCATATATTATATGATGGTATAATATATATAATATATATGGTGGTATATAACAGTATAACATAGTATATATAATTTAAAATTGAATTATTTTAAATTATATATACTTCTATATATAATATAAATATACTTAATTAATATATAATTTAATAAATATATAATTTAATATATATTATATTATAATATAATATAGATAATTTAAAATAATATAATTCTATATTATATAGATTGTAATATATCATTAAATATTATATTGCGTAATAATATAATAGCTATTAGAACATACAATATTATTTTTATATTATATTATAATGCCTAAAGAAAAAAAAAAAGCTTTCCCTGCACACAGCCATGGCACTTATTAATCTTGCCAGTCAAAAAACCCCTTTTAGCTCCCCCAGATGCTGTAAATAAATGCCTGGCTAAGTAGCCAGGTCCTGTGCTGTGCCCTGCAGGCCACACGAGTCAGGCTTTCATTGACTGGCTGGAAAAGACAAGTTAATAGTTGTGGGTCTCTGGTTTATCCCCAGGAGTGTCACATGGCAGCTCCAGATAAAAGAACCCAGTGCTAATTTCACCCTGCCTTATATAAATGTCGAGCATTGTGTAGCAGCCCACCCCTTAGGGACTCACGTGCAAATGGTTTTTGTGAACAATTCTGTAACAGCAACCTTGTTGTGAAAGCCCAAGTTGTTCGGCAATCCCACACTCAGCAATGAGGGAAAACAAATAAATAAACCCCACTATTACAGGTAATAAACCTGCTCAGATAAATACGCTTAAGCATAACAATCATATTAGAGAGCAAAGCAAATCTCAGCAAAATCAGAAGCTTTAGAAAGGGAGGGGGCTGAGGTGTGCTTTTCACTTTAGTAATGTATTCACTTGGGGTTTGAACAAATTAATAGAATTGCCTTTGTGAAAGAATTTCATCATGACTATTACAAAAATAAATAACATAAACTCTGTTTTGAAAAGCATCATCCCAGAACAATTCACCTACTTATCACCAAATCCTTCAAGCTGGTTTTGTGTTATATCATTCATATCCCTGCTTTGAGAATTGGCTAGCCCAGCTTCTCTTTGCTCATTATGAACAGAAATAAATAAATAAAAAGGAAATCCTTATCAAGATACATAAATCCAGCAGTAATCCTCTCCCTCTAATAAAATAATCTAATACAAATAATGCTTAAATGACATCAAGAGTTTGGGGAGAAAAGGAGGAGGGAGGTGACAGAGTAAAAGAAAAGCACTCAGGCTTCTGTCACAGTCAGGGTACTTGTGACAAAAAGTGCTCTCATTTTAGGCTGAAATGTAAAAAATAGTGTTTAGGACTAGTTTCCATAGGAGCAGGAAAAGCAAGATGCATTTTGTAATGCCTAACATCAATTTAATTTCTTCATTGCCTGAGACTTGTGTGATTCAGAGAGAAAGAGAAGCTGCTGTCACACACACGGATTTGATGCAACATATAAACAGGGAACTACAATTCCAACTACTTTAATGTATTACAGAGATGTGGCTATTGGAATATTTTAATTTTACTGCATACAACCAACAAAAGCAAAGAAAAGCAGTAGAAAGAAGAAGAGTGGACTGAGAGACGCCTCCTCTTTAAATTTTGTTGTGCAAAACACTTACAAAAATAGTTTTAGTGGAGTGAGGATTCACCACATTAAAGAATACTACACAGACAGTAGAAAAATTATTTTGGCTTTGTATCAGATCTAAACAAGTGCAATAAACATCCAGAAGAGCTGCAGTGACAGTGCAGTAATGGAGAACCCAGACCGTGGCTTCTGCTGAGGATGAACAGGCTTTAAAATAACTTCCAGGTTATTATGAAATGAAGTCGTTGGGGGTGAGGAATAAACCCAACACCTATTCCATTCAAAAAAGGGACAGGAGTTCCTGGCAGGTGTGTTCTTTAGCCTACAGTGCCATCGTCTGGCTATGGAAGCTATATCAGCACGGGGTGGGGAAATGCAGCCAGCTAAATATTTAAATGTGAAAAAAGAACAAGCCTCAGTACTATGCACATTTGTAAAAATGCGTGGTACTGAGGGGAGGTGTAGTATTTACATGGAGAAGCATTGAATGCATAAATGAAAATGTGATTCCCAAATAAAGACAGAATATCAGAGCAGAACATTCAAACCAACTGACTAAAACTATGCCTAAAATGCCACGTAATATAGAATCATGCTTCTCTTGTCATTTTTCTTTTTTTAATAGAGTTATTAGTTTAAAATTTAAACTATGTAATTTGAAAACCATTCCTAAATAGTTTATGATTGTGGACCTCAGAGGTAAATGCACAAAGTGGTATTTCATTGATTAAGGGACTACAACAACATATTTTAAACTAAGTATCTTGTAATATTTAAACCACATACATATAATCGACTCTGAACTTCACTATGCCAGGAAAAAATAATAAAAAAGAGCATTTTTCTTCTTATAATGATTGTTACAGCACCCACAGCTAACCAACTTTAGGGGATAAGCAAACCCAGCTTGAGTGATGTTTTAGACAAAGCTCAAATGAAAATAAGAGACATATTTGGTAACTAAGGACTGTTAGGATCATCAGTCTGGTCCTAAAATTCAGATATATAGAATAAAAAAAAATCTCTAGGACATGACACAAGTGGCCCTGGAAAAACTCACAATAAGCTTGGGTATGTTTAAAATACACAGCAAAGTAAGATGCAAGGTAAGAGCAGTTTGTGACATTAACATCAATTTTTTTTAAGTGAGTCTGAAGTTTCAGAGCACTTTGAATTAATTTTGAAGCAGTGTTTGAGGTGAGAGAGAACGTACAAGGAATGTTCTGGAAGATAAATTCATTAGCATGCAGAATAACTTGGTCCAGGCTCCAGTCTGACTCAATCCTCACTTTCTTCTGTGTCAGAATACAGCAGATCAGATTTGAGTACACTGCCATTTGGTTTAAAGGTACAAAGTTAATAAATTCCCAACAGAGTTCAGCGTACAAAGCTTCCAAAATGAATGTGGACACTCTGACAGAGCTTGCACTGGTTAAGAAACTTGAAAAGTGTGCAGAACTAAAAATGATGACACCTTCCTTTGAAGACTTGACTTTAGGAACAAACATTAAAAGTTTTGGAACCAAATAATCTCCAAATCCCACAGCAACAACTAATATTTGCTTTTGCTCCAGCTGAGGCTGGAAGCACGGCAAGTGAGCTCACATAATCCTCTCTTTCCCCAGATGGAACTGGAGGCATTTTTCTTCATGCAGTGAGACAGAGCCTCACTGCAACCACAGCTGCAATGTAAATACAGCAACCTTACCCAGATATCTGAATTATGGCCAGGAGCGAGGGAATGCCCAGAATTACAAAGTTTTTGGAGGTTCCTCAAATGAATTTCAATGATACAGCAATATTCCATCAAAATTCATTTGGAAACGCCAGTGACTGTAAATAAGGTCGCCTGGGCTGGTTTGAAAAATGAATTTGGAAATCCCTTGAAGGCATTTTCTTCTCACTGCAAACAAAATCTGGCCAGAACTCCAGCGCCTGGTCTGTGGGGGGTTATTCTATACAGTGTAGGAAAGCTGTGACAGCACAGACCTCAGCCTTCAGCTGAGATACAACCAGCTTTTTGGGACAGAATTTGGAAAATAAATGCAGCTGGAAAACCCGGCCATGTGCTAATTCATGCTAGGATCAAAACTAGGTCCGTGGTGGACATGGACAACTCTTGCACTTGATTGATATAACCAGTTCTATTTCCAAGCATCCCAAAGGAATGGAAATACAGAGAGTCAAGGCAGGTTCAGTAAACTCCACTAGCTGGGGCAACATTTAAAAAAGCAGAGCTATCATGGTATATAATTAAAATATCAAATCAACAAGGGCTCTGTAACTACATGAAAACAGAAAAACAGGATTGCACATTTAAATGTTGTCCTAGAATGTGCTGCAAACAAAAATTAAATCATTTCTACATCACATTATCAGTGATTATATGAAATAACTTAATCCTTCATAACAAAATACATAGGGAAATTACCATGTCAGTGTTGTAGACTAAAACATCAGACATTAAAAGCCAAGACTGTGGTTTGGGTGGCAGAAGATATTTTAATACACAAAACTTGGTCACTAAATTAGGGAGAACTTTGTACTTCACAGAACTGAAACAATTTTTATATGTTCTTAATTAATCATGTTCTTAATCTGACATACAATTTTAAGGAGACTTTGATACAAATGAAGCTGTACTAGAGAGATGGAGTCCTGCTTTTCTGCATGCTATTGAATTTTAATGCTGTCATAGATTTGATGCAATACAGATTCTAAGGGTCTTCAATTTACCTTTTGCATTTTTTACTTAGACTGTGTAGTAAAGATTCAAAATTCATTACATTTGAATAAACAGTGCATCACAGTTCTTCAAAACCATTTTATAGAATATAACCAATACAGAAGGGCACAGTTCTTTAGGTGTTCCAACTTTTCAAAACTACTCAAATACTGTCCTAAGAAATTTCATCCCAAGGTCAGTTAGAAATACACTGAGTAATCATTTTGCATCTTCAACAGCAGTGAAAAGGCATCAAAGCAGATATAAACCCAACCCTTTTCATGCAGAAACGTGTTCTACAGCTTTGGAAAAGAAAGGGGGAAATATTGACTTGCAAGGCCATGAGAGCCAAGCAGGATGCTCCTGGCTGGATGTCACCTCCCACATCTGGCATCTCAGAGGTAAAAAGCAAAGCCTGATTTTCTCTGGTTGCTGTGAACCAAAGAAATACTGCAATCTGCCTAGGAGAAATACCGGAACCTGTCTAGGAGAAATACAATAGTACAGGCAGATAAGGACAAAGGAAATGTAAGCCAGCAACACAATAAAACAGCATCAAACTTTGGGTGCAAAGGCAAAAAGTTCCAGGAGGTTCCAATAAGAGTGTCCTAACTAAGGCACAAAGAATGTTTTCCATCCAGCTGTTGTGACAGCACCTCAGATGGTATAATAGGATTTTACACCTCCCTGCAAATTTTGTCTTACATTACCCATTAACCAATTACCAGCAAAAGGCCACAGCAAGCCAAAGTTTTCAGAAACACAAACAAATCTGCTGAAACAGATGTTCCCTGCTGGATTTCAGACAATTCACACATGGAACAAACCTGCTCTGCTCCTTACACTTCAACCTTTATCAAGCACTGAAAGTGAAAGAGGGTAACAGAGATCAGATTTTTTTTTTTTAATGGTATTGTTTGGAAGTCAAAATGTTTGCTCCTTGCATGGTATGCATATTGCCATCATCTAGGAAAAAAAGCTAAATTAACTTTCTTTTGTACATTAGCCTGCTGATAGGGAGGGATAAGATGAAGAATAAAAGCAACCTTACTTTAGACTTTGAATATCAGCATTCTTTTTTCAACATTTATACTCAATCTTTTTCAGAAATAATCCCTGATCTTTTAAACAACAGTTGTGTGACAGCAAGTACGACAGAGTGGGACATGCCTGTAGACCAATCCTTGTACTATTGTCCTGTGTTAGTACTGAACAGATGAGACAAATGGCAGAATCCCTGGATTTTCCTGACCTTGATCAAGAAGAACAAATTTTTAGCTGAAGTGTGCAACACTGCTATGATTACATCAATCTAATCTGGAAAGCACGTGGTTTATATATAAACCATGGTCTCTGGCTCATCCATCACGCTGAAAGACAATAAAACATACTTCTGTGAAAAAAAATCCAGAGGAAAAAAAATCCATTAACCCTTTTCTACTCCTTACATAAGAATCCTCAGCCATGTTTCAAATACTACAGAAAGATGCATACATATTCAGGTTTCGAAAAATGGATATATATATATAAATTTAAATGTAAGTGCTCTTATAAAAACAGGCTTCATTAGACAAAAAGACACTCTGCATCACTGCTGAAGAAATCAGTTCTGAAATAATGGAATTTTTTTTGATCCAACTGCCCAGCCACCACCATAAAAAGCCATCTATTGCTACAGAGAAAAGATTTACCTGGCAAGGGATCCAATACAACTAAAAAAGACAAACTGGAATCAATGAGAAATGAATTGGATTACTGGACAGAAGCATATTCTTGCACATGTTCAAGCTACTGGGAAAGTAACAGAGCCAGCAGGTACAAAAAAACCTTTCCAAATGTCTGCTTACCCTTTCCTGATCCAATCACAGCCATGCTGTTAATCAGGCTGGATTCCATCCCAGATATTAATTTGGCAAACAAAACAATCATCTGATTCAGTCTGTCCCCTTCAGATATGCTGAAAACAATCTGCCACTGGTAATCTCGCCATGCACGTGCTCCTGGAGAGCCATCCGATCAATGTGTGCTGAGATGAGATCTCTGCACTCACACACAAGTGCCAGAAGGTTTTCCCTATCCCTTCACAGCGTGGAAATGTGTCCTGTAATGCCCGAGGAGTGTGCACAGTGAAGGGAGGCAGCTCAAGGAGTTGTGGACTCCTTTGGACTAAAACTGAATAAATCCTGCAGGTGAACTCACGCTGTGCTGGCTCATCAAAGCATCACCGAGCACAGGAGCCCTGTCCTGCTGCTGGGATCCCTTCAGCCTTCCTCTGCACCTCCTGGGCTTTGGGTTTGGTTAGGGCTTTTTGCCTCTTCACCTAATAAACTATCTCAGCTCATGAACTGTCTCACTTCCACCTTTCCTGTGTCTCTCCAGCCCCGGTGTCAGGTGGCTGGGGGTACCAGCTGCTGCCTCAGCCAGCTCGCCAGTGTGTCAGACCCTGTGGGTGACATTCTGTCCCTCCTCCTGCACTGTGACCGTGCTGTTAAACATAAGCAACGCTTCTCTTGGAATCACTGTTTGCAGAGGGCCTCAATGCCCAAAAAGAACTCCCAACTCGAGCCAACTCCTGGACAAACCTGGGTACCAACCAGGGGTTAACAGAGAGGAGGAGTCACCGAGCTCCAGCCTCTGGAGCCAAACATTGCTGTGAAGGAAGGAGGAATGAACCTGGCCAGCAGATGCAGAACTGAGCCCACCTGCACAGAGGGTCAGTGCACAACCTCTGCTCCCATCCATAGTTTTGCTGAAGACATGGAGCAGAAGAAAGAAATGAGAATTTTTAATACCTAATATTCCTATATATTTCCATAAGAATTTATTCTTATTCTCATTTTTTTTAAAATTTCTGGTTATAAGGAGAACAAATGCAAAAATATATGCATTGACTCATATTTTCAATAAAAAATTTAAATTTTCCATAGGTACACAGCATTTGATACAGAAATGGTTATTTATCTCTCTCCATTTCAGGATTTAGAGCAAGCCTGCATCGAGTTCTTCTCACAAATCTCAAGTGCCATTTCCAAGTTTCCTATACAATAGTTCCAGTGAAGGGTACACAGGACTACACAACTTTTACACCACAGAGAAGCAGCCTGAGGTCAGAGCATTTGTCTGTGTTAAATAAAGACAGAGCAACTGCAACCTCCTCCACAGCAGCATATTGGTGAGCTTGTAGCTCTACTACAAGGACTCTGAATAAATCATAAAAGAACTCACATTTCCATTCCTTTTTTTTTTCTGGAGAAATACATAATCTCTGTATTTCTAACTCACCAACAGGGTTCTTTAAGGACAGTTTAGGAAAACAGACCTGTCAGTGTCTATTTTCCTTACTGAGAGGGAAATTAAAATGTAGGAACAAAACATTTCCATGCCCAAGCACAGGTTGGCAGTAAGTGAAATGAAAGAAAAGGCCTGAGACTCTTCTGTCTGCACAGAGATAATTTTGCTCACAGCAGTGTAAGCCTTCCCTTCTCTTTCAGTGCTCCTTAGAGCAGGTCCAAAAACCCTGTGACCGCAAAAATATCTGCAAATAAGGTGGGTCAGAGGTACATGTTGTCCAGTTCAGTCTTTCTTTATCAAATCTCCCATAAATAAAGATTAAAATCTTCATTTTAAACAGTGAGAAAAAAGAGAAAGAAATGTCAGCTGGGCCCAGACTTGTCTCTAAAGCATCACTGGCCATGAAACTCTCTGGCACAGGTGAGCCCTATAAAACCCCACGCTGATGAGCCTGGGATATGAACGGCTGACAGCACCCAAAACCTTTTAAAAGGAAATGTTCCATCAGAGCAGCAGAAGCTGCAGGCTCTCATTGCTGTGAAATTTTATTGGTTCACAAACACAGAAAGAAAATCCAAGACATGTTCCCATTCACAGCATAGTAATAGTTACAGATCTGTGAGATTTTCCCTTGTTTATATAACTTCAAAAGCCAATTCCCTTCTGTTTTTTACCTGTTGAAGACCCAATGGCCAGATGTAAACAAAATTTCAGCAAGGCTTGAGTCTCCCCCCAGATTATTTTTCAGTTAATTTTGATAGGTAACTAGCATCAAATCAGACTTGAGTTTTCCTTTTCCCCTCTGATTCTTCTCCCCTGAATCTCAATATTTTAACTTTACATCTAGTCAAGTATTAAAGCAAACAGTTTCTGTCTCCTGCCCTCCCCCTTGTCCCCAAGTGAAACATAATTACTTGTATGCAATGCAGGCACAGTACATATGAATATATGCCAAAGTAACTTGTGCATACATTTACTCCAGTGCTAATAAAATATTTTATTCATGCATATAAAAGAATGTTCTTTCTAGCTCGGTGAGCTTTTTAGGAGTTATTAGCAGGAATGTGTCATATACCTAATGAAATTTATTTCAAGGTAGCAGAGATTCAAAAAGAAAAGTAAAATAAAGTCCGAGAATTAATTCTGTAGACAATCACAGAATTATAATTTTGAGATTTATCAAAATACCTTCAAGATGAAGATTTGAAAAAAAAATCTCCCAATAAAAATGTAATTTATTTGCAGCAGCAATCATGTTTATACATATTAATACAGGGATAGGAGATGTGATGGCTCAAGGTGGAACACATTGGGCAAAAAACACTGTAGTGAAAGCTTTTTTTAGCCCCATGCCTTAGCAGGTATTGCAGCCCAGCAAATGCACTATCCATGTCCCTTCTGTGTATTCAGCATATGTAAAAGTCATGCAGCAGAACACGTTGACACTTCAGTGGGAGGTCAAATTATTGTTTTGGCACTTCTGTCACGCCTGTCACTTCAATTCCACTTTATCAAATTACAGATTGCTAGATAGAGTTGGATTAAGGGGAAAGACAGACACACACACACACAGAGGAGCAACTGTCACCACTTCAGTTGTGAAATCCCATAATTGCATGTCAGTGACAGCGAGAACAAGAGAGCAGTAATAGGGCTGACATTATGAGCATTCAAATACCAGGAAACTTTGCAGCAAGACTTTGCACTCTGTCAAGCCACATGCCAGGAAACGGACTGGATTTCTGAGCAATTCCTCACATTAGAATTGCCAATATTTATTAGGCTGACTAATAAATAATGCAGTGTCTTAAGTCGCAGGGCAACTTTCAGCTCCCTGTTTTCCCAGAAGTGCTGCTTTTATTTGAAAAGAACATAAAACTAAGACAAAGGAGAAGAAAAAATCCTTTGATTTAAAAATATTTCTAAAAGTAGTATAAATAGCAACAAAAATTGCCTGAATAATGTAGATTCTGTGTTTGATTCAACTTTGAGTTTAAGGATCCCTGGAGAGCAACAGATCCTGATTTCACGATCTAAAAATAGATAGATCTATATAGAGATCTATATATAGATAGATAGATAAATCTATATATAAATATATAGAGATCTATATATAAATAATTGTGAAGGAAGCAGCCATGAATGTCAAGTAACTTTCTGGTAACAAACAAACAAACAACACATACGACACATACACCCCTTAGATAACTTCACCCTTTTGTGGAAGTTGTGGAAACTCTGCACCAAGGAAGGCATCACATAAATCTGACTTACATGAGCTGAGATGTCAGGGGAAACATCTGCTGTGCTGTGACAGGGGGATGCTATTCCTGGAACAGCTCATTATTCCCCCTCTGGGTTTCTCCCCCTGCTTCCTCAGTTCTGTGGTCAACCCTCTCCATTTGTGTGGTCCTGTCCTGCAATGGCTCAACAACACCTGGCACTGTTTGTGCACCAGGGAAAGAGGCAGGAGAAACAGGAATCATTTGTTCACTCTGTTAGAGGGGCCATTGGGATTAAAAACTTCCTTAGATTCCTCCAAATCTATAGCCAAATACAATTTAGACACTTCCCTACCAATCCATTGGAGTCTGTGATTTCCCCTCACAAAAAAAAAATATTAGTTTCTTTCAAGAGAAGTGAAAATGCATCTCAATAATGCACACAATTATGCAGATTTGCACAATGCCTTCACAAGGGAATAAAAATGACACTTATTCCTATTCACTGCTAAAGAGGCCCTAAACAGCAGGAAAAGGGACTACCATGAAAGAAAACAGTACAATAACAAATCCACATGTATGATGTCAGGAGCTGACTCAGTCCCTCCATGGTGCTCCTCACTATTTGATACCTTAATAATTCCCAGTAATCTGAAGATCAGACAAATTGGATTAATTTTTTTTCTCCTAAAAAAAACCATTCTCTTAAACTTCCAGAAAAAACATCTTTATATGATCACAATGAATAAACTAAAAGAACCCCAAAAACAACCTGAAAGAAGCCATTGAATAGACAAAGCAAAAGGTATTTGTAATGCTGTTTCTTTTTCTCCTCATTTTGTCTCTCACACACTTTATAACCTTGCCTACATCTGCCCTGCATCCATCTATTTCTCCACATGTAACTCAAGCCATAGAACTGTAAGTACTTTCCTCATAGGTGTTTTTAATTTGTTTGTAAAGTAATTTGAGATCCACTGACAGAAGGTACTAAAGGAAAAAAAAATGAAATATTTTGCACAGCAGGCAGAGAAAAGCAAAGGCATTACTGCCTCCCCCATACCCCAGAGCAGGTAATAGGGAGTTAGGAACATTATGGCACTCCAGGGAACCTTCCTGCCTTCCTAACCCATCACGTTATTGCCCTGATGCTCTACCATAAACCCTGCAGCTCCCATAAAGCCTCTGCACTCCCAGCTCTGAAGTGGGACATTTTCAAGTCAAGATGCATCTCAAAAATATTCTCCCTTGTGAGCCACTTCCTTCTCCAGAAGGGAAAATGCAGCAGGACACCCTGGGTGACCTTGAGCCCCCTGTTTTTGGTGCTGAGCTGCTGCTGAATGGGGGCATCTGCAACAGGAGAATGGCACTGCCCACTGCAGCCATGAGGGGCGGGATAAACTGAAATAAAATACAGATTAAACAACCAGAGTTGAAGAGTAAAACATTGCCAGCATGGTAAAAACAAGCTGAGACAAAATTATCCAGCACAGAAAGGTCACTGTAAGTTAACTTCCAGTTTGCAGTGTCAGGTGGAAATGTCACACAAAGGATGTCAGGGGATGTAACTTCATATCAGAGTTTTGGTTTCACAGCATTGCCATGAATTAATTTGATGATACGACAATTGCAGAGTAAAACAAAGTATGTCCTTTGTGCTCTATTCAGATCTCAAAGACAGAGCAGGACTGGGATAAATCTTATTTACAGTTTCTTTTTCTATTTATATTTTTGGAGATTACTGTTTGAAGCAAGTCCATATAAACATATTTAAAAAAAAAGATTAATGCTCAGACCAAGTAAAGATATGAACTGATATTAAATAAAAAAAAAAAAACCAAGGAATATTTATAAAATATAATTTTATAAAAAACAAGGGAGGTTTTTCAGGTAATGGGGATGATGGAGCTATGTAAGGGCAACACCAACAAAAAGGCTGCACACATTAGAAGCCTCCTTAGAGACAGACAGTGGTTTGGTTATATCAAATGGAAGGATTTCAAAGGAATCCATGTGCTCTCCCTCTTGGCTAAATGGCCAATATCCTCATAAATTGCATTCCACCAGAACCAGTTTGTTTGTGCCCAACACACAGAGTTATATCAGAAAACATGGGTAAAAGGAAAAACAAAACCTGACCATCTGCCATCAGCCTTGCAATAGCAGAACATCACACAGGCTTTGGAAACATGGCTCAAATTCCCAAACATCACATGGCTAGCTGCAGAGATCCATGGATTTTTTACAAAAAATCACACATGGCACGTTTTTAACAGGATTTTTCCTGTGACAATTTAAGGGTCACTTTTCTACGTTTGTTTCTTTGAGAAGCAAAGCTGAGATCACACGAGCCATTAAACATCCAATATTGTGGTGTTCAGAATGGTGGTGGGAGATCAAAACAAGAAAGCTTGGGAGCGTCAAATGCAGAAAAAAAGTATTCATTAAGTAGGAAATGAGTTGTACATGCACTTATTGGTCTTCTGCTGGGAAAGGTAAAGGCAATTAAGTAATTGATAATTATCCAGGCCAGAGAGAGCAGACTGTGCATTGATTGTCACCTGGTATTCTCAAACCCGGGAGCTTTTAGCCTTGCAGGAAATAAATAAAAATCTTACATGGAAAGGTCAGTTGAAGACAATGAAAGGAGAGGCAGATCACAGTGATGAAGTGGTTACGATAATTAACTGCTATTTTGGAATTTACAGAATAATAGATTTCAAAATAATAAGTACAGTTATTAAATTTGAGTTTGCCTGCAGGCAATGCTTTAGTCATGGTTGCATAAATTTCTACTTCAGAAGTTATAGATTAGAAAACTTCGGAAAAAAAGAAACACAAGAAAAGGCACCTTGCAGGTTTGTATTTTGTGGTTAAATGGGAAAATTCCCCATTAATTACTAATGATATAGTTCATTAGTAGTACATTTCATTATGGAAGTGCAAATTATTAGATACTAATGATGCATGCCCTAATTGCAGTAGTTTGTCTTGATTTCAAGTTCAATGAAATAAAAATATTTATTTACAATATTTCAGGTTTATAAATTATGTTACATTCTTAATTGATGCTTTCAAGAAACATGAAACAATTCATTAGTATTAGCCAAGACTGATGGATCTGTGTTTGATGATCACTGGTAACTCCCTCCCAGGACTGGAAAGAACAACTGCCTCTTAAACTTGGTGGAAGCTTCAATGTGGGGACCAAACCCAGAGAAAAGATGAAACAGGTCATGCAACAAGAGGTGTTTATCACATTCCTGCTCTTTCAAAGTGCTCCCACAAAATAACAAAAGGAAGAAGAAAAATCCAGGGGTTTTGTAGACAATCCTTTCTGCTAACTGCAATCTCTGATATCCTGAGTCACTGAAGGGGGAAACCACCCCAGCTCAGAGCAGCCCCTTTGAGTCTCAAACAAAGTCTCAACCACACATCTCCTGAATTTCCTCCTGAGGTACAAACCATGCATCATAAACCAGGAAAAAACCCACAGTTCACTGGCAACAGGCTGGGCTCTGCTAGATTAAAGTTGCAATAAAAGGAAGAAGAAATACAACACTTTAATAAGTTGTTGTTCAAAGCTTGTCAGGCTCCTGACATCTTTTCCCATAATTCACATTACACAAAGAACTTCTGGCTTGGGCAGTTTTAGTAGCTGCTACCGACACAAAAAAAAAAAAAAAGTCAAAACTTGGGGTTTAGAAGTAAAGTCCCAGCCTGGATTTTAGCACAATTTAAAGCAACATGAACCTAAAGGGAAACACCTGGAGAGTTTGATGCAAGCTGATGCTCAGAGCCTGCAGCCTCAGTGGGACAGAGTAAGTACCAGCAGGACTTTAAATCCCATGTCGTGTCCTCAATACTTCCACAAACTCAGTTACTATTCCGCACAGAAATGCCCTGCACAGATCTAGTCATCCCGATTTTCAGATTTCAGCAGCAACAGATTTTCAAGCAAAACACATTACTCTCTTTACAACTGCATTGATATTTATTTCTGACAATTTAATATTTTTTTTTTAAAGCTGAAGGTTTCCTTGTAAAGCCTTTGTTTCTTGGATAGTTTTTACCACAAGTAAGGTGAAGACCACAACTGAAAACATATTTGTATCTGGTTTATATTTGTCCACAGAAAATAAAACCAGAAACATTTGTTTTAATCAACCCTTTAAAAGAAAAAAAAAAGATTTCAAAGGTACTACTTCTAAAGCAAGAAAAAGCAATCATCTTGTTGTCTTACAAATATTTAACACAGTATGCCAATATTATCATGACAGACACACAATGTAAATTAAGAATAGGAAATGCAACTGCTTTGTAAATTTTTTTGTTGTATAAAGAGATTAAGTCTGTAATTCCCTTCTTCTATAAAAACAGTTATTCTAATTTTTAACAAGTATATTCAATAGAGTAAGACTGTCTTCTCCTCATTGAAGTTAAAATACAACATGAACACTTACACATGTAAAGAACCATAAAATAATTTCACATGGTTTAATTAAAAAAAAAACCAAAAAACAACCAGAGAAAATCCCAGCTATTAGAGATGTCTGAAAAATCACATTAAAACAATCCACTTACTTTTCTGTCCTCAGTTTCTACACCAGAACTGCACTCTGCTTTAGTGTCCTGAAAGCACAAACAGAGAAGCCCATGTCACAAACACATTGACCAGCACTGAAGAACTGTTATTTTTATAGAGTTATTTGAATATACAATGTCTAGTATTGTGCCTTTAGGTGAAGTTCATTAAACTTTACTATAGGCATAAATTTAAAGACAGGGTTGAAAAAATACAAAAAAAAAAAAATCAATCCCCCCAAACCTATTTCAATTTGATGTAGCCAGCTCTCAGGAAAAAATACGATTTGTTAATATTAGTTTACTTTTTTGCTTCCATCTTGAGAAAAATATATTTCCTGCTCACTTTTTTTTTTTAATAAACAAATTATGGAAGCCGAAAGAAATATAAAGGTATGTTAAAAAGGAAAAACTGCTGAACCTTCTGTCTGTTATGAAGTGCTTTGTACCTGATAGATATTTTTGTTTGAATCTCATTGCAACGTGCAAGAACAGCAACACACCTGTTTATGATAAATATGAAAATGTGTGTGTGCACAGACTTTTACACGTGTGGATATCCTGGACATGTTTTCTTCAGGAGTGGAACAAATTATCTCAAACCTAATGACACCCAACACATGGTCCTTTTGTTCCTAAAGTATTTTGACTCATTGAACCTATGGATTTTTGTGCTCGTAATTGTTATCACAAAAATTACACTCCAAAAGGCATTTTTTGCTTCAGTCACCCTTTTAACAGCAAGTTACTACTGGGAACTGAGTAAGCCAAATACAATTCAAGTCACTAAACACTTGTAGACAAAGTGCCCTACTTATTTTCTTCTCAACTTGACTTTTCTAGTGAGGACATCCTTGGCAGCAAATTTTGCTTAACTATTGCAGCTTGAGAGATTTCTATTGGGAAAAGAATAACATATGGCTTAGAGACAATTTTGTGTGAAAAGCACTTCCTCAACCCCTCACCAAAGGTAGAACTACATCTAATCAGATTTCAGATTATTGGCTAGTTACTTGCACATAAATTCAAATGCTGACAGCAAAAAGAACTCCCATTTAAAATGAAAACAAATGTAAGATGAAGAATTTCTGTTTCTTCTACAGCATGTCTATTCATCTTAAATGAAGGACTGGTTTTACTTCAAAGCCAAAGACTCCCTACCTACACCAATGAAAGATTTAAAAAAATTAAATTGTTCAACCAAGTAAGATGAAGCAAGATTTCCTGGAAAAAGAAAATTTTAATTCAAAGCAAATTATATTAAAGATAGTTTCATAAGGCATACCAAGTTGTGTCACTTCCTAAGCAGCAAAAAACCATTTGTTATTCTAGCCAGGCTAATACATGAATACTCTTTCTATTCCATCACTTTTCCATGGGGAGCCAGACTGTAGTTTGGGGAATATAAAACTCAAAAATATTCTTTCAAATGTGCCCTACTGGCAGCCAGACAGTCTCTCCCCATGTCTCCCAGGAGGAGGAGAAGGAAATTCTCCCTCTGCCTACAGGCTCACTTCCTGAGCCTGTTTGGATATTTACACCTGCTTCTTTTTGGGGAGGGGAAAAAAGCTCAGCTTTTCAAAAGCCTCAAATGGAACAGAGACCTCAAATGGAACCCAGACCTCGCCTGGAACCCAGATCTCAAATGGAACAGAGACCTCAAATGGAACCCAGACCTCGCCTGGAACCCAGATCTCAAATGGAATAGAGACCTCAAATGGAATCCAGACCTCGCCTGGAAATGAGACCTCAAATGGAACCCAAACCTCAAATGGAACCCAGACCTCTCACCTGGCACCCTGACCTCAAATGAGACCTGGAACCCAAATCTCAAATGAGAAGATCTCAGACCTCACCTCACCTGGAAATGAACCCAGACCCAGATCTCAAACGAAACCCAGACCTCACCTGGAAATGAGACCTCAAAAGGAACCCAGACCTCAAATGGAGCTGAGATCTCGTCTGGCACCCAGACCAGCCCCAGGGAAAGTTTCAGGCTGAATGGCAAATTTCAGCATTTCTGCTCTGTGTTTTATCCCTGAACATTAGACAAGTATTTAATCCCCTAGAGTTTGGCTGTGTATCGAAAGATATGGAAAGTGAATTTTTACAAATGAACCACTGCATCTTTAGCAATGAAAGCCACATCTGCATGGGTTCAGGCTCACTGCAAGAATGTGTTATCTCTGAAATTATGTAGAGATGGATTTAAAAGAATTGCTGTATGTCTTTGAGACTAAACACCTGGATTCAGACTTCTGCACAAGGGCAAGATAAAAACCAGTTCATTTTCTGAAGGAATTAGTGCTTTAATTCTTTAAACCACTGAGGCTACTGACTTAATCAAATCTATGTTTAAATATAAATATTTGAGTATATGTCTACATCCTAGATATACCTCTTTTAAAGAAAAAATGTACACAGACCCTTAGCTTTAAAAATCATCAAAATGAATCATCTGTCAATCTCAGAGCAAGAAGGGAAGAAATGAGAATGTTCCTCTCTGGGAGACATCCGTGCCACTTTCTCTAAGTGCAAAATGACAAAGTGCTGTCACTTCCTATGTGTATTGCAAATTTCCCAGCTCTGCGAATTATTTGAGACGGAGAAGCACCATTGCTGAAAAGCAATTGTAAAATCCTAGAGATCTGAACAATGGATCAGGCACCTTCTTTAGTGTTGTTACATCACCAAAAAAAAAAGAATGAAAACTCAGAAAATACGTGGTTTTTTAAGAATTATTTTAGGTATTTTATATAATGATAGAAAACCTCACAGAATAGATGTATTCTATGGAAGTTTCATGGAAAAGATAGAATTAAAGAGAAAACCTTCTCATCCCTTTCAGTTTAAAACCAACACAAAATCTTTTTTCTCTAGGTGTCACTGCTTAACAGCCAATTAAATAACATTATTGCAAACACATTAAGAGCTCTATGTTTTATATAAATTGCCTTTTTGGTCTGTTTTGTTTGGTGGCAACAAGAGGGAAACAAAGCAAGGTTTTCTGCAGGACATTGGGAGCAATGCAGGTCAAGCACAAGTTCAAGGGCTGGGATTTTTCAAGTTTTGCACACTGGGGAACAAATCTACCACTCCATCAACAGTCATATAAAAATGTCACTGAACAAAACCACCACCAGTAGAAGAAATCTACCACCTTCATCAACAGTAGCACTTTAGAAATTTTAGTGAAGAGAGGGATGTGAAAGCTCTAGAAATAAAAAGTAGTTATTGGTAGTAGCATGGCCCTGAATGAGATTTTGGCTTTAGGACGCAGCAGAAACCTGCATACACTTTAGTTTACATATTTCTGTAATTGTACATTTAATTTCTCTCCTGGAATTGCAATCAGGAACAGAGAAATCACTATCCTGAGATATCCATGGGTGCTGCTAACACCCCACGCCCTGAGTGCCCTGAGCTTTATCACACACTGCAGTTTGCTCCCTCCCTGCCATCCCAACCCTAACCCCTTCCCCTGCTGCCCTGTCACCCCAACACAGGCTGCCAGAAACCTCCCAAACAACCACAAGAAAGCAGAAACTTTAGAAAAATAGCCTGAATTTCCAACGTATTTCCTTTCCTCATGTGAACACAAGGCACTGGGAAAGGCAAACAGAATTCCTGAGCACACACTGCCCTCCCGCAGCCCAGGGCAGCAAGGATGAGCCTCTGCACTTCCAACCACCCAATGCCTCCCCCGGTTCCTCTGTAATATCAAGGATGAGCGGTAGGTGGAAGCAAATAACCTTGTAAAACCCTGTTCAGCCAGCCGTGAAAGATAAACCCATTGCTGGTCAGGTGTTTTACACGCGTCCTTGGCATCCCAACAAATAATGGTTTTTTTTTCTTCACAGTACTGGCTCCCAGTTTCATGAAACAGCCAGTAGCTTAAAGGAGGTTTTCATCGTTTGGAACTTCTTTTTTTTATTTTATTTTTTAAATTTGTATAGCTGAAATGGACTCCTTTTAATGACTAAAGCATTTAAAAAGGTAACATGAACTTACACAAAATAAAAATGTATATACAAATATATATAATTAAATATATATATTTAATTATATATATCTGTATATATTTATAATGTATACATAAATATAATTTTATGTCTATATATAATAATTATATATATTGTATATATTGTCTATATATTTCTATATATACATATATAGAAATACATATACATACATATATATAATTTTAAAGTACACTGTAAAATTCTAGGTTATTGATTATTCTGGATATTTTTATTGACTATTAACTATCTCAAATCCCTGAATTATTGAGAAAAAAATACTTAATGTATTTCTCTATCCATTGACCATTATGTTTCATAATTGCTGCTAACAAACAGGCTGCCAGTAGAAGAATTCATTTGAATTTCATATTAGTTCTATTTCATCCATCCCAGAGAACAAATTAACCACACAGTAATACTTACTGAAGAAGAAAATAAATGAAAAATGAAACCTTAGAATGTGACATTCAAGTCCTCACGAAGTTTGTCCCCAGCAAGTCAGGCAGAAGCCTCATCAAATTAACAAACCAATTCAAGGATTTGAATGGCTTCAACAGTTGCAATGTCAAAGATGTAGGTGAGGAGCTTTATTTTGAAAGAAATAGCTTCATCTCTATTTACTAACATTTGTGGACCAAGAGGTTTGTGTGCACAAGCTCAAACCAGGAGAAAATTGGGCCACCTGCACCAATTTCTGATGCCTCAGGGCAGCCTTGGGGCACTTTGAGTGGAGTCAAAAAGGAAACAACCCATCCGAGCACAGATTTAAAACCCAATTCTCCAGGTTTTAGGGAGCTTTATCCCTTGTTTCTAGATAAAAGTAGACTGTAAGAGGAAGGTTTGCAAGACTTGGAAACTGAACTGACAAATTTTATAATAAAAAAATGACTGCTTACAAAAATACTGCTGTATTTTTAATACAGATTTGAAAGTACTGGTGTGTGTGTGTGCCCTCCCACACAGCCACCCACCGCCCGGCTGTGCCAGTGAGCACCCAGCTCTGCTTTCTGCTTTTCGCTTTCTGCTTTTTGCTTTCTGCTTTCTTCTGCTTCCACCCCATTGCTTATGCTCATTTTCAAGGCTATCAAGAGTTAATTTAATTTTTTTTTTTTTCCCCCAAGGAAAGCTTTGACTTTTTCCTAAATAAAGACTTGTTTGAGGGAACAGGTACTGCTGCTGGAGCTTTATGGACTGGAGTATATAAAACATTCCCACTCCTCTTCCTTTTCCTCCTCTCACCTTCAGGAGTCACTTGTCCTTTTCCCTAATGCTCTCAGAGATGCACAGGCACGTCTGCCCAGCCAGAATCCTCCTGCCTCTCACTCCCCTCCTCTCTCCAAACAGATGTTTCATTAGCCCAGCGATGCAAAGGTACCCGAGGGTAAAACCTCCACCTTTCTCCTCGGATCTCCCAAAACCGCGCACAAAATAGGCAGCATTTGAACAAGATACAGATGTCGTTTCAAGATGTGAATCAGTCATGTAGCACTATCAAGCTGTAAATATTGGCTTTTGAAGCCCAGATCAGGTTAAGACTTAATTTTGGGCTAGTAAATATTTAATTTTCAAAGCTGGCAACAGAAACTGCCATTTGGTAAAGCTGTCAGTTTAGACAGTACAAAACACTTAAGATTGCTAAATGCAACATCATTTTAACCTACAGGTCAAATCTGAAATTCCTTTTCTATGTGTCCCTCTACTTTCAAGGCTGAAAATTCACAGGAATTTCCAAAACTGTAAATTTTACCAGTTTTAAACTGTTAAAACTGGATTTTTAAACTATATTTTATTTATCTAATGAAATTGCCTTAGGTGTCAGGGAGACCAACAGCCACATAAATAGTCATATGTTTGAAATCACTGAAATCTAGGTGATATAGATATAGATATTCCTGATAAATAGGTATTCCTGATAAATCCAAGGAGCTGAGAAATCTGCTGGTGTGATTTCAGCACCGCCACACACTGTGTGAGCTGGGTACGGTGACAACTGGCAATATATATCCAGAGTACAGATGTAACTTTTAGAGAAAGAAACCCAATTTAACAGTTTATGTTTTCAAATTAACAGCAGCACAAGGGCACAGCACAGTTCCTGAAGGAATCTATATTTTTTTCAGTCAGGTTTCCTAAATGAAACAAGCACATAAAATTGCTTAATACCTCAGACACCTCAAAACCTTTAGCATATACATATAGTTTATATATATATATATATATATATATATATATATATATATATATATATAATAAACTTTGCTAAGTTTTGCCATATTTGACAGAGAAAGAAATAGAAGCTCAAAGACAGTCCTGTATTTTTTCATAAATGAGTGCCTGAGGAAAAGGAAGAACTTCACTTGCAAAGCCATGCCCTACTCAGCTGATCAAAGACCCCAAGGAGAGGTGAGGATGCTGAGAGGAGCAGGATTCACTCTGTGAAGTGAAGATGCTGAAGTGGCTGCCTGTGTTTACTGAGGGGCAATTGTGTGGGCACAGGGTATAAATCAATTACAAAACTACTTCGCTTAAGTCCAACTTTCACAGAATAAGTTCCTTCAAGACTGAAGAGGATTTTTGTTGAACTTTTAAATGGAGTTCAGTCATTTTGGGCCATGTAGTGACAAAAAGCATAAATTTTAAATCAAATAGCGATTTTTCCAGCATACAGAGTGACAGGACAGGAACTGTTTAATGACAGAAGATGTGTGATGACTGTAGAAGTGCCTTGGAAAATCAGGGCTCTGTAAAGATCTGTTTTCTCTTTGGTATTACACTACACTTTTGATTATCGCAACAAGTTGAGTTTCATGCTTTTATTATGTTTTCACAAAATATGGCTGTTTCTGTGCAGCAGAACAGTCGCATTCCCAAAAAGCTGGCTATATATTTACTATGCTTTCTTGAGTTAAAAAGTGAAGCAGAATTTCATATCGGTCTCAAGACTTCCCTTAATAAACAACCCACAAACTTTCTCACTTCTGCCTCGCTGAGGGGGAGTGAGTGGGGTTTTGCTGCCTACTGGGGTTAACCCACAGCCACCAGAAACTTAAAATGTTTCAGTTCCTTCCTATTCTCAAAAGTCACGAGTAGTCAGGCCACAAATTATCAGTGCTTCAAACACTGGAAATGATTTCAGCCTCCTGGCCCAGTGCTTTGTCATCCCACTAATAAGAATGCAGAAACAAAGGCAGGAGTGAGCGCTGCATCCAAAGGACTGCTCCTATCACAGCAAACTCAAAAGCAGCTCTGATGATGACAGCTATTGCTTCAACATCCAGGGGAAATAAAGAATTGGACTGGAGCCTCGGGCAGCAAGTTGATATAATTGAGCTTTGAGAAGTTTCCTTATCGACCAAGAGTCGGGTTTTTGTTCTTGTTGGCAAGGAGTGACTGAGATGGTATTTCTTCTTCCACGCCCAGTGTAGGGTAAACAAGCCCAGTTTGCTTTGAAACATCTGCCAAGCTGTGCTGCCACGAACCCTTTGCTTTCCCAAACACTTTCAGGAGCACGCAGCTAAAAAGACACTGGTCCCAGCAGAGCCAGTGTCCCACAGCCATTCCCCTGGCACACGGAGCAGCTCAGGCAGCCCTGCCAAGGAAAACACCCAAATGTCAGAGGCACAGCCGTGGTTCTGCTCCCAAATGCTCAGCTCTCAGCATCCCCAGCTCGTGCTCTGCTCCCAGGGCTGGGCTCACATCTTGGATTCCACTCAGGGTCTCAGCAGCCCATCCATGGACCTCTGCAGTCAGCAAACACACGGCGCACTGCTCCTCCTGCACCTTTGCCTGGCTGCTTCCCCCAGAGAGATGCCTTGCCCTCTACAGCAGCACCAAAGTGATGAGCAAAGCACCGCTGAACACAAACAGCCCTGGCAGCTTCTTGCAAAGGCACAGCTCCATCTCAAGAGATGTAGAGATTGTCACTGTCATATTTTCTGAAAAATCCCTTCGCCAGGATTGCTTCTCCTGGGAAGATGAGAAGCCTCAGAGAAAAAACAATATTATCTCATTTGCTTCTCCCTGTTTTGCTGCTTTGGAATGTGGCTGGAGATTGTTTACCTACAGGTGCATGTTTGATTGGTTTCATGTGAATTGCTTTTAATTAATGACCAATCACCATCAGCTGTGTCAGACTCTGAGGAGTCCGTCACGAGTTTTTCATTATCATTCTTTCTAAGCTTTCTGTCTGTATCCTTTCTCTATTTTTCAGTATAGTTTTAGTGTAACATTGTTTAATATAATATAATATGATATGATATTACATTATAATATAATATTATGTTGTATTGTAATATATTATGTTATGTTATGTTATGTTATGTTATGTTATGTTATGTTATGTTATATTATATTATATTATATTATATATCAGCCTTCTAATAACATGGAGTCAGACTCATCTCTCACCTCATCCTGGGGACCCTGCAATACCACATAGAGATGCTCAAGAGATGCAGAAAAAACCAAACAAAACCAAAACCAACCTCCCCCATCAAACAAACCATTAAACCACATGGCCCCTTCACGCCCCTAAACCCCTTCCTTCAATTGTGCACATAGATTTTGTGGTTTTGTGTATAGATCCATGTGCACTGAGGAATTAGCCTTCTTTTTTAAATAAGGAATATTGATTCCTTAGTTGTAAATACTTTTACTTAGTAGTAAATACTTTTAAATGCCTAATAAACCAATGCAGTATTTTTAATTGGAGTGCAGATAGTAAATATCTCTGTGGAGTACTGTGCAGTGTGTGAGGACATTTCAGTATATAACTGAAATAGAACAGTTCCTGCATTTTCTTTCTAACTGATTTCACTGTATATTCAGATGGGCAAATGTTTTTCCCACATAATGTGTATGAAAGATGAATGCAAACATGAGCTATGGCATTTGGGAGACAGAGGTGCCAGGTAATCTTAAAGCAGCATAACAAGAAGTTAATAAAAAGATTTGAATCAACAAAAAAAATTAAGAAAACCAGTTTCCTCATCCTTTTCTTAAACTAGCAGAGAAATGAAAGGGGAAAAGTAGCCATCAAAATGCATTTTTAATCTTTATTAGTCTCATCATTTGCAATTTCTCATTCACCACACATCTTAAATCATCTATTCCCAGCAGAAAAATCCAGTAGGAATAAAGCATCAAGCATCACAGTGTTGACTTTTAGGAGCTGTGCAGGACTAAATCCTCCAGAGTAGCTCTACAGCCCTCACTGTCCCTCCTGTCTAAACACAAAGCTGCTGTACTGAAAGGCACCAGCCATGAGCTGAGCCCCAGGACTGAGGCTGCAGGCTCTGGATCATCCAACGGGGGTAAGGACTCATCTCCTGAGCAGGGAAAGGGCTCAATCACCTGAGCAGGGCAAGGACTGATTTACCTGAGCAGGGTAAGGGCTGATTTACCTGGGCAAGGTAAGGGCTGATTTACCTGAACAGGGTAATTACTGACTTACCTGAGCAGGGCAAGGGCTCCTTTACCTGAGCAGGGTAATTACTGATTTACCTGAGCAGGGCAAGGGCTCCTTTGCCATTATATTACCAGATTTCATCTCACTAACTCATCCATTCTTGTTGGGGAAGGTGAAACAGGAAAGCCTTATAAATGTGATTGCCTGGCAAAAGATTTTGAGAATATGGAAACTATAAGTGAGATTGAAATGAAAGCAAGCTTTGAGATCCCTCAGCTCCTGAACAACTGGAAAACAATGGTGTGGCCGGCTGAAGGTGATCCCCTATTGATGGAACAACACCCTCTGCTTGCAGACAGGCCCAAGGGTCAGAGCAGACCCTGCAGCTTGGCAGAAGGGGCCCAAAGAGGAGTTCATAGGGTTTAAAATGTAACACAGGATGGTAATGTAATGATTCTTATAGGCTGTATGTAAATGCTATAGGATTTGTGTCTTGTACTAGATTGGTTAGTGAGAATTAGAATATCCAGCACAGAAGATGATTTATTGTATTGGAACGGGAACTTCTCTCTCTTAGCTCTTACCTCTTGTCTCTTACCTCTTGCCTTTTACTCTCTTACCCCTTTTACTCCCTTACTCTCTCACTCTCTCATCCTCTCTCCCCCTGTCTTCTCTCAGTCCCACTCTGAGCTGTGTTTGGCAGCTCCCAGCAGGGCCCTGCACTTGGCCCTTTGCAATAAACCCCAAATTCCATGACCTGGCTGCAGAGATCTCTCATTTCCATCCATCCCAACCCTCCTGCCCCCAATGCTCTGACACATTCTGTTTCAGAAACTCCTCCTCTTTTTGGCCTCTGAAATATCTCATGGCAAACCCAAGTGCCATTACATAAAATATCATATTGGAAAACACACCCTTTTGTTTGGTTTGAGTTTGTTCATCAGCAGTTGATTGGACGTCAACGGTTTGTTCCACCAGTGAAATTTGAATAACTAGAGCAGTATTTAAAATGCATCAGAGGTTTCTCTCAAATGTTAGAATTCACACCAATACATTTCTCTCAATCCTAAGGAGAATCCTTCATCCTCAATCCTGTAACCTTCAACTATTTGACACTTGATAAAATGTGGATGTTCCAGTTTAATTAATGAAGTAGGCAATGTGTTGACCCAGGAAAAAGATTGCCATACTTATTTCAAAATTCCATTTAAAAGATTATCTCACCAAATCTGATGGCATTGCTTCAAAAAAAAAAAAATCTGTACAAAATGAAGAATTTCATATTAAGAGATGCCAATTCAGCATGGCCAAAAGAATCTGAGGGATAAATTTACATCAGAGATGTGATCACCCCCACATCACATTTTCTCTCTATTCTTTCTATATTACAGGCTAAAATACACAAGTGTGTGCTTTTGATAAAGTTTTTCTTCCAGTTCAATCAAGTTACCCAAGCATGAATACGGGATTGTATCTAAGCTGCACAATTTAAAACAAAGTAAAATGGTGACAGGAGATCAATTTCAAAGCTAAAAAACTGATTACATAAAGGCCATTTTTGATGGAGCACAAATGGCACTGTTCCTGAACTCAGAACATTGCTTTGGTGAATTATTTTCACTCCTTGGTAAGTATAACTGCACACATTTCCCTTAAACTAGAAAGTTGTTAGAGTCACATTAGAGCAGAAAAATGTATTTCTCCCTCTTTCTCTATAAACCAGGTTAACACACTTTTTATTTGATCTGATAAATTTTCTAAATTACTTTTTGGCAAGACCAATTCAGAATTTATGATCCTAATATACTGATACTTTTTTCCTTAAAGACAGAACACAAATCCTAAACCTTAGAGGGGGAAAAAAAATCCACAACTTCTTCATGAAACCTGAATTTTAGCAGCTTCTGCTCTTAATTCTACTATAATTTACCCCAAGATGGGCCTAGAGAACAGAGGCTGACAGGTGATATATGCTTCCTATTTTGCTGTTCATATAACCATTAACAATAACTGCAATAGAGCACATGAATGATAACAACCAGACACTCACTGAAGTGGAAAATCCAATATTCTTTGCCAAGGTGAAGGGGGGTAGGAGTGGATCTATTAAAATAATTGTGCCTCAACTAATATGTAGTACATCACCTCAGTAAACAATGTGCCGGTAAAGTGGTTTCTTATTCCTTATCAGTTTTGGGGATTTTACTGGGGTGGTGGTGGTAGCAGTAGTGGCAATAATAATAACAATAATAAAATAATAATTTATGAGAATGAGTGAGAAGTATTGCTGTTATAATGCAAACAGGCTGATTTTTTTTTTTTTTTTATCAAGAACATCAGGCTCTGTAAAAAAAGTAACGAACAAACAAAAAACCCAAAAAATAAAACAAAACAAACAAAACTGCCAAAGAAACAAACAAAAAACTCCCCCGCAAAAAAAAAAAACAAAAAAAAAAAAAAAACCCCAAAATAAAACAAAAAAAAAGCGACCAAAAACAAGGAAAAAACCCCAAAACAAAACAAATTACAACCTGAATTTTTCTTAGATGGATTTCTGCAATTTAACCAGCCTCAGATTTCATTTATACAATTGCATCAAATGACAAACTCTGCGAACAGCTATGCTTCCTAAACTTTGCATTTCTTGCTGTTGAGGCAAATTCCAGGGGTGTCATTATCAGTAAAACTGAAATGACAACAAGAGCTCCATCTCATATGGTGCCACCAGTGTATTCCAAGAGGAAATGGAGATTCCACGGCAGAGCTGGGTTATTTTATCACAGGGGTCACTGCCAGGTGCTGAACTCAGTGCTGGTCCAAGACTCCAGGAATTAATGTGATAGTGTGTCATACATGTGATTAAGGTCCAGACTCCTTGCTACAGTAAGGCCAAGGGTTTAAATTTTATCCCCAAAAGCAAAGAACAGTATTTTTTAAAACATATTTAAACTCAGTGTTTTAAAAGAGCCAGTGGTATTTTTATAAATTCATTCAGAGCAGCACTAAGGCACTCAGGCAGGGCCATGCATCCACCAAGTGAAAACACAAGTAAAATATCCTCTGGAAGAGAACCATCATATTCACTCTTCTGAAGCAAGAAGAAAAATACTCTTATGTTTTATCCTAGCTGAACAGGAATGAAAGAATTACAATAATATCTTCCACTAAAACAGAGCTGCTGTTCTGTAAAACATGTACCCTTAAACACAAACATAATTAACTGCTTTTCAGCACTCACTGAAGCCTGAAAGGGTCCTAAAATCCCTTTAAGTGGATAGAATGAAGCATATTTTCATCAAAATTGAAAATATTAAATGAATTTGTAAGGTAATTTGTTAGAAATTCTGGTTTTTAGAAGGATTAAAGGTGCATTAGTACAAAATTAGGAAAAGAGGATTTTTTTAGTCACTGTTTTTAAAAGTCTTGCTTCCCATTTTGTGTTTCAACATATGACAGTTTTGTTTATAAAAGCTGTCCTTAAAACATCTGAGTCACACAAGCTCCCTCTTCCACAATCCATTATTTCATAAAAGAAATGCCATAAATGCAAAAGTAAAAATAGCATCAGCAAGTTGTTAGGGCGAGCAATGTTCACTGAAGGAATCCTGATAAAGAGAGTTATTTCCCTTTGGAATCCCTGGAATGATGTGGAGTTGCAGTCAGAGCTGGTGAAAACTGCCTCAAAACTGATCAATAATAAAGAACTTTGAGGTAAATTAATCTGAGAACTGCTACCACTTTTGTTTCCTTGCTTCTGTAGATTTAAATTCCCACCAAATAGAAAGTACTCCTAGTTAATTTTTCACTGCTTAAACTGATTAACCATGCCATTTCATCATTCCTTCTAACAGGTTCAAAAGAACACCTAAACCTGTGGCTAAGTTTACAGCAAAAACATTGAGTAT
The DNA here is from genome assembly GCA_024865655.1 of Emberiza elegans. Classification (NCBI taxonomy): domain Eukaryota; kingdom Metazoa; phylum Chordata; class Aves; order Passeriformes; family Fringillidae; genus Emberiza; species Emberiza elegans. The sequence goes on along the minus strand of JALJVW010000197.1, from coordinate 3,837,624 downwards.
TGTCCTTTTACACTGGAATCACTCTTACTGAGCCTCATGATATTCATGATATTAATGATGTAGTCAGAAAAACACATTCCACAAAATTATGTGACAATAATCAAAGGATAATATTGAGTAAACCCCATCAGATATTCACTAACAACGCTTTGGTTTTTTGCTCATCAGGCTGGAAAAATCCATTTCTTAACGGGGTATAATGATCCAGTAAAGCCAAGGTGAAGGTGATGCTCAGGAGATCTAAAGAAGCTGCAGAAGAGCAGAGCCAGGGCAGGGTTTGGCACCAGACGAGCCCTGAGATTCTGCAGCAGAGCTGCTCCACTCAACATTGTCTCTGCTGGCCCGTCCATGGTGCAAACATCTCACGTGTAATTAATGGATAAATGTTCAAAACGCCCTCTCAGCCCGTATCAGAGTCATGCCAGGCTCTGGAGGACCAGGCAGCAGAGGAAGGACAGGGATGTCTCCTGTCCTCAGAGCTCCTGCAGCGCTGAGGGGACAAAACAACAACAAGAGAGCAGAATTGCAGAATTATCTCCCCAAACGTGCATGTCCTCTGAAGGCTCCAGCTAACTGTACTTTACGTAATTCCCATCTGGCACCCTCAAAAGCAAAAATAACAGAATTCTCAGATGCCATTCGTGGCAAATACTTTATCAGCCACTGTCTGCTGCTTGTCAGGAATTTCAATGTGCAAGGGGAGCTCCAGCAGTTTCTGATCAGCAGGCTGATTTCTTCATAGGTGAAACTAATTAAGATCGTAAATCATATTTTAGAGTCTAAATTTGACTAGGAAATTATAATGGGTAATTCATCCTCAATTCTGTAAAGGTAGAAGAACTTGCTCTAACATTTAGAATATGCAAACCAAATATTTAAACAATACAGGGTAGAAGGAGACAACTAGGGCACTAAGAGTGCTAATAGCTGTCTGTATTTCAACAGAGGCAGCAATTCTGATACCCTGAATATGGAGCACTCAGGGTTTGTGGCTGTGGGCCAAAATCACAGCACTGGACAGTGACAGAGGAGGTCTCTGTAGCCCAACACCTTTCCCAGTCTGAATTCTGATTGCTCCAAGTTTGTCGAGTACATTCCATAGAACTGAACTCGCACAAAAAGCAATCAAAAATCTGATCAGGATTTCTGACAGCTGAAAAAAAAAAAACCACTGTAAAACTGCATTTGTGTTTGTGAAACTCCCAAATAATCAAAAACAGAGTAAAAGCTCAGAGAGGCACTAAACAGCCTTAAGCCTGAAACTGCTACAGGGCTTTAGGGTGAGGTTTCCATGCCCACCCACAGGAATTTCCCATTTCCCACAGGAATTTCAGCCACCCCAGCACCATTTCACCCAGGCTCTCAGCTCTGTACCCTACAAAGCAGCAGCTCCTGTTCTAGCCACCTTGTTTCTTTGCACATGGTTTTCTGACCAAAAAAAGGACTATAAGGCTTTTCAACAAGATGAAATAACAATTCTTCATTGCAAAAATGGTAATCACAATGGCTACTGAAGTCATCTCCCTTTGCCACAGCACCCAGACAATGCTGCCTCTTTGTGGATGTTTCAAACCTTTAGAAAATATAAGAGCTTATGTATATTTAACTTTCTTTTGCTCTCATTTCTGATTTAGATGCCTGAAAAAAGAGATTGCAATCCATGTTTGTAGGCATTGAACATTACAATGATGAAAAATGAGTTAATTTGTGCGTTAGTAAATCACTGAGTTCAGTTTTTGTAGGTTCTTTTATTTTACCCACAAGTCAGTTGCAGGCTTATTAATGACCACAGAAAACACACTGAATAAAAAGCCATGGATATGACACAAATATAAATGTTTCAAGGAAAAATTACAATCTAAAACACTACAATCTAAAACACTACTACAATCTTGGAAAATTACAATCTAAAACACTAAAAAGAAGTATTTTTTAAATCTACTTTAGAATAGGTCATATGTTTACATCTTCCACTGAAATTTTGGCAACCATGACCCTGTGATGATACCTTAGTTAACTGCTGTGGAATTTTTACAAATACACACTTCAAAAGAGAAATAATTTCTTTAAAACTAGGAAAAATATTTCCAACTCCACATCCAGCAACACCAGGTAGGTTCAAGCCTAGAGAGAGCAAGTAAACTTGAATAAAAGTGGTTCAGGAAATGGTATTTTGGCAGATTGAGAAAACTGGCATTTGCAAATGGCATGGTCTCCTGGTGATAACACCCAAAGCCCCTGAGCTGAGATGCAGAACTGGGTGTGCTCACCCACGAGAGGAGTGGTCCCAGTGTGCACACAGGCCTGATCGGGGCTCAAGGCAGGAAAACAAACATTAGAGTCATAACAGTGGAGTTTCAAAGCTGTTTTTTATTGCAATAGAGAAAAAGGAGGGAAAAGCAAGATAGCCTGGTTTATGTTTGGACAGGGAAATTGTCAGTTGAGAGGAGGAGATAAGAGAAAGCCCTGTAGAGAATTGTATAAACTGGGATCCCTACAAGCTTAAGATAGGCTGGGGGAGATGGGAAAACAGGGCTGCTGGCTGAGAGTGATAACCTAAAACCAGAGCTGCTCCCATGTTCTTCAAAAGAAGCACTTTTAATAAGAAAGAAATCCCAGCAATGCCATTCCTTTCATCTCCCCCTGCTGTCATGGTGCACTAACCATGGAACGAGAGACCCTCCAAGGCCATGCTCCAAAGGCTCACATTGCAAATACCACCCTGAACAACCACAGAGACAAGCAAAAGGAGGGAAATTAACTCAGAAAATTAATAATAATAATAGTTATAATAATAAAGGTCCCTTTCCTTGGTTAGTGAAGCTTCTCCACAGTCCTGGCTTACCCTGGGAGCTCTTTTTTCACCCTGCCTGGTCACTTGGTGAGAGGCAGAGCTGACAGCAGACCTGCATTTCCTGGGGGAGAATGAAATGAGCACCAACTTCAGCAGCACACATTCCCAGGTGTGCAGCTCCCAGCTGGAGCAAAAACAAAACCTCAGATGTTTAAATATCTGAGCATCTGTGAGGCCCCAGGACTCCCGGAGGTCCCTCAGCTACCAAAACTGCACCCAGAGGTCTGGTTGTTCAATAACACAGCTTTGGGCAACTGATGGCACAGCAAGGAAATAGATTTGACCAACTCTCTTGAGAAATTATACAGAAATTCCCACATATTGCAAAGATTTCAGTGTAAGGGCTGGGAAGGAAGGCTTATAATCAGACAAACTGGTTCCAAGGAGATGACAAAAGGTGACAAGGACATCTGTAACTCCCAGGCTGAGAGGGACACAGCTCTCCAGCAGCACAGAAGCCCAAGAACACCTCTCTGGTACTACAGAACAAGAAAAACTGAACACTGGAAAGAATTCAGTGCAACTGGGAACTCTCCAGCTATTCCAGAGTGTGACTGTGCTCACAGGGGTTTTCGGATGAGGGAGGAGATGAGGATCTGACTCCATGTTTCAGAAGGCTTGGTTTATTATTTTATGATATATTACATTAAAACTATACTAAAAGAATAGAAGAAAAGGTTTCATCAGAAGGCTGGCTAAGAATAGAAAGGAAAGAATGATAACAAAGGCAGCTGTCCCAGACTCTCTGTCTGAGCCAGCTGGACTGTGATTGGCCATTAATTAGAAACAACCAACATGAGACCAATCCCAGATGCACCTGTTGCATTCCACAGCAGCAGATAACCATTGTTTACATTTTGTTCCTGAGGCCTCTCAGCTTCTCCGGAGGAAAAAGTCCTAAGGAAAGGATTTTCATGAAAAGGTGTCTGTGACACCAGAGCTCTCTCAGGGATGCTCCTGAACGCTGCAGATACGCACAAAATCCTTATCTCCATCAGCCCTGGTGCTCTGCTCTGCCTGGGATGGACAAAGCTCCCCCTCCAACAGCTTCTCTGGGGGCAGTGATTTTGCTAAAATGCATTCCCCAGGTGAGAAGGGCTCCCCAGTCAGTAAAAGGTGAGAACAACCCAGTCCCTAACACAGCCCAGCGCCCGGTGCTTGCTGCAGCTGGGCTTGCTCCAAGCCAGAGGCACTCGGGGTAAATCTTCCAGAGGACAAACAAGTCAGCCAGAAAATAACTTACAGCAGCTCTGTGGCCACAGTCACCCTCTACACGTGGAAAATAGTCAAACAGGAGAGAACTAAATTAGCTGTAATTTGAAATAGGATGTGAATAATATCTCTAAGGTCTTTTATTTCAAGGAGAAACATTTCAGAAAATTTTAGTGGGTACATTTTCAACAAACCTCAGTGTGGTGCATTAAAAAGGCACAGGGAAAGGTAAAAATGCAGTACACACTGAGCACCCACCACAGTATTTGAATTAGGGAATATCATTATCATTATCATTATTAATATTATTATCATATTATATTATATTATTCTATTAGATTATTATTTTATTAGATTATTATATATAATATATTATATTATATATCATTATATTATTATATATTGCTGTTAATAACAACAACACAACAACAACAATAATAATAATAGTAATAATAGTAATAATATTAGTAATAATAATAATAATAGTAATAATAATAATAATAATAATAATAATAATAATAATAATAATAATAATAATAATAATAATAATAATAATAATAGTAGTTGGAATTTATTGAATTTGGGAACATGTCCAGAGCAATGCAGAGCAAAGGTATGCTTCCAGAAAACAGCCCTGTTTCCTCAGTCACTGTTGTTTTTTTAAATTGTGCATTCATATTTTGCAGCAAAAGCAACAGCTGCTTCTGATTACTCCCATGAGAAGCAGTTTCCTAAAATTAATTCTACTTAAACCCAAAAGACATAACTGATCCATTAATGCAACTTGTGCTGGAGTCATTAATATTTCAAGTGCGAGCACAGAACTGAGAGATAAGAGCACAGAGCCGAGCTGGAAATGGATGTGTCACACACTCTAAAAAATAATAATGTTGGATTTGTAGAGCAATGAAAACGCAGAGGAAACCCTATGAAAAAGTGGATGTTTATCTGCTCTTGTGTTTATAACTCCTGTGACTCCTTGGCCACAGCCCCAAGCACGCAGGGAGAGGCGTTCACTGTGCCCGGCTGAGCTCTCCCTCTGCTCGGCCATAAATGAGCTGGGGCTGGCACCAGGGCACCTTGCTGCTGCTGCTCCTGCAAATTCAGAGCAGCAGGTTGCTCTCAGGAATGTTTTCTAGCTGTAGATACAACTGTGTGGAAAAAAAAAATAATTCCTGAAAGGTATTTGGATATTTAGAGGCATGGAAAGAAGTTGTGCCTAGCAATGAGGCTGGGTGGAGCACGTGGTGAGAAAAAAGACAAGCATTTCTCTCACTATCTGGGGAACAAACAGGCCTTGAAATACAACTGAGAATTTTTAAATAATTTAAAAGAAATCATTCATTTGATACTTAAGTTCAGGTGAAGAATATTTTAATTCTAAAAGAAGACATTGCACCAGTGAGGATGAATTAAACCCCCATCTATTCATCAAGTATATACATCAATTTTAAAGTCATTGCTCAACTTTCACAGCTTAAATTATTTGAGAAGCTTGTTTATTGTCCTGTACAGCAAAATTAATATATGACCTTATTTAAACAGCAAAGAGAAAGTCACATTTCATGAGGTTTTTTTTTATTCAAATAGTAAATGAATTCAGCACATAAAAGTACAGTGCCATTGAACGTGTTATTATACCATGCAAACCTGCAAATATAAACCAGTCATAAACTCTAAAACAATCATATGCTAAAAAAAGGAATCTAACTGCTTGTTACAACTCTAGTTAAGTTTTTTACATTAAATTAACCCCCAAGATTTTATAGGTTTTAACTTCTTTTTCTCACTGGCCTTTCTCTAGAAAAGAACATAAAAAGTAGGGATTCAAAACAAGTTTAAACTAAGAAAATAACTGAATACAAATTCAGTTTGCTGATACAATTGTGTATATTCTGAGCCCTTGTTAGTGTGATAAGACAACATTAACATTTTTCACTGTCCCAAATTATTGAAAGACTGAGTCTAATTTTTTTCTACTTCATGTCTCATTAAAGTTCATGTCTCATAAAATGTTCTCAGTCTTTTAGTAGCTTAATAAAATATTTAGGTATCTTCTCATTAGCAAGAAGATGAGTATAAAAAGGTACCTGCCAGAATGCTAATCTGGAGATATCCCAGCTAAAAACTTATTTTTCCTTGCAGAGAACAATAACCTTCTTTCTGGGCTAACAAAACTGCATCTGCAAAAGCAATGGCAAAGAGGTCAGAGTCTGTTCCAAAGCAGTCACTCCCACCAAAAGTCATCCTTTTCCCTTGGAATATCAAGACCCAAAAGTATGTGACTGCTCAGAGCAAAAGCAGATTAAACTAAAGGCAAAATGTACTCTCATTTGAAAATGAAAAATATTAGGTATATGCTCAACTAAGACAATGATGGACTCGTGTATTTTACCCTAAATTTAGAGCACATGAACATTCAAAAAGGTCTAGGAATTTGCTTTAGGAACTACGCTAGTCTTCAAAACATAATGCAAAAGCAATATTAATTACACAAAATCAGCATATGCTGCAGTTTTCCTTTTGTTTTGCCATGAAACCTTTCAGAATGGAGCTCCCATTTCTTAAACATAACAGAGCTGCATCAGGAGAAAAAGTATTGATCATTTAAAAGCAGCAAGAGTTTTCTAGGGATTGTTTTTGTGCAGATGCACTCCAACTGTTGCATCTATTGTAAGAGCTATTCTAGAAACTCAGATCAGTATCAGATGTTTTGTGGAAGGCTTGATGAGGACTTTTCCAGTGGCTTTTTGGTGGCTGGCACCAGAGTCACTTTGAAAACACCTCGGTGGGAGCTCTCAGCTCTCCCTGGACTCCTGCCAGTTAAGGCATCCCAGAGCCCAAAATCTGCTTCTGATCAAGGCTGGAAGGACAGCCCTGGAAGGAGGAGAGGGAGACACTTCCATCAGAACAATGAACTGCAAATTGAAAACACAAAACTTTTCTGGCATTCTAAAGGAATACACTCAAATCCTTGATGTACCTGATTCATGCACTGTATGAATCAGTCTGTGAACTCATACACTTCAATCTCCTGCATCCAAAATCAAGGCTAGATTTCTCTGGTGATAGTAATTTTTTGTTAATTTGGGTTTATAAAAAAAAAATATTTTAAAAGGTTTGCTTGAACTGATATGATAAAAATATGTAGGTTTTACATGAATGAGAAGATTACTTATAGTCATGTTTAATTCAGTAGCTTAATGTAAATATTAAGGAAAAGTAGTCTGAAGCAAAAAAGGGAATTAATTTAATTGTAATAACACTTCTCTTTTGTACAAAAGATTAGTCACAAAGGCAGTCAAAGTCAGAGGGACGGAAATGCAAATGCATCATTTACAGCTGAACACTGGATTTTGCTCATTTGCAGAGCACTCCTGTTTACATTTCTAATCCAAGAAAAAGAAATAAATTATTTACAAATTGCCAAAAGCCCTGGAAAGTAATCTGTGCTGGCAGCGAAGCCAAGATGATGAGCAGGGCCGAGTTCCAGCAGCAGCTCAAGCCCCTATCAGACCTGCCAGAGGGATGGGTGCCCTGCAGGACCAGGGAAACAGAGATGGAAATAAAGGCAAAGAACGCCCCCAACTCCACAAAGGTCCTGAAACAATTCCCAGGTCACTCTGGGGTAGTTAAGGAATGATCAGCACTAATCCCAGTCCTTCCCCAGCAGAGTGTGATTCATGTTCAGCCAACCCCATTTCCATCCACAACCCCTGCCACTAATCCCATCAAGGGGATTCTTTTGTTGGGTTTTTTGGGTTTTTTTTTTTTTAAATTCCATCTCTCACCGGCTCAGATAGCAGAATCAAATACTGAATAATATATTCAATGAGTTACTTAATTAGCTGGGTGAAGGTGAAACAGAAACAGCTGAGTCAAATAATGAGATGTCAAGAGCAGCGGCTCAGACCAAGGAGGGATTTGGAAGAATTCTTCCTGCCAGAAAAGGAAACACAGTACTTTTCCAACACAGAATACTGAGGGATGTCCTCTTTCCATTCCAGTCCTTCCAAAAATACCAGCTGGGGGGGAAAATACCAAAGTGAACTGACAAAAGCAAGGAGAGCAAAAATCACTCACATTACAGCAAGCATCATTAAATAAGTCATAGGCAATTAACAAGTTTGAAACAAAGCAAAAAAAACCAAACAAACAAAAACACAAACAACAACAAAACAAACAAACCAGAACATTTTCTAGAAAAGTTAAGAAGAGAACACAAAAGGGCTGTAATGTAGGATGATGATCAAGCAAGTAGCTTTATCCTCATTTAAGAAGAGGCTTTCTTCTCCCATATATTAAATAGCTAAACAAAAATTTCACTGCTCTATTAATTAAATCTATTTCATTCTCCCCACTGCAATTCAGAGTCAGAGCAAGTCTGTTTTTCTGCCCTTAGCATTAGCTGAGGGCTCTTGTAATCAGACAAAATTGCAGTCAAAACTAGCTAATAAATCCTTGCTTTATTTCTGTGTTTGGACAAGCAGCTGGATTTATCCCTGCCCTGCAGTCTCCAAGGGATGATTCTGCCAGTATAAAGGAGCATAACATTACATTTTGGCCCATGCAGGTTTCCAGGGGACTCTGCCAGAGACCCTGGGTACTGGCAGGAATTCAAAGCACTTATTTCCAATGGAGCTGAACAGAGAGACTGTACTTATTTAGAAAAATAATAAGGTTTTAAAAACTGTCATTGTCACAGAATCGTGAGTTGCAACTCAAAACAAACATGTGGTCCTCAAAGCCCAACTGGAAACCTGCAAGATAAACTGAGAAGGAGGTTTTCCCTAACTCCTCCTCACAACAAAACAAGCTATGTAGTAATTGTCATATTTTTAATTTTCACTACATCCATTTTTTCCAGCCAATATTGGCTTATCCCTGCACTATCCTGAATAAATTAGTGCCTGTCTATCAGTCATCCTTGCCAAGAGAAACTTCACAGTAAAAGTAAGCAAAAGTGAGAAAAAAAAAAATAGAGAGGTGTAAACAGAATTGAAGGTGTGTCATGGGAGATGGGATCCAGCAAATCAGGCAAGGCAGAAGCCAGTCAAAGAGTTGTTTAAAAACCCCAGGAGAAGCAGGATATCTCTTACTATTGTGAACACCCAGACTGGTGTTCCACCAGCCCTACAACAACTTTACTCAGCCAGAGTAAGGAATAATCCCCTGGCAGCAGGTCATCCCATCACTGAAGGGAGCAGCTGGGAGAATGGGACTTGTCTGCAATGAAAATTCTACAGCATCACAAATCCAGCCCTTCTGAGTTTCTTCAGTCTGATTCTCCCACTCTGCACCCACACAGAGGTCTCACTTTCAAAAATATACTAAATTTGCTTTTTTTGTTGTTGTTTTTTTCTTCTCCCATTAAATGCATCAGAAATATTCAAGTATCTTTATCCTGAAAAGCTTAACTCATCTATTCCACTATGAAACATTCCATCAACTCTCCAGATTGCCAGGCTAGCAGAACAGGCCATGGGACCTTGTGGCATCAGAGTCTTGTTCTAGTGGGAAATACTTCCAGAAAAAAGAACCAACTTCATGAACACAACCTGCGTGCATTATCTGCATTGCAGCCACAGGATGGGTCATCACATACAAATACTCAATATAAATGTAATACAATTATATTGTTATAAATATAACTATAAATGTAAACCAAATTGTTTCACCTTCCAAAATGCAGGAATAGAAGAACAGTTCTCAGCATGTAGTAGAATTTGGATTTAATCTTTTTTTCTTCCTCATTTATGGGTTATTTATGCTAAGAAATTTAGGATTTACTTCCAAGTCTTAAATTACTAAAAATCTCAGAAACAGCCATCTTAAAATATTGGAACTCGGAACATGTTGTACTTCAGAGCTGAATTTCTTTTTCTCTCACATTCATACTGGGTATCTATAAATGTCTAAAAACTAAAACTGTTGCCTTAATAGATCTGCCTTTAATGAGCCACACAATTGATCCAGATAATTGATAATGCAGCACTGCTTTGGAGAGTCTCAGCAGCCTCATCCTTAGGATTCCCAGATAGCAGGGCAAACAGCAGGCACCTTGAAATTTCAAACATGTGGCACAAAATTTAGGGGGGAAAAACAAAATTGCAGAGTTGCAAAAGGAGTAAAAAAATATTATTTACTGCAAAAAGCAGTAACATTGGCAGGCACCATGTTAGAAGCTGAGCACTAAAATTCAGATTTTAACATCGCTCCAAAGGACCGCATAATTTTATTAGAAAAAATAAAGAGCATTTCATATGAAGGACAGCATAATGGTGAATTTTGGGGGTTCTTTTTTGTCTCCTCCTTAAAAACAAGAACATTCCCAGCTGCAGTGTGCAGCTGGCTGGAAGAGCCCTGCCAGGGGAACATTTCCTTGCTCCTGCAATCACTGTAAGGACATGAAGTTGTGTTTCTTAATTGATGGTGTCAAGCTCTGCAAAACCATTCCCACATATGCAGACCCAAAAATGGGGTGGTGAATACAGTGAAAGTATTGCATACTGTAGCCTTCAGGCTTAAAGAAAATGACTTTTGATTAGGCTCATAAATTACTGAACATGTGGCTGCAGCAGTTGTCAGGAGTTATCAGATAACACAAACTTTACATGGAATCAGAACTAATTCCTGCACAGTGCTACTGCTGTAAAGGCTGCAACAACAATGGCAGACATATCATTAAATGGGCAAACCTAGAAATATAATTAAATTAACTGATAATCATCTCTCTTCTTCTATCCAGACTCTAATTTAATGCACTTGCAAATGTAATGAGGTTCACTGAATTGAAAAATACTGTGGAAATAACAGAAACAAGATTAAATTAATTGCACGACATACTGATAAGAAAGCTTGCCTCAAATTATGTGAAGCACATTTCTAAAAGCCATTAAAAGGCCAGTCACATATCATGCACCTTGATGACAAATAACACATTTAAATTATTTTTTTACTAACTGGAATATCCGTTGTGTTTCCTAGAACCATGTGCTAATTGGTTGGCGCTCTCTCATCTTCAGGTAAATAAACATGTGAAAAACACTTGGGCAGTGAAAAATTAAAATCTGGCCAACAACCAAAATTACTTCTGCTCCAATCATTTCCATGTGATTCACACTACAGAATTTGAGATGAAGACATGCTAAATGTATTTATACCTTGCAGCAGCTTGAGTGAAAAATTATGTTTTCTTCCCTGAGAAACCACCATTTAAATTTCCACAAACAGGAATAAAGCCTTCACTCTGAAGGCAAAATAAGCAGATCTCAGTTGTGCCTGGAAGTGTTCTGGACAATGCAGCATTTCTGAGGCACCATCAAACATACAGAACAGCCATCCATTTTTATTGTTTTTTCTTTCTTAAAAAGAACCCTGAATAGGAATTCCACCATCTCTCTACTGTGCAAATACTCGACTGCATTTAATGTTTTAATTTAGGAAACAAGAAAATCCTCACATAAAAGCACATTCGATATTTTAGTTTATTTGAAAGGAAACCTTTTCCGGCATGTGCCAGCAGACTAAAATTTCAAACACTAGTGGGAGCTACAAGGCATCCAATGCCAAGGATTTCAGCGGAATCCTGTCATGTAATTCCAAATTTGTATTTCCTTACAGCGAGATTACCAACAAAGGATTTGCATTAGCAGCCAGCCACAGGGCACTTAAGCCCCCGTTCCCTTGACACTCCTGACACATTCCAGAGGGCTGGAACCAGAACTTCTTGTGTTAACAGCGGAAAGCAGACAGTGGCAACTCCCCAGTTGGATTTATGAGCAGCAACACGCTGCAGTGACAAGAGGAATACAAAATCACAGCAGGCCAAGACACTCCTGAGCCGGAGAGCAAAGAAGAAGGGAGAGAAATGTTGAGAAATAGAGAATTAAATCACGGGGCACCGTGCTTTAATGCCAGGGCACTCGGGTGCTGACCCAACAAAAGGTCAAGCAGACACTTGGAAGAAGGTGAGAATTCCACTAACATCGGCTCAGTTGATGAAACGGAAGCCAAGCAATGAAAAGGCTCAAAAGGCAGAAAATTCTGATGACACAAAACTTCCTTCGTGCTCTTGTTCTTTCAAAGGCCTTTGTAAAAAATCACCCGAGAGAGGCTGAATCATTTTTCTTGCAGACTGGATTCATCTCACCTGGCTTTCCACGTCCAGAGGCAGCTCTGCCAGCCTGGGCATCCTCTGCTCACCAGGACAGGGCTCTCCGTGAGCAGGAGCCCACAGAGAACTTGAAATAGCCACAGAAAACCACATGCTTCATGTACTTGAACTTAAGTCTCATCCTGTCTTTACTGTAATTATCCCTTCCTCATCTGGGACCTTTAAAGATATTTTACTAAGTATTTATATAGAGTTCTACCATATTTTTTTTAGCCTTTGTGTTTTTATAAACAGCCAGTTAAGTTATGAGCTTTAATAAAGGTCACTCTCAGGACTTCTTGTAGTAAAGTTGCTCATTATTCGCTAAATATTCACTAACATATTTCTCTTCTCTTCTCTTAAGGAAGAGAAATAGTGAAATTAGAGGTGTATGGATACACTTGGGGAGAATTCCAGGAGGGTTTATGTTGTTATAAACAATGCCTCAAAAGGGAAACTCAATGTTTATAGTGCATATATGTCTTGTTGCTTAGAAAAACCAAGCATTATTCCAGGAACAGATGGTTTGTCAAGGTGGCCATATATGATTTTATTTTCTATTTTCAACATGCTTTCAGTGTAACTTTAGTTCCAAAAAGATCTGGTCCTAAAATCCATTAAACACTGAAAATAGAGTAGAAATTGGTGTTAATTAGTCTGGGCCTCCTCCCAAATCTCTACCAATTAAACAAGTGTTTAGTGCTATTAAGCTTACATGTTATAAATCTTTATCTGCATAACAGTGTTACAAAATGGAAAAGGGGGAAATCAGGAGAGTATGCAAAAAGTTTAAAAAAAAATCTAAAACAAAAAGTAGCTGAAATATTAAAAAAGGAAAACCAGCTGCTTCCTTTTCCTTCCCTCTAAGTTACCAGAACAAATAGGCATTTTAAAACTCATAACTCTGTGTGAGATTAATATCAGGTTTTTAGGGTTGAAAATACATTTTACCCATCATGTAAGAGGGCAGAAAAAACCTGAATTCTCCAAGGGTGATTTCCTTACACAGTCTCATGCATTGCTCATACCATTTGAAACATCAGGGAACAAAGCTGGGAGGAGGACAGGGACGGGAGGAGGGAGAAAAGCTTTCTGATCTACTTCAAGATAAAAGTAAAATTTGGGAATTTGTGTGAGAAACAGCATTCTAATGCAGGGCACTGAAATGAACCAGTAAACACAGAAGAGTTTCACATTCAGCAAGTGAGAGCAGAGCTCTGTGCTTTGAGTGCTGGCTCAGAGCAGTGCCCATCCAGTTCAGTGTCTCACCTCTCCCTGGGCTCATTCCAGGTGCTTCAAAAAAAGACAGAAACAAATAGCCTCTGTTCCCCACACCTATGTCATTTGTAAAATCATTTATGACTAACCTACTGCTGAGATAAAATGCTTGTTTACAGCTACTTAAATCTCCTAATACTTAAATATCTATACAAATGTTTACAGGGAAAATCAACCATAATATATGAAGCAGAAGCAGTGTCTTTTTTGAAAAATTCACAACAAGGGCATCCAAACCCAGTGATTCCACAGCCTCTCTAGACCCTTGCTCCAGGGTTTGTGTTACCTCTTTTCTAACAATGTTTTCCTAATGTCTGGAAAGAATTTCCTGTGTTGCAGCCTGTGTCCATTACCCTTCTGTTATTTATAAGAAGCTTGACCAGGCCAATATTCAAGCAGCAATCAATTTATTCATTAATATGGTAAAGTATGAGCAATGCAGCGCTGGGTACAGTGGGGGAAGTTTTCCCTCCAACTGCACACCCATAGTTGGGGCTTACAGGTATTTATAGGGGTACCCATCAGCTTTCTCAGCAGTTTCTATTCCAATTTTGACTCATCAGCAGTTTCTATTCCAATTTTTACGTCACAATTCTATACACTGTTGTGATTTAGTTTTTCTCAGGCTGTATCCCAAAAGGAGTATCCCCAGAGGGTGGTGGTCTGTTTTCTGAAAGAAGAAAGACAAATCCCATCTGGTGGGGTCCAGCTCCCCAGATGTGGGTCCACCTTTTAAATACAAAGACTATAAATCTCATAACAGTGACATCCAGCTTCTCTTGGTCAAAACCATAAATCCTTGAGTGGATGTTCATCTTCCTTTCTCAAGCTGCTTTTCTCTGTTTTGCTAAAGAATGAGATAAGAATGTTTCCTTTATATATATTCTAAAGCTATAGTTTCAAAGATACAAGCAATATTCTAAAATTATACTTCAAAAGGTTATTATTGCAAAATTCTTCAAGGCTTAACTACAAGCAAAGAGCAACATCCTTAACACTTTAATTCCAATGTTCACAAATGAACTAAGGTTAATGGCAAATAAAAGACAGGTTCAAAGGCCTTCTTCCATGCTTTACTGTCCTCAGTTATTAGAATTTGCAACTGTCCCATGGTCGGTCTCCACACATCTCACAATTACAAATACACATGTTGCCTGTGTGTACCTGACACCAAACACAGCTTTGTGTTTCACACTTCCCCTGCACTTCCAGGGAGTCTGGCTCCATCTTTTGTGTGCATTTAGCTGGTTAATAAAGCACCAGCCTGGTCCCCCAAACCAACTCAGTTCTCCCTGCACCCCTTTGCGCCTCAGGCAGCAGCAGGGGCACAGAGATCCAACTCCAGAGCTCAAGCACTGTGCAAGGGGAGCACAAAACCAGCCCCTGCTCCTCTCCCACTCCAGGACAGCCAGCGGAAGCCCAGGATTTTCTCCTTTTGCAGGCAGGGTAATCAGTTAGGGGCAGGAAGCCTTGATAAAGATGACAGATGCATTTCCTGAGCAGGAGCAGTGGTGAAGGCAGCAGGGGTAGGAGGTGACAAATTGCATTATATGGTAACAGCAGCTCTCACAAGGCTTGATTAGTCTGAACTGGCTTCTCTGCCAGATACATCATGGCCAGAACTGGTCAGAGGGTAAATTTGTATGAGAACAGGAAATAATTGCCTAACAATAACAACATAATGGTCACCTCAGTTTTTAAAGATGATGAAACATCCCCATCCAGCTGGAGAGAAGATAATTTTTGGCTAACGTTCAGGAAGCAAATGTTGGTTATGCTGGACCAGCAGAGAGAGGATGAACAGCCAATCTAATCACTGGCAGCTCTTCTCCTCGCACATCTAATAAAGGGACATTCTGCACATGGCATATTTTTGATAAAGTGGAGGTGAAAATGCAAGACAGGAATTTGCTAAAGAAGCAGGAAAAAGGTGTTTTGCATAATCACTTCTAATAGGTGAAGGAAAATAAATGGAGGAAAGGTGAGGAAGGATTTTTAGCATGTTCAAGTGACTTGCAACTGGGGTGTAGAACACATCTATCATCCTAATTGCTGCTTAGTCTTGAGTGCCTGACAAGTAGAACATCTGTGTTTAGATAACACAGCCCTGGATAGGCCGTTCCAGCTCCTTTGGGATTCCTGCCCTGCGGTGGGAAAGAGCAAAGCCCAGGGTAAAGGAGCCCTGTGTGTGACACAGGTGACAGCAGCAGCTCAGTGATCCTCCAGCAAGGACCTGCTCTGTGGGACCTGCATTTCCCACCAGGCTGTGTCTGGCCAGGTGCTGCCCTGGGAATCCTCCAGTCTGCAACAGAAGGGAAACAAATTCAGCCTTTGTGATCCACCCACAGCTCTGTGTCAGCTCACACGCCGAATGATAAAATACCTGCCAGAGCTCTTGTTCCTCTGCAGGAACACAGGAGGATGCGCCTCCTGCATGGACAGGATGAGCAGAGCAGGGGTAAAGAGGCATTGAAATGACCAATACAATAATGGCACCAAGATTTCACACTTGCTCAAGGCAACAGGAAGAATTTTTTGGGGGAGCTGAAAGGATAAACCCAAAAAGCCCCTCTGAGGATGCTAAAACCCCATTGAGAACACTAACCCTGTGGGGTAATGTTCATCCCACCCCAAGTTCTGTTCTGACTGAGGAACATGCTCAGCACCGGCCAGGACAGCAGGGCTGGAACCTTCTCCAGGACCCCTGCTCTCCCACAAGGCTGAGAATCATTTACTTTCCAGTCAGGGAGCCCAGCGCACAGTTCAATGGATAAGCAGAAAGACAAGGACAGCTGGAAAGGTCACTGCAATAATTAAAACTTACACCTCATGAATTACACAGTGACTTTCCTCCCCCGTTTCTTGACATGACACGCGTTTGTTGGGACGAACAGTGCTGAATCTGTGGCAAAGAACCCCAGCTCATCCCCCCATTGCAGACTGAGGGCTCAGAGTAGCTTCAGGGAGCTCAGTGCAGCTCCACACCGGTGGAGCTGTGGATGAGCCCGAGCCCTTCCCAGGGGTGTCAGGAGGGCACAGCTCCAGGCTGGAGTCCTGCAGGGAATTCCAGAGGAGCTGCAGGGACCCTGCCCCGGCAGTGCTCTGCCAGGGCCGCATGCCATCCCTCCTGGGACATGAGGCGTCCCCGGGCTGTCCCCAGAGCAGCTGACAAAGCCCGAGCATCGCCTCCAGCTTGAGGCAAAGTGGAAATTTTCTAGGGCAAAAATCTGTTTTGATTCTGGTAAAAATGTACATTTTTGAGTCGAGTCTGTGGTTAGAAAACATAGCTATGTAGCCTGACTGCAAGGCCTAGGCTGAGAGAAACTGCCTCAGTGAAGGACAGAGATAAGGAGGGGGGAGACAGAGGGTGACAGAGAGAGACAGAGAGACTGCTGTGACAGCAGGACAGCCTGACCCAGGAATTCTTTCTGATAAAGAAGAACTCGCGGCAAATGTCACGCCAAATTTGTAAAAATGAAGATGTATGAACTTATTGTGAAATTGTACGTATGTGTATCTGAGAGGGGGATAAAAAAGCACCTGAAGTTCCCAGAAGTACACATGTCATTTTAGGGGAACGATTCCCACATGCGTCCAGCGCTGTAATAATAAACACACCGGCTTTACAACTTTCACAACACTTGTAGAGTTTTGATTATCTCCGCAAAACAAGCTGCACGCATGAAACGTGATGGCAACAACAGCAGCCACAGTGCCTCTAACACACGGCCAACATGTGCCCAAGAAACAAACATAAACCCAAGAAAGACCTGTCAAAGCATCAGAAAAGGTGTTTTCTTGCCTGACCTACCCTGTACAGCCACCTTCCACGTGCCCCTTCTCAGCTTTCACCAGAACACCACCTCAATACATGTGTTTTTTCTCCTTGGTTCTCAATGCTTTTCGCAACCTGACAGTCAAGCACATCACACACAGAAAAAAGGGGAAGGTGGTGTGGGAGCCTTGTGAATAGAGCCTACAATAAATCTAATCTTACATATCACAAACCATGCGCAATTAGGAGGGGTAATAAGGAATTGCAGCTGCAGGATTATTTGTGCTCAGTGTTTATCGCAGGATGGTATCAAGCTCATAAAAGACTGGGCTTATGAGAACAACACTGTAAATAAATTTTTTTTCCATCATTTCTTCAGCACTCAACAGCAAAAAATCAGCTGCTGTAAAAACCAACATGTATCCTACATAAAAAAGCAATTTGAAAATCTGAGTTTTTTAGAGAATTGTTTTAAAAATGTCTTTTCCCCCTCCATTCTGTCAGGTTACCATGGGATTTACCAGGGTTCTTAATTTATGGAGATGTTTTCATTCTGTGTGTGAAAGCATGCATGCAAATACATTCTTGTCACATTAAATCCTAATTGCTAAGTCCAGAAGTGAATTTAGGAGAATACTTAAATACAGTCAGTGTATTTCTCAACTGAAACTGAAAACCAGATTATTCTTTTTAAAAAGTAAAGGCTAGAGAACCCTTCTTTAGGTCACTGAGGGTCAGAAATTCCACTATTGTTTCAAAAACTCAGTTTTGAAACTGAAAAACTTCAGTTATGAGGCATTTTTTGTTTGCTTTTTTTAGTCAATCACCAAAGGAAGAAACAGTTTGACCCTTTGTACTGGAAACACGTTTGGGCCGTTAATCTCAAACCTATTGGTTCCAAGCACTGGGGGAAAGTTCAGGGAACTCTTGAGGTTCTTTATCCCAACTGCAGTTAAACTGGCTCAGTGATTTAATAACATTCCAGCCTCAGAATGAGCAAATTAGGAAGGTTTCTCTATTTATTTCCCTTTTTTACTTTCTTTTTTTTTTCCTGTTCTGTCCACTATAAATACTTTTAAATGTTGTGAAGGTTTATTTGCACTGATGCATCTTGAGTTAATAATGAGAACACAGCACCCCAATTTCAGCAAAGCATCTTCCCAGGAGGAGCTTTTCCTCAACCAGCACTGCTGTATCATAGGAATTATTCTAAAACTCCATAAATGTAGTTTATAAAAAAAATGCTTTGGAGATGTAAGAGTATGTTTCCCTACAGAAAATGCAGCTGGAAAGCTGGCATCACAAAGAGAAAGAAAAACCTTTCTGTCATCACTGGCACAGCTCTCTGCCATGACATACCCAAGGATCCTTTAGGAATTACTCCACAAGTCTGAATGGTCGAGAAACTATTGGAGTATGGATTAGAGATCATACAGGGTGTTAAATACTCAGCATGGCCCCTGCTGGCCAAGGGAATGCTGTTTATTCTCTTCTAGGCATGTTATCAGCTAATCACAAAGCCTGAGAAACACCCTCCACCTCCTCTTGCCTTGAAAGAAAGGCAAAGCCCACCTGAATGAATCTCTTTCATGCTGTGTAATATTCCTGTGGATTGGTCTGGAAAGTGCTGAAGGAGATGAACAAATGCTCTGTGGTCCCACGTGGACAGTGGGCACGCTGAGCGCAAATATCCATGCAATTCTCATGGCTATCCCCTATATTTAGGAACACAGTGAAACCCCAAGCCCACGTCACATGCACAATTACAAAATTAAGTTCTCTTCTTGATTAACCTAAAGAGGTCCCCTAATCTGTGTCTGATTTCTCGATGCTCAACTTAAATTGAAGTCAAATCTGTTAGTTTGCTACTTTCTCTGTACTCTTTCTGTCGTCATATAAATGATACCTTAGAAAAAACAAACAAACAAAATAATAAATTAAACCCAAAGTAACGCCCTAACCCACAACTGATTTAGGATTTCAAACTGCCATCTTTTAAAAGAACAACATTTACATTTTGACAAGCAGTAAAAGCACCAGCAATCAGAAGTTTACTAGGACACATGGAGCATGTAAATCATATTCATTCATTCATGGCTCAGAGGTTTTCAAGTATTTATTCAGTATTTGTAAGCAGGCAATCATTGTCACTTCCCTGTATCCAAAACAGCTCTCTTCTAAAATGACTTTTTCTTATTACTTCACTGTGAGGTGTTCTGTGTATGCAGCACCTCAGCTGTGTCCCTGAGTTACTATTAATCAAACAAATCATCTCTCTCCATGAGCAAACAGTAAATTTGCTCTGATGGAGACGGCTGTTCCATTGCTTTGGCTTTCCTCTAGGCACTGTGTCATCAGCCACGTCCTTCCACGGACTGACCCAGTGGTGAATTTAACCCCTGCAATCATGTTGAAGCTCTGTTCAGATATTCTGGTTTCTATTAGTCCCACTGGTACTGATTTTCCAAGAATTGATGACCCATTTGTAAGCAGCATTAAATATCCTTCAATCCAATCCCACTGTGCAGTCACTACTGATTTCTTGAACCCTGTCACACCCAGCCACTGCCAGGTGGGAGAAGTTCCCTCACACCCAGCAAATCCACCAGCTCTCAAACTAAGACAATGAAGAGCTTTGACAGAATTCTATCCATATCACTCAGAAAATATCAATGTGCAGCACTGAGGGCCAAGCAAAATAAGTCTTTGAGAGGCAAATGAGAAATTCTAAAGCCCTCAGACAGCACTGTAGAAAAAAAGAAATCACTGAAGTAATGGCTCAATTTCCAGGAAAAACAAACTCCTTATCAAGATGGGATTAATTTGGAAACTTCTAGAACTGATGCCTTCCCCACAGTTGCTGATACAGCCTTGAAAGCCATGTGATACATCAAACAAACAGCCCAGAGCTGGAGTTCAATTGGGTTTTGTCTTTTACATGTTGGGTTTTATTTTCTCTTGCCAGAATGTGCACAGAAAGGCCACATGTGAAGGTGTTAAAATGAAACCAATTCATGTTTTTAACCCTGATAGTCACAACCTGAACTTCTCTAATGCTACTCTTTTGATTTTAAAACTGAAATAAATGCAAATATGCATCTTTAAAAGCCTTGTGGATCAATAAATTATCAAAAGGAGAGAGATGAAAATGAGGAATGGAAAGGTTTACCTTGTTTCATCAAATTATCCTTAAACAAGCACAGGTGGATTGAAGATATAAATATGTCACATATTTCAGTTAGACTTCTGCTATGGTAATATTCTCTATTAGAAATATAATTCCACTGTATTTCACTTTCACTGGAACCAGCCCCAGCTCACGTCAGGATGGGCAGCAGATCCCTCTCTATAGAGAGCAATGGTAGATTTACATTCAAAATATATTGAGAAACATACTTGGGACATGGGAATCTTCTGAAGCACCTGTTAAGGCCAGGAATTCAAATCTGCTCTCTGTGGCTGAAGAAAAAATTTAGTCCTTCTGCAACTCTGGAATAACATTTGCTAAGAAAATAATATTTTTCTCTGAAATTACTCAAAATGAAAATAATAGGTAGTAACAAAACAGATACTCATTTATTTATTTATTTATTTTTTGCTTCTAATCTCACTGGGACCTGATTGAAACCCTGATTTAACCACAGCTAGACCAGTTTCCATAGCAGACACTCCTGGAGTATCAAGCAAAACACTTGTTTTTGCAAAACTCAACTGGTGTTCTGAATTAATTATCCCCCCTTCCAATTTATTAATATCTTGGTTGCCTGTAATTCATTGCCTTAATATTCATCACATTACTTTAAGTCCTGGGAAACAGAACTTAAACCTTATAACCTGGTACAACACATACAATTCTTCTGGGATTAAAGAACAAAATGTGCATTGCTGTTGCCATAAAAGCCTGTATAAAATGGAATAAGCCAACTCAAGATTTAGCTAACCACCACACACCTTCCAGCCATTTTGTAAATGAGTGAAGGAATAGCTCTAACTCTGGTTTACAACTACTTCAGACTCAAGGATCCTTTAAAAAACAAAACAAAACAACACAAAAGAACCTTGCACATGAATAGGAACAAACCAACACACTGCAAAATAATGTGATGTCTGTGAAACAAAAGGTGGGCATTGGGCACAGGTTGGACTCTTTGATCTTGGAGGTATTTTTCAACCTTATATTCTATGAATATAAAAAGCATGCAAAAAAAAGGATGGGCTATTGATTAGCTCATCCAAATCTTGTAATTCAAATGTTTTGAGAGTTAAACCTGCGCCATCCTCCAAAAGAAAAGAATGGGGGAGAAAAATATGTCAAAAATCATTATTCATTTTTTAAAATTCCTAATCGTACCACAGTCTGATGTTGTGAAAGCCAGCATGAAACGTGAAATGCAAAGTGTTGGTAACAAAGATGTGAGATAAGGCTATTTTGGTAACATTTGGGGTTTTTTGCTAGTATTTTTTTTTGTTGTTGCTGAAACTCTTAAATAATTAAGAACAGCTATTTAATACAAATGGCAAAAAAACTTTTAGCAATTAGTGTGTTTATGTTGTGCTTGCAAGGAAGGAACAACATTTTACAGTAATTGCCTTGTAAGAAGGTTATTTTCCAAGCTGCAGTTCCAGCTGCACCATAGGTTTAATAGATACGCCCGTAATTGTTAAAAACATGACTTTTGCCAGTGCTGGATGCACCAGTGAAACCCAGCAGCAA
Source organism: Emberiza elegans (assembly GCA_024865655.1). Taxonomy (NCBI): domain Eukaryota; kingdom Metazoa; phylum Chordata; class Aves; order Passeriformes; family Fringillidae; genus Emberiza; species Emberiza elegans. The sequence goes on along the minus strand of JALJVW010000197.1, from coordinate 3,815,636 downwards.
GAGCAGGCAGTGGCACAGGTGAAATGTGTGAGTTGGAAGGTGAAACGTGCTGAACATCCTCCCTCCCCTGAGCTGCTGCTGGGGCCAGAACAGCCAGGGGGGCTGTACCCGGGACATGGCTCACAAAGGTTTTATGGTTTTGTAGAAGATTTCATGTCCTAATTTCATTGTCACACTTCCAGGACTTCTCTGACTCCTCGGAAGCCCCCAGAGTCAGCCCACTTAAATTTCAAGCCTCCAAGCGTAGCCACTGTTCGGCTCAGTCCCACCAGAGAGAGGATTTGATTACAGCTCACTTCTGCCACCACAGCAAACCTGACACTGGTTCAGCATTTGAGATCTGACAATGCACCTGAGGGCAATAACAACCCAATCAACTGGCCCAGAGCAGGGCACCAGCTCGTTAGGACAAGCCCAGGAGTGAGAAAACATTTAACAAACACTGTTCTCCAGAGGGTACCTACTGCTACCCACTGGCTGCTTGTAACGCTGTCGGACCAGAAAAAATTAGCAATTAACATAATATTTGTTGCTATCAAATTTTAAATTTTGTCACAAATTTATCAAATTTGTGCTTTTTGTTTCATATCTTGGTTTAATATCCTCACTTTCCCCAGAATTCTTTATGCAGTGCTTCACTCAGTTTCAAGGCTTTCTTTGTCTGGTTCACACCAGGTGGCAACAGGGGCAGGGTCCCTCCAGGGTTTACAGTTTGGGGATTTCAATGAGTTCTGTCCATCTGCTTTTCCACACAATGATTTCAATGGTTTTGCAGTGCTCACCCCAAGGAATCCCATCACACACAATCTCTGGTCATCCAAATCTTTACAAACCTGAAAGTGGACTCAAAGGTAAAATTTCCCACATTCCATGGGTACAAACACTGCTAAGGAATCTCACATGCACTTCACCCGTTTTTAGAATGCCACTCCAAATATTCTCTGCTTAGAATGCTAAACCACCTCTGAAATGGGTGGGATTTGATCTTCTTTCCCAAAACTAGTCACATGAACAAGTCCAGGGGGAGAGAAGGAAAGAGAAGGGGAAAAAAAGAGAAGGGAAAAAAAAGAGAAGGGGAAAAAAAAAGAAGGAAAAAAAAAAAAAGAGAGAAAGAGAAGGAGAAAGAGAAGGAGAAGGAGAAGGAGAAGGAGAAAGAGAAAGAGAAAGAGAAAGAGAAAGAGAAAGAGAAAGAGAAAGAGAAAGAGAAAGAGAAAGAGAAAGAGAAAGAGAAAGAGAAAGAGAAAGAAGAGAGAGAGAGAGAAGAGCCACGCCATCCACAAAATAAAGAGAGAAATCTGATAGTTTGCAGGAAACATACACCAGACAAACTGTCCACAGCAGTGGAACAAAGAAGAAGGCTCTGGAGTTCACAGTAATGGGCACAGCAATTAATAAGACATATAGCACATGGTAAAATCCGTTCTGCCATCTGTGTCAACTGTCCCCAAGTGGGAGCTGGGCATGCTTGCCATGTTCATCAGCATTAAGATTGCTGCTCCATGCCAAGTCTGATTTTATTGGCTCCTGTTGGTTCCAATGCTAAAAAAATCTATCAGCATTGCTATTTAAAGCTTCTCATAATAATACCAAAAACTCCAAGCAGAAAACACAAAAACACATAGTACTGGAAATTTTGCCTACTTAGTGCCTTCAGAGCAATTAACACCCTATGTTGTGCTTATAAATTAATTTTCATAATTGTTTACAAATTCATACATTTATCAAAAATGCTGCATATAACAGGTTATACTGTGAGAGTGGCAGAAGTGGAATAACATCTCTCAAGCATATTTAAGATCTGATCCAGAAAAAATTATAATACACTTCAAAGTAAGGTGAACATCAAGACCATAAGCAAAGGAAAATTATATTGTTTCTCTTGAACCCCTAGATAATTGCAGAGGGCTTTCTATAGGCTTCTCTTCTTTACATCCTCAAACTCCCTGCACTGGCAATGCCTCCAGCAAAAGGCAGGGTGTGCGCCCAGTGCAATCTGTCACTTTATAAACAGCATCTGAATTATTTCCAACCACCAAGAGCAGTTTGTTGGGCTTGAAGGGACATCTGCCCTCTCTTTGCTGGATGGCGAGCCATGGGCACCTCCAAGCAAGCTAAGAGCTGGCACAAAGGCTGCAGGTGGAAATGCTGTCCCCATGGGTTGGCACAGCGATGTCTGTACCTGCAGCCCTCCTGTCACCACCAGGAGCTGCTCCTGCTCCTCCTCCTCTGCTGACACATCCCTGTGCGGGTGTTCACAGGGGTCCCAGGATGAGGGGAGAGATGAGAATCCTGACTCCATGTTTCAGAAGGCTCGATTTATTATTTTATTACACATATTATATTAAAAGAAAATGATATATTAAAACTATACCAAAGAATAGAAGAAAGGATTTCATCAGAAGGCTAGCAAGGAAAGGAATGGAATGAATAATAAAATCTTGTGCCTGCTCACAGCCTCGACACAGGTGGCTGTCATTGGTCATCAAGTAAAAACAATTTCAGATGCTGGGTAAAAAATTCTCCAAATCACATTCCAAAGCAGCAAAACATGGAGAAGCTGAAGCTCCTCAGCTTGTCAGGAGAAAAGATCCGGGCAAAAGGATTTTGCAGAAAATATGTCTGTGACACATCCCCATGTGCATGGGATCTTCAGTAAATCCACATCTTCGTTTCCCTGGTAGCTGGGTTATCAGCAATCACAGTCACCCAGAGACAGATGAGGATTCTCACAGTAGCCTGAACCTCAGGAATCATCAGGTGGCTGCTTTCTGCATTTATTCCGATGTCGCGGTGTGAGGCAACATGGCAATATCCTGTTTCACCTATCCTGGTCCCTCAGGTGTGCCAACCTCTCCCTTCCCCTCCCCTTGCCCCCTTGCTAGGTGCTGTCCGTCAAGCTTAACACTGCAGCAAGGGCGTAGTGTCATTGGCAGAAGTTCAAAAGATGCTTCTCAGGTCATTGGCCTGTCCATGTGTCATTGTCCCCTCAGACCCTCCCTCCTCCCACCTGGCTGGCGGCATGTTGCTTGTGGTCGCAGGGGTTTTGAGGTGGAGAGAGAGACGAGAAGGTGAACTCCATGATTAGAAGGCTTGATTTATTATATTACATGTATTTTATATTAGGACTATACTACAAAGAGATAGAAGGAAGAAGTTCTCAGAAGGCTAGCTAAGAATAGAATAGAAAGGAATGAAAACAAAGCAGCTCCCGGACTCTCCCGGGACAGCTCAGTCCTTGATTGGCCCTTAATTATAAACATCAGAGATGGGCCAATCACAGATGCACCTGTTGCATTCCACAGCAGCAGATAACCATTGTTTACATTTTGTCTCTGAGGCCTCTCGGCTTCTCAGAAGGAAAAAATCCCAAAGGAAAGGATTTTTCACAAAAGATGTCTGTGACAGTGGCACACCCATCCCTTCCCTCCCCCTTCTCCCCGGGCTTAAAAGGACACTGAGACCATGCGGTCACCATTCTGTTGGGAGCTGTTAGAAGATTCAGAGATCCGTGACCCTGGAACAAAACCCTGGATTAAACCCTCCAGCAGAATCCGTCTCCTTTTCCTCTTCACTATCCCCGAAAGCCTTTCCACCAGAGGTAAAACTGAGTTCCTGCCTGCCTGGACTTGTTCCAAGTGCCAGCTGCAACACACCAAAGGTGTCTCTGAGGTGAAGCACCACAGCTGCCGCCTTTGGTCAAGCAGCAAGGGCCACATGAGCCCAGGCATGCTCCATCCAGCAATACTGGGATCATATTCCAACGTTCCTGTGGTAACAAGAGCTTCAGATCAAACTGCTCACACTGAGAGCAGAACAAACCCCAGAGAAGGCATGAGAGACGTGATTTGGTTTCAGGAGAGAAAAGCCACTTTTGGGAGCTCCTGTAGGACTTCCCACTTTGTGAGTCACACAGCAGTCACAGGGACTTGTCACAGAATTTTCTCCTGCAGGCACCAAAGGACGACTGTCTTTAAATCAGACATGTTAAATACACCACATCTTCCCTTCAAAAGCAGCTATATTCTGTAACACCTACACACCCAGAATAAATTAGCTTTCTTATTCAGTGGTGTCAACAATGGTAAGCCCCAGAGAATAAGGGAGAAAGAGTAATGCTAGCCTATGCCAAAATACTTATTAATTACACCTCCTTTCAGATGCCTCCCTTGTTGAAACCCTGTTTGGTGCCACATGAAATAAGGAATAACACGTAGTCTTTAATTTATGAGCAATAATTTGGAAATTGCCCTCAATTTTTACCTTCTGTTCATTGTTCAACAATGCTGTATAAAGGAGAAAGATATATTATCCCTTAAACTTTTCCCTGCACACAGCTCCCTGCTGAACACCAGAGAAGAATGTAATCTAAGGTCAAAGAGGTGACTGTGCGATGAGATATTGAGATAAATGAGATATTTATCTGCTGCCCACCCCCTGAGATGTCAATAGGAGTAGCTGATAGTGTCAGTTGTGACACTCTTTCTGTAGCAGGCATCTGCCCATTACCAGGTGGAGAGAAAACCTCAGCTCATCTCATACGTGAAACTGGAGAGCTGTCATCTGGTAACAGATTTTTATTACTACCAGGAGTGTATTTGAATTCAAAGTAATGACCTGGAAACACAAAATTCCATATTCTGTAATCCCACAAGCCGTGCAATTCTCCCTCTTCAGTTACTGCTGAATATCTCTATAGGTTCCTCTGCTGCTCCTGATTTAATATAATGCTATCAACAAACCTCCTTAGTGAACAGGGTCATGGCAAGATTTACAGTGCTTTTTCACAGGCCTGCAGGTGAATTTATTTTACCCAATATATCCATTTAGATCCATTTTCCCCAGAACATTATTCTTCAAAGACAACTTAGCGAGTTCTTCAGCATCAGATAAAAGTCAAGCTAAGTGGTGCAAAGATGACAAGGTGTCCTGCATGACCTTAATCAGAAGTTTAAGTGCAGGATAAAAGTGAGAACTGAACCGAGAGCCAAACTACCCCAAGTGCCTTTTTTTAAACATCAAGGAGACAAATGTTGCTGCTCAGACACTTTTTTTTTTTTTTTTTTCCTCCAGACTGACACCCACAGCTTGTGGATTGCACTGAGCAGGCAAGGATGGGAGCAATATTCTGAGAAAAGCAGTGTCACTCACCGAAACCTCAACGCACTACGTGAGAAAGCTCAAGGCGCCCTGTAATGACAACGGACAGGGCATTAATGGGAAAGAATTGGAATTTTCATCCATAGGTTCAGCACACAGTGTGTTACTGAGCCAGCCTAAGCAAGCCCTGACTGCCCTTCCCCTTCTGTTCCAGGCATTCCAACCCACCCCTACATGGCTTTCTCTGTCACGTGTGGTGTCACACACACGAGCATGGCTCTGGCAGAACCACAACTTCCCAATTATGGCAAAGCTGTGGCGAGAACTTAAAGCAGCTTTCCAGTGCCTGTAAGAGAGCTGGAGATGCTCTGACAAGGGCATGGCATGACAGGACACAGGGAATGGTTTCACACTGCCAGAGGGCAGGGCTGGATGGGATATTGGGCAGGAATTGTTCCCTGGCAGGGTGGGCAGCCCTGGCACAGGTGCCCAGAGCAGCTGTGGCTGCCCCTGCATCCCTGGCAGTGCCCAAGGCCAGGCTGGATGGGACTGAGAGCAGCCTGGGACAGTGGGAGGTGTCCCTGCCATGGCAGGGGGTGGAACAAGACCCTAAAGGTCCCTTCCAACCCACACCATGCCATGATTCCATGATTCTGAGGTTTAACTCCAATCAAAGCCCTGCACACTAGCTGTGAGTTAATAAAGTAACCTGGTTTTGGAAAGCTTTTTTTTCCAAATATTTGGCCTCTGGCTTTACGGTTGCAGACAAAACATCAAATAATGAAATTCTTCTTTCCATGCACACTCAACACACAACAGAGCTGTTTAGCTTTCAATATTATGGAATCAAATTCCTTGAAGTTACAACTTCTTATTTTATAAATAAAAACAAGTTGCTGAAAAATAACAAATTTTGGCACTGTGTCAACCCAATTAAACCTCCATTTCAGTAGAATCCAAAAACCAGCCAAAAATAATCTAATAGAGAAATAGAAATACTGAAACTGGACTTACTCTGTGTGGTGGTGAGAATGACATTTAAATGGTTTTAAAAGACACAGATAGCTAAACAAGATTAAAAAGCATAACTTCACAGCCAAAGCAGAGATAAAGGAAAGCACAGAGACACAAAACGTGAAGAACGCCCTGACTCTGTGGTGCTGTGGAGGCACTGAGGGGAGGAAATCCCAGAGGAGCAGTTTCAAGAAAGGCAGAAGTAAAGAAAACTCTTCAGCCAGCCACAAACACCCCTGTACTGCAGGACCCTTCAGCCTCCGGATAGAAAACTTCAAACTTCCCCTGATTTCCAGACTTCTGAAACGCGGATGGAGAACAGTCCTGCCAGAAGGGAGCAGCCAAACACAAATTTTATGCATATTCATAGAGTGAATCTGACTTTTCGGAGCTGCTGGTAGTTGGAACGAAGATAAAAGAATTGCCAGAGTAAGGAAGAAATTTCACACGGATGAAATGGAACTGACTGATGTGACAGCTTTGATCATTGTTCAGAAGCTGGAAAACAAAACTCCCCGAGAACCTCCGCAGAGACACGGGCTGTGCCAAGACCTGGCACAGAAAACTTTTCTGGGGAGCACAAGGAGGCAGGAAAGAAGTAAAAAAAGAAGTAAAAGAGGGCAGGGAGGAGGCTGGCACTCTGGGGGCCAAAAAATAATTAAAAAAAAAATTACCAAAATAAAGCATTATTTGGGAAGAAACCAAAGGTTTTTATCCAAAAAGTTTTCATTATCAACTAAGTCTACCAGCAGAAGCAATGCAAACTGAGACAGAGCTCTGTCCTGAGTGTAAAATTGTAGTCAGGTCAAAGATTGTCTATTAAACATTAATATAAAACCCTGAGTAATTAAATCCTTTTCATTTTTAACAACAGACAAACATTTAACCTTTTTAACTTCACTTTGGTAATATAAGAAGCTGAAAAGTACTGTGACAGGCTTCTTTTATATCTATTTATGATATGACCTCTTAATATATATGTATTTACATGTATCAACTTGTACATTAATCAATATTTATCATTCCATACTAACTGCAAATCTACCCTGCAGTAGGTACACAAGAGAAATCAAACTGAACAATGCAGAGATGAGATACCTGCTCTGTTTTCAACAATTCCTATTTGTTAGCTTATTTAACAATGATTGAACATTTTGGGAACAGCTGCTTTGGTAAAGGCTCGACATCCCCAGCCTTCCACTGATGTGCAAGGGCAACAGTGTTCATCCCTCCAGATCTGTCCCCAGTGATATGTCAGAAATTATATTCCTGATGTTCACGAATTTATATAAAACGCAGTGGGAAAAGAAAACAGAAGCACTTAGAAAAGCTACTCAGATAAAAGGGGAGCCGTTTTCTAGTTGATAAATGCACTCAGTAGCACATTTCTTTATGTAATCTCTCTTCAGACAGTAGAAGGAAGCCTCTGCAGAATATTTTTTTTTTAAATAGATGAAACATGAATCATTTTATCTTTAAATTACATAACACGAATGCAAATTAATCAGTATCCTTAGACAACTACAAAGTTGATTAAGTGGCTCTTAAAGTCAGAAGATACCAGAACTGTTGAGCAGTTCTTTTACATTGGCTGTAACCCTTAATATTTCTCCAAAGCAACATGAGAAAAGCTGGAGACATTAATATCCATTAGAGGGAAAGCCTGGTAGGGATCTGAGAGTGCTCTGGCTGTGCTGTAATCGATAGGTTACCTGTTCAATAGAGGGCATACATTACTTTTACTCCAAGACAAATACACTGGAAGTTATGTTTTGTTTCTGTCATCGAGCAGCTCTTTCTCATCCCAGCTTTTGTTGAGCTTTCCTTCCACAGAATAATGAGCCCAGGACTTTTTCATGACTGAGGGGGGCCCTCATTTTTCAGAAAAATATCTGTCCCTCATCTGACATAAAGCACCACTTAAGGATGAAGCAATGGCATGAAAGCTGCAATAGAAGCAAAAAAAAAAAAAAAAAGAGGAGAAAAAATAAATTCCACTGCAGTGCCTGCTTCTTTAGGGAGTGAACTATTTAACTCTGTTTCCTGACCGAGCAGGAAACTCTGCAGGTAGGCAGCCAAGTGTTGAGAGAAAACAAGAGATGGCTGAGAGTGCCCAGAAGCTGGGTGGCAGTGGCAATGTAGACAAAAGATTGGTTTTAAAATGGATGAAATTAAGAGACTCTCTAGCAGCAACCCCCTCCTCTCCTTCCCACTTCTCTCCTTCTTCCCAGAAGGAAAAATGTGTCTGAGGCCTTCGTAACAACCTCAGAGGATTTGGGTGGGGGTTTATGTGTGAGTAGAGAATCTGGTTTTAGCTGGTGGGATCTTTGATGAGGGTTGAAACGCTGACATGAGAATAAAAGGGATCCATAACAACACGTTCTGAAATAACTGAAGCTGGAAAGCAAAAAGGGAGAGGGGAGAAGGAAAAAAAAGTCAAAAATAAAAGGGAAGAAAACAGAGGGGGAAAAAAAATACCCAGAGGGCTGAGTGGGGGGAAGGAAGGAAAACTAAAAATGGGTAACATGCAACAAAAAGCAAGAGAGGCTACAGATTTACAGAGGAGTGTGTCCACAACAAATGACACCTATTCCTTGGAATCAGTGCAGAGCCTCAAGTTTCACACAATTGTCTGTCAGAAGAAAGGATGAACACCTACATTTATTACAGTTCTTCCAAGTAAAAGATAAGATGGGTTAAAGAGGAAAAGCCTGTGTACACAAAAGGGGGAAGAAAAGCAATGACTGGGAAAGAGAAATATTTGAGTTATTGAAAACCAGCTCATTATTTTCTCTTGAATACATGATCTCAGTAATGGTTATCTGACATTAATGACCATCTCTCCTATGCAGGCAAAGAGGTGCCTGGCAATCCACTCAAACATTCCAGTTAGTTTCCTTCAGCCTCTCCTCGTTCAGCAGGAACTTTTGGCTCTGCATTTTCTGGAGTGGGAGCTGCTGGGAGAGTTCCAATCATTTCTCTAGGCCAGGACCAACCTGGTTCCAACACTCAGTGCTGACCCTGTCCTGCTCAGCAGTGCAGGAACATCCCTGGTGTCATCACCAGCACCTGCGTGGCCTTTATTACAGACAGCCATGACCACCAAGGGTATTGAATAAAAAAAGCATCCTTAGGGCTTGTTTGTGTCATCCTGAAAAGCACAGCTTATCTGTACCTCTGCATCCTGCCAGCTCACCACCCCACCAACTCCTAGTGCTGGAGATGGGATGGTTAAAAGCTCCAACCAAAAATCAGTTCTAAATTCCTAAAATAATTAGGAAAACCAACAAAGAGTGGACGGAACATTCCATCATTATTACCACTTCCCATCAGTATTTTGATTTATGACCAACATCTGTAGCAGAGTACAGGCAGTCTTTTGAAATACCAGCAACCTAAAAGGATTTTATTTATTTTAATTTAATATGCAGCTTTATTAAGAAAATAAAAGCAACTGTGAGCCACTGGGAAGCAGTGATCCCAAAATGACACCCACCTCTTGCCATGGGACTGGGGTTTAATCTACCCATGGGACTGGGGTTTATTTACATGCTAAACTAGTTTTTACTGCAGAGATCATAGTTTAACCTCATGCAGTGTACACCCATTCCTCAGATTATTCCTGCCCACATAACATCCTAACTTACCCCCAGGTGGATGCAAAACTCCTGGATCAATCCTGATAACATTACAGTCCTTCCAGGATTTGCTGATATCCCATGCTAGTGTTTTTGTTAAGATATTTTAAGTGTAGAATGTTATGGTCATGAAAAACAACTGCAAAATCACAGAGAATTTGGGGAAACTCCGTAAAATGAAGGGGTTTTAGTACATGTGCAACAGGCTGTACAATTGTGTACTGCAGTTTCAAAACCAAAAAATGTAAGCCAGGTGCCAAGCACACAACTTGCCTGAGTAAAAGAAAAACCTATCCTTCGGCTTCAAAAATGCATTTGGTAACAAGGGTTTTACTGCACAAGATGTGTGTCTCCAAGGCAAGATGGAATCCTAGAAAAGCAAGCTGAGAGTAGTTCACCAAGTGAAACCCATGGAAACTCTCCCTCCTCACCTTGTCTTGGGAGTCTGCCTCTGGAAAACTGGGCAGTCTCACCCTTATGTACAATAAGACATAATAGATTCTATAACTAATAGCTCATGAGAGCATTACTTTTTCTTCTTAAAGTATTGAATAGAATCACAAACATCTATGTTTAAACCTGTTTAAACCTAAACAATCCAAATATTCTGCTTAGCCAAGAGTCAGAGCTGTTCCCAAAGCATTTTTCCCCCATGGGTGTCAATTGTAGCCATGATATTTTCTGAAAAATCCTTTCCTTAGGATTTTTTTCTCCTGAGAAGCCAAGAGACCTCAGAAACAAAATGTAAACATTGATTATCTGCTGCTGTGGGATGCAACAGGTGCATCTGTGATTGGTCTCATGTTGGTTGTTTCTAATTAATGGCCAATCACAGTCAGCTGGCTTGGACTCTCTGAGACAAGCCTTTGTTATCATTCTTTCTTTCTTTTTCTATTCTTAGCCAGCCTACTGATGAAATCCTTTCTTCTATTCTTTTAGTATAGTTTTAATATAAAATATACCATAAAATAATAAATCAAGCCTTCTGAAACATGGAGTCAGATCCTCATCTCCTCCCTCATCCTCGGATTCCTGTGAACACCATCACAGTAAATCACAATTATCTAGGAATAAATTACACAGCTAAAACATCTTTTACAAGTCATGTTGTCCACAAGAAGCGTGCTGAAAAATTATTTATTTTTTATTCAGTTATTTTTTTCTGTCACTTGAATTTTATGTTTTAATGTAAATTTAGCGCTACTGAACAGCAGATTCTGCAGCACAGTTCCCTGCAAGGGATGTGAATTTCATCCTGCCTGACCCAGTGCTACATGGACAGGCTGGGCTGCACTTCATCTCACTGACAATTTAAACTTTCCTCCCCTTGCTGCTACATGAGCTTTGTGCTTTAGTGTTGATGGTTAAAGGGTCAGCTCCTTTTGTGCACAGCAGGGCGTCAGACTGGAACTGCTGTCGATTATGGCCATTAACTCGAGGTACAGGCAGACTCAGGGGTGTATTTACTGCTTTTCTTGGAAGCATCCTAAAAATACAGGCCAAGCCTTCCAGCTCCTGCTCTCAAAAAACCTGGTAGTGAAATACACAGGATGATGCCCACAGCAAACAGTGAATGCAGTAAAAATCCTCTCAGTGACTGAATGTGCTTTCCATATTATTTTTACCTTTATTGGTTCTTGCTTTCTCTCTCTACTGTCTTCTTTTACGTCCTTCCTTCTGTTATTTCTGACTGGAACTCTGCAATTCTCTTTCACACCCTGAGCCAGTGCTTTGTTGATGGCTCATTGTTTACTGCATTTCTGACTTGCATGTCTTCCTACTGCAAAATCAATGCAGTACTTGGATTTAACATAAAAAGTGAGTGCTAACAGTGCTTTATTCTGTAGCTAATAACAGTCCCATATTATTACTTTTTATGCCCAATAAAAAATGAGAAACTGCCAACTATGGTACCCATGGCAAAATCGCAGCCTGAAGCTCAGAAATCAACCTTAAAGTCCCAAATTGCACATTGGGCACCCCATGGCTGACTTAACTACCCATGGGACTGGGGTTTAACTACCCATGGGACTGGGGTTTAACTACCCATGGGACTGGGGTTTAACTACCCATGGGACTGGGGTTTAACTAGATGCTAAACTAGTTTTTACTGCAGAGATCATAGTTTAACCTTTAACCAGGATGCCTGTGGAAGAGCACAACAGAAGAATCGGCTCAAACCCCAGAATATTATAAAGGATGATCCCAGGAAAACTTCAGCCAGCAAAACTTTAAGGAGCAAAGGACCAGGGGTAAGAGCACAGTACCCATTGTACATGTGGAATAATAATCATCTTAAAAACTATGGAATTGTCCATCCCCCGGTGAAGATCTTGTTTGATTATCATCTTCCATCACTGATGTGAAAGCAAGCCTGCCTACATCCCTAATTTAAGTTTTATTCAAGCAAATCCATCTTTAAGAGACTTTGTATTTGTCACATGTAGCTCAAATTGCTGCTTCAATACTCAGAATCAGTTTAGTAAATCTCAGTGCCATACTCTCATATTGTTTGGAGACACATACATTAAATAACAAGCCTTTTTTTTCTTTATAAACAGCATAATCAGCACTGGATAAAATATTTGTTATTCCTACTATAAATTTCTACATGATAATATAGATCTCTTAGATATTAAAGCAAAATACTTGTCCTGCCAAGTATAAGAGTTGAAATACCATCTTTTCACTACAAAATGTGGGAGAAATAGTCTAGAAGTAGTTAATTCAATGCAGATCAAGTCCTTAGATTCAAGATGATGTTAATAATTACAGGAAAAATTAGATATAGTTGCATTTAAACAAGTGCCACATGAAACACGCTTGACCATCTGGTAAAACTGTCTTAGGGTAGGATGCTGGCAGATATTGCATAATCATCTGCATATGACGGATAATTTTAGCCAAATCTAAATTTAAAAAAATGTTCTCATACTTCTTAAGAAAAAAAATTAAACTGCTTTTCAAACTTAATAAATATCTGAAGTTATTTAATACTAATACTGCCTGAATTCCATATAAAAACTGCCATGTTATACACACAAAAAATAAGAGCAATACCTTTTTTTTAAACTGTTTTCTAGGTGTTTTGGACCACAAATTGTTCTGCCTAGAATTTCTCCTGTATTTTGTTCCTCCAAACATTTTCAAAGTAGTGGCTTTAGAAAAAGTTAGCACCAAAAGAACATTCTTGTGCTGCTCAACCACTCTGCAGTACAAGGACTATTTGCTCACATAGCTTAATGATCTGCGACGTGAGAGATTTGGAATTCCTCTGGAAAGGTTTTCTGAAACAGAAAAATATCCACAATTGGTAAAGGTTGTCCTTGCAGAGCAGGTGGTGAAGTTTCCCAATTTATACAGAAATCTGTGCAGTCATATCTCATTTACCTGTGCTGATTTACAATTCATTATTCAAACAGTGCACAAAAAAAAAAATGCACTACAACAAAATGTTATCAGTACTGAAGGTCATTCCATAATAGTACAATGGAACATGTTTCCTAAAGCCAACTACTACCAAAAAAAAAAGGAGGAGAAAGAAAAAAAAAAAAACAAAAATTACTTGAAGGTCTAACAAAACAAATATTGTCATTGAAGACAATTGAATCTTATAATACTTATTCTAAATACAATATGGAATTAAAATTGACTGAAGGGATTTGATTCTCCTTAAATACATTGAAACAGCTGAGAAGGAATAGAAAGCTTGTTAAACAAGTCACCAAAAAAAAGAAAATGGAAAGAAAAAAACCAAAAAAGAAAAAGAACAGCCCTTCAGGAGTGGATGATCTGGAGGGAAGGACAGCGTTTGTTGTCTGTGCAGCCAGCCACGCTGGAACGCCACAGCACCTTTGGTTATGCAGCTGCCTGGGGAATTAATGTTTGTGACTGATGTGGGAAGGAACATCCTGAGGGCTCCACACCCTACCCCAGCAGGGTCAGCCTTGAACCTGAAACAAGTCGCTCCCATGTTGTGCTGGGAGGTTCTGGTCTCCCCCTGCTCCCCACCTAGCCAGGATCCCCTGGCTCACAGCTCTGACCCCTGGGCTTTGCTGTACACCTGGTGTAGTATTTTACATTTACTGACTGAAGCAGAAGTAGCCCCGCTTGTGGTAGCTACTCATTCTAAGTAGTGGTTGCAATCTTTTAAAAAGAAATGCTGCGTAGATGGGAGCACACCCATGACCCAACATATTTTTATGCATGACCTAAGACAGCTCAATTTTCAGTTGTTCCACACACTGGTCTAAAACACCACTGAATCACTACAGAGCTCAAAGCACCTGGCACTTACCCCACCAAATATCAGCACCTTGATGAGGTAAACTAATCACCAAGCCAGTGCCCATGCTAAGTTTCTTTTCACATCCTCTCTTCTATAATTTCACCACGCAATTCATTTGCCAGCCTGGTGCTCTGAGTATCACTTTCAAACAAACCACAAGGTCAGGAGCAGTGAGAGCCCCTCAAGGACAGTGATTTCTCTGCAGCTCAGGACACACACCACACCTTGTTTCCTCTGAAGAAGAACAGTTCTCTTCACCAACTTGTGTTTCTGAAGGGAATATTATCATACAACCTAATTTGGGAGTGCCACAACGAACACAGCCCCTTTTAGAGCCCTGCTGCATTCCAAAGGCATCAGCAAACACTTCTGGCCTAAGAACACCTGGAATAACTGCTGGGCTGTGCCCTAGACTGGACACAACCCTGGGAAAGAGTTTCAAAGGATTTGAATTGTCATTTGTCTTCTGTGAAGTCCCCAAAATGGCCTGAACATTCATTTCCACGGAGAAATGCTGTAAAAACCAAGAGATCCATGTGTTCTCTGCTTTTCAGCACCCAGGAAGGATGGATGGCATAAAGCACAGATGTACTTCCCTGGTATCCATTAGGAACCAGATCCATCATGAGTTTATTCCCAGCTTTCCCAGATGGATTTTTGATTGTTATTGTCTGCCTAAAAGGTAAAAGCAAAGTGAAGAATCTGATACTGAACAATCTCTACAGGGAGTGCATTGCAGACACCATCCTAAAGACTTCAGACAAAATGATAATTTTGCTGCAAAGTGAAACATACAATAGGATGAAACATAAATAACAGATGAAACAAATGAGGGGGGCAGATTCAAGGAGGGAAAGGAAGCAGAGAGAATATTAAAATTGGTGTAACTCAAATGTACCATGTAGGCTGTGCAGTGAGAGAAAAGGGCTGAAAACATGACTCAAGCAAAACTGCTGCAGTACCATGTAGTATTTTGATAAAAATAAAAATAAAATTTTAAAATTTTTAAATAAAACTTTCAAAATATATAAATATTTTGATAAAAATATATAAAATGGCTTTAAAAAATTTTTTTTTAAAAGTTTGTGAAAAAAATGAGATAAAGAAACTTTCAAAAGAGTCGAGGGTCATGTCCCCAGAAGAATGTAACACAACATCAGCAGCAGAGCTGGCTATTAGTGCAAACAAGTCACTAAAGAAATTTCAAGTTCAGCATCATGAAAGAATGTAATGAAACCCAATCAGTGGAAAGGCAAATAACTCCAAGCAACAGCTTTGGTACTGCAATTTCCCCTTGGATAATTTTACTGCAAAGAACAACTTAATTCCTCCTCATAATGACTACCCATTAGACCAACAGCTATTGCTACTGTCACCTACGAAAACTCTGCTGTGCCAGACAGAATTCCAAAAGTATTCCTTACAAACAACAAAATCACTTCTTTCATCACAGAATTAGAGGTATTCAGCCCTTTGTGAGCTACAAAAATTAAGACAACTTTCTGCCACATCCAGTCAATCCCCATCCTCCCCACACTAATATCCAAGGAGAAGAAAAACCAATAAAATAACAGCAGGAAACCCTAAGCTGTGGGATGGATTTCAGTCACCTCACTGCCACCAGCGTGGGTGCAGCCTTTGCACCTTCATTAATGCTGATTATGTCATTAATAGTGATTCTCAATAATGATCACTGCTGCAGCCCTGCCCAGGCTCACCCTTGGGTGCCACATCCTGCTCATGGCTCTGTGTCTATCAGAGCTTCCAAATTTTGGGTGAAGATGGGTGAAGATCCCCACCCAGGGGATCTTCATTTCTGTTTGTCCAGGAAGGAAACAATGAGGCAAATATGGTTCATTTCCTCCTCCCCTGGTCCAAACCTCTCAGGAAAGTGCATCTTTCAGGTACAGACAATAAGGCAGCTTCACCTGAGAAATCTCAACTGTGCCACTGGTTCTAATTTGGGGAGGTGGGTGTTGCTTGCTTGCTTTTTGCTGATGTTTAGAATTTCACTATTATTTACCTCAAAGAAGAGATAAAAAGATGCAAAGTAAGATACTTATAAAGCCAAAAGTTGTATTTTCCCCTTTCCTCCACCACACCTTCAGCCAACACAAACACACCAAGTGAGGTATCTGAAACCCTAATAAAAAATTCATTTTTAATAGTTTTAGGTGGAGGCTGCAGATCCAGATGAAAGCTCCATTTTGTGTTCACTGACCATGGTTCCTTGCTATCAATGAAACTGCATCATCTCACAACCTGCAGCTTAGTTTAGGCCCAATATTGTTCTGAATAGAGACACATAAAATCATGTCTTAACTGGCAATTGAGACAATGAGAATCAATAAAAGGGCAAATGATGCTGTCATGAATGCATCAGTTATCAGTGAGTGCATCCGAAAAGCCCCTGCCCAAAACCAACAGGAAAAAAAAAAATAACAAATGCAGAAGTCTCAGCAGCACACATTTTGAGTTATCTTCCTCTTCTGGGCACTTTGCAAGCAGTGCTCAAACTTGTGGCAGTGGCTGCTGTTTATCAGTGGCCAGGGTTTCACATGCAGATTGCTGGGGACACTTTTTTTCATTTATCACGATGAAATAATGCATAAGCTTGTTCTAACAGTGATTCATAGCTTTTTAATTTCTACTCTGCTAATGTAGAGGTTTTCAGCACTTTCAAGGTTAGCTCCTGCACTGTCAGACCCTAAAGCAGTTATTCTGATTTAGCAAAGCAGGTCACTGTCACCTCAGTGCCTTCCTTTGATTCCACCATCTTCTTGTCTTTTATTTAATGACTGTTAAAGTGGGAGGACTCGTCGTGCTTTCACTGCAGATTCTGTCTGCAGTACAAGGTACCTGAATTTTTACTTTCATGAGAATTAAAATTTTAAAAAATTCCTACTTTTTAAGTAAACGCTGTCGTTTGTGTGATTCATCTTTATACCAGGTTTGAAAGTCAGTTACGTTTGGGCTAAAATTTAACCTGTACATGAAGTACTTTTCTTAACAAGATAATAAGCTAAAAGGCCAAGTAAATGCTATTTACTACAGCAAATGCAGAAAGATCAACACCAAGGTGTTGGGAAAGGACTTTTCTTGTTCAGTGCACTCAAACTACTTTTTTTTTACAGTTCCAGTATTCCAAATTTCATATTGGTTCAATATTCCAATATTCCATATTGGTTCTTTCCAAAACACTGCATTGATTGGTGCCCCTCTTCTAAAGCAAAGCTGATTTTAAAAGACTGACACTTGCTCACAAATGTATCTGCAATTAATTTCATTAGGACATCACCCACTGATTATGATAGACCTTTACTGTCGCTGGTATAGCAAATACATTGAAACAGAAATGCAGATATTCAAATATATTGAAACTCTTCTACAAAGCTGGAGGCTCTGTGCTTCCTGAGCTCTTGTTATGGACAGCAGAAAGATTTATTTCACTTGACCAGTGCTGTCCTTCCACTTTTGTTTGGGGAACCACAAGGTTAAAGTCTTCTACAGCCCCCGGTGCCCTCAGCAGTGTTCAGGATTCACATTTCCACTTCTTGTTCAGGACACACACACTGCATACCCTCATACAGCTCCTCTGCTTCTTTTCACCTCTCCCCTTCAGCACAGCCCCAGTTACTCAGGTTATTGCTGCTCCATCTGATTGTGATACGGCACACTACAAACATTCAACACCACAGCCATTCCAAGCACGTTCATGACCTTAAACACCTTTCTGGGAAATTTCTACCCACCTGTCTCATTAAAATAAAAGTATTAGTTCAGGTTATCCTAACCCAATGCATTACACTTGACACACAGACAGTGACTGGGACTGATGTCATGTTTGCCAGGGCAGGGGTGCTTTTCTTTGGCACAACATTATTATTATTATTTCTGCAGGCTGCTGAGACTCCTGCAAATGGAACAGGCACACCCTGCCCTGGCAGTGCCAGAGCCAGACAATCCCTGCTGAATGGGAGCCTGGCTCCTCAGCCTTCACTTGAGGATGGAAGTGATGATCATTGTGGGAAACACACTGCTTTTGCATCCAGGTGCTTTTGAAATGCCATTTTTGACCCAGCAAGCAACATTTCCAATTTCCCAATTCTACTTACTAAAGCACTATACTGCCATAAACATAAAAATATTTCCATTACTAAAAACTTATTCACAACTACATCTTCTCTAAGCAAAGTGACATTTTCACCTTTATCTTGTCAATAGCCATTAAAAAAAAAAGAGAAATAATTTAAAACAAAGTCAGAAATACATGAAACTACAGAAGATAAAAATTAATCAAGTATCATCTCAGGAGAAACTAATACTCAGCTGTGAAACAGATTCACCATTAATTTACCTGAATTGACTACATAGGATAATGTTCAAATCTGGGACACAATTGAAACTGGGACCTTATAATCATTATTTAACCTAGATTCTGTAAATTCACCTCAGACCATTTCACTTTTTCCTTGACAGCCAATACTCAATGTCCTGCCCCAGGATGCAGACAGGAAATGTTTTGAAAAGCACAGTATTTTCTGTTTGGTGCCAAGTAGTGCCACCAAGGCTGGCAGAGAAGAAAACTGCAGCAATGCCTAGAAAGGGCTTGATGGCTGCAGAAAAGTTTAAATAGCACATGAAGAAAAGCTTTGCTGTCCATACCTTACTGGAAATAGAAACTAATATTCAAAATAATCTGGCAATAGTTTATTGAAAGAATATCCTCTCCCTTGTGACAGGAAGAGAGCCACCCCACCACAGCTGAAAAAATAGATTATGATGGTGATGGAACCCAATTCTTGAGAATCACAGACAAAATTCTACTTCACAGGCACTTAAGGAGAACCAAACCAGGATTTGGCCAAGCTCATTATCTCATATCAGTACCTCAGAAGATGTGGCAGAGATGTCTAAATTGAACACAGATATATGGAAAGGAAAACTGGCACCCTCTTAGCCAAGAATCATCCAACAGAAATGCTTAACACTGTAGATAGTTCTAATTACCACAAAGCGCCTTGGGAAGTTCAGTGTCAGCACCAGTCACCAATCACCAGCATAAGGCTTTTACTGCTTCAGAACAAATAATTTTCTGTTGTTTACTAGCAAAAATCCCGAAGTTTTACAGTTCCTGAGCACTGCGGGAAGCAGCTGGATATTTTGCATAATTTTTTGAGAGACAGCCAAGCACAAAGCCCTTAAACCTTCCTGGTAGTAACAACCCTGGTGAGCCAGGGCTGCCCCTGGGGCAGGGAACTTTCCCTGTCCCCTCTCCAGCCAGCTCTTGTGACCTTGCAGTCACTGTGCATGCACAGCTCTCTCCTGAAGCACCCATCAATCATCTAATTAAAGTCTTTTGCTCCTACTTTAGGACTCTAGCCAGGTTGAGACATATGTTACTCAAACATTTTGCTGAAGCATTAATTCAGTGCAGACTTTGTTTGTCTCATTTCTTCATCTAGCTATTGCATTTTAACACTTACTGAGCACGGAACTGGACAATGAGAGCCCTTGACAATGAAGTTTTCCTATTATATTTCCCTCATATTAATCAAAGGCAGAGATTTATCAGCTGGTTGAAAGGTCTGGATGTTGGATCGCTGTCCTAATTCATCTCTGCTTTGATTATGCCCTCATCTATCAGATTATAATTAATGTTTATAGTGATTGCCATCAGCTGTTCTGCACTACAGATGCAAAAGGGGCAGGAAGGCTCCTAAGGAAAGGCCAAGCTGCTGCAGGGCCACCTCTGGCACCAGCCACATGTTCTGTGACAAATCACGTGGCACACCTGAATGCGGAGTGAAGATCCCCCACCAAAAATGCAAAACACGGCGATGAACACAGAGATTGCACAGCCCTGCTGTCTCCAGAAAAGCAGAGCTGAGTGATGATGGATCCAAGCTCAGAGCTCACAGAGAGTCAGGCTGGAAGTGATGCCGGAGGTAGCAGCAGTGGATTTAGGCACAGCCAGGTGTCAGAGGGGTCACAGTGACAGGGTAAGGCAGCTCCGAGTAAAGACAAGACTGTTGTGTAATTCATCTGTGCTGAAATACAGCAAAGGAATCAACACAAAAACCTCTATTAGATCATGACCTTAAATCTCCTCTTAATTACACCAAGACAGCTAACAATGATCTGCAAACATGAGCAAGTTCCCACAATCATTTAATGAGCAAGTGTTGCTTAATACATATCCTCAAATATCACACAGTCATTTCAAGTCAAGAAAGGGAGAATTATTGTTATTATTATTATTGCCATCTGTATTTCTCAAATGCAATAAAACAGTAATTATTTAAAACATGTGTGTAATCAAACTATTATACTCTTATTTTTTAACTACTTTTTCTTGACCACTACACATTACCTGGTACTGCTCATGCTAAAGGGAAATCACTCCTAATTGTGCAGCAGGTGAGCACTACATGACTTTTGCCAATCTGTGTCTTGAAATAAGTTCATGAGCAAACACTGTGGAACAAAGCACCAGAGGAAACCAATCTTTACAATTCTCTGGTGTATCAGTTCACCTGGTGTTTACAGAGCCTTTTTTCCTAAAAGTGCCACTTTAAAACCTTAGTATCAGAGTGAAAAAAGAAAGGAAAGCTGCTACATTTACAACGAGGAAGCCACACATAAAATACTATTTTATGGTTTGTAAAACCAAACTAAACAAGCAATCCTGAGTGACTTTACCAAAGGGTGCTGAAGACAAGGACAAAAAGGCTCGCTGGGAATCCAGTTCACACTGGCAGCAAATCAATACTTCAGGCATTGACAAGACACAAACACAATGGAAAACATTCTGACAAAGACAGGGAGCTAGAAAGAATCCATGTTTTATACTTAAACCTCACAGCACCTTAAGGTTTTCTCCACAGCAACTCAATACAATCCCCCCTTTTATTCTCACTTTCTGACGCGAAATTTAGAAGCAGCAGCATTAAATGCAGGAATAAATGGCAGGATCTGTGGAACTAAAGTTCCAGCTTTGAGACGAGGATGAATTTCGGGTTTGCCTTATCGCCATGGTGCAGGCAGATGTCAGAGCTGCGCCCACGTTCACCCCTCCTTCTCCCCCTCTCCAGGAGGGTTAAAAGAACTCAACAAGGATGGAGGGAGTGCCAGCCCAGCCCTGCTGTCACCTGCCCAGGAGATCTCACCTGCTGCTCAGGCTCCTCATCCTCACTGGATTCCCCACATGGCATTAACACATGCCAGCGTCCCATCCCTCAGTGGAGGGCACTTGGGGCTTTCTCCTGTTAAAATGTTAATGTGATAGCTTTTTCTCACCTTCTGTTTGCTGCTGTAAGCATGAATTCCGCTCTGCAATGGCCTGCAAGAGTTCTTGCTTAAGTTCATCAAGTGGTCACAACTCAACTGCAATATTACGGTGAAATAATTTCTCACACTTATAATAAAATATCCACTCAACCCCATACTTTACTTGATGGCAAACACTGCTAGAAACAACCTAAAACTCTGCAGATTCTGACATATTAATGCTGGAAACTGAATGAAGCCCAAGAATTTCACATAGGCACATTGAATCCCAGCCCTCCACACCTAACCACGTTGCAGTGATTTTCTTGGGTTTTTATTAATTTAGTATTTTTCTAAAGGTTATGATCTCCATCACCAAATTCCAACAGGATGTGATGAGAGTGGCACATGCTGAGTTACTGCAGAAGACAGAAATGTCTCTTCAGAAGAAAGAAATTTGTATTGGACACTTGAAGCTAAGCAATAGATGAGAAACAGAAATGGAGTTTTATAACAAACAAAATATATACAGATATAACAATTTCATTTCTTAATCATCAACAACTATACACATCTCTCCGAAGAGACTTTGCATCCGTTCTGTGATGCATCATAAACTGGCCAGGAAAAAAAAACAACCAAAAAGCGATTTTTCATGAACATGCACACTGAAGTCTTCTTGTCCCAAATATGGGCAGTTTTGAGGTATATACCTCAGTTTTATGTCTGTGTGTGCCCACTGCTTCTTTTCTTTATTCTAGGAAAGGGTATCAGACAGGACCAGTAAGGACGCTGCTTTCTGGAAAAACTGTGACTGGATTAATTTCTTTCCTGTTTTAGCAGCTACGTCTGAAAATTATAAACCTGTCAAATTGTGAACATTTCTAAAAGTACCATTATAATAAATATATATATCTCAATTCTTCATATAATTTACTCTACTTTTGCAAAGCTCAGTTTGTCTTATGGCAAGCCCTCTTGATCATCCAAGGAAGTGCTTTTAAGAGAACCTACAATTAACATGGGCCTATCTAATTAATAGAGAATATGGCATTATTGTGCAATAATCCCTGACAAATTGATCATTATCAATAGCTAACGACTACTTTGTTAACTAATTGCCCCAGGGCAGAAGCGTGTCTGGGGAGAGACGGAAAGGTAACAGCCATTAAGAGCCATAAAGTTTGTGCAGGGAGGTGCTCCAGGCATTATAAATCCCCCAAAGTACTCCTGGTAATGATTCCTAGTGAAGAAAGGCAGGGGCGCTCCCCGAGGCAGGAATTCCTTGTGCAGAGAACAATTCTCCACTGCTGCCGGAACCGAGCGGGCTGCACAATTAGAATGAGGAATGCAGCCCATTACCTGGGATAGGGAGAGCTTTCCTAGGAAAAACAACCCCATTACACACGCTAAAGAGCCTGGAGAAGGAGCCAGACTTAAGCAAAAGCTGCAGTGTGGAACTGATGAATACATTCACTTCGGATCTAGAGTGAATCCCAGTGCAGCCCGGTTAACTGCGCCACGGGATGCCACACGCAGGTTCCTAACACACTCCACATGTGCAAAAACAACAGGAGCAGCGAATGATATAAGAATTGTTTTCTCTTTCTCTGTGGTTCCTCACTGGGATTTCCAGGAATTATCCTTTGGAAGTTGTGCCTGCTGCTCAGGTTTATGGAGCTCACCTGGCCAAGGTGTGAACTCCATCTGGAAGTCTGCTGGAACTTCATCTCCAGGGAGCAGATCCCAGACCTCTGAGCTTCCTGAGAAGCCCTGGATACAGCCCAACAGTGGCCTGATTATCAAATATCAGACTATTCTTCAAGCACATCTATCTCCTTTAAGGGGACACATCTGCATTCACCACATTGAATCATCGCCAATCCATCTACTGCCTCCCTCCACAGCCTCATTAAACACACACCACAACTTTCAGTTTGCCCACCCAGAGCTTCTCTATTCCTCTCAAATGAAAGAGCAATTTTGAAGAATGCCAGAACCACTTATCTGCCTTTCTTTTGTGGGTTTTTCAAATGTTCAAACACCCCTGCTTCAAAAAGGACAAAGTTTGGTGGCTTGATTATGCTGTACTACACTGCAAGAAGACAGCAACTTGAAGAAAGAACTAGCATATAAAAAGGAAGAAAAAGAGATGAAATTTGCTCTTGTGGAAGGAGTATAGACTATGAAGAAAAGGGATGAAAAGCACAGAAATAACGAGATGGGCAAGAAGACACAGCAAGTGTTATCCCAGAGATGAACAATACAACTCTGAATGAGTTTTTAGGGGGTAATAAATGCATTATACAATATAGGATCCTATATAAAATATAGATTACATATGTATTTAAGTATTAATTTATGTATATATTTAAAAACTTTAAAATCCATGGAATTTGGTATTGCAACAAAATTAGGTTTGAGGTGTCTAAATTACATTTCATGCCCAGGGTCATTCTTGCAGCTGAGATCATCATTAATCCATGGAAAGAAGAGCACTGACAGAGTGAACGTATTGCTTTTCAGGTAGACAGCCACCAGAATGCCAGGGTATCCATAAATACCTGCAGGGAAATGAAGAGAGAGCAGCTTCAAATGCCAGAGGTTGGAAATGAGCTTCCAAACCTCTGCCAGTTCCAGGTGGGATCCCATGGGGAAAGTCTCCCCCTTAGTGCAACAGCAGAGGAAAAGGGTCAGGACAACCTTCCAGGCCTGCTCTGCTCCAGAAATGGATTTTTTGTTGAGATTCACTCGTGCTCCTCCAGAGGGGGCTGCCAAAATAAGGAATCCTTTGGTGTAGGGAGGGCACTGAGAGCTAATTCCAGGTGAGGAGCATGGGGCAACAGCTGCAGAAGGACCAGAGGGCAGAACACCCCAAGTTCAAACGACATTCCAAGAGCTCTCCATAGATTTTCACAGCAAGAGATGCAGAACATTTATGGGAAAACCAGAAAAAATTAAAAAATATCTCCTGAGCCCTCACTATCCTTTCATGCCAATCCCAACTTAACACGCAATGTATCATCAAAGCAACATTACACTGATGGTACAGAATTTATGAGAGATGTCCTCTGTCTTATTAAATAGGAATTGAAAGAAACAGGGTAGAACAGAGCAGCACAATGACATTGTGTTCGTATTTCTAAAGATTGAGAAAATAGGTTCTTTTTTTTTCTTTTTTTTTTTTTTTTTTTTTAAGGAGAGAAAGAGATAATATGAATGTAAATTAAATAATGTTTCCTCCTGAAGACCTGCTAGATCAGAAACAGATAAAGTGATAAAGTTAATTACAGACCTCTGTGCTGCATAATTCATCTTTACTATATAATTCACCTTCATGAAACGTGAAATTCTTGTTTAGAGGAAAAAAAAACAAAACAAACAAAAACCAAAACCAAAACAACACCAAAACCACATCACTCTTCTTTCCTCAAAAAGATTTTTCCTGGTTTTCCTCTTAGTTGTCTGCAAAATAAAAGAAAGGTGTTCAAAGTTGCAAAGGACCTTTCTAGACTTTTTGGGAAGGATTTGGAATAGGTGGAAGGAACATCTTACAGTGTCAGTGCTTGTTCAATCCTGAAAGGCTGGAGCACCTGGATTAGAAATTACCTGGGAAAAGAGTTTATATATTAATATAATAAAAAATAGATTAGATATTAATATCATCAGTTATAATGGTGGAAAGTCCATGGGCAAGTCATCCCCATTGGGAAAGAACTCTGAATTTTCAGTCTAATGTTAGGACCCTGATCTCTTGGATAATGCTCTCTTAGCCAGTAACCTCTATATCCATCCTCAAGCTTCCATCAGAAATTAAACATGCAACTTTGAAAGATACTCAGAGCTCCTAATCAAGCCTTGAAGTGACAAAATAATCCTGGACATCTCAATTTCATTTCTAGTGGCCATCCAAATACTTCATGCTTATGAAAACGTTACTAATTATTTATTCCTGCATTTAATCTGCTCCATTGAGCTGTCATTTAGGAACTGGGATGGGAAGCTTTGTAGGTCTGGAAAGGAAGGCACAAATGTTTAGCTGGGACCTGGCTGGTTCCAGATCCATCCGTGTGTTTTTACATCTAATACCAGAGCTGTACCAGAGCACCCCCTGAAATAAACTGCTTTTCCAACAGTGATTAATATTATCATTTGCAAACACTGTAATTAAAATATATATCAGCTTTTGCCTTCCTCCTTTCTGTGATGCCAGTCCTGGCCAAAGTGTCCCACTGTCATTTGTATCTCTTCAGACCACTCCTGTAACCAGCCATATGTTCCTTGCATCAAACCAGTGACTCAGAAATGATACCCCAACACCAGGAATGGTTTACAGCCAGGATTCCTGCTTATCAGAGTGCTTTGGAGGCATCACATGCTCATCAGAGCAGTGCCAAAAGAACAATAAGTACCTGCTGAGGCAGAATGGGAAGTGCCGTGTCAAATATTTAAGCACCTGCACATTATGTTCAATTTCTTTCAAAATGTAATTGCCTGGGAATTTTGAGAGAAGAGACAGCTCCCCCATAGCTGGTGCCAGAGAGGAAAGGATGTAAAACACAGCCTCCTTCCCCCATAGCTGCATCGCTTCTTGTTTGACCCAGACTGTGCCTCTGAATCCTCTCCTCGTTTCCTGTGAGCACCTCAGGTGTGCCAGGACATCTCCTGCAAGTGGCTGATGTGTTTGTTCAACACTCTCACAAATGTCACAGCTCTGGAACCACGTCACTTACTGCTTTTGTTTTTCCAAGGCTTTCTTTTAAAATTGTCTTGTCCGGTTTCTTGCACCCTGAGATGTGCAAGCACCGTGGAAAGAAGAGCATATGGACATCCCAGAGTGAGGCCCTTACAACAGCAGCACTCCTGGGGATGGAAAGCACCTCTCAAGTGCAGGAGATTGCAAACCTGTGAATTCTGTTAAAAACATAGCACATTCAGATTTTACCACAGGAACTACTCCTTCATGCAGAGCAGGTGATGGTTCAAGTCTCCAAAACCACAAATGGAATGTTAGTATTAGAATTTAATTCTGTTAACTCCAGGAGGTGACAGGAACATTGAGGGGAACAGAAAGAGGACCTGATATCAAGTGCATGAGGAAAAATGAAGAAATGCAGGAGTAGGAACAGTTAATTCAGAGCTCAGTCAATAAGAAGGCGTACAATGTGACTAAAAGAAGTAACAACAGGCAAACAAGAATTAGCATCTAAAAAGAAATTAAAATGTCTATGTTTCACCTCAGACACAGCTCTGGCTCTGCTGCAGATCTCTGGCCAGCAAAGATGGAAGAGAAGGACATTTTGTTATGGCGAAACATTCCAAATGTGGAACCCAGGTTTAGGTTAGTGCCTACTGTGAGTCTGTGGGATGGCCAAGAGAAGCCCCAGCCCTGCCCAGTGCGGTCCTGCAGCATTGCCAGGCTCTCCCTCTCTCCTGGCACAGACACACCTCCTCCTCCAGGCTGCTGCCCTCCTCCTCCTCCTCCTCCTCCTCCTCCTCCTCCTCCTCCTCCTCCTCCTCCTCTGCAGCTCTCTGAGTGCCCAACCCGAGCACCAGCCCTCCCTGCAGCACCCCCGAAAATCCTTCCCAGGAAAACCTGGATGCCAGTGGGATCCCAGTTTCAAGGAAATCCGTCAAAAAGGGAAATTTCAGTTCCCACCCCAAAACATACGGCTCGCTGCTGAACTTTGTAATGCTTCCAGATCCCATTCCAGTGAGCAGTTACTGCCCGCAAAGCACAATTTCAGCAAGAATGGTCATAGCACAGTGAGGAGAGCAGCGCCCACCTGGACATCACCTTGCTAATTTACTCCAGCATGCTCCAAACTGGAGAGTTTGAGAGCCCAAGAGTGGGCAGAAAAAACCATCCCAACAAGCCTTACCCAAGGATCAATTCTCCACAGGAATCGCCCTTCTAAGGGAAATTTTGCTTTCTGCAGAGCTCACACTGGGCCTGGGGTATTATCAGAGCATCTCCATCCATCCCCTACAAGACAGAAATGGTTTAACTCAGAGCTCCCTAAAATGAGCCAACAGTTCCAATTAGTTTAATTACTGATTTACCAATATTGTACGCAATAAAAAGGAACAATTCTACCATGCTCTGATCAACATCACTTTGTGCTGAAAACAGATCAATGATATTTACTTCTTAATATCACAGAGGAAGGTAAAATATATTTTAAATTATATTAAATTTAAAACCATCAATATTTATTTCAGGCTCTGGTATCCAATGAGAATGAAAAATTATCTCAATCCACTTGTTTTTTGCAGATGCAAAAATTTCCTCAGTAATAGGCAAAGGAAACACCATTTACAATTTGAAATTGCATTAAGTGTCCCATTAAAGAGCAAATACAGAATTAATATAATTCTTAATTCAGAATTAATGTAATATAAATAAGGGATTTGAGTATACAGGTTGGAGAGCCTTATTTAAGAAATCTCAAACATGTAAACTTTGTCCAAAATTTCAAAAAAAAAGCAAACACCTCCCATCATCAAATCAGTGCTTTGACAGGGAATGACCTTCCCATTTATTTCACAGCAATTTATATATATATATATATAAAATCTGTTTGGGTAAGAGCTGCAGCCACTAGAGTGAGATGCCACAAAGCCACACACAAAGCAGGATCACGTAAGGAAAGTATTTTAGTGGTACCCAAAATGTGAAGTGACTTCATCTCCCCATGCCCATCCCTGTAACTTTGCCCACACAACTGCTCTGCCACACGGGCTTTACTGCTTCCCTTTCCAGCATCTTCACGCCCTTAGTGATATTTCTCAACATTTTTGCGCTGCTAAAAAAGCTTCATTTGGCTTCTTTCCCTGCCGTGGCTGGGGCTGTGTGTGACCTTGAGCTGAATGCCACTGTAGCAAGCTGTCTCTCACCGTGGGAGTTCTCTTTTCTCGGCTTTGAGCGCAGCGTCTTTGATTTGGGAAAGCAGCACCCCAGCAGCTGATGCAGCACTCCGTGATTTTCTCCGGCCACGGAGGATTCTGGTTTGTCCAGGTTCAGTGCTTTACACACACATACACACACAATATCCTTCCAAGAAGGCACTTTTGCAGAGTGCTTTGAGAGCGCCGAGCCCCCCGAAATTCAGCTGAGCAGGATGCAGGTATTGCTGCAGCTCCCTGCAGTGGCAGCGCCAGCAGGAATTCGATAATGCACAGAGAAAACAATAAATCCAGCTGGAATTACAGAGGCTCTCAAAGCTTAAAAAGAAAAACCAAAACCCAAAACAAGCAGTCAAAAGTGCTTTTTTTCCCCTTACAATGCTCCTCAACACCGTGCTTGGGGAGCTCAGTGGCAATAATGACAACACCCCCGGGCCCAACACGAGTCTCCATTTTCCACACCCAATGACAGCAGAGTGTGAGGAGATCCCAGCAGAAGTTTTCTGATCAGCTGCCTTCAAAACCCAGTGGAAATATCTACAACTCAATCTCATCCCCCTTCCAGATCAAAGGAAATAGATTAGATTGATGAAAATGGCCAGAATTTTGCTGGACCATGCTGTACCTTTTATTTAAATGTATGACTCAAACCAAGATGAGGTCTGCTTTGTGATGGAATATGAAATAATCACGCTTCTTGCACCAGAAATGGTTAACAGGATACCAAGTGTAACAGCAGTGTGCATACAGCTGAAATGGAAAATAGTGATGGGAAAAATAATTTCATTTTGTTGTACAGGGTTTATAATGCAACAGATGTCTCTAATTCCCCAAAGCATCCAGAGCAAGCTAAAAGACCCAAATCTCTGATATTTTGTATGTTAGAAATCTCTGGGTGATGGTGCAATGGGTGTTTAGCAAAAGGGGGGAAAAATGTTCAAACTACAAAAGGTTTTTCTGCAAACTTCAAAAATTTTACTGAGGATGAGGAAGCTTTCCAAGAAAATAATGAACAGAACTTTCTTGCGAGTTTTCCATGCATTTATGGCATTTTGTTTTTAAATAAACACTTCAAGGGATACAGGGGAGGCTTAGACAAGAAACTTGAAACCAGTCCTGGCCCCCAGAATGTGGGACACTGGCAATGTAAATTGAATTATACATCATGGCAGGTACAGGAGACAAATTAATTTGCACAGGTTATCTACCTTCCAGCAGCTCCCCGGATTTTCATGGCCTGTGCAACACTTGAAAGGTTTGCTCCAGCCCATCTTCCCCCTCGTCTCCCTGCTCTGCATTATGCCAGATTATTCTGTTATATAGGTCAAACTGTCTTGCAGAAAAGACCCACATCTTTTTTTTTGTGATATATAAGGCCAGAGATGTTAACTTTTTAAAGCCATAGCAACCCCATGACAATTATTTCAATTTCCCGTAAAGGTCTTTAAATAGATCAGCTTAGTAAATGATTATGGGGCATTTTCCTATTAAAAACCCTCTTTCCACAGTGAGCCAGGGCTGCTAATACCCACTTTGAGGAGCACCTGAAACCTGTGCACCATTTCCTACAGCAGCCAAGCACTCCTGGTTTTCAGCATCTGACAAATGCGCAGGGAAATTTGCACATGCACACGTTCATTAATGACACCAAGCTGTCCTTGGAGGAATGGGTATTAACAGGCTGCTGGACAATAGTGATATTTACATTTTAATGGTTTTACATACCTACATTTGAATGGTTTTACACGGGAGCTGTTAAAAAGTGTTCCCCATTTTATGGTGTGCCCCCAGACACAGCTGAAGAAAAAATGAGTTTCAGGTACTATAATTCAAATAAGGGCTTGAGAAAAAAGAGGACACAAACATCCTTGATAATTTTAACTTTCTAATCCCCTCAATACCATAATAAACATTTCATATTGTAACTACTAAATTCCTATTAAACAACTACTAAAATTAGAACATCTCTGATCTTGAATCTGAGACATGAGGGTTTTTTTCCATTTAATTTCCAGTTCCGAATATTCTCCTATTTGCATTAGATTTGGTGATTAATATGGATCTTATTGCTTCATATAGTTTTTAAAAACTGCACAACTTCTGATTTATTCCACCTAGGGCTCCCCTACCTTCACATGTTGCTGGAAGTTTTCTCATCAGCTGAGCTGTGAGCTCTCAATGGTTAAGGTGAAAGCTCCACTGAAATAAGCACTTCTGAAGGAGGAAAATATTGAATCTATTATGTGCACTGGAAAAACACTGTCTAGTCATCAGCTTTTCAAGAAAAATCAAAAATATAGATGTTGCTTCCTCCAATGCAGTTGGGTATGTGAGGGTACCAAGTGCAAAGAGCCCTGGACTGTGTAAAGCCACCTCAGTTTTATAGAAGATATTCTAAATACATAAACTGGTGTGATATTGCCCAGGATAAATTGATACAGACTCTGCTGGCATCACTTGCAGCACTTTGATCATGTAAACAAACATCAAAATTAGCATTACTGGAAGAGAAGCACTGCAGAATGAACAGGGCTGCTTTGCCCCGATGTAGTAAAGCCACAATAAGCTGAGTTGGAACAATTAAAATAATTTGTTTCCTGTTCATGATGTTATTAGATTTGGAGAGATACAGAGGAGATAACAGGATCAGAAAGGAACACAGACAACCTAAAGACAAAGTGATAGAATAAATCACCACAACCACTAAATTCAAGATCTGAAACTGGTAGGCATAGAGGGGAATATAAAATGAATGAAAATTTAAATAAAAACATTTCCTGGCCTGCTCAGCCATAACAATGTTCTTTTGTTTGTATTCTTTGTAATTTAGCTGCTTGACAACTTCATTCAACCTTCAGCAGCAAACACAAGTATTGATTATCTCTGAGCATCCTAATGGCTGGAGACTGGGACACAAACCATAAAAGCAGAGTTTCTGGTTACAAGTGAAATTATAGTTTGCCTACAAGATTGCACAATAAATCAGAGAACAAATCAGCCAGCATAGGGCTCTGGGGTCACTAAAGTGATGTTGACACATTACAATAATGAGAACTTGAAACACCTCATGCCCTATTGATTTTTAAGCTGAATCATTGCCACCGCAGGAGATTACAGGAGTGTGTACTGGAATCATGGTCCACGTGGGAGATGCTGATGAAAAACACCAACAACTGCACCAAAATAGTTCTTTACCTGTACCTATTATATCCCAATGCCCTTCTCCCTTGCCCCCTCCCCAAGGTCTCAGAGAACAATTCAATCAATTTTAGCTTAGCCTAACTTCCTCACTTAAAACAACTTTCCTTTCTGTTTTCTTCTTTGCCACATTAGTTATGCAGATCCATAATGCAGACTTGAAGTGACACTTTAAACATCTCACGGAAGCTGCATATTAGAAAACCTAGGCTACAAGAAATGCTTTTTAATATTTCAAGTAGCTTTCCTGTTTTCACTCAACAGCAAATTATTCTGCGCTGTAAAAATAATTCCAATAATCACCGACTTATTTTCTCCACACAGTGGAGAATACAACATGTAAACACCAAAAGCCTTGGCACCAGCTAAAGAACAAAGATGCTTCTGGCTTTTTTCTCCTCTTACTTCCACTTGGTAGCACTGAGAACAGAAAGCTGTCAGAGGGGTGACCAGTGACACAAAATGATTATAGTCCTGTCACGACAAAAGGAGCAGTTATAATTTGCACTGCAGCCAATTACTTCAGGAACTCATCATTTTGCTTAAGGGGAGAAAATAATCCCTCTATTATCCCTTCCAGCCAGGAGGGCTCTTGCTACGTGCAGAGGTGCAAGTAGAGAGAGAAACTATTTAACTAGAGCCCCCACGGTAAATAAACTTGGAAATTTGTGGCTTATTCTTGGCAATTAGTACTTTTTAAGCACAGCAATGGTGTTCTTAATGAAGCCTAAGTGTTCATCAGCTGTCAAAGACAGACAAAAGAAAAGGCTAAATTGGGCTAAGTGCAGGAATGGCTCTGTGAAGAACTAGGTAACCTATGGAGAAGAGAGGAAAGTTTTACCTCTTGATGCACTTCCCAGAGAAAGGGATTAGACAGTTAAATATATCCTAAGGATTAGCTCCTGTTGGGCTCCTCAGAGATATGTTTTTAATCAGTGGCTCTGCACTTGGCATTTACTCCATTAGGGAGGGGGAAATTTTCAACTTATTTCTGTTCTTCCATTTGAAATTCAGTGCCATCAGCAAGACTCCAAAGAAAGAAGGAACAGAAGGGCAAGGAATCTCAATTTATGGCAGAGCCCCATCCTTTCAAGTTGCTCTCAATTTCTAAGGGGCTTATCCTCAACCCAGCCCTTGGAGAGCTGTGATTCCCAACCTTCCTTCAGTGAGGATTAGACAAAAGGGGAGCTGCAGCAACAGGCAGGTTTTTAAAGAACAGAGGTATTGGTGTTTGTGCAGATGTGCGAGGATGCACCTGTGAGCACACAAATCCCCCCTGCCACCCCCGGAGCACCTGCAGTTATTTGTTCTTGCCTTCCCTCTCCCCTTTTCCCACAGGTGCCTCAGGTTTTCCTCCTGTCCATGTCCAAGCTGCTCCCATCTCATACCTCAGCCTGGGAGCTGCACCTGAGCTGGCCCATCCTCTGCCTGATCCTCCCCGAGAGACATCCTCAAACAAATGAGAGCCCATCAGCTCTGCTCAGTGCCACAAACCAGCAGCTCCAGCCACAATTAATGGGGGAAAACCATCCCCAGCAGCATCTCCTGTCCAATCTGGGGGCCTGTGGGCAAGGTTCATTACCGACACAGAAACTGCAGCACAGGACAAGCTACCTGCCAAAAAAAAAAAAAAAAACCCAGGCTGTTCTAGGAGGAAAATTTCATCTCTCAACAAAGCAATATGTTTTTGACAGCTGGAAAATAGTACTGACGTGAAATCCAATGAAGGAGATGCTGGGTGTTTGCACAGAAAGAACAAACAGCAGAGAGTGCAAGAGCAAACAGGACTGGCTGCAAAGATGCTGCAGGACTTGGACAGGGTTTCAGAGAGAGCGCACAGAGATGCAGACAGGAGGAACCCCACAGTAATTACCGAGTAATTACCAATCAACCCTTGCTCTCAGGACACTGTGAACTTCCACAAAGAGAAGCCAATCCCACCCAGATTATTGATATCATCTGTTAAAACTGTGCATGTTTCTCATATTTTATTGTTTCAATATTTTTTTTCTATTAGAGGAAACACTAAATTCAGCATTCTCCTTGTAGTTCTGTAACTTCTAGAGCATCAGTATCAGTAAATGCAACAAATCCCTGAGCTCATTTTGCTAATATCAATCTTAATTAATGGCATGGCAGAATTCATTAGACAATAATTTTCACAGCATTTGATGCTGGGCAGTGTTAGCATACAATCATATCACCAATTTCCATTGTTCATCAAAATACAAGTCAAATAAGGGGGAATAGTCTACTGAGTAAGAAAAGCCAATTTATTAATATTAAAAAAAGCTTCAGAAATTTTTACCACGTAGGTAGCATATAAATAAATGGAAAATTAAAACAGCTACAAATGTGTTATTAAAATTCATATTCTGGGAGAAATACAATGGGAAAGAGACTGAATTTTGACAAAGAAACTGCCAGCACAAAAAATACTGCAATTTTTTCTCCATTTTGTCAGTAAGAGAAAGTCTCAGCAGCATCTTCATAATTTATAAACCTTATTTACAGCAAGTCGGGACCCCTTGGCAGGGCACTGCAATCACTGGCATGTGACACCCTACCAGGAACTGTCCCTGTAATTTGCAGTAACAACACACCTGGTTCAGCTGCACAGAGTTTAGTCAAAATGAAAATTAGAATGCAAATTGTAGAAGAGGGTCCAAGAGAACATCCATGGTAATGACAGAAGATCAAACTGGTTAAAAATTCCAAGATCCTTACACAAAACCCAGAGAAATAACACTAAGCCTGCTTGGTTTTTAAAGGAAATAAAAAGCAGACTCAAAGTAACCACAACGGACACAGAGAACCAGAAAATGCAGTTCTCAGAAAAAAAAAGGACGTGGGAATATGCAATGAAAATGAATAGAAAAGCAGAAGGATATCTCCCCTCCCACAAATCCTACCTGCCAGAATCTTTTTTAAACACTGCAGGTGTACATAATGGCAAGACTCATTGTCAAAGGCGTGTTGCCAAACCTGGATTCCTGAGGAAATACAAGGAGTGCTCAAAGGGGAGCTGCATTGTACCCTGAGGACTGAAACCTGTTGCCCTGAGGATCAAACTCATCCCTTCACCATTAAAACCAAGGTAAAGCTGTTCCCAGCGCCTGTTCAGCCCAAAGTATCATATCTATTTAGATATGAAATAAGCTCAGTCTGAGCAAGGCACTGCATTTCTCTCTCGCTGGTTCTTTGTCTTCATTTAGAGGTAACACTGAAGGTCTTGGAGACTCTTCTTTTGGAGCGTTTTGGTTAAAATTGAGGAGGTTTTTTTTTTTTTTTTTTTTTTTTAACTACTCCCGCTCGGTACGGAAGCAGGGCTGGGGTTTTCCTCTTTGCCACACGATGTCAGTGTTGCCGAGTAAAAATCGGGAATTTGCATATTTATCGGGACTCAAATAAAAGCTCCGACACTTTGCGCCTTTAGGGCGATCACGGGACAACTTCACGGGGCTGAAAGATGCCCCAGTGCGATCAATCCCGAACTTCCAGACTGCCTAAAACATGGAAGGGTGTGCAGGTTCCCAGCCAGCAAGGAATGGCAGAAGTGCCAACATCAGAATCCTCCTGTGGTTTTATCTCCAGGGGATCGTGCAATCCCACCTCTACATCTCATTGGCTTCGATTTCTGCAGGCTGACGAAAATTAACCCGCGTTGTGTTTATAAATCTGGCGAAGAAAACGGATTATGAGAGCAAAACTTAAAATATTCCTCAGGAGGTGAAATGAGCCCTGCTGTTAGTCCCCACATCCCTGGGGAACGCACCAGCCCAAAGTGGGTAATTGGCCATGGAGCTGTGTCAGAGAAGAGCATTTCAGGCCGAATGGGGAGGGAGCTGTGCCACAACCTGCTCCCTCAGCCTTCAGCACACATCTCCCTTGGAGCCATCCTTTTAAAACATAAAAATACGCTTCCTAGGAAACTCACTGCGCAATCAAATTCAATCCTTGCTCCCAGTCACCCAAACCTGGAGAGAGAATGGAGGCCTGGAAATAACAGGGTCACTGTAAAATATATCCTTTTTACCTTATAACTAAAAATCCAACCATATAGATTTTTTTTAGAACTGGATCTTTCTTGTTGCAATGCCACTGACAAAAGATTCAAAGTAACTTTTCTTGAACACTTTTTTTATGTCTCAGTCCCATTTTTCCCCCCTATAATCCCTTTGTATCTCTTACTAGCCCACACTGTGTCCCACATTTGGGGTATGGCAGGTTAAAAGTCACACTATGTCACCTTCTGGCTTCAAACACTGGAATGTGATTCATTCTGTGCAGCCTCAAATAAAAAATCCTTCCCAAATGGGGGATGGGGAGAAGGTACTAGCAAAGTTCAGCTCCTGTGCGTGTTTGAGGCTGTTTAATTTGCACTAAAAAGCCCAGCAGATGTATGAAACACTGCCTGAGGTCTAATGTATACACTGATGTATCCAGACAGAAGCTTAAAACTGTAGGAAACGAGAGCAGGAGCATGAAAAACTACAAAAGGTGGATGCAAATGATATTTTCCTTGGTATATCTGTCTCCCTCGCCATCTGTATTGAAAGATGCTTTTATTTTTTTAGCACTTCCACACAAAAAGAAATTAGAAAAGAAACGGCAATTGTAAATATTGAAGATGATGGCCATGCTGTTTCAAATCCCTTGCCCACTTGTTACAAGATGCTGCTGTGCATCTTGTGTCTTCCCTGCTAACATTTCATGGAGAACCTCCATGAACATACGTTTGTTCTTGTTCCCAACACTTTGTTCTGTCACTGTGACAGATGGCTTTACACTGAAGCATATGAAAATATTAAATTCTTTATCAACCTGTTGAAGTTTGAGATGCCTGTAAGTAATAACCATCTTGGCAGCTATTCTTTTAATACAGATATTACAGAAAGCTATTTAGTGCCTCCATATCAGTTTGCTATTTGTCACAGACCATTCTAAAACCGCAGTTTTCTTTGAACTTGATTAATAGGAGCATTGTTTCATTCGAAATAATATAATTTCTAAGCAGAATATCATGTTTTACTATTTGTTTATCCAGAAGAAGTTGAAAATTAATTTAAAAAATTACAGCAGGGGGCTTGTGCTGTACCAAAAGGAGTGGGGAGGGTTCCCTCTCTGCCTAAGCACAGCAACTGATGGAGCACTGCCTTCAACATTTGAATCAGTTCTCTGTAACACAATATTCTATCCTGTGCCAAATGCGTTCTTTCTTGGCTCTAGTAATGACAAAAAAAGAACCCAAAAACAAACTCACAAAACATGATGAAAAGAGGGTGTCCAGCATGCTTTTCCTCCTCACAGTGCTCACATTGAATCAAGCAACTTCAGTTTCAGTTGGTAAACTGAAATTCCCAAGACAAGGACCACTGGTTAAGAGCATATCCTTTTTATTTCTATTATTTCCTCAGCTGGAGGGGTTTTTGGCAAGAGGTTGCTGGCTCCTATATGGAATGTGTAAAATACTACATAGGAAATAGCACAATGGAGCCTCTCTGGCTCCAAGGCACTCCTACACACCTCAAATAGTAAAATAAAAAGTCTCAACTGATGTTGAATTCTAATATGTTCTGTGTAATCAGCTTTTTATTAAAAAACCCTTTAATGTAATGTTATTAATAGATGTGAAAGTCTGCAGAGTCCTCAGACGCAAAAAATTGCTTTCTATTAACAAAGCAAAAATACATTCCAAAAGTCTGTATTTTAAATGCTGAAGGCAATATTACAGGAACAAGGGGAGCTGGGGTGGGCACTGTAAATGTTGTAAGAGGTTATACAGAGCAATCTTCAAAGACATCAATTCTATTCTACCTGTCTGGTCTCTTATTGAGAGGATTACCCCGAACTCCCATAAATACAGAGCAGAGCTCCCATCAATACCATCCAAGGACTTTCTCAGCACCCAGTGACCATCTCAGGCTGAGCGTCCCCAGCCAGCGCAGTGTGACAGCAGAGACACCCAGAGGGGAGCTGGGAGCGGGGCTTGAAGAGCTGCACACCCCTCAGTGCCCCGTTCCTCAGAAAGCACCCAGGGTCTGATCAGAAACTGTGCAAACTCCGGTGTTTTCCAAACTCTGTTCCTAGGGAACGCTTCTGATGTTGGTTCAGTGCCTCGGCTCGTGGAGTGAGACAGCAGCAGGAGGTCAGGTTCTGAACTTGGGTTCAAAAACCCTTCTGGTAAGAACACGAGGGATTTGCCTCTAAATGGGAATGAAACTTGGTATTTGAGAAAGATTTTCTATCTTAGAAAAACACAGCAGTGAGAACAAGTTGTGTCAGCTATAAATCAATTCTGGAGAGCATGTTTACATGTATAGCTGCCTTTTTCTGGCATTGCTTCCCAAATCTTTCCTAAACACCTCAAGTAATAGAAATCCTATAATCTTCCTAACTTATCTGATTAAATATTAAGTATTCTTACCATCAGGAAGCCTTTCTAATGCCCAATCTAAACCTTCCTTTGTGTAATTTAAGCTCACAGCTTCCCAACCTACTCACTGCAGCCATGGAGGAGAAGAACATGTCAATGCTGTTACATCCAATTACGTGTCAGCATTTGTTTCTTTAAGCAGAAATGCAGCCTCGTGTCTGCAGGATTGAAAGATCAAATGAAACATCTGTTACCAACTCAAGTTGGACCCGGGCACTTTCTACAGCATTCACGAAAATGAAATTTCTCAGTGGGGAAAAAAAGGACAATTCCTTTTACAATGCCAAAGTGAAACATGTCCAAGTTGCAGTGCTGTCTGGCTCTTTTCTTCCGTGTTTCCAGTTTTCTTAAAACATGGGAAAAATTTAGAAATTTGTTAAAATAACTAAAAAGGATTGGTAGCAACCTAACTCTCCTCCCTACATTCAGTGAAATAACTGGCTGAAAAAAGCTGCTTGGATCTAGTTAGAATTTTACAGTCCTTGTGCTTCACAGACACAAAGCTTTGGGGCAATAAATGCATACATCCTGCATGCCATTCCTAAAGATAATCCCCCATAAGAATCTCGGCTCCCTCATCCATCTTTGCCTTCTGTTATCTTAATGGGCAAAATGCCCTTGGCTCCTCCAGTGGTGCTAAAACCTGAAGGAAATAAGAGGAGCCCCAGGCAGCTCCCTCCTGAGAAGGCACAGGATAATCTACCTGAGTCATACACTCGGTGCATGATTAGCTGGAGTTTGTAACCTCCACCTCTCTTGTTCTACACCACAGCCAAAGTCAAGCTGTGCACCAGCAAGTGACTCACACCCCATTATTTTACAATATTAGTCATTTAGCTGCTAATTACCAAAAAAGAAAAAAGGTTTACTACAAATTCATGGCATAGATTTGCATCATTTTCCATAGATGTATTTCAGAACTCCAGAGGCTTTTTCCATTTTATCCCAGTTGTGCTTCACTCTCAGTTCTGACTTGTGACCGTGTTCACAGGGGTCTTATGTTGAAGGAAGAGACGAGGATCTGACTCCATGTTTCAGAAGGCTTGATTTATTATTTTATGATATATATTACATTAAAACTATACTAAAAGAATAGAAGAAAAGGTTTCATCAGAAGGCTAGCTAAGCTAAGAATAGAAAAGAATGAATAACCAAGGCAGCTGTCTCGGACTCTCTGTCCGAGCCAGCTGGGCTGTGATTGGCCATTAATTAGAAACATCCAACATGGGCCAATCACAGCTCCACCTGTGTTGCATTCCACAGCAGCAGATAACCATTGTTCACATTTTGTTCCTGAGGTCTCTCAGCTTCTCAGGAGGAAAAATCCTAAGGAAAGGATTTTTCATAAAAAGATGTCTGCGACACTGACCCACTGCTCTCAGCTGCTGTGGGATATCCCAGGGTCTGGAAGGAAGGAGCTGACCCCAGGACAGTGCTCCAGACCCTCCTGGATTCACCTCCCTGGAGTGCTCAGGCAGCCTGCAGCATCACCTCACAGCCCTTCCCTCACCCTGCACTTGTCTCCTGAATCCTTGCCCTGCACTGCCTCTCTCCCCACACTTGTCCCGTGAGGTTAAACTGACAGGATAAATGTGCAGAGCAATAATTCAGAGAAATTCATCCAGAGAAAGGATGTGAACCAAGAGCAGGCAGAGCTAATCAAGTCTTGAATGTATCAGCAGAAGTTTATAACTTTTATCTTTTTATGAGACAGTTGATCACACACACATATCCACACTTCAATAAATTTGAGAGAGTAATAAAACTTTCCAGCAGACTTTGGCAAAATAAAAAACCTCATAACCTCTGTTGCAAAAGAGCCCAATAGGCAGCTTAGAGATCTCAATTCAGCTGTGAGAGCAACAGCCTCAAATGTCTGACATCTTCCAATAATAATTTTATAATCCTGATTATAAATCATGGCCAATATCTGTCTTCCAAGGTAAACTACTTGAATGCAATGTTTTTATTTAAATGCAAAATGTTCTAAGAAAATGTCTTAGATGCAAAATAAAGATTTCTAATCTAAATGATAACTAGGAAAGGTTGAAGCAAAATACACAAATTAAAATGCCTGGGACAGAAACCTCAGGTCTGAATCAGAGCCTCTGTCATAAAAGACTCGCACAGGGAGCAGAGAAATCTTTTTTTCTTCAGGTTCCCTGAGAAGATGAAACACTGAGGTCATCTGCAGCATGGGAAATTTATATTTGTCTAACAAAGAAATATTTTTCAAGACAGTAATGACTTCTGAGCACTGGAACAGGTAGTCTGAGGAGGGAGGGGACCTTCCCTTCTTGACAGCTTGAAAGATTAACAGGATGTCAGCCACCAGTGACACTTGACTCCTTGCAGGGAGCAGGGCTGGACTTCCATGGCATGGAAGAGTGTCCTCTGCATCACTGTTCTTAAAAATCCACACCAATATTTAGGACGAAGCCTTTAAAGTGACAAAAAAAAATTTGTACATGGGAAAAATTTACACATTTTTATCATTTTCTTGCAAGCTGGGATAAAAGGATTTTTTCACATAAATGCCTCACTGTAGCACAGGATGGAGTTTTGTTCTGTGCTTGCTCAGTTACATGTGGGCAAAAATGAATGAAAGCAGAACTGCCACACTGCCTCCCCTCTGCTGAGTGCCCTGCCCAGGCCTGGAATGCAATCATTAATTAGTGAAACACTCACATGCAGGCACAATGCTTCTATTAATTAGAAGAAATGCCACCATACAAACAGGCCTGAGCTTTATTTTCCATTGCCCAGTAGCTCATGGCTGCTGCAGGAAGAGCTCATAACAGCCATAGAGCATCGCTGAGGTTTGCTCTTTGCACTTATTCTTTTTAAAAATTTGCTTATTTTACTGAAAGCAAGACCTGACCAGTGCAGTTTCTCCTCCTACAGGACATGCAGGATTGCACAGGAGCTCAGTCCCTGTAGTGATGCCTCAGGTTCAGCTTTTCTATTTTCCAGGTCCTGTGCTGCTTTCGTGTGTGGGTCTGGGCTTGACATGAGGGGATACTGAGCTCTGTGCACAGAGCAGGGAGACAAAACAATTCCTGCTCCAGCTGGGCACCAAGGACAAATGATCCAAATCTCAGCCCAGGAGCACAAACCCCGTGGGCTGGAGAGAGAAAAACAAGCAGGGTGGGACTGGATGGGCTAAAGCTGGAATGGGACAATGAACTGCAAGGTGCAAATGGAGCAGAGCTGATCCACAGTGACAGACCCTGTGACTGGTTGTGCATTTTGGGGCCATTTTGGTTCATCTTGGGTGCAGCCCTGGCTGGGCTCTCATGCTGCCCAAGGTGGATCCATTGAGGAGATCCTTTGAATAAATCCCTGCTTTGTTCTTTAGCTCTGTCCAGCCTCTCTTCTAGGCCAGCCTTCTCAGGGCATCAGCAGCTGCTGCCAAAGCTATCAGCATCCCCCTGCACCCTCCTTTCAAAGCCTCATTTCAATGATAACCCCAGGCTGGAACACTTTTCACAGCTGAGCTCTCCCCTGACCCTGGGTTCCAGTTCTAAAGCCCACCCTCAAGTCCCTGCATTCAGAATGGGTGCAATCAATGAGCCACAGCTACCACAGGGAGCTGCTAAAACCTTCTGCTCTCGAGATTAAAATTGGGCAAACAGAACTTCTG
Organism: Emberiza elegans; assembly: GCA_024865655.1. Classification (NCBI taxonomy): domain Eukaryota; kingdom Metazoa; phylum Chordata; class Aves; order Passeriformes; family Fringillidae; genus Emberiza; species Emberiza elegans. Next base: position 3,774,147 of record JALJVW010000197.1, on the reverse strand, counting down.
CTAAGCTGCCACATGACTGTGCTCAATTTGATTTACCAGTTCTCATAAAACCACAGAAACTTGTTTAAGAGACTGTGACATCTTGAAAAGATAATTGGAAGTAAAGAAAATACAGTAAAATACCCAATGCCAATTCTTAATATTTCCCTTTAGTAAATCCTTTCTTCCTGTTGTGTCTCAAAGAATGAGCAAGGATAAGAAAAAAGGCTCAAAGTTTCAAATATGAAAGTCAAAATGAAATTAAGTTGCTTCCCACAGCCTCTCGGTCGGTACAAAGTTCAGTCTGCCACGATTGGATTTTTGATTCTGCTGGCACTGGGAAAGCCTCACTGGGAAAGCCTGGAATGAAATGCCATTTGAAATGAGATCTGGTTCTGGGATGACTTTGCTCCCTGGCACAGCAGTGGCATCCTGCTTTTCCTGGTAACTGTGAGGATTAGTGCAGGATTACAGCCTCAAGTGGTGCTGGCTTGACCAGCAAGGTGGAAAACCAGGACACCCCAGCACTGCTCATCATCCAGACCTCATCAATAAACACTTGTTTTGAAAATGGCTGAAGTATTCAAATGAGAGCACGAGATGATTTTCATTTTCATTGCTCCTGCAAAATATTCCAAGAAAAAAAAAAACCAAACAAATGGTTTGAGATTTCTCTGTGTCACAGCCAAATACCAAACCTTCCCTGCGAGCACAGGTGACGGCAGATCTGTTCTTCTATGAAATGCATCTCTTGTACACACAGCCTGCTGCTACCACACGCTGCAAAGCCGGGCCATGAGAAGCCAGCAGGTGACCTGCTGTCCTCAGGAGGGCAGCCCCAAGGACACGTGTGGTGAGACACAGTAAGGCGCCTCGGAAGATCTCGCGGTGTCACGGAAAAACAGCAGAGATTCCCTTCTTCCCCAACCCCTCTCTTGATAAGATCACCCAAGAATGTAGCTCCCCCTAGTTCCAGTAAAGAATTCCACCAACCCCGTTAGTTTTCTACCCTCTTTTGACCATGGATGGTAATGTAAGGCCCCGTTTATCGTAGCACTGTCCCCTGACCTATATAACCCCTCTGAATAAGAAATAAACACCTTTTGACCGTCGACCAAATTGGTAATAGCGTTTTGTCATAGGCCCGAGCGGCTCAGGAATTTGGAGTCACCGTGCTGTTCTTCTGAACCAGGTCGCCTGCTTGTCTTTGCAACAAAGACAACAGACATGTCCTGGCACAAAGGCACAGCAGCTGGAGAAAGGTGAACACTTCGTGCTGACATGGAAACATAAAATTCACAAAAACAGGCCAGGAGGGAGCCAGCATGCTCCAGCAGGGCCTGCTCTAAATGTTATGTTCTTAGAAGACCTGCTTCAGTTCTCCAAAGGCTCAGCTTAAACTCCCAAAATGATGCTGGCTTTGTTTAGAGCACCAGGTAATAGTGCAAGTTCTCAGCATGCCTCTCACTTGGCTGTAGGAGGTTCTTACAGTTAAAGAAGCCATTAGAGTCAGGTTAATTAGCAGTCAGAAACAAGTCCTGATGTAAGCTACAACTCATTTATCTGGAAAAAAAACGATCCAACATCATTCCTGGATTCCTATTAGTCACGGAATGAGAAAGGTCAACCTGAACAAGGAAAACATTTAAGTTAAAAAAGACATAAGCGCCTGTCCAGGGAGCGGCACAGCACCAGCAGAATAATTCACATGTACCAGGTGTGGGAGGTTGTTCTCAGGATTTCACATCAATCTCCACCATAGGAGCAGTGAACAGAAAATCTTTGCTGAAGTTTTGATCAAGTTCAGCTTGGGCCATTAGTCATCAGTGCCATGATTTACATCTGCTTATGTCCCTCCCCTCCTCTTCCCAGCTAAATTTACCAGAGAGGAAACCTGCTTAAAATTTCTGAGCATCAAATACATAAAAACAGAAAAAAAAAACCCCAAAAAACACAACAATAAAACAGATCCTCTGGTCTTCTACGTGAAAATGTTGATGGGATTTCTAATCATCATTAACAAAACCTTATATTTCATTCATATTAAATATTGATTTAAAAAGCTTCTTTCAATAATTTCTAAATATTTAACCAGCTTTTAATTACCTCTGCCGAAGTTCAGGTTATTAATGAGTAGCTGCCAAACTCCAGGTATCCAAAACAAAGGAAAATACCAGTTTTTCCTTCTCCTGAGAATAAAAATACTTAAATAAAAACTGTGGGTGCAAAAGTAAAGCAAGAGGATTTTCAAGAGCTTGTGAGGTGTGGAAGTATACCTTGTTTTTGTCAACACCTGACACAAAGGAACATTTTGAAGTTTTTATGTCTCCAAAAATTACTGGAAGGATATTAAGTCCAGGCAGTAAAACTGGGCTCTTTGTCATGTTTAATTGCTCGGATTCATAACCTAGTTTTGCTGAATCTGGATGTTACTGCTGACTCAAGCAGTTTCTCCATTTTAATAGAAAAAGTTTGCGTGCCTCCACTCCTGTGAGACGAAAGCAATTTTTGAAATATTCCTGACCATCAGTGAAATTTCTCTCCACAGAAACCTCGTTGCTGTGCATGAAATCTGTAATTAACTACAGAACAAAACAAACCCACAAAAGTCTCTGATTGCAACCTGGTGAAGGAAGCCATACTGTGCTCATTTTCAAAGACAATGAAGGGAATCACAGCCTCTGCAATTTAGCAGGGCTAAGAGAAATGAAAAGAGCAACAGGGATGGTGAGGACAAGCAAAAAGCAGAAATGCTTACACTCAACTCCAATCCCACAAAGCAAACACGTCCCCACACTGTCCAAACTGAAGTTCAGCTAAGGTAGACGTAGTGAGTGCACAAAGCCCCCAAAGACAGCGACTTCGCCTCGTTCCTTAACATCTCCACTGGATACCTTACAAAGAAAATTAAAAAAAAATAAAATGGAAAAGACTTATTCCTACAGACAGAGAGCTCCACGGCTGACATGATAAATTTAGAAGGAAATGCCACCAGAAGAGAATTTTGGCAGTGACACATTTATTTCTTTCCACTGTCTGCTATCTCACCCAGTTGCAGTCCCACAGCACTTGGATTTTAAATAAAGCGTGTTTGTGATGCACCTCTTGAAAGGACAAGCCTGTGTTTCTCTTCCATCTGCTGGCTGTGGATTTATGGCACTTGTTGTGCCCCAAAGGGCATCCCTGGGCACAGCCAGCAGCTGGAGGTCAGTGTAGTCCCGAATTCCTGATCTCCCCTCAGCTCAGCCCAGGAGAACACATTCCCTTCCTCTGTAACACATTCCAAGACAGCAGGAATTAAAGGCAGATACCTCTGCTAATTTCCACCTAAGCGGATTTCCACCTAGATTGGAAATATACCCATTTATGGCACGGTAATACTTTTAAAACTTTATCCTCAAATAAAGTTAACACATTTCAAAAGTTATGCTCAGCTCCTAGGAGATGTCATAAATTATGTCCCAATCTTGAAATATATATAAAACCCACAAAACCTTGAAAAACTCTCTGAAATAATCGAGGCCCTCTGAAGCCTTTGCTCCCATCTCTAAACCCTAGTAAGGGACAATCCTGTGACACAATCTTGCTAAAAAACCTCCAAAATCCCTATCACTGGAGTCAACTGAAAGCTTGACTTTAGTAGCTTGATTTTTACTAAGGAGTTAAAAAATACACATTGCTTGCTTAAATTAAAATATGAAATGAACTTCAGACAAGATATTTTCCATAGTTGAAATTCCCTATGTATTTTTTTCCAGTTTACTTTTTCACAATTACCACCACAATAACTTATAAGCATGAGTTGACCACATTTCTCTCCCTTCTCCTCTTTAAGTTGATGCTTCTTCAGTTACCACTTCTAACACATTTATCTTCATAAAATGAATTTAAAATTTCATAGCAATATTTTTCCTTACAAAAGGAAAAAGCCCAAACTTCCATTATTCTCAAGAACATTTCTCTAGACCTTTTCCAGCATTTCATATGCTACCAAGTTTATCACCTGAACAATTAATTTATTACTTGTTCCTGGAAAATTTTTCTGGTGTTTGAGCAAAACTGACATCCTAGGTGAAACTTCTACCACAAAAAGAATAAATTTGAACACTTCCATGGTAATGATGCTACTGAAGTAAGAGGTTTGAAGTTGGAAAGACTGAAGGTAACACCTTGCAGTTGATTCATCCATCCATTGTTAAGTTATTCTGATTTCAAATATTTATTTAAGTGGGAGTAGGCAAGAATACAAAGCTCAAACTTTCTAGAACTGTGCCTGGAAAGGGGTGCAATGAACTGTGCAATGAATTCCTCGAGGTGTCAGGGTGCTGGATGTGGAGAGACACTGATTAAATGGAACCTCCTGCCCACAACTTCCAGAGCAGGCAATGGCAATGGGAGCCACTGTGTGCTCACAGCATCTCCAAGGCCAAAAAACGCCCAAATGTGCACTGCTTTGGGAAGGAGAACTCCCAAAGGGATCATGAAACCCCTCCTAGATCCATGGGTTTAAAAGAAGTAAAGCTGATGACTGACAGACACTCCCCAGGCACTCACAGAAAAACCCTATGAAGAATAAAACCCCAAACTTTACTTTTTCCTTTTCATTAAATGATTCAGATCTGAAAAACTAAAAATTTTCCACAGCACTACTGCTCCTGCTGTAGACAAGGGAACACTGTTCATTGAGTGGGAGTTTTGCTTACTCTTCAACCTTACTTGCATGTTCAAGAAACAGATCAACATCAGGAACATTAAATATCTAAGGAAAAAGCCATAATGTGTGGTCAGAACATCAAGACATTCAAACTTTACACCTATCTGTTGCTTCATTTTAGAAATACACACGGAACCAATGTACTGCATATAAACTGATTTTTCAAAATAATTTTTAAGGAAAAAAAAAGTAAACTTTCTGTGTAACACATAAATCCTAATTACTTCTGTACTATGACCAAATTTCTTAACCCTACAGAAGTGACGAATACAAAGGCTGTTTCAGATCTTACTAAATTCCTCAGTATCCATCAAAATCAAGTACCTGAGGTGGAATTTAATGTACAGCCCTGGAAGAAATGTGATTTTACAGTGTCTGAACTGCAGAGCCTGGCATTCCACTACTGGGCTGTGCCAGAGTCTCCTCCATGTGACAAGAAGTCTTTCAAAAATATTCTATCCCTATTAGGAGTCTGCACGAGAGTCCTTTTTATTTAAAAGCTAGAGAAATCCACCTTCCCCACTCCCCTCAACATTTTTTGCACACTTTGAAGTGTGTGGGTTTTTTAAAGGAAGAATATTGCTAAAGTCATTCAGAGTATTTAAATTACTCTGCAATTATATCCAGCTGGAAACCGATAGGCATTTTTAAATCCTAGTCTTTTATACCCTGTTCCTGCTTTTTTTCAAGGCAAACACATATAAATGGATTATTAGCCAAAATTACCTGTGTGTTCAAATTGTATTTATTAACAAAATGCTGCTGCTGTTATATCCCATGCATTTTAACAAGTACAGTAATAAAACCTCCAAATACTCATAAATTGTGTTTTGTAGGATCAGTATATTATGCTGGTGACACACAGGGGCCCTAAAGTTAAACAGGCACGCAGGTTGGTCAGGAATCCTGTAACCTGCCTGCAATAACAATCACCAGGCAATAATCCACCTGACAAACCCCTTCTAATGAGACTCCCGCTCTCTTTCATATAAATGCTAATACATATTCCATCCACAGCAAGCCAAGCAGCTTTCTGAAGATGAAGTTCACATAAACTTCAGCCAAACACGGGGGGAGGATGGATAATCCCTCCCGCGCGTTGTTTTCTGTCGGCATCTCGCCGAGGAGCGCTCACAGCCAGAGGAACACGCTGGCGGCAGCACCGCGGAGTTTGTACGGCACACACCCGGCTCAGCCCCGAGCATCCCTCGGCCCCGGGCCGGCACACAGCCCAGCCGCGCCGGCATCCCCTTCACCTGGCCGGCATCCTGCATCCCCTTCACCTGGCCGGCATCCTGCACCCCCCTCACCTGACCGGCATCCTGCATCCCCTTCACCTGGCCGGCATCCCCTTCACCCGGCCGGCATCCTGCATCCCCTTCACCTGGCCGGCATCCCCTTCACCCGGCCAGCATCCTGCACCCCTTCACACCCGGCCCCTCATCCTGCATCGCCTTCACCTGGCCGGCATCCCCTTCACCTGGCCGGCATCCTGCATCCCCTTCACCTGGCCGGCATCCCTTCACCTGGCCGGCATCCTGCATCCCCTTCACCTGGCCGGCATCCTGCATCCCCTTCACCTGGCCGGCATCCTGCATCCCCTTCACCTGGCCGGCATCCCCTTCACCCGGCCGGCATCCCTTCACCCGGCCGGCATCCTGCATCCCCCTCACCTGACCGGCATCCCCCTCACCTGGCCAGCATCCCCCTCACCTGGCCGGCATCCTGCATCCCCTTCACCTGGCCGGCATCCTGCATCCCCCTCACCTGGCCGGCATCCTGCATCCCCCTCACCCGGCCAGCATCCTGCATCCCTTCACCTGGCCAGCATCCTGCATCCCCTTCACCTGGCCGGCATCCCCCTCACCTGGCCGGCATCCTGCATCCCCTTCACCTGGCCAGCATCCTGCACCCCTTCACCTGGCCGGCATCCCCTTCACCCGGCCGGCATCCTGCATCCCCTTCACCTGGCCGGCATCCTGCATCCCCTTCACCTGGCCGGCATCCCCTTCACCCGGCCGGCATCTTCCACCTGACCAGCATTCCTTTCACCTGGCTGGCATCCCCTTCACCTGGCCAGCATCCTTCACCCGGCCGGCATCCCTTCACCTGGCCGGACTCCCTTTCACCCGGCCGGCACCAAAAAACCCCCACACTCCCTTACCTGTCTCGCAGCCCCAAATCTCTTCAGCCTGTCGGCATCACCGCATCTTCTCACCTGATCGACCTCTCTGCACCCCTTCACCTGGCCGGTAGCCCCGCACCCCTCACCTGGCCGGCATCATTCTCACTATTCACCTGGCCGGATCCCCCTCACCTGGACGATGTCCCCGCACCTTTCACCTAGCCACATCCCCCTCACCTGGCCGGCATCCCTGCACCCCTCATCTGGCCGGCATCATCCTCACCTGGCCGGCATCTCCGCAGTTGACCGGCACCCCCCTCACCTGGCCGGCATCCCTGCACCCCTCACCTGGCCGGCACCCCCTCACCTGGCCGGCAGCCTCACACCTGTCCCCTGGCCGGATCCCCTCACCTGGCCGGCATCCCTGTACCCCTCACCTGTCCCCTCAGGTGGGGCAGCCCCCATTCCGCGTGTCCCCGGCCCCTCCCGGCGGGCACAGCCGGGCTCGGGGCGCTCCGGGCGCGGGCACAGGATGGATGGATGGATGGATCCATCCCTCCCTCCCTCCTCCGGCCGAGCTCGCCCCGGAGCTGCCGCTGCCTCACCTGCAGGGCATCTCCCACGCCTGCGAGCAGCTGCCAGGGTTTCATGGTCGGCGGCGGTGCGGGAGGAGCCGGGGGAGCCGGGCGGCCCTGCAGCACGCAGCGGGCACGGCCGCGTCCTGCCCCGGGGGCGCTGCGATGGCTCCCGCTACGGCCGCGCTGCCGGGGATGCCGCGGGACGGCAGCGATGAGTTTCCATGCGCTGCTCGGCTCCAGATGCCGCCGCGATGCTGCCGAGAGCCCTCGGCTGCCGCTGCCTCCCCTGCCGGGCTCGGCAGTGCCGGCGCTCGGCGGAGCCCGTTTGTTTTATTTGGAGATAAGAGCGGCTCCGCGCCGGCTTAGCTGAAAACCACAGCCTTGTGGGAAAGGAAGGTGGGCACGGGAGAGGAGATTGCACTCAATAATTCATTTGTGGAGTGGCTTAATGGATGGGCTGAATATTAGCTGCTTGTTATATTCAGCCCATGTTGGACGTGGTGCTAAAGTTCGCAGGGGTTCACTACTAGGATCAATCTTATATATATGCAAAATGGTGAACGTTTGGATTAAATGATGATTAATCTCTCGCGAAATTCTGAATTCCTTTCAGAATAATATTGCAGACTATGTCATTTTTAAGATAAAGACTGGCTGGAGCTGAAACAAAACCTGGAAATCTTGCACAAGAGATGGCAGCAATTAACCCATTTGAGGAGAAGAAAAAAAGTTTCAGATAAACATTAAAAACTGATCCCTTTCACTACACAAAAGCACTGCCTATGCCCTACCAAATAAGCTGCTATTTCAAAGTACATCTATTTATGCAACTGAAGTTACAATCTGCAAACAACCACTTGTACTCTATTGAAAAATTCTCAAGAGGCTGTTCAGAGAACTTTCCTAATTCTGTAAAATGAATTTTCATACCACATATTCACTATTTCTCAAAAAAAACCCAAAAAGTTTATTAAACATCTTTCAATGTTTATCATTATTCTGCAATGAAAATCGAGAACAATCTGATCTCATGCAAAATAACTTGATATCAATCATTTCCTTTCTGTAAATACAAATACTTTCTGGCAGAATAGGAGATAAAAGGTTTAATTATGTTCTGTGAAAACATATAGGAAATAATATTAAATTCAAGCTGTAATTTCATAGTGCTTTCCTTGTTTGGAAGTTTTATTGTAGCCATGCTCAACTTATTAAACTTTCTTCCTAGACAGACTATGGGACCATTAAGGCACCTTAATCACAATGAAGTGTATAATTTAAAAAGAGAATGTTGCAAGGGTTGGCCTGACCACTGGGCTTAATAGCCAGAACATCTCAGAGCTCACACTGCCTCACTGTGTGCCCTTGACCACATTATTCATCACTTCAGTTTTCCCACTTGTAAAATTAGAATAATACAACTTCCAGTGACTCCCATCTCCAACTTCTCAGGAGGGCTCGAAAGATTAATGACCCTACAGTGCGCTGAGATTGAATAAACACTAACTGCTAAGGCAGAGCTAATATGTTTCAGAACATTAAAGCACTGAAATGTTAGAAATTCCAATTAAATCACCCTGTGTGTCAAAACATGGGTGAAGCAAAATACAGGGATTACTAAAATAACGTCTTCTACCACTTACAATCAACAAAATACTATGGGTTGGCTTATTAGTATTGTTATTTAAATCTGATTTTTACCATATATTCCTAGCATTAAGGTCAGATCCATTAAAAATGCCACCAGCAGCAATTAGCACTGCTAATTTACACAACCAGGCTGTCCAGGGCAAGGCCATTTAGAGTCAAGGCAGTCAGAAAACATCTCCATTACCTCTGGCCTCTGTTGTTTTGAGCCTTTGCAGCACGTATGTGCCTTCCATCAGAGGACCTGCAGTTCTGGCACATGCTACATGTGGCTCTCAGTGCTGTTCTTCAGAAATCCCCATGCCTCATTCAAGTAATGAAAAAGAGTTTGAACCAACTAATTATCTCATTAGCAAAAAATAAGGGGGGCAGGGGGAAGCACTGGCAAAGCACACACTGCTGCAGAAAGAGATGCAGCACTCACAAAGCTGTGACAACAATCAAAATCAAAAGAATGGTCTGAATTCCTATGCCCCACTTAAAAAAGATCATTGCAAATTTATATTTCAGTCTATAGGAATAGTAACCTTGAATAAAAATCCATGCACATTACACATCCCTTTTCAGCACTCTCTCTCAGGGGTGGGTAACCGTGGTTCCTCCACCTCCCAGCTGAACTGGAGATGAAAAGTCTGACATCTCTAAGGTGGTTCCTCCATCTCCCAGCTGAACTGGAGATGAAATGTCTGACATCTCTTGTGGTGGTTCCTTCACCTCCCAGCTGAACTGGAGATGAAATGTCTGACCTCTCTCATGGTGGTTCCTCCACCTCCCAGCTGAACTGGAGGTGAAATGTCTGACATCTCTTGTGGTGGTTCCTCCACCTCCCAGCTGAACTGGAAATGTCTGACATCTCTCATGGTGGTTCCTCCACCTCCCAGCTGAACTGGAGATGAAATGTCTGACATCTCTTGTGGTGGTTCCTCCCCTCCCAGCTGAACTGGAGATGAAACATCTGACATCTCTAAGGTGGTTCCTCCACCTCCCAGCTGAACTGGAGATGAAATGTCTGACATCTCTTGTGGTGGTTCCTCCACCTCCCAGCTGAACTGGAGATGAAATGTCTGACATCTCTTGTGGTGGTTCCTCCACCTCCCAGCTGAACTGGAGGTGAAATGTCTGACATCTCTAAGGTGGTTCCTCCACCTCCCAGCTGAACTGAAGATGAAATGTCTGACATCTTTAAGGTGGTTCCTCCACCTCCCAGCTGAACTGGAGATGAAATGTCTGACATCTCTAAGGTGGTTCCTCCACCTCCCAGCTGAACTGGAGATGTCTGACATCCCTCATGGCCCAGTGATGCCAGGGCTGTCCTTGGGTCACTGCAGGGTGATGCAGAAGCTCAGCTGGGATGCCCTTGTTGACAGCAGGGATTCTCCAGGAGCTGTGGGTGAACCAGACCCACTGAGCCACACCCTGACCAGTGCCCCGTGGGATGAGCAAAAGCTGGGTGGGAATCACAGCAGGGCCTTGCTGGGGTTCAGCTGTGGGGATCCTCACTGTGACCTTCTCACACACACAATTCCTGCCATGGGCAAGGCACCTCCTGAACCTCTGTCCTTCCCATCACACTTGCAGGGACAAACCTCACATAACTGAAATATTACTGTGATGGCAGCAGCTGTTGAGGTTTCAGTAATTCCAGATTTCTATCTTTTTTATTTATCTTCAAGTAAGTCTTTTCAATGTACTCATTGAATGCTACAGATGAGTAGTATCACATTATGTCTCATGGCACACCAAAAGTTCTAAATTAATTTAGTTCTTTGTCCTCCCTTACATCTTTATCTCCTTAAAAAGGGGAGTGTTTTTCTTCTGAATTTTCCAATTGATAAATGAAATCACAGAGAAGCAGGCCACAGCAACAAACTGTAAAATATGTGCCTTTTAGTGAATGGTGCAGCTGGAGGATTTTTTAAAACTGCTGCAAAGGTGCACGTGTCATCCTAGAAAGCTTCCAGCTCAAAGTCCTCAGTGGGTAACTGATTTAGCCATAATTTCCTGAGCTAAGTTTCTGCACGGTGGGAACTATTAAAAACCAACATAACCACTGAAGGGAAGTGAACACTGATAAAATTCACAAGTAACATCTCGAGCAGAAGGTAATTCCGCACCTGCCCAGTTTGCAAAGTGCTTTTACTACAGTTAAATGTGGTTCAGCCTTGAATGCAGGTCCATGTCCAACACACGGGGGCTCTCCATGCCTGATGGATTCCTGCTGGAGTGGGTTCCTCCTGCAGCCACCTAATGAGCAGCACCACACAAGGGAAGCTAATGAAGCATATTCAGATGGAAAAGCATCCTGTGATTTATCACAAGCGTGCTGCAGTTTTATTTCAAAAGGGTTCGTGGTTTCCATGTGCAGCTTTGAGCCAGACAGCCAATGTGTTAAAAATCCAACATCCATCAGATGCCACAAACCTAACGGAGTAACTGGAGCTCAAGGAAATCTGCATCTGAGAACTCATGATGGTAAGTCATGCTAAATATCCTTCAGAGAGAATCTAAATGATAAGGATTTTAAACCTGAACTATCAAAAGAAATACAATCAGAAAACAAAAGATTTTTTCTCCACCAAGCAGAATTTTAAAATGTTCTCCCGGGGTTGGATCCTGCAAGCATCCACAACGCTGCTAAGAGCACAGTGAAACTAATTACAAAAGTACACAAAAATAACTGGGTTTAGCATTGAACCTACCTAAGAGATGTTCCAAAAAAGCAGTGACACAAAATGCTAGGTGTTTTCAGAAATAATTTTTCTGTATATCCAAAATGTCAGTGCTCTTCTTTAGCCAATTGCTCACAAGCAGCCCCCATAACAGATTTGTAAATGTGATTATACCAATCTGAACTTCTCCATTTCGTATTAAGAGCTGAGGTTGCCTTTTCCCAAGGTGTATTTGCTACTGATGTCACCAATCTCTCGTGAGGGTTCTAGTTCTGTTTCTGTCATTCGTGCAATTAGAGCAGTTGACAAATGAATTAACTTAAACATTGCAAGTGTCCAAAGGTACTTTCACACTCTTACTGCAATGCTAAATGCAAAAGTTTGCAGCATATTGAATGAAAATTTTATTTTCTATATTTTGTCAAAAAGTCATGCCTAATTTCATTCAGAAACAAGAAATCAAACACTACCAATAAAATAGTAGGGGAACATAGTTTTGATGCAAGTAGTACTGCTCTAATAAATGTTACTTCAAACATTGCCACAAAAAAAAAAGTTTCCTGCAGAAATGCTGTGAAAACTGCTATAAAAATAACCAGTCGTGCCTGTACTTACCCCCTTGTAAAGAGCAAAAATGCATATTCCACAGGATAGGGATTTTTTGCACAGCCACTGCTGCTTAGGAGGTCAAGTTCAAAAAAGAATTGCTTATCCAAAGCCCTAAAATAAAACAAAGTTTCTCAAGAAGCATCAAATCAAAGAAAAAAATCTGTAGCTGTATTTTTGTCAAGTGTAAGTAAGGCACCATTTACCAGCAGCATTCACTTTCAAGACTGTTGACTCTGTTTTTCGAGCTTGTTGCAAAGTTTAATGTGAAACATAAGGTAACAACACATCTACCAACATGAAGAAGAAACAGGTCCCTGAAAAGTCTTGAAGCAAAATAATTCCTTCTGTGCCTATACATATTCACAGCCCTGTTGAAATGCTAAAGCAGTCACAGGAATTTGCATTCCCAAAGCAGACAGCAGTGCCACAGGAACAAGGATTACTAGTAAAGGCTGCAATATGGACTTTAATATCTCACTCTGTATGTCCTTCAGAGGCAATCTGGGTCTGCATTTAGGTGTTTTTCCCCCCAAAAAAAAAAATTACATGGTTTTGTTTAGTAATTAGAAAACACAACTTTTTACTATGCTGTGAATTCAGAATGTCTTCCAAATTTTCCTTCCCACAGCATTAATGCAAATTGTTTCCTCAATAAAACTGCAAAAGGTTAATCTGTCTACAGAGCCCCGTGACCAGGAAAACACAGATGTGACACCAGTGTGAGGAAATGTCAAAACGCAATGGAAAATACCTAAAAAACCTGGAAGTGCTTCCCCTTGGAGGTCAAATGCTGCAAGGTAACACCTCCAAAGGACAAAGCGCAGCCTCTGGCACAGAACAGAGCCCTGAGTGCTGCTCAGAACTTCAAATAAATTCAATATAAACCATTGCCCAGCACTGAGGGAACACCAAGGCTCCCCAGCCATCCCTAGAGGCACAGAGCCCCAGAGGAGCCAGAATTGAGAGTTTTCACTCTGCCTCTGCCCCCTCAGGAAAGCAGAGTGAGCACAACCCCCACGAGTGAGTCTGACACGTGCCTGCTCCTACCCACAGTGATCTGAGCAAAGAAAAGAGAATGGCAGACTTCAGAGATTTCTGGAAGATTTTTTGGCCCAAAAGTAGGCAAAGAAATACTCCTGGGCAGGTCTGTGAGAAGGATGGAGGTAGAATTCAGCTGAGAAAATGGATAACTGCCAATCTTTTATTCTTAGTCGACAACAAATCTTTATTTTGCAGCTGTATTTATTTTTACTCCACCTATTTTCCTTTGCAGTTGCTCTCCAGATTGCAGAACACACCAATGAGACTTTTGTCACTAGCTTTAGGGGCATGATGTTTACTTCCTCCTAAAATGAATGCAAAGATTTAAATATCTTCATAAACACAGGATATAAAGCAGCATAGGGATTGTTATTTGAGATAATTTAAGCACATTTTCATCACTTAATATAACACAGCAACACAAATGCCACCACTTTCTGCACTATCAGGTGGAAGGCAGAGGTTGAGACCACCTCCAGCTCAGTTCTTGGGGACCTTCTCTCCTTTAAAGTCCTGCTGGCACAGAGAATGTCACAGCTTGTGGATGCAAGCAGCCCCTTGCTCCTGCTCATCTGTGGCACAACACAGTTGACTAATTAATTTTATAAAGTATTCAAGATGTGACACATACATGGGATTGAATACAGATTAGCATTACAATAATCACAGAGCTTCTGTAGCCTCGAATTTGTCTTCTCGCAGAGAAGTTCCCTTTAATGTGCAAATGAACGATGGCACTACGTATCTGGAAATAAACAGGCTCATTGTGATCTCATTGTGATCCAAACACAGCACTCTGGTTATACTAACAGGCTGGCAGAGAAATAACAGACCCATAAAAGGCCCAACATCCTGATCCATCCCACCAGTGGTGTCCTGGAGTGGTGGTAGGAAAATCTGCTTCCCCCCAAATGTTGCTGGATTTCAGCTGTTCTCACAATTAGTAAGAGCTTTTTTGGCCTAGTTGTAAGGACAGGATATGTTTGCCAAGCTGAGTCAAAAGAGAGCAAAAGGGACATGAAATTGTCTCAAAACTTCAAACCCAGCCAAAGCTGAGAGAGGTGCAGAGGAGAGATGGCTCACGCAGAAAAATGCTAAGGGAATGGGGAAACAGGGCAGAGAGCTGGCTGGAGTGCTCAAACCCTGACAATACCTCTTAAGTAAACGGGAACAAAATGTTTGGGGTTTTTTTTTTTTTTTTTAATTTAATTCTTTTCCTTTCAGTTTTTGAGATTAACTAAATCAGAGTCTGAACTCAACCCACACATCACAGGCCCCACTTCAGGCACAACAAAAGGACCAGCACATCCTTCAGGAAGAAATCCTTGGCTGACTGTGGGCAGGCTCTGGCACAGGGTGCCCAGAGCAGCTGGGGCTGCCCCTGGATCCCTGGCAGTGCCCAAGGCCAGGCTGGGCAGGGCTGGGAGCAGCCTGGGACAGAGGGAGCTGTCCCTGCCATGGCAGGGGTGGCACTGGATGGCCTTGAAGGTCCCTTCCAGCCCAAACCATTCTGGGATTCATGTGCTTGGCAAAAAGGGCTGCTCCTGGTAGCTGTTGGTAAACAAGCACATTCCCAACAGGATCCTCAGTGCCAGGGCAGTGAATTACAGGGTTTGCTTTATAGCGAGATGCAAACCGCAGCTCAGAAACAGACAGTGCTTTAGAAGGATTTAGGGAGACCAACACTAAGTTTGTCATCCATCAAGGAATGCACACAGGATAGTTTATATCAACATCCACGTAAGACGTTTCCAAGAATAATGAGTGCACAATATTTTAAAAACAAATTTCACACGCTTTTCTGACAAAATGTTGTGAACTCATGGTGTTAATTTTAGCAGTTTCAATTGGATTTGGTATGGTTGGAAATGCAAGGGGAAATCTGCAGTAATCAGGATGTGACACTCATTAACACTTTCACAAAATACCCACTGGATTTGCATAAACCCTGTAAAGATTCATTGGTGAATCTTTAATATGAGATTTCCCTTGGTTTTACTCCACACTCAGCTCCATTTGCCCTCCCTCTCTCCTCTCCCCTGCCAGTGAGAACTGCTGTAAACAGTTCATAACAAAGCATAATAAAATGTACTTAAAAATGAAAATATACTTGTTATTACCCAAAAGCCTATATAATTGCAGATATAATTTCATAAACTGCAAATAATTTTCAAGAAATCCTTCTGTAAGGGAGAGAAATACTAATTGGATACAATGGCTTGATAGAGTGGCACTCCAAGTCACTTAATAAATCTGGAGATGCACAGGCAAGTTCTTTAATGACCTGTGTATAAAACCCAGCCATGGCCCAGCTTGCAGACAGCACAGGATTTGCATGCAAAATAGCAGGAAAAGAGTCTAGAAAATGGAGAAACCACTAAGGCAGCAGCAGGTTTCTGGTCCTGACTCAAAAAACTTTAAGCAAATGCCACTATGAAAGGAAACAATTCTTGCTATCCCAATATTATACATTAATATATATTAAAATATATATTTAAAAATCTGAGTTATTTAAGTCTTCTTTGAGAAAGACAACCTTCCCAAGAGTCAATATTTGCAAAGAGTTTTTAACTGAACTACCCCAGACCTGTTGGACTACACTGACTACATCAACATGGGCTATTACAGCAGACAGTCCAATCTATAATGGGAAGTACACAATGGAAAAAAATTATCTTTTCTTTTGAACTATTAAAAAAAAGCATTACCAGGTTTAAAAATTCTCATGGAAGTTCATTCTGCTGCTAAAAATGCTTTTTGGTTACTTTTGGTTCTAAATAGAAATCTTCTACAAGAAGGGTTATGAGTTCAGCATTAATAGCATAAGATAAAGTAAATTTAGGGAAAGTTTCAGAATAAAATTTTCAATTCAATTCAATTCTTCTCCCTGCCCTAAATTCCTGTACAGAGGCATAAATGACATTTAATTTCTGGTGTGCTATACTCCAACCCAACAATTTCTGTTGGAGCCTAAGCTTTGAAATGATTTGAACTATGTACCTGCACAGAACAGTTCCACCAGACAATAGATTATTTCACTTGCTTGCATTTTGAGCAAATTTATTGACTGAGAGTCTCGTTTCATTGCCCCTACTCAACACATCATTATCTCTGATATCCCACAAGCACATGAAAGAATTTTCTAAAGGAAAATACAACCCAAGTGTGAGGGCCAGGATACATTCCTGTATTTTATTTCTGGTTAAACTCTCAGGCTCAGATCACCTTTATGTCTTGTTCACTACTGAGTAATGGAAGCAGGCGAGGGAGAAAAATGAATATAAGTGGTTTTATTTGTCTTGTGGAATCTTTTTAAAGATAAATTAGAACATCAGAACTTGGAGATTTTTTCCTCCTGCTGAACAACTGTGAATTGTGCTGAGGTCACTTGAAGTGTAAATACTCTGAGCACTTTTCATTTGGGTTTTCATTTTAAAAAAAGTAATCTCAAAGCGGAACAAATTTTTTGTTACGGTTTAGTAAGCAGAATTCTCATTCCAATGCTTTAATGCTCCCAAAGCACAACTGATCACAAAGCAACAGCCAATCTTGGTAAGTAAAAACTCAAAAATTTTTCTCTAACTCAGAATTGCCTATTTCCAAGGCTTACCCATCACAGGACTAATTTGTACCCATCAAAAGGCACAAAACTTGTGGGATAATTCCAATAATCACAATAGCAACAACATCCTCTGTGCCATTCCTCAAAGAATTCTCCTTGTTGGATGCACAGCGGACTGGCAAAGCAGCAGAGCACTCTGGCATTCCCTGCTTCAGGACTGCAAGGCTTCCACCCCAAACTGTAGAGCAAGAAAATGAATAAATCAAAAAATAAATAAATCAAAAAGGCATTACAGCCTTCAGAGTGTGCTAATGACATGTGAACTCCCTGACCCTGTGACTGAAGTGCTGGTTATTATTGGACAACCACTGGGAAAATAAGCTGTTAGAAAATAAGAACTCTTTACTTTTATTTCACTAATTCAAATGGCACCATAATGACTCCTTTGAACACGATTTCTCAAAGTTGTCATACATTGTTCATGAGAGGCAAGGAAAACAAGTTCATCAGGTAGTTCCCTTCTCATTCCTCTGTATCAATGGCAGGAATCTCAAAACACATGCATGCCTCACTGTCTCTCACCAGAGAGTGAAGCAAAACTCGGATGAACAGCCCATTTCTGCCTGGCATGGGATAACAGGGTGAGAAACAAATTTCAGGATGGAAAACCAGGAAAAGGAAGAGGACACTGTGCATGCTGCTGCTTCATAACTCCCTGTGCTGGGGTATACTGGACTTTTTTGGTGGCTGAAAGGGATGGGGTACACAGAAACTCAGGAATAACTGAAATATGGATAAAATACATTTCTGTGACTATAAAGTGATTTTTTTGGCACTCATACCTGGTTGTCTGCAGCAATTCCGTCTAGACAGAACTTGAAAACTGGGCACCAGAAATGTGGCTGTTGTAGCCACAGCTCTCTTCAGAGAGAGCAGGCAGGCACAACTTCCCAAGGACATTTCCTGGGAATGGCAGCAAGGGACCTCAGAGAGAGAGGAAACAGTTCTTAACTCTGCTTGCTGCTCCTGTGTTTTTCCACATGTGGAATGTGTTGGAAGATCATTTTACTGAAGGGATTTGGTAATTGGATTCTGGTGATGGTTTTTTGTATTAGTTGGCCAGCTGGGTCAAAGCTGTGTCCCGGCTGTCTGGAGACAGTTGTGGTGGTACCCCTCATTGGTTTTTCTGGGTCTGCATTGAAGGCACTTGAGACAGTAATTCATGTTTCACTCAGGTGTTTATTATTTCTTATCTGTAAAACAGTCTCACTGCTGTGAGTTCGGCAGCTTTTCATTAGAAGGCACAAAATGGCCAACAATCTCTTGCTACAAGGTCTACTAAGACTAAAATGTCCAATTAAGAACTGACATCTTGATTATTTCCCTTTTAACCAAATAACTGATCCCACAGAGCTGCAATGGGGACTTTTCTGCCCAATTACAAAATGCCACCCAAACCCATGGAGAAGGAGGAAGAAGAAGGATGAAGAAAAAACCCAGGATGACACCCTGTGCCCTCCATCTTGCTGCCATCCACAACACGCTAAAAATCCCAAACCCTCAATTTCCCACCTAAGTGACACACCTACACTACTCTCTACAATCTACTTCACACCTTAGTGGATTCTGGTCTATTCTGGAATTTAGGAAACTTTCTCCATGAATGAGGGTCAAGGTCAGTGCTGCCCTGGGGGTCAGGGCACCCCAGAGCACACAAAGAAATATTCCCAGTGCCCTGCGTTTTCACAGACAGGCATGGGTTTTTCTTTAGTACTCTTTAGTATCTCTTTAGTATATAAGTATATAATATAATTGTGTAAGTATATAATATAAGTATATAATTTGGTGTAGTACTAATGTAATATAGTAGAGTTTTAATGAAGCAATTGTTGAGCATTCTGAGTCAATGGAGTCAGATGCCAGTCGTTTCCCTGCCTGTTTCTGCCATATGGCCCTGAGGAATCTATACCAGCATGAACTCCTTAAAACGCAGACAGGATGGGAAAACAGACCAGCTATTTGGGGGGCTGACACTCTCCTGGACAGGGAGCTGGCCCACGTGGAGCAGGGCTGGGCAGATGTGCTTTGGCAGCAGCTGGGGCCCGGTGCCAGGTGCCAGCGCCCTCCCAGCACTGATGCTGGGGCACACACAGGGTGGCTGCAGCAGAAATGCAAACTCAGGTTTCTCGGGGACAAGCTGGGCCACGAGCCCTGCTGCCCGCTCTGAGCGGCACAAAATGAAAGCTCGTTTTTTGCACACGGGAGCTCTTCAGCCTGATGGTGGAATAGAGACGCAGCGCAGCACACGGAGCTAGAGCTGGCACTAAAGGAAACTCCAGATTCCAAATGAGGAAACAAGGAACTCCATTTTCATCATAATATTGTGCCCACATCTCTCCTCCAGGCACCAATATCCACTGAACATGCTTTTCCAGAGAGATCAGGCTTCTTTTTGAAAGCACACAAAGACTCAGCACTGCAATTCCATTCCAGTATCAGTGGGTTTCCCCTCCTGATTTCAGAATTATTGTTCCTACCAAATGCCACCACTCCTAGAGGTTCACAGATTTTCACAGCCTTTGCTGCCCTCTCTTCTCTTTAGGAAAACCCTCAATGCACCCATTCAGAAGATAAACTTAAAGGCTGTAAAACACTATTAAGTGCTAATTTTACCTGGGGAAAAAAAATGGCATTCACACTATGAACAACACATAATTGTTCATAGTGTGAAAGAGTGAAAATTCAGGACACAACTCAGGGCAACGTATTCCACATTGACTTCAACTGAAAAAAAAAATAATTTGTGGATATAAAGATTTGAATGAAAATTACAGTAATAATAAAACTGCAAGTCAATTTTTTACTGCATTGCAATAAAATATTACTCAAAGCTTCAGTGTGTCATGTCTCATTCTAGTGGAAAGTTCAAAATAAATAACAAAAAGATTTAGGAGGTTATAATTTTATATATATATATTTGTGATATATCTGTATTTTTATATTTCTACATATAGAAATCATAGAAATGTTCCCAAACTAATACATTTGCTGAGACTTTTAAAAGGAATACAGTTCACCACTATTCCATCAATGAGACAGAGAACCCAAGAAAAACAAGTGATCCAAATTATCCCCCCAAGCCCCAGTGATGCTCACCTGAACGTTTGCTACACTGAATAAACATTATATATATATATAATATATATTTTCATACACATATATTTAATTAATTAATTAATTAATTAAAATATGTGTGTGTATTTAATATATGTGTATATTTAATATATGTGTATCCTTAACGGACAAGCAAGTACAGCACAACCTGATTGTGATTATTTGGAAAGCAGAAAAGCACCAGAGATGTTTTTTTGAATTACAATGCCAGCTACAATGGTCAGGAATATTTTGTAGAGAAGTTGTTGAGATCAGTTGCTTACAACAGGCTGGAAGGCTCTGACAATAAAATGCCATCACCTTTTAATAAAATGGGAAGAGTAAAGTTTAATTTAGAACAGAAAAGAAAATTTCCTGCATTCTTGTGAATTCTCACACATCATTAAATCTTTTTTGTATTATTCTAAGAGCTGTGGGGTTTGGGTGATTTCACTAATTGAGCTCAGAGCAGGATGATTTTTGGAACACCACTTCAAGATTCTCTTATTTTTATTAACTTCCGCACCTAGAGAAGTGAGTGAGCATCGCCTCACCTCTGCTCTGGCAGCTTTATTATTTCATGCCAACTTCACACAGTGACTTCAGCTGCTCCTCATCACACAAATGCCTTCCAAGTGTCACACCGACTCTGCAGATTCCCAACACAGCCCTTCTAAGATTTGCAAATGGCTGCTCCATCGACATCCTTAGAACTTGCCAATATTTCAAGAGAATAAAATATTCCGTATTTGTTTGCATTTTTTATAACTCCACATCCCCCCAAGCAAATAAACTGTGTTTTCTAACCTGTGGAGTTGTGCAGCATTTACTGAAATTGTAGAATTCATACTGTTATTATGAGAGCATGGAACAACAAATGTAAAATTAAAACTCATCATTACCTTAAAATCTGGCATGAAACCTGAAACTAAATTAAATCTTATCTAAATGTCAAAACCAAGGAGAAGAAAAACACCACCAAAGGGAAAACTTGTTCCTAGATTCTCGTTCCTATTTCCTACTCCATTTGTTTGCATATTTGCAAACAGAAGATATAAAAAAGGTACCTGAACAGTCACAACTGAATCACCTGGAACAGTGAGAGGCTGGCATGCGGATGAGAGAAACATCTTTCCATCTAGACTTTAAAAGAGTCTAAACCTACTCCAAATCCAGACTTGGAGAGCTGTTGAGAATACAGCAAGATTTAATTCTCTGGATGAGTCTTATACCATATTCTATTGATAAACAGCAAAAAAATTACACAAAATGGGATAATTTTTACCATGTCCAAGGAGATATGAAATCCCTTGCCTGGGCACAACTCAGTAACACCTGAACTACTCCCCATGCACCTGCACACACAGGCAGAAATGCAGACAGCTGCAACTGCAAACAGATTTTAGGAATTCTGTGAAAATATCCATTGAAGCATGAGGAAAAGTTTGCTCAGCTTTTCTGTGCTGAACTTGAAAACAGAAGTTCAATGAAGAATCAAACCAAATTATTTTTCTTGCAAAATGGGACAGGATGTCATTTGATTCAAATCTGCTGCTCCAATTATTTGGTCATTAGAACAATGATTCACCATTCCAGGCATCTTCATACACAGCTCTGGGCCCCTATCAAAGAGGCCAATCTGCCATGTAGAACACCAGAAATCAAGCCTTCCCAGGAAGGACATTTTTATCTCTGCCAACTCTAGTATATAAATCTTCAAACAATAATAAGCTCAATAAATTTAATGCATCTGGAAATGGCTCAGATAAGCAGAAATGGCAGCCTTCAATGCAGAAGGACCGACAGGCCAAGGCAAGGAGAGGACGATTGGGATGGCAGCCTCAGTCACAGTGTAAATGAGCACTGAACTGTCTGAGAACTCTGCAGGATGCCACCAGAGATGGTGGTTGGGCTGGAAAGAAGAGGGGTGGAAAATAATGGCCTGAAGAGTGAAGAACATGAACCAGAGTGCAAAGATTTGGACGGACTAAAGGAAATAAGGATGGGGATAGGAAGGCCAAATGCAAGCTCAGTGACTGGTCCAGGAAAGAGTCTCAGCACCAGCAGCACCAGCCCAGGTCAGGAGCAGGCAAACACTGCTCCTGGCTGTGGAACCCCAGCATTGGAGGGGTAAGGTGTGCCTCAAACCCTGAGAGCTGGGTACCTCAGGGGACAGCCAAGGGTTCTTGGCAAGGACAAGAGGTGGAGACACCTCATCTCCCATGATCTGGCAAACAAAGCCCTCTTGCTGCCTGCTCACTGAAAATCAGTCTTACAAAAAAGCTTCTACAGAATGTGGTCTGTCCCCTAAATGTATCAGAAATGACACGTGTGCAGTAAAACCTGTGAGTGTTCCCTGCAGACACAGCCCTGCACCTGAGCAGAGCCCTTCTGCTGAAGGTCTTTCCGTTAAGTGAAATATAAATTGGTAACTGTTGTTGATACTAATTTCTTAGGCACTTATAACTAAATTATCCACTAGAGAGCACAGCAACATTTTCAAACGCATTCTGCTTATGCCTGCAAGTGCCAAGTGAGGTCCTTGTGGCACTCAAAGTCACTCTCTGCACAAGAAATATGCTAAACAATCTGCCATGCACAGCAGAGATAAGGAGTGGACTCAATACAAGGCTTGAACGAGAAAAGGTCAACAGACCATGAACTTTTAATGAACAAATTTCAGCTGCTCCCAGCCTGGTGTGCAGTTCTTGGACATTACTGATGAAATAACTTCTTTTGCATTATCCACTTTTGTGTGTAAATATATAACAACATACGACAGAAAGAGAAAATACATCCTTCCTTCGTGCAGGAGAAAGGCTGAGCATCACAGCTCATCAGCATTCTGGCCAAGAGCTGCTCTGCTTCCTGCTCTCCAATACCTGCTGGTGATGTCATGACATTTTTACTTTCCATTAAAGAAAACCTTTCATCATTTACAATTTCCCATTTTAATGAGCACCCTGAAAATTCGTCTATTGTTTAAAAACGTAAATAAAATATTCTTGAGTTTTGCTGTATTTTACAGTTGCTGAGAATAAAAAAATCATCCATATGAAGTACTCTGGAATTTCTGCTTTAAAATATTGTTTAAAACTGCTGTATTCCCACAGGCCTTCATCAATACATTGACAAGGGTGTCCACAGCATGCAGAAATCTGAATTGCACGTCTCAGAGCCACAGGGAGACAAATTAACTCTACCAGAGATCTTTACTAAATATGTTTTTCTTCCTTTTCCCACAAACCATTTGAGTCAATCATTGCTGTAAAAAGATTAATAGCATAGGGCATCTTGTATTCCCAGAAAAACATAGAACTTGGCAGATCTAGTCAAATATGTTCAGGAGAGGGTGGATTCAGACACTGAAAAAAAAAAAGTTATTGCAAGTATTTAAGTCTGAAATAAGCCACATGTAAGAGAAATTTTGCCCTAAACAGCCTCACTTACAGCTTTATAATCTGGAGAAGAGGGGGTTTATAGGCATTTCTCATTCTTGTTGGCACCCCCATGAACAGAAATGAAATTAGAAAGCTGACAGCTACTATGGAATGCAAAGTGCAAGGGAAACGTTCACTGCCCATGGGAGCTGGGAGCAGCACAGCCAGCTGGGAGGAGGGCGAATCACTTGACAACCATTACTGCAAACAGAGGAACCAACAGCAAGGTGGAGAAAATCCTGGTCAGCAAAAAGGGATGAACGCAACCCACAGCAAAGGTGCAAAGGCTAATGTGGATTTCCACAGCTCAGCTTAGCAGGGTGTTAAAATATCATATAATACAGATTATTTAGTGCTAAATGCAAAATATTCCTAGGACCATAGAATGGTTTGGGTCAAAAGGGACCTTAAAGCTCACCCAGTTTCCCCCCTGCCATGGCAGGGACACCTCCCACTGTCCCAGGTCACTCCAAGCCCCATCCAAATTGGCCTTGGGAGACTGCCAGGATGCAGGGGCAGCCACTGCTTTATGCCTGGGCCCCTGTGCCAGGGCCTGCCCACCCTGCCAAGGAACAATTCTGCACAAGAAATACTCTAAACCTCCCCATCAGTTTAGAGGCCAGGAGGGATGTCCTATCAGTATTGTCCAGAAAAGGTCCCTGACCAAACATTTTAGTGCCAAATTTCTTTGCTCCCAGCCTGGTGTCCAGTTTCTTCAATCCTACTAGTTTAAAAACTTGTCGTTTTCATTAATCCATTTTAGTGTTTAAACATTGATAAAAACAAACAAACAAACCACAAAAAAAAAAAAAACCCACATAAAAACAGAAAGAAGAAATATGAATTATCAGGTTTTCAGCATTCTGGGCAACAGTTATGGATAACTTCCTGCTCTCCAATACCTGGGTGATGTTTGAAATTTTTTCGACACTGAAGAAAACCTTTTCATCATTTAACCCTGATTTTAATGAGCCTTTGAAAATCACACTAATGGGGACTGAGTCAAATAAAATACTCTGCAGGGTTTGCTGTATTTTAACACCCTGCAAAATAAAAAATCATCCATATGCAGCAGCAGCTGGAATCCTACCTTTAAAAAGGTTTGTTTAAAACTGGAGCTGTATTCCCACAATGGCCTTTTTGATGGTTTCATCAAAACAGTTTCATTGACATGGTTTCCCAGCAAGGTCCAGGTCTTGGGAGCAAATCTTTGAAGGGGGAGAGTTTCTGGCAGGGGGATGAAGTGAGACCCCCGTAACTATTGGAGCAGAGATCTTCACCTAAATATGTTTTTCTTCCTTTTTGGCCTGCAAAGTTGATTTGCAGTTTATCATTGCTGGGAAAATATTAATATCCATGTGGGACATCTTCAATTCATCTAGGGAAGATAGAACTGTAGGTGCAAAGGCTAGTGAAATATATACTTTTAATAAAGCATTTGGAGACACAAAAAAAAAAAAAACTTTCCATTTAAGTCTGAAAGAAGGCACATGTGAGAAAAATTTGTTCATGTTGGACAAATGCTCACTTACAGCTTTATAATCTGGAGAAGGGGGTTTATAGGCATTTCTCATTCTTGTTGGCACCCCATGAACAGAAATGAAATTAGAAAGCTGACAGCTACTATGGAATGCAAAGTGCAATGGGAAATGTTCACTGCCCATGGGAGCTGGGAGCAGCACAGCCAGCTGGGAGGAGGGCTAATCACGACAACCATTACTGAGGAACAGAGGAACCAACAGCAAGGCCTGGAAAAATCCTTTCTTTGCAAAAAACCTTATGAACGCAACCCACAGCAAAGGTAAAGGCTAATGATGTTGCTTTTGCACAGCTCAGTTAAACCTGTTAAAAGTATCATATAATAAGATTATTTAGTGCTAAATGCAAAATATTCCTTGGACCATTGAATGGTTTGGGTCAAAATATATACCTTAAAGCTCATCCAGTTTCCCCCCTGCCAAAACAGAGACACCTCCCAAAGTCCCAGGTCATCCACCAAGCCCCATCCAGTTTGGCCTTGGGCACTGCCAGGATGTTATGAGCAGCCACAGCTCCTCTGGGCACCCTGGACCCACATCTGCCCACCCTGGACCACCAGATGGGATTTGCCCAATTTCCTGTCTAAACCAGACCACCAGTTTAAGGCCAGTCCCCTTTGTCCTATCAGTATGTGTCCATGAAAAGTCCCTGTCCAAACATTCAGTGCCATTTCTTTGGGGTTACTCTAATCCCCTTTTCTCTTCAATCCTATTAGTTTAAAATCGTTGTCGTTTTCATAATAGGCATTGTTAGGTGTTTATACAGTTGAGGAAAAACAAACAAACAACCCAGAAAAAAAAAAAAAACTCACATAAAAACAGAAAGAAGAAATATGAATTATCAGGTTTTCTCCGTGTAATCTACAGTTATGGATAACTCCTGGCACAAGTGGGTTAACCAGTTTACCAAATCCTCCTCGACACTGAGGAATGTATTTTCATATTGATAACCCTGATTTCCTCTTTCTGCCTTTGCAATCACACTAATGGGGACTGAGTCAGATGGGGAGGGTGCAGGGTGCTATTAACTGGCAACACCCTGCAAAATAAAGCCAGAAAGCAGCAGCAGCATCCAGATCCTACCTGGAGAGCAGGTTTGTGATACAGGCAGGAGCTGTATCTGCTTCAGCAAAAACAATGGAGCCTTTTTTGATGATTTCCAGCCCCCTGTAAAACAGTTCTCTGCAGCATAAAGGGTCCAGGTCTTGGGAGCAAAGCTTCGTTGAAGGGGGGAGAGATTTCCTGGCTGGGGATGAAGTGCTGACCCGTGGTTATTGGAGCTGCAGCTCCTTCACCTGCGTGGTTTTCCTAAGTGTTTTGGCTCTGCAAGAGTTGATGAGCAGTTTAACATCCTGCTGGGAAAATAATAGCTTCCATATCCATGTGTGGACCGCTTCAATTCATCTAGGGAAGAGAAGTCTCTGTAGGTGCAAAGGCTCACATGAAATATATACTTTTAATAAAGCATTTGGAGACACAAAGAATGATGCTGACTTTCCATCTCAGTTAAAGACAGGCTCATGCTGGAAAAAAATTTGTTCATGTCGGACAAATGCTGAAGGTGATGGGCCTAAGGGTTCTGTGTGCAGTGTACCGCACACTTCTACAGGGATGTGTGAAATACAAAGCTGTGTTTGGTGTCAGGTGCACACAGGCAATGTGTGTGTTTGGGATTGTGAGATATGTGGAGACCGAGCATGGGACAGTTATAAAGACGAATTCTAATAATAACTGAGGACAGTAAAGCATGGAAGACGGCCTTTAAACCTATCTTTTGTTTGCCATTAACCTTAGTTGATTTAGGAGCATTGGAATTAAAGTGTTAAGGATGTTGCTCTTTGCTTGTAGCTAAACCTTAAAGAGTTCTGCAATAATAACCTTTTGAAGTATAATTTTAGAATATTGTTTGTGTCTTTGAAACTATAGCTTTAGAATATATATAAAAGAAACATGCTTGTCTCACGCCTTAACAAAACAGAGAAAAGCAGCTTGAGAAAGGAAGATGAACATCCACTCAAGGATTTATAGTTTTGACCAAGAGAAGCTGGATGTCACTGTTATGAGATTTATCATCTTTGTAATTAAAAGGTGGACCCACATCTGGGGAGCTGGACCCCACCAGATGGGATTTGTCTTTCTTCTTTCGGAAACTGGACCACCACCATCTGGGGATACTCCTGAGAAAAACTAAATCACAACAGTGTATAGAATTGTGATGTAAAAATTGGGAATAGAAACTGCTGAGAAAGCTGATGGGTACCCCTATAAATACCTGTAAGCCTCAACTATGGGTGTGCAGTTGGAGGGAAAACTTCCCCCACTGTACCCAGCGCTGCATTGCTCATACTTTACCATATTAATTAATAAATTGATTGCTGCTTGAATATTGGCCTGGTCAAGCTTCTCATTCATAACAGATTCTAAGTGGATTTATCTTTTTAAAAGGTGTTTTGCTTTTGTTTAAATTAATGATTTTAAATCTGACAGAAGTCACTCAAAAGACTCTTCTTTTCAAACAGCATTACCACAATAAAAATTAAAATAAATCTAGGCTAAAGCAGGAATTTAATTATTCAGAAAAATTCTGCACCTCTGACTGGTTTGAGTAATTAGCAAAGCCTCACACAAGGATGAGCAAAGACTCAGTGTGAGGAAAAGCCACAGCAAAGAGGCTCTATTAATTAATCAAGGAAAAAGGAACCTACTGAACACCACGGAGAGGTGGCATTTGGAACTCACCAGTGTGGGCTCAGGAAGGGCCCCAGTGTGGGTTCCTCATGTAGGAGATGCGATAAAGAGATGGAATGATCACTCCCATAAACTCCCCTTTCTGTGCTTTGCCCTGGGGCACTCGGTGCTGCAGGAGGCCCCACAAAGGTGAGCCCAGAACCCGACACAGAGTTCCATCAGGGCCTGGGGGAAATTTGGGGGATTACTATCCATTATTGTTTTTTCAAAACAGCAGTGAGGTTTGGGGGTACACGGGGAGGTTTGGGGTCAGACAATGAGGTTTGGGGGCACACAGGGTGAGGTTTGGGGGCACACAGAAATTTAACCTCGTCACAGAAAGGTTTGGGGTTGAAAGGGGAGGGGAGGTTTAAAAGACAAAAAGGTTTGGGGGGTGAAAAATGGGGATATATGTAGATCTGTTTGGGACACAGTGAGGTTTGGGGGGCACATAATAGGGTTTGGGGGCACACAGGAAATGAGGTTCACAGGGGGTGTTTGGGGGTACAATGAGGTTTAATTAAACACAGAGAGCTTTATATATGCACATAATCTGGTTTGGGAGCACAAGGGGAGCCACAGGGAGGTTTGGGGCTCAGCACAGGGGAGGTTTGGGGCACACAGAGAGGTTTGGGGGCACATAGAGAGGTTTGGGGGCACACAGGGAGGTTTGGGGGCAGAGAGGTTGAAAGGACAGACAGGGAGGTTTGGGGCACACAGTGAGGTTTGGGGGTACAAAGGGAGGTTTGGGGCACACAGGGTGAGGTTTGGGGTCAGACAATGAGGTTTGGGGTCAGATAATGAGGTTTGGGGCACACAGGGTGAGGTTTGGGTGTCCGAGGGGAGCTTTGGGGGCACACAGAGAGGTTTGGGGTCAGACAATGAGGTTTGGGGGTAATGAGGTTTGGGGCACACAGTGAGCTTTGGGGCACCCTGCACCCCCTGGGCAGGAGCTGAGCTCACCCCTGAGCTTTGTGGCTGTAACTAAAGAAAGACCAAAAACCCCCCCAGATCTGTCTGTTAGCACCTCGTGTGGCAAGGACTGGCAGCAGTGCAGCCTTGCTGTGCTGCAAACCCAAACAGGTGACAGGAGCTGCTTTACATAAAGGTCATGGCTGTGCCCAGCCCTGCTCCCCTGTCAAGGACAATAACACAAATCAGAGCACCAGCAATGGGCTGTAAAATCACTCCAGCTCTGAAATTCTCTGCTGAGAATCCCGAGAGAGGTCATTTATCAAACAAACTTCTGAATCTCACAAAGACAGCAACGCTATCTTAACATAATCACATTTTTTTTAATAAGCCTCAGCTCATCAATACGCAAAAATTTTGTGAAGAATTAATTTAATATGGGCCCCTTCACAAGTTCCAGATTACCCATCTTGGCTTTTTGGAATGGAAACAGGAGACTCATTTCTCTGACAAATTGAGAGATAATTTTTATCTTAAGCTTTCCACAAATACTACTTTTGTGTAAACTGAGAAAAGCACATGCACAGTATCATTTAGCAAAATTAACAGAATTATTTTTGCACTGATGACACTAAAATAAACTCAAAATATACATAAGAAGAAGGCTCCTTTTTATCTTCTGTCTACACACCCAATAAAGTGGATCTCTGCATACATTTCATATAAAGCTGTACACAAATCTCAGGCAGCCCTAGATCTAGCTATATTTCACAGTTAGAGTGGTTTTAACTAAGAACTTGTGAAGAACTGAAATGTATGTGCTTCAACATCACACCAGCAAGTTCCAAAGCAACAACATATATGGTAAAAGCAACAGGATATCCCAAAGAGCCCAAACCAGCAGCCATATGGTCCAGGACACACATTCCATCTGTTATAGGATAGAATTAGCAGATTATTCTATCCATTATTGTATTTTTCAAAACAGCATTGAGAATGCAGAAATATGCACCAGTAGAGAGCTGGTATTCCACTGATGCTGTTCAAATTGTGCCCTAATGTGGTGTTTCAACAAGCAGTACAGAAATTTAACCTCGTCAGAAATTACTTCGAGCTGTTGAAAGGAGAGGGGGAAAAGGAAGGAGAGGATAAAATATAAAAAAGAATTAAAAAGAACGAAAAAATGAAGATATATGTAGATCTGTCTTGTGGATGAAAGCAGCTAATCCCAGCTTGGCTCCCACACAATAACTCTTCTCCAAGAGCAAGGAAAGGGGAGGTAATTTCCCAGGGAGGTGCTGCAGGGTGACAGAATAGATGGATTCCATTAACTGGGGACAGCTGTGGAGCCCATCAATCTGCCCTGGCAGCCTGGGGACGGCAGGGCCACGCTGGGCTGGGCTCAGCACAGGGGACACCAGCTGAAGGGGCCCTGGGCAGGGAGAGCTGGCACCCCGGGATTGCTGGGACAGGCTGGGGATGCCCACTGGGCTGGCTGGGAGTGCTGCTGAGGGACAGACAGACATCCCCAGCTCACTGAGGGGCTGGAATTCTCTCCTCAAACAGCACAGGCAGGGCCGGGGCCCTGCCCTTCTCTGGAAGCTGTCCTGGTCAGATAGGGCATGTCCTTGGGTGTCCTGTCACATCCTTGGGTGTCCTGGTCAGATAGGGCATGTCCTGGTGTGTCCTGGTCAGATAGGGCACATCCTTGTGTGTCCTGGTCAGACAGGGCACGTCCTTGGGTGTCCTGGTCAGATAGGGCATGTCCTTGGTGGGCTCCAGGATGGGGACAAGGAAAAGGCAGGGATGTCACACTCTGCTGACTCAGCAGTGCCTGGTGTGGGAACACAGAGCCACAGGGAGCAGGGACAGGGCAATGCAGAGCCTCAGTGTCACCCACAGAGCAGGGACAGGGCAATGCAGAGCCACAGTGCCACCCCTGGGTCTGGCTCCTGCATGGCCATCCAGAGCCACAGTGTCACACAGGGACCTGCATGGCAATGCAGAGCCACAGTGTCACCCATGGAACAGGACCTGCATTGCCATCCAAAACCACAGTGTCACCCCTGGGTCTGGCTCCTGCATGGCCATCCAGAGCCACAGTGTCACAGGGACCTGCATGGCAATGCAGAGCCACAGGGACATGTCACCCCTGGCTCAGGGACCTGCATGGCACACGTCACCCATGGATCAGGGACCTGCATGGCACAGGTCACCCCTGGCTATGGGACTCAGGGGTACCCAGCAGGTTTGCAGGTCACTGTGACAGTGCTGACAATGCCCCAGGGTCATGTGGCATCAGTGCTCTTGCCACCTACAGAGCCGTGCCAAATTCAGGAAACTTTGTGCTTGTGGGAAATGTTTTTTCTCTCTCTCTCCTGCTTTAAAAAAATCCCCAAAGGAACACTGTAAAATATTATAGCTCTGCTACTTCACTCTTGCAACTTAACCTTGGATTTTTGGCACTTTTTTTCCTTAACAGTGCATTGTACCCTCTTCAAAAGTGTCTCCAATAAACTTGTACTGCTAATGACTGTCAGACAAAAACTCTGGGAAGCAGCACTAACCGAACACTGGATTTTCCCTTATTTGCCCAACTGCTTGTGAATGTGCCACGCTTAAGGCCATTGAATCAAGTGAAGGAAGATACAGAAGCAGTTTATATTACTAAAGCACCTGAATGCTGACAGACAACAAAAAAATAACTGTGCATGTGTTCTGCAGAGATGAGAATCTGTGTATCTTCTTCACGCTGCTGTGCAGGGGTGCAGCTCCTACCTGGCTACAGCAAATGAGATACCAGCCCATCAGCTTCAGGAGGGGTGGGAAAAATTGCTCCCTGGCAATGAAAATACATCATTTTAAGGGCTTAATTTATTTCCTTTATTCGGTGATATTAGTTCTGGGTGCTTTCCTGCAGCATATCAGGTCTCTACAAACCCCCGTATCACTATGGCTAATCTATAATAACATAACTATCTGCAGTTCATTCCATCTCCTGCACCAAGCCATGAAACTCAATTACCAAGTGAGAAAAAAATGGGGAAGCCAAAACAATGATGTAGAGCAGGTGTCAGGGTGTCAGCGGAGCTGCCACAGTTATTGCTGCGTGCAGCTGAAGCGCCTCAGAGATTGGGAACACTCAGGGCAGCCAGCCCACACAGGGCAGCACAGGACAGCGGCATTTACACAGAATTTATCAAGGTAAGAAGCCCCAAGTTCAACCTGTCTTTCCCCTACCCCCTTAAATAATGTTGTTGGTGTACCTTATTTTACCTTAAATAACGTTGTTGATGTAACACAATGTTTACACATTGAGGTTTTTTACTTCTCCAAATAAGCATTCTTCTCTACTGTATTTGAAAATGCCAGTGCATCACAATTCATTACAGAACCAAACAACACCAATAGAACACATGCATTTAATAGAGAAATAAACTGCAGCAAGAAACGGGTTTCAGTATTTAATGGCATGAATAATGAATTAAAAATTAAGTTTAAATTATGTTGAAGGTCATAGAAAAAGCCTCAAAGAAAGATAGTTAAACAGACTTTAAAAGGAAGATTTAAATAGGTGATCTTTTAGTATTCTAGCAAAAACACTCTGTCTTTCACTCTTTATTTAAATTAAAATACCACTCAGTGACTGACCTTTTTAACATGGCCTAAGGGAGCAGGGTATGATCTTGTTAGAAAAGAAGTGATATTAAAAGAGCAATACTATTAAAAAGCAGAAGATGATGGAACCCACAGATTAAAATTTGTTTGCTCAGGGAAGATTAACTTTTATGAAAAGTCCTTCCTGCTACAAGCAGAGGCAACTACTGCTGTTACCATTGTGGTAACCAGTTAATAAAGACTGTCCTTAAAAGCAAACCACGAAGCTCAATCCCAGCTTCACTGACATTTCAGCAGAAATGTCCCTTCTTTTCAGCATCCCCCTTGGCTGCCAGCTGTGGCAGGGATGGACTTGTCTGATTCTGCTCCTGAACATTCCTTGAGTGGTGTCCTTCAGTTTCACTCCCCCCTTCCAGACTTGTATCAAGAGGGGATGTCACGAAATAACACAACACTTTCTGTGCAGTTCTGATCTGGCTGCTCTCTCTTGCATTTCCAGCACTGGTCTGCAGCAGTTTTTCCCCATAAGGATGGGGATTAGAGCCTGATGTTCCCCCTGGAGCCTGTAGCACCCACAGCTAGGTGCACACACAGTGTACAGTCTGTTTTCTGTCCAGCCTGCACATGGTTTTAGTTCCTTCAGTACTCAAGTAGGGCTGATGTCGCTATAGAACACGAAATAAAATGATGCAGACATGCAGCTCTCCAAGGTAAAACAGAGGGAGGTTTAATTTCTGACTCCAACATTTATAGATTTCCAAGAGTGACAGTGGATTGGAGGGTGACAGTGCCACCTCTCCAATGACACTGGGCAAACCAACAGTCCATCAAATTTCTCCTCCTCCGTAAAAGAATGCAAAACAATGAGTTATTTACAGAAAGTGTGTGAGAAAGTTTGTTAGAAGAACGTAAATATCAGAAGGCTTAGAAAATCTTAAAAAATCAGGGCGACAAAGGGGCACGGATCCTGCCCAAAGAAAACAGGGCAAGATTTTGGCCTTCTGAGAAGTTCACAGAAAGCACCTGGGACTGCCAGAATGTGGGTACAGCCCTGTAGAGACCTCAGCACTTTTATAGGGGAGCACAGAGACAGCTCTTTAACAATCCTCACTGTCACTGTAGGACACGAAACAACATGCAATGGACTCACTGCTCTTTCCAAGGTAAAAAAGGGTTTTTTTGTTTTCTGACTTTAATATTTATAGATTTCCAAAAGTGACAGTGGATTGAGAGTGACAGTGCCACCTCTGCAATGATGCTGGACAAAGTAATAATCTATTAAACTTCTTCTATAAAAGAATGCAAAACAATAAGTTATTTATGTAAAGTATGTGAAAAAGTTTGTTACAAGAATGTAAACATCAAAAACCTTAGAAAATCTTAAAAAATCAGAACAACAGCTTACTTCACTTTGATCTCTGCTACTCCGAGTCAACCTCCAAAACCCCTACTCCCCTTACTTTAAATGGAGTCTATCTCCAGAGATGGAAATGATGAATACCTAATCCCCACCAAGAATTAAACAGCTAAATCAAGTTACTGGTTCACCCCTTCAAGAACTTCCAGCAGAGGCCGTGTCCTCACAGCTCTGCACAGCAGAGAGCCCTGAGCAGGGGGAGATGAGCCCTTCTCAGCATTTTGGCACCAGCCAGGAGAGCCCTGAGCTGGTGCCACACTGCCCATGCCCACAGCAGGGCACAGCCTGGCACACAGCTCAACACTGGCATTGTGTTTGCAGGGACCCCCGTGGCAGGGAGGAATGATGAGTCTGACTCCATGTTCTCAGAAGGCTCATTTATTAGTTTATGACACTATATTATATTAAAGAATGCTATACTAAACTATACTAAAGAATACAGAAAGGATACTTACAGAATGCTAAAAAGATAATAATGAAAACTCCTGACTCATTCCTGACACAGCTTGGCCCTGATTGGCCAAAGAGTGAAAACAACTCCCAGCAGAACCCAATGGAACAATCACCTGTGGGTGAACAATCTCCAAACACATTCCACATGAGCACAGCACAGGAGAAGCAAATGAGAGAAGAATTGTTTTCCTTTTCTCTGAGGCTTCTCAGCTTCCCAGGAGAAAAGTCCTGGGCGAAGGGATTTTTCAGAGAATGGGAATGCTACACACTGGTATTTGAAAGTTTTACACTTCACTGCTCAGAAATTAAGAAATGCGTTGTGTCCCTGAATTTCCACGTGGGTTTTAATGGATTAAAGCATCACTGTCATGACTTAGAGGAAATTCATATAAATTAGATGGCTGGTGAAACCTTGGGGAGGTTGTGTCCTTGACTTCACTGAACTTGTCTGGTGTATCAATTAGAACATTACTAATTGAATATAAACCACTGGAAGAATAAACTGCATTCAGTGAAGCAACCAAAACCTGATGTCACAAATTATGTGTTAAACACTTCAAAACAGAGGTGCCCAGGAAATCCAACAGTACTGTCTTCCTGCAAGAAACCCAAGTAAAAATCTCCCCAAAATACTAAACAGGCAAAGATGTAAAATCTCAGAAGCAACAACTTTTTTACTTCCTTTGGGTCCCAATATTCAAGCATTACCAAAAAGGCAGAACCACATGTGTGTATATAGGATATTCCACAATGTTTTCAGCAAGAGAGACCCTGTTTGATCCTGTTGTCTCCTTATGATACTGAAATTTGCTGAACATGCTCAAAGATGACATCTCTTATACTAAAAAAGAGAATAAACTGGAAGCCCTCCAGTTCTTCTGCTGCAGAGTCTGAAATAAACACCACTGAAACCAGGCATAACCTTCTCATTTTGGCACCAGCCAGGAGAGCCCTGAGCTGGTGCCACACTGCCCATGCCCACAGCAGGGCACAGCCTGGCACACAGCTCAACACTGGCATTGTGTTTGCAGGGACCCCCGTGGCAGGGAGGAATGATGAGTCTGACTCCATGTTCTCAGAAGGCTCATTTATTATTTTATGACACTATATTATATTAAAGAATGCTATACTAAACTATACTAAAGAATACAGAAAGGATACTTACTGAATGCTAAAAAGATAATAATGAAAACTCCTGACTCATTCCTGACACAGCTTGGCCCTGATTGGCCAAAGAGTGAAAACAACTCCCAGCAGAACCCAATGGAACAATCACCTGTGGGTGAACAATCTCCAAACACATTCCACATGAGCACAGCACAGGAGAAGCAAATGAGAGAAGAATTGTTTTCCTTTTCTCTGAGGCTTCTCAGCTTCCCAGGAGAAAAGTCCTGGGCGAAGGGATTTTTCAGAGAATGGGAATGCTACACACTGGTATTTGAAAGTTTTACACTTCACTGCTCAGAAATTAAGAAATGTGTTGTGTCCCTGAATTTCCACGTGGGTTTTAATGGATTAAAGCATCACTGTCATGACTTAGAGGAAATTCATATAAATTAGATGGCTGGTGAAACCTTGGGGAGGTTGTGTCCTTGACTTCACTGAACTTGTCTGGTGTATCAATTAGAACATTACTAATTGAATATAAACCACTGGAAGAATAAACTGCATTCAGTGAAGCAACCAAAACCTGATGTCCCAAATTCTGTGTTAAACACTTCAAAACAGAGGTGCCCAGGAAATCCAACAGTACTGCCTTCCTGCAAGAAACCCAAGTAAAAATCTCCCCAAAATACTAAACAGGCAAAGATGTAAAATCTCAGAATCAACAACTTTTTTACTTCCTTTGGGTCCCAATATTCAAGCATTACCAAAAAGGCAGAACCACATATGTGTATATAGGATATTCCACAATGTTTTCAGCAAGAGAGACCCTGTTTGATCCTGTTGTCTCCTTATGATACTGAAATTTGCTGAACATGCTCAAAGATGACATCTCTTATACTAAAAAAGAGAATAAACTGGAAGCCCTCCAGTTCTTCTGCTGCAGAGTCTGAAATAAACACCACTGAAACCAGGCATAACCTTCTGAAATCACACTTGTGTTCATTCAATTCAACCTCCTTGTGAGGTGAAAACACAAAAGTTACCAGCCAGGCCAGGAAGTGTGGGCCATTCCCTTGGTATACAGTAAATGCACTAAAAATATTTTCTTCAGTTTAATTTGTGGCTGGAAAGGGATTAAAGCAAAACAGTTCTGAGAACTAACATTAAGTCAGTGCTAAGGGTTGGATAGATTTCTAAAAACAAGCATTTCAATGATTTTATACCTATTGTCTGATTTAAATTTTTGGATTTTTCCCCCATCTTCATTGAAATTTCAGAAAAATTACTCCAGTGATGGGAAACATACAAATATAACATTTTCCTTTTCAGATCTCAATAGAATTTATTAGAGAGATTGGTCTAGTAAAACAAAAAAAAATACTAAAGCAAACAATAACAAATAAACCCAACCAAACACAAAAGAGCAAACCATTTGTACTTATCTATCCTTAAAGTAAATCAAGGTAATTTGAACTATTCCAACCTCACCTCTTTGCACAGAATTTCTGGGGTTTTACTGTGCAGAATGGAGATGATGAAACTTTCTCTAACAAATCCTTTGATATTCACTAATACCAAAAACCTTCTGTCCTATAGCCCTTTAAAATCTCTACATGCAAAAGTAACTGGAACAAGAGAGAATCATCACAAAGTGAGATAATCAAGTTCTGGTTTTGAAGATACACAAAACAGATACATGATTTTTAAAAATCAGAATCAATTTGACTCAACTTATGTTTAATCACTTAGTTTTCAGATTATCATGGAATCATCACCAAAATTGTGTCTCCTTCAGTAATTTTTCATAAGAGTTTAAAAAAAAAAGAGTCTCCAGGATTAGCTAAAGATATCAAATCCATGGTGATGTGGGGCTGTCTTGATTTTGAGTCCAAAGTCTGAAACATTGCTGGATTGCTAAAAATTCTGTGTCTATTCACTTTCATTTGTAGCTAAAACAATTTTTTGAATTTTGAATTAAAACACTAATATTGTGTCTTCCTGACAAATAAAGCATGGAAAAGCCTTCCTGACAAGAAAGCCAAAGCTGTTCCCCAATTATTTGAGCAGCACTTTCCTCTGACTATGTTATAGATGCTCCCAGAGTTCTTAAAAATCAAATGTTACACAAATGAATTCCAGAGAAGGAGGTGCAGGGGTGGGCAGGAAGGATCAGCATTGAGTACAAGTCAGTTTAATTTGCAGGTATCTGAGAGGACATTATAACAATGACATGAATAAGGATAACAAAATGTTAAGGAAAAAGCACTGTCAGTAATGATACATTCAGATAAATGGCAAACGTACTCGCATGAACTCTATCATTACTGCTTCAATCACAGTCATACTTAAACTTTGGGGAGCTAATTTCATTTATAAATTCTGCTGCTGCACATCAATTATCAGCAGCATTACTAACAGTGAGGCACAGAACTGCTGTGCCAGGGTGACTGATTGTCTGGCATTAGCTCTGATAAGAGAAGGGTTGCAAACCACTTTAAATGTCAAAAACCTGCAACAATAATGGGCATAAGCACCAGTTATATTCCTCTAACTTCCCTGCCTCCCTGGCAATTCATTATTCTGTCTTCCCATTGCTACATCCTCTAACTAAAAAAAATATAAATGCCAAAGAGCACTGATCTTCCTTACAGAGAACTCCCAGAGTTTTTATTGTGAGAGAATCATCTGATTCAAAACCAGAGTTAATTCCCCGAGCAAAATATTTGCGGTTGAGTCTATTTCAAGATCAGTAACAAAATTTTGATGTCAGGGCATTAAAATCAATCCTTTCAACACAGCGATTCAGTTTAAGAAAAAGAAGAAAGAACTCAGCATCAGCCTTTCTATGGAAATTTCCCAGTGTGGCTCCAGTAAAGGGGGCAGAAGGTGAGGAAGACTTACCCAGAGGTGCTGTGAGCATGGCTGGTGCTGCCACTCCATCACACGGTGCCCTGCCCAAAGCACAGCCAGAGCTGCAGGAGCTGCCTGCTGGCCATGCAGCCTGAATGCCAACTGCCTGTGACATTGACTTGTTTCCAGCCTCTTGTAGTGCTGCCGCTATCAGTGTTATATTTGTATAGTAGAATAACATGAAATATTGATTCTGGAGTGCTTATCAACTGGACCTGCTCAAAATACTCTTCCTAGGAAGTTCAGCGCTGCTTCTCATGCAGAACCGGCGCTGTGTGTTTGTGCAGGGAGCTGCTTGCTCTCTCACAGCACTTGCAATCCTTTCCTGGAGACATCAGCAATAACTTTTCAAAATCCAGGAGCAGTGGGAAAAGACACAAGCAGTATTTTCTGAAATTGAATGAATTGCCCTTTTAATTAATTTAAATGATTTGACAGAATGACTTTAAAAGACATCATCTCGTCCATTCTGGTTTCAATCACTACTCTGAAATCTGTCCCGGGGCAGGACAATGACCAGCAAATTTCTAATTGCAAAATCAATCACTAAATATTCTAGGCACCTTTTTTTTTGTGTTGCATGAGGAATTTCGGGCAAATTCTGTGTGCCAGTACGATAAGAACAAAAGCAGAGGCTGCTGCCCGTGGTTTGCCTCTGCAGCCTGCTGGGGGCAGCTCCAGGGGCACAAGGGATGAATTTGCCAGGGGCTGCACACCAGAGACACCTGCAGCAGAGCCCCCAGACACACCTGGCACAGCCAGTGACAAATGGCAGGGATGAAAGGTCTCCCTCTGCAAACCCAGCTACTTACAGGTCACTTCTGCATGCCTCCGTGGGTTTCTGCTGCTGCACGATGTGGGATCGATTACAGCCAAACCACCAAAATCAACAGGACTTATTCCACACCAGCAGTCAAAGGCACCTCCTCCCCCTCTGCTTTTAGGTCCATTTTTAATGCACCCAACACTTCTATTCACTATTAATGTGTTTAAAGCAGCTGCTCATGCAGGCGCTGCTGTCACAGCGCTGGTGGTTTTGCAGACAGCAGCAGAGTCCTGAGGGTGGGCTGCTCTTACCTCTGAACCAAATAATGCCAAAAGCAGACCCACCACACTCCTGAATATTCAAAGCTGAGCTTGTTCATTGTTCTTTCAGCAGGTCAAAAATTCATTATGTTGGGGTGCTTATAAAACTGACAAAATCAACAATTAACTCTCAAACTCACCCTCGAAAAGATTAAAAATGCCTCACTAGGAGAACTAAATAGAACTTGTGTGCTGCAGGTTTTTTCCATTATAACTATTTCAATTTTGTTTTGGCTGAACCTTGAAAACCCTGAAAAGCCACTCAATAACAAAAATTTTATTTCCAAACTGGCCATTTTCTTCCCCTGAGATTTAATGCAACAACAATGAATTTATTTAACATTTTACCCTGTAATGTCTCAGGACATAGATTCTATTAACTTGCTAAGAAGAGCCACACATCCCAAGCTAGATAAAGGCTTGTACTTCAAAGACCTGCAAAACCCTTCCAGATTCAGCTGGAAGATTCTACCACAGAAGTTTATAATGAGCTAAAAATCAGACAAAAAAAACCAGCATTCTGCAAAACCCAAAGAATAAATGAGAAAAAATTTTTTGTTTTACATATTTAGTTGTTCATGGAATTGCACAAATACAAGTAGAATTTGTTTCATTGCAGTGACCATTTCTCTTTGATACCAAGTCAAAAATTCAGCTCACATCTATACAATTGTACATAATAATTTAGTGGATTATTATAGCTTTAGAGTTTGCTTCCCTAATGAAAATAAGTCTGCTACAAACATAGATAATCAGATGTACAAAGAAGCACTGTGACTCTGATTAGCTGTGATACATGAGTCATCTGCAGAAGCTGGAGTTTAGGCATTCTTTCCACCAAAAGACAGCACCAACCTCCCACTGAAACCAGCCCCCTGAAAAGTCCCAAATTTCAACAGAAAGGCCCACGAGGAGGGGAAAAACTGGAGCCAGAATAACTGAGCTCCGCACAACAGCTTGCTGATCACCAAGCAAGAAAAGCTGAATTCCTTCCAAACCTCAGCAGCAAAATGCAAACATTTCCCCCACGCGAAAAACACAAATAAATCAGTGTTAGTGCAACTGAGAGCAGGCAGCACTGCCCACTCCTGCAGCCCCAAGCAGCCCTGCTCAAGAACACAGAGTTTAGGACACAGATGTTTTGTTCTTGCTTTCAATCTCACTATTTGGCTATTCAGCTATTAGAAAATATTCATCTGCCCTGATTTCTCAGCCCACTCTGCAAATGCAGCTGTGCTCAGAGGTATTACAGGAACTTCTGGCTGGGCTCAGTGCTGTGTTTCTCCAGAGCAACAGGATTTATTTTTTTTTTAGTAAGAGTATATTGATTATCTGTCAGGCACCATAGACAGATGGACAGTATAAATAGCAAACATTTGTGTGACAACTTAAGATTTAGATTTTAATTCACTTTTGGGTGGGTTGTTTCCCTAGCATCACTTCTATAAAATCAACACCTTAGAGAGATGAGTAATGGCAGTGAATTTGGATTTATAGCTATAAGAGTCCTAACACTAAAGTAAAAGTAGATGCTTTATTTCTCAGATTTTTCTCCTTAAAAATTTTGGTTTTGCATTCAGACCTGCTGGTATTTTGGATTTTGGCTTGCCTAGCAAGCACAACTTTAGTTCGACCTAGTGAACTTCTGCTAAATCCAGTTGAGAGTTGCACAAATGCAATAATTATAAAAATAACTCAGCTTTGCCAACAGGGATAAATCCAGCAATGCTTTGTGAGGGCTTTGAAAGAGGAAGAAATACACCTATTTCTATTCCTTTTATTCTCTTGCTCCTTTATTTGCAGTTCAGCATCCCAACACTGCAGAAGCCTCTCCCATGCAGGAACTGACAGGACCAAAATTCATGTGAGTGCCTCGATCCACACGGACCCCAAACCCCCAGTGCTCAGTCACAGGCTGTGGCTTTATGGAGCTCACAAACTTTTCAGCCCTGACACCCACCAGGAGGAACTCTGAGCCCTGTGAGGACATGAAGAGTTCACTGGCACTGCCCCATCCCTCTGGCCAGCTGCTAATTCCATCCTAAGGAATTCCATCCAGGCACTGGCTCAAACACTGAGGGCTTTATTTACATGCAAGCAATCCAGCTTTTGAACAATAGCTTGGCACAGGACTGAGCCCCACAAATCTGCATCCAGAACCTGGTATTTGGTATGTTCTGTCTCCTCTTCTACAGCAGGTGATGGAAGTTTCACCATTTGCCTGTACTTTTCCCACCTGAAATAAAATATTGACAAGCTTTTTAAAAAAGGCATGACAGCAAACATATATTAAATACCTTAAAATGGGGCTGAAACACTGTATTACAGCTAGAAGCTGTTCACCTCCTATTTTCCTTTTCACATTCCATTTTTCCCTGCTTCCTCTGCAGCCTAAGACCAGCACAGAGAGTTTCCTTCAGTGCCTGGCAATAACAGGGTTCCTGTTCCCCAACACAGGTCACCATAAAGGGACAAACTGCTAATAAAAATAGCTCTCTCTTCCTCTTAGGATTTCTTTTTTTCCTGAATTTCATCTGGGTTTTACTCCTGGTTTGGCTTTAGCTGCTGTGAGCCCATTTCCTCCACTTCCATCCCTTCTACAAACACACCATGACCAAAATGACTAATGAAGTGTTTACTACATGTTAAGCTGGAAAATCAGGTAATTTAAAAGGCAAAACATGACGAGGAGGGTCAAGTAGGTTAATTGTTCTAAAGCTGGTGTCCTGGAGTGGCTCATGGGAACGATTTCATGATCTGGAAATCCTCCTGGACCTTAGGAGGTGCAGGGGATGCTCCTGGTGCCGCACCTGCAGCTCCAGAGGCTGCTCTGAGCTGGCAGACCAACATCCATCCCTGTGCTTTGATGACTTGAGAACACAAATTCTCAAGATCCAGACTGGTGAAGACAATATTGAAACCTGAGGCCACAACATGAATAAAAATCTAAAAAAGGGCCAGCACAAATAAAGAGAAACTGGCTGACACTGATCACAACCTTCTATAGGAAATCTGGTCTGTGTGGCTGTGTCACTGAACAAGTATCTTGATCAAACCTACAATTAATTTCCAGTGTCAAAATTATTATAAAAATTGCATGGCTACGCTTTGAAATTTGCTTAGTGCTTAAGAGAAAAAAAGTTGGCAAGAATGAGGAGTAAAAACCACTAGTGTGGTATTTCTGAATATACAAATACTTATTTTTTAAAATATGCAAACATTTAAACATTAACGTCCAGCCAATTAGATAAGCACTTGGAAAGTAAAGCACTTCACAGATATACTCAGGACATTTGTTGTTCTTGCACACGAATAAAGGAGAAATGGACTAAAAGTAATGTGAGTGTTTTTACAACATTGAGAGAGAGGAGGAAAGAGAGCAAAATCTTAATCTCACTAAAAACATCATGATGGCTGCACTCAAACCTCAGGTTTTTAGGTAAGACAATGCCTAGTATTTTCAAAACCTTAGAAAGGCGTTTCACAAAAAGCCATTTCAGCACAAAGAGTTAACCTTGAGCAGGTAGCTAATGATCCAGGCCACTCCAGTCTCAGCAGCAGTGAATAAACAGATCTTAGCAGAGCAAAGCAAAGCCAGTCAGGAGAGAGGAGTGGCAATGAAACAGGCCCCAGGACACTTCAGTGAGCAGGAAAGTCAGCAAGGAACCCACTGACTGAAGTGTGTAAGAAATCATTTCTCCAGACTCTTGATGCAGTCAAACAGCCCTTGGTTCAAGAGTTTCCTCCTCTCCAAATTTCTTGTCCTTTGCCAAACAGCGAGGAACTATTTGATACACTTGATATGTTACTGCTGTGTTTAAATAGCTTCAACACTGCTCAAGTCTTCAGTAATAGTTTGTAACCTGTCTAAATTCAGAAAATAGAGATGATGAGAATGAAAATGTAACACAGTGCCCTTCAGATCCTCTGTCATTTGCAATCTGAAGTATGTAATTAATGCCAGGGCATCTAGGGAACATAAAATGCAGAATGTGCAGAACCTAAGGTGTGTTATCTTCTGTAAGTACAATAAAATATCTGACATTTAGTACTGATCCTTGCCATAACATAAGAATTATTTTGCACAATAAGTAAAATGAAAGCAGCCTCTTACATTCATTTAATTCTGGGGCCACAAGGATGGGGAAGGACTGGAGAGGAGCAGCTGAACTTGGTCTGTTCAGCCTGGAGGAGCCAGAGGGGGACCTCCTTGTGGTCCCCATCATCCTCATGGGGGGCAGTGAATTAAGTAAATATAAGCCTCCTATCACAGGGAGGCACAGACTTGGCTCACTGTGTGGGTATAGTGTTTCTTTAAAATGAATTTATGTTCAGATATTATTGATCCCTCAGAAGTCAACAGTGGGATTAACACTCCTTTCATGCCTGGCACCATGGTCTGCCCTGCCCTGTGTCTGACCAGCCAATACCAACAGGAAAACAGCGTTTCCTAACTCTGCCTCACCTCGAGTCGTGGGTGCAGCTTGGGGCACCAGCACAGAAAACACATGAAGCCATTCGAGAGCTGCCAGGGGAGGCCACGAGGGTGGGGAAGGACTGGACAGGAGCAGCTGGGGGCACTGGGTCTGTTCAGGCTGGAGGAGCCTGAGGGGACCTCATTGTGGTCTCCAACATCCCCAGGAGGGGCAGTGAAGGGGCAGCTCCAATCTCTGCTCCCTGGGACAGGGAATGGCTGGAGCTGGGCAGGGCAGGGTCAGGCTGGATTTTGGGAAAGGTTCTTCCTCCAGAGGTGCTGGCACTGCCCAGGCTCCCCAGGGAATGGGCACAGCCCCGAGGCTGCCAGAGCTCCAGGAGAGCTTGGACAGTGCTCAGACACAGGGTGGGAGTGCTGGGGGGTCTGTGCAGGGCCAGGGTGGGACTGGACAATCCTGGGGTCCCTGCCAGCTCAGGACAGTCTCAGAGTCACAGGGCAGAATGTGTGGCGTGTCCAAGCACAGCAGCACCCGTGGCTGCAGGGCCACCCCAGCTGTGCCAATCCCTGAGCCAAAGGCACTCCTGTCCTGCTGTGACTGCTCAGCCCAGCAGACAGACAGCAGGACAGACAGCAGGACAGACAGCTCTGCCAACCAGGCCCTGCCTGCTGCAGCTGCAGCTCTGTCACTGCCGCAGCTGTGGCCCTGCTCAGCAGATGTGGCCCTGGCAGGGACACCAGGGCTGGTGGCTGTGATTAT
Organism: Emberiza elegans; assembly: GCA_024865655.1. Classification (NCBI taxonomy): domain Eukaryota; kingdom Metazoa; phylum Chordata; class Aves; order Passeriformes; family Fringillidae; genus Emberiza; species Emberiza elegans. The sequence continues at coordinate 3,729,670 of JALJVW010000197.1, read as the reverse complement.
CGCTGCCTTTAATGAAGGGATGGCACCATCACCAGGCTGAGAAGGGTTTATTGCTCAGACAAACATCAGTCTCAGAGGGTGCGAGATGTGTGAGAACAAGCAGCCAGCCATAGCTCAGTGGCCACAAGTTGTTACAAGGTAATATAGAACTTTCTAACCCAATGGATGGATGCCACAAGGTTTATTTTGCTTTTCTAACCTATCACCTTTGCTTAATTTTGCTGCACTGTGCATACTTTTGCCTAATAGGCTTCTGTCTCTCATGCACACAAATGCTTCCATTATAACTTCTAAATATAAAATTCTTTTTATAGTACTTCTTTTTCTATATAAACTATATAAACTTCTATAACTTCCTAGCTTGCTCTACACAACCACACCCCTACACTATAAAATCTTCACCATCTTATCAATGCAGTTTCTCACTTACCTAAGGTATATTCTTACTTACAACTATAGAAACATAAGTTTATGGTTTTTCTGCTTAATATCTGTGCACTTTTATTTTTACACCAATCCAAGGCTGCGGTTCAAATCCTTCAGTGTCTGTGGGAGTTTTCTGTTTTTCTGATCCCTACAGGTGGCCACCCACACCCTGGACAGGGACTGGGGAGGCCCAGACTGTCTGATGGGAGTGGGGAAAGATGAAATACAAACCACACGCTCAGCAGCCAGCAAAGAGTAACCTGCGCTGGATTTGGCAGCACACTGGTAAAACATCCCCCTATCCAGGCAATAAACCCACTGAGAAAGGGAGAAAAATGCTGGGCTGGAAAAAACCCTTCCCTTCTTTTAGATAGAGCTGTCAGCACCGCCATGGCAGCAATGCAGGGCACACAAAGGAATGATGGTCCTCAGGGAGCTTCTGGTACACAAGCAAACACTCCAAGTACAGTTAAAAACTTCTCTAGAGCACCCCATGCATCTCAGTAAGTTGGGCAGTGAGGAAACAATCTGACACTGGAGCAGGCACTTCCCCACACTGGAACAGGGTGAGCAATGCATCACCCTGCTATTTGTGGCCAACCACTCCATTACTGCTCCTCTATAAAATTACATTGCTGATAAAAATTTATGTGTCAAACATTTTTGTGATTACAGACCAAAAGTCAAAATTTGCATTTAAATAGATGTATTAAAAACTCAGCAGCACAGGTAGAAGAGGGAAATGCTGTTTTAAGGAAATTTAAATAGGGAGCATGAGCACAGAAGGGATTTTTCTTCTTAAATGATTTGAACAATTTTGGTTTTATTACTGTTCTTGGGTCCAATTCAAAGTCAAGATTGGAACCATAGTATCCTGTAGCCCTGGACTCATCTCAGGCTGAGCTCGAGAAAATAGGTCTCTTTTCATCTTTCCATTGGGAATGACCCCATTTGTTGTAAATAAAGTATTTTTCTGTTCTCAGCCCTAGCCCACACTTTTCACCAGCTCGCAGCCCAAGCCATGCAATCCTCCTTTCCTCCCAAGTTCTCCGCTCACTTTTCTTTGCATCAGCCACCACAGGCTCGGCTGCAGCCACTGCATTTCTGCCCAGACAGCAGGGCCACTGCTGAGAGGGATTCCACAGGATATTCTAGGCTGGAAGGGACCCACCGGGGTTTCTGAGCCCAACTCTTCAGTGCATCACTCACACACAGCTCACATCCATGTCCTGGGGGGTATCAGCACCAAGCTCAGCACAAACTTCAGTGTGCAACCTAAAAATTCACCAGACATTCTCCCACTGCCTGACATCACCTGCCCCCTTGGACTTAAACATATTTTATTGTGCCCCTTTTTATTCTGTCAAGGATTTCTGATGTTAAAGAAATTTTTTTTCCTGACCTCTCCCTAGTGTCTTTTCTTTCTTCTCATTACACACTTTTTATTTTCTGTGTGTTGTCAAGATTTAACTTCAACCCTTGCCTCCAAACCTGACTTTGTACTTTCAAATGGCACCTAAATCTTGGCAATGGAATGCCTGTGCCCTTTATAGTCCAGCTGGGATCACCAACACATGCTCTCGACATAAAAACCATATAAATCAATGCTGTGCAGTGCTTTTTTTTTTCCTTTCTTGACAGGCTTTCCAACCATGATAATGATACAACATGAATTCCATTATTGTTAATGGAAGGAGTTACATTTAACTGTTGTCAGTTTTAGCTCTGCCATGAGTCAATGCCTTCCTAAACATGCTGGTTTATTCTAAGAAGAAACTGCTACATAATCAAATCAGCCCTCGGAAACACAGATGTAAGCACAGCACAAAACCACCATAACTAAATTACCATTTTAGGTGTGTGTTTGCTGTCTTCTTCAGACATTCTGTTCTTTCCTACAGAATAATTTCCTTAACATGGGGAAAATCTGTCTGAGAACAGAAATTTCAAGTATAAACAGAGATTAATCATGAGAGGATTTCCTGAAAAATTCATAGCAGAACTTTTCTTCTTCCCAGGCAATCCCTAAATTCCTTTAAGGAACCTTTTTCAGGGAATTTAGAAACACAGTCAGAAGCATAAAGAACACCACACAAGCAAGTGTACTTCCCTATGTTGACTCATCCTGGCCTTGCAAACAACTCTTATTGGCAGCAAAGTTCTCTCATTCTCCCTCTGCAGCACAGAGCTGCTCCCAGGGCATTCCCAGGGGCCTTAGGCAAAAACTGTGTCCAAGACATGGGGAACATCAGTGCTGCTCAGGAAACCACAGCAGCGCTTCCCTGCCAGTGGGGGCTCGCAGGCAACCAACAGAAAACCCAGAAGTGGAGGATTGAATTCTCTACTGCAACATTTCTTCCAGCTGCCTGGCAGAGTCATTATATTCCTCATTTTCATTAAGCATATTTCAGGAAAAACAGTTGCCTGAGTTTTTTATATAACACATATAATAGGGCCATTTTATAAAATATTGTGAGGTATATTGTCAGGGTCATATTTTCTGATAAATCCCCTTCACCCAGGAGTTTTCTCCTGGGAAGCTGAGAAGCCTCAGAGGAAAAGGAAAACAATTCTTATCTCATTTGCTTCTCCTGTGTTGTGCTCACATGAGGAATGTGTTTGGAGATTGTTTACCCACAGGTGATTGTTCCATTGGGTTCTGCTGGGAGCTGTTTTCACTCTTTGGCCAATCAGGGCCAGGCTGTGTCAGGACTCTGGAGAGAGTCACCAGTTTTCATTATTATCTTTTTAGCATTCTGTAAGTATCCTTTCTGTATTCTTTAGTATAGTTAGTATAGCATTCTTTAATATAATACAGTATTATAAACTAATAAATTACCCTTCTGAGAACATGGAGTCAGATTCATCATTCGTTCCTTGTCTGGGAACTCTGCAAATACAAGAAAATATCAATTCTATTTTACTCAGGGCTGGGCAGGGTGATTTTTTTAGGTGACAGATGTTACCTGACACCCACGGATTGCTGCCCGCTCTCCTTTTCTTTGAAGCCACCAAGCAGCAGCAGAGGGATGAGAGTGGCAGCTGTGAAATCCCAGCTCAGGGCAAGGCCAGTCCCAGCAGGGCTGACGGCAAGGACAGCACAGCCCGCTGGAATTAACCCCAGAGACAGAGGCTGCACAAACACCTCTGCCGTCCTCACTCAGTATTTCCCCTTCCTAAATTGATTTCATAACATAATAAATCTTCAGAACTGTTCCTATCCCTCTTTGCTCCATTTTTCCAGGGGGTTTGCCTGCTTGCTTTTTGCCAGCTGTTGCACACACAGCAGCACTTTCATTAAATTGTCCATTAAAAACCTCATTTTGTAGGAATTCTCCACAAAGATATCTAAATATCTAACTTCTCTCAATGTTAATGGGATTGAGGCACTACAATAAAACCATGGATCTCAGCTGTAATTTTAATATATATAAATGAAAACTTGGATTTTTTATTTTTTTTTTACCCTAAGAGGATATATAATTTAGAAGTCATTTAGAGTTTGGGAGTTTCTAATGCACATAAATTCACAAAGTCCACAGAAAATTTAATATCTCTTCAGTGAGCCTTGCAAAGATTTTTTGAAGTTTCCATCTAAAATACCCTTTTCTACTTTGTTTTAATACTATGTTCAAAAGCAATTGATATAGCTTTGCCTGAATATACATTAATTAAATGTAACTATTCTTATTCAGGAAACAAGACAGAAAGGAGTTGCTAATTTGTATCATCCATCTATTGGCCTTCCCATTCAACTATGTGGCATTCTTTACTTATTCTCCTGTCTATTCTGTGTGGGTTTTTTGCAACACATATAAATATAAAAATATTTAGGGATACATGGCGTTTGCACTATGCTACCCTCTACATATTAGCGTTGGGCATTGAAAAATGGTCAACACTTGATCCCTGCATTATATTCTTCATGTACAGAGGAACAAATGGCAGTTTTTGGGCTGTCCCACACAGCAGCTTCCCTGTGGGTGATGTTCTCAGAACGCCTCAGCTGCCACCTCGCGCCACTGGGCATTCCCCACCCAGTGTGGGCAGCACAGCCAGGACAGCCTGAGGGCACTGGGAGCCCCTGTCCCGCTGCAGTTTGGGCTGGAATGTCCTAACATAGCCCTGGCAGTCTGGGATTGCCAATCTTCCCAAAGAATTCTGTTGGCTGTGGCAGAGCTCCCTGACCCAAGTGTCCCCCGCACAGCCTCAGAGCCCTCCCTGAGCTCTGGTGGAAAACCTTTTTCCTCCTGTCCCCACTGTACCGTGGCTTGTTAACACAAGATTCCTCTCCCAAGTTGTCTTTTTGGAAAGAGATTGAATTGTGATTGATGGATTGAATTGAATTTTTTTGGAAAGAGATTGTGCCTATTAAAGGCACACTTTGCTTGTTCTGCCCTGTTTAATGTATTTTCCAGGCAGGCATTTGAAGGCAGCTTGGGGAGGTGCCACCTCTGCTGAAGCTCCTGCCCCCCATCATCCCACATCCTGAGCCTGGGAGTGACCCTGAGCAACAGGAAACAGCAGGGGGACAAGGAGGGGTGGCAGAAACCCCTCCAGCCACAGGGGCAGAGCCAGGATAATGCAAAATCCCTGTCCTTCCTGCTGAAAGGTGCAGGGGGAACTCCTACTGACATCCATGGAGAACCAAAGTGGTCAGGAGGAGCTTTAGCAATGATGGCAAGAATGCAACAGCCCCAGACTCTCTTTAGAGCAGAGGTTTCTTCCTTCCCTCTGTAAATACCACAGCAAAAAGTGTTTAACAAACAATGCCCACCCAGATCCCTCAAGAGCACACCAAGGTTCAGACCTGAAGAGTTTCACGTGCACTGTGCTGGAATAATTCTCCTTCACAGAGCATCTGTAGGTTGATCTGGCCCACAAAAATCCTGTGCTGGTGCCTTGAACAAATAATGAGGTTTTCCCTGGTATCACAGCCCCGGAGCACTGACAGGTTTTCCTCCTCCTTCCCTCCCCAGCTCTCCTGATGTCCCCTCCTCTGGAGAGCAGGGCATTAGTATTCACCAACTGTGTCTTTGGAAAGGTTTAATCTCCTAGCAATTACCAACAGCAGAGTTTCATTACAGGTACAGTCTGATAAATATTGCAGAGGTCTCCCAGCTGTTTGTGGCTCAGTTTTAATCCAGGCACACCTGATGGGAGTGGGGACACCCTGGTCCCCCTGCCTGGGTCCCTGCAAGGGCAGCTCCAGGGGCAGCACCACGGACAGAGGGACACAGGGACAGACAGACTGCTTATGAAGGGGGGCAGGTCTCAAGGGAGAACATTGTTCAACTCATCAGGAGAACTGGGGCTGGAACACAAGGCAGGGAATACACGGGAGGAAAATTGCTTGGGACAGGAGGGGTTAACAACTGGATGTGGGGGAAATAGCTAAGTAACAAACAGATAAACCGACACCTGGCTCAATTAGATAACAAAGGCAGGTCTGTGTCACTCTAAAACAGGGGAGAAAAAACCCAAAAGGACTACCAAACCGCAAATCAATCAACAAACAGGCCAAATACAAAACACAACACTCTGGGTCTGCTGGCACGGACTCAGAGCTACAGGGGATGTCCTGGCACTTGCCACAGCTTCTGATCAACCCGAGGGTGCCTTAGTACAGGTTATAATCCTAAATTCCCACTGATTTTAAACGGAAGCCTGTTACCCTGATTTTTTAAGTTTTTCTAACCTTTTGCTGTTTAAATTCTTGTAATGAACTTTCTCACACACTTTCTGTAAATAACTCATTGTTTTGCATTTTTTTAATGGAAGAGGAGAAATTTGATGGACTGTTGGCTTGTCCAGTGTCATTGGAGAGGTGGCACTGTCACCCTCCAATCCACTGTCACTCTTGGAAATCTATAAATGTTGGAGTCAGAAGATGAACTTCACTTTTGTTACCTTGAGAGCAGTGGTGTGTGTGTGCGTGTTATTTCATGTCCTATAGTGAGTCCATTGCGTGTTGTTTCGTGTCCTACAGTGACAGTGAGGATTGTTAAAGAGCTGTCTCTGTGCTCCCCTATAAAAGTGCTGAGGTCTCTACAGGGCTGTACCCACATTCTGGCAGTCCCAGGTGCTTTCTGTGAACTTCTCAGAAGGCCAAAATCTTGCCCTACTCTTTTCTTTGGGCAGGATCTGTGCCCCCTTGTCGCCCTGATTTTTTAAGATTTTCTAAGCCTTCTGATATTTACGTTCTTCTAACAAACTTTCTCACACACTTTCTGTAAATAACTCATTGTTTTGCATTCTTTTATGGAGGAGGAGAAATTTGATGGACGGTTGGTTTGCCCAGTGTCATTGGAGAGGTGGCACTGTCACCCTCCAATCCAGTGTCACTTCTGGAAATCTATAAATGTTGGAGTCAGAAATTAAACTTCCCTCTGTTTTACCTTGGAGAGCTGCATGTCCGCATCATTTTATTTTGTGTTCTATAGTGACATCAGCCCTATTTGAGTACTGAAGGCACTAAAATCTGGACAGAAAACAGACTGTACATTGTGTGTGCACCTAGCTGTGGGTGCTACAGGCTCCAGGAGGAACATCAGGCTCTAATACCCACCCTTATGGGGAAAAACTGCTGCAGAGCAGTGCTGGAAATGCAAGAGAGAGCAGCCAGATCAGAACTGCACAGAGATGCACTGCTGCCTCCCACCTGTGAGAAAATCTGATGCCAAGTGGTTCACACCCCAGGGCACACTGCTGTATTTACAGTCAGGTTTAATTATCCATTTCAGAATTGGGCTTGTTTCAGCAGGTGCTTTAAATCTGGGGGTGTCTAAATCATAATTTGTTCCATCTCAAACTTTTACCACCATGTAAAATTACAATAAAAAGGCATAGGTCCTCCTTGTAGCTGCTGTAAAATGTGTGACACTACAAGAGAAATCCTTGCCAACACAAACTGATTTTCCAGGGCCTGAAGAGGACAATTGTGCTCTTACATGCATATTTTGAACCAGAAGCAGGCAGCACACCCCTGAGATGTTTCTGAGCATGCCACCTCTAGCAATCCCTGTGCAAACAAGGATTTTCTGTGCTGGGCATGAGGGCTCCTCCCTGCTGGGTGACCTAACAGCTCAGACAGCAATTTCCCCTGCAATGAGAGCAAAAAAAAATGACATTCCTCTGCTCTTTGTTTGAATTCACTACTGCCGGTGACCAGGAGTAACATTCAGCATGACAAATAATTTAATGAACTACTAATTCAGAGCTGACCTTCACTGAAAGTACTGTTTAATTACCCAGTGTTTCTGAAGTCAGGCAGAAGAATGTTAAACCATTTCTGAACAGGTGCAGGAGGCACACGTTAATTTTAATAGCAAAGGTCATTACACAGGTATTTCTGCACTTCTTCCTGGCATCTCTCCTGTCAGAGGATTACTTGGGTATGTTTAGGAAGACAAGGAAGAAAAAAAAAATATTTCATGTTCTTTCAGCTTAGCAAAGTCTTGTCTCCTATCTCCTTTTTTTCCTTTTTATTTTTAAAGAGTAAGTCCAAATCCAATGATGAAAGAGGAAATACATTATCTCGCAAACTGAAGTGGTAAGATTAGATTGGTGCCTACATAGCTGAGAAATACTTGCAGTATGTGTTTTTATACTAATGTGTAAAAACTTCAAAGCAGAATGAAGACATATTTTCATATAAACCTGAAAAAAGCCCCTTAAAAAACCACTCCACTCATTGAGGAGGAAAAAGAACTCAGCAAATTAACCCATGCTTGACAATCAGCATTGTGAAAATTCTTTGTCTGATACCAAGATCAATTTCTTCTTTAATCTGTGGACATGAGACATGAACCAATAACTTTGCAGAGAAATAAAGATTTCTGGGCCTGTCTAGCTTTATCTTATCAGACTCCAGAAGTGGGCTTCATGTTAGAGACTACTTTTTTTCTTAAATCTTATTGCCTGAGGAAGTGTGAAAACAGCCCCAAGAAAAAGTCAGCTCTAACAATATCGAGCTTATTCTCTCCCTCTCTTATTGTTTCATCCTTCAGGCTTTGATGCCTTTCCCACAAGGACTATTAAAACTTTCCAACCCCAGTGAGAACATGAAGAATGTACTAGAAACAACTCCTTACCACCATGTTTTCCTAAGGTACCAAATGACATCTTTTCCTTCAAATGCCACTTCATTTGTACAGAAGGCAGGCAATGGGAGGTGGGGATCACATTTCGCAGCTTAATAAGAGTGCTGCAACTGTAAAATTCATTTTCTGGTTTAAAAACGTAGTAGGGGATTTATTCTCAAGGCCAGTGAGGTTGGTAGTTGTAGTGGATGGGTTTGTTAGGGTGTGGTGGAGCTGGCTTTGTTAATTTTGGGTTTTAAGGTTTTTTTAAAACCAGAAATTAGCTAAGAAGTGCCAACACTGTATGGAGCATCCCTAAAGAACAGGCTGAGCACTCCCATAATCACTGCTCCAAGAATAAAACAAATCAAGGGATTTTCCCTCTTTTTCTGTCCAAAATAACACACACCAACCTTTTATTACCTGCAGCCTACATTCAGAGCAGTAGTTCTCCAGGGAATGTTAAAATGGCTCATCTGCCCCTTGGCTTTACACACTGGAGTCTGGTTCCACAAGCCAACATCCCATCCTCAGTGACACAACACTGTTTCATTAAGAGTAAAGTGCTATTTTTTTACACAAGGGGAAAGAAAATCCATCACTAAAAAGCAGTAAAGGGTATCAGAGTGGTCCTAGAGGATATCAACTAGATAAGGTGTGTTAAACTTGTTGAAAATCACTTTGTATTATTTAACTGGCTGTCCGTACCACACTGAGCAAATCCAGCTAGATGCCAGGCTGGAGGGGAATTTCATGCCTTGTTGTCACAGGAAGGCTTCTGGCACCAGGACAAACTCTGATGCCAGAGAAACCACTTGTCTCATGAAGTGTCTCAAAGAAAGCTCTCCCTGCTGGCCTGGCCATGAGAATCCTTCTGGCACTCTGCTTTTGAAACCTTGCCTATCGTGCTCTGGCTGCTGCAAATAGATTGTTGATTTTAAAAGCAAACTTAAGTTGATATCAGCATTGCCAATCAATTTCCTAGCCCCTGACTGGCTGTGTAAAATCGAGATTTCAAGGTCTTTTTTAATTTTTTTTTTTTAGGCAGAGAAGGCTTTTGAGTGGGAAGGAGGCTGCAGCAGCTCTTTCCTGACTTCCCTATGCTGTGTGAGACCCCAGGGCAGTGTCTTGGATGAAGAGAATTATCCAGGCAGCAGGGCTGCCCTTTCCAGTGCTCTCCTCACCTCCTAAATGTTGGTCCCACAGTTGCCCAGTTCACCACACCACATTTGTTTGGTCTTTTTTGCAAACAAAACTCTACAAAACCCAATACATTTCCTATCAGAGAGGCTGCCTGATCCAATCAAAAGTAAAAAACAATATTATTTCTATATTCTTGCCTACTCCAGGAATTTATGACCAAAAGTATTATTTAGGCTCCAGTAGGACATAGTAGGAGATTCTGGATGTTTTAGATCCAGGATCTAGAGTAAAGATTGTTTTTTGTTGAAGCTGTGATATTACTGCTCTGAAACAACCAATGGCTCAATAATTTCAAAGATCTGTTTGAGGGGTTCTTTTTTTGGTGTGCAGGCATTCAGCTATTAGCAAGGAGAACATTTTGATTCAAGTCATCCTTAGGTCATGGCAATTAATAAACACATTCTGTTCCACAATACTAAAATTGCCAAAAAACCCTCATATTTCAATAAATCAGATGACTATAAATCATGTTTTTTACTGAAACAAACATTAGATAATGGGAAAAATAATTGACCACACTCTTTCCTAAGCAGGTCCAGATTATTGGTGGTTATGTTAAATATAGAAATTCACATCCAAGCCATTAATGCATCTTAAAATGCATCAAAAATTCATGAATTCTTAAGTTCAACCTGGGAAATCACTTTTTATAGATAATATATAGCGCAGCACTGTTGGACCATAAACCATCAAGTGTGAAAAAGATGGAAATATGGCCAACCCTGCCTTTTGTACACCTCAGCATAGCTCAGCACCTCCCAGAGCTGGCACTGCCCAGCCAGTTCTGAGAGGTTCCTGCAGCAGAGCAGCCTCTGTTTGCAATTCCTGCCCTCCCAAATGGGGGTGATACTGCAGAAACTGTGGGATAGGATGGAAATACTACCCCTGGCACACAGCCCCAGCCAGAGCTGGGATGGAGGAGCAGGCAGTGCTTTGAGATGCTGCAATTGTCTTGCAAACTGAAGTGGTAAGATTAGATTGGTGCCTCCCTAGCTGAGAAATACTTGTGTGAGCGTGTTCACAGGGGTTTTGGGATGAGGGAAGAGACGAGGATTTGACTCCATATTTCAGAAGGCTTGATTTATTATTTTATTATATATATTACATTAAAAATATACTAAAAGTAATAGAAGAAAAGGTTTCATCTCAGAAGGCTAGCTAAACTAAGAATAGAAAGGAATGAATAACAAAGGTTTGTGGCTCGGACAGAGAGCTTGAGCCAGCTGACTGTGATTGGCCATTAATTCAAAACAACCACATGAGACCAATCACAGAGGCACCTGTTGCATTCCACAGCAGCAGATAACCATTGTTTACATTTTGTTCCTGTGGCCTCACAGCTTCTCAGGAGGAAAAAATCCTGAGGAAAGGACTTTCATGAAAAGATGTCCGCGACACACTTGCAGTATGTGTTCTTATACTAATGTGTAAAAAAACTTCAAAGCAGAATGACAACATATTTTCATTAAAACCTGTAAAAAGCCCCTTAACAAAACCTGTGTTTCTGTACTGCAGGAACTGTCTCTTCTTCCTGTCCAAAATAACACACCAACTTTTATTACCTGCAGCCTACATTCAGAGTAGTTCTCCAGGGAATGTTAAAATGGCTCATCTGCCCCTTGGCTTTTACACACTGGAGTCTGGTTCCACAAGCCAACATCCCATCCTCAGTGACACAACACTGTTTCATTAAGAGTAAGTGCTATTTTTTTGCCAAGGGGAAAGAAAACCCATCATAAAAAGCAGTAAAGGGTATCAGAGTGGTCCTAGAGGATATCAACTAGATAAGGTGTGTTAAACTTGTTGAAAATCGCTTTGTATTATTTAACTGGCTGTCCGTACCACACTGAGCAAATCCAGCTAGATGCCAGGCTGGAGGGGAATTTCATGCCTTGTTGTCACAGGAAGGCTTGAAGCACCAGGACAAACTCTGATGCCAGAGAAACCATCACTTGTCTCATGAAGTGTCTCAAAGAAAGCTCTCCTGCTGGCCTGGCCATGAGAATCCTTCTGGCACTCTGCTTTTTGAAACCTTGCCCATCGTGCCTCTGTGCTGCAAATAGATTGTTGATTTTAAAAAGCAAACTTAAGTTGATATCAGCATTGCCAATCAATTTCTAGCCCTGACTTGGCTGTGTAAAATCGAGATTTCAAGGTCTTTTTTTTTTTTTTTTTTGAGAAGGCTTTTGAGTGGGAAGGAGGCTGCAGCAGCTCTTTCCTGACTTTTGTGCTGTGTGAGACCCCAGGGGCAGTGTCTTGGATGAAGAGAATATCCAGGCAGCAGGGCTGCCCTTTCCAGTGCCTCCCCACCTCCTAAATGTTGGTCCCATTTGCCCAGTTCACCACACCACATTTGTTTGGTCTTTTGCAAACAAAACTCTACAAAACCCAATACATTTCCTATCAGAGAGGCTGCCTGATCCAATCAAAAGTAAAAAACAATATTATTTCTATATTCTTGCCTACTCCAGGAATTTATGACCAAAAGTATTATTTAGGCTCCAGTAGAACATAGTAGGAGATTCTGGATGTTTTAGATCCAGGCTCTAGAGTAAAGATTGTTTTTTGTTGAAGCTGTGATATTACTGCTCTGAAACAACCAATGGCTCAATAATTTCAAAGATCTGTTTGAGGGGTTCTTTTTTTGGTGTGCAGGCATTCAGCTATTAGCAAGGAGAACATTTTGATTCAAGTCATCCTTAGGTCATGGCAATTAATAAACACATTCTGTTCCACAATACTAAAATTGCCAAAAAACCCTCATATTTCAATAAATCAGATGACTATAAATCATGTTTTTTACTGAAACAAACCTTAGATAATGGGAAAAATAATTGACCACACACTCTTTTCCTAAGCAGGTCCAGATTATTGGTGGTTATGTTAAATATAGAAATTCACATCCAAGCCATTAATGCATCTTAAAATGCATCAAAATTCAGGAATTCTTAAGTTCAACCTGGGAAATCACTTTTTATAGATAATATATAGCGCAGCACTGTTGGACCACATAAACCATCAAGTGTGAAAAGATGGAAATATACAACCCTGCCTTTTTGGTACACCTCAGCATAGCTCAGCACCTCCCAGAGCTGGCACTGCCCAGCCAGTTCTGAGAGGTTCCTGCAGCAGAGCAGCCTCTGGTTTGCAATTCCTGCCTCCCAAATGGGGGGTGATACTGCAGAAAAATGGGATAGGATGGAAATGCTACCCCTGGCACACAGCCCCAGCCAGAGCTGGGATGGAGGAGCAGGCAGTGCTTTGAGATGCTGCAATTGTCTTCTGCAAACTGAAGTGGTAAGATTAGATTGGTGCCTACCCTAGCTGAGAAATACTTGTTTTAAGCGTGTGTTCAAAACAGGGGTTTTGGGATGAGGGAAGAGAAAGGATTTGAAAAACCATATTTCAGAAAAAAGAACTTGATTTATTATTTTATGATATATATTACATTAAAACTATACTAAAGAATGAAGAAAGGTTTCATCTCAGAAGGCTAGCTAAGCTAAGAATAGAAAGGAAATAAATAACAAAGGTTTGTGGCTCGGACAGAGAGCTTGAGCCAGCTGACTGTGATTGGCCATTAATTCAAAACAACCACATGAGACCAATCACAGAGGCACCTGTTGCATTCCACAGCAGCAGATAACCATTGTTTACATTTTGTTCCTGTGGCCTCACAGCTTCTCAGGAGGAAAAAATCCTGAGGAAAGGACTTTCATGAAAAGATGTCCGCGACACACTTGCAGTATGTGTTCTTATACTAATGTGTAAAAAAACTTCAAAGCAGAATGACAACAAATTTTCATTAAAACCTGTAAAAAGCCCCTTAACAAAACCTGCGTTTCTGTACTGCAGGAACTGTGGGATCAGCAGGATGGAAATGCTACCCGGGGCACACAACCACAGGCAGAGCTGGGATGGAGGAGCAGGCAGTGCTTTGTGACACTGCAATTCGCACTGTGCTGAAGGGAGCTCTGAGAAGGCAAAGCACTCTGTGTGTCTCACACGTAGAGGCACTAATAGCTCACTCCCTCCATGGGGCCTGGGCTCCTATAGTTTTATCATTAAAGATTTTGGTCAGTCAGCTGTGGTGGTAATTATCACATAAATTAACTGAGAGACAGGAAAACCAGAACCTAAGATGAAAAAAAAAAAAAGAAACTCATCTCCAGCAACAAAGTACAGGACTTCATTTTCCAGTGATATTTTCAAACCTAACACCAATGATGACCCAAGTTTTTTTTCTGGAATATTGCTTAGGTTACAGAAAGAAAGTCTATTAGTGAGTGCATTTACCCCCTGGTATCCAGCTTTTATCTGCTGACCTGTCAGAGTAAAACAATTTTGAAGATGTATTTTCAGATACAGGTGATTAGCACAGCAAGGAAAGCAGCAGAGTGAAAATTCTTTTTTGGAGAAGTGTTACTGCCAAGGAGTGTAGATAGAAAGAAGGAAAAGCAAAGATCAAATCAGTTTGGGTACACTGGGCTACAGTGATCACATTGTTTAGGGTTGTGGGGATTTTTTGTTTGAGGTTGGTTGGGTTTTTTTAGATAAGGTTATTCTGTTTTAAAATACTCCATGCCCTGCTCAGCTCTGCATGGGAATGTTATCTTTTCAATGCATTCAGCTGACAATGCAAATTTCTAAGAGAATCCCAAACCTTGTCTTTAGACAAGTGTTTAAATAAGGGCACCTTGAGATTTCACTGCTCCACTCCATCGCTCCAATACAGGTTCAAATTTTATTTCTGCTGTCCTTGACAGAGTAGGGCTAATTTATTTTTTTATTTTTTTTAAGATCTCCAACAGAGAAAGCCTCTCCCTGGCACTAAACGATGTGTGCTGTTAGGAGCTTTGCCGTGCATTTGTGGTCTGGTTTAGGATATTTTCTGTTCATTTAAATTCCAAGTTCATCCTTCACACAAGGAAAAGACAAAATACCCTAACTGTTGTGGCACAGATGTTATCTCCATGTACCAACATGAAGGAGCCTGAAATGCTTGGAGATCACACTGGGCAGTGGCTGATATAACTGAAAGGGCATGACTCTTAGCTAATTTAATTATGTCAATCACTACTCCCTGTAAAGTAATATTCTCTCCTCTCCTTTTCCCTTCCTGCATCTCTGCTGAGGTGTTTAATGATGCTGCAGGAAGAGGCTGAGGCCTGAAGGAGTTACATGAGCCTCTAACACTGGCACTGTTGCACAATTAACCCTGAGGCTGCTGAGGGTGGACAGGAGCACCCAGAGCTGCCCAGGACAGTGTCCAGCCAGCTTTGGCACAGCCCCAGGAGCCCAGAAGGTGCCCAGGCAGCCAGCCCTCATTGCTCAGCCAAACTCACGGTGGGCAATGCCTCCTGAGCAGGGGGAAGCCCCAGTGCCAGCGTGTGCCCCTCGTGCCCTGCTCTGTCCCCAGGCACTGCTGAGAGGCCCTGGCACCCTGCCCCAGGGACTCAGGCACACTCAGCAGGATCCCCTGAGCCTCTCAGCGTGAGCAGAGCCACACCAGCCCTGTCCTGGGGAGGCCAGAGTGGCCCCAAAACCCCAGCATGGCCTCCCCAGAGCTGAGCAGACAGCAGGACCCACTCCATGTGCCAGCAGCCCAGCACACCCCTCAGCTCCTCTGCCATAAGGGCACACTGCCGGCTCTTTTCACCTGCTAATGAACACGTTTATTTTTCCTTTTTCAGTAATATCACTTGTAGGAGCATCGGGGGTAGGAGGGTCGGGATGGATGGAAATGAGAGATCTCTGCAGCCAGGTCATGGAATTTGGGGTTTATTGCTAAGGGCCTGGGTGCAGGGCCCTGCTGGGAGCTGCCAAACACAGCTCAGAGCAGGGCCAAGGAGGGAGAGAGAGGGTAGAGAAGATGAGAGAGAGAGAGAGGATGAGAGGATAGGAAAGTAAGAGGGTAAGAGAGTAAAAAAGGTAAGAGCACGAAGTTTCCATTACAGTACAATAAATCTTCTGTGCTGAATATTCTAATTCTCACTCACCAGTCTAGTACAAGATACAAATCCTATAGCATTTACATACAGACCATAAGAATCACTACATTACCATACTGTGCTACATTTTAAACCCTATAAACTCCTCTTTGGGCCCCTTCTGCCAAGCTGTAGGGTCTGCTCTGACCCTTGGGCCTGTCTGCAGGCAGAGGGTGTTGTTCCATCAATAGGGGATCACCTTCAGCCAGCCACACCATTGTTTTCCAGTTGTTCAGTAACTGAGGGATCTCAAAGCTTGCTTTCATTTCAATCTCACTTATAGTTTCCATATTCTCAAAATCTTTTGCCAGGCAATCATATTTATAAGGCTTTTCTGTTTCATCTTTCCCAGCAATCACTGATATTTTTCACTACATTTGTGGTCCCTCCTTAAGTCCACCATCCTCAGCTGTATTTTTTTATTAGTTTTACAGAAGACACCATCACACACAGTGAGAGTGGTCAGCCCTGGCACAGGGCGCCCAGAGCAGCTGTGGCTGTCCCTGGAATCCTGGAAGGTCCAAGGCCAGGTCAGACAGGGCTTGGAGCAGCCTGGGACAGTGGGAGGTGTCCCTGCCATGGCAGGGGTGGGAGCTCTTACAGTCTCTTCTGTAGCCATGATATTTTTTGAAAAATCCTTTCCTCAGGAATTTTTCTCCTGAGAAGCTGAGAGGCCTCAGGAACAAAATGTAAACAATTGGTTATCTGCTGCTGTGGAATGCAACAGGTGCATCTGGGATTGGTCTCATGTGGCTGTTTCTAATTAATGGCCAATCACAGGTCAGCTGGCTCAGACTGTCTCGGTCATTCACAAGCCTTTGTTATCATTCTTTTTCTATTCTTAGCCAGCCTTCTGATGAAATCCTTTCTTCTATTCATTTAGTATAGTTTTAATATAATATAATATATATCATAAAATAATAAATCAGCCTTCTGAAACATGGAGTCAGATCCTCATCTCTTCCCTCATCCTGGGACCCTGTGAACACCACCACAGTTTCTTCCAACCCAAACACTTCCGTGATTCTATAGTTTCTATAAATCATGATTCTAGTAACACAACCAAAATTTACATTCCAATCCTATTCTTCCTTACAAACCCCTGTGAGTGAGGGTTGCTCACACCCTCCCTGGAGCCCTGGACAGGCACAGAGGGAGACCTGTAACTGCACCACTGGAGGGGTTGGGATCTGTGCTGGGGCCCCTCTTCTGGTTTTACATGCAAGCCTCCATACTGCTGCAGATTCAGAGGTTAATAAACAACAAAACATAGGTTTGGAGGTCACAGAATGAAAATAATTTGTCACTGTCCCCATATGACAGAAT
This sequence comes from Emberiza elegans, assembly GCA_024865655.1. Taxonomy (NCBI): domain Eukaryota; kingdom Metazoa; phylum Chordata; class Aves; order Passeriformes; family Fringillidae; genus Emberiza; species Emberiza elegans. The sequence continues at coordinate 3,712,644 of JALJVW010000197.1, read as the reverse complement.
GATGATACTTGGAGACGTCATATTACAGAATTCTACATTGCAAGAAGAAAACTGACTAATTGTTAATTCTGCTGTCCTTCTTCCAGGCAAAGGACTCCTTAAATATCTTCCAAACGACAAAAACAACACATTTTTCTTTTTGGTTTTGCTTGCTTTGTGCCCACAGCACCACAGAGATATTCCCTGACAAAACCACTGGATGAGCCAAGGAGATTGGATAGGATGTGAAATAAACTTTTGACATTTGGGAAAACTTGGTAGGCAAAGAAAACCCCACACAGAAATCACACTTCCAAAACATTTAAAAGCAGCAGCAGCCAAAGAGCTGAGATTGGCAAATTAATCCAAGTTTGAATCTAATTTCCCATTAGCAATTACCAGTTTTTCTAAGGTTGCTTTCTGTCCTGTCAGTCTCCAGTCCAGACTGGGAGCTGGGAGAAGGCAGTGGGAGATATTTTTCTCTTCTACACACAGCAGCAATGGCTTGTGAATAACATGCAGATGTTACAGTGCTTGTTTCACAGGCTGCTGCAATGATTACATGTCATTAACCAAACAAAGAAAAATCTGAAATTAAAAAAAAAAAAAAAAGGAAAAACCTGGAAAGGAAAAATCTGTCTCCAGACACGTTTCAGTTATCACAAGCTTAGCCCACTGCCTTTGCAGCTGGGTTTGCAGCTCCCTCCACATGAATAATGTCCCTAAAACAACCTGGCACACCGAGACCAAGGATAAGAAAATGATATCAAGATGATATCAAGAAAATGATATCACAAAAGTACTGAAAACCCCAGGGAAAATCAGCGTCTCCCTGTCTGGATGACGGCTCTTTCTGGAATGTGTCTGTTGACATCCCACACCCCCCATGCAGGGGAAGTGTGGGTGACTCCCAAAAGACTGAATCTTCAAACTGAACATTTGCAAGAAAAAAACCCCCAAGAACCAGGATTTACTGAGGACCTGCATAAATCTTCATGTGGTGCCTATTTATGCCCTACTGGCTCATTATGACCCAAAAAAAAAATTTTTGGAGTCATTATGACTCCTATTTATGCCCTACTGAATCATTATGACTCAAAAAAAATATTTTTGTACTAAAGGATAGAGGAATCACTTTAAATATGAAAATGTGTTTCAAAGGCTCATTGTGTACAGGGCATTTGCACACTGAGAATCTCAAGTAGCGCTTTAGAGAGAGTTCTCAGACAGCTGATGTACTTTACACCCTGGAGTACTTCCACCATTGGTTTGATATATTTGTTTATGCATTTTATAAAAACTCTTAGTTCAATAAATGCTGCAAGATCAAATAGCATGCTTTTGAATTATGCAAAATCCTATTATACATATTGTAAATAAACTCCATGAAACATTCATCAACTTCAGAATGGTTTCATAAGGCCTCTGTGCAGGGCTTTCTCTTTTGTATATTTTGAGCATTACAATTTTGTTGTAGGTTAAACTTTTCCAGAAAGGAAACTACTTTGGTATCAGGACACATGCAACTCTCTCAACTGAAATACCATTTATTTTACCTTTTATGCCAAAGCACGAGCAATGCAAAGCCACTGAAATGAGAAATGAAGTACAAATCACCACGCCTATCTCAATGTGTTTAACACCATTGAATTGTTTACACTAGACCTGAGAAATTCATGATATTATTGGCATTTTAATTTCTCTCTGGTATCACTACAACAGAAATTCTCTCCTGGCTCAACAACTGATCCTTTGCCCTCATTAAAAGCAAAAAAACCTATAGTCTGTGAGCACCTGTAAGCAGCTAAAGGTGGAGAGCACAGTGCTTTTCTTCTTGAAACACATTTAGCACTTTGCATAGGAAAATGTCTGACAGGACTTTGCAAGTGAATTTCAGAAAGTGTAGAAAATTCAGCTTCAAAAATCCTTAGCTAATAAACTTTTGGTTTCTCTGGGTCTGGAGAAGTTATTTAAGATGGTATTTTACATTTGGACTCACGTGTTTATTATTTGTTATCAGTAAAACAGTCTCACTGCTGTGAGTTCGGCAGCTTTTCATTAGTAAAGCACAAAATGGCCAACAATCTCTTGTTACAAGGTCTTTTAAAGCTAAACTATCCAATTAAGAACTGACACCTAGATTATTTTTCCTTTAAACCTAATAATTGATCTTTCAAAAGCTTGTAGTGAGGACTTTTTGTCTAATTTCAAAATGCTACCCAAACCTATAAAGAAGAAGGAAGAAGCAGCATGAAGAAGAAGCCCAGGATGACACCCCTGTGCCTCCATCTTGCTGCCATCCACAACATATTAAACTCCCAAACCTCCTCAATTTCTCACCAAGTGATACAATTATGCTGCTCTCTATAATCTATTTCACACTTTTGTGGATTCCAGCCTGTCTTGATGTCTGGGAAACTTTCTCCATGAAGAAAAGTCAAAGTCAGTGCTGCCCTGGGGGTCAGGGCACCCCAGAGCCAACAAAGAAATATTCCATGTGTGCCCTGAGTTTCCACAATGACCCAGCACGAAGCATGGGAAAGTAAATGTACATAAATACTCACACCACATAAATCTAATAGAGGATGAATTCTAATGGGTGGTAAACACAGGAGAAGATTTTTAACATGAGAGTTGTGCCAGTGAGGAGAAACCTTCAGTCAAACTGCAGGAAGCTTTGTTTCTGTTTGGCTTCTGGGGCTCTTTTTGGTCTGATTTGAACACTCAGAGTAAACTCTTAGTTCAATAAATGCTGCAAGATCAAATAGCATGCTTTTGAATTATGCAAAATCCTATTATACATATTGTAAATAAACTCCATGAAACATTCATCAACTTCAGAATGGTTTCATAAGGCCTCTGTGCAGGGCTTTCTCTTTTGTATATTTTGAGCATTACAATTTCGTTGTAGGTTAAACTTTTCCAGAAAGGAAACTACTTTGGTATCAGGACACATGCAACTCTCTCAACTGAAATACCATTTATTTTACCTTTTATGCCAAAGCACGAGCAATGCAAAGCCACTGAAATGAGAAATGAAGTACAAATCACCACGCCTATCTCAATGTGTTTAACACCATTGAATTGTTTACACTAGACCTGAGAAATTCATTATATTATTGGCATTTTAATTCCTCTCTGGTATCACTACAACAGAAATTCTCTCCTGGCTCAACAACTGATCCTTTGCCCTCATTAAAAGCAAAAAAAACCTGTAGTCTGTGAGCACCTGTAAGCAGCTAAAGGTGGAGAGCACAGTGCTTTTCTTCTTGAAACACATTTAGCACTTTGCATAGGAAAATGTCTGATAGGACTTTGCAAGTGAATTTCAGAAAGTGTAGAAAATTCAGCTTCAAAAATCCTTAGGTAATAAACTTTTGGTTTCTCTGGGTCTGGATTGAAGTTATTTAAGATGGTATTTTACATTTGGACTCACGTGTTTATTATTTCTTATCAGTAAAACAGTCTCACTGCTGTGAGTTCGGCAGCTTTTCATTAGTAAAGCACAAAATGGCCAACAATCTCTTGTTACAAGGTCTTTTAAAGCTAAACTATCCAATTAAGAACTGACACCTAGATTATTTTCCCTTTAAACCTAATAATTGATCTTTCAAAGCTTGTAGTGAGGACTTTTTTGTCTAATTTCAAAATGCTACCCAAACCTATAAAGAAGAAGGAAGAAGCAGCATGAAGAAGAAGCCCAGGATGACACCCTGTGCCCTCCATCTTGCTGCCATCCACAACATATTAAAACTCCCAAAACCTCAATTTCTCACCAAGTGATACAATTATGCTGCTCTCTATAATCTATTTCACACTTTTGTGGATTCCAGCCTGTCTTGATGTCTGGGAAACTTTCTCCATGAAGAAAAGTCAAAGTCAGTGCTGCCCTGGGGGTCAGGGCACCCCAGAGCCAACAAAGAAATATTCCATGTGTGCCCTGAGTTTCCACAATGACCCAGCACGAAGCATGGGAAAGTAAATGTACATAAATACTCACACCACATAAATCTAATAGAGGATGAATTCTAATGGGTGGTAAACACAGGAGAAGATTTTTAACATGAGAGTTGTGCCAGTGAGGAGAAACCTTCAGTCAAACTGCAGGAAGCTTTGTTTCTGTTTGGCTTCTGGGGCTCTTTTTGGTCTCTTTTTGAACACTCAGAGTAAAGGGCTCCCCTTTACCCCTCCCTCAGAGGATCTTCCAGCCTGCAATCACTTGAAATAGAAGCAGGAGGAAACTGCATAAAATCTTGCAGATATCAAAAGTCCCACAATTCATGATGAAATAGGAAAGGGGATTTATTAGCAAACTGTGAAGTCACAGACACTAAAAGAAAATTTAATTCTAAATTTCCTCTTCTGTTATACAGTACAGGCTTCCTGCAATCAGAAGAACTCTTTTCACTAGTTTTACACTGATATTGAGGAAAAACCTCAACAATAACCCAAAATAACACACAAAACAGCTGGTTTTTCCTTATTTTAAGAACTAATTAGGGAAAATTATGCATGAAGACAGATTCCTGAACACAAATATGAGGGAGATGCCTGTAACCCTTATTTTCTTCTGGCAGACAGACTTAATTACAAACACATCTAACCTCAGAAAAAAGTTTTAAATATAACTTCTACATTATTATATTTTCTATATTTATGCAAGTATTTCGGCTATAAAAAGGAAATTATTTTAATCAAGGTAATAATGAGAAAACTTGACATTCAAATTATCTGTTATTCAACTACATTTGACAAGTATTTTTTAAGGAAATTAATTTAGTTTCCTTCTCTCTCTTTTTTTTTTCCCCCACTAACTCATAACAAGAAGAGTTATTTTAGCTTATGGGCACTGATTTTCCAGGGAAGGGCAGCAGAGCAGCCCAGCCCCAGTGAGCTGATGCTGCTGAGCCCAGCCAGCCCATCTGTGGGCAATTTCAGCACTCACAGATGTACCAAGAGCCACTGGCAGAGCTCATCTAGCACAGGCTCAGAGTTCACATCAGACAGATGTTCTGGCAGAGCAGGAGAGTTAAAATTAAAAAAAAAAACAACTAAAATACAATTAAAATATCACCTCTATCTGTCTATCCAATGTCACCTCTGTATTTCTATCTGTCTAACAGAAAGATATTCCTTATCTATCCATCCATCCATCCAATATCACCTCTGTCTATATATCTATCTATCCATCCCTCCATCCATCCATCCCTGCCTCCCTCATCCATCCATTCATCCCTGGCCGTCCATCCATCCCTCCATCCATCCATCCATCCATCCATCCATCCATCCATCCATCCCCCACCCTATTGTGTGTCCATCCATCCATCCCTCCATCCATCCATCTGTCCATCTGTCCCTCCCTCATCCATCCATCCCTCCATCATCCATCCTTTCATCCATCCATCCATCCATATCTATCCTTCCATCCTTGTCCATCCATCCATCCCTGTCCATCCCCATCCATCCATCATCCATCCACATCCCCCATCCATCCATCCATCCACATCCCCCATCCATCCATCCATCCATCCATCCATCCATCATCTATCCATGCATCCATGTCCATCCATCCATCCCTGTCCATCCTTCCATCCATCCTTCCCTGTCCGTCCATCCATCGCTGCCCATCCATCCATCCTTCCATCCTTTCCCTGTCCATCCATCCTTCCATCCATCCATCCATCCATCCATCCGCCCACCCCTCCATCCCAAGGAGCAGCACTTTCCCTGCCACACTGAGAAATGTCATCCTGAGTGTTTTTCTGCAATAATTCCTCACATTTCTCCCCTTTCTCTCCCTGCTCCCATGAGTCACTCCCTTGCTATCCCACCTCACTTATTTATTTGGTTAGTTGCTTGCTAACTGCAGCTGATTTGCACTTAAAATAGTCATTATCTTCCAGCATATCTAAATAATTAGGCTAATGACAGCAGGTTTATTTCTGTTGATTCAATAATGCATCACAGATAATATCACCATCCCAAGTCTGCTCATTTAGGAGTCATTAATAAGGCCTTCCACCAAATGGCAGAGTTGGCTGCATTCAAATAGAATAATGAGGATGCAGTTAGCTTTGTTTCATTTGCTCCTGAATTCTTATGTAAATAGGGTTTTTCTCCAGTGTTTCTCCATTATATAAACACCCAAATTTACTCCAAAAATGAATTAAAAACTGCCTTCTCCGTGTCCAGCTGAACTTAGGAATGCTGGGGAAAAAGCAGCAAATAAATACTGTGGCCTATACCATACTCTTATACTGATAATATTTATTATTGATCATATTATTATATTAATTATATCCACAAAACAGTGTCAGCCCACTCCAGGTCACAACTACTCTGGGCAGAAGAACACACAAAGGGTTGATTAAGGCTGGAGATTAAACAGAAAATCCCATCCCCACACAGACACCAAACCAACCACTCCTTGATCTTTGGCTGAGAAAACACTTACAAATTTTAAGATCATTAAAAACACACATTCAAATAACTTGTAGAGTTGTCTCACTATAATGTATTTAAATGATTTTTCCAGTCTTGGGCTTATAACTGAAATCATGAAACTATCCTCAGAGGCTGCAGGAACACGGAAGGGGATCCACAAAACCTCCCAGGTTTGCTCCTGGGGGCACTGCCAGCAACAAGGAACACACTTGATTTGAAAGCATTTCCCTTCCCACCAGCACTGCCTGGGAAAGCAGCTGGCTTGCAGCATCACTGGTATTGCTTACTATAAAATATGGAGTTTCTTCTACCATTAATCAAAAAAAAAAAAAACACCAAAAAAAAAGGAGGATTGGGTAGCTAAATATCAAAGCTGAGTGAAACTGCATCCCACAGTACAGGAACCCTGAGATGAGGTTTAGCTGAAAGCCAAGGCACTGTTTTTCTACCTAAACAGATCAATGCAACATTTTGGAATCTAAAATTATGTCATCGGAATCAATTCAATAGAAAATGGCTTTCAAGAAAACTACTGCCACTTTAAAAGATTTAAATAGTATTCTTTCATCATAATTCACCAAATACATTTTTTAAAGCCAGTGAATAACATAAATGCTGATTCCTGTCTTTAAATTTCCCATTATGTATTTCTAGATACACAATTTCTGTACACAAAAAAAAACCATAACCAAGAGCCACAGACCAGATCCATAAATCCATTTCTAATGCCACACATCAGAGGAGCTGGTTTACCTGGATTGTGTCAGTTAAATCCCCTGTCCAACAACAATCACCTTCAGATGTTCATGAAAGAATGCAAGCGCCAGTGTTCCCACAGTAATCTGCCAGGAGGGATATCCTGCATTTTGTTGTGTAAGAAATACCATACATTAACTTAGACAATTATTCTTAACTTGCGTTTATTTTTTGCATCTGAACCTGTGGAAAAGCTGTTGAACAGCACAAAAAGAGCCATGCTTTTCATCAGTCATTGACTCCATAATCCCTGCCTTATGACTCATATCACTAGAACATCAATATTCACACGAATATCAATAATAATTCCGATCTATCCTTTCTCCATTTCCCTCATCTGTCACTATTTCCCAAGGGAAGGGCTGTACCATGCATTCCCTGTCTGCCCTGCACAGCAGCTCCTCCTCCCCTCTGATCATTCCTTGCACCTTCCCTGGACCACACCTCTGTGGGACACAGGGGAACCAAAATGTGTGTGCAGCAGCACATGTGAAACCAGCTCCAGCAGAAACAGGGCTGCATTTTCTGTGTTCAATGCCTTCTCTCAAAGTTGCTAAATATTCAATTTGCTTTTTCTGACAGCTGTCAAGCATGGAGCTAATGCTGCTGAGAACTCCATCTGATGTTTCTAAAAAAACCCTTCTGAGCAATAATAAGTCATGCACGCCCTCATCAAGGAAAGATTTCCATCTATTATGAAATTCTCCAAGTGAATTTTATTCTGGCACTTAATCCTTCAGCTTTCTGCACTTTCCCTGTCAGTTTTTGTTCTGCCTGCTTGGAACAATCCTGTCTCAACAGAAATATTATTTTTTCCCTTTTACAAACTGAACACTGTAGATTCCCATGCACTTCCCTCTATCAATCCCCTTCACTGTAAAAAACAATTTTTTTTAAAAAAGTCAAAAATCAATTAAAAATCAAAAATCAATTTAAAAAATCACAAATTAATAAAAAATATTAATTCCAGTGAAATTCTGGCAGACCCAGTGGATTCATTGCACTTCAGTCTCTTTGTTCATGGATGTGCCCCTAAAATCTCCCCATTCCTTCTCCTCTCTGTGCTGAGATCCCAATTTCCAGTCCCCACTACCCAAGTGTGTCTAGGGCTGCTGCTCTCCTCTGGCTCTGGCTGCATTTCCCCCTGCTCTCTTTGCCTTTCCAGTGAATCCCGCTCCTCCTTTCCTCAGCATAACCCATATCTGCAATCTGCACCACGTATCCTTTTATCAGCAATGACTGCATCTGCCACACACAGGGCTGGGAGATCTTGATTCCATTCTATGAGATTTCTTGAATAACTGGGTCACCAAGTGGGTTTTGCCTTCCAGTCCAACCCTCCCGCAGTGGTTCCATTGATATTGCAGTTTAAGCAGATAATCCCCCTCCCTAAAGAACAGATCTTTGTATGAGAACATTCCCAGCTTTGCTGCAGAGAGCACTAATCCTTGGAATTTTGGAATTGGGCATATTTTCAGGTTAGAATATTCTCAGGTGGCCTTTCCATACATTTTAGGGCTTTTATTCTTTCCATCCTGCACTATTAGCAATGAAAGAATGATGCTGTTTTTTCCCTCTCTGTTCCTTCAGCATTGAACCCAGAGAGCCCATAAAGGAAGGGATAAAATCTCCCCCTGGAATGCAGCATGAATCCAGGCAGGACTTCATTCCCAGATCTGAGAAACATCCCACAAGGAGGAGGAGTGGGATGGAACAGAAAGAAGAGGAAGAGGAGTGTTCCTGGAACAGTGATGAAATCTCCAGAGGGTGGAGGCAAAACAGTGCTTGGGATCATTTCCCCACTTTGAACACTAAAAAAGGGCTCCCAAGAAACCAGAGAGGCAGAGTTTGGGTACCAGGAAGGAGCAGTAGTGAGGGGGATGTTTACAAGGATCTGCATTTGGGACCAGTGTTCTGGAAGAAATAATTTATTGACATCTGGAGACAGAGCCACAGTCAATTTAAATATGGGCCATTTTCCTTAAGAATATGAATCATGAAAAACTTATCTCCTATTACATCAAAGAGTCTTTCAGGGAAAACTAGATGATGATACAAATACCCCTGAACCCACTGAGGATCAGTCTATTCCATTTAACTGCGCATCAGTTGGTACAAAATATTTTCAACATTTCAACAAGTGAGCTTCAGAGCTGCTTTAAAAGTACTCTCTGCAGAATGTTCCTGCTCTCTCCCTCTGGTACCCAACAAAGCTGAAGAAAACCCAACTCTAATGTTATTCATCAATTTATGCAAATGAAGGTTTCCTGTGGTGGTTAAACATCAGATCTAAACAAGTATTTTTTTTGTCCACAACTTATCAAACACAGAGTGTGCTGTTCAGAGCATACCTGTAGCTTTTAAATCTAAATATCCTCCTGAACACATTCCTTAAATAAACATTCCTGAGTCAGGCACAGGAACTTGTATTGAGCTGCCATAAAATCACCTGTGTACTATCTGCTTTCATTAGTTGTAGTGGGTTTATTGTCTTCTTAGCTCCCATCATTGTTTTATTTCTCCAGATGAGCGCTATTTGAAGCCCAAGGATTCATGTATTCAGAATTCCTGCCCTGAATGACAAAGACACCTCCATGAAGCTGATTCTGCCCTGGCCCATCCAGCTCCCATTGTCAGATTATCCAACACTTTGAGCAGAACTGATCCCTCAAAGTGTGATCAGAGCACACAGGGGAGTGGAGCCCAGTCCCAGAGATGGGGCTTCTGCCACTTCATCATTTCCCCTCTACTTTGGATTGAACCCTCTGCAGATTTTGCTATTTACATGAGATTTTTGCACCATTCTATTTCACATTCTTTTGCTGGTAGGTTTCATCCATGGTGCTCCTGCCTCCTGCATGCTTTTCTTTACTGCTCCCTGTTGCACTACAAATGACCAAAGTGCAAAAAAGCTTGTTAGACAAAACCAGGCCTATTGCCTGCAGGAAAAAACTTGGAACCAGAAAATACAAACATTTGGGAACCATAGCTCATGCTGAAATTTTCTTTTGGGTTTCAAGGAATCTGAGTAGCAAAGAAATTGATTTGTTCTTCAATATCCTAACCTGGCTTACACAAAAGACAGAAAACCATCTTAAATTATTTTGTCTCTGCGATTTCTATTACTTGTAGGCTGTGCGGATCTAAAAATCAATAGCACACAACATCTTGGTCTTGATAAAAACATAATTTGTGAAGGATTTCAGATCAATTTTTTTCTCAGTGTAGGCCCAATATATATATATATATTTTTTACAACTGTGTCATTTAGCTGTGTAAACTATCCTTCAAGATAAGGGAAAAAACACCACAAAAACAAACTCTCAAACAAACAAAATCACTCTGCCAGTGCTTCTCTTCTCTTCTCTAGGTGTGCTCATGAAAGTTCCTCTGGGGTGCAGATGAGGAAAGCAGAAACTTCACAGTGAAGAAAACCAGGAGTATTATAGCAGGGGGTATGTGGCAGGGGTAGGGTTAATTTTCATCACAGAAATGCAGATACAGCCCATGTGGGGTTGTATTTTGGATTTGTGACTAAAGCAGTGCTGATAAGGGTGTTATTGCTATTGCCAGGCTGTGGCTGAGCAGTGTTTGCACAGCATCAGGATTGTCTTTTTTTTTTTTTCTCTCTTCTTCTTTTTCCTCACTTTCCCTCCTAAACCAGTGAGCTGGGGCTGCACAAGTATTTAGGAATTTAGGAGGGCACACAGCCTTCCCTCTGTCATGGACATATTTTATGAAAAATCCTTTTGCTAGGATTTTTTCTCATGAAAAGCTGAGAAGCCTCAGAGGAAAAGAAAAAATTAATTATCTGCTGCTGTGGAATGCAACAGGTGCATCTTTGATTGGTCCACGTTGGTTGTTTCTAATTAATGGCCAATCACAGTCAGCTGGCTCGGACTCTCTGAGAGTCACAAGCTTTTATTATCATTCTCTGTTCCTTTCCTTGCTAGCCTTCTGATTAAATCCCTTCATCTGTTCTTTTGCTATAGTTTTGATACATAATTTTCTTTTAATATAATATATATCATAAAATAATAAATCAGCCTTCTGAACCATGGAGTCAAGATTCTCATCTCTTCCCTCATCCTGGGCCCCTGTGAACACCACCACCCTCCCTGTGCACACACAACCAAGGACTCTGCTCTTTGGCCCACCTGCCCAAACTTGCCCTGATGAGTGTGCAATGGGTTTTGCTAGGTCACAAACTGCTCTCCTTAATGCATTAACTGGTGAAAACATATTTTAATACTGTGAAAGATAAAGGGTTAACTCCTTGGTGAGAAATCCCACCCTGCTGAAGCCCAGTGCTAAGTTCTGGAATGCTCCACAGGGCAGTGAGCTCCTAGGGAGGCCCACAGTCGGAGTACCACCTGTGGGAGGTCATCTCAGGTTCTGATATTAAACACTCCTGAAGGAAAAGGAAATGCTGCCAGATACAAATCTACTTTGCCAAGCTCATGTTGCTTCACCTATTTAAGTTTCTCAAACGATGCAGCATGAGGATAAACTTTTCATTTTACATCAACAGATCTTTCTTACTCCCCAGAGCTCTCCTTCCTCCCTGGAGATGCACTTTCCAACTGCCACCCCATATCCAAAATTTAGAGACTTATCAGTTACATGATTTCTAACACATCTTCCAGGAGAAATAAAAATTCCCACAGAGGATTTTTTTTATTGGTTGTGCCTGTGCTACACAGGAATTACACAACAACACAGACTTGTCAGCTCAGTAACTAAACTCAGATGTAAGGGGGGGGACAAAAAGGAAAGGAAATTTTCCCCACCTTTAAATTCCTGTTGCTGTTCATTTCCATAAAAACATTCCCCCACTGGGAGAGGACCAGGCTGTGCCCAGGGATGCTCAGCAGGACCTCAGAGCAGGATAAAAAGCCATTTATAGGGCATTAGATGGGCTCTGAGTGCTCTGTGTGCAGGGACAGGGATTCCCCGCTGACCACAGCACTGAGGGACCATTTTGTGACCCTGAGTACCCTCACTCCGTGTTTTTTCCAGCAGCACACCCCAACATTTAGAACAGCCTGGCCAGGTTTAAAATTTGCTATACTGAATGCCCAAGTGCCTGCTCTGGCTCCACCTCCACCCTGCATAACCAAAAAAACCTTTCAGAAGTCTGTAAGCTCTTCAAAGAAAAGGGGATCGAGTTTATATCTTCATTAAAGGATGGGGACACCCCTGACATGACCCAGATCATCACCAGGAGTGTCACATTTCAATTAGCTCTGCCCTGTGCTGATAGCACTTTGCATATCACACACTTTCCATACACATTTAATAACTGCAGGATTTTCTGAAGGAAAATTTTCAAATTTTATGAGACGGGAAGAAGCATGAAATTATAAGGTCTTTTTTTCCTGTTAAATGAAAAAATCATTAAGAATAAAAGTTACTGGATTAGAGGCAGAGCAGAGGAAAGATGGCCCAAGAACATAGGCAATGATTTGGGATTTGAGAAACATGAATTCAAATCCTAGCTCTACTGTAGTCCTTCTCCTGGCACATCACTCAATTTTCTGGCTTCTCCTTCTGTAATAAAGAGATAATAGCACATACTAATCTCACAGGAATATTGGGGCTTGATAGCTCTTAAATGCCACGGAGCTGTGGAAATGAACTTGATCAAAACCCCCTTAATGCTGCAATCTGGAGAACAGCCAGAGTGCAAACAATTGCCAAAGTATTTTGGGTGTTTACATGCATGTGGAAATTTTCCTAAAGCCTGAGTGAGAAAATGCCTGCACTGTGATGTTCATGGAGGAAGAATCTCAGTGGTGTCAGAAAACAGGCTGGTATTATGGTAAATTCACAGGCCCAGGCCAGGCTGTATTTAACCCCTAGGGCTTTTGCTTGGTTAACTCCAAACAGCACTAGGAAAGATGGAAAATTTAGAAAGTGCACAGAAGAGTCCATCAGAAACAAACAGGGACTGGATTGTTAAAAGCAAAGAAGCAGAAATTAGGAAATTGTTACAATATTTCTTTACATGTACATTTCTATACAGCCAAAGGAATTTACAGTGCTAATTTTAGTTACAGAGTTATAATTTGTGATAATCTACAGTGATATTCCAAGAAAACCCTCGTGCCTCTTGTTTTCCAGATGTCCTATTCAATTTCATTGAGCCTTATGCTCCTGAGTCTGCTCTGAGAGAGTAACTTGAGCTGCCTCCATAAATACAGAAATCACCTGCAGCAGTGATAAAGCACAATCTAAACAAGGACAGCTCCTTGATTTCTGTAGGAAGATCATGGTTTCAGGGAGCTGAGCAGCAGAATCACCTGTAAATCACAGGCAGACCACTGATACCTGGTTTGTAGCCCTTTTACCGTTCAGGAAATGAGAAATTATAGCAGTGGTTTAACAGTGACTCCTATAAACCTGCTCCCACATAACTGCTCCCTCATCCAAAAAATGGTGATTTTACTCATAAAAACTTCACATTAATGACAGCAAGGAGAAAAACCCACAACATTCTCTTCCCCTGTGGTAAATGAAACCTTGGAACACGCAGATTTTAAAAACCCCAAGCCCACCAAATTAAACAAAAGTAAATTTAGCTCCCTAAACAGGAAAGTACATATCTGTGAAACATACCTAACTAATGGAAAAGCAATATTACAAATCAGCCACCTAACACTGAATTACCTCACAGCAGCACTAGGGGAAAAAAATAAAAAAGAGAAATCCAGCACAGGTCAGGCTCAGCTACCCTAGTTAAGCTTTTTCTGAAGCAAAAACATCCATGAGAATATCCTGCTCATCATTAGGAGTGGGTAAATGCCTCGCTGCTCCTGGTCCTTAATGAATTCCTACAATAACTATTGAAGATATTTGAAGATATTGCAAAACAAGAATGAATAATATGACAGTGGAGCAGATCCTAACAACTAAACAGTCCCCATCCTAGCTGAGATAAAGTAATGGAGCAGAACTTACTGCATCATTTACGTTGTCTAACTACCATTTTTCATCCCTTTTTTACTGTAATTTGCACATATCAGTAATTCAAAGTGCTGCAATTTTAAAAATATTCAACTCTCTAGACTAATACCCTCATTCAGACTGCATCAGAATAGAGAGAGATGAATAAAAAAGAATACCATCATTAATTTTTTTTCTTCCATATTTTTTAGACTAAAGATATAATATTGGGGTTTTTTTTCTAAGAGAATTGTGGTATTTTATAATAGGTCTCTTTCACAATTATTTTTATTTCCATGTGTCTCAGGTAGAAATCCCTAGATCACACTAAACTCCTCAGACTCCTCCACGGCATGCTATGATGTTTTGGAAAATAGATTCATTTTTTAAACAATTTTTCAAGATGTGTTTAATGAGGGGGAAAAAGGACTCATAATGCCCTATAATATTTTCAATGCAATTACAGCTATTTCTCCCTTATTTTGTTCTGCGTGTTTACAATCCCAAGGAAAACACAGCTCACTCTAAAATTAGAGAAGAGGGGTTTAAATGCCTTTTTTTTTTCACTGGCTCTATAAGCCCTTCCTGCAGGTGCCTCTGCATCATCACCAGACTGCTCTGCAAGGCAAGACTGGAGAGCAAAAGCCTTTTAACATAAATATCTTTACATCCAGCAGGGTTTAAAACATGGATAACCATGGCAGAGCTTCCGGAGGATGAAGCTGTCAAATTAACATGAAGCAGCACCCCTGGCTCATCCTTTCTCTGCTACTTTAAAATCTCCTAGTCAGGGAAAGGTGTTGCTAATAAACAAGATCACTTAATTACAGTATGTTTATCAGATTACAGAACAGCTGTTGCTGCATGCACAACCTGAAGAGTAAAAAAACCCAACAGAATGGGCAAGAATTGTAGAAACTTTCTGCCGATCACCAAAACACATCTGATTTCTTTCCTTTTTTCTGCTCCAGACCCCCTGCCAGTCACTATTTGTCCTTGATTTCCCACTGTACATTTGGAACAATTCTATCTCCTCTGCCTGTCATGTTTATTTTCAGTGGTTTTCTGGAGCTGTCTTCTGTTGCTTTGTTTGCTGGTTTGCTCAATGCACTGCAGCTTTGCTGGAGTACTGGAGGCACTACTGCACCATTAACAGAAGGTCAAGCACCCAAATCCACAGGCTGGGAAACTGAACTTTAAAATCCAGGATTTCTCTAGTTAAAACTAGACTTACCTCAACATATTCCTGTATCAAAATGAAACAGGAAAACACTGCAAAGCAACTATAGCCAGGAACTGAACTGAAATTCAACCCAAGGACACTGAATACAAAATTCCATTATTACAAGAGATTTTGAGAAGGAGCAGATATTCATTTCAACACATGCAATTCCAACACCTTAACACCCGTGTGCTGGACCGGAATTTGTGGTTCGAAATGCCTTTTTCCAGGCAGGGAAGGGGACAGAGCATTGCAGCAGCACGGTAGCTGTGCCCCGTGTCCCGGGGGTGAGGAGGGCATCCCGCCCAGGCAGATGGAGCTGCCAGGAGCCAGCTCCCATCCAGAGCTGTTTCCAGGCAACACTCGGGGCTGGGGCCGAGCCTGCTGACACAGGGACCCCTCAGCTGATGGAGAGTCCTGCTGCTGCCTTATGGGCACCAGGAAAATAATCAACAAATGATGCACGTGGAGGTTTGGGAGCATTAAAGCTCCCTCAGGTTCCAAACCAGCGTTTTCTTCTTCTCTCTTCTTGCAGCTCCCCAAACCTCTGCTTTAGTTTGTTGAGGGAAAAATGAATGTCTTTTCCTAGAAACGAAATTTATAGCTACTGAGGCACTGTGTTCACAGCCAAATTAATGTGAGCTTCCTCAAAACATGCTGTGATTATCTCAGGGACTGCTGTCTCCCCTGGGCTGGAAACCCCAACCTCCTTCGTGCAATTTTTACCAGAATTTTTCTAACAAAAGCTGTCAATTGCATCAAATTCTGCTAAGGGCTGTAAGGTTATTCTGTGCTAGAAAATACTGTTCGTGACAGAGGAAAAGCTAAAAGCAACAAGCATGCTGAGCACTACAGAATTGATTTAAATCTATCCTCAAGATGAACAGGCTTTTTTTTTTTTTCATCCAGTAAGCCAGGCAGTCTTTTTGAAATAATGAAATCTTATTTCAAAGACATTAGGAGGAAGATTGTGTTCAGTGTAGGAGAATAAATGCAAAACTCTTCTTTTTTTCCCAGCAAGGACTGTGTGTCTAATTTCTTCAGTGACATGAAACTTTGTGTGCTGGGGCAGAACTCAGCTTCTCACATTAATACAGTGGAACAAAAAAGTGAACATAGTCTATTATTTTGTCAATACTCATGTGCAACACAGAACAAAGAAGAGTGTAATTAAAAATGCATATAAAGCAAAAATATATTCAGCCTAATACAGAACAAGCCATGCTCATTATCTAATACAAAATATCTGAGAACTGGAGTTCATTTTAAGCAGAGGATCATTAAAAACTGTTTAAGTATAAAATACACACCTACCACAAATTACACAGTTTTGTCTGATACTTCTGTGTTTACCATAAGTATAGAAAGCGATATCCTGTATAAAAAGTGCTTACTCATTATTGGGTTTATGTGTGTGCTACAAAGAAAAACTTTACTAAAGAATAAATTCCAAGTATGGAGGAGCAACAAATGGTTTGGGTTTGAAAGCCTCTTCTCAGAAAGGGAAAAGGCAAAAAATTAATCAGCACAAATACTTTTTTCGTATGTCCCATAAATTTTGGAGCTTAATTCATGATACTCCCTATTCTGACTTTTATAGAGAGCATTTTCTAAAGGACAGCATGATGAATTAATTATCCAGAGCTGTTCTGAGGGCAAAAAGTGTCTGTGAGTAATCTGTACACAAAGTAATCAGCCAAAGGTGACACAAACACGACAGTGACACAGCCCAAACAAGCACAAGGGAAACACAAGAAAAAAATCACTTTAACCTCCAGCCAGAACCAGGCAAGATTATTTCCTAAGGATGTCACTGCTCACTGAAGACCAAAAGCCCTCAGACCCTTGGCTTGTGCTCTATTAGCCTGGTGATGCGGCAAGCTGGAGAGTCCCAAGGATTTCTGCACTAATTGGGAGAGCACAGGAGAGATCTGGGAAAATCAACAGGCAGGAAAAAAAGCCAGGGACTTACTGAGAGGAGGCTCTGCTCATGGAAACAATAGGCACCACTCGCATGGGGCTTCTGTGGAGTTTCCTGGGGAGAGAAAATCACATTCTTAGTGGGAATGAGGGATTCAGGGCAGCTCCTGCTTGTGCTCTGCCCTCACAGAAAGATCCGACAAAAAATACAATTGCTAATGCACTGCTTGGGCTGTCGCTGCACACACTGTTGGGTCAGAAGGGTTTTTATTGTAGTACAAAGCCAAACTGCAAAATCTGGTTATCGATTCACAAGCATTATTTTGTTATTTATTACACATTCCATGGACAGCTTGCAATGCATTTGAAACCAAAAATCCATGTTTTCATTGCAAATTTACCTACTAAAATAGACATTATTAAGCCATAACTGTAAATTTTCCCCAGCACAGGTTTCTGTTTCAATAGTAACACACCACTGTAATTTGCTTTTTGTGCATCCTTCAATTGAAAATTTGCAGCATTTTTGCAAAAGAAAAGTTGCCATAAAACGCATAACCAAAATGGGGAATTCAGAATATATTTTAAAAGCACATGTTTGGGAATTCCAATAGGGTAACACTCTATTCCATACCATTATTTCTTATTAATGAACAGCTGTGACATGAAACATTTTACTGAATTATTCACTGAATTCCAGTAGGTACAGTAAGCTCAGCCATGTTTTACCTAACAGATTCTCCCTACATGCATTTTTCATTTCCACATGCAAAGGCATTATGGATTCTTTGATACAAATACTCCTGGAAATATAATTTTTGTCCATATTTTGTATCTCCAAAGATAATACACACTTAAGTCAGAGTATAATCAAATCAATCTGTCAGTAAATTTAACATACTTTTTATCCACTTAACAGTAAAGATATTGGGTATTTTTTCACAAATATCCTGCCCCTTGTATGTGGTTTCACTTTAAACAAAAATAAATAAACAAATAAATTAGAATTAAAAAAAAAAAAAAACAGTGGAGTTTCTTTCTAATGCAACTGAGGAAAAATGGGAACAAGAACCACCAGCAGCAGAAAGGAACACGCTCTATAAATGTGACAGGAAGGATTGCAATGACCACACACCCTGATAAAAGAACTTCAGAGCCTGGAAAGGTGACAAGCAGGAGCAGCCAACACTTGAATTTCTGTCTCCTTGGAGCTGGGACCATCACTAGGGGAGCACCACTTGCAGTTGAGAGCCAACTTCCCACTGATGCTCTCATCAGCAATGGCACTGCCTGACTGCCCAAACCCTCCCAACAACCAATTCCTGAGCTGAACACACAAATTTCTTCTCATTTATATGTTTTTGGGCAAAAGCAAGAGTGGCACACTTAGAAACAGTCCCTCTGTACAGATTTCTGCCCACCCAAGGGAATACCCAGCCCTGCTGGGCACTGCAGCCCCCTGGCACCACCAGCCAGCTCAGGGCAAACCCCACAGCACTGGGGACATTCCATCACCCACCCCACTGCAGGGCACAACTTTCAGTACAGACTGAAGTTCTCTGCCTTACCAAGTACACTGGGTTTGTTACCCAGCTACTCTGGCAATACCTGAACCACCAGCAGGATTTCAGGCACATTCACATGATTTCATGAAGCAACTTTTAGGAGAAGGAAATACTAGAAGAAGATGGAAAATGCCAGTAGTTTTGTGTGAAAAACCTCTACTGTAATTGTGATAAAATCCTACTTGCAGGCCTCAGGATAACCTGGCTGGCTCTGGATTTGGGCATTACACCTTATTCTTCACACTGACACAAAATGCCATTGCGAGCTGCCCACACAGCTACAAGCAATCCTGAGGAGAAACACCACCTGCACATTGCCAGTGCTAAATTTCCTTTCCCACAACTGCCATCAATTGTGGTAAAACGTGAAACAGGCAAGTCTTGCACTACTATGACTGAGAAATAAACTCCCAATCAGCCAAGTTTTGCTTGCAGCTGGTGTTACAACGTCTGCACACGGCAGGCACACCAAGGGCTGCAGAACCTGAGCACAGTGCTCCTGTTTGTCACTGCCATATTTTCTGAAAAATCCTCCTTGCCCAGGATTCTTCTCCTGGGAAGCTGAGAAGCCTCAGAGAAAAAGGAAGACAATATTATCTCATTTGCTTCTCCTGTGTTTTGCTGCTTTGGAATGTGGTTTGGAGATTGTTTATCCAACAGGTCATTGTTTGACTGGTTTCATGGGAATTGTTTTAACTTATTGGCCAGTCAGAGCCAGGCTGTGTCTGGACTCTGGAAGGAGTCACGAGTTTTTCATTATTATCTTTTAACCTGCTGTCTGTATCCTTTCTTTATTCTTTAGTATAGTTTAGTATAGTATTCTTTTATATAATATAATATCATAATACAATAAATTAGCCTTCTAAGAACATGGATTCAGATTCATTCCTTCCTGCCCCAGAAACCACCTCCCCTGCTCTGTTCAGAGACAAGGGAAACTGCGCAGGCAGCTGGAGGAAGCCCAGCTGAGTATGTAGGGAGAAGTTTGGCACAGATGATGATCTATTAAGATTCACTTAAAAATGAAGAAGTGTTTCCAGGTGAAAGTGCCAGCACTGAGACACCCCAGGGATGTCTCCCTCGGGGCAGCAGCTCAGGCAGCCCCAACAAGCTGAGGTTGCTCTGCAGGGTCACTGAGACGGAGCCTCAGGCCATGCAGGCTTCAGAAATATCACCAGAGCCAAGGATTCCAAGAGTATCCCAGACATGGTATTATTTTCCAGTAGAAGTGGTTTTCATTAAGGATTGTATTCAAGAAAATAAAATTACCTTAAGCAATAATAAAAATCACTACTAATACATATATACGATTACTAAGTCTGACTTAACATCTACTGCTTCAGACCTTTATCAAAAGCCTATGTCTAAATTGATCTAATCTGATATTTTTTAATTCTGTTCTAAAAATGCAATTAAACAATGATATCTCTTGCTGCAAGTTAAAAGCCATTCCCTTTAGATAACAACCAAATACAACAAGCAGTGAGTTCTGCCATCATTAGACTTCTAACCATATTACTTCTATTTTGAGGCTTTTTTTGTTTGGTCTCAGTTTAATTTCCTGTCAGCCTTACAAGAGATTTCTAATGTTTGGGCTGTAGGATATGCTCTGATTAAAAATAATCTTCCCAATTACTGCCTGGCACGACTCTACTGCCACATGCACTCTGCCACTGGCTTCTGCATTTCTGTCAGCAGTAATTGTGTCTGTAGCTTCTAACTGTAAATGAAAACCCAGGGGGCATATTTGGGTTCCAGTTTCCTTTGCCCAGCCATATCTTTTAATTTGCACTGTCTGTCAAAAGGAGATGTTTGTAGGCACTAAAAGGAAATCCTCAGAACATCAGGTTAAAAAAAAAAGGAAAAGGAGAAAAAACGAAATGCAACTGGAATATGATAAACCACATTTGATATTTATGCCAGGATACTCAACCCAGAGCAGATCACTGCCTTGATTAGCCTCAGAAGAGGGGACTGAAACCATTTACTGAGCATTTCTAGCTGCACTTTATTACCATTAAATTTAATCCTGAATCTTAAGCATCACCTTTGTATGGCCATTTTTTTTTTAATTCACTCATTACAATGAATACTTTCCAGAATAGCATTTTCTATCACAATGGAAAAAATTATTATTTCTCAGGCTCTGGGCCCTGGCTTTAACTGTACCATGGGGTTTCCATCTCCAGCCTGGCTGACCTCAGACTGCCCCTCCTCTCCAGCCTCTGGGCTCCTGTGGGGACTCCAAACCCCAAGGGTCCCCTTGTCCCCCTCCATCCCAAGGGGCTGCTGCTCCTGGAGCCCCCAGGTGGACCCTGGGGCTGTCACTGGGATGCCTTGGGAAGGCTGAGCTAGAGCAGAGGCTGGACAGAGCTAAAGAAAAATGCAGGGATTTATTCAAAGGATCTCCTCCAAGGAATAAAGTAGGGATTTATTAAGAGGACGCAATGGATCCATGTTGGGCAGCACAAGAGCCCAGACAGGGCTGCACCCAAGATGAACCAAAATGGCCCCAAAATGCACAACCAGTCACTGGGATCAGTTCTGCTCCATTTGCACCTTGCAGTTCATTGTCCCATTCCAGCTTTAGCCCCTGCAGTCCCACCCTGCTTGTTTTTCTCTCTCCAGCCCACGGGGTTTGTGCTCCTGGGCTGAGATTTGGATCATTTGTCCTTGGTGCCCAGCTGGAGCAGGAATTGTTTTGTCTCCCTGCTCTGTGCACAGAGCTCAGCATCCCCTGATGTGAACCCAGACCCACACACGAAAGCAGCACAGGACCTGGAAAATAGAAAAGCTAAACCTGAGGCATCAAGTGGAGCTGGCTCTGCACTCCAGACCCAGCTGGGCTGTGCTCCCTGGGGCAGCCCAGAGCCCCTGGGAGCTGCCCCAGCTGTGCACACCTTGACTGGGAGCCACGGGGCTCAGACCTGGCCCTCAGGGCAGCCACAGCCACCAGGGATGTGCTGGATGCATGTTCAGAGCCCACAGGTTCCCTTTTCCTCCAGGAGTGCTGGAGAGGTGGCCCCGTGTCCCAGGGGATGCTCTGTGCGACAGGAGCTGGATGGGATCGAGGGGCCCTGGGGCACAGAACCTGGAAGGACAAAGCACCAAGCACAGGCTGCACCCTGTGAAGAGGGCACAGAAGAAACCCAAGGAGGAGAACAAACAACCGATACAATGCCAGAAATGGAGCTTTGTGTGGAAGGGAAAAAGCACAGCCAAGTAGAGGTGCAGGAATGCAGATGTGGGATCCATGGGGCGCTGCAAAGGGTAACAGCATGAAGAATATTAACAAGACAGTTGCAGTGATTGCTAGAAGCAAATACTCTCTATAAAATGAAAAATACTGTAAAGTCCTCTAAAAATCATTTTCTATGAAGTCTCAGTCTCTGATCTTTCAAAATTAAGTAAATTTTTTGCCTCAAAATGAAAATGGCACATAGCAATTTGGAATCCAAGGGATGGAGAGCATATTTTTGTACAAAGGAATCATGGAAGTCCTCTTTGTGATAGGAGGATAAACACTGAAATTTGGTGAATGTGATCAGGGATTTGTCCAAATAGCACTTAAAATTGAATAGCTTCTCTTGGCATAAGAACTGATTTGAAATATTAAATGCAAATGTTAGTGCTTTGCACCGTGTTTGCTGGTTGATGCTCTTTTCTGTATGGTTTCTATCTGTACATGAGGGCAGACACTGCAAAGGTGAGAATAGACTCAATCTCAGCTCTGCCCTGAACCTTTGGCACAGCCCTCCAGGTGCTTCCTTTTGCAGGGCTCTGCCCCTCAGTGCATATTCTGTGCAACAAAAGACTGGTAACAGAGAAGATCTTCAACACATCAGCTGAAAGGTCTGTGCTGTGGAGATGGTGACCACCACTGCCTTCACAGCTGCATGGTGGCACAGAGGAAAAATGGCGCAGATCTGTTAAAATAGTACTTTTAAAATATTATACAAGCTGTGTAAGAAGCCCTTTGTGCCCCTCTGAGCCCTAAAGGGCCGCAGGGCTGCTGCACGTGCTGCAGCACAGAACTAGACTGGGATAACCTCAAGCTATCCTTGCTTCTATTTCCATATCTTACCTGAGATAAAACCATCATTTACAATGTATATCCCCCTACCTGTGACTGAAACTGCCAGAAGGTTTAAATAAATACCTAAAAAAGAAGGTAAAGCCACGGAGTTAAAAAGGAGTTAAAAAGGGTTACTCCCGCGACTGAGGCCATGTGGATGTTTACATATTTACTCAGCATAAAACCTGTAGGATCAAGTACAGCAGCAAACATATCATGAAGCTGAAAGGAGTGTGGGTCTCTTACAAAAAGACCTTTCAGAATTTTGGCTGTAGAGAGAGCTCAGAGGCAGAGCCTCAGCTCCTCTGCCAATGCAGGGAAGGGGCAGAGCCCAGGGCACAGAGCTTCCCCATTCCTATTGCCATTGTGACTGTAATGAGTCCCAGAGCTTTTCTTCCCCTGCTTTTTGTTTGGTTGGTTGTTTCTCCCCACCTTCCTACAGCACAGACTGTTCTGCCCCACGAGCAGGTGGAAAATCCCACCAGGACCAGCAGTGCTGCTCCCACCTTAGCCATGGCAACACAGCTGGGCTGCCAGACTGAGACCACTCATTCCAGGGAACAACGTGCTCAAAGGAGGTGCAAAAATAACAAAATAATCTGGAAAAGAAGCTTAACTGTCCTCATCTGCCACTAGAGAAGTCCTCCCACCAATTCCAGTGGTGAGCTGTCAGCCCTGACAAACACTGGGAAGCAGGAACATTGCACTTCCAGAACACAGGCTTTGCATTCTGCATTTTTAAACTAGTGGTTCTCTCATCTATCAAGAAATAAATCACAGCTCTATAAGCAATGCAGTTTGGAGAGAAATAGCCCATGTAGAGAGAAGAATGGTAAGCTTACCTATTTGTTATTATTTTTAACAGAAAGTTTGACATTGGTTAAGAAATGTGGAGGTTGAGAACATATGAAATCAAGGACTAGAATAAGGAAAAAAAAGCAAACAAACCGAAGCCCACCAGTTCATCCAACACTTTGTGATTTATGACATAATTATTCTTAGAGAAACAGCACAACTCTAGGCTACATCTCTGAGCCCCAACAGAAAAGAAATAGTTGCAGGGTCCATCACATTCCGTGGACTGGAGCATGTCTCTTGTGGACAAAGCAAAGGAAAAAATCTCATTTGGGTAGACACACCAAATTTTCTGATCCAAAGTTGGCATTGTTTTGGAAGGCAGATCTGCAGGAAAACCTGCAGGGAGAATGATCAGGCGTTAATGGAGGGAGTTCTGTGAGGGTGCAATATGCCGAATCCCTGCGCAAAGGGAGACTTGTCATGCTCAAAGTAGTGTGGGGGGGGGAAAGAAATGGAAGAATTGAAATGTGAAAGGCAGTGAAATGGAATGAATCAAGGTATGACTAACAAGGTGGTTTAGTGAGATGGAGTTAAGCTGGATTGCAATGTGGTTTTAAAAGAAAAAGGTAGATTTAATAATAGAACTGCAGACATTTGAATCAAAATACAAAACAAGCAAAAGTGTCTAAGGGGAGCTAATGTTTAGTAACAGTGTTTTTAGTGTAAAAGCTATCAGGAATTTAATTATAATTTTGTTCATTTTACACCACTTCCTACATCTAAAACATTTACATAGCAAACAAACACACAAAAATAACCCCAAAAACCCCACCACCCCAGGAGCAAGTTGCCAAGTTGTTGTAACGTAAAATAAACATTAAATAGAAAACTTAAAAAAACCCCAAGGGCTATAACTTTACAGTGCCACTGTAAAATAAACAGTTAATGTATTCCTGTACAAAGCTCAGTCCTTAGCAGTGTTGGATAACATATAAAATGAAACATGACTAAGAATGAGGGGTAGAATGAAGTTTAAACAGCACCTAGAAATTTGTTCATTGGTGTCCCAGCATGGGACTAGTGAGACCACTGGTTAGGTACCCTGTTCTGGTGACATATATCAAGGTTTTAAATATTTCCAGTGATTTTGGCTTCACAGCTGACATGCTAAATGCAAGGCATAGACTGTTGGAAGTGTGGGCAAATTCTTAAATGGTTTAAAGTGGCTGAAAGGATTTGGCCCTGCAAAACCAGAAACTGCATAGCTTATTTGATGTATTTCTGTGTCTGATGAGCAAGACAAGGACTGGGGACAGAGTGTTCTGATATTGAAATAAAATATTTATTTTGGTGCTTCTTTACCAATATCTAAATTTAGACTAAAATTGTATTTTCTCCTTCCATTGTTTCCCTCACTAAATGGCAAGTACTGTTGTTTCTTTTATAAGACGAAAATTCCTGATTCCTTTTAAGATTAAAAAAAATATATATTCAAAGTGAGCTCTGCACTGAGAATTTGTATGCTGAGCCTGACAGACTGTGAATCTTTATTATTGCTGAGCTTTATCCTTGAGTACATAGCCTGCAATCCAGTGTGAATATTAAGTGTCAGGCTCAGATGCTCTGCGAGGGATTTGCAGGGGCTGGCAGGCTCCTGTCCCAGGCTCTCAGCCCCCTCCCAGTGATGGGTGCCTTCCTTCCCCAGGTGTCACCTGCCTGGGCTGCAGCTCCTGATGCTGGGAGGGATGGAGGGGGTACCACTGCCTGCAGGCTGGGATTCTGCTGGGGTGCTGGGGAAGGGCATGGAGGAAGGAAAAATAATGTGTGGAAGTGGTCACCCAGAAAGGTGTGGTGTTTATAAATCTGGTTCTGTTCCTGCTGAAAGAACTCTAGTTAAAAAAACTCACTATTGTACTCACTATTTGCAAGGAATGCCCTGAGGAGGCAGGAATGAAGCATCTGATTCCATGTTCTCAGAAGGCTAATTTATTACTTTATGATATATTCATATTATACTATATTATATAAAAGAAAAAATGCATGGAAGTGGTCACTCAGAAATGTGTGATGTTTACAATTCTGCTTCTTGTCCTGCTGAAAGAACACTAGTTTAAAAAACTCACTATTGTATTTGCAGGGAATGCCCCAGCAAAGGCAGGAATGATGAATCTGACTCCATGTTGTCAGAATGCTAATTTCTTACTTTATGATATATTAATATTATACTATATTATATTAAAGAATCCTATACTCTACTAAAGAATACAGAAAGGATACTTACTGCATGTTAAAAAGAAAGAAAGGTGACTTACAGAATGCTAAAAAGATAAGAATGAAAACTCCTGACTCTCTCCAGAGTCCTGACACAGCTTGGCCCTGATTGGCCAAAGAGTGAAAACAACTCCCAGCAGAACCCAATGGAACAATCACCTGTGGGTAAACAATCTCCAAACACATTCCACATGAGCACAACACAGGAGAAGCAAATGAGATAAGAATTGTTTTCCTTTTCTCTGAGGCAACTCAGCTTCCCAGGAGAAAACTCCTGGGTGAAGGGATTTTTTCAGAGAATGGGAATGCTGCAGGACACAAGATAGAGAGGATTGAGGCACAGTGGAGTCTGGCTTATACCATGGAAATGGAACTATTTTCAGTCTACAGAGGGAGTAAGAAGCTGAATCTCCAGATCATACAAATATGATTATTATGGCACAAAGTGCTGTTCATCCTTACTCTCTTCTTGACCAAAGCTACATTTCAGGGGATTCCACTCACAATCATCATTCACTCCTCAGACTTAATACAGAAATGAAGCAATAGCTCCTCTATTCCCATAAAAATATTTTTCTTCATGATTTCTTAACTGAGCCTTAGAATAAGAGCCTTAGAATAAGATAATCTCCAATGCTAAGCAACAGATCAGCATTTCTCTTTAGACAGTGCAGATACAGAAGTTCTGTAACCTGAGCTCAAGCTGAACATGAAATGGTTGAAACCACACTAAAACTGGATGAGCCTCAGAGCTGCCCTCCCCACGGGGCTGTGAGCAATCCTTCCTGCCAAAACAGGCTCTGGCTCAGTGCACTCCCCACCGCTGGCAACTCGGAGCAGAGCAATCTTCTCCCAGCTAATTTATCCTCCTGAAAAGCTTCTCTGCTGCTCTTTGGCTTCTCCATCCAGGAGCTCAATCCCTGGGGCTGGGAGGTGCCCCTGACCTGGGCAGTGAGGGCTGGAGAGCAGCCACAGCCTCCAGAGCGCCCACCAGGTGCCCCAAGCTGTTTGCCAGCTAGAATAGCCAAGTTGTTCTTTCTGTTTGCAACTCATCAAGAGTTAGACTGGATTCGAAAAGCTGCCGCATTTGCCATGAGCTGCAAATCCCAGCCTGAGTCACCCAATCTTCTGGGCAATAACCAAAGCCTGCCTGGCTGCACTGAAAGGTGTCTTCATCTTTCCAGGGGTTAAGAGAAATTGTCAGGAGGACTGGGAGATAACTGCTTGCTCCAATGGAATTGTATTCCGAGTCAAATTAGAAATGGCTCAGCCTTTTTACAGAAGGCAATCACTTCAAAAGCATCAGAAACTCACTGCTGGCAGGAAACAGTTTGTCTAAAGGAATCATGGCCATGTTTTTTTTTTTTTTTGGTGTTTTTTTTTTCTGATCTTACCTTGTAAAATATTTGGAAATGCTTCTGGAATGAGAAACAATATTAAACATTTTAAATCATGATTAAGATCTAGCCTACTAAACCAAAACAAGATTATTTTCTTTATTCAAAAACCTACTTTCATAGTTTGCAGCTTGAAAATCTGTGCAGGAAGGAATGATTCAAGTCAGAGAGAACAGGTAAAATGTCTTTGTCCTGTTTAAATAGCAAGGCTCTTCTGGGTATCATTTAGATCTACCCATCATAATTCAGATACTTGTGAATAATTCAAGATGCTATGCTTTAACTTCTATCAGCAATTCCCTTGAAGAGCAGCAGTAAGTAAGCAGTTCTTATAACTTATAGCATGGATCCATATAATTAATATTTTGATGTACTTTACCTGTCTTACTGTTTGCTCTTGTGGTATTAAGTTGGTATTAAATAAATAACACACTCTGCTAACTTGTCCTACTTTTCAAAGATGCTCCAATTTATGTAATTGCTTTATTTGAATTATTGTTGCATCTTGACTTTAGTTATATATTCCATTAATGTGCTATCAATAGAATTAGCTGTTTCTTAGTAGGAAACTTTTTTCCAAATCAAGCCAGCATTTTTATTGCAAAAGGAATGCACTGCTTGTCCTTCCTTGGAATCAAAATACCCTTTGGATGGTGGGAAGTAACCTGCTTCATCTTTGCATGCTCTCCTTGGCATGCTGAAGCAAACCAGATATGATGTGCTGCTATTCATGAATAAGAAAAACAGCAGCACCCCAGTTACAAACCTCAGAGGTGACTAAAGGCACATAAAATCATAAGAAAACAACCAATTTTTCAAATAAGAATTCAGAGAAAACTTCTGTCCAAGGGACTGTAAATTATGTATCAAGCTTTCATGATTTTGAAATTAATATAAAGAAAGATTGATTTCAGCTTATTTGCTAATAGTGAAGAGTTAAAAAACTTTACTTCATGAAGTAAATACCCATCTTTAGTTCGAAAGATAAAGAATCAGCACACAGCTTGTATTGCTGAAATAAACTTCATTTCTGCACTGTACACTGATGTCCTCCAGGAGCTGTGCTTGTCTGCTCTCCACAATCACAAAAAGTGAACAGGGATGGGGACGCAACGAGAAAAATCAATCTCTGGAAACAGAGAGAAAATTAACTTGCTCATACTGCCCTCCCTCAATCTTCTCCATTCATGAAGGATATTAATTTTGACTCTTAATTACAGTGGCATCTGTCTCTGCCCCACTGGCAAGAGACCAGGGAGCACGAGCAGCCTCGGCTGCTGCTCCAGGTGTGCAGGGAGTGAAAACGCATTTCTGAGCTGCTCCACCACAGCAGCAACCATTTACACAGAGTCAGCTGGCTCAAACTCACCTCCAAGAACACGCTGAGTGAGGATCTGCCATCTTCCAACAGTAGATGGAAGCATTCTGGACATATTTTCCAAACTTAACATCCCTTAGCCGAACTCAGCTCAGCAAAGCACTGCTGGAGAGCAGCCATGGCCTCCAGAGCACCCGCCAGGTGCCCCAAGCTGTTTGCCACCTATAATATCCAAGTTATTATCTCTATTTGCAACTCAACAAGAGTTAGACCGGATTCAAAAAGCCTCTGTCCAGGCTGCTGATTCCAGCTGCTGTACATCTGTACATAAGGCAAAAGCTCAAAGCCCACAAACCTAACACAGGCATTATTCCATTTATTCCATCCCTCACCTGCCTTTAGGAAAGCACACATCTACTACATAGTCTGAAAGAAAATTACTGCCACCATATGTAAAACCTGCTGCATTTCCAAATAGTTCTGAAAACACAGTAATAAACTACACTGCTAAATTTTTAAGACCTACAATGTAAAAGTGAGCTGTTTCATATCTCTCAAGACTGGATTTCTCTGCTTTTTTGTATTTTCTACCTTGTTCATGGCTAAAGACTGTCATGTCAGAATGGGTACTATAATAGAAATAAAATTATGCATTCTCTGCAAGGGAGAAACACCTCAAGTATCACATTTCTGGGAACTTGGACTGACAGCTGGGATACAGAAGGAAAATGCCCATTTGGAGCATTTATGAATTCCTGCACAATTCCAAATTCTTTTTGTGACTCCCATTATATTTCTGAAACTATTTACACCAATTTTGCCTTTGATGCTACAGCATTGTTTCCAAGTCTTGGAGTTTCTCGCTGCATCTACCATTCCTGTAGTGCCAGACAAAAAGTTTCTATTTGTGGCTAAAATGACAACACAGAGCACGCATTTCCTTCCCAGTGTGCCCAATTCCAGGCTGAGAGCCATGGAATCTCAATATAATCCTCCAATGCCTGAAACCCCTTCAAGCACCTCAATCCATCAAGTGTTAAACGTTTTATAACACCTATAAACACTCCAAGGGTCTAATGAAGCTCATACTACTAAGAGTGCAACAAGTGAAAGGTGGTGTAAAAATCAATTTTCTTTCACCTCAGCTGATTTATATTCCTTCCTGAACAAATTAATTTCACACTAAGCAACTGGTTTAATAAAACTTGAGAGCAGCCCTATATTAAAGAGTTTTGTTCTTACTCCAGGCAGAGATAACTTGGAAATTGTAGTAAAACAGCAGTCTGGGATTACACTGCAATTTGTAAAGCTTGGCCTGCCTCATTTCACAGCTTTTTCTCAAGGAGTTTTATTTCTGAACGTGTGAAAAGGAATTTTAAAAAGCACAATGCAGGTCTGCAGTCCAGAAATTACACTGTAAACAATAACATATCAAAGTAAACCAGGCAAGTATAAAGATACATCCCAAGGAAATAAACACATTCAGGGCCTTAGTGCCCAAACTGGGAATTAAACTGTGCTCAATTCTAACCCTGTCTGCAATACAAATAGTTGTGCTTGCAAATAATAAAATCAAGGGGATTGCTGAGGTATTTGAGATGAAACAGGAACGTGCCACTGCAGCACAGCTGGAATATTCAGCTTTTTGCATTTGCCTTTTGCATCCCGCACAGCCCCCAGAAATCCCTGCACACAGAAGGGCTCCTCCTCCTTTTCTCCATCCCCACAAGCACCAACATGCAGGTGGGCAGTGAAGACAGATAAAAACTGAATTTCAAAACAAAGTCTATTTTCTGTTCACAGATTGAAATAACAGTGACGAATTCCACACGTTAAGACCTCTCTGGAGCTTTCTTCTCAATTGCTCAATACAACTGCGTTTTCTTGCAGAGACATAAAACTTAACCAACTGAAAAGAAAAAAAATAGGCAAAACAAGTAGGATGCAACACTCTACAGAGTGCACAGAACACAAAACCAGGGGCTCAAGCTGAAAAAAACCTCCAAAAAATAAGAAGTAAATGTTCTGAGAACTGAGATTAGCTGAGCTTTTTTACCATTATTATCTGTTTTGACTGTACCAACAACAGAGTCAACATTATGGACTGGATGTAACTTCTCCCTCCTCACTTGCACATGCTCCTGGGGCTTCCAGGGTATAATTCTAAGGTAAAATGTCCATAAAAACAAGTGCACAGCAAAAATAGGAACCTGGTATGCAAAGCATGTGTAATAAATATCTACAACTTGATTTGAGTCATTTCAGAGCTATTAATGCATCTCTGAAGTGTTTGTTTAAGTAATGTTTTTAAAAGTAATTTGACTTTTTCAGCAATTGGCACCTTATTGCAATTGTACTAAGCATTTTTAGCCAGCATGGAGATTTGATTTGCTTGCTGTTGATTGAAAAACACATGGACAAAATCACTGCTTTTTTTCTGAGATTAAAAATATCATTTGAGGCTTCAGGTTTATGTTATCTGATGCTGCTTAGGATGAAAAACCTAATGTGGTTTGTGACCCCAATGCCAATTCACCAGAACATGAAGCAGCAAATAGACCACAATTAGATCCATAATGGGAACTTAAACATAAAGCAACACAAGATAATTGAAAGTTGTTTTCTTTTTTCTCATCTCGCCTGCATAAAAATTCCCTGAATGACACAAAGGTGTGAAAGCACACAAAAAAGGAGTTTCCCATTAGAGGCTGAAAGATGAACACTGCCATTCAGAGAGGGGGCAGGATGTGGCAGGAAGAAGCACACACTGCTCCAGTTTGTGGAAAAGCTGTCAAGGAAATAATTTCTCTCCTTGTTTCCAAAATATAAAAAATATAAAAAAAGAAGATTTGATAATGGGAAAATTTTGCCTGTCTCAATCACTTAAGGCAGTTCCAAAGGAACAAAAAAAAGAGAAAAAGTTCTATAGGAAAGGCAAATAAATGAAGGTTTCTTACATAACAAATGGACATGTCAATTATTTTAACAAAAAGGAACTTGTGGAACATTTGACTTAACTCCATTTCCAAACACTGCACCAATGATTTTCCTTGACACTGTGTAAGACTATTAACAGATCCCACTAGAGATTGGAGAAATTTAAGTATTAATGGAGTCTCTACAAGAAATTAAGAACCAAATGAGAAAATCCTGATGTTTAAGGCATTCATGTTAATTATTTCAACCTGGTGGACAAGGATAAAATAAATCTTAATTTCAACCTTTGTTTCTCGGTAAATTAAAAGGGTGATAACCTAGATACTGTATTCAAGCTCCTAATCCCAGCCCCACATTTGACCAGGCATGTTTTTAACCTAATGAAAACTGCATGGTGTAAACTTGCAGAAAAAATAATTCCTTTTTCAAATTCTGATGGAGTAATTAATACTTGTCCCAGCTCACTGCAAACTGCCATGCTTTAAAAATCCCTCCAATTCCAGAGTGGCACTTATTTGAGAACCTTGATTTCAGTGGTATTTTAATGGTTCTTAGATTTGTTTGAATGACCAAAAAAAAAAAAAAAAATAAAATAGTTGAGCTCAGTTCTGAAGGTTTTGCCTGTGTTTCTGACCAAGCCTTTTTGCTCAGTCCTTCATCTCCAGCACTGAGTGCCAGGAGAAAGAGATTCTACATAAACAATACTCTCCTCAAGGAGCATCCATAACACCTTTGTAAGTGCCTGCCTGTTGCAGACATCTTTTGTGAAAAATCCTTCCTTTAGGATTTTTCCCTTCTGAGAAACCGAGAGGCTTCAGAGACAAATGTAAACAATTGTTATCTGCTGCTGTGGAATGCAACAGGTGCATCTTTGATTGGCCTTCTATGGGTGTTTGGATTTCTTAACCAGTCATGACAGAGCTGCTCTCGCTCTCTGTCGGAGCCAGCTGCTTTGTTATCATTCTTGGTATTCTATTATTAGCTAGCCTTCTGAGAACTTCTGCCTTCTATCTCTTTGTAGTATAGTTATAATGTAATATATATATAATATAATAAATCAAGTCTTCTAATTATGGAGTCAAGATTCTCGTCTCCTCTTCATCCTCAAAACCCTGCGTCCCAAAGGGACAATACCTGCCTGCTTACACCACCAGCAGAACAAACTCTGGGCCCAGGCTCTGACTGTATTTGAAACTGTTTCACACTTTCTAAACAAAACTTTCCACCCAAGGGCACAAGGAATTGCAGCAAATTCTCCTACGCCACAGTCCCTCTGCACTACAGAAATCACAGCTCACCAGGTCTGATTATTATCCCTCCACCTGATAATCAGGATTTCAATTCTTCTTTCCTTACGCCACCATGATATTTTCTGAAAAATCTTCTTTGCCCGGGATTTTCTCCTGAGAAGCCTCAGAGAGGAATGAAAGCAATAATTATCTGATTGCTTTGGAATGTGGCTGGACATTGTTTACCAAGAGGTGCATCTTTGATTGGTTCCATGTGAGTTGTTTTTAATTAATGACCAATCACCATCAGCTGTGTCAGACTCTGAAGGGTCAGACACAAGTTTTTATTATTCATTCTTGTTAGGCCTCCCGATGTATCTTTTCTATTTCTTTAGCATAGTTTTAGTATAGCATTCTTTAATATAATATCATAAAGTAATAAATCAGCCTTCTGAGAAATTGGCATGAGATTCTCATCTCTCAGCTCGTGCTGGAGACCCTAAAAAACACCACATTCCTTCCACTACTACTTTTGCCAATCTTTTCAGCTACAAAACACCTGTATCAGAATTACATTAATTTCTTAACCACGGTGCCATTTTCCTGAATTGACAGAAAATTTGCAAGCAAAAGTACAAGTCTCAGAACAGCCAGGGCAAGGCAGAAGATGGGCTGGGGGAGCCAGGTTCTCTAAAGAAGGCAGCCCTGAACAGCAGCTCTTGGCCAAGCAGCCAGAGCAGGATATTCCAGTGCTTTTTGTTGATTTAAGGTCTGTGGCACATTGCAGCTGTCACAAGGAAGGGCGGACAAAAGGCAGGCTGTTGACTGCAAAATGCTTTAAAGCACAGCAGTTTTATAAAGTATTTGTCTCCTGTAACGTGTCTCTGTGTAATACAGGGCATTTCTCTCCCTCCTCGCTCTTTAGGGAGAGATGAAGCTGAATGTACTGACTGGTACTTAACAATCAGATTTTGTCAGCTCTTGTGCTGAACGGCACCTTCCAGCTGCCAGCACCTTCCCAGCACCGTTCCCAGTGTGAATTATGGCCTCATTCCCGGGGAAGGTGACAGATCCACGCGCTGAGCTGGGGCGGGAGTCAGGCAAATCACGCCGATGGCACATCCATCCTCCTGCTGTCCCCAGGGCCACCCCTGCCTGCCTCCCCTTGTGCTGCTGCCCCAGCTGCACACGCAGCCCTGGGCACGGGGGGCTCGCTGCTGGCTGCTGGCTGTGCCAAGGGGCACGCAGGATGTGCTTTCCCTCGTGTCAGAAGCCAGGACATCCCTCTGGGTGCCCTGGATGGCCCCAGACCCTGCCAGGGGGCTCAGAGACCTTGGCACAGAGCCCAAGGACCCTGTGCCTTTGATTTTAGTCCATGGAAACAACTCCCAGGCTGTGTCTGCCCATGGCCTTGGGGACAGGGACCAACAGGACACACACAGGAGCTGAGGGCCAATGGCCACAGCCCAAAAAACAGCACTGCTAATAGCTAAACTCATCTGCTAGAACCCTAAACTAACACAAAATGAGAAATTATTAGACCTTTCTTAGAAATTTTTGGTTAATACAGACCTCCCTACCTTTCTAGTAAGAATCTCAGGATATTTCACTCCTTATTTACCAGGAGCTGTTGGAAGCCAGGACATCCCTCTGGGTGCCCTGGATGGCTCCAGACCCTGCCAGGGGGCTCAGACACCTTGGCACAGAGCCCAAGGACCCTGTGGCTTTGATTTTAACCCATGGAAAAAAATTACCAACCTCATATGAGGATTAAAAAGCCACGGAAGTTTAGGTAGAATGATAGTTGGATCGTCACGGGGTGAAATGTAGAATTTTGGGGTTTTTAGAATGGGGGCTCGGCATCCCAAGATGGAGGAATTTGGGCATGTCCTGGTCTCCTTTCTCCTTCTTCCTAGCCTCCATCTTCTGGGTGATGGTGGCACTTTTGGATTGGTTTAGGGTAGGAACACACTGTCTAACATAGGTGATAGGTATTGGAAAATTATTGTAAATAATGTGCAGGCAGTTTTTAGTATAAAAAGACACCACCACCCTGAGGGCAGTCAGTGTGCCATGGACTCCCCTGCTGAACAGACCTCAGCAGGCCAGAAAAGGAACGTAACAGATACCAGAAAATAAACAACCTTGAAAACCAGAACATAAGAAGCCTGACTCCTCCTTCTGGGCTGGGAAAGAGAGACTCTGACACATCTCAGGGCCATCCTGACCACAGAGACCCCCCAGACCCCCACCCCTTGCTCAGGGAGGCACTCCCAGTGCTGCTCTGTGTCACCCTGCTCTTCCAAAGTTCTTCTAATCCTTCTGATGTTTACATTTTTGTCATGGAGTTTTCATGTTAATAATAACTGTTTTGCATTCCCTTCTAGAAGAAGAGAGAATTGACAGATTGTTGGTTTGACCAGTGTGGTTGGAGAGGCAGTGAGAGGAATGGTGGATTTGTCTTTCCAAACAAGCTGGTGGATAAAACCAGTGCTGGGAGATAAAAGAAACAATGGGAAGGATTCCACTGATGAATGAATGGAAAAAGATATTTGCTTTTACAAATAAAGTTTACGTTTGCTGATAAATGAAATTGGATATTGAAAGAGGAAAGAAACAATGGGGAAGAAAAACCCCTAAATTCCATAAGAATTAAAAATGAAAAGGGAGGGTTATACATTAGATGGGAATCTTTGGGATCAGGTGTTCTGGGAAGTCTGAACCTCTCAAGTACCTCAGACAATGGGGAAAGAGAGAAAGGAAATGTGACTGGGAAATCGGGATAAAAAGGAGGCTGTGTCCTCCAAAACTCTGAGAGATCCCAGGGGAATGCCCCATGGCCTCTGCCATTGTTCAAATAAATCCAAAGAGACTCCTCTGTCTCCTTTTTGGACATAAATCTCTGGTGTTTGTGGATTAATTTTCCTGAAAGTAGCAATATCATCCTCCAATCCATGGTCACTTCTAGAATTCTATAAATATCAAAGTTCAAAAATAAAGGTACCTTTTCTTGCCTTGGACATCTCAGTGTGTGAGTGCCATTCGCTTTGTGTGGTATTGCCACAGCTCTGAGCCAGGTACCCCTGTTCTCCCTGCAGGAAAAGCCCCCAAGACTCAGAGACCCCAAGAAAACCCCACACGCGGAGCCTGTGGAGCAGCAAAAACAAACCACAAAGCTCAACCCTTCCCAAAACGATCCCTTCTGCCCTCTGGCCAAGTCCTCTCCACGCACCCAGCTCTGATCCACCACAGGCAGAGCCCTGGGAGGGGCTCAGGTGCAAAGTTGAACTGGTGGATGCTGCAGTAAATCAGGCAAAGACATCTTCAGAACACCAAAAAAACAATCAGCAAGACAGCATCCTGTTAAAATCATTTGATTCTCAAACAAATCCTGTCCCTCAGCCCAAGGGGAGATCTCAACACTTTGTTTTAACGTGTGAGACCGTAACCTGTGCCTCGGATTGCTATGAATGGAGCTCATCTGAGCACAACTTCAGTGCTCATGGGAGCTCTGCAAGGAACTCACTGAGCTCAGCTGAGCTCATTATTCAGCACCGAAGTGAATAATTTGTGCCTGAGAAGTTTGATGGCATTCACAAAATTCCAAACCAACTGCTGGTGAAAGAGCTTTGCTTTCACCACTCTGCTCCTCAGAAAGACACTCGGTCATGTGCTCAGGATCCAGAGGATGAATGAAAATCATGAGCTAAGGAAGCCTTTCCATCAAAAAGGGGGAACAAGATGTGAGGGGAGGCAGCAACAGCTGTGAACAGAATTCACCTCTGTCCCAGAGTAAGTAGAAAATCTGAATTCACTTCGACACACGTGCACCAGGCTCTGCAGCACACAGAATGCAAGGCATTATAGGGCACTATTTTAAATAAAACATGCTGAAAAGCTTTATCTATAAACTATTCAGAAGTGCACGCCACTGTTTCTGATCCTCATCTTGGAGGGGAAAGTTCTAGGAAACACAATTACACACTTCATTCCAAAGTGAGGAGCTGGAATCCAGTGGCACTGTCACTTCAGGGAAATCAATTCTACAGCTGCCTCAAGCATTGGAGTTTCCAATCCCACAGCAAGCTCCTTCCCTGGAAATACTTAAAGATCAGATCCAGAATAATTTCAGTTCTAAATTACACTGCTCCTTCCTTCCTCTTCATCAGGTTCGGATTTTATTTATTCTACTTTTCTGCTGTCATAGTAATATATTACTGAAAATACATTTTCAACTACTTTAAGGAAAGAATGTGTTTTTAAAATAATTTTATCTTAGACAAGAAATCACTTTGAAATAATGTTACAGCTCAAATAAATTTATAGCTCCTGGAACCAATATAAGTGTGTATTTTCCATTTTCTTTTTAGCTGTGTATATAATGAATTTCACAGATTCTGCTGATGCAGACACAACCCAGTCTAAAGAAATTCCTTATCAGTAACAGCAACAGAGACAAAAATCTGCAAACAATGTTAAGTGATAATAAAAGAAGATGAAGAATGGATCATCTAGGCTGTAAAAATCAGCTGGAAGAACCTTTTTAAGTATAAAAAGGGAGGCAGAAAAGTTCTCACCATCATAATCATACTACCCTCACATAATCCAGGCCTAAATTATTTGCATGGATTGGTGGTGTAACAACTGATGGGTTTAGTTTAATTTGGGGATGGAGGGAAGGGATCCATGTCTGTGTACCTTGAAAAAGAAAATAAATTTGTCTGCAAAATGTGCAGAAAATGAAGGAAAAATAAATCAATTCTTACAAGAGAAGATTATAAAATTTAAATCGGGTTTTACCACAAGTGCACACATATAGAGTAACACATTTATATCAAAAACATTTCTATCAATGTTTCTATAGCAAAACCACAGACTCATACCAGGGGAGGGTCAGGAGAGATCTGTGATAGCTTTGGCATCAAAACCAGATAAAGAATTTGCAGATTATTTAAAATTGTATTATGTCATAAATCCAACTATAAACAGAAAGCATTTGGAAGTAATTTGAATATTCTGATCCCTGTCCTATCTGACTTTTCATTAATTCTCAAGACAGTTATTTCATCTGTTCACTGTATTTAATGCTTGATTTCACCATAATAAATGATGTGATATTTTTAAAGTATCGAGTGTCTTTTTTTGCTGTGGGAAATGGAAAGCCAAATTTGGCTTACCTTTATCTAAGAATTATGCAGCATATTAATGCAGCTTGCCATGGACTAAATTAGAAACCCCTGTGAGCAGTGTCAGCTTTCCAATGCTGGTGCAGGTTTGTGGTTCTGGCTTTGGGTTTCTGCTCCTCTCAATTGATTCCTTTACCCCAGTGAGGATCCCCATGGCTGTCAGTGCCACCCTGGCTTGACTGTGGTGTCCCAGGAGGACCGAGGAGCACAGCCTTAAAACTGAAAGGAAATACAGGAGCTTGCCACTGGAACGGGGAAATGCAGGAATTTTGTGTCCCTGAGCCTGCTGTGGTGACAGCCAAACGTGAATCCCCCAGCCTGGCTACTAAAAATAGAACTATTTTTTGGGCTTCACCTACGGAAATATAACCCAGCCTACACAGAAACATTCCAAATGTGACCAGTTTATGCTAGGGAAGTTACAAAAAAATTGTATTTGGTATCTAACTTCAAATTTTTATCAGCTTTGACAACCGCTTCTCTCAAGGAAGCTTCATAGGTGAAGTTCTATTATTCGTGGAGTGTGACTGTGCTCACAGGGCTCCAAGGATGAGACAAGAGATGAGGATCTGACTCCATGTTTCAGAAGGCTGATTTATTATTTTATGATATATATTACATGAAAACTATACTAAAAGAATAGAAGAAAGGATTTCATCAGAAGGCTGGCTAAGAATTGAAAAAGAATGATAACAAAAGCTTGTGTGTCAGACGGAGTCCAAGCCAGCTGGGCTGTGATTTGACATTAATTAAAAACAACCACATGAGACCAATCACAGATGCACCTGTTGCATTCCACAGCAGCAGATAATAATTGTTTACATTTTGTTCCTGAGGCCTCCCAGCTTCTCAGGAGGAAAGGATTTTTCAGAAAATATCATGGCGACAGTGGAGGACAAAGCACAGATAAAAGTCACCCAAATTAATATTTTAAAGAGGAGGGGGGGGGGGAGAGAAAAGGAGGGGTAAAAGCAGGAAAAAATCATGAATTGGGATCAGAAGATTTTAATAACTGAAAGAGAATAAGAAATTGTGACAAAAAATAAAAAAAAATTAAGAAAAAGAAAAAAGAGGGAGAGAGGAAAAGAAAGGAGGGAGAGACATAAACCCCAAGAAAAGCAAGTGGTACCCAGCCAGTTCCTGAGCTTTCCCGTCCTAGCTGAGCATGATCCCCAGTGCTCTGGAACATCCCCTGGGATGGCTGGGCTCAGCTGGGCTCCCCTCCTCACTGCCAGGGCACTGTGAGAGGCCGAGCAGCCCCGGCTCAGGGCAAGCCCTGCTCAGCACCAGCTGAGGTGCGACACGGTGGCTTCTGTCACCCCAAATCCAGCCCCAGCAGGACTCAGCCCTCTCAGAGGAACAGCCCAGCTTCACCTTGGGAAGCATTTCTCTCTGCACTGGGAGAAGAGAAGGCTCCTAAGGGAGGGAGGCTCAGCAGCCTGCACACAAATCCCCTTTTCAGCTCTTCAGGGGTCCCATTCCCAAATCCCAGGACATGCTGAATGAGGGATTCCATTCATTTTATTTTTATGGAAGTGGTAAAGAAGATGTAGATTAACCATTAAAATAGTAGGTATCAAGAAGAATAAGCATTCTCCCTTAAACCCATGTTGTGATGAACTATTTTATAATCTACCTACATCCACAAATACATCCCTAAACATCAACACCAAATCACTCACAACTACCATTAAATAGCATTTCATCAGTGTATCACTTGATGGCATTTAAAAGACTTTATTTCCATACATCCAAATGCCACAGCAAATTATTTCAAACCAGTAAGAAACACAAATAGTTGGGTTACATGTGGCATCCTAATTTACATTTCAAATTGCAACAAAATCATGAATGCAGCTTGACATCACAAATGCATACACTGAATTAGAAGAGCCCTGTCCTAAATGTGAATATAAACCCTCCAGGATGGATCACTGGTGGGTTCATACTAATGAAGATGCTGCATGCTGTTGATTTTGGAGTTCCTCTCTCCCTGCACTGCTGCTGCCCGGCCCCATGGGAGTTTTCTGGCCCCTGCAGATAAATGAAATGTGTGGCACAGCTCTGAGAGCCTTTTCCCTTTCCTGCTCCAAAAAGATCCCACAGGTGGTGAAGAGGGAGGCACAACCTGCACCCACTTTTTCTGTAGCCAAGTTGGTTTTAGGTCAGGCTTCTGCTGCATTTACAGTGCTGATTCAGCAAAGCAAATCAAACCAGTGCCCCTTTCCTCTTTGTTTTCACAGATCCTGTTTGTCAGTTTGGGTTTGGCTCACTGCAACCATGAGGTCAGTGTATAAAATACTGGATTTTATATATATATCACTATATATATAAAAAATATATAATTACATACATTTAAAATATACATTATATATATTTTATATGCTATATATAATAGAATATAAAAAATATATGTAAAATCATATATATTATACATATTTTATATATTTAGAGATAATATAAATATATAACTATTTATATTATATATATTTATATTTATTTCTATGTTTTTAAATAATATAAAAATAATATATTTTATATATTATATATAATTACATATATAAAATATATTATTTTATATATAAACATATAATTATATATAATTTCTATATATTAGCTTCACGTTCCACCCTGATTTCCTATTTTTCCTATTTATAATATAAAATTTCCTATTTTTTATATGTATAAAATACTGGATTTTATATATAATTATATACATAAAATTATATATATATAATATAATTATGAGAATATATATATTATAATTAAATATCATGTCTATATTTTGGCTTCAAGTTCCACCCTGATTTCCTATTTATCCCCCAGGCAGCTGTTCTCTGCAATAACCAAGGATGAACAAGATACCAACACCTCCATAACCCAAATGATTTGGTTTATCAGCTT
Organism: Emberiza elegans; assembly: GCA_024865655.1. NCBI lineage: Eukaryota > Metazoa > Chordata > Aves > Passeriformes > Fringillidae > Emberiza > Emberiza elegans. The sequence goes on along the minus strand of JALJVW010000197.1, from coordinate 3,671,698 downwards.
CTCACCTTCACCCCAATCACATGCAGGAGGTCAAACAACCAACACAGATTGCAAACCTGCTCTTGCTGGGGTAAAAGCCAGCTCTGGTTAGTGTTGGGGACGCTTCCTTTGAAGCACAGTAAAATTTGAGAGTCCTCATGCTCAGAGTCACGAATGGAGAGGTAAAATCACAAGCCCCCATGGCACATAAACTCTAGAAATAACAAAGGCTGGATTTCCTCTGAATTTACTTGTAATTGATCAGCTTCGGTGCCTAAGAAAATGAAAAACCTTTCCTGTCATCAAAAACTTACGGTAGGACACCACCCAGGAGAATTTTCTGGTGTTTTAACAAGGTCTTGTCAGATCTCAGTGCAGCCTTTTCCTCAGGGCACTGGTCTTGCAACCAAGTACAATTTTAATTTGTGAGGACCCAAGGGCTTTTACAATACCTACCACAGAGCACATGAAACAATGGCTTAGAAAATTCTAGAAAAGGTAAATGGATAGAACAAACCCCGCCAAACTGACACAACAAACCACTTTGGAATAGTCTCAAAATGAATAAATATGGTTGGAGAGAAGGAAAAAAAGGTCTTTCATTACAAGATGAGCAATTACAATCCTGGCTGTGACTCTGAAACTCAGCCTAAGCAATCTGTAACTAGTCACTGTTCACATGATCATTCTAATTTCAATTGTTACCATTTTAACAGGTACATATGTGTACAAAATATGTTTTTTAAATTTCATGTATGGTTCAAGAGAAAATGGGAGAGGAAAGGGATATGTTAGCTGTAACATTTTCAATTCCCCTTATTCATCTGCGCCAAGTTAAAAATAAAATTACTATTAGAATGAAGTGAGTTGCTTGATGCTATTTCTTCAGTGCCTTGTGACACCAATCTGCAAACCTGCTGAGTTCCCAGATAAACAGTTTTACTTAAAATAGCTAAATTATTTAACATGTTATGCATAGAATGTTATTTCTATCAAGGTACCACGTATATTGATATAGTAGTGCAGTGAGATTCCCTTCCAGAAATAGCATTGTTATGAGCTCCTTGGATGCACAGGTGAACAATAATGGAAGTGAAATCTCCTGGGGCCTGTCTTCAATCTGTAACTTGTTCCAGAAATTGTGTGCTCCTGGAGGAGAACTCGCAGCCCTTTATTCCAGACTAACTCACCTTAATTGCTTCAAGCTGCTTTTCTGTTTGCATTATTTGCCACCTTCTCACACATTCAGAAAGAAACCATTACCCTTTCTGCTGCCAGGCTAATCAGTGCCACAACTTTACACTTGCTAAAACTGCTAGATAAGGGGAAAAAGAGAGAGAGGGGAGAGCAGAAAACATCCTTACTGCCAAATTATGTATTTTCATTAAGTTCTCTTTCCTTCAGAGGAAAAGAATCTCTGAGGCTTGCATGAATCAATAAAAAGCATTGGGTTTTTAACGGCAGAAAAACAGATGTGTTTAATTTATTAAAGCATATCCATATCCTTCCAGGCACAGAGCCTCTTCTCACCCTCAGTGCATTGGGCAGACTGTGACATAACAAATGGAAACTCAACACAGAGAATGCAGAATTTCCTCTATTATTCAGGAGGAAATTTCTGGCTGACTTTGGCAGCCACGCGTTCAAAGGGATTGAAGTTCAGCGTCTGTTCCCATCACATTACCAGGATTTTAGTTTTCCATTTGCTGTCATTTCAATGCAGATTTTTTAAAACAATGAAAGAATGGCTAAAAAATATTAATGAATAAAACAAAATAGAAACTTTGTTAATTCAGCAGGTGATTATTGCTCTGAGAGGCACATCCTCCCTCCTGTCCAGATCCTCTGAATCAGGCTTGAGGAGTCTCGAGGAAAAGGAACCTTTTAAACATAGTTCCAACCTGAGTGCAAGCATTTACCACTAAGGGACCACAAACTGCTCCTCTGAGACCTCTCCCTGCTCTCACAAAGAGGTTACTTGAGAAGGGACAGGATTTTTAACATTTCAAATATTAAAATTCAGCAGAAACAACCATTTTCAATGCAGCCAGCAGAAAATAGAAAAGCATGAAATACAAAAAAAAAAAAACCCCAAAGCCCATTTTCACAATCCCATTCAATAACTTGGTCTGTCAAGTAATTACAGCAACGCAACAAATTTGACAAACCCTGTTCCCCTCAGCCATCCTTTGAGAGAGAGTTTGAAAAAAGGGCACTCTACACATCATCAGGTTTAAAAATGCCCACAATTCAGAATCAAATGCATCTTTTGGACAAATCACTAACAAGAACCCCATCTTACTGAATGCAATTAGTGATGTTCATTTATCTCAGCTGCAGGAGTACAGGACTGAGACGGAGCTCTGTGCGTTCACGACACCCCCAGCCAGCACGGACACCAACAAACTGCAGCTCCCAACTTTGCAGGGCTCATTCCACACTGGTTTACCACAAGATTTTGAAATGGAGAGGAGTTCACAGGACAGCTGAATTTTTTTACTGGTGGGATTTCTGCACATGCCTGGACTTTGCCTCTCTTTTAGGATAAAAATGAAGATGAGCACCAGGCCCTAGACATGAAGTTGTCCCTTGTCAGGATTAATTGCACAATTATCGTGCCAGTCCTTCCACTGGGAGCAGCAGCAACACAGCCAACATTTGTGCCACTCTTTCCAAGGGATTCGTTTTAGGATGCATCACTCAAATAAACAGATCACTGTGCTGAAACACCTTGAGAGATCAGGTTGGCAAGCCACGTGTAACTTTTGATCATAAAAACCACAAAAGGGAAGTAACTCCAGCAAGTGAACTATTGTGGTCTTTTTTTTTTAAGATGGACATTATTTGGAGAGAATAAAAGGATTAACAAATATAAAGGCACTTTAACCTACATTCCCTCCTACGGTAACATTTTTCACTTTTGGCCTGTGTTGTCTGTTAGGGGGAATTCCATCATGAGAGCATAAACGATGTGCAGCTTTTACAAAACAGAGGTGCTTCTAATGGCAGTTTCCAGCCCCTGGCCTTTTGCACCTCCCCAGATTGGCCATAAAAGCTCCCTGTCAGCGGCAGGAACATCAACATCACTGCCCAGAAACTGAGAGGCTCCACAGGAACAGCTCCCTGCACTACTAACTGCTTGGGGCTGCCTCTGGGCTCTGCAGAAGCAGCCTTTAAAAGCAGTAAAACAGCTTTTGTTCTCTTTTCAAGTGGAAGTAAGCAACATTCACAAGTGACACGAAAGGGACTCTCAGAGTTTACAGCACTGGAAGTTGTGACTGACAGCTGCATCTTTGATTTCATACTAAAAGGCTGGGGCAATTTTAGTGGATGCTTTTATACTGGCCTCCAGTTTGGGTTAACCAGAATTGCAGAGTGGGGGATCAGCTCGGCTCCCAGAACAAAGTTATCTATCAGTTTTTAGTACAAAGAATGACGTAAACCACAGCCTGAACCCTTGGTGTAAATAATTTAACTAGAATTAGAGAAATGAATAAAAAAGGGACCCACACAAAGATCACTGTGTCCAAGTCCCTGCTCCTTGCAGATCTTCCTCAAAGAAACTCCCATGACTGAGAGCATCATCCAGGTGCTGCTTGAACTCTGACTGGATTTGTGCTGGTGCCTTGGCACTGGAACAACAGGAAAAAACCCAGGAGCAATTCTTTTGCAAAACAAAGCAGAAACCCTCGAGTTCCCTTATGCTTTCTGTTGCCTAATATCTGTAGGGCTGGAGACACAGGAAGATCAGTCCAGTGCAGCTCCACTGTTTCCTTCAAGGTGTTTTTTAACTAAACACACTGAATGCCAACCCCTGACATCCATCCACACATCTCCACGAGGGTGTCTCATGAAGTGTTGGGTTCAGGGAGAGCCACAGCCATAAAGGTTGTACCAATTTTAGTTAATGCCATTAATTTTTACTTTTGAGCCGATACCAAGGTGTCTCAGCAAACCCAGCCAGGCAAGACCTCAGCAGGTGCTTGTCAGCAGCTCAGGTTTAAGATCTGTGCTTGCCCAATCCAGAAGCTGTTCTGGATTTCTGGATTTCCCCCTGAAGGTTTCTCCACCCTGTCCATTCTGCAAGGCCAGCCAGTGCAGCTGCATGGTGGAATTTCACCCTGCAAGGGGCTCCAACAGCCCCTTCTCCTGGTCTGCTCCTGGAGCTGCATTTCCACCCAGCTTGCTGTGAAAAATGTGTATTTTATGATTGGCTTTTTACAAATATTAAAATGAATATTATATGTGCTAAGTTAGAAAGTTATATATACAGTTATATTATATTAATCTTTTTTAAGTAGTTTTAAGTTATAAAATAATGTAAAAATAGAAACTATGTGATGCAAGATACTTTTTTTAACTAGCTCAAGAAAGGGATGAGATAACTGTGGCATTCATATTCTCTGAAAAAATCCTTATGCCCAGGATTTTTCTCCTGGGAAGCTGAGTTGCCTCAGGGAAAAGGAAAACAATTCTTATCTCATTTGCTTCTCCTGTGTTGTGCTCATGTGGAATGTGTTTGGAGATTGTTTACTCACAGGTGATTGTTCCATTGGGTTCTGCTGGGAGTTGTTTTCACTCTTTGGCCGATCAGGGCCAGGCTGTGTCAGGAAAGCGACAGGAGTTTTCATTATCATCTTTTTAGCATTCAATAACTATCTTTTCTGTATTCTTTAGTATAGTATTCTTTAATATAAGATAATGTAATTAAGTAATAAATTAGCCTTCTAAGAACATGGAGTCAGATATTTCATTCCTGCCTTCATCGGGGCATTTCCCAGAAAATCCAATAGATAATCAAGAAATTCTTTGCACAAAGATAACAGCAACAAGACACCCAAATCTAAGAGAAGAATTATTGTCTCCTTATTGGAAAATACCAACTTTCTTCCACCTCCTTCCCTGCTTTGAGGAGCCAACAGGATTAAGAGGGAGAAGCTGACAATAACCAGAGACCACCCTTTGTTTGAAAAAAATTTATGCATCATGTATGAGATATATGAATATGCAACAGGCTATTGCTTTTGAGGGTTAACCCTTCGTTAGCATGTGTACTTTCAGGGCTTAAATGCCCTAGGAAAGCATCCAGATGTTCATATTTCTTTAGTTCTTTACTGTCCTAACTCTGATTGTCCAAATTCTCATTGCTCTAATTTTGATTATTATTTCTATAATTATTTTATTACTATTAAACTTTAAAAATTTTAAACCAAGTGATTGGTGCTTTTCACACTTACTCTGCTGACAGGACCATGCCGACCTTCACCAGCCACTCACAGCCTTGAGCAGCTGCCTACAAAATGGAATTAGCCTTTGATTTTTTTTTCCACTTCTGCTGTTCTGAAGTTAGTTTGCTGTTGGGAAGCTATCAAGCAGCAGATCAACTGCACCTTTCTGATCCCAGACAAAACTACACACACCAGGAAGCAGAGATGAATGATCCTTGAGGCAAAACCAGCAGTCTGTTCCCAAAATCAAGGGAAGAGTCAAATACTGAGGACCTCTGAATATTTTAATCAGCTACAGATGCCTCATAGGTATTATTTTCTAGTTCTAAAAACATCCCAAAACAAAACCCACAGAAAAATGAAAAGCAAACAACTAGAACTAACACATCCTAAACATAAATCAAATAAATATAACAGATCGTTATTAATTCTTCAGTGGTGGATTTTCAGGCAGTCCCTGAACAGAAATACAAGTGCCCCTATGGACCATTGTCTGCCTCTGGCTTGCAGGTGTAGAATTTGGTCAGTAAATAAACTAAAAGTCAAGGTGGACAAATATTTATTAAACAAAGTGAGAGCAGCACCTCCACAGAGACTTCTGACATGGCACTGGAAATTCCTTGCAGAAACTCCCCTTTTTTCCGTGGCCTGTAGGGCCAGGACGCGCGCTGGAACTGCGACAGACACACCCAGAATCCTGCAAGGGACTCCAGAATCAGAACCTCAGCAGACAAAACGTCATTTCCTGTTCATTTCCACGTGCTGCATTTACAGAGTGGGCACAGATGTTGGTTTGCCAGCAAACGATGGCACTGCCAGTGTTTATCTCTGCCCTGGTAGGAGCTGCTGCCGTGCCCTGGGTGTGCACAGGCCTGGCACACTCACACGTGCTGTGTGCTCACACATATTCCACCAGATAAATTTGCAAATGCAGATATTTAGACAGAGCTACACCGACCTGAAGAAAACTGCTGCAATACCTTTCACAAGAACCTCGCTGATCACTGTTTAGAGTAAAATCCTTCAGCAGAAGGACAGGATTTATGAGGAGTTATTAATTATTCTGCAAGCAATTTCTTCATGTCAAACAAACAAAAAACAAACCCAAAAACAAGGGAAAAAAAAGAAGAAATAAGTGTGTGTTAAATCTATATATCCTAAAAGTGATGTTACACAAACAGTAACCAGATTAAACACGTGCAGGTACGGACCTTGATTGAAGTGCTCATTTAATATAATTTAGGTATCTGAAATATTCTGCTTACTTGATTAGAGTAGATTGTTTGCATTTTGATTTATTGCTTCAAGATCAGTATTCATTAAGTCACTTAATATAAAGGCACCCTTACAGCTGCTGCCCTATTAAAGGTAATCATTTTTTCCCAGTCCTGTTTATAGCACAGTCACTGTTACACTGGAACAGCCTGGAACCATCTATTCATCACAACCTCGGTTTTCATGTACAGGTATCTCCAGAAACAACTCCTGATGGCGAGGCCTTGTGTTATGCACAGGAATCACAAATTATATTCTGTCGCAAATTCAAATAGTTTATAGTCTCATGTACTATCAGGGAGGCCCTGGGGTAAACTGTGCAAGAGGGTGATTTCTATTTAAAATATTGCCTAGGAGTTTCAGAATGTCATTCTTAGCAGTCTTGGAGGCCTGTGGTTTTTTGTCCTGAGAGTCTCAGTTTTCACTCAAACCAATGCGCTGAAATCAATGCAATTCCTCTGTAACTTCAATAAACTTTTTAAATTGGAATTGTAAACACAGTGCTTTATCTTTCAGCACCACTGGCCAAAGACTACGGACCTGCTTCAACGGTTCTGGCTGATACATTTTACATTTATTCTTTGCCTGGTATCAAAAGGGACAGAATAATCCTGTGATAGTGACGTGTAATGAACTGAACCACTGGCCAAAACAGATTAAAATTCCAGAAAAGCCACAGTTTGTGCTTATCCCCTTTGTTTTATCATCTCTGGAAGGTCAGTAAGAAAACACCCTGACACACACAAAACAGACAAGATAAAACACACACAAATTGCAGCAAATTGCTGTCAGCTCTTGGGTTTGTGGCTTGAGTTTATATCATGTTACCAACGCTGATTTCAATTCATCAAAACCCCGTAAACCACCCTGGAGACCTGTCCAGGAGACAGCTCTTAGTGGCTCTGAGTTCAGTGGCACTGATTAGCAAAACTCATCCAGGGTTACTCCACACCCAGGTTAATAGTTAACAGGGGGTTAATAGTGCCCACACTGATGTCAACAACCAAACTAAAATTGACCTTCAAGCCATCCTAAAATATTTGTTTTATTTTCCTAATTATGCAAGTTATACATAGATGAAGAAAAAGAGGTTTTTGTCTATTCCATAAGTATATCAACCCATCAGTAATGCAAAAACATTCAATGGGATTTATCAAAGACCAAACAGAAAAGCATTACCTGAAAATTTCAGTATTATTTCCTCATACAAAGCATTTTTTTTCCCTGTTGCTAGATAATGCCAATTAATATACTGATACATCCAGGAATAACAAAAAAAGTTTTGCTATACTTCTTCCCTGGTACAATGCAACAGGACTTCAAAGGGCTTTCATCAACACAAATTTTATTTTGTAATAATATCCTGAAAAGCAGCACTTCCAGTCTGCAGCTGCACCGTGCTGTTTGCCCAGGGATCAGGCATCCATCACAGCCCCTCTGCTCCTGAGAGAAAGGATTTCTCACAGAACTCCTGCTAGCGTCCCTTTCTACATCCAATTATATATATTGTTACACTTAGCTCTTCTCTTCCTCTGCTTTCTATCCAAAATCATTACAATTAATGGAAAAAGTTCCATGGCCTCCAAGGGATTTCATCTATTCATCTTTCCGTTCTGTCAAGAAATGCTGATGTTTAAAGGAATCGTGGTCCCTGTTCTGTGTAGCTTCATTAAAACCACTGTGGCAGAAGTAGTTCAAAGGCACAAGGTTTTTAAAGCTCTGAAGAAGCTTGAAAAGTTTGCCTGGTAATATATTAAAAATAGATATTCTTAGTATAATAACGCTTCAGTGAGGTACTGATCAGGTAGAGAAGATAATAAGAGAATGTGGTAAGAGAAGAGCTACGGAAAAATATCAGCCAAGGCATCTCAGGAGCCAGAGGAAGAAGCTTCAGTTCTGCACTTTAAGAGGATCTGAGCAAACACTGCAGTGTTACATTAACATCTGATTTCAAGTGGACCAAAATTATGATTGAAACAATAGCAAATGGTCAGGTTTGGGTCACTGAAAAAAGGCAAATCACATGCAGGAAAGTCACCTTACAGCTCACTTTTTAACTCAAACTGGAGAGGGGGAAAAAGGAAATAAAATCAAATAATAAAGGCAAACAACATAATTTCTTCTCCAACCTCTTGAATTTAGTACAGTTACTAAAACTTATGAAACAACCTTATTTTGTAAACTAAAGCATTTAAACTACACAGGGACCAGAAGCAAAATGCACCTGGGGTAAAAAATGGCAAGTTGGATTTTTTTTGCCCTTGAATCTCTCCCAGTCTACTAAAACACTGCAAGCAATTCATAAAGCCAAAGGTTCATTAAAGACTGTTGTCCTTTGTCCATTTTACTTTCATTTTCCTTAAAATTAACTCCCTGAGAGATTTTATTTATCTTGATGAACAGTCATAATATTCGTATGAGAAACATCCCAAAGTTATGCAAACCTCACAAGCTTCCACTCTGCATGTTCTGGAAACTTGAATTTCACTGGGATTTTCTTCCAGCAAAGATGCAGCTGGTGATACCACTGAGCCTTGGAGGGATTTAGGGACACAGCACAATCCTCCCTAACACCAGAATCCTGGCATTTTTGGGATGGATGCTGCTCCATCACCACAGCCTGCAGTCACTCCTTGCAGAGATTCTCCCAGGGCAGCAGCAGTGCCCAGTCCCCCTTTATCCTTTCTGTGGTTATTATTAAGGAGAACAAACGATCTGCCTGGAGGATTTGGGAGCAGAGAAAGGCTTCCCATGTATTTCTGTCCTACTGAGAGAGAATTAATTCAGTCAATGGGTCCTGATCAGCCTAAGCACAGCACCCTCACCAAGGGCCCAGAAACAAGTTCAAATAATTTTCCTCAACTGCTGCAAAAAGGAAGAATGGAGTAAACAAGGTCAGCAAGTCATTTGGAGGAGTGGGACAAAAGAAAATTAAAGTTGTCACCGTGTTGCAGGGGTTCCAGACTGTTGTTGCCTCATCACAAAGGTTCCATACATTCTTGGTGTTTCTCGTGGGCAGCTCCTCGAGCACTGACTCTTTCCTCTTCACAAAGAGTGGGGTGGGTGGGGTGAGAAGGGAACTAGAGTCAGTTGACTCCGGGTCCCTTCTCACCCAGCCACCCCACTTTTATAGCATCTTCCTCTCATTGCTTACACCTGTGGCCCTGTAAAAGTCAGGCCTGCTCCTGATCTTTGATAATTGGCCCAGCTGCAACTCCCTAGGGGTGAGATTCCTTTCTACACTAGCTTTATTTTCTTATGTTCTATCCCACTACAGTGGGAAACTGCTGATAAGGGCAACGCTACAGCCTGTCAAAATACAGGCAGTGGCCAGAGCATTCTGTATTTGTCCCAATTAAATACAATTTAGGTACGTGAGCCTGGGTCTGGAGCTGCAGGGCTTGATGAACAAACACAAACCACATCCCCTGTGCTGTATTTTGCTCAGGATTTGCTACCATGCAGAACTCTACTGGTGGTTTATGTGCCCACTATGGCACTTCCCAAACTTTTAATTACAGTCTGAGAATGTGTCATTGATATACAGATCCCACCCAAACAGAAGTGTGAGTGGAACTGACACAAGGGTATGAAAACTGACATCACATGTTAAAAACCTCCACTTCTGCATGGTTAAAAGCTTTTCATAGAGCAATTTTCAAATATCCCATGTGTTTGGAATGACAGAGAATGGAAATGTAAGTCACTACTGCAGAAAAAAAAAATTCTTGGCACAAAGCATTATCAAAAATAAAGTACATGATATTTAATTTTTTTTTCTTTTTATGCTATTTCCCCTCACGCTCAATTAAGAAATCACATTTTTTATTTTTTATTTACAGGAAAAACTTCATGCCCTTCCCCTTAAGGACACGACTTGTTCCCAAACCCAGTAAATCTTCCTTTCCCTGGTGCCAAGGACCATCCACAACCCCCTGGATGTCCCTCCCAGGCATCCCAGCAAGGCTTTCAGAGGGGCTGCTGGAACACAAACACAGCCTTGCCTCATTCCCATCACTCCTCCTCTGCTCCCTGGTACTTCCCAGAGATGCTGCCAGGCACCAAGGCTCCTGCATCCCCTGAGAACGGCAGGCTGAACACTCCGCTCGCATCTGAGCCATCATTCAAAGGAAACAAGGAATTTCTTTTATAACCCTGCAATAGGCACCGGTTCTTCACTGAGCCATTTTTCATATCTCGGCTGTAATTCCACAAATAAGCCTTTTAAATCCAGCAAGTGCCTCCATGGTGTGTCCCAGCCCCTCCCTGGGGCAGAGCTGGAAACAATCCACACAGCATTGCCAGCTCCCGAAGAAATGAGCAAAAAAATTGTGCGCAATTTTTCTTCTTAGCGTTTCAAATTATTCTGCTGTCCATGTGAAATGACCACTTTGGTCCTCAGTAAATTCTTTAATGAAAAAAAGAATACAAAAGAACAGCATTATTAGCCTGGGATATGGAACACAGGGCTGAAGGTAACGAAATGGCACTGATGAGATGAACTGCATTATTTCCAGTCTCAATCTAGTGTGAACAGAATGAGATTTCCTCAACGTTCTTTGGGAGGGGGAGTTGCTTGCTCACTGTGTAAGCTTTGAATTTCAGCATTCACTTCAGAACATATTGCAGCTCTGCCTTCTTTTGCTGAAGCTTTGAATTGCCAGAGTTCCAGGCTGGAGCCTTTCCCCAGTGATCAGAGATGGACTTCATTTCCATATTCAGTACTTAGCTGCTTCTTTTATCCATCTCTTTCCTGAAGATCATTTCCACATATTCTCTTTGACCACCATCTAGAATTTCGCTTTGAAATTCTTTGGGAATGAGCAGAGCCATTGGAGCCCTGGCACAATTAGGGGACTGTAATCTCTCTGAGTCAAATTGATGAAGCAATCAAGGCCTGGATTCTTCTTTGAATATAAAAAGACAGAAGTGTAATGAAAATAGTTTATTTTTGTTTCAGTAAAAGCTATATTTGAAGTCTTCTGCCACCTTCTCAAGCATTTAACTAGACTAGAAACTTTCTTATTCCTGCTGCATCAATCAGAACATTTTCAGAGAGATCTCCCAGAAAAGGCTCTGGATTTAAAATCTTATCCCAGCACTTTTAACTATGAACTTTGGCTACATCACTTTTCTTCTCAGACCCTGCCAGGTACCAAGCATGAATATCTACTGCTCCTACTGCCACATCTCAGCGACCTCTGCAGTTCAGAACTTCTCAATTTCTTAACCCAGCACCATCGAGAGCCAGCTATTTTCTGCCATTAGCCCTCTTCTCAGCTTCCTGCTTTTCTAAAAAATCCAAGTTTCTCTTTTTCAGTCTCTAAAGACCTAAAAATTACTTTCCTTCTTGAAAAAAAAATAATTCTTTAAAGTATCTGTCATTAAACAACCATATGACATCTATGGTTATTTTATATAACTATGGGGAAACATGTTCTTGTTGGTTTGATAATCATGGCTGAGCAATAAACGAAAAGAAGAAAAAAAAAAACCCAGAACTTTGAAGCTTATTGCAAAACCAACATTGTTTCTATCATATGGATTTTGTTTACAGACCTCAGAGAACCCACAGGAATAGAAAAGCATCCTCCAGCATTTTAGCACCAGTCACAAAAACCCTGTGTGTGCATCCCCTCCCCAGCACAGCAGGCAGGCCAAATGCGCAGTTCCAATTTTAATATTTATAAATTGCTAAACATGCTCTTTATCCTATTAAGCCATAATTCAAATTAACTTCCAAATAAGCCATTCCCATTCAACATGTCACTAAAACAGAGCTTCTGAAACACAAGAAAACAAAAAGCCCCCTTTGAACTATCAGACAAACAAGGAGAGGGGAAACATCCAGAAAAAAATCAAATTAAGGGAATTATTTTAGGAAACAGTTAATACTTTATCCTTTTGCTGTGTATGACTTCAGGCAGGAATCAAATTCCCAGAGCTGCTGTGCCTTTTCCATTTCCCATTCCTGGCCTGGGAGCACTTCAGGGTAGGAAGGGAACTTACATTGTTCAGAGCTTTTACCTAAAACCTGAACCTGGAATATTCTGAACGATGTTTTGAAAGAGAATTCACAAGTGAGTATCACTTAAAGCATGAAACCCCTAGATTAGGTCCAGCAGTTTGGTGTGGGACACTCCTTATTGGACTGTGGAGAAACCTTGGGCACATCCCTTGGTGGTTGTGTGCTTTTATTGGTGTCTGCGTGCTTTTATTGGTGTTTGTGTGCTTTTTTTTATTGGTGTTTGTGTGCTTCTATTGGTGTCCGTGTGCTTCTACTGGAGTCCGTGTGCTTTTATTGGAGTCCGTGTGCTTTTATTGGTGTCTGCGTGCTTTTATTGGTGTTTGTGTGCTTTTTTTTATTGGTGTTTGTGTGCTTCTATTGGTGTCCGTGTGCTTCTACTGGTGTCCGTCTGCTTCTATTGGTATTTGTGTGCTTTTACTGGTGTCCGTGTGCTTCTGTTGGTGTCCGTCTGCTTCTATTGGTGTTTGTGTGCTTTTACTGGTGTCCTTGTGCTTCTACTGGTGTCCGTGTGCTTCTATTGGTGTCCGTGTGCTTTTACTGGTGTCTGTGTGCTTCTATTGGTGTCCGTGTGCTTTTACTGGTGTCCGTGTGCTTCTACTGGTGTCCGTGTGCTTCTACTGGTGTCCGTGTGCTTCTACTGGTGTCCGTGTGCTTTTACTGGTGTCCGTGTGCTTCTATTGGTGTCCGTGTGCTTTTACTGGTGTCCGTGTGCTTTTATTGGTGTCCGTGTGCTTTTACTGGTGTCCGTGTGCTTTTATTCCAGGCACAGCAGCAGCAGCAGCAGCTCCTCCCTCCCTGGCACCAAAGCTGGGGGGCTCAGCTCACCAAAGGCTGTGAAGTGCCCAGCTGGAGAAGCCCCATGAAATGCAAACACAGGTTAATCCCCAAGAGAGGCAAACCAAGGATCACGCTCCCCTGGAGCCCCCCTGAATGCTCTCTGCTGGTTTACCTCAAAATGCCAACTCAAAGAGAGCATCCGGCAGCCTGAATCAAACAATCACTGGGAGAAATCACCAAGACATGCTTTGGAATCTAACCCAACCTGCCCAAAAACCGGTGAGAGGATGAGCCCAGGAGCATTGCTGGAAAGGAACAGAGACTCAGAGAGAGCAAAGGGCTGAGGCTGCAAGGCAGGGAAATTCCCACTGGAAGGTACATTAAAAAAAAGCAAACCTCATGGCAGGTCTAAGACTGAAAAGTCTTTATGATTTCTACCTCTGAGAGTACAGAACTAATCAGAAAGAGTGTGTGCTTCCCTCCTACTGCCAGCCCCACACAACCCTGTCCTTTCTAAATAAAGATTTTTTTTTCCTTTTTTCCTTTTTGTGCTTATTACAATTGCTGTTATTCTATGAGCATGACCACAGCTCTGAGAGGAGCCTCATTAATTCCCCACATCAGAATTAATTTATTTATTATGGCAACAGGGGAAGACAGAGCAAGGAACAAACATTTTCCCCCAAAGCATCAGGACTGGCAGCCTACACATGGAAATGCTGAAGATTCTGATTTTTTCTTTCCCCTGCCTGCATTCCAAAATTCTCAGTTTTCTCTCCTCCTGATTCTCTCTCTGTCACCACACCAAATGACACACTGCCCCATTTCCTGTGAGCAAACAGCAGTGGAACTCCAGGGCACAGCACAGTGACAAGGATCTTGTACCACGCATCCTTCTGATTGCTGAGTGCAAGGCAGGACTAGTCCTAGAAAAATGTCATATTAAAAAAAAAATAAATTAAAATTACATTTTAACTCACATTTGACCCACAGACAATTCAGCTCTTGGATGGATCAATTATGTAAAGCCAATATGGCTAAAAGGCAAATTCTTTCAAAAATTTCATGACAAACAGGATAAAGAGGAAAACACATTTACCAAGGATCCTTAGCACTTACCAGAAAAAATTAAAATATAGTACCAAACATTTTTTAAATAATTACTTTTCATTTTCATCTTATTGCCTTTCAATTTTTCTTCAAAGACATAAAAATGATGATTTTTGGTAAGACTCTGAACAGCACCAGAAACTTGCATCCTGATGTCTCAGAAGAAACAACATTCTCCTGCTTCAACCATTAAACCCTCCTAGGATCTCTGAGCACTCAGAAACCACCACTGTGCCCACAATTCAGACATTTCATAACATCTGCATATTTATTCCATAAAAATCAGGCGTTTCTGGCTTTAGTTTTCAATTTAAGCTATGCTGCTTGTCCTAAAAATCCAGATGTGACATTTTATTTGTATATTTTAATTCTGGCAGACCACATATTCCTTTTCACATTTTTTTTTTTGACTGTCAATTCAGTTAAATAGAACTGCCTATGGTTTTATAGGTGCTGCTCAGCAACAGCAGTTCTGTGTTAGCAACTCTGTGCTACATTTAGATGTCCACTCACGCAAGCCTACAGACATAAAAGTTTCATAAATAAATACATTTTCAAGGTGACTTTCTTTAAAACAGCTCAATTCAAAGATAACAATTTTTGCCTTCTGGCACTTATCCTAAAAAATATTCATTTTGCATGAGTAAGTCCGTGTAAAAGGCAAAAAAAAAAAAAAAAAAGATGCCACTACTGCTTTTAAAAATAGTTGGGCAATAAAAAAGAAAGGAAGTTACATATTTTCTAAATTCCTCTGTAGATAATGTCACGGGAAATTTGCTGTGCAGCTTCAGCTAGACAAGACGTTAAGGTCAGCCCTGGGCTCAGCTCAGCAGAGCTCAGATGTTCCAGGCTCTCCCTGTTCCTTTGGAGGCTGCAGAGCAGGGGGGCTCAGAGCCAGAGCTGCCAATTGCCCTGGCCTGGGGGTGCCACCCTGCCAGGAGCTGCTCTCGTGGGAGCAGGAATGGATTTTGAAATTAAAAATAAAAGGAAAGTGGATGAAAATGCTGTATTTTTTTTTTTTTCAAACATAGTGAGAAAAATATCCTAATATCCTAATTATAAACACGATGAAAAGAAAAACACACCGTTAAGGAACCATTTTGGTTTGTTTGTGGGAGCAAAGGAGAGGAACCTGGGCAGCAAACATGGTTCTGCCACTGCACCATGACAATGGAATCCTGCCTTTCAGAGTGATGCCTTAGGATTTTAGATTTAATGTTTTTCATGTATTTGTCATCCTGCAGTTTTTAGTGTATAACTCCAAACTCCACACCCAGTGTGAGCTGCTGCTGTCCCATTTTGGGCAGACACAACAATTCCTGTCCAGGCCTGGCAGTCAAGGACACCTCACTGCCTCAGGCCCCAGAGATGGAAACAAAAATGAGTTGGGGGAGCAAACCTGGGGTGAATTGCTTCATTACCTGAAGCTGTAATTGGAAGATATTAACCTCCAATATGCAAATGGACCAAACTTGTAAAAATCTGAAAATCCATGACCCATCATCCATTTTTTGAGTGTAGCCCCTGAGGAGCTTCATCTGCCCTAAATGTACCTGGAGGCCCTTCAATAAACAGAACTGCTTTTGATTCCCTTAGTTTTGTCTGGCCTCTGTTTTTAGGCAGCCCAAAAAGGCGTCAGGAGAGCCAAGTTAATTCAAGTTAATTCTGACTCCTGTGTCAGTGCAGGGAAAGCACAGCTCTGCCTTGTGCAATGCCTACAGATCCACAGGGAGAGAACCACAGCCAAAACTCCAACACACCCAGAGAGGGTTTCAGAAGAGGAGAAAGAAGAAGTCATGTTGGACTGCATTCTCTCTTTTCCTGCCGACAAGCCCAACACACAGCACACATCCAGTGGAATAGGATTTACATTAATGGAAGAATGCTAAAAACAGCACAGTGCAGCTCGACTGATAGGCTGACAATAAATTAATGCCTTGGCTTTTGTATCTGCTGCACAACTTGATTTCCTGGGATTTTTGCTTAAGATGCTACAAAAGGGGGGGGAAAAAAAGAAAAATACTTGTTTTCTTGTGGGTAGTGAGCTTGTTCTCAGCCTTTATAGATGTTGTTTGGGAGCACAGTGGTGCTCCTGCTGTCTCTGTTGCTGCCTGGGCACAGAGCTTTCTCCTCCTTCAGGAGGTGTTTCATCCCTCCAAAAAGTGCTGTGTCGGTACCCCTGCAGCACCCACAGACAGATGTGCCAGGATGTTTGCACAGATACGTTTACTGCACACATCCTGCAGGAGAGAGCAGCATTCATTCCACGCTGAAATGTGTGTTGGTGGTTGTCAGACAAAGTACAGAATCACACAGCCTGGGAATTGTGAAATCTAACATTGATGGCAAGACTATTTTCTCTCTTTGTACCACACAGGTTGCTGGAAACCATTATCTCTAAGGGAAAGATGGCGCAGAAAAGTTTACAAAAGTGCTGCAGAGACTACGTTTGGAAAGAAGGAAAAGTTAAATCCATATTGTAAGGCAGCATTCTTAGATATGTGAGAAGCACATTTTAGAGATCTCTCTAGATCCAACAACTGCTTTCCCTTTCTGGTGTTACCCAGTTATCCATGTTGTTAAACATAGATTTGAATCCCCGCATTAATGGAAACCAGCTCCACTCCAGAAAAAACACAGTGGTGTAACATTTTATATTTGAATTATGTTAACATTGTGAAGACACGAGTTTTTCTAGCAGTTCCCTTTCTTTCAGTTTCCCTCTGGGCAATGTTAGAGCAAATTTCCCTCTTCTCATCTCCTGAAATTCAATTTTTTCTATTTAGAAGGCAAGGGAGACAACAGACTTTCAAGAAGCATTTCTCTAGACTAGAATTGTTTGCATCTGTTGTTGGCATCATATTTGCATTAAATATACATTCTGCATGCAGTTGGCTCTGTCTGAATTAAACTTTAGAGGAAAAGTCCTTATGATCATTGCTTTGTGTGCCTTAAAAAAAAAAGGCACCAGAGAATGTAAAGAAGAGGGACATTAATGAGAGATATTTAGAAATAATTAGACAGGTCTCCTTTTATTTTTAGTATATGTACCTTTATCAACTACTCAGAGAACAAGACTCACGGCTATCAGAGTGCTACAACAATCACGCCAAGAAGTTAATTACTATGAAATAAATATACTCCTATAACTAATTTTCATATCCAGTTGACGGATTTTGATTTTATTCCTTTTTCCCCCAAGAAACCGGTGTACTCACAGATTTCCATGAGAGTCAGGTTTTCATGAGAGTTCAGCTCTCATTTTGGCACCCAAAGGAGAGCCAGACTCTGCTGGGAGCTCGGTGCCTCGCAGAGCAGGAACTGTGAGGAGCTGAGCTATTTTCAACATCTAGCAGCTGCTGTGTAGGTTGAGAATATGAAATTCTGAGCTCTTTAAAAGCCTGGCCTTACCTAACTAAGCAAGAATCCTAAATCTAGGAAATTACAGTTCCTTCTGCAGTGTCCTTTGTCCTGCTGAAAACTTCCACCTTCAGTGAATTTCAAGAACTTTGCATTCCCATTATTGCCACCAGGCCCCTCGCTGCCTCCACGAGCAGCTCTGACCTTTCCAACACATCCTTCTTCAGGGAGAAAAGGTTATTTTCCCTTCCCTGCTTTAATAGTGGAGTTGCCTCATTACTGGCACTATTCGAATTTTAAGCTGAAATAATGCTCACATTTGGCTCGGGGGGCTCAGAGGGCTCTGCCAGTGTCACCCCAGGTGTCACCTCACCTGTCCCCCCAGGTACAATCCTCACCCTGGAGAACAGAGCCAGCTTCTCTTTGATCAGGTGGAGAATGCCTCGTTCTTCCTCAAATTATGACAGCACCAAATTTATAATTATAATATATTACAAATTATCATTACAAATTAAAATGTAATACAAATACAGAAATGCCAATCATTACCAACACCCTAATAATTTTCTGGGCAGCAATGACACCAGGGTCATTTTAGAAAAAGAGAAAACAGTGCAGAACTGGGCAGGCTGTGCTCTGCAGACACTCCAATTCCAGCAGCTCATAATTCACATGGAGCACAGTGCACAGGCATCAGCTGTTCTTCTGGAACACCTCACTTTCAGGATTTCTTTGCAATAGATGTTGCCTTTCTCACTCTACAAACTTTTCCTCCCTCACCACTTTGCCTGCAGAATCAACTCAATTATTTTTTTTTTCAAAGCTTCCTTTCTTTTCAAATATTTTTGGGCAAAATGCTTGGATTTGAAACCTACTTTTTTGAATGAAGTATTAAATTACCACAAAGGATTGCAGCAGCCTTTTGATACTTTGATTATTTAATCAAGCTAACATTTTTCTACCTTTTTTGTAATTTTTTGGAGTTTTTTGAGATAAAGTGTGTTTTCCAAAAACAGTCCATCAATTTATATGGTCTGCAAAAGGCCTTAACAATTCCATAATAATGATTGAAAAACCACAATTATTTATGTAAATCATCAAGAGCAGAGAGAAAATCCTGATTCCTGTCAGTGGAAAATGAAATATTTTAGAGACATATTGAGAGAGACCTCTAGAGATGTGTAACCAGTGCCTTAAATCTTTTTTTAGAGTTATTGTCAAGAGAAATTCAGGTGAGGTTTCCAGCTTGAGCCAGGTTTTCCATTCCTAAATGCTTCACTTGGATTGCACTGACACAATCTTAGAAGTTCAGGCAATGCACTTTGGTTTATGCAACAGCCCCGCAGAAAAAAAAAAAAAATATTTTGAAGAGATTCAAGATCGTCTTGTTTTTAAACATGAACTGAAAATCTCTAAACAAATTATATTAGCAAAATTATCACCACTACCAGACAGCTACATTCCTCATGTTAATTTCAAATATATTTTAAATTTAATTCCAGTTGTCACATAAACTATCGTGCACATTTTGTAATCATGCATCTCTAATCAACTTTAGTTCCCAAATTACATTTGTCTGGAAAGTTTCAAGCTTTGGATTGCAGAGTCATGAAACCAAACCTTTGTGGACAGATTCATACAAGGTGGGATAGAGGCTGGTCTTCCCTTTCCTAGGCCACAAGGAATTACAACTATCCTTTAAATTTCCATCAAATAAATTGTATAAAAAGGATTTTGGGAGTGCTCTTCCTCCAAGCGCTAAGAGGAAACCGTAATTCCTACAGAAATTCAGGATTCTGCAGGTGAAGTGGAGCATCCCATCCCTTCCCATGGCTTGGGAAGGGGCTGTGGGTGCCCAGGGCGGGAGCAAAGCCCTGGAGATCAGAGCCCAGGGATCAAACATTCATCAAACAGAGAGCAGAGCCCAAAGAGCAACCATGCCCTGCACACATTCCAGCATTTGCTTTGTCCCTTCCCACCAGCAGACTGCCCCCCTGAAGGACCAGACTGCACTAAAGTGAATTTGAAGGCAAAAAAAAAAAAAAAAAAAAAAAAAAAGTCATTTATTAATTTGCCACTTCCCCCTCCCCACCCTCTTCTTTCTTGGCAATCAGCTGTGATACATAACCTGAATTTTAATACCAAATTACAAGAGCACTGTGAAAATGGCATACTCAAAAATGCAGACTTTCCCTTTTCTTTTAGGTAAAATTAAGCTAATCTGCTTTGACAGAAGAGGGCTCTTTGGAACCACCTAGTGAGTCTCCCAAATATGAAGCAGTAACTCAAATGTCAATTACTTTTCCAACAGCAGACAAATTGCTGGCACACTAATGCAATTTAAGGACAATAATTAGATAACAGGACTACAGAGTGTACCAGGTGACAGAGTTTCTGAGATAATAGAATCTAGTGTCCTACTTCTTAAATATTAACATCATTCCATTTCAGTCAATCGGTTTATGGTAATTTTAAAAGGGCAAAGCAAATTCTTTTTATTGCTAATAATATTGTGCTTCTCCGGCATTAGCTTTGAAGGTTAGCAATTTACAGGGTCAAACCTTAATTATATTATTTCTTTTTTATTTACTTTTCTTTTTTAATCTTTCCTCTTTGAAGTCTTTTCCTATTATAGAGATTTTAAAGCACTTTATTAAAAAAAAATTGAAACACTTGAAATGTGAGTTCACCATACTGCAGGTTCATCACAGCACATGTAACATCTTTGTTAGACCCCTTTGGAAATCCACAAACTTCTCCTATCATCATTTTCTGTTATAATTGCATCCTAGTCTGAGTGGTTTGGTGATGCCAGGCAATCCGTGATGCCACGTGCCATGGCCAAGGCTTTGCAAAATAAATGCAGTCCAGTGGCACTCCATAAATATCCCAGGCAGAAGAAATCTCCTTGCTTTAGCCACAAGGACCCAGATCACCAAATTTCACTTTGCATCATGAATTTATATTGGAATATTCTCCCATTCCCACTTTTCTCCCCTCGTTAGTCAGCCGTGGAACATTTGTTTTCAACAAAGTCTCTGTAATTCCCAACACCAAACCTGCTTTCATCCATAAAACTAATGCCCACTGACACAGTGAAATATCTCCACTCTGACCAGAGAAACTGGCTCCTGGACAGGGGGAATTTACCTGAAATAATGTTTGACTTCTCAACTGAGACTACGACAAGAATGCAAATTGTTTTCTCTGGGTTTTTTGGTAAGTTTTCAAGTAAATAAAGACAGAAAAAAAATCATAATATGGACCATGGAAAATTGTGTTTAAAAACATACTTTTTTCCCATCTTAAGCAAAAGAAAAGCTTGAAGTGCTGCATTAGAACCAGCCAAAGCTTTCAGAAATGTTTGTGCCAGTCCCCCAAGGCCCTGCTTGTATTCTTTACAATACAGATTTACCTGTCTATTACTTGTGCAATACAGACTTACCTGTTCTGAAGTGATTGCTAACAGACCCATGAAAAGGTTGCCATCAATTGTACAGGTTTTGGTCCTTCGCTTTGGGGAATATTCAATGTCATAACAGTGGATTGCTAAAGGAAAATCACCAAGTATAGCAAAACATGGAGATGATTCTTTCTTAGCTCTACAAAGCTGAGCACCCTGCCCAGGGATCATTGGGGGACCCTGTAAGAACAGGCTTTTCTCACTTTTTGGTCATACACAAACACTATTTTGATTTATCACACGTCCCACTGGCTGCCCTGCAGCAGATAATGATCCTTTACCACCTCCACTGTGCTTTGTTACCCTGCTGGTAATCCCAGCCATGGATAAGGCACAGCCTGCACTTCCTCACCTCATCTGGAAACACTTCAAACACTGATCAGAAACACAGAACTGCCACAGCTCTGTCATCTCTGCTCATGATTCCCCTGGTTTTCCATGTGGGAACAGATCTGTGGATAGCTGAACAATGGATCCTGACATCACCTTGGTGCTCCTTTTCAACAGGAGGGTTCTCGTTCATTTTGTCTGGCAGGGAATGTGGATTTGTGAAACCAGTAATGGAAATGCACCATGCTGAGGGCTTGGGGGTCAGAGTGGTCATCTCTGCCAAAGAGCTCCAGGAGCCTGAGCCAGAACAACCAGAACCCCAAAAAAGCCCTTGTGCATTATCCTAGAGCCCTGGGACAGAGCCATGGCTTCACCTGCCACTGCCAGACTGGAACAAAGCCTTTGGAAACAGCAGAACTGCAAAAACCTGCACAAAGCAGATCCCAACAGGCACAGAAAATCTGGGGTTACTCCCTCATTACCTGAGCTGCAGTTAGAACTCACATTTCACTTCAAATGAGATTAAAACTGCCATGCCATCAGTACAAAAGCAATCCTGGAGGTGAACACACTGCTCTCTAGCATCCAGAGCTGTATTTGTTTATCTCACCATCAATCAGGACAATTCTTCCCTCACAAAACTCCTTGAGGGAAATTCGTATCAAATTCCCCAGTCCACAGGGCCTGGTGGGATTCACCCCAGAGCTCTGGAGGAGCTGGGGATGCTCAGCTGTGACCCCTCCCCATCCTCTGCCAGTCTGGGGAGCTCCCTGCTGACCAAGATTGCTCCAACCTGCACTAAAGGGCTTGAGGAAGGACCCTGCAGCTCTCTGAGTCTACCCTCAGCGCCTGGAGAATTTTATTTATAGGATATAGATTGTACTGGGCACTGCTGAGAGGCATTTAAGTCACTGGAAAGGAAAAAAGCTCTGCCCACCCCACTCTCAGAGGGCTCAGGCACCTGCGGCGCCTCATCCATGGGTGTGGAGCTGGGAGCCTCTCTCACATCATGCTCAAAACACAAGAAATAAAGAATCTGTGGAAACAGCGCACAAAACAGAAGAAATAAAGAGTCTGTGGGGAAAAAAAAACCCCACAAAATCCAAAAATAAAACAAAAAAAAACCCCAAAACAAAACAAAACAAACAAAAAAAAACAAAAAACCAAAACCCCAACCAAACAAAAAAGAAAAAAAAATTCAAAAATGAAACCAAAAAACCCCAAAAAAACAAACAAAAAAATCAAAACCAAAAAAAGACAAAACAAAACAAAACAAAAAAAAGATAAAAAGCAAACACCAAAAATCCCACAAGCAAAGCAAACATAGAAGAGATTGGGGAATGGGTATAGCTCCATGGGGAATGCTCAGAGTTGATAAACATTTCAGCCCAGGCATGCATAATTTTGAATCTTTTAGTAGCAAAATGACAAAACAAAGAGGTTGAAGGGGCAGCAGGAAGGCATTAAAAAAAAAGTTACCAGGACAGCAATTAGTAAGGAGACACTTGGTGTAAGGCATAATAATGAGCAATACATGTTGATAACACATGATGTACTTTGCCCTTCTAAAACTTCATACAATTCCTTTAAATAGCTAACCTCAAATAGCTCCAGGAAAAAACAGAGATTGATATCATTCCTTTATAGATCCTTCCATTCAGCAAACTGAACCCAACAGACAACCTTTCCATGAACTTACTCAGTTCCATATGTTTCAAGAGTGATAAATCATTATTCATTCCTCTAAGCACAAGGGCTTTCTTAGTTCCTATGGATAGGGAAAAAAACACTTTTTGGACAATGAAAAAATCTGTCTTTATTCTTTCTCCTACTCCTTTTCACACAGCCCTTACTCTGTGTCCCAGGATAATGAGAATCGAATATGAATGAAATAAAAGGAACTTCCATCTATTTCTATGAAGAAAATAAAGGGTTTTTTTTTTTGTAATCCAACATCTCATTTCAAAAAAGAAATAGCTTCGAGACTTGGATGCTTTTTAAAGTACATGTCTGATTCTATAATGGTAGTCTAAGAAAATCACACTCCTTAAAAAGAAAGTGCTACATTTATGTTGTTTTCCCTACCTCATGCTCTCCTTTGTTTCAAATATTTCATACAAACTTTTTGTTTCTTTCTCATTGAACATTCCTGTTTCCTCTCTCTAAAATAGAGGACATAAAATGTTTTCATCCCATATTTATAAAAGCATAAACCACTGAAGACTATTTCTAGGGGTCTCTGTAGCTCTGCCTACTGTAAATAGTCCCAGATCCTCCCTAACTACTCCATTCTGAAATAATTAAACCTTTTTGGAACAAATAAAACACACCTTGATACCTAAGAGCTACAGCAAAGACTCAAATTGTGCTCGCATTTCTGCACATGTTCTTTCATTTTAGCCTTGCTATTAAAATAACTAAAACTATATTGCCAGAGCACGTTTCAAATGCTACAGCACGCAGCTAACAGAACAAATAAATGAGTTAGAATGCTACTCGTTGTTTGCCTTTATTTCAGAATCAAGTCAAATATGATTTCTCCCCTGGCTGTTTCAGCTTCTCTGAAACCTTGCAATTGGGATTTAAATCTTCAGTGCTGAGACAAGCAGGTTAAACAGCTTCTGCTGTGGCATTTGTTAGCTCTGCATGGTGTTTCTCTCCATGAACACACAGCGCTCACTGCACCCATTCCTTTGCTCTCCATTCCTGTTCCTCTCCTCCTCCAGAGCATCTCAGGAAGGGCTGAGGTTGAAAGGGGCCTCTGGGGATCCCAGTCCATCCCCCCTGCTCAGAGCTTCCCTGAGAGAACTCCCCAAAAACTCCTCAGCAGAAAAGAAATCAAGAGGGAGAAGACAGCCTGCAGTGCCAGGATATCCATGGGAAGGCACTGAGGGTGGAACTGATCATTTCAGGGCTGAAATGTGCCCCTTCCCTCTCTCCAGCCCCGCACTGCACAGAAATGCTGACAGGGAACCCTGCAGCCAGCTGAGGTGTCAGCAAACAGCAGCTCTCAGGGTGTCTTCCAGACAGCAAAAAGAAAATAAAAATAAGAAAAGGGAGGTAGAATAAAATATAGAATAAAAAAATAAAGAATAAAAAATATAAAAAATATACAGTAAAAAAAATAAGAAAAGGAAGATAGAATAAAAAACAGAATAAAAATATAAATATAAAAATACAGAAAAAAAATTAAAAATAAGTGAATGATATAATAAAATATAGAATAAAAATTAAAAATATAAATATAAAAATATAGAATATAATAAAAAATATAAAAAATAAAAATAAGAAAAGGAAGATAGAATATAGAAAAAATAATAAAAATATAAATATAAAAAATATAGAATAAAGTAAAAAACAAAAAATAAAAATAAGAAAAGGAAGATAAAATAAAATATAGAATAAAAAATAAAAATATAAATATAAAAATATAGAAGAAAATAAAAAATAAATATAAGAAAAGGAAGATAGAATAAAATATAGAATAAAAAAATAAAGAATTAAAATATAAATCTAAAAATATAGAATAAAAAAAAAATATATAAAATATAAAAACTAAGAAAAGGAAGTAGACAGAGGAGCAGAAATGAATCGAGTTCAGTAACTGACCAGAGCAAACAGCTGCAGGTGAAATGGAAACAATTAGGAAAAACTTGAAATTAATTCCATAAGGTTGTTTTGAGGAAGCACTTAGGCATTTGTCACCAGGAGATACATCTTGAGGAAAAGTGGCAAAGGCCGAGCAGGAAACAACTGACTTGGCTCCCAGAATGGCTGAAGAAAGGAAGCAGAAAGAAAAGGGAGACCAGGGTTCTGAAAATCTGTGGCTGAGAAAAGAGGGAGAGACAGGAATGGATGGTTCAACATGAGATGATAAAATGGGGAGTACAGAGGAGAACAAGATGGCACAGTGGGAAAACAAAACAGGGGGCAGGGTTTACACATGAATCTGAGTCCAAAATTTATGGAATTATTGTCAGAAGATGAAAAAGGGGATGACACACACAAATAAGGAGAAAAGGCAGTGACTTCAAACATAAAACAAGGTAACAGCTGCTCTCCTGTTTCACTAAGTTGGATCATTTACCACATCCATATTTCAAATAGTAATTAATTAAGTTGTACTGGAGCCAACAACAGCAGGGACTCTTTATTAATGAATGCATAGATCTGATAAACAACTGTGCTGAAGATGGATTTTACTAGGAAATTTTAGCACTACCATTTCCTATAAAAATGAATATGCATAACACAGAGTCCCTGAAGATTTGGAAGGTATGAGAAGTAAGAATCCAGACACTATTCCATCAGCAGCAAAAGTTCTATGGAATCACAACTGAACGATACCGAGCTCTGCAGTGATATCAACTTCATGATACATGAACAGTATTTCAGCATTTCAGAA
Organism: Emberiza elegans; assembly: GCA_024865655.1. Taxonomy (NCBI): domain Eukaryota; kingdom Metazoa; phylum Chordata; class Aves; order Passeriformes; family Fringillidae; genus Emberiza; species Emberiza elegans. The sequence goes on along the minus strand of JALJVW010000197.1, from coordinate 3,645,743 downwards.
AAAAGAAATTAAAAGCTATAAAAAAAAACAAACCACCCACCAGAAAACACCACTCCTCCACCCAAACAAACAAAAAATTATTTATTTTTTTCCATACTAAGCTTAGGAAATTGGAGCACTTTTCTGAGAACGATCAGAACTCCCTGGCTGCCGTTCAATATGCAAACAAGTCTAATTACTCCCTCTGGCTGGAACCAAAATGCTTGACTCCTGTCAGGGGCAGTTTTTCACCTGGAACGCTGGCTGAAGCTGCTCTCTTTGAGCTCTCCAGGCAAAGCCAAGGAATGCACATGCAGACCTACCTCTCTGGAGTTGGGATAAGCCCCTTTCAGCGCCAGAGTCTCCTCGGCTCCAAACCTCCCAGCTGCAGCCTTTGCACTGCTCAGTCTATGTGGGCACCACTCACTTTGTTGAGCAATAGTTGCTCCCTATTTTTGGAATAAGGTTCTACTTCCTTGCTCAGAAAGCTGAGCTTAGCTGGAGGCTGCTATTTCGTTCCCTTATTAAGCATCCTTCAGCACATTCCGTATCCAAAAAATTTATTCATCGTAAAAGGAGGAGTTTGGGTACAAAACTGGTTTTAAAGTTTAGCCCCAAGTTTTCCAGATCTTTACCGATGGCATTTAAGTCACACATAAAGCTCAAGGAAAAGGGCGTATTTTTCAGCTTTCTAGGAAGGAAGGGCAGAAGGATGGAAAGACCTAAGTCACAAATGCTTAGTCACCCAAGCTCAGAGCCCAGCCACCCAAGCAGAAGCCAGAAACACAAGAGAACCATGTCTGTCTTTCTAAACAAATCTGTTTCACATTTTGCAGGCAATAAAATAAAAAAAAAAAAAAAGAAAGAAATAAGAAAGACGAGTCAGTCTGCAGCTCAAAGCAGGAGAAGAAAAATCATAAAGCTGTAAAACAGAGAGTGTGGAGAATCAGTTTTCATCTTTTCCACCCACTTTGGGGTGAACAGGCTACAGCAGGCCAGAAACAAGAATTTCTACCTTGCCCTCAGCATGGCATGAAAAGAACCCAGCAATCCACACACACATTTCACAGAGCACAACTGGCTGCACTTTCTTTCATTTCTGTTCTATGCAGCTTTCCTACAAGACCTGCTATTATTATTATTTTTTTTTTGTCCTGCAACAAAGCTCTTTCCTGCATTATTCTTCCTTGGTATCACCCTGTATTTATTAATTGTTAACTTACACTATCCATGACAACAATTTTTAGTACAATCTGATCAGTAAAAACCCACTTAAACCTAGTGGCATGCCCCACACACCCTTTTATCAAGATTATTAGCATTTGTATTTTATCAAGCCCAGAGAGGCTCTAACAGGATCACAGTCCCAGTGGCAGCACAGCACATCAGGGATTTGAGATAGCCCAGCGCAGGGAGGTGAAGTGGCACTGATTCCTCTGCCACAGGCACAGAATTGTGACACTGCAATCAAGGGATCTGCCTGAGGAAACCAGGGATGCTGCTAAGAGAGATTAGATTGAAATCTAAAATCCTTGACACCTAGCTAAGTACACATGACAAGACTGTGGAGAATGCTGGGTCTTTGCACCGTTCTGTAATAAAACCTGAATGGAATCTAAATAGATTTATTCCATCTGTCTCTTGAAATGAAATGGATATGAATTTGTATTTTCTAGGCTAATTCTACTATTGACTACTTGCCCTTCTACTTTTAAAGCTGAACACAGAGCGAGGGTATTATAACCAATACAATCTTTATTTCTATCCTTTGAGACCGCCTACTAACATCCATCAACATCAAACCTTCACTCAATACCAACCATCACACAAAAATTGAAATTCCAGCACTCTCGATGCAAGTATTTATAGCAAACCCTGTGAGAGAGCTGCTAGCTGGACTAATCCTTACCCTGGCACTTTGGAATATGGGATTAGAAGTCTCTGCAGCTGCTTTCTTATGAGGCACAGCGTTGGTGAGGCGGCAGGAAAAAGGGAAGGGTGTGCATCCACTGAAATCAGAGGCAGCACTTCCAGGCTGATGTCACATTTCAAGAATATCCTGGCTACTTTCAGTGCAAAGTTCTGTCACTCCCTCAGTGCACGCATCCTCAGCACCCAGAAATCTTACAGGAGAAATCGTGACTGAAGGAGCACCCAGCAGAGCCTCAGGAACCTGCCCTGTACAGCAGAGCTGGAATGAACAGTCTCTGCTATTGGAGCCCAGAGCTGGGGCCATTTGCAAGGCACCAAAGCCAGATGGGGATGCTTAATTTACCTCCACTTAGCTTTGCTGTGCTCTGCATAATTCCTGCCCCAATCCCCTCAACACTCCCAGAATATTTTGCATAGGGAAGGACATGCTGGCATGCAGCACATTAATCTTCATATACCAATAGGCACAATGTGTGCCAACAGACACAACAACCCATCACGGTACAGCTTACAACGTCTCAGCTCCTCATTTATTTTCAGCAATGGAATTAGTCAGAAGCACTGCTGAAAAGAGTTTGTGTTATTCAAATTACACTGTAAGCATTTTCCTTCCTCCCAGTTTTAGTGTAAAGGCAAAAAGACGTGGAAAAGAAAATAATTTCTGCCATTCAAAGTGCCCAGAGCCTGGACAGAGGCATGAGGACTGGCAAATAAATCAGGAATTCACACACTTTTAAATACACCCACGATATTTTATTGTGAAAGTTTAGGTCTCAACTTTTCTATCAGCTTTCAGTGTGCTACTTGACTTCCTGACAGTGAGGGAGGTACTGCTGTGACTAAACTGCAGAAAAGCATTTTCTAAATGTCCATGGACATGTGCATGGGAACACATCTATTATATATATAAAAACCAGATCAATTCGCAAGTCTCAGCAACATTAAACAAGATGTTCCGCTGCAAATATCTAATGCTACTAGAAAGTTCACCCTGTTACATTTAAGAGCAGATGTTTTGAAAGTAAAGATTTTTACATAGCCTCATACTCTAAAGTAGAAAAAATCTGAGTTATAAATCAGCACTTACTTTAATATCCTCTAATAAAGTCAAAGTCATTTTTAAAACACAGTTTTAAGAAGTTGATTTCAATACTGAACATTTTTCCTTCTTTTCTAGATGCAGTTTCAGATGTTAGCATTTCTACACAGGCTGCAACAGGACACATTGACACATGACAGGGTTATAATTTATATATAAATTATAAAACACATAACAGTGTTATAATTACTCTTTGCTGATGCCAGACGAACACCACTCACATCTTCCTATGCAAGGCTGCTTTCCATTTAGAAAACCTTGATAGAAATCATATATTAATCATTTTCTTCTCTAAACTTTATCCCATATCACTGACTTAAAAGTAAATAGCCCCCTAAAACAGGATAACATGCACATTGTTCATACTTTTTGCTCAGATCAGCCACGTGTAAAATAGGTGCATGTTCATGTAATTGGCCACAGTATTTTGCTCCATGGTTAAATGCATGATTTCCTCTAAGAGAAAGCCAGTGTGCTCTGCATCACATTTTCTACTTCATAAAGATCCAATGAGCTGTGACCACAGGCTCCCCAACTTAATGGAAAGTTCACTTGGTGACTTCCCAGTTGAAATTGTCCCTTTCTACTGCAAATCAATAGATTTAAAACACATCAATGGATCTCTTCCCCAAAAGCTTTAATCCAAAGACACTGAGAAAGTAGATGTAACTCAGATTTATCACTCCTGAAGCACACCAAACCCAAGGTCCTGCCTCTTTATAATACAAAAAATAAATAAAATTAAATACTTATACATATTAATAATTATAAATACATAAATATTTCTAAATAAATCATTTCAATAAAGAAAGAAATTAAACAAAACTGAATTATGGAGACACCTCCTTGGTGCAAACCACACACCTGCCCAGGTATTCAGCTATCAGCAGCTTTCATTATTTCCTTTCTAAAATGTTGGAAGCTGTCTTTACAAAGCTATGACTTTTTCTAAACAGTCTTTGGCTGCTCAAAATTTATTTGTTCCCAGGAAGAACACAAATATCTGAACAATACAGTAAATTCAATTCCATGTACATAAAGAAAGATGCAAAACACCCACATGCATTTCTAGCTGAGGATTTCTACACCTTTGCAGCCAAAGAACTGTCCTTATATTAAACAAATTTTTTAAAAGGCCTAATTTTTATTTTTTATTTGATTTCTTTGTATTTTTAGGTGGCTACCTCAATCGAAAAGGAAATGAAACTAAATAAAATCAAGGCAGTGTATCCCTAGAGTCCCACTATGCTCACCAAGATTTGAACCATTCTATATGGACATCTAAGTCTTAAACAGCATTTTTAATAATTTCAGAAACCCTTAGAACCCTATCACAGTCTAGGAACATCAGAAAATAAATCTAGAGGCTGCGTCTGGGTCAGGAAAATGAGGGAAAAGGGTTTGTGGTGGGACTGCCATGAACAGTCCCAAGGCACCTGGAAAACACTGAAGCAGGAATTAATGAACACATTCAAATGAATTTTCAGTGGATAAATTAAGATGGGGAAGTTAAATAAAAGAACTGAGGAGAATCAAGATAAGGGTTCTACACACACAGTTTCCTTCAAGCAGAAGGTGCTTGGAAACTTCTGATGATCATCTCCACAGCTTTTTGTCACAATCATGGCACAAAGTGGAATCAAGAAAGAGGAGAATTAAAACAGTCAGAACCCAGAGTGAATGTCACCTGAGGTCAAGAGTGGAAGGTTTGTGTTCTGAGGGAGGGGAAGGACACTTAGTGCTCTTTTGGAGCAAGCTGAAACTTTTAAGACATTAACTGGCTCCAAAAGAGAGCCAAGCAATTCCTGAAAAGGAGTATGGTACCTAGGCCCTCTTATAAAAGAGAATAAATTTATGAGAAATCAGCTTTTTCAAAGCCCAGCACCTAAAATGGGAACTGAAAGCACCAGCCTAAGTGCAAAATGGGAACCACAGAAAAATCAATGGTTCCAATTTGTAAAGAAAGCACAAATCAAATACTGTTAATATGATATATAAGCACAATACAAACTATTTGTACTACACACATTAAGGGTAAATTGCTTGAATAAATTCTATTTTTATGAAAAAATACTGCAAACAACATGCTGACATGTCAGGAAAGTAAAAATAATAACACTGCCATTATTAGTACTATATGCTATTTCCTAGTGATTTCCCAGGATCATCTGTTCTCACTTCAAGCAGCTGTTTAAATCCCTTTCTGCCTCACCAAATCTAGTTTTGTTTTACATTCATTGTATAATTTGTGCAGTCTAACACTAATACTATTACTATAATCCTCACTTCATTACAAACATGAACAAGAGGCAATGCTTCTCCATTTGGAATTTCAGGAGGTGTTGATGGTTTCAGCAGGGGACTGTGAGTTTTGGGAATGAAAATAGTGTTGGTTGCTTATTTCTTTCTTTCCCTCTCCAAGCAAGTAAAAACAACATTTTGAGAGAAAAAGGAAAAAAGCAATCCCTGACACGGCCAAATAAAAGAAGAATATGTCAGCACACTAAAAAAGGTCAAATGCAGCCCCAAGGATGAGAGAACAGACCTTGGGAAGAGTCCCTCTACTGGTAGAAGAACCCAAATTTGCTCCTCAGCCTGGTCTTTCTCACACTCCACATCATCCTCCGTACTGATCAATTCCAGCTCCTCTGCCTCCTCTCAGCCTCTTTTTAAATTCAGGCTGCAGAAAAAATCCTAAGCATTATTTTGTAATAAAAGACTGGATTAATATAGAAAGAGGTTTAGGGGGTTTGCCTCTGTCCAACAGCTGAAAGACAATTTAATTTAATAGCTCTGGAGAGCACACAGAGGATGAACTGTAACTGAGGGCACAACCATCTCCATCATGGAAATTATCATTGCAAAAGTATCTTTCACAACCTCACAGCAGTAAAAAGATGGCCATGGGTTTGCCAAAAGATAGATTTTTCTTCTCCCAGTGATTGTTTCTCCCCAAAGGGTCTAAGAAGTAAGAACACCATGGCAAATGGAACGAAGAAGCTCAGCAGCTGCTGTCCACTGAAGTGTTTGAGGAGAAGATGAATAGAAATAAAAGGCTGTGATTAACCTTGGAAGGAACAATCACTGTGAAGGATAAATTTTTAATATGACCCTACTTAAAAGAACTTATTTCAGGTTATTAATTCTGCTTATCAAATATGCCTCATACTCAAATACTTCATTTTATTTCATCAAATCATTAAAATGCATCACAAATTGAAAAGTAAACAACCAGCTGCCACTGAAACACAGTCAGTTTAGAGCTTCACTCTGAATGGGATGGAAATAACCAGGGTAAATACTTGGATAATAAAAATTACTCACCCTACTTGCAACACCATCACTTTTAATGCTTTTTCTACAACTTTCAGGTAGCAAAATGGGCTCAGCAGCTCAGCCTCCCCACTAAAATAAACACACAGGTCCATGTGTGTATTTGCAAGCCCTTCCAGGACAAACAGAGCTGCAGAATAATTGGGGCCAGGAGGACAGGCCTCTGGAGGTCAGTGAGCTCCAGCTGCAGCTCTTGCTCAAACTGGACCTACTTTCAAAATAAGCTCAGCTTTCTCATGCCCTGTCTGGCCACACTTTCAGTGCCTCCAGGTATGGAAAGCCCCCAGTGTCTCTGGAATTACTGTGATGAGATTCCTCCTCCTGCTCTCTCCCTTTTCCAAGGGGAATTTCCCCAGTGCTGCCTGCAACCCGTGCTGTTTATTCCTTACCCTGTGCCCCTGCCTCCTCTCCAGCCTCTTTGGGAGAGTCTGACAGCAGCGCCCAACATCTCTGCTGGGACACGACCTGCTCCAGCCTCCACCCAAACCCCTCCTGGCTCTGGGGTTTGGAGTTTTTAATGCCCAGTGAGGCATCATGTTCCAGACACAGCTCCAAGAGGGCCCAAAAAGAGCAAGAGCAACAGTTTAACCTTCTTTAAGTCCTACAAAAGAATCCTGATTTAAGTGTTAATGCCAGGACGATGGGAGCACGAGGAGATGAGATTTTAATGGTGCCCAGCAACACGAGGATCTCCTCTAAGGGAGATCATGAGGAGTAATACTGCTACTCACAGGAACACCCATGTGCTCCTCACTCAAGAGCAAGGGTGAAAATTAAGGAAAACTGTCACTCTTAGTTGTTAAATATCTTCATTAGCCAAGAATGAGGATAATTACTGCTCACAGAATTCACAGTTGGAAAAATCCTCATTCATTTTCTCTCCTGTTGATGCAGCACACACCAAAGGGCTCACACTGGGGGCATTCCTGCACACAGCAGGGGAGGGAAGGGAAAGGATTAAAAAATGGAATTTTAGCAGAAGAAACATAGACTAATAAAGTATAGTCAATGCACATAAATTATATTTCAGTTATCATATCCTGCATGTTCCTTTTAGTGCTTCATTGCAAGTTACTAGTAAAATTAGAAATAAAGATGCCAGAACATTTTTTTCCCCTGCCCTCCCCCCTCAACTTTAATTGTCTTTCAGGGTAACTACAGACTCCAATCTTCTTCCTCACTTACTGATGCCAGATCCATCTGATTCCCCTTTCTTTGGCTGCAGAATCACTCATCTCCAGAGAGTTGTGCTCAGAGCCCAGCCCAGTCCCCTCCAGCCTGCCCACTCTGGTTTGTGCCAGGGAAGGAGAGAATCTGTAAAATCAATTCTCCCCATAGAAACAGAAGACAACTACAGACTCCCACAAATCCTCTGCAGCCCTTGGGATTTGCAAAGGGACCCTCCATGTCCCTTGGATGTTTGCTGCTCCTTCCCCACAGCCTATACAAACGCCTGTTCACTCTACTGTCCCATTCCAATCAATTAAATCTGAGATATAACGTAGTGACAAAGACAAAGAAAGGGAACTTTCCCAGTGTTCTTAGAAAATTCCAGCTGAAAATTGCAGCTGTAGCCACCAGCACGTAGCACACTCTGAGTGCCCAAGGTGGCACTGCCAAGGAGCGCTCTGCTGCTAGAAAACAAAATCAAAGGCTCTCCTGAAACAAATATTTTACATTCCCCTGGCAAAGCTAAAAGTCCAACTGGGACAAGAGAAGCGACAAAATGGAAATCCCCAGGTGGATGTGAGCAGGATTTACAGGCAACTCTTGGGAGAGAGGGAGGTTTCTGTAGGGACATTAACCGAGCTGAAAACGAGTCACATTCATGGTTTTCCATCAGCATTTCCTGTCTCCAGGTGTTGCTCTGCACTGCAGCAAGGCTGGGGTCAGCTCTCTGAACATGAATGTCTGGTCCCACTTCCAGCACTGGGACACCCAGCCTGGGCTCCATCTGCTCCTTCAGCAGCACAGCCTGGAAATCCAAGGTCAGCTCCACCAGATCCCATTAAAAGTTATGCAAGGTGGAAAATATTTCAAGCATAAAATAATTCTTTTCCAGCTATTATTATTTCTCTATTTCTATTTGCACTGATTGCACTTATTTCAGTTATTATCTCTGCTGATATTTTAGGTATTAAGCAGCAAGCAGTTATCAGCAGTTTGTTTGCCTCTTTTCTCTGTCAAGTCATTCTTTTGCACATCAATTTGAGCAATGTCCTACTGAAACAAAGAAAACCAAGACACTGCTAAGTTATTTATCAGCATTCTACCAGTGGCTTTTCCATACCATTTACAAAAATGCATTTTGCTTACAATGAAAGGTTGAAGACAGAGGCTTAGGAGATACATGACTTGCACCTTGGCACATAATGACTATTATGTTCCTTACACAAAGCTCATCATTGCCTTCTGCTTTTTCCATGATAGGACAACTCTGGCATCATAATTAGCTTTCTAATGAAGCACTTCCCTCCATCAAAAGTCCAAACTTCCATACATTTCTACCTGAGGACTCAATAAAAACCAAAAACAAATAATAAGAAAGTAGCATAATCTAAATATTTGACTATATTTACAACATGTAAATCTGTTATTAAAAAACCTGTGAAATTTAACCCCCTAGTCTAACTCCAGAACTTTGTTTCTAAAAATGTGAATTCACTTAAGAAGTGAAAAGTACTGTCTAAAATGTTCCATGCATTGGAACATTGGAATATGGAACAAATGTTCCATGTAATTTTCCATTTGCAATCTTGCAACTGCTTTATGCTTCAACTAAAGATTCAAATCGTATTTTTTACTGGTTTTATTCCGTGAATTGTAACAAAAACTGAAAAACCTAGCTGAATTTAGTGAGGAAACTATAAGCTCATTTTCCAAACTTCAGGTCAGAAGCAACTTCATTTACACTGGAAAGACATGCAGCACATCTCCCAAAACACAATTATGAAAAAGACAATTGAAATCCACTGTGGTTTGACTCCTGACCATAAAAATATTCATTTTTTAAGGGAAGGGGGGAAAAAAATAACAAAATTCCCAACACAATACAAAATTCAAGCAAAGTAAAGGAGATGTCAGATAAAAAATTGACCTTTGCAGGACATAATCATTTGGTTTTATTTTGAAGATATTTAATAAGAAAACTCAGAATGAGGCTGTTGACCTTGATGCAAATAAAATCAATGCATCTGATTTTATGTCATGGACTGTTTGTGAAATGTTAAGTGGCCAAATCCAAAGAAAGAACAATAAACCACACCAAATCCAAACCCCACCCTGTCACAGAAATCAAACTGTTACAGAACAGCCTAAATTCTGCTGGAAAGTGATGCTGCAGTTGTCCAGTACACCTGGAATTATGATCCATTTGAATCTCTATGCATTCTGGGCCATTATCAATTTTAGTACTTAGTACAGAATGCTCTGTCACTGTCTAATACTGGGACTAGAACTAAATGATAATTTCCCCTTGTTACAAACAAGCTTTCTTTCCCAAACAGTATTTTATATTTCACATCCACAAAAATACAGATTTTTTTTCTTTTCTGCTCATAGATTAAGTAGCAAAATTAACTACATTTAAACAATGTTCAGTAAATCTAAGTTACCAAACTTTCATTGAGTGGCTGTAAAAATAAATATCAAAGAGATGCTTTTGACAATGAGTAGATGAAGGAAATTTTCCAGGTCATTGTGATATAAATGATGAAGCAGGCTGCCAAGAAACCCCTCAGCACAAACCCTCTGGATCTGGGAACTATTTTTTACTTCTCTGCATAACTCAGGCACTGCTGAACTCACTGAACACACCACAATAGAGATTTCCCAGAGCATGCCAGCAAATCCACAAGGGTAATTTAAGCAGCACTGGAAGAACATGTCTTTTAAACTTCTAAATAAAGATATTCAGGAGCTCATGTAATTGCCTGGAATCTCTGGAGTCAGTTCAGACAACAAATTCTGTCAAAGGATTTCCTCCCAGGGAAGGGTCACCTTAAAGACTAACAGGGGAAGACAGCAAGTCCATTAGATCAAAGGACCAAATCCAGCACCAGCTTGACATGTAGATACAGGGCAGGAAAGGTGTCAGAAAATTAATGAGCCATTAACTGGGCTGAGACTAACACGCAAAAGGAGTAAAGAAGTGCAGGGAATTGGATATCAATCTGTTGGTGGCAGCCCTGCAATGGCTTGTAGCACCAAGTTAAGGAGGATAGATGGAGCAAGGAGAATTCAAGCTCCAGTCACCTGTCCAGAAAAAAGCAAGCCCTGAAATGCCTGCAAGCCTCAGGAGATGAGCTCATTAGGATTCCAACCCACACAACAAGAGGCTGGACACTGCAATGCTTGTTTCTTGCTGAAACATTCAATTTCTGCAACAGTAAGTACACATATAAGGGATAAAGTCACACACGCTGCAGTGGCAATGTACTTATCCCAAGATTATTGTGCATGACACCTCTCCTCCCAGCCCCATGAAATACCAAATCCTCTCTGTTCCTTCCTAATGACAGCAAGGAGTGCAGTGCAGGCAGCACTTGGGAGAGCAAGGAAGGAAAAGTTCTGGCCCACATGACAGGGCATCTCTTTAAAGAGCCACAATAAGGCCATAAAGGGACATTAGAGACAGGCATTTAACTGAAACTCAGGGTAATATCCTCCACTGGGAGTATTAGCACTTAATTGGGAACAAACTAAGTGACTGACTTAATTCTGATATATTGCACCATCTGTAGAGTCCAGGTTATAATTGATAGGCCAGCTGGATGTGGAGCAAGGTACAGCATGTGAAATACTGTACTTTGTTTCTCACTCATTATTACTTTGCTAAACTGTTAAAGTTTAAATTGTCCTTTCCATTAAATGGGCATTGTTTCATACTTATTCCTTGTTAATTAACACGGTATGAAACAGGTCATGGCTTTCAGTACATGACAAGACTGTTACTCTGAAAATCTCCTTGTTTTCTCTTTCCTCCATAAAATCACCTTAACAATACACATGAAAGAGGTCATGGAGTTGCTCATGACCATGAACCTGTGCAAAGAGATGAGTAAGTTAAAGGAATTGCTCAATTCTTATATCAATTCTTATTCTCATATATTCTTATAGCTCTGTATATATACCAATATATAAAACAATATATAAAACAATATATATTGGTTTATAGTTTCTACTGTAAAACAAATTCTGATTCACTTTTCAGCCAAGGCTACCCTTAGTACAGAAGCAGTAGGGTGAAAATCAGTGGGTTTGGACTAGTGAAGTCTATGGCACTTTACTGCCCAGGTAATTTCATCTGAGAACCATAAAGTTGGCTTACTCTAAAATATGGGCGACTTTGCAAACCTCCTAAATGTATTTTATAACACATTTCAATAGCTGGTCAAGAGTGCCTGGACTTTGGAACAGGCTTCCTCCTATTTCATATAACAAATCCAAAGGGATGAACCTGAAAGTCCCAGTGGCAGCAGCAGATGTGAAATAAGAGACATTTTGAGCATCTTGCTTTCAGCAGTATGAAACTATCCTCACCAAGGACTTCATCTATTTTACCTAACTGTAAGGCAAAGGAAAATAATTTTAACATGACCTTATAAAAATCCCTACTGCCTCAGTACAAAATGGAATTTATTGTAATAAATGGGCTATTGATGGACTCCATTAATTATATCCATTTGCATGAATGGAATAGGGGTGCAGTTAAATAGAGGAACTCTGGAATTCTGACTCACTGACTGTGAGTAGAAAAATCACCAATGGTTAATTGCAAGGAGATGTCTCCTCTGATGGTAAGGTAGGGTCTAATGGGTTAATTCCCACTTTTATGTTGATTTGAGAACTCTCAGAACTGACAGTGTGTGCCCCAAGCCGTGGCAACCCCAAATTCAGCAATTTCCACCATTTCCTCATATTCCCCTTCAGACACACAATGTCAGGAGCTGCTCTCATCCCTTGAGCTGATACTGCCAAACCAAGCAACATGGCAGATGTTAATTAAAGGAAATAAATACAGCACAAATGTTGAAACAACACAATTCATGATCTGCCATGCAACAAAAAAAGCCAACAGCTCACTTTATGTGTTGATTTGTGCTCTTCCCTGAGACATAAGGAACCCATCTGCATTCTAAAATGCTTTTGAATACATTTCATGATGCTGTTCCTGTCCTGTAACCAAACACATGTGGAAGGTTTTTGGGCTCTAAAAGAGTAGAGTTACATTTAAATTTTTTGTTTTGTTTTTGCAGAAAAACATAAACACATTCAGAGGACGGTGGTTTTGAGAACAAACTCAGGAGCAAGTTTATCACGTAAATGCTTCTCTCAAACATTTTCTAGGGGAAACAAAAATAACTTGAAGCTTCTTATCTCCTGAACCATACTGCAAAAGGTCACTGCAGGCAGATCAGTGTCAGAGCAGCAGCCATTACTGAGCTCCAAGTGGCCTGGATTCTTCCATTTTTCAATGGTGAAATTTCATCCAACATGGATTAAATCTGTTACACAAGTCAGTGTCGCAGACATCTTTTCATGAAAATCCTTTCCTTAGGATTTTTCCTCCTGAGAGGCTGAGAGGCCTCAGGAACAAAATGTAAACAATGGTTATCTGCTGCTGTGGGATGCAACAGGTGCGTCTGGGATTGGTCTCATGTGGTTGTTTCTAATTAATGGCCAATCTCAGTCAGCTGGCTCAGACTCTGTCTGAGCCACAAACCTTTGTTATTCATTCCTTTCTATTCTTATCTTAGCTAGCCTTCTGATGAAACCTTTTCTTCTATTCTTTTAGTATAGTTTTAACGTAATATATATCATAAAATAATAAATCAGCCTTCTGAAACATGGAGTCAGATCCTCGTCTCTTCCCTCATCCTCGGACCCCTGTGAGCACGGTCACAAGTCAGTGCTTCACAGCCTGCACACACCAGCACAAGCACAGAAATCCAGGTCAGTGGGATCTACACTTAAACTTGAAACATACACTCTGATTTAACAACTGTTTTCTCAGGTACCAAGAGAGCCCCAGAAAACCACCAGAACCAGTTAAAAATCCTTTTTCTTTCACTGCTACGCACTCCTGCAGCTCCTGGCCTCTGGCTTGCACAGGAGCACAAATGCAGCCCTGTCAAAAACTTCAGCACAGCTCAGAAAAATCACATTAAAAACCACAGGCTGCAAACCCCAGCCTGTGCCCAGGAGCCCCAGAGCTCTGCAATCAGCCCATCCTTGCTGCACAGCCCCTGATTCACAGCCCAAGGCAAGGCAGCGGCCTCAGCTTCCCCACCTGCTTTTATTAAAGACCTTCTTAAAAACACCAAACAGATCAACATCAAGACAGCAAGATATGGAAGGTTCGTTTTTCAAGTCTGATCAAACTGGGGAACTACTTTTGGTGTCTGTTCTGGACTAAGAGAGGGACAAAGAGGGAATCAAAGAGAAAAGTGACAGAACAGCAGAGGGGAAAAGAAAATGAAAGACAGTTTGGGGGGGAAGGTGAAGATTAGGACAAAACAGTACAGAACAGGCCCATTTGAGTAACATTTTTTATTTTAAGAGCCCCTTGGCTATGCCTTGGCTCAGCTTTATCTGCAGGATATATCATTTCTCACAAATTTTCCTGCAGTAGCCTTTTGATGAGGTGGCACAGTAATAAATGGGGAGATAATTTGATGTGTTGAACTTTTATTGCTGGTGAGGAATAAAAGGATTTTCAGCTCCCTGGCTGAGTCTGCAGTACTGACAGCTGGAGCAGGGAGGGAGAGCTCCCCCAGACTAAACCACAAAAGGAGAATAGGTATGGATTTCTCATAAAAATAACTTCAGTGATAAAACACAGCAGCACTGAGTACCTGTAAGAATTAAACTGTGATTACCAGCTGAGTTTATGAAGTTGGCCTGCCATTCTCAAACAAATGGAAGAGTGGGGACACGCACACACTCACTGCACTGGGCATGCACTGGAGATGGGAGTGCCCTGGGGGTGCAGCCCACAGTGAGAGCCTGCAGGGCTGTCCCAAAGCTCAGTGAGAGCCCCAAAGCACAGTGACACCCAGCAGGGCTCTCCAAAGCTCAGTGAGATCCCAAGGGATGCCCAAAGCTCAGTGAGAGCCCCAAAGCACAGTGAGAGACTGCAGGGCTCCCTTAAAGCACAGTGACACCCAGCAGGGCTCCCCAAAGCTCAGTGAGAGCCAGCAGGGCTGTCCCAAAGCACAGTGAGAGCCCCAAAGCTCAGTGAGAGCCAACAGGGCTCCCCCAAAGCACAGTGACACCCAGCAGGGCTCCCCAAAGCACAGTGAGAGCCCCAAAGCACAGTGAGAGCCAGCAGGGCTGTCCCAAAGCACAGTGGGAGCCCCAAAGCTCAGTGACACCCAGCAGTGCTCCCCCAAAGCTCAGTGAGATCCCAAGGGATGCCCAAAGCACTGTGAGAGCCCCAAAGCATTGGGAGAGGCAGCAGGGCTCCCCAAAATACCTTAAGATCCAGCAGGGCTGTCCCAAAGCACAGTGAGAGTCCCAAAGTTCAGTGAGGGCCCCAAAGCACAGTGAGAGCCAGCAGGGCTCTGGAAAGTTCATTGAGAGCCCCAAAGCATTGGGAGAGCCAGCAGGACTCCCCAAAACACCTTAAGATCCAGCAGGGCTGTCCCAAAGCACTGCGAGAGCCCCAAAGCACAGTGAGAGCCAGCAGGGCTCCCCAAAGCTCAGTGACACCCAGCAGGGCTGTCCCAAAGCTCAGTGAGAGCCCCAAAGCTCAGTGAGAGCCAGCAGAGCCCCCCAAAGCTCAATGAGGGCCAGCAGGGCTGTCCCAAAGCTCAATGAGGGCCCCAAAGCTCAGTGAGGGCCAGCAGGGCTCCCCAAAGCATTGGGAGAGGCAGCAGGGCTCCCCAAAACACTTTAAGATCCAGCAGGCCTGTCCCAAAGCACTGTGAGAGCCCCAAAGCACAGTGAGAGCCATCAGGGCTCCCCAAAGCACAATGAGAGCCCCAAAGCACTGTGACACCCAGCAGGGCTGTCCCAAATCCCTGCTCACTGCAGGCACCATTCCCAGCCCACAGCCCCTCACGCTGCTTGTCGGCACCTGCTTGTGAAAATAACCAAAGAGAACCCAAAGAGTGATGGATTTGAGAGGGTCTAGAGGAGACAGAATTGAAAAAAGCCCCAAACTAGTGTCTGGTTTTAGTGGTCATGGTTGCCAAGTGTCTGTGCCCCGATGCAGCACTGGGGGCTCTGGGCGAGCAGGGGATGCTCCAGGCTGGGCACAGCCTGTCCTGGACACCCAAACTGGGCACCCTGAGCCTCAGCCAGGCTGGCAGGGCCTGGGGAACGCCTGGCACAGAGGGAAAAGCCCAGCAGGGAGAGAGGGGGGACCTGCAGAGGAGCCCCACAGCAGGGAACAGCTCCTCAGGGAGTGCCAAATCTCCTTTAACAGCAGCTCACTTCAGAAGCACAGTACAGATCATTTAGTACACTCTCATTTTATTTAGCATTTTGTACTTCATCATTTTATATATCATTTAGTACACTATAATTTTATCATTTAGTACACTATAATTTTATTTATAATTTAGTACACTATCATTTTATATATCATTTAGTACTGTATCATTTTATTTGTCATTTAGTACACTCTCATTTTATATATCATTTTGTACTTTATCATTTTATATATCATTTAGTACACTATAATTTTATTTATCATTTAGTATGGTATCATTTTATTTATCATTTAGTGCACTATCATTTTATATATCATTTAGTACTGTATCATTCTATTTGTCATTTAGTACACTATCATTTTATATATCATTTAGTACACTATCATTTTATTTATCATTTAGTACACTACCATTTTATTTATCATTTAGTACACTACCATTTTATTTATCATTTAGTACACTACCATTTTATTTATCATTTAGTACACTACCATTTTATTTATCATTCAGTACTATATCATTTTACATATCATTTAGTACTTTATAATTTTATTTCTCATTTAGTACACTCTTATTTTAGATATCATTTAGTACACTATCATTTTATTTATCATTTAGTAGTATATAATTTCAATTATCATTTAGTCCTATATCATTTTGAGCTCTACCTGGGCTTCCAGCCTGCTTTACAGCCCACCACTCCAAGCACAAGTCCTAATTAATAATGATAAATGATATGTGATGTATATAAGACATCTAAGGATGGCTTATGATTTGCATAACATTCAAATTCACAAAGCTGATTCTGAGTTCAATTCTGTCTTAATGTATCTGCCTGTGTGGTTACAACATCCACAATCAATTCTGAATGTTGATTTGAATTACTGAAATGTAATTGAAGAGTAGCTCATTGACACTGAGAAGGCAAACAAACTGTTAATGCTAATTCCTCTGAGTACATCTCACCAAGGATACTGGCAGGAGGGAATTAAAAAATACATCTTCCCAAATAATAGAAAATCTGTGAACACAGACACAGTTTAAAACAGTAATAAAGGCAGTTCTTTTATACAGAAAAGAAATATTTTATATGTATAAATAACAATGATTTTATACACATTAAGGAAAATTTGTTAAGTCTTAGGAGCCTCATATTTGCCCCTTTCATAAGAAAAAAGTAAATAGGCTGTAATTCACCCTTCACATGTGGTTTAGAAAACATATTTAATAACCTTCTCCCTTCCCTGCAACATTTAAATTTCCAGTTAAAGGCACAAGAAAAAACAACTATTTTGAAATATTTTGAAGAGCCCTTCAGTATATTTTGAGATATATTAATACTATAAATTACTATATCATTATTTTTTAATTTTAAAATGTACTAGGTTTAATTACTCAATCTCTCGTGCTATGTCCCGAAATTCCAATGCCTCCTCTTTGAGCAGATTTCTCCTCAAAACCGGCCCCGGAGGACAGGCAGGTACAGCCCAGCCCCAGCAGAGAGCGCAATTGCTGTTCCGATGAGCGGGGGCTGCACACACCGAGCCCAGCACAGGGGCTTCAGGCAGGAAAAAAAATCAAAAACAACAACAAAAACCCCACACAAAGCAACAGCAACCACTAAAAACACAAAACCAAAACCTGCACTATTTTTCCTACTTTTTCTTACTATTTTTAATCGACCAAATAACTTGATAAACTCAACTTCATTGCTGTGCTTGAAGTCCAAGAGCTGACAGAAAATTCACCTGGCTGTGTGCTCACTGGCCCAGGATGGGCAGGGTGGATTTCTGCCCAGATTCCCCGGAGCAGGGGGGCTGTGCAAGCCCAGAGCTGCAGCTCAGGGTGGGCAGGGTTTGAGCAGCGCCCCAGCAGAGCAAACATCACTGCTGCTGTCCCCATGGCACAGCATGAGCAGAGCATGGGCACTGGGAGCACCGGGAGCACTGCTGGTGCCTGAAATCCACAGCCCAGCACCTTCCCAAAGGGTGCTGTGACCTTCATCCGCAAGAAATGAACCCTGAAATCCACAGCCCAGCACCTTCCCAAAGGGTGCTGTGACCTTCATCCACAAGAAATGAACCCTGAAATCTGGGCCCCAGCACCTTCCCAAAGGGTGCTGCATCCACAACAATTGAATCCTGGAATACAAACCCCAGCATCTTCCCAAAGTATCCTTCATCCACAAGAACTGAGCCCTGAAATCCACAGCCCAGCACCTTCCCAAAGGGTGCTCCATCCACAACAATTGAATCCTGAAATACAAACCTCAGCATCTTCCCAAAGTATCCTTCATCCACAAGAACTGAGCCCTGACCCTTCCCATCCACAAGAACAACAATTGAGCCCAGCAATTCCCAAAGGGCCCCATCCACCTTGAACCCAAAGGGTGCTCCATCCACAACAATTGAATCCTGGAATACAAACCCCAGCATCTTCCCAAAGTATCCTTCATCCAGAAGAACTGAGCCCTGAAATCCAGGCCCCAGCATGCTCCCAAAGCATCCTGTGACCTTCAGCATCCACAAGAACTGAGCCCTGAAATCCACACCCCAGCACCTTCCCAAAGTATCCTTCATCCACCAGAACTGAAATTCAGATGCCAGCATCTTCCCAAAGTGTGCTCCATCCACAACAATTGAATCCTGAAATACAAACCCCAGCGCCTTCCCAAACTGTGCTGTGACCTTCATCCACAAGAAATGAACCCTGAAATCTGGGCCCCAGCACCTTCCCAAAGTGTGCTTCATCCACAAGAACTGAAATCCACATGCCAGCATCTTACCCAAGTGTGCTCCATCCACAACTGAACCCTGAAATCCACACCCCAGCATCTTCCCAAAAACCTTCCAGGCCCCAGCAGGCTCCCAAAGCATCCTGTGACCTTCAGCATCCACAAGAATGCAACCCTGAAATCCAGAGCCAAGCACCTTCCCAAAGTGTGCTGTGGCGGTTCTTCATCCAAAAGAACTGAACCCTGAAATCCACCAGCATCCTCCCAAAGCATCCTGTGACCTTCAGCATCCACAGGAACTGAACCCTGAAATCCACCAGCATCTTCCCGAAGATATCAGAGGGCAGCATTAAAACCTCAAGAGTCAGCAGAGGTCTGAACAAGATGCTAAGATAAAAGAATGAACGCATTATGAGAAATAATCATATACTTCTCAACTTCTTAAAACCAGCATTCCTCCTCTAAGTTTCTAAGAAAGGCTCTGTTTTCTTTAAATTGCAGGTTCCAACCTACCTGAGTGGAAAACTTTCTAGAGAATCTCTGCACTGGACCTGTCTGCAGTAGATACTCTGAAGATGTTCCCTGAGACATATTTTCTCTAGTAAAAATATGTTCTGGCTAATTATGGATGTTTAAGAGTACATGGAATAAACACTTCTCTGGAAATTTCAGTGCCCACTTCATATTTCTCTAGGAACATTCTAATGAAGACAATTACACAGAGCCACTAAAAAAAATTAAAATAAAAATCAGCTTTCAGATTATTATTATTACTACAAATCAATTATCAAAACTCTATTAATTTATTCCATTAGCTTAGACACTATTATACTACATCATAATTTTCCCTTTTAGGATGGCACATGATTTTATTAGTGTGTTCTATCAGTTTTGGAGGTTGAAGGCTTCCGGGTGGAATTTTTTCTCCTCCATTCTAATAAAGGTTATTAAGAATTTAAATAAGGTTTGAAAGTGAGAATAATTTGGACACCAAAGTAATGGCTATACATCTCTCACAACAGTAGTTCATTAGTGGGCTGATATTCAGGCAACCAAATTAAAGCTTCTCACTCGTTTTGCTCAATAGATTTCCACCCAGCTCCTGAAATCCCAAACCAAAAATCTCAGCCCTGTTGAACTGCAGGATTCACAGGAAGGGTGAGGTACAAAACTCTGCATTTTGCCCAGTCCTTTGGTGGTTCTGTAGCCAGAAATAAAAGGGAAGAGCAGAAAACCTGCAAACGTACCCTACGGTTCTTTAAAAATCCTTAAAAAAAAAAAAATCTTTAAAATCCTAATTAATTACACCAAATATGCCTATTGCCTTCAGCAGCTGCGCTGGCAGTGCCAGGGCCCTGCAGCACATTGCACAGCAGCAATCACACAGAAGCTGGACCAGCCTCCCTCCCTCTCTGACCAGGGCTTGTGCACACCCTGAGGACTGTGTTGTGCCAGCCCCACGCTACCAGAGGCAGTGAGCATGCCAAATGGAATGCATGCATGCCACAGAAACCTCAAAAGCTTACTTTCTGCAAGCACGCTCCCCCAGATCCATGACACTGATAAGACATGAACCTAGAGCAACATCATCTTGAAGAATTGCTCCTGCCTCAACTAAATATTTGTTCCTGTTTTATTAACTTTCTAAACTCATATGCAATCAAAATATCCAGAGGCCCATTTAACCAATTTTCATACTACAGTCATGGCCAGCAGCCAATCTAAGTGAGCTGATTCTGCTGAAGAGGTATCTGGGGTCCTTTAGAAATTCTACCTGGTGACCCTTGCATTGGTCTAACAAAATAATTTCATGGCATGTGCATCACTGAGCAAGGAAAAAAAAATCACTAAAAACTGATTACATTATCAAACTCTATGAAACTGCATCAATTTACTTTTTTTAAAAAGCAGCATTTCAACTCTACCATATCATGTGGAGTTACAGCACTGGCACTTTCCTTTTTCAGCCCCTGAAAGGAGGAGTCCCAAGGAACGTGTACTGGCACTGTAAGCTATGTACAACACGAATGGGGCAGGACACGCAGAATCAGCGTCTGGAGCTTTATTTTTCCAGCATCAGTCTCAATACATTGTTTACAATGGAGACAGGAGAGATGCTAACAGCTCACTGTTCCCAGAGCATGCCAAAGAATTCCAGTGTGACAGCATAACATAAGACAGGTTCAACCTAAGATTCATCCAATCACACAGAGCAAAAGCATATTGACAGTGGTTCTGTCCAACCACCTAAAGAACACGTAGCTAGGGTTAAAACAATAGCGTTCTATTCCTTAAGACAATGGTTCGTTCAGAAGAGACACAGCACAGAGCTCTATTCATGATCGGCCTTCTAATATATACTTAATATATACTTTTTTCAACTCAGAAAGCTGAGCTACAGAGGCTTATTGTTATAGATTTCATAATTTTGCCACGGCCTAGAAAACATGTTCTGCTGTTTTAGCACTATTTCCAAACCTGCTGTCTGAGGCCTGTCTTTTCCACCCTATCCTAAAATCCTCTGGCTTTAAGGATTCCTACATGTACATGAGCTAACCCTCCGGAAGCAGGAAAAAGCCATTTCGTGTCTGGCTGGGATGCTTGCGTTAAGGTCACCTCAGGCACGGTTCAGTGCTGGTGAACAAAGTGCCAGGCAAAGGCTGGAGCCGGCTTTGAGGAGCAGAGCAGCCCTGACCTGAGCCAAGGAGGCACTTTGTCATCCCCAGCAGGGCTGCTCCGTGCCAGCTCCCGTGCTGGGTGGGACCATCCATCACCAGGCTGCCCTTTGGCACCCCCGTGCCCTGCTCCTCGCCCTGGCACTGCTCACACACAGCCCAGCCCTGCCGCTGGGTCCAGAGCAGCAGGAAATGCAAAATCACCCCTGGGCCAGCACAGCCAGCACGTGGAACGGAAAGGAAATATTAAATGCGGACTGAATAAAGGAGGAGAGAGTCACTCTTGTATTAAATGAAGTGAAAAATTCCTAGGTGCTCAGAAGGCAAATGCAGGTTTATCAGACACCACCCATTCTTTTAGAGACAATGATGATACAGCTGGACCTGGCTGGTCCTTAATCAACCCCCTTCACACCATTGGCTAATTAGGAACAGCACCCTTCTTGTAAACATCTTACAAGAAAACAACATGCTCAAAACACAGCTGCAAAGTTTAAGGACTGTTTTAATTCCTTCTCTGAACTGTCCAAAATTTCCTAGAGCAAGGCCTTGGAAAGTTCATCTGAATTCTCTGACCAGACTTTCAGCATCCACAGGTCTGATTTTTAAATATGCTGTGAAAGGGAGCAACAACCTGTTTGTACAGCCCCAGGCACTGGTGGCCACAGCACAGCATGGTTCTGAGAGCCACCCTCCATGCAGTGACTCCTGAACCTGCAGCTGATCTTCTGGAGCACTGCCTTACCCCATCATTACATTTATTCCTTTAATTACACCTCCACACTGAGTGTGCTTCACATGAAGAACCAGTAATTCTCTGGCATTTTAATTTTCAATTTAAAATCTACTCATTGCAAATGTCACTCAAGACACACACATGCCCTGCTGACATCAAACCTGATTGAGATGAGCATTGTTTTACCAAGAATCACCTGAAGAAGATAATAATTTTGCTAGCTAATGAGATCTGTATATGATGGCATTATAAAAGGCTTTGTTCCAATTTCTGTTTTCCTTTCTGCAACTTGATGACAGCTTCATTTTTTTTATATTACTAGAAAATTAAAAATCCCTAGGATTATTTTTAGATATAGTAACTACCTTAGCACACACCTTCTGCTTTGTCCTTGTACTGAAAAATAGGCCCAATTCTGCAGGCCCCTGACTGATGAAGATCTCTCCCAATGTGCTTCAGAGGTTAAAAGAGAACAACTGCAGTTAAAATGAACATTTCTCAGCTCACCCCATGCCTCAGCATGCCTTGCAATAAATGGGATTTTTAAACTTGCTCCACGCTCCTTCCTTCACCATGCTTTTCACTCTAAAAACAGTAATATGTTATGCCTGAGTTCCTATTTGCATGATGCAACATATTGCCAATTTTTAAAATATTTGAAGTAGTTTTAAAGAGAATTATAATTTGAAATGCAATTAGTTGCCACCTGTCTAGTTCAGAAGATAATTTCATTCTCTTGTACAGAAAAATGAGACCATTGTTAGAGAAGCATTTTGCTCATGAGATAAATAATCCAAAATAGAGTTTTGCTGGAAGAAAGGCATAAGAAAAAAAATCCTTCACGTCCTTCTCATAAAACAAAGCAACCAAACCACCAAAACCTCAACACCTCACAACTGTAAATTTGTAGATAAATGGCACAATTGTACAGCAAGCTGAAAATGAAACCCTTTCCTCATTAACTTTCAAATTAGCGCTCTGTAATTGTATGAATAAGTCTAACAGAACCCAGACATTCCAACCCTCCATACTATGTAATTTCTCACCTGTAGAGCTCAGAAATAAACTCTGACCAGAACTGCAATGCACTTACACTTTGAATAAATAGTTTGAAGAAGGATCACTAACAAGTAAAGGATTTCCTTGAGCAGAAAGATGCTAGAGCCAGATGTGACACATTTCTAAATGTCACCAAAAACTCCATTTTTTATTTTCTTCAGAGATTTTTTTTTCACAATGATGAATAATACCTAATTTATTTTAAGTACAAAACCAGCATTTTCTTTAATTTTTACTAGTCAGTCTTTAACTGAGAAAATTCCAATACCTCTTGCTTTTCTATTAAACAGGTGAAATTAGTCTGTCAGAGTTAATAAATCACATATAAACTATGTACACACAGCAACCAACTGTGCTACACATCATACACAAATTCTGTCACACACAGGCAACTCATCTGTCTATCAAAATCAAAACTAATCTATTAAAGTTATTAATTACAAATTGAAGCCTACTCATCCTTAGGTAGTTCTTATGGGAGAGGAATAAAAAATTGGGAGACAACATGAGTAGAAAAAGTGAAATTCATAAGGATCATTCCAGTAACTCCTGCAGTGGCACATTAGAAATGGTGCAAAAAATGGAGTTATTCAGGATGAAACTGGCCCAGTGGAGAACAAACCACAACAAGGGGAGGACAAGTTCAGGGTCCCTCAGGATCTCTGAATATTGTTGCTACTTTGACACATCTGAAAAAAAAAACCTTCTGAAAGATTTACTTGTCATTCAGAACAAGTGTTAGCTAACAAAATCAGATGGAATGTGCTAAACATTGCTTTAATTAAGACTTCTCTCTTTGACCAATCTTTAAGCACATCACTGAAGTTATTACGGGCTTACACAACAGAGTGGAAATTATTTTTTCCTTTTTCTTTTCCAGCTACTAAAATCAATATAGTTGCTTCCATCCAAGTAACACAACTGCAAGAACAGAGAAAAATCAGCTTCGAGCAATTATCCACGTTCATAAATCTTCGTTCACAGCCACATTAACATTCTCAGCTTCATGCAAGAGGCACGGTGTGCTGCAGGGGAGTAACAGAGATCAACAGCCAGAGCAGTTTTTATTTACTCCAGATAAACTGCACTGTGTGTAATCACTTTTTTGAGCATTCAATGAACCATATTTGGGTTGTGTTTTCACTGAATCACTCATTTGCATTTATCTCAAATGCAGACCAGCATTTGATACCACAGTACTGGGAGGTTTTATTGCAGTTCATCAAAATAATTCAAGGCAAGCAGAAGAGTCCACATGGGTTTGCTTTGACTCATCAGCACCAACTCCCTGTGGGTTTTTGTGGGAAACACCTAATGGAGAGCCAGGGTTCATGTGCTGATGTCAAACTAAATGCTTAACAGCCCTCCCAGGCTTCCTTTTTATTGGTGGAATTTCTACAAAATAAAAAAAATAAATCTGAAAGCAATAAAAACTATCTGGAAAGCAATTATTCTGTGCACTCCTCCCCCAGCTGCAGCCCAGGATTGTGTCTGTGGCCCAGCTGGGGATGGGAAGCATGCAGCAGTCCCAGGAGCTTTTCCCAAGCCAGCAGCTGACATTCCACCTCCCAGCCCGGCGCTGATGTGCAGAAAACTCACACAATGAGCCTTGACATTTGTCATTGTACTTAGCTACAAATGCATTACAAGAAATTACAAGGGATGCTATCAGAAAATTGCAAACCCAGCGAGTGTTTCGCCTAGTTACTGTAATTCCTCAATGCTGTTCCAATCTTGTGCAAATTAGAGCCACTTACAGCTCTGAAAACTGACAGGAAACCGAATGAGGTTTTCATTATGCTTTTAATAGTCTTCCTGGGTTCCTTGCTGCTAAAGGATTCTTGGGGAAGAGCTCCACAGCCTGTCTACCTCCACCCTCATGGCAGGTGCAGGCACTAACCCAGGACAGTCCATTGCACTTCTGCAGCAAAAAGCCAAACCAAATTCCCTTCCACAAAAGGGAAGCAGCAGCAGTAAGGAAAAAAAAATCTGTGAGAAGCTAAGAAAGAGATTTGATTTACATCGCCTCGGTATTGTGAATGCTTCCTTTGCGGTTAAAGAAATGAGAAGGTTTTAATCAAATTCTGCATTTATAAATCACATCTTATAACAGATTTATGAATAGTAAAGAAACTTCCTAGTGGCTCCTGTAACATACACTTCATTAGTATTGACTCCAAAGCTCCTGTGCTCACTGCCTCCAGTTCAGTGCAGAGAACACTCCTACCCCTAAACCCACCTAAGGTTTATGAAGTGTGAGCTTTAAGGACCTGGGAGTTTTTGCAGAAGGAAGGCTGGGCCAGTTCCTACAATTATCCCATAAAAGTGGCCTGAGGTGTCACTGCAGACATGCCCATAACAACAAATCCCCGTGGGTGGCTGGGAGAACACGCCTGCGTTTCCTCTGTGGATTTCGGGGACATCAGCCTCCCACCTGAACTCCTGCTGTGCTGGTAAAGCCACTGAGCTAACAGTGACAGACACAGCAGGGAGAGCAGGGAACAGCCCGGAGCTGCTGTGAGCACTGGGGAGAGGGGTTTGTGCTGGTTTCTCTCTGCCCAGAGCATCTCAGTTCTCCTCACCCTGTGCCCAGCTCTGGTACAGATCCCCACTGGGGCTGCTGGCTCATCCTTTCTTTTCTCCTGTCACCCCCAATGTTAGAAATAGGTTAGAAACTGTTGTAAAATGGTTGATAGATGGTTAAGCATGTACTGCTAGTTTGGTTGTTATATTTAAAAGGGGTTAAAAGGGTAGTTATAAGAAATACAGCAGTCAAGGTACCATAACAGACCTCAAGTAAAGCGCACCACGAGCCAGCCTGGACAGAACTGTAATGGCCAATCAACCACCTTCAACCTTCATGCAAATGAAGGATCCAAACAGAACCCAATCCAAAGGGACAAAAAACAGAATAAAAAGGGGCTTCTGACCCACTGAACCTGTGCTGCTCCATCGGGGCCATCCCTGCTGAGCAGCCCCAGCGCTGGCGCTGCTCCATCCTCGACGGGAACGCTCCTGCTCAGCCTGAGCCCCTTTGCTTTGGGCCTTTCTTTTTTATAATAAAAAATGCTGAAATCACTCTAGTATCAGGAGCCTGTTCCCGTATTTTAACACGTACTGTTTGGTTATGGTAAAAGGGGTTAAAATGGTAGTTATAAGAAATTACACCCAAGTCATGTGCAGCACACCCCAAGCGAAACGAGCCAGCCTGGACAGAACTGTAATGGCCAATCCAGCGCCTTAAACCTTCATGCAGATGAAGGATCCAAACAGAAACCAATCCAGAGGGACAAAAAAGAGGATAAAAAGGGGATTCTGACCCAAGGAAGCTGTGCCACTCCACCTGGGCCATTGGGGCCATCTCTTCTGAGCAGCCCCAGTGCTGCTCCATCCTAACCTCCCTTTCTTTTTGTTACAATAAATGGAAATCAAACAACAATCAGCTTTTTCAACTATTTTACTGACATTTCTATGTTGAGTACTGTATTTCTCATAACTACTCTTTTAACCTCTTTTACAATATAAGGACCAAACTTAACAATCTATCAACTATTTTACAACATTTTCTAACCTACTTTTCACACCCAACCTGCCATTCCCTACTCAGGGCTGTCACATCTGGCCAGAGGACACAGGGCAGGGAACACACAGAACCTACTGGGAAAATCTCCATCCTCAATCTGGTTCCACATCCTCTCTTTGGTTCCCAGACAGGGCTCTGCACATTCAGCCACCCCTTCCCAGCAGCACCAAACAGCAGCTGAGCTTTGCACTGGCCACAGCAACCACCCTTGCAGAGGTTTTTATGGAATAACAACATTTTAAGGCAATCTGCTGCTTATTAAAGCTGTGTAGAGATTTCTCTGGGGAGGGGGGGAGAGACAGGTTGGGCTCCAAGTATTCAAATTTATCAAGGAAATGCAAATAGCTGGGGCACGCTAAAGTAAGGAGGTAAAGCTCACAGAGCAGAAAATGAATCTCTTGATAACAAAGCATCTCAGGAACTCAGTTAATGCTCTGATCATTCACTAATAGCAGCAATACATTTCTATGAATTTTAAGACTATTCCACCTTTCAAATGGAAACATGTCAAGGTCTAAGTTTCTCTTTCTATTAAAATGAAGGAAGTGAATTTGTTTCCTAGCATTTTCTCTCATTTGTTTCCAGGATTTAAATAATCTGTGAGTCAGCATGTTCTCAGCACATGCTTTCTCCATATTAGTATCTAAAAATACAGCACTGAGCAGCCAGCACCATTTAAACTGAGAGGGATTTCAGGCTATTTCTTGCATACTTAAAATCAAGTGACAGCATAACCACTGCCATGGTCAGCTACTGAAGCTGTTAAAGAGCACAAAATATTCACAGAGTGTCAGAGTGTCTTGTCTACATTGCCTGTGTCTGTGTAAGTGAACCAAGACACCCCAGAGAGTTCTGAACTGGATAATTTTACAATTTAAACCCTGCATCCTCCTGCCCCAGGCCCATCTAAAGTGACTGGCATCTAAGTGATAGGAAGGCATGCCTTCAATTGGAAAAAAGTGGAGATCTGCTGTATAAATCAGCGTGTCTGTCATAATTCACCAGCCTGTCTTATCAACTCACGCTTGGCGTGTGTTCCCTTAGGCACCAGAACCTGATGTTGTAAATTAATCAGCTGCTGCTGCTTTTTTGGAAGTTTGGATATGGGTAAAAGGTCTGCAGAGGCTGAGGACCTGCAGGTAATTCCTTCCTACCGTCTATCCCCTGTGCTTTTCCCAATGAAGAACTGGCTTTGGGTAAAGAAAAAAAATATATATATATAATGCATGAAAATTCCAGCTCAGATGTTCCCTTGGGACAACAGCCACCAGCTACTGCTTCCCTGTACTCTGTATCTGTGACTGTTTCAATTTCATTCATTCCTGGTCATGCTGCCCTTTACAGAAACACCTTTGTGCCTTTTTTCATGGCTCTTTAAGCACACGGTTATTCTGAGTAGAGCATAAGGCACCTAAATGCATCTCAGATGCTGCAAATTGCTGCTGGATACTTTTAAAATAAATTAATCTGTACCTTTTTAAATAACTGAGTTAGGACAGCGTCCTGTACACCAGGAATTTCCCTAGGAAACTGAAATACAGGACAGACAGCCTGTGCTAGTACAGAAACCCAAAATACAGTGAGTAGAAACCCAAATTTGTTTCTTAGTAGATAAAGTCTTTTGGAGAGCAGTCAAGGGGAATATTACAATCAATCCCAGACATTTTACAGGTGATTCAAGTATATTTTATCTTTCTCTTGGCATTTCCATTCAGCCAAAGAGCTTCCATGATCCAATAAACTGTTCTTGGCTTCCTGAAGCTCAGGAGAGGAGTTGAGAGCTCTTTGCTTAAATTCTTAATTAGGGGTAAAATTTACAATTTAAAATAGAAATAAAACAAAACTCACAAGCAGCATTTGCAGCTAGATGAAATAGATGCTTCAGTGTTTATTATGATGGATAACAAGATCTCAACAGTGCCTCTACATCAAAAATGTCAGGCTAAGCCCAGTGCTCCCACAGGATAATGTGATCATTAAATTTCTACCCTAAATGAGGTGGAAGGACTAAAAATTTCAGAGAACACAGGATATTTCTTCTCTTTCTGCTAAACAATCACTGCTGGCATTCCCATATTTCTTGCCTGATCATTAACCACTGACATAATTAATATGCACTCACAGAAGCCTCAGCACAGTTAGAACATAATCACCTATAGATTTGATTCATGGAAGTGTCTTTTTGGAATAACTAAGACAGATTAGGTTTCTTAAATTGTCTTGGATACAGAGGCAACAAAAAGCAAGTTGGGAGTTGCCAACTGTGGAGGGGTCCTAATTAACAACTCAATTAAAAAAGGCAAATTAAAACTTTATGGTTCGTTATCCTTCATTGCTTAATAAATTGTTTTGCTAAGCAAATGATTAAGAATGATTATTCTATAAAGCTGAAATAGAATCTGGCTTTCCACAGTTTTTAAAAATCCAATAAAATAAAACCAGTTTGTTTTCAAATATCCAAACCATATTGATTGCAGAACTTTGTGCCAATTCAAGGACAAGAGCATAAATGTGTTAGAAAATTACTATAAACATTAAAAAATTATTTCTGCTCTCCCCTTTTTTACATTGAAGAATATCTCCAGCTCTTGTGATCAAGAGTCTCCACATATTTTTTATTTTTACTGGGGTTTTTTAATGCCACCAATCTTGGGCTCATCAAAATGAATGGCCCCTCTCTTAACATCATGGATTTCTTGACACATTCAGAACTTTTGGAATTATAATTTGATCATTCAGGATACTGAAGGATGAATAAAACAGGTTTGATCATAGGGAATATTTGACAACCTACAAGAGATTCCAGAATGATTCATCTTTGCAGTTTTAAAAGATGTTTATGGATATTTTTAGATGTCCTGAACTGTTGCCCAAGACAATGTTTGCAAGTCTGTGTTTTTACTGTGCTAGACACAAAAGCCATTTTCATATAAAAATATATTAATGTGTTGCTGGAAATAGGAAACCCTCTATTGTCTTGAAGTCCTGTTTGCTATTTTGCAATCCTGTATGTGTAAATAAATTAAAAACTGAAGCCTAATACAACTGGTTTGAGTAAAAATCCACAGTACTTTGTTTCAAATTCTGACTTACTAGAGGCAGAGAAAAAAATAATTTTGCAGGTTGTTACTGCTTCCAAATTCAGCAAAACAAAAATGAAGTTAGCATTAATGAGTGTGAACAGATAATGCCAATTAATGAAAAGGAAGGAAAGCAACTCCAACAGTCGGCTAAAGACAGAAGGTCACAAAGCCTCTAAAACACAAAATTCAGCATTGCCAGTTCCCTCCCACTGCCCTGGGTATTTCAGGACCCAGTCATCGTCTCCTTTCTGATCTCTCCTTCCTGCACAGATCTGAGCAGGTCAAACACTCCAGAAATGCCTGCCCGGCTAAGAGACAGATTTGCCCCCGAAGACAACAGAGAGGGTTCCAAATGCCGATTCCAGCTGGGCACCCCTGGATATCCGGGTGTTTCTGGACCTGCTGAACACAGAAATTCCCGCTTCCCACTTGATGTGAGAACCTCTCCCCTCCCTGCTCTGTACACACTGAAAGCATTGCTCTGCGGAGGGATACAGCATTGTCAGCACTCGGATTGGGCAGGAAAATTAAGGTGCGTGAAAAACCCAACCCCTTTTTGCTCTTCCTCACTGATGCCTGCAGAGATCAGAGACCTCAGAAACTGCAGCAGCTCACAATGAGAATTATCTGATCCCATAAAACACTGGCATTGCTATTGCACTATCAAATGTCTAATAAAACTTTCTACAGACTTTTCAGGCATATATTTATGATATTCCTGATGTTATATACCATTAACATGCTATGTATATTATTTCAGACAGTTATTTCACAACTTTTTTTATCCCTTATACAGCCTTTTTCTATCACCTTCTGGCTTTTATATGACTTACTTTGAGATGCTAAAAACTGACAAAATGTTGCTATAATACTATTATCAGTAAAAGAAAACATTTTAACAGTTTCCAAGCAGAGAAATAAAGCACTGACCACACTGCAATGCAGAAAGTCTGCTCATTTTCTAATCTCTGTCTTCCCTAGGCTACACAGAGAAGCCCTAACAGGTCTGTACACACAAACCCCCCAAAATAAATATAAATAGCCACAATATCAGGTAAAAACATATCAATGGGAGATATAGAACATAAAAGAACATAAAAGGGGGGAAGATGGTGGTGACCATGGTGCTTTTGCTCCCCTGTGCATTCCACCTTCCCTGATTTTCAACTCTCCTGTGGTAGCACAGGCTGTCTCCAAAGCATGTGACATCCTGATGGCCATTAAATAATGAGAACCAGGGGGAGAAGTGTCACAAAACACTGCAAAACAGGAGAAGTTTGTTTAGGGGAGTTCTTCCCAAAGTTTAACCCATTTCTGGCTAAGAATCTACGCAGCGCAAGCAACACACCCTCCAAACTTATGATTTAAAATTAAATTTTCTCATACAACTTGCTGATCAGATAATAAAAATAACTTGATTATTTTCAAGGAGCTTTTCAGAATGGACTTAATATTCTGTCTTCAAAAGCTGTGCAAGTACAAATGCTCTAGAAACAGCCCAGACTGCCCTGTTCCCTCCACCACAAACCAGACCTGAACTACTTCAGTTTCCCAGTGCCTGAATAACCACATCAATTTAAGCCCCACAGCTCCCAATATCTCTCCAACTTACACATCACTTTTGCTACCATGCTGTCAAGATCCCAAAGTCTGCAGCCAGAACGTTTCTGAAATGCTGATTTTGGGCTGTGCTACCACTGAATCCTTGGGATTTATCTAGTCCCTAAAAATCAGGGGGAAAGTCTCATTCTGCTCGCTGCTATTATTGTTATTATGGTTATCATTCACTACCCTGCATCTACCATGAGAACTAAGAGATAACTCAAGTAGGAGCCGCTCCAAGGCTCACTGGATGCTGGCACCAAGCCATACCAGGCAAGAAGGGTTTCTCACCCATTTAACGTAACAGCTCCATTTTGCACAGCAATTTAGATCTGCTGAGAAAACGAGCCAGTGATTTCATTTTTCACAAGATTATGTACAATTGCCATGCCTTGCAGGCTCGTGATCCCACAGTACTTCTGGCTAATTTTTGAGAACGTCTTACACCTGCAAGAAAGGACACACTAGGGCAAGTAAATGCTGTGCTTCCTTCTCCATATCTACTGCCTTTCATATGGATCTCACACATTTACATTGCAAATCCATCTTTGAGATGAGAAAGTCATTTAACTCTCCCGAGCTCAAGTAATTTTGATGTTGCATCCCAGCACAGACTGCCTGCAAATAGCTGCGCTCCCAACTCAAAGCCTCTTGCTCTGCTTTGCTGTGATAGTTATATTTCTTGCCTAATTGTGGTTTTATCTTAAAACAACCAAAAATGCATTATGCAAATAAGTCCTTTCAAGAAATCACTTTGTGAAACTAAAATAAACTTGAAGGTTTATTGCCTTGTAAATTATTCATTGTAGCCTTTTAAAGGACAGGATACAAACTGTGCAAAACAAGGCAGCAGGAGAGACAGGTCTATTTTTAAAATCACATTCGGTGTGACATCATATTTCCAAAAGCCTGCCACCACAGGCACTGGGAAGCAACTTTTCCATAATCTGGGAAGCAGACAGAGGCTCACAGTGCTCCAAAACCACAGAGCTGGGTGAACACTGCACAATCAACCTCACAGACGTCCCAAAAGCACTCACCCCATCCCTCAGCCACTTCTGGAAGGGTTTGAACCTGAAGCCCATATTGAACATCCCCACTGACCTCAGGTTTCTGCCCAGCTCTGAGCACACCTTGGCTTTGGGCACTGCTGTCTGTGGTGTCAGGATCCTCTCAGATGCAGGTTCTCATGGTCAATCTCTTTGTTCAGCTGCAGGTTCCTATTGCCTCACTGAGTTCTGCAATGACACAAAGGCTCTTGGGGCTGCAGCACAAGCATTTCATGTCCTCAAGGTCCACTCTGTTCTCCTTCCATCCTCCTCCACAAGCCTCTGGGTGAATTCTGCAAGGCACTGTCCTCCTCACCCCATTGTTTCTGTAACTCCAAAATGCCAGCCCCAGAGGAAATGCTGTAAAAAGCCTCACTCAGCTACAAGATGAACATCCAGGTATGTCACTGTGCCCCAGCCCAGTGAGAATCTTTAATGACTTCATTGTCCACAGCTGAGGGGATCAGCACACAGATGCATTTCCAATCCATCAGCCTGAGGAACCTCACCTGGCTCTAATGAGCCAGGCAGAAACTGAGGTACCACTGGAAATCTGAGGTGACACCAATCAACAAAGTTTTCCTACAGTTCTAAAAAATTAAAACTCTTAAGCACAGATACAGTTTCTCTGTGGCAGCTCAACAGTATCACCATACTGAGTTTGCTCTCAGTGCACTGTCAAACTTCCTTCCTCCAAAAAGATTGCACAGGGATTTTCAATGAAGCACCTGATGCCATATTTTTATATCCTTTCTATCAATTGCTTGGAAAGCATCACATTTTCTACAGAATAAACTTCCTTAAAGCAGGCAGGTTTTCCTCCACGTTCTGTGTTCTGGGCAACAATGAATTCAGCTATTTTTGGCTCATGCTCACCCTCTGCTCCTTTCCCCTTCATCACAGAGAAAGTGACCTCTGCTCTGCCAACAGCCTGTGTCACCTTCTGTCCCCTGCTGGGTACACGCTCAAAAGAAAGCATTTACAAAAGAGCCTGCACTTACCCCATGCTGCCTTCTAGGATACAGCAGACAGATCTGAGGAGCTGCAGCTTCACCTTCTCTCCCTGCTTTCAAGCCACACCAAGCACCAGAACAAAACCCCCAGAAAAACAAAAGCCCCTCTTGCCTGCCAAGGCTGTGAGAGCTCTGCTCCACATTTCCTACCTCCCCTCCACTGCAGGCTCACTGGGAAAGCTGCTGGGAAGCTTTTGCAAAAGGGAGCATTTTAACTGGGCCTTCCAAGCATGCTGCCCCGAAATCAGGAAACAAAACAAGTGCTAATTAAAAGTAATGTGATGATGACTGTGACACTTAAAAAAATTTAAAATGCAATTCTGTAGCAAAAGTTGTGGTTTTGGGTTTTTTTTAAATCAAAAATCATATTTGGGAGTGAACTGGCAAGGCAACTTCACAAATATATCAAAAATGTCAGAGAATAAGGACTGGCCATTTATCAACACATTTATCCATACAAGAAGCTAAAGTCAAAGAGTATCTGTGACTTCGTTCAGCATTCACTGATCACTCCATTTTAAAATAGCTTTTAGCAGCTCAAATACAGGTTCTGCTGTTTTATAACTTACATATTTGCCAGTTCATTATCACTTCACAAAATAAACATCACCTGACAAAATAAACATCCCTGAAAGCCTCTGCAAATCACTGCTACAGTTTCAGTCCTTCCTATATTTTACCTCTTCTGCCCCAAAATGTAGATATTTCCTTATCTTTCTGCAGAAAACCAAATGGGCAGAGAATACATCTATTTCTGCTTAACTAGAAAGCACAAATTACAAAACTTAAATCCTTCACATGCTTCAGTGTTGCTCTCTGAATGTACTGTAGAGCTATCATAAAGAAAGATTAAAAACTATTTAACTGTAATTAAAAGCTGACTAATATGTACAGACTAGAAAGTAAATCATTAATGCAAAAGATTTTGTGTTCATTCATCTCAATTTTCTGTTGTACAGAAACTTTCTATAAAAATGATTGCTTCATTTCAACAGCAACACAATCTTTTGTTTCTTATTCACTCTTGCCAGTTGTCATCCTCTTCATCTTTATGGTCCATAACTCTGAAAACTGACTTCTCCAACAATATGCATTTAAAACATGTATAGATCGAACACTCAAAAATAAAAGAATTTGTTTTCAAGCACTTACATTTGGTTCTATGAATGCTTCTCTAACAATACATGAATGGGAAAAAGAAGACAACAAGGTAGAAATCACCTTTCAAACCTCCACCATCCTCCCAGTTTATTTTCCCACAAAGACATTTGCTTTTCACTGTGCACTGAGGAGACTGTTTGGCTTCTCAGAACAAGAATTTCTGGGCACAAACTGATATAATCATCTTCTCCTTCAAGGAGGGATGCTCACCATCACATTTCCAGAGGGCAAACATCTCACTCAGTTATTCTCACGCGCACTGAGAGATTTTGCACTCTTACTTGGCCACTGAGGAATGAGAACTATATTAGAAACTTTAGAAAACAAATACAGAAAGTCACATCAGGATGGTTGAAAGCTCAACCCCATTTCTCACAAGGCTGAGGCAGAAACAATGAAATGCAGCAGGCCGCCATTAATTAAAGAGACTCTTCCAGCATGGCAAAACCTCGAGCTGCATAAAAGAAATTCATCTGCATAAAAGAAATTCATCTCAATGGCAGCAGCCAGTGTTTCATGGCATGAAAATGCAGGGAAGTATTTTGTGCTGCCAGGGAATAATTTGGCAGGACAGCACTGCAGACCATGAAATACACAGAACATCAATGACCATTCAAAAGAAGTTACCCCCTTCACCCCCTACCATTTCTAATATTGTACAGCCAATATTTGATCTTGTTTCCCATATTTAAAAATTATATTTATGGCCCAGATCCTACTCCTAGGAGTAGTTTTTGATTTATAACAGGAAATACATAATGCCCTCTGTCTGTCAAGGGTGCAGTTCATGGGGTACTGCAAAATGCAGGAGTCCCACAGCCTGGAGCTACTTGTGAGTCCACAAAGATATTTGCCAAGAAAGTGTTAAAAGATTAAATATCAGGAGAAATAAGCCATGCATTCATTAAATTGCCTTTCAGTGTAATGGTACAAAAGGTATTAAAACTCTCTGGAGCAGGGTTAATAGCAGATTTTATGGAAGTGGTTAATTAAGAGGTCAGCAATTTCCTTGTACATTTACATTGGGTTTATGGACAGATTTGGTTGAAGGAATCCCCCCCCATGTAAACTGGTAGATTGTAAGATCTGAAGGGAGCAGTTTCTGAAAAAATGAATCTTGCTGGGCTGTGCTCTGCTGTGCCAATATCAGTGGGTCCCTGAGCTTCTTCCACTCTGCTTGAGCTTCCACAACTCCTGACAAAGTCACCAAGCTCACAAACACCTGGAATCACAGTGGTAAAACTGGATTCAAAGAACAAATTACACATCCAAATAAAAAAAAAGCACTGAACCTCTTTAGAACCACTTTCTAATTGCTGCACTGAGCCTGGCTGGCTGGAATTCCCTTTGTCCATGGCAGGGAGAACACAGAGCGAGGGAACAGAGCCAGGACCTGGCCTGGCCTGAGCACAGGGATATCCCAGGCCAGGAGCTGCCATGCTGGGCAGGAAAACACAGGGAGAAGGGGCTGGGGCATCCCCAGGGCACTGCCTGGGCAGCAGTTGCTGGGGGATCTGCTGCAATGTTGGGGAAGGTGAAACAGGAAACCCTTATAAATATGATTGCCTGGCAAAAGATTTTGAGAATATGGACACTATAAGCGAGATTGAAATGAAAGCAAGCTTTGAGATCCCTCAGTTACTGAACAACTGGAAAACAATGGTGTGGCTGGCTGAAGGTGATCCCCTTCTGATGGAACAACACCCTCTGCTTGCAGACAGGCCCAAGGGTCAGAGCAGACCCTGCAGCTTGGCAGAGGGGGCCCGAAGAGGAGTTTATAGGGTTTAAAATGTAACACATTATGGTATTGTAGTGATTCTTATAGGCTGTATGGAAATGCTATAAGATTTGTATATTGTACTAGATTGGTTAGTGAGAATTAGAATATTCAACAGAGAAGAAGATTTATTGTATTGGGATGGGAGCCTCGCTCTCTTACTCTCTCACTCTCTCATCCTCTCTCCCCATCTCTTCTCCCAGCCCTGCTCTGAGCTGTGTTTGGCAGCTCCCAGCAGGGCCCTGCACCCAGGCCCTTTGCAATAAACCCCAAATTCCATGACCTGGCTGCAGAGATCTCTCATTTCCATCCATCCTGACCCTCCTGTCCCCCAACGCTCCTACACTGCATCACCTCTTGAGGGTTTTTCTGTCCCGTTCTTCAACTTTGTTCAACTCACAGGTTTCCTTGCTTCTGCTCTTTCAATTCTCTTCTCCATCCCAGCAGAGTGAACAGGGG
The DNA here is from genome assembly GCA_024865655.1 of Emberiza elegans. Classification (NCBI taxonomy): domain Eukaryota; kingdom Metazoa; phylum Chordata; class Aves; order Passeriformes; family Fringillidae; genus Emberiza; species Emberiza elegans. The sequence goes on along the minus strand of JALJVW010000197.1, from coordinate 3,609,032 downwards.
GCTGTGAGGGAGCTGAGCTCCTGGATGGGCTGAGGGGTTGTGCTGAACAGAGCACATAGCAGGAAATGTTATTTCATGGGGAAAACCCCGTGCAGTGAAAGGCACAGGATGAAATGCCCAGCACTGGGGGCTCTGGGAGCAGCTGTACTCAGTGATGGGGCTGCTGCCCCTGCCTTGTCACTCCTACCCAAAAAGGTGACAGGAGGGGAAGGGACAGAGCCCTTCCCACAGCTCCAGCACGCCCTAAGCCAGGCTACCCCTTCCTTCATCCCCCAGCTCCACAAATCCAGAAAAAACACCCAGACCCTGCTGATCTCCCTCTGAGCTGCAGCACAAATCACAGAATAGCTCGATCATTAATTGGGAACAGATCGAACAATGGCCAGAGAAAGGGCAGAATTCATCCCTTTGCAACTGAGGAGGAAATATTTGCTCAGGGGGCTCCAGTGCCTCTCCTGAATTTCCCGAGGATGGAAGGTAAGCACAAAAAAGTCCTTATGCAGTTACACACACAGTTCAGAGAGATTCCAATCATCTGTGTCTGCCAAAACAGCACACAGCACACAGGGCCCAGAAAGCATGTCCCAGAGATATATGCTACAGAGATTTTTCATTTCAGTGACATTCAGGGGAAGTATTTGGATGAGTAACCACTGGCTTTTCAAAGAGATTTACAGTGGGACACAGCAGAATGCTGCAGAGAGATGAAGGCTTCACCCTTTTCCTGCCTCTCTCCACATGTTAAGTCCCATTGATCTCAAAATAACAAGCACCAACAAGAAGCAATATCAGCAGCATATACTTAAATCACCCTCTAAGAATTGAGAATACTTGATAAATTTAGCACAGTTGCAGCCAGGGGCAAAAACTTTGCAATATTGGAAGTATGCTGTGAAGCAGAAATGATGTATCTGCACTGAATAACCCCTCTTGCCACGATTCCTGCTTGTTCTCTTCCCTTTCTATATTTAGGAAATCGAAGCAATTTAATGTAAAACAGCAAAGCTGGGAAATTGACTGCAACTCTTAAGAAAAAGCCTAGGAGGCTAATGAACCATTATGGTAAAAGCTGAATAAGCCCAGACCCTGAAAAGAAATTGGAGGTGTATTTTAGATATGCATGAAGACGATCAAAAAACCATTCCACATAGATTGCTGTGTGCAAGTAGGGCACTTTGTTTAATCTTATCCAGCCATACAACTTAAATGAAACAAACCTTTAATTTGACTTTCAAAAGCATTACTGTATTTTGGGAGCTGCCTTGAAGTTGGCCAAGTAATGTTCCTGGAGGTATTTCAAGCTAATTTTTAAAAGCCAACAAGTTTCAAATATTAGAAAATAGGCTCTGCTTTTTCTCAGAAGGGAGGAAAGAGTGAAAAAACCAAAAACTTTTTATCATCGCTGTTGAGTCAAGTAAAATGAAGGGATTTATTACAGATTTTGATGTGGCTGGTTGAAAACACAACTCAGAAGGATTCCTTACATTATCTGAAGACTTTCCCCTTCACAGATATACATCACATGGAAATTTAGCCACTGTCATCAAATTTATAACCAATCTTAATTCTAAAAAGAGCATTATCAGAGTCAGTGTTTGTAGAAAATCACAAACCCTCATCCTGCAAACACATTTGAACTGAACTGAGACTATTCATGCACATAAAAATAAACTACAGGTCTACTTGTGAGATCAAGGCCTGACTGACCCCAAAGGAATAAAGAACAGAGATATCTAAAAGCTCCCTTGGATCTCCTATAAGTGCTTGAACCTGCAGAAACTAAAAAACATCAAAAGAGGACTAAAATTTGGTCTTGGTGTGAGAAAGGAGTAAAAAACCAAGCAACCCAAACCAAACGAAGCCAACAAAAACAAAAAGAAACAAACAGAAAACCACCCCAAGCCACAGAAAAACCCTTGTCTGATCAATATGCAGAAAAGGGCATTAGTAGTTGGGATGAAGTAACCATAAAGATTCTTTGGGACACATTAACAAGAACATTTTGAAACTCTAAATTAAGGTTTTTATTATTTATTAAACTGTATCTTAAATGTCCTAAGTAACACTGTAACACTGGTTCTTACAGTCTAAAAAAAAATCACCATAGATTTTAGATGCCTGAATACCAGGGCACCTGTGTTTCCTAGTTTTGATGGAAGTTAAGGTGAAAAGAGGCTCCTAGGTCAAGACAACAAAAAGAAGCAAACAAAAAAACCACCCCAAGCCACAGAAAAACCCTTGTCTGATCAATATGCAGAAAAGGGCATTAGTAGTTGGGATGAAGTAACCACAAAGATTCTTTGGGACACATTAACAAGAACATTTTGAAACTCTAAATTAAGGTTTTTATTATTTATTAAACTGTATCTTAAATGTCCTAAGTAACACAGTAACACTCTTATTACAGTCTAAAAAAAAACACCATGGATTTTAGATGCCTGTGTTTTCTCATTTTGATGGAAGTGAAAGTGAAAAGAGGCTCCTAGGTCGAGGCAATACCTTTGGTTAAACACACATGGCTGAAAAAAACCTGGTCAACTTTAAACAGAACCTTCTGCAAATCCCAAATGCACTCAGCGGCTTTCAGAGCCAGTCAGGAGCTCATCAGCATCCATGGGGACACCCAGCACCCAGCCCTGGCACAGCGGAGCTGGTACCCACGAGCTGCACCCCTCACCTGCATCCATTTGCCATCCAGCCTATAGAAATCAGCAATTTCACTGCTTTCTGCTCTGCCATGAGTCACTTAATTCTAAATCAAGTAGGATGTAACGTACCATGCAGCAGAGCAAAGCCAAGGAGAGCAGTGTGTGTGCTTTGCTTTGCTCTCACCACGGCTCAAAGGGAAGGGTGCTATCGTGGCACAACAGAGCTGTGCCAGCCTCCACACTGCCAGCCACTCATTCACCACCACATTTTTCATAGCTGAAGGTCTTACAGTTAAATGATTGTTTTTAAGAGTGGAGTTTCAGTCTTACACACCACTTGTATGCCTTTATCAGGGGGAACGGCAGCGTCAGCCAACGGCCTGGCAGGTTAAAACATATTGGATACTCCAGAGAGACTCCTGAGCCTCATCTCTTATTTATAAGTCTGGAGTAAGAATTTAAATGAACATGAGGCAGAGTGTTTGCCTGTACAGAAGATTCCCAATACTCACTTCAGAGTTTATCACAGCACCAAATGACTGGAAGAGAATTGAGATACTTCAGTGTCGGAGTGAGAAAAGTCGTAACTCTCTTAATAGCTACAGTGTCAGAAAATACTTTAGCCAGTTTAGGAAATAGAGTTTGATTGCAGTTAGCAATGCCCTGATTAGCTACATTTTGGGTATTAGCATGCCCCAACATCCAGAGAATGCCACACAGCAAACAGGCAGCCATGGCCAAAGGAGAGTCACGTGTGGCTGACTCAGAGCAGCATCCCAGGCAGCCTGTCACACAACAAACTTGTTTTTCTGAGGCAGCTGCAGATCCAGCAGTGCTTTCTGTTTCCAAATCCAGCCCTGGGACTGGGCAGGCAAACAGGGCAGGTGAAGGACTCCAGCATGGCTTTGCACAGAGGGGACACACGCTGCAGAGGTGCTCCTACAGCCCATGCATGTGACAGCACAGCATCCCTGGTCAGGGAGTAATTAACACTGACTCTATGCTTCTCAGAAGGCTGATCAATCACTTTATTTTACTACACTTATTAAAATACCCATCACCTTTCCAGACAGTCATGGTACAGGTGGACCCAATTGGCCTTGAATCCAAACACCATCACCACTGGCCAATTAAGAAATCACCCTTTTAAAAAATTCATAACACATTCCACATGTACACAACCACTGGTGCAGCAAGTTGTGAGGAATGGTTACTCACTTTTCCTAGTTTAGGAAGGTCTATTAAACCTTATCAAAAAAACAACAGAAGACTGAAAAGAGAAAAAAGGTTACAGCACCAGGAGCAAAGGATTTTCCCCACCATGTGTTCAGCCCCTTCACAATGGAGTTTTTCCATTTTTAACCCTTTAACCCCTCCCAAAGTTCTGTCCATCAACCCCTTCTTTGCTGTCCAGTGGTGGACACCATAGTGACAATCTGACCCTCCCAGATGTCCCAACTCCAGCTGTCCCTTGATAACCACACAAGGGGGTACAACATAACTATAAACCTATAAAGCTTTTCTTAACCTATATACAGGATATCTGTCTGCTAATTGTGAGAGTCAGTCATCTCATCACTCATCTATCACAAAGTGAAGATAAGAATTGTTTCTCTTTCTTTTCTCTGACCTCCTCACAGCCTTCCCCAGGACAATGCCTGGGAAAGTTGTGCCTGTTCTTCTCTGTGGCCAGAGAGCTGCTGCCACACCTGCACATCCCGCAGGACAGCAGAACATGCAGAGGGGAACAAGCCCAGGTAAAAACAGGAGATATCCAGAGACCTCGGGACACACCTGGAGCAACTGTCAGCGCACAGGGAATTCACGCGGCATTAGAACATCAATGTGAGGCTTTCACACACACCCACAGAGCTGTGAGCAACAAGGCACCTCAGGATCTCAGAGCTGCCTCAGGCTCTTCCATCCTTACTAAAGGCTGAGCAGGAGGACAGGGGATGGCCAGGCTGGAGCTGGCTGCTGAGGATCCCTGTCTCAGCCACACAAACTCTTTCGCTCTAACAGAAAAGTGGAGTCAGCACCACCCTCAGTTTGTTTTCCATCCAGCACTCCCTCTGTATTTAAAACCTCCTAGGCGGAATACTGAATATGCAGGAAAAAATTTTCTACCCAACTCATCCATAAGATCCAGTGTATACATACAGTGTCCACTATTTTTACATATTTCCCTGAAAAATGACCATTTCTCGGATCACACAAAAATTCCAGTTCATCTTCAGCAAACACAGATAAAAATATACATTTTGGATATTGTATTTGTATGTATTGACTGTCTTCAAGTCCAGGCTCACTGTGTTATGCTGGAGACATGGAAATTAGACTTAAACCCCAGAGTTAAAGAAGAGATGGTTAAACCTGGAAACCAGAGGGCTCCTGGAATCTTCACATCCTAAATAAAAGCCACAATGTCTTCAAAACCACAAGGGTTAAAGGTGGTATCAGAAAATTAAATTGCACTTTGAGATTTTGAACTTCAGACACAGCCCTAACAGTCTGAACAGAAAGGATTGGGAATTGCTGAATAAAACAAGATGTAAAGAGTTGCAAACAACTCATAACCTGAAAACAAGTGTATAAAAATGACAAATAGAGACTGAAATGGAAGAAGAAGTCTAAGAATTAAAGCACAGTAATATCTCCTAAAGCAACATTAACATATATTCCAAAACATCTCCCAGAATATCTCAGAGAATAAAATTCACAATCTTGACCTTCTATTAGAGGCCATCTCAATGCTTTTCTTACAAATGTTACATTTACATAAAATATATTGAGACAGACCATATGGAATAATTTATCAACAGAGCAAATTCCATATAGGTTTATGTTGTAGAGTGACAATCACGTGTCATAGCTTGACTACCAACAGTTTTAACAACAGTACAGATGATACCTCTGTTTTAATGCAATATATTTGAGCATGTAAATATATGCTCACAAGGAGACACTGCACTCCTCTAACCACTACAGCACAGTGAATATTGTGTGTGGAATACAAATGTAGGAGTTCACTCATCAATTTTAAGTTCCTATAGCTTATTTAAAACCCCTTCAATCAATAACAAAACTCCTTTTCACATAAAAAAGGCTCATTTTCCATAGTATACAGACGTCTGTCCAAACCTGATGGAGAACAGGAGGAGTCCTTTATTTCTTCCCAAATGCCAAACAGGTATTTCCCATAAAGGCATTAATTTTTATTGATCTAATTGCTCTAACTGCTGCTCACTTTCAAACAAACAAACCTGTCAAAAATAAATGCACTGGGTGAAGCAGCCCAGCCTGTGAACAAAGTGGCTCAAGGTTCTGCATGCAATTGATGTGTATAGAGCACTTCCAAACCCCCATTATGTATTTTAAAAGAGCTGGATGTAATTTTCAGCTGAATAGCCCTTTTATGATTTCTAAAATCCTGTGGGGTTAATAACTCAACTCTTGATGCTTTACTGGAACAGACATTTGAAGAGTCTTTAAGAAGTTGTTGCAAGCCGTTCTCAAAGCCCAACTCCACAAAAAAAAAAATCTTAAAACCCCTTTGGACTTTTTGCTTCTGGATCGGTTCTGAGCTCCTGCACCAAGCACAGGAGTCTGTGCCTGTGAGTTTGGTATTTGCTGGGGTCCCCAGATGGAGGAGGAATGATGAATCTGACTCCATGTTCTTAGAAGGCTAATTTATTATTCTACAGTATATTAAAGAATGCTATACTAAAACTATACTAAAGACTAGAGAAAGCATACAGACAGAAGGCTTAACAAGAATGATAATAAAAACTCCTCAGAGTCTGACACAGCTGATAGTGATTGGTCATTAAGTAAAAACAATTCACATGGGTCCAATCAAACATGCACCTGTTGGTGAACAATGTCCAAACCACATTCCAAAGCAGCCAAACACAGGAAAAGCAAATAAGATAATTATTATTTACATTTTTCTCTGAGGTTTCTCAACTTCCCAGGAGAAGAAATCCTGGCAAAGGGATTTTTCAGAAAATATGACAGTGACATGTGAGTTTGGGTTCTTTGAGCGGCATCAGCCACTGCCAAGCCCAGCATGAGGAAGCAGCACTGGGATCTCAGATCTGAGCCCTGGATCTGCAGATGGGCACAGGAACAAACTTCCACCTGCAGCCCGGGGCTGCACAGAGCATCCCTGAAATGCACTCACTGTGCTACACACTGTTTCACATCTGTCAGCCCCTCTAATCCTAGCCCACCTAAAAGAGGCAGGAAAGAATACAGAAAATATTTTCAAATGTTCCTTTCTGAGAGTTTTTTTTCCTCTCCTGTTGCTCCTTTTTCCACAAATATAAAAAAAAGCATTTATTTTCCCTGGAAGGAACGTATGGCTTTGCAAATGAAGTTCCACCAGCATCCCAGTCACACCCACAGATGGCAGCTACAGAGCACAGCCCTTCTGGAGCCCCTCAGCTGGGCAGGGAATCCATGGGATGGGTGCTGAACAGCAAATGAAGAGTGAAAAGGGTGGGAAAGAAAAGGCCCTGAGCCAAACCCATCAATGAAGCAGAGCAATGTGCAGAGCTGACCCACCTCCCAGAGCTGCAGCCTTGCTGACTGCTGGCAGTGAGTAAGGAAATTCCATGTACCCCCTGGTCCTGGGAGTCACACACACAGGGACTGTGACAGGTTTGTGTCACTGCCTGGCCCCCACAAGAAGCTGCAGGTGCTCTTTAGCTTCATTCCCCCTCCCTGAGGCACCCACTGCTGAGCTGGATGCTGAGATGTTGGATTTCCTGGATGTTGGATTTCCTGGATGTTGGATTTCCTGCAGCCATCACCAGGTGAACCAACAGGTGACTGTGGAAGTATTTATCTGTATTTCAGTGCTGGACTAAGCACTGAGAAATGCATGACAGGCTTCCTCCAGTGTGCAGGCTGCTCACTGCCCCCTCCCCACTGACTGCTAACCCATGGACCCAGAAAAACCTGTTAATGGGGAAAAAAGGAATGTTTTCCCCACAACTGCTGCCCTGTGGGTGCTTGCATTGCACTGCCCATAAATGCACATCTATTCTGCACATTATCTCATTTAACACACTGCTCCCAAGCGCTGGAGTTCAAGCAAATCTCTCAAGCAAATGGATAATAAATGGTTTTCTCAAAACCATTTACAGAAGAGTGTCAATACCATATACTTAAACCTCATTTAAGACACTCAAATATCAACAAGATGACTTACTCCACTGGATGGCAAAAGAATGTTTACTTCTTTCTTTCCCAAAGTTCATCCAGCACATGCAAGCATACTAGACAAGGAAAATTGATTCAATGAGCTAGCTGCAACCCTTTAGATAACAAAAAAGAAAATGAAAATATCTGGAGAATTTCTTTTATTCCTCAGATAAGGAAAAACGGGGAGCAAGTAAGTGATGCTTCCAGGTTAGCATAAGGAGAAAATAAAAATAAAATGAAAAGAAATCCTGCTGATCTGATACTACTTAACCTTTATAAAGCAAGAAATCTAAAGGCCTTTAAGCTTCTCTAAAGCACCTCCTTTGAGATCATTCTCCCCAAATGATCTAATGCTTATTTAGCTGCTGGCAGCTGAGCTGCATCTGCATCACAGACACAATGCTCAGGCAGCAGTGAGCTGAGGACACCCCAAACCTGAGTGTTTACTACACTAAATATAAGCACTGCAGTAAATTTGGGTGCTGCATGGCAAGTTAAGAGGAATTACACACTCAGTGTTCCCTGTCCACTCTGAGTCAGTGCTGGGCTCAGGCTCACTGTGTGTGAGTGATATGGATATAAGTGATTCCTGGGATTTCTCCAGAAGGATATATATGACAGGGGTCACTCCTGTGATGGAGGGAAATGTTGCAGTAAAAAAAATGAAAAATGATTAAGAAAGGCTTCATAAAATCAAGCCTGCTCTAAAATCAGTGTCTGGCCTTGTCAAGCTAGCATTTTGTGAAAGCAATCCTGGTGTGAGCAGCTCACTAACATAACAATCTGTTCCTGGGTGAAAAACAACCAGCACCTGTATAAACTCTTTTTATACTGTTAGAAAAATGAAAACTATCTCTCACAAACAACTTTTCCTGCATGTACACCCCAGGGGTTTGAGTGACCAATCAATATCGAATATCAACTTGTTATTGACCAATAAAGGAATTGGCAAGAAAGCTCCTGACTAATCGGAATCCCACACAGGGCTGTAGGACTGTATAAAAAGGAGTTAGGTGAATAAAGAAGGGGCTACTCCACCATGAAGAAAATGGAGTCTCTGTGATTTATTCCTATAGGGAAAGGCCACTGGGGGATGTGGGAAGCACAGGAGACTGCTCCTCCCTCCCATGAGAATGCCCTTCCCAGCCGTGTCCAAGGGACACTTCCATGGCTCAGTGCTGTCCTGCTCTGCCATTCCATCCAACTGAGCACTTACGGTTAGCACAAAACATTCACAGGGAAACCTCCTCTCTATTTTTGCTCATTGCTTCCTTGAATTACTTAAAACACTGAGAGAGAGCCCTTCCACTGGTGGACTGAGCACTGCATCACCACTCATCTCAAGTTAACTCTGGGTGCTTTTCATAAAGTACAACCACTTGTTAAACAACAGGTAATTCCAGAGGCATGGCAGATGTTTCAAAGACATTAGCTGATCATGAAATTCCAGCTGGCTGCTAAATGGAAATAATCCTGCTTCTTTTGCTGCAAAGTCCCTCACAGCAGTGACACTGTTCACTTACAACAAATGCCTCCTCATTAATTGCTGAGATATTGGGAATTTTTGCACGGTGTGGACTGGCTCTGCAGCAGGATGGCCAGGTGCTGCTCAGCTGGGGATCGGTGTGTCCAGCACAAGGGACACCTGCAGCTGGAGCAGGTGAGGCTCCTGTTCTGCTGAGCTCTCAGCCACCCAGCTGGCCCGTGGTCCAGTAGGAGCATCCCAGCATTTGCATGACCCACTGCTACCAGTTCATGCCAAACTGTGCGTAAAGCATCTCCCCGTGCATGAATCCCCTTTGTGTCCATCCCTGCATCTGCCAGAGCAGTTTCCACCAGCTCTTTGAAAGCCTCCCTGGGGCATTCACATTGTCTGAAAAAATCCCTTCACCCAGGGTTTTTCTCCTGGGAAGCTGAGTTGCCTCAGAAAAAAGGAAAACAATTCTTATCTCATTTGCTTCTCTTGTGTTGTGCTCATGTGGAATGTGTTTGGAGATTGTTTACCACAGGTGATTGTTCCATTGGGTTCTGCTGGGAGTTGTTTTCACTCTTTGGCCAACCAGGGCCAAGCTGTGTCAGGACTCTGGAAAGAGTCACGAGTTTTCATTTTTTTTTTAACATTACTTCTGTATTCTTTGTATAGTATAGTATTCATTAATATAGTATTATAAAGTAATATATTACTTTATAATACTATATTAATACTATATTATTTATATAGTTTATAATCCTATATAATACTATATTCTATGTATATTCTAAGAATATAATACTATATTCTTTAATATAGTATTATGAAGTAATAAATTAGCCTTCTGAGAACATGGAGTCAGATTCACCATTCCTCCCTGCCACAAGGGTCCCTGAAAATACAACACCTCCCTGTCCTGTGGGGTAAATCCTACAGCATCATCACGCATGGGGCTTTCTGAGATGTCACCTGCTCTGTCACCCTCTGAGGAGGGAATCCAAACACCTTCAGCTTCAGATGGTGCCACTCACCTGGGCTGTAGGCACGGACTGCCCAAACTCCTCACCTGAGCAGCTCTGTCCCAGGCAGCACAGCCTTGCTGTAAAGGTGGCTGGGGGGGCTGCATCACCCTGCCCTGTCCCCTCTGAGCATCCCTGGGCCCTTTGGTGGCTGCACACAGGCACAGCTCCAATGCACCGTTAGAGCCACATGGCAAACATCAGCTTCAGCCTTTTCAGCACAACTTCAATGTGAAATCCAGACTTTACCACACCTCTTCTGAGATTAAAATAATAATTACAAAACACAGCCTTGAAGAGGATTGTTAAGGGTGATTATGTAATAAAATCCTTTTTTTTCTTCTTGAATGCATAAAAAGACTAGGAAGCCTTCTGTGGATCTCAGACAAGCTTTGCATTATTTTTCTATTTGAACTAGCATGATTCATTTATCTCTTCATTATGAACACTTAAATTGTTCATAGAGCTTTATTTTAATTAACTTCTGTACAGAATGTCATGACAAGGAGAATAAGCAACAGCTTTTACCATTTAGAATGGTTGACACAAGTATTTTTTTTATTGTGTTGTTTGTTTGGTTTGTTATTTTAAAACTGTGCACAAAGGATGTTTTTTGCAGAGCTTAAAAGAATTCTGGCACCTCTGAAAATATCAAACACAAAAGTAAATGTGAACATATCCAAGTCCGGCCCAGAAGAACATCAAATGAAATCACTGCTTGCAGGAGGCTGAGCTGACCACTCCTCACCCTGCTGCCTTCTGACTTACTGGCCCTGTTTGCCCCATCTGAATAATGGAAAGATTGATTCTGCAAACAAATGCTAGCATTTCCTTCTCTTAAGGTTTTTAGCCTCCCATTCTGTAGGAAAAAAAAAATTAAATGAAACAAAACCTGCTTGTGTTCAGGCAGTCACAATCACCTCTATTAATCTATAAATATCCTGTGCACAATAACTCATGGCGTGTATAAAAGCAATGACAAGGTCACTTACTATGAACAATTCATGATCCGTTTCCCTGGCAACAGAAATGTGTGGCAACAAGGGAGAAAGGAACAGGAAAAATTATAGGATGCTTCCATTATGTAAGAGACTCCTGTGATTTCTCCAGAAGGATTTACCTAAAAAGTCTCAGCCTCCAGCTGCTCCTCACTCTCTCCAGATCTGCACCAGTGGGAACTTTGCTTGTTTCACTGTGGATCTACAGAGTGAAAAGAACACCAAACATGTGACTGAGGAGGACTTCAGTTGTGCTTTAAAACACAAAACCCAACATGAATGTGAACTCTGTGGGTGAGCATCTTCCCAGAGGTTTGAATCCTCAGTTTGCATTCACTGTTAGTTGCTTAGTCACCATCCAATTAAAAACCAATCACCAATTTGCACATTTCAATGGCTTCCCAAGTTTTCAACAGGACTTGTGTAATTAATGTATTACTTTAGGACCTAAAGTGTTGTATTTGTGTTCCCCCCAGATGAAAGAAGGAATTATGAATATGACTCCATATTCTCAGAAAGCTCATTTATTGTTTTATAATACTATATTATATTAAAGAATGCTATACTAACTACACTAAAGAATACAGAAAGGATACTTACTGAATGCTAAAAAGATAATAATGAAAACTCCTGACTCTTTCCAGAGTCCTGACACAGCTTGGCCCTGATTGGCCAAAAAGTGAAAACAACTCCCAGCAGAACCCAATGGAACAATCACCTGTGGGTAAACAATCTCCAAACACATTTCACATGAGAGCACAACACAGGAGAAGCAAATGAGATAAGAATTGTTTTCCTTTTCCCTGAGGCTTCTCAGCTTCCCAGGAGAAAACTCTTGGGTGAAGGGATTTTTCAGAGAATGGGAATGTGACACTAAAGTGATTTTCTAACTGAAGGCTCAGCAGAAGCAAATGTTTCCTGCACAGGCCATGGCTCTGGAATGCCTTTTCCACCCTGAAAATGCCATTTCCATCTCTAAAAGCAAGTTCCCAGTGCACAGGTTTTGTAACAGAGGGCAGTCAATATTTCACTGATCCAAACTCAGCCTTGACAAGGACTTAAGCAATAAAAGCTGTGGTTCCCCTGAACAACACAACCCAAACAGATTGCAGAGGAGCTGAGATGAGTCTGGACATATCAGAATGGTAACAGTGGTGTTTGGAATGCACAAGGCTGCGCACAGAGGAGGAATAAATGACAAGATAACCACTGCCCACTGCCATCCATCACTGCAAAAAGCAATGTTTTTGAGGTACCCCAGAAGGGAGAAGCAGCAGTGAAAGAGCAGAGACCACAGACAGAGCACAGCCACAATGACTCATCTGTGGGCTCTAAAATCCCCTCTCCTGCCTCTGAGAGACAGGGTGAATCTATCCCTAGCACACAGAAAGCACTGTAAGCCTTGACACTCAAGTTTTCAGTCTCTCTCCATCTGTATTTTTTTGTGGTGCCCCTCTCCAGACTCTCCAAGGCATGGAAGAAGGAACATGCCCAAGGAACACACTGAAGAAGGAACAGGAACCATTTGAAGGGACAGAGCTGTGAATCCCACAGCCCCTGTGCCTTCCAGGATCACAAACTCAGCCTTGGAAAACTGCAACTGAACCTTTCAGTGAAGAAATAATGGATCTGTGGACAGCTGAACAGAATGCTCTGAGGCACAGCCCCCAGGGCAATGATGGGAAGTGAGAGATCTGGATTTCCCAAAGCACCCAACACAAGACAAGAAAGAAAACAAGGGATGCTTGAGGATCCTCAGAGTTCTGCAAGTGTTTGGCTTCTCATGTCCCCAGCTCAGCTTTGGGAAACAGACTGATGCAAAGCCCGATGCGTGAGTTAGGGTTTGATGTGGTGGGAAATGCTCTCACTTCCAAATATTTTAAAAGGTTTAATAGAACTTTATCAAAAATCACAACAGAAGACAGAATAGAGAAAGTATTATGATGTTGGAAGCAGAGGATTTCCCCACCATGTGCTCACCTACACAATGGAGGTTTTGCCTTTTAACCCTTTAGTTCCTTCCAAAGTTCTGCCCATTGACTCCTTCTTTACTGTCCCGTGGAGGAGTTTACTTCCTTAAATCTTGATTGGAGGTGAGATATTACCATAGTGACAATCTGACCCTCCCAAATGTCCCAAACCCGGGCTGTCCCCTGATAACAACACAAGGGGGTACAACATATCTATGAATCTATAAATGAATCTATAAACTTCTCTTAACACACATACATGACCTTTGCATTTAATTGTGAGAGTCACCAATGGCTTTACCCATCTGTCACAGTTTCAGCAGGTAACTGCAGCATCAGTTACGGCTTCCTCAACATTCCATCCCTGCAGGGGTTTGAGCTGTCCTTACCCACAGCAAACACCAACTCCACCCAACCCCACTCTGAATAGTGACCCACGGTGCAGCCACTCCTTTAGCCAGAAAGGGATACAAAAGCTCTTAATAACTCAAAGAAAAACACCTTGAGGGCAACCTAAAGAATATTGCAGTCCCTGGGTCAAAATGGGCAGCACAGAGAAGCCAGGATGCTGAAGAGAACAAACAACACAACATTAATCCTGCAGCAGAGGAAACTCTGCAGCGGGTGATGAAACACCTGAGTGTTTGCTTCTTCTCAGCCCAGGGGAATTGGCACTGCGGAGCCACACCAGACACGAAGAGCAGCTATTCTGCTCATGTCCCAAGTAAAAGTCCATTTAAAAAGAGATGCTGTGTGATAGAGATGCCTCCACAATTTCCAGGCAGCTTTGACTGGTTACACACAGAACTGCAAAAGAAAAGTTAATAAAATAAAATGAGTCCCCAAACATGCATTAACCATCTGAGCTACTGTGTTATTCCTAAAATCATCCTCAATTTTTTTTCTAAGAAGTTATACAACCAACCTTGACCACACTTAGAATGCTACGAGAAGATTAAATTAAACTCTTCCAAAAGCAAATTTCTGTCCTTGTTCAGCAGAACACTCCTGTCATAATTAACAAGATTGATAAGATTAAAGAATTCTGGCACCTCTGAAAATATCAAACACAAAAGTAAATGTGAACATATCCAAGTCCAGCCCAGAAGAACATCAAATGAAATCACTGCTTGCAGGAGGCTGAGCTGACCACTCCTCACCCTGCTGCCTTCTGACTTACTGGCCCTGTTTGCCCCATCTGAATAATGGAAAGATTGATTCTGCAAACAAATGCTAGCATTTCCTTCTCTTAAGGTTTTAGCCTCCATTCTGTAGGAAAAAAAAAATTAAATGAAACAAAACCTGCTTGTGTTCAGGCAGTCACAATCACCTCTATTAATCTATAAATATCCTGTGCACAATAACTCATGGCGTGTATAAAAGCAATGACAAGGTCACTTACTATGAACAATTCATGATCCGTTTCCTGGCAACAGAAAAACGTGGCAACAAGGGAGAAAGGAACAGGAAAAATTATAGGATGCTTCCATTATGTAAGAGACTCCTGTGATTTCTCCAGAAGGATTTGACCTAAAAAGTCTCAGCCTCCAGCTGCTCCTCCTCACTCTCTCCAGATCTGCACCAGTGGGAACTTTGCTTGTTTCACTGTGGATCTACAGAGTGAAAAAGAACACCAAACATGTGACTGAGGGGGAGTGGGGGAGGACTTCAGTTGTGCTTTAAAACACAAAACCCAACATGAATGTGAACTCTGTGGGTGAGCATCTTCCCAGAGGTTTGAATCCTCAGTTTGCATTCACTGTTAGTTGCTTAGTCACCATCCAATTAAAAACCAATCACCAATTTGCACATTTCAATGGCTTCCCAAGTTTTCAACAGGACTTGTGTAATTAATGTATTACTTTAGGACCTAAAGTGTTGTATTTGTGTTCCCCCCAGATGAAAGAAGGAATTATGAATATGACTCCACGTTCTCAGAAGGCTAATTTATTATTTTATAATATTATAATATATTAAAGAATGCTATACTAGCTACACTAAAGAATACAGAAAGGATACTTACAGAATGCTAAAAAGATAATAATGAAAACTCCTGACACTTTCCTGACACAGCTTGGCCAAAGAGTGAAAACAACTCCCAGCAGAACCCAATGGAACAATCACCTGTGGGTAAGCAATCTCCAAACACATTCCACATGAGCACATCACAGGAGAAGCAAATGAGAGAAGAATTGTTTTCCTTTTCTCTGAGGCAACTCAGCTTCCCAGGAGAAAAATCCTGGGTGAAGGGATTTTTCAGAGAATGGGAATGTGACACTAAAGTGACTTTCTAACTGAAGGCTCAGCAGAAGCAAATGTTTCCTGCACAGGCCATGGCTCTGGAATGCCTCTTCCACCCTGAAAATGCCATTTCCATCTCTAAAAGCAAGTTCCCAGTGCACAGGTTTTGTAACAGAGGGCAGCCAATATTTCACTGATCCAAACTCAGCCTTGACAAGGACTTAAGCAATAAAAGCTGTGGTTCCCCTGAACAACACAACCCAAACAGATTCCAGAGGAGCTGAGATGAGTCTGGCCATATCAGAACGGCAGCAGTGGTGTTTGGAATGCACAAGGCTGCGCACAGAGGAGGAATAAATGACAAGATAACCACAGCCCACTGCCATCCATCACTGCAAAAAGCAATGTTTTTGAGGTACCCCAGAAGGGAGAAGCAGCAGTGAAAAAGCAGAGACCACAGACAGAGCACAGCCACAATGACTCATCTGTGGGCTCTAAAATCCCCTCTCCTGCCTCTGAGAGACAGGGTGAATCTATCCCTAGCACACAGAAAGCACTGTAAGCCTTGACACTCAAGTTTTCAGTCTCTTTCCATCTGTATTTTTTTGTGGTGCCCCTCTCCAGACTCTCCAAGGCAGCCCTCCTCATGCCCAAGGAACACAACTGAAGAAGGAACAGGAACCATTTGAAGGGACAGAGCTGTGAATCCCCACAGCCCCTGTGCCTTCCAGGATCACAAACTCAGCCTTGGAAAACTGCAACTGAACCTTTCAGTGAAGAAATAATGGATCTGTGGACAGCCAGCTGAACAGAATGCTCTGAGGCACAGCCCCCAGGGCAACGATGGGAAGTGAGAGATCTGGATTTCCCAAAGCACCCAACACAAGACAAGAAAGAAAACAAGGGATGCTTGAGGATCCTCAGAGTTCTGCAAGTGTTTGGCTTCTCATGTCCCCAGCTCAGCTTTGGGAAACAGACTGATGCAAAGCCCGATGGGTGAGTTAGGGTTTGATGTGGTGGGAAATGCTCTCACTTCCAAATATTTTTAAAAGGTTTAATAGAACTTTATCAAAAATCACAACAGAAGACAGAATAGAGAAAGTATTATGATGTTGGAAGCAGAGGATTTTCCCACCATGTGCTCACCTACACAATGGAGGTTTTGCCTTTTAACCCTTTAGTTCCTTCCAAAGTTCTGCCCATTGACTCCTTCTTTACTGTCCCGTGGAGGAGTTTACTTCCTTAAATCTTGATTGGAGGTGAGATATTACCATAGTGACAATCTGACCCTCCCAAATGTCCCAAACCCGGGCTGTCCCCTGATAACAACACAAGGGGGTACAACATATCTATGAATCTATAAATGAATCTATAAACTTCTCTTAACACACATACATGACCTTTGCATTTAATTGTGAGAGTCACCAATGGCTTTACCCATCTGTCACAGTTTCAGCAGGTAACTGCAGCATCAGTTACGGCTTCCTCAACATTCCATCCCTGCAGGGGGTTTGGAGCTGTCCTTACCCACAGCAAACACCAACTCCACCCAACTCCACTCTGAATAGTGACCCACGGTGCAGCCACTCCTTTAGCCGGAAAGGGATACAAAAGCTCTTAATAACTCAAAGAAAAACACCTTGAGGGCAACCTAAAGAATATTGCAGTCCCTGGGTCAAAATGGGCAGCACAGAGAAGCCAGGATGCTGAAGAGAACAAACAACACAACATTAATCCTGCAGCAGAGGAAACTCTGCAGTGGGTGATGAAACACCTGAGTGTTTGCTTCTTCTCAGCCCAGGGGAATTTGCACTGCGGAGCCACACCAGACATGAAGAGCAGCTATTCTGCTCATGGCCCAAGTAAAAGTCCATTTAAAAAGAGATGCTGTGTGATAGAGATGCCTCCACAATTTCCAGGCAGCTTTGACTGGTTACACACAGAACTGCAAAAGAAAAGTTAATAAAATAAAATGAGTCCCCAAACATGCATTAACCATCTGAGCTACTGTGTTATTCCTAAAATCATCCTCAATTTTTTTTCTAAGAAGTTATACAACCAACCTTGACCACACTTAGAATGCTACGAGAAGATTAAATTAAACTCTTCCAAAGCAAATTTCTGTCCCTTGTTCAGCAGAACACTCCTGTCATAATTAACAAGATCGATAAGATTATTTATTTTATGCTCTTCACAATGGGTGAAACTGTCCAAGCCTCTGTTATTTAACTGCAGTGTTGATCCTTTGTATTTCAGACAGCAGGGACACAGATGAAACAATACCTGGCTAAAAGTTATACTGTTATCTCCAAAAAACGCTGCATCTAGAAGGAATAAGAATAAACTCCTCTTAAAAAGAACTATTTATTCAATTTTAAGTCAATTTCATGATTAGGAAAGAACTGACTTTTAATTCTCAAACTCCTGAGCTGGAAAGACCAGAATTAATTCTTCAGATTTCAATTTGCAAGCTTTGCTAACTCCGCATATCCTGGCAGAGATGCCAGAGTTTCCCACTGTAAAGGGAACTCCTAAAAACAAGCTTGTTTTTCCTTTGCCAGCAGACAAAACAGAAGGGCAGAAAAGCCCCTGCACTGGCTGCAAACACTTTTATTTCTGTGTCCTTCTCCTGAAATACTCCACTGACACTCTGGAATTGCAAGGGCTCAATGCCTACAGCACGTGTGCCCTTTTGAGCATACCAATAATGAAAAAAGCTGGAAACTGAAAAAGCCCATGAAGTGCAAAAATTCCCTTCTACCTCTTTCACCAATACAAACACCACAAAATTTAAATAATCAGAAAAATGTATCAGGCATGTTAATTCAGGTGATTTTTCTTTATCAAGACATAGCTTTGCTCTTCAGCTGTGGAAGGAGATGGGAGGTTCACCTCCTCTTACTTTAGGATTATTTTAATTATACAGTGCTCCACCAAATATCGAAACATCACCATTTTCTCCTGGTCTTTCAAACCATTTAATACCAGATACATGTTATTTAGACACTTCAAGTTGTATTTCCTCTGTCAAAACAGCAAGAAAAAAAAATCAACAAACAAACCCAGGTTTTCAATAATTTAGTACCCTGGAAAGGGAAACACAAGCTAATATATATTTTATCTCATATCTATTTTTTCACTTCCATTAAACAAATTGAACCCAAAGCCCCACAGTTAACAAACAAAATCTTCCCTCTGTTCTCTCAAATGTCAGTGCTGAGTCCATAATTAACACTGAGTTCTACAACACAAGCCAGGCTCAGGTTTGCTTTTATTCCATGTAGCAGTGCACACAGACCTAAGGGCACATTACAGGAAATGCCTTCAACATTCTGAAACACGCAAGAAACATTCAAATCTTTCTTTGTTTTTTGCTTTCAAAATATTGGGGAAACATTTTCCATGGCTCCTTTCCCTTTGTCAGGCTAATGAGCCGTGCTGGTCAGTGGGTTCTGGCAGGGCAGGATTTGCAGCATTACAGGAGATGTCCCACTGATAAAAAGCCACACAGAACCCATATCACAACACACACAGTCATCTGTCACTGTAAGTTAGCCAATTGCAGCTACAGGGGGCATTTTTAAGCAGGCAGAATGTAATTGCCTGCTTGGAATTCTGCCAAGCCACTGGAGCTAATTATTTTTTAAGGATGAATTTAGTGCTTGCAAGAAAGCTGATGGATCAATAGCAAGGGGAGATGAAGGCAGTTTATCCACGGTGCTGCTGTGGGGATGCAAAGTGCCCTGCTGTGCCCTGACAATGCCCATTGTCCTGACAGGGGAGGGGGACAAGCATTAGAGTGAGGCTGCTCAACAAATTCCTCTTTCCACAGCAAATGAGCACACCCAAATCCTGACCCAGCTGCCCGAAACTCCTTCCTGCTGGTGCCTTGCTGGCACTGCCTAAAAACAGAGGGCAGGCAGAATGAATTAAGGGAGTAAAAAGCAGTTCTATTTATTGAGGAGCTTTCAGGTACATTAAGGGCAGATGAAGCTCCCCAGGGCTGCACCCAAAATGAATGAAGGGTCATGGATTTTCACACTTTTATAAGGTTGGTCCGTTTGCATATTGGAGGTTAACCTTCCAATTACAGCTTCAGGTAATGAAATCATTTACCCCAAGGTTCATTTATTGTGCGCTGCCAGTAAAGAACACCAAAAAACTATTAAAATATAATAGCTTTTCTTTGAAATTCCTTACTTTTTCCTGCTTATAAAAACCGTACAGGCAGGTTACCTGTGCATTGCACCCTCTCACTGACATTTGACCTGCAGTGATGTTTGCACAGAAACCTCTGCCCAGCCTGCACCATCCAGCAGCTTTTTCAAGCAGGCTGACACAGTGATGATTTTCTCAATTCATTTTTTTAGCTTTCTTCTCATAAAAGGCTTTGTCCAACTGAAGTTAACAGGCAGTGGAAGCCGGATCAGGATGAATCTGCATCTCTAAGACTGGTAGAAACAGAAGAGACTCAAGTCTTGAAGAATGAAAACAAGAAGTCACAGATGTTCCATTTAGTTCACTTTGCAAAGCGACAATTTGAATTTCCTTTCCAAAGAAAACATCTGTGGCAAAGGTTTAAATTTCCTTTTCCCTTTTGATTTGAATTCACTCTCCTTTCCTTACATGTCCTTTATACGGACCAAACAACACAGGGTTTGGTTTTTTTCCTAAGAGCTAATAATGACACACTGCGAAGTAAAACCAAAATTCCTCAGCAGTACTGCATCATTAGAAGTAATTTACACAACTGCTACAGATGACTGAGTCAAAAAGGAATTATGAAACGTTGCAAAGCATGAATCTATTAAGGAGTGCACAGCTTTTCTGTGTGTCTTCCCCCCTCCTCCCCTCCAACTTATCTCTGGCAGTAATTTCTGAGGGTTGGATGCAGCCTGTGCTCCTCCCCAGGATCCCATTCACTGCTGCCAGCCTGGGAGCAGGAGCAAGGCACGAGCACTCAGTGCTTGCACACTGCCACTCACAACCCCTGCACTCCTGCAAACCAGGCTGAGAGGCACAAAAGGTCCTGCCTGGGCCACTCTTTTAGCAATAAGGGTAAACCCTTAAAAATAATATATATGTGTTTTATATATAAATAAGATATATATATGGTATATGTTATAATATATAATGTATATAATATATACTATAAGCATTATACATTATATTACATATTATATATAATATATCTACTACATAATATAATATCTACTACATAATATAATATCTACTACATAATATAATATCTACTACATAATATATAATAAATATTAATAAATATGTATCATATCTATTACATATAAATATGTGACCACATTCACAGGGGTCCCAGGATTAGGGAAGAGACGAGAATGTTGACTCCATGTTTCAGAAGGCTTGATTTATTATTTTATGATATATATTACATTAAAACTATACTAAAAGAATAGGAGAAAGGATTTCATCAGAAGGCTGGCTAAGAATAGAAAAAGAAGGAATGATAACAAAGGCTTGTGGCTTGGACAGAGAGTCCAACTTTTCTTTTACAGGGTTCTACTTGGCTAATAAGGAGGAAAACTGGTTGTGAAAGACCAGCCAGGCCCAGCAGGAAACCCTCAGGGGCATCACACACCCCTGCTACATGTCACCTCCCAGTAACACCTGCAGGTACCACACAGGTGTGTCCTGGACGCGATGCCTTAAAAACCTGGAAATGAAACAACACACGCTTTGAGATAATCTCAGTACAGGAGGTGTGGGAATGCTCCTCACTCAGGGTCACCAGATGTGGGGTGTTCACAGGGGTCCCAGGATGAGGGAAGAGATGAGAATCTTGACTCCATGTTTCAGAAGGCTGATTTATTATTTTATGATATGTATTATATTAAAAGAAAATGATATATTAAAACTATACTAAAGAAGAAAGGATTTCATCAGAAGGCTAGCAAGGAAAGGAATGGAATGAATAAAATCTTGTGGCTGCTCACAGCCTCGACACAGGGGCTGTCATTGGTCATCAAGTAAAAACAATTCACATTCTGGGTAAACAATTCTCCAAATCACACTCCAAAGCAGCAAAACATGGAGAAGCTGAAGCTCCTCAGGAGAAAAGGTCCTGGCAAATGGATTTTTCATAAAATATGTCTGTGAATGAGGTAACACAAAGGTTGATCTTTATTGGAGGCCTCCAGGAGCAGGTATGAAAAATGTCCACAAAACCCACCCCCGCAGGGTGAATACAGAGTCATAAGTTTATAAATTAGTATCATTGACAAAAGCACCAATTAAGAGCACAAGTGGTGATGCAACTCCCCTCCACTTCTAAACCCTCCCCCTCAGGTGGAACTGAAGTTTCTTGGTGAAAATGTGTCTCCAAGAGCTGTTCTTTGGCCTTGGCTTCTAAGAAGAACCAAGGTGGGATAGAGGCTTTGGAATATGTTTTGTCTTTCTGTGTATCAGGGCGGGGAAAAGCACTGGGAAAACCAGCTAGGAATGCAATAATGGGCTACAGAGCTCCAAAAATCTGTGTAAAGGACACAGAGATACAGAAAATGAAAGAGGCAAAAATCATTAGGCATCAACAGCAGCAGCCAAAACTCGCACCTTTTCCAGCACTCACTGGCTCTCCATGCGAAATAAAGGAAACAACCCCCTGAAAACAGCAGCAATCCAGGCTAAGCTGACACAGCTGTGCCAGGATGGAGGGACAGCCCCACCTTTCCAAGCAGAACCTCCCTGATTTGGGGTCTCTCTGTGGAGAACTGCAAGGAGAGTTTGAGATTTTCACCCAGCTGTAGGTGGGCACAGAACATCCATCTGCCACCAAATCAATACTCAAACCATTTGGCTGCAATAAGGAGTGCTAATATCACATCCATTTGTTTGGGCCAAATATAGGGGAAAAAAAAAAACCTAAACCTCTAAAACATTCCTAGAGGTCAAAGTCTCTGAGCAAACCAGTAATTTATGTTGTGTGCACAGAAAATACCACCGCAACCCCACCTTTAGATTTACTCAGAAAAACACACAGATTTTGATTCTAAACTGAGCACAGAAATAAAAGCATTAGGGTTAGGGTTGGTCTAGATGACCATGAAAAATCCCTTTCAACCCAACCTGTTCTGTTGTTATGTGGTAAAAACATGCAAATTCACACACACACCAAAACCATGGCAACTTCTCAGGCAGCAAAGGCAGACAAATCCAGGAGCCAAAAGAAAATGAAGATAGTCCTTATTTTCCAAGTAAAAACTGGGAGCTTGAGACTATGACGCCTAAAATCCATATCACAGTTAACTTAAATCTTTTATGGTCGCTTCTCCAAGAGCTGCATGAAAAACTGGGATCACTGGAAGAACTCAGCTCTCACTCTAAGGCAGCAGCAGGGAGAAAATGAAGGGAAGTTCCACCTAAGATAATTCTGTAATTAAAATAAATTCAGGATTTTCTGGAAAGGGAAACAAACAGGTATTTTACAGTGTAGCTTTCACTAAAGGCAGCAGCATAGGAAGCAGAATCATTAAGCCTAAATTTTGCCAAAAAGAGAAGGGATCTGGATCCTCAGCTAGCAGAACTACAATCAGAGATTAGAAGGGAAAAAAAAAAAAAAAAGTAGAATACAGTTCTACTTTCACAGTTCTACTTCCCCCATTCTACTTTCCCCAGTCATTTTATATGCTTTAAAACAAAACGTGCCTCCTCTAATTAATACCTATTGTTCAATATCCCAGCTAAACCTGCGTTTTGTGGAGCTCCAGCACACAGCTTTTACTACAGAAGCAAAAAATACTGTGGGGAACATGCATAACACTTATATTAATATCTACTACAGAAAAATACTACATATTTTGATTCTAAACTGAGCACAGAAATAAAAGCATTTGAGGGTTAGGGATTGGTCTATACTAAAAGATGACCATGAAAAAAGAAGGAATCCTTTTCAACCAACCTGTTCTGTTGTTATGTGAACATGCAAATTCACACACACACCAAAACCATGGCAACTTCTCAGGCAGCAAAGGCAGACAAATCCAGGAACCAAAAGAAAATGAAAAGATAGTCCTTATTTTTCCAAGTAAAAAATAAAATCTGGGAGCTTGAGACTATGACGCCACATTCTGGGTAAAATCCATATCACAGTTAACTTAAATCTTTTTTCATGGTTGAGGTAACTTCTCCAAGAGCTGCATGAAAAACTGGGATCACTGGAAGAACTCAGCTCTCACTCTAAACTCTCCCCTCCACAAATCCTCCCCTCAGGGGAGAAAATGAAGGTCTCAAGAAGTTCCACCTAAGATAATTTTGGAATGTTTTGTCTTTCTGTTAAAATAAATTCAGGATTTTCTGGAAAGGAAAGAGGCAAACAAACAGGTATTTTACAGTGTAGCTTTTAAAGGCAGGAAAACAGCAGCAATCCAGGAAGCTGTGCCAGAATCATTAAGCCTAAATTTTGAGATTTTCCCAAAAGAGAAGGGATCTGGATCCTCAGCTAGCAGAACTACAATCAGAGATTAGAAGGGAAAAAAAAATAAAAGTAGAATACAGTTCTACTTACACAGTTCTACTTCCCCCGTTCTACTTTCCCCAGTCATTTTATATGCTTTAAAACAAAATGTGCCTCCTCTGATTAATACCGATTGTTCAGAGTCAATCTCCCAGCTAAACCTGCGTTTTGTGGAGCTCCAGCACACAGCTTTTACTACAGAAGCAAAAAATACTGTGGGGAATATGCATAACACACAATTTTTATACCAGAAATTTGAAGAATCAACCACCCCCCAGAATTAAATTGCCCTTCGTCAGTAAACACAAGGGGAAATCATTATGATTTTATACCAAATGCAGAACAAAGTCTTTTTCAGTCTACCCATCAAATTATTCTGATGTCAGGGCAGCCTTTTCAATATGAAAATGGTATTTTTCTCCAAGCAAAGAAAAGCAGTCCTTAAGTGAACTTATGGAACATACATTATTTAGGCAATGAGCCAACTGCCATATGGCGCTGATACATTTTAATTTTGATATACTTTAACTACAGAAACTACTTCAAAGCAAATGTGAGCAAAAAACACCACAAAAGAAACAAGCACTTTACTAGGAGACCTGGTTCTGAGACACAGAATCACCCAAACCTCTCCTATTACACATTTCATCTCATGACTGATTCTCCATAAAACACTTAAAGGTACTTGCTCTCCACTTTTGTAGTTGCAGGACACAAGTCTTTTATTCTACAGAAAATTATCAGGTTTTGTGATAAATTATATATAATTTTATTAATGTGACCTCTCTCCTGTAAATATATATTTCAAAAGAAAAAATAAAAACTTCAAATCCATCTCCTGACAGTTTATAAGATTGACTCCTTTACAGGAGTACTTAAAACAACTATAACAGGAAAAATTGGGTATGAAAGACTTAAATGCATATTTCCCAATTTTTCTAATTACAGGGGCTCCCTTTGGCTCTTTCAAAGTACATTATTGGCATTAAAACATTAACACACACATTACTTTACTTTGATTTCTCTACTGTTTGTTGGATAACTAATCTAAACCAATCTATTCTACACAAGGCAATTCATCCCATGTTAATCTACACCAATCAGCTTGTGGATAAATTATGTATTAAACCAAAACAAACAGCATCAGAACACGGCCCACAACACTTTGTAATCTCATTTACTTTCTAACACATTCCACTGTAACTGGGCTGGTGGAGAGGAGCTATTGGTTTTTTTTTCCCCCTGCAGGAATCCCAAAAACCCTGGAAAGCTTGCAATATCAATTTATACATCAACTCTAACATCAACACATGAAAAAAAACTGATAAAATAGCTCAGCTGTACTTAATCTGTATCCAAATGATGAGGAGATCTTCAATGCACATTTTGTTTTATTTTGAAAATACCACACAAAGATTTGTAAACTCCGTGGCGGCACGCTTGCAATCTGCTAGGATTCCTGGCTGAAGGCTTGAAATCAAAACTAAACAGCCAAAAAAATGCCAAGGCACCTGTGCCAGGCTGCCCCCAGTGCCCTGCTGAGCTCCGAGAGCAGGGTGGATAAATGGGAAATGCAGGAGGGTCCCTGCCATACTCACACTGTGCCTGGTGCTCCCTGCCTCAGCCTGGGGGATGCAGGGCACTGCCAGCCCAGTGAGGGGTTTTAGCACCACCACTGTGCCCTGGACAGCCTCTCAGATCTGCAGGAACAAGCTGGCACTGCCCAGACACAGCACTGGGGAAGGAGAAACTCCAGGTGTAAGCAGAGCTCTGCATCTTCACAGCAGCAGCAGCAGCACTGGCAGGGAAAATCCAGCTCCAGAATCAACTCTGAGCCTGCCCAGCACCACCCCAGCAACACTGGCATGGAAATCCAACTCCAGAATCACATCTGTGCCTGCACAGCAGCAGCACTGGCATGGAAATCCAGCTCCAGAATCAACTCTGAGCCTGCCCAGCACCACCCCAGCAGCATGGAAATCCAACTCCAGAATGACATCTGTGCCTGCACAGCAGCAGCACTGGCATGGAAATCCAGCTCCATCTCAAGTAACAACAACCTAGACCAGCTCTTCTTGCTGGTGACAGAGTTCCAAAAAGCTCAGTGGAAGAACACTGGATTTTGTGATCTTTACAAAGATCCCCAGCAGCACCAGCAGCACTGGAGCTGCCTGTTCAGCCCCAGGGAACATGTTGTCATCCTATTGCAGGGGTTCCACACTGCTGTCTCCTTATCACAAAAGTTCCACACCTCCTTGGTGGTTCTCATGGGCAGCTCCTCACAGCACTGACTCTTTCCATTCACAAAGCAGCCAAAGACTCCAACTCCCTTCTCACCCACCCACCCCACTCTTTTATAGCATCATCTTCTCATTGCTTACAGCTGTGGCCTGGTAAAGTCAGGCCTGTTCCTAATCTTTGATAATTGGCCCAGCTGCAACTCTTTAAGGGGTGAGATTCCTTCCTAAACTATCTTTATTTTCTTCTATTCTATCCCAGTACAGGAGAAAGTCCTGCATCATTTTAACTTCTATGGGAAGGTCTCTTTCCAAAATCTGGGGCTACATTTTTCTTCTCACGCAAATCAGATTTTTGGAGAAGCCATTATCCAACTATATTTGGCAGCACTCAAGGTTGCAAACACAGGGGGTTTTTGAAGCTCTGAATAAGAGTGAAATAAAGTTAGTGTGGACACATCTATGTAATCACACACGTGTGTGTTTGAGCTGTCTCTCATGTAAAACACCTGCAGAATTGGCTGTGGATTTGTGACTGGAGTCCCAAACAAGACACAGCTGTGATCAGGACATTGCTCCTTCCTCCAGCCACTGGGAACAGCTTTTTCCATATCAAAAGGTCTCACAAGGAAAGCCTAACACAAAATTTCCTCTAGATCTGTAGAAGAAACCAAGTGTTGCCTTTATCTGACAGAAAAGCAGGCTCCTGTGACCCAGGCTACAATGCCAAGCCCATGGAAGCTCACCGAGCCCTTCCTGCAACCGAGAGCAAGCACAGGCACAAGCATCCAAACTGATTGAAAAACAGGTCTTCCTGTGAGAAAAATAACACATTCCACAGTGATTTATTTACTTCTTTAAGAAGCAAAACATCAGGATCTGTATGTAATTCTTGTTCCAGCTGAACACCACAAGCCTTGAAACACCATCTACCTTTCTACAACAATGATCCAGGACAAATTTACTGCAACTGGTGCAGCTGCAAACAGGTAGGCAGGGGTTTATATTTGCCCATTGCCAACCAATCAGACCATAAAAATCTCAGCATACCCTAATGCTCCAAATACACCTTCCAGGGCAAGAGAAGAAAATACCCAAGTTGATATTTTTCTAACAACTTCTGATGTTTTCAGCCAAAAATCCATTCTGTCCCCATCACCTTTTTTTGTGTAACATCCAGCCCCTGGTTAGCCCAGGAAACAGAAATTCCAGTGCTGTTTCTGGACCCAGCAGGCTCACAAAACCTTTATTTTTTTTATGACAGAAGGCACACGAGGATGTGTGTTACATTTTGAGTGTTGTCACTGACAGGATGCATTGTGGAGGGCTTGAAAGACACAACTGCTACTGGGAAAACAACCAGCTCTTACTGCTGCCTGCTCATCCACCTCATTAAAACAGGAAAGAAAGGAAGAGTTGGTACACATAAATCCCAAATGAAAGCCAAAATGAGACCCAGAATACCCCAAAGAAAAGAGAAGATGGCAGTGAAAATTTTAAGGCTAATCCAGGAATTTTCTGTCATACCTTTTACAAAGTCTAGCACTTTGATGCCTCAATCAGATATGCCCCTTCTGCCACTACTGTGTTTTAAATAACATTTGCCTCCAGTTCCAAAATATATTTCCATGAATACACAAAAGGAAAATATACAGCAGACAGTGGCATTAAATATTTAACTTTCTACCTTAACAACCTTTCTTTTTGTGTGTGTGTTTCTTGCTTCTGCTTGAGGCTAAATAGTAAGGCCAACTCATGAAGCAAGGCTGGCATCAGTCCTTATATATTATTCATTAATTTCAGATGTACCAATTCCACCTCTGTCTCTAAAGCCAGACATGTCACTTCATAATAAAGCTCTTTCAGCTCAGAAATCTAGAATTCTTATCCTCTGAAGAAACCAGGGCACACACAACATTTATGGGGTTCAGCAGTGCATATTGTGACTTCCAAGTACAGGAGAACTTTTGAACCTGAATTTAATGAGGCAATTAAGAAACAAATACATGATTAATTTCAGACTGCCTTAAAAGACCAAGCATGATTTTTTGGCAGCAAATATAACATTATTCAACACTTTTAAGAAGTTCTTGTAACTCTTCTTACAGAAAAAAAAATCCCACCTGATTGCTTTGCTTCCAGTTGGTTACAGAGGAGAGAAACCACTGGCTCCAATCTCCCAGCACAGCTCCTTGTCACACATAGTTACAACTCCAATGGACACTTGAAAATTACCACTTTCTTCCTTTAGCTGCACACATTTACCAGCAAGGACAAAATTAGTGACACTTGCAGCACCTTCTCACAGGAAAGGTTGCCAGAGACTGAGCACCTGGCTGAAGATCAGCAACACCACCAGAGAATCTGGTTTGCTCTTAAAATATTACAAACAGACCATTTTTGGTTACTGGGACTGTGTTTCAAATCTCTTGCTGACCTTGAATTGCCTGACACCAGAATCCCAAAGTTGGTACTTCTGCTGGGTGGGGCAACAAGTGAAATACTTGACCAAGTAATTTGAAATTTCGCTGGAAGGAGACCCCTGAGCACAATATTCACATCTGTTCCATCCTGTGGGTGAATTCCCCTCTGCCTGTAGAAGGTGTGAAGCCCCCTGCTCTCAGCACAGGGTGAGCACAGCTCTGTGTGATGAGAATTGGCACAAAACAGTGTAACCACCTGAGCCTGGAGGGGAAACCTTCCTTCCACCTCAGCCAGAGCCCTCTCACACTGTACAGGTACCTGGGACTGAAAGCAGCCAAAACACCTCAAAACCTCCATCTGCCAAAAGGAAAAATCTCATTTAACTGCTTTGGTTGTCAACATCCCTTTCTGAAAGGTCCATGGCAGGGCTGACTGCACTCCAAGCTGGCCAGCACCTGCCCAGGTGCATTTCACAGATGCCCTGTTATGTCACACAAACAGCTATCCTATGTTGGTTCACCAGATTTTGTTATCATCCTATTTTAGGGGTTCCACACTGCTGTCTCCTTATCACAAAGGTTCCACACCTCCTTGGTGTTTCTCGTGGGCAGCTCCTCACAGCACTGACTCTTTCCATTCACAAAGCAGCCAACTGACTCCAGTTCCCTTCTCATCCAGCCACCCCACTCTTTTATAGCATCTTTGTCTCATTGCTTACAGCTGTGGCCTGGTAAAGTCAGGCCTGTTCCTAATCTTTGCTAATTGGCCCAGCTGCAACTCCTTAGCAGTGAGATTACTTTCTACACTAGCTTCATTTTCTTATATTCTATCCCCCTACAAGATTTTATGCAAAATGACCCTTCTGTCACTTATAATTGGATCATTATGCACAAGTTTTTTCCCTAAAGTGGGAAAAAAAAAAGCTATTATTACCTAATGGTGTTGCAGACATTTTTTAATGAAAAATGCTTTCCTTAGGATTTTTCCTCCTGAGAAGCTGAGAGGCCTCAGGAACAAAATGCAAACAATGATTATCTGCTGCTGTGGAATGCAACAGGTGCATCTGGGATTGGTCTCATGTGGTTGTTTCTAATTAATGGCCAATCACAGTCAGCTGGCTCAGACACAGAGCCTAAGCCACAAATCTTTGTTATCATTCTTTCTTTTTCTATTCTTCGCTAGCCTTCTGATGAAATCCTTTCTTCTATTCTTTTAGTATAGTTTTAATATAATATATATCATAAAATAATAAACCAAGCCTTCTGAAACATGGAGTCAGATCCTCGTCTCTTCCCTTATCCAAGAACCCCTGTGAACACTGGCACATAATGGTATCTAACAATAGACAGATTAAAGCAGAACATGGAGTTTAATATTGACTTGAATATCCAGAATAACTAATGAAAACTGTGGACAGTGATTGCAGTGCTAGCATTGCAATGTGTTATCACACCTTCTGACAGAGAAAAGCATTTACTAACACACTTTCAGAAGAACAATCTGTTTAACACAGATTTTTTTTTAAGATTTTTTTTCTTCCTGCAGCAATTTGCCTTGTATGCTTAAACAGCGCTCGTTTTGCTTTGCCAACTAAACATGGTAAAAGTTCAGTGTTTATACAGAGTACACTGGAATGTCAGGTGCTTATTTAATTGCTTTTGTAGCCAATTTCCTTGCCCCTCAAGGCTCATTAGTCAGTCATCTAATCATTCCATGCAGTAATGCTCCCTCTGTGTTTCCTCCTGGAGTTCAGGAATATATCTTCATCTGTGCTCCCAACAGTGGTGTCCTTCAGCCACAACCTCTCTCGGGGCCCTCTGACTGCCTGCCAGCCTGGCTGCCTGTCCCACGTGCAGGTGGATCCCCCAGCACCCATTAATTCTGCCCCACCATGGCCTCAGCCATCTGGGCATGGAGCTGATGGAGAAGGAATCTGTTCCAGGAAAAATCTGTGTGACTTTGCAGGTTTGCTGTACCTGCCCTCCTGAGTGTTTCACAGAGGTGCAGAAGGAAATCAGGGAATGCTGCTTGAGCTCCCCTCCCAAACCTGCAGCCAGGCTGAGGCTGAAGGGATGGATGTGGAGAGGAGATAAAAAAGCAAGGTGCCTGTGACAGTGTTCACAGGGGTTTTTGGATGAGGGAAGAGATGAGGATCTGACTCCATGTCTCAGAAGGCTTGATTTATTATTTTATGATATATATTACATTAAACCTATACTAAAAGAATAAAAGAAAAGGTTCAATCAAAAGGCTAGCTAAGCTAAGAATAGAAAAGAATGATAACAAAGGTTTGTGGCTGGGACAGAGAGCTTGAGCCAGCTAACTGTGATTGGCCATTAATTACAAACAACTGTATGAGACCAGTCACAGATGCACCTGTTGCATTCCACAGCAGCAGATAACCATTGTTTGCATTTTGTTCCTGAGGCCTCTCAGCTTCTCAGGAGGAAAAATCCTAAGGAAAGGATTTTCCATAAAAGATGTCTGTGACAGGTGTCAACTTCTGGAGTGGCTTCGAGCCCCAGGGAGCTCTGGATGAGGCTGAGTCTCAACTCCCAGTGAGAGGGGTCAGTGCTGGGCTCAGTCCAGTTAAACACCTCCACTATTGATGTCGTGGTGGGGCACAGTGTCACTGCTGTGGCACAGGACAGGCTGATACCCCAGGGGCTCCTGTGGGGGCATAGAATATAAGAAAATAAAGATAGTAAAGACAGTTCAGGAGTTGCAGCTGTACCAATCATCAACGATTAGGAACAGGCCACATCTGTGTCCAGTTATGGTGAGTGCTATAGAAGAGTCGGTGAAGAGAGAGTTGGAGGTTTTTGGTTGTGCTGTGAGGAGAGATGGAGTTTGTTGGCTGTGCTGTGAAGAAGGAGGAGTCAGTGCTCTGAGGAGCTGCCCAGGAAGAAATCACCCACGAGGTATGAGAGCTCTGCAATAAGATGACAACAGGCTCCGGCTGCCAGCCCCAGCAGGAGGGTGAGATGGGCTGGCAAAGTCCCACAGCTGGGAGGAGCAGCCCCAGGCACCAACAAATGCCAGGATCCGGGGGGTTGGAGAGGTCCTGGGGTGCTGCAGCCAGGCTGAGCAGCCAGCAGCATTCCCTGGCTGCAAAGCAGGGCCAGAGCATCCTGGGGAGCAGGATCTGGGAGAGGAGCAGCTCTGCCAGTAGGAGAACGTCCTCCTCAACTCCCAGCCAGCACAGGTGAAGCCACCCTGGAGTGCTGTGCCCAGCTCTGACATCCCCAGGACAACAAGGACTGAGCCAACAAAGGGCTGCTGAAGGTTCTGGAACATCCCTCAGGGGAGGAAAGGCTGAGAGAGCTGGGGCTGCTCAGCCTGGAGAAGGCCAGGGGAGCCTCATCAGTGTTTCCAAATGTCTGAAAGTGGGGTAAAAGCAGCACAGGCTGTTCCCATGGGTGCTGCGGCAGGAGCAGAGCAGTGAGCACACAGCCAGGAGGTTCCTTTCACCCTCTGGGGGGTGATGAGCCCTGGCAGCCACCTGGGGATGTTCCAGCTGGGATGGCTCCACCTTGGACACACCCAAAAGCCACCTGGGCCCCCAGCTCTGGGTGTCCCTGCCCAGCTCTGGTGGCACCAGGGCACATCCAGAGGCTCCTTTCTGCCCCTGCCAATCTCTGATCCTGTTCAGTCCACCCTGCATGTAAACACACACATTAAAAACACAAACAAACAAACAAAACCCTCCCAGAACTACCCCCAATCAAGCAAAAGACATGCCCAGAAGGAAATTAATAATTTTCTGCCAAAAACAAATAGTAGACATTTGTAAGTGTCAAGGCAGCAGGCAAATTGTATTTTCAAAGCTGAGTTTCCATTCAGTTTAAGCAGCTGACTGAGAATTCCTTGGGATCCATTTTCCAGAGAAACTGACAGGTGTCACTGAATTAGCAGTACGGTTATTTATTTATTTAGTATTTAAAACCCCAACAGATGTTTAGGTGAAGTTACTATACACACAGTTTATATCTAAACACTGAAGAACTGTCCAGCTGCCTGCATACTATAAATATGTGTTTCTTCTTTTGGGGGATGGAGGGAAGGGGAAAAAAGAGAGAAATTAACTTTTCCTGAGTATAATTCTGACAGAAAGAGGGCTTGAAAAACGCCCCATCAGTAGCTACTGGAGTAAGAAATCCAAAACAAATGTTGTGCTCTCCAATCCACAGGGCACTGCAGCTTCTCTGCTCTTCTGTGCATACAGAGAGCAACCAAACTCATTTAGGAGCTTTCTAAATATTGGGATTTAATTCCACAGCAGAGAAGAAACAAGGACAATAGGAGCACTGCAAGTTATCTACACACAGGCATAGAATTTCTGAGAAATGCAATTTTGGATACAAAATGGTGCAGAATTCTTCTCATAATGGAAAAGTGGCTAGGTTGAAGTGCTTTGGAATAATTATAATATAAAATGAAAAGCTTCTTGATGCATTATATTACTTGAGTTGGAGTAATTCTCTTGAGTTTCTATTTTTAAACCATGATAGCGTGTTAATGAAACTTTTCAAGGAAACTTCAGCTACAGACAGGGGAAACAAATTGCTGCTAACCCCTTCAGAGCTTCAGCTGAAAGGCACCATGAAAGGAGCATTAAATGGGTATCAGTTTCATAGGCAAGGAAACTGATGATTCAAATTCAGGCTTGCATTCAGTTTGTAAAAATATAATTTCCACAACATAAGCCCAGAATCCAAAGAATTTATTACAAAATGTCAAATTATTTCCTTCTCAACATACAAAGTGTATATATTAATAAATAAGTAAATAAATAAAAAGAAGTATTATTTTTTAACTGTTCCCTAAAGAAAGTTAGTGGCAATTTTTTGGTCCATTACCACAAAGAACATAACAAATCTTGTTCCAGATCCTAGAGGTTGCTCTAAAAGGGAAGGGCTTATTTTTATTTATTTACTTGGTCATTTGTTAATATATGCACTTTGTAGGTTGAGAAGGAAATAATTTGACATTTTGTAATAAATTCTTTGGATTCTAGGGGCTTATGTTGTGCAAATTATATTTAATCACACCAGGATTGCTTTCACATTGGAACCTGCAATCAGGGACTGGTTCTAGGAGAGCAGGCTTGATTTTATGGGGCCTTTCTTTATAATTTTTCAACCTTACTGCAAGATAAAACCAGGTAAATACCACCTACAGATGAAATAAAAGAGCCAGATCATTCCTCTGCCTTTCCCCACAGGGAGGACATGCAACCCCATAATGCAGTCCAGAGAACTTCACAGGAATTTGTTTTAATTAAGCAAGTTCCTATCAGTTACTATATCAGTCCCCTGATATTCTGCACGGAATTATGCATTTCTTGTGATTCCTGGGAGAGTCTCCACCCTGATGAGCCATATTCTGAATCAGAAGGCCATATAATCTTCCTAACTTCCACCCAATAGATCAAAATTATGGTATTAAAATATTCAAGAGCCTTTGCTCTCACCCTTCTTTCCTTGGCATTAAGAATAAATCATTCTAATACCAACAGCAGCTAAAAATACCTCTGTGGTTTTTGATAGACACACCAATATGCCTTTCAAATTGGGCAAAATGAGTGTCTCAGACAGAGCATCTTTATATTTGGGAACTGAGGGGGTCCTGCAGCCTCTGAATAATCAATATTGAACCAACCAGCCTCTGAATATTGATTATGGAAACAACCAGCCTCTAAGTATTGATTATGGAACCAACAATCTCTGAATATTGATTATGGAACCAAGCAGCCTCTGGATATTGATTATGGCACGAACCAGCCCCTGAATATTGATTATTAAACCAACCAATCTCTGAATATTGATTATTGAACCAACCAGCCTCTAAGTATTGATTATTGAACCAATCACCCTCTGGATATTGATTATGGAACCAACCAGCCTCTGAATGTTGATTATGGAACCAACCAGTTTCTCAGCATTGATTATTGAACCAACCAGCCTCTGAATATTGATTATTGAACCAACCAGCCTCAAAGTATTCATTATGTAACCAACCAGCCTCAAAGTATTCATTATGTAACCAACCAGCCCCTGAATATTGATTATTAAACCAACCAATCTCTGAATATTGATTATGGAACCAACCAGTCTCTGAATATTGATTATTGAACCAACCAGCCTCTAAGTATTGATTATTGAACCAACCAGTCTCTGAATATTGATTATAGAACCAATCAGCCTCTGGATATTGATTATGGAACCAACCAGCCTCTGAATGTTGATTATGGAACCAACCAGTCTCTCAGCATTGATTATTGAACCAATCAGCCTCTGAATATTGATTATTGAACCAAGCAGCCTCTGAATATTGAGTATTGAACCAACCAGCCTCTGAATATTAATTATGGAACCAAGCAGCCTCTGAATATTGATTATAGAACCAACCAATCTCTGAATATTGATTACAGAACCAACCAGCCTCTGAATATTGATTATAGAACCAATCAGCCTCTGAATATTGATTATGGAACCAACCAGCCTCTGAATGTTGATTATGGAACCAACCAGTCTCTCAGCATTGATTATTGAACCAATCAGCCTCTGAATATTGATTATTGAACCAATCAGCCTCTGAATATTGATTATTGACCCAACCAGCCTCTGAATATTGATTATGGAACCAACCAGT
The DNA here is from genome assembly GCA_024865655.1 of Emberiza elegans. Classification (NCBI taxonomy): domain Eukaryota; kingdom Metazoa; phylum Chordata; class Aves; order Passeriformes; family Fringillidae; genus Emberiza; species Emberiza elegans. The sequence continues at coordinate 3,573,677 of JALJVW010000197.1, read as the reverse complement.
CTCTGAATATTGATTATAGAACCAATCAGCCTCTGAATATTGATTACTGAACCAATCAGCCTCTGAATATTGATTATTGAACCAAGTAGCCTCTGAATATTGATTATTAAACCAACCAATCTCTGAATATTGATTACTGAACCAATCAGCCTCTGAATATTGATCATTGAGCCAACCAGCCTCTGAATATTTATTATGGAACCAACCAGTCTCTCAACATTGATTATTGAACCAACCAGCCTCTGAATATTGATTATTGACCCAACCAGCCTCTGAATATTGATTATGGACCCAAGCAGCCTCCAGAGTGCAGGAGCAGAGACAGCCAGGCCTTTGCACAGGGTAGCCCTGGGTGCTGCCCCAGGGAATAGCTGAGAGGGATGAAATAGGCTGGACGTGCTTTTCTGACAGGAATAAACAGCAGCCCCAGCACCACCAGATTTATTCCCAACTGCTCCTCGAGGTCACTGCCCTTGAGCACCATCAGGGATCCTCAGGGCCAGCTTGGTCCTGGTTTTCTCTCCAAGGGAAGCCCTCCATGGGCACAGGCTCCTTGTGTGCATTAGCCTTCAAACAGCATCTGTCACCTCTGGGAAATAAAACTCCCCCTCCCATACATTTTTTTTTTTTTCTAAATGAGGACTGAGCCTCAAAAATTAATCCAGTGAGAGAAATCTACTGAACACAGTGAAATGTCTAACACACAAAGCTAAAACACTTAATGGCACTGCCTGAATGCTGAAAAAATCAGGCTTTGAAAACAGCTATGTGAGAAATCATCCTTTATTTCCCACTACAATACCTCAAGTAGGAGAAAACTGTGTCATGTGCTGCATTTTTTTATTTTTAATCAGCAGCTGCTCACAGACATCCCTGCAGGTGTTTAACTATTGAAATCTCCCATTTAAAAGAGTGACTTATTTGCAGCTACACTGAATACACCTCAGATCTGTGCCCAGGATGAAGCACGCCAGTCAGCAAAAGACATTTTCCTATTCCCCCAAACCAGTGGAGCCATTCTGCTGAGGAACACAGGGAATGTTGCAGAAATCCTTCAGCCTAACAGAGCAGGCAAAAAAAAAACCCCAAACAAACAAAAAAAAGAGAATTTTCTCCAGCACCATGCTGCCTGTTAGTTCAGCTTCCTTAACAGAAGTCCATCCTTCATTTAAAAACCAAATCAAACCTTCTGTTGCAATGTGATGGGACAGGACAATGCTGCCTTTAGAGGGTTGGAAATGGAGCAGGATTCAGAGCCAGAGTGGAATTTCCCATTCCAGGGGCAGCAGCAGCATCTCTGCCAAAAATCTCAGGGAATTCCTGACCAGAGGCTGCTCCCAGCCTCTCTCGCAGGGATTTGGTGGCTGGAAGGGCTTGGGGGAGACTCCAGGGCCAACAGGATTTGGGGATGTTTGTCAACAGCTGTAGAAACTGCATTAAGGGCAAATGCACTAAAACCAATATTGGAAAATCCAATAGCTTCTTCCCAGCCTACAGCCTCAGCAATGCTCTACTTTGGGGGGTTTGTACTCCAGAGAAATCTTTTTTTAGCTGCCCTGCCTGCCTTGATTCTCATTTGCATGATCTGAAAATCACTCCAACAGTGTGAGGTGAGGAGAAGCAAGGAGTAAGTCACAAAGAATAGGTCTGGCACATAAACAAACGCTTCAAGATGACAGAGCTTGAAGAGAGAGTTGAAGAAGGAGAAAATGTAAATTTCTCCTTGGAAATGTAATTAAAAACCCTGAAGTGAAGCCACACTATTTTATGACCATGAATATACAAAAAAAAGAACAACATAGTGTGGGAAATAGTAAAGGTAAGAAGATTTTCAGAAAGTTGGGATCTTACATCTTCCTATTGCCTGTTGAGACATCATGTAATGGTGGTGATGCCACTCAGGGAACATCTCCCAGCAGTCCTGATCCATTCTGAAGAGAAAAACCTCCCCAACACACAGCCCAGAAGAACAAACTGACATCAGCTCCTTAAAAAATGCTCAAGGAAAGAACCTTTTACCTTCAGACAGGGTTCCTGTGTATACAAAAAAAAAGAACACCCATAGTGCTGCAGGTGATCAGCACTGGGGAATCTTCCTATTGCTGGACAATGGCCACAATGACCAGGGAACATCTGGCAGTCCTGATCCATTCTGATGGCACACAGGGAGCAAACTGTCCCTGCTCAAGGAAAGAACTGTGACAGGGTTCCTGTCCATCCCTGGGTGGGGACAGTGGGGAACTGGCTGGACAATGAGCCAGGGACTGGAGCTGATGGAGCCACCTTCAGGGGGGTGGCACGTCCATCCCTGGGTGGGGACAGTGCTGGCAGAGCCTGGGACACAGGAGCCACCTTCAGGGGGGTCTCGGGGGGTCCCTGAGCTGCCCACAGCGCTGGCTCAGGCCTGGGCTCCCTGGCACCAGGCTGTGCCTGCTGCTCATGGCCACAGCTCCATCTGTTTCCTGCACACCTGAGCAAAGCTCCATCTGCCCAGGGCAGCCTGGCACCCTGCCACAGTCCCTGCTTTAAAACTGGGGTCAGCATGGTCAGTCGTTCCTCCCAGACGAGGAATTGTGCATCCTGCACGCTCTGTGCCAGCAGTTTGCACTCTCAGGGAAGGGAGAGCCTTCCCCGCAATGTCATCGTGGGATTGATTTTTGAAATGCAAGGAAGACAAGGAACAGCTCATCTGGTTTTTATTACCGCGTATAAACAGTGGCAAAATAATCTCCAAATGAGAGAGACAGATTTGATTAGACACATCAGAGTTCAAACACACACCCTGGCTGGGCAAACAGGAGGGAGTGTGCCAGCATTCTCAAAATGCCTCACAATACAGGAAGGAAACATACACAGGAAACAAAAATCCCAATTAGAAGCTAAGGTGCAATGCTATCAATGACATCCTCATTTGGCAGAGAATTTTACTGTACACAGTCTGAGGAGGAGTTACACACAGGGAAAGCTGGTGCCTACATGGATGTCAAGCCAGCCTTGGCCCAGAAATAAATCCCTTTTCAGGGAAGTATTAAAACTAAACAGGCCTGTATTGCCATGGTCTGACATCACTTACTATTTCTCTAATATTTCATTCCAGGGAAATTACTGTGTAAAACAAAAGGGCTGTATGACAAGAACATACTGACATCTGCTGGCTTCTCCAAATGCATTTCTCTCAAGATTAGGATTTTATGGTCTCAGCAGGTTTTCCCCTATCTAATGGGCTGCATAACAAATTAACATTGTCTATCTCTGGATATACAAATTAAACCAGTTATTCTGTGCTTGCAAATGTTAAAGTGTGTGTGACATTCTGTGGTTAAGCAATTCACACAAATATACTTCTCTTCCATCTTTGACTTCTAAAGGATCACAGGAAATTACTTTTGCCTAATTTGTATGAAAACACCCAGTGATAGGGCGCAAAATTTACATTCAAATAATTATTTCCCTCATTTCTTTCCAACAAAAGACCAGTATTTCCAATTTACTATCCAAAACTGTAACTGGAGCTGTCATTCAGGCCAGGCTCATCATGGCAAGTATTGTTTCCCAGGAATGATCAGCCAATTAAAAGACCAGATTTGATTTTATTTCAGCAGCACTGTGGCCAAAGGAGGCACATAAAGATAACACACAAATCACCTAGCACACCTATCCAGGGTGATACCCAAACACAGCAGAGAAGATCAATTATCTCTTATCATTCACCACAATCAACACAGGCATTTTGATAACCACGACAGAGTCCCAAAGACTGAACAGCTTCAAACCTACAGCCAAAGTGAGACACTGCAGCTAATGCATGCAGCTCCTAAAGCAGCTCTAACCTGCAATGCTTGTGAATAGGGAATATTCTGTACATCTTCGTGCGCTTCTAAATTTATCATTTGAAAAGGGTGTGATAAATTCATTTAATGCTTGCTGTAGGAACCCTAGCTTAGCATTTCCTCCCTCGTGCGCGCTGTAACACAAAGTTATGGGTGACAATTTAAACACAAAATGGAAGGAATTCAAAATCATAATTCACAGTGTCAGCAACTCAGATGTGTTGCATTTAGTTACTGAGGCATACATTTGGTATTGGGAACAATGATGCAAATCATCAAATAATAACAGTTGCCAAGCAGTGCTGAGTGCAGATCATAAACACCTTCCTCAATATCTCTGTATTTCCACATCGACTATCAGCGGCAAGGTCAATTCCTTTTATCAGCTCATTAGCCAGGCTCATTTCAGAGTTGTGAAAAGGTAAATGAAAACCACAAATTCACCTTTTGAATGCATCATTTGAGCACTCATGTGTTCTCCCGAGTGCACCACCCTCCCGTTGCCCCCTCTTCCAGCCTGGTGCCAGGCAGGACCACCCACACCCCAGTGCCAAGCAGCAACAGCGCTGTGCTACAACATTCATCTGGAATTCCCTTTCAATTTCCTCATTTGAGACAGTTTATTGAATTATTTAAACTTCTTATATATTAAACATCAGCAGAGAAAATGCTGAGGGGAAAAAAATTAAAGAAAGGAGAATACGTTATTACCCTAGGAGTCTCCTACTCTTTAAAAGGTGATTCCAGAGTCTTCAAATTCACAGATGACAAGAGCCAGCCTTCCAGCAGAGTGAGAGGACAAATGCATCTTGAGGAGATCCCCAAAGGCAGTTTTGACCACAGGATCCCTGTTTGCCCCACTCAGCCCAGCACACACCACTGCCAGAGCTATTGCACAAATACCAGGACTGGGGCATTAAAAAAATAAGAATTACAAATTTTACAAGACTAGCTTTCCTCTTATCAATTCAGAGGCCTCAAAATGACCCTCAAAGGGGCAGGCTCCACTGTGAGTTGCCCTAATGTGGACAGGCAAAACTGATGAGGGGGATAAGAGGAGAAGCACAAATGGCACGTGATGCAAGGACATCAAACGTGTTCCTCCTCCCCGTTATGATCAATAACATTTCCTGATGATTTACATGACAGAAAGTCTGTACAGATTTTGGGGCTCACTTTGGAGACCTTCAAAGAAGAAGAACCAGATCAAACTATGTGGCATTTGAAGTAGCAAATGCATAAGATGTTAATACAGCACAGCTCAGGAGTCATTTGCTGTGGAAACACTGGCTGAGGATGAGCTTCTTAAAACAATACTGAGATCTGCAGATAGGCCAGCTTTGATTCAAACACAGGGACAGCAGCAAAGCAGCCAGTTCATGACCTAAAATTCCCTCTGCTAATAAAGATTCATCCACTTATGCAACTATTAGAGCCAACTTCATTGGCACAGTGTGAATCTCTCAGAGCAGGGCATACATGATAACTACAGTTTGATTTTGGCAGCCAAAAGTCTGAAATCTGCGGGCAGGAAGAGTTAATCACCTTTCTCACTTACTCTTCATTTCCACCTCACTTGCATTTATTACTTCCTTGTGAACAATATGGTCATGTACCATGGAATAGTTCATATGAGAACTATTCCAGAGACTAGAGAAAACTTTATTCAAGCTAATTTTTTCCTTAAGAACTCTTGATTAAGATAGCTTCACCCTGAGGAAACTTCAATAAATACTTTTTTGACACAGAAATTAGCGTCCAATCTTTTTGCTTCTTGCACAGGCAGTGACAAAATATTTCATGGCTTCATTGAGGAAACAATTTTTACAATTTTAAGATTTCCTCTCTGCTAGAAATACTCGCATAGAAATTTGGATTCATATTTTAGTCTACTGCTTTGTAACAGTGCAAATATGGACAGAGAGGAAAAAATCTAGGTTACTTTGATTATCAAGGGAAACCTCCTAATTTTCCTTTAATTTTCCCACTTGTGAAGCTCTAACACAGCAAATCACCACAGTGACTACCAGATATATTAATTAAAAATTGCGTGTTTAAGGCATGTTGACAAGGGAACACTGATATTAAGATTTATTGTTTTATTCATCAACACAACTCCCCCCAAAGCCCAACAGTTGTTCCCAACGCCACAGAGCCCCCCAGGCTGCCAGCCCGTGTCAATCTGGCACAAGCTGAGCTGGTGACAGACCCTGACAGGGCCAGCACAGCTCCGTGGTCACCACCTGAAAACAGATCTGCAGCTGGAGCCCAGGTAATGGTGCTGATTGGAACAGAGCTGCTGGGAACCATTACCTTGGAGAGACGGCATTTTTACCTATATGTGTTTACTGCGCTGTTGTATTTTCCTACATTTGATCACTTGGATTGTTTGAGTTTTAAAATGGTTTTGGATTACTTCTTTTCATTCCAGACGGGGTTTTTACCTGAGATGGGATCGTGACCTCGCTGTCCTTTACATCCCCACAGTCCTACAGACCCCTGCACACCACAGCACTAAAACTTCATTGTGTCACACTTTGGATTCCTTAGAGCAGAAAAGCCCCTCATCTTTAGAACACAATTAATTATTTAGGTTCCTGTCGCTCTAGAACATGAAACAGAAGGACGTGGACGCTGGATTTTCCAAGGCAAAAAAAAGAGAAGTTTAATTCTGACTCCAACATTTATAGATTTCCAAGAGTGCCAGTGGATTGGAGGGTGACAGTGCCACCTCTGCAATGACACTGGACAAGCCAACAGTCCATCAAATTTCTCCTCCTCCATAAAAGAATGCAAAACAATGAGTTATTTACAGAAAGTGTGTGAGAAAGTTCCTTACAAGAATGTCAACATCAGAAGGCTTAGTTAGAAAAACTTAAAAAATCAGGGTGACAGGTTCCCACCTAAGCCAAGTTTGTACATAATGAGATTTTGAGTCCTTTTTAAAATCCACTCAGGTCCTGCCACACACACACACACATTTTAAAGAAGGCAGCTCTCTGGCTGCACTGAAGCAGCAGTTTTGAGTCCATTCAAAAGCAGGAACACAACCATGAGCACTGAAACAACAGGAAGGGGAAAACCTCTGGCTAAACCACATTAAAAGGCAAACATGTAAGGAGTGTTACCATCACACAAGCTGATTACAAACCTTCCTGCAGAGAAATGGCAGTTGCTGGAAACAAAACACTGCCCACAGTGCTTGAAGGGGCCAGACTCCTTGACTGCATCATTCTGCCTGTGTCCCGAGAAGAAGTGATTAATCAGGTGGCTCACTGGATATGGCAGCTCCCAGAGTGAGGATGGAAGATCCTACCAGCACCAAAACTGACTGATTTGGAGGCTTTTTACAGTGGGGGCAGCAAAAAACAGCTTCAGCATCAAAGAAGATGTGATTTTAGAATAAGGCTTGTGCAGGAGGCTCTGGCTGTGCCCTGTACCCCAGAGAGCTCCATGCACCAGGGCACAGGTAAATCCCACTCTGCCCCACCTGAAAACTGGGCTTTAGGGCTGGTTATTCCCAAAGTGCCATAGGATCCTTAATAACCAACTACAGTCAGAGATTCAGCACCAAACTAAGTGAAAGGAACACTGTAAAATATAAAGAACAAGACAAAACCCCCCCTAAAAAAACCCAAAAAACTCCCAGGTACTATCAGGGACTGGAAAACAATAAGAATGAATGAATCAGGTTTTAAGCTGAGGACATTGACAAGGAAGCAAGTGTGTGAAATGTGCAATATGGCCAATTTGGGGGTTTGGCAGGAGCCCAGCACTGGTAATGGCCAGAGCCAACCTGCTGGGTGCCCTGTGGAGGCAATGCAGGCCAGCACAGCATCACGATGGCAACCAGAGCAGGGCACAGGTACATCCCACCCTGCCCCACCTGAAAACTGGGCCTTAGGGCTGATTATTCCCAGAGTGCCATAGGATCCTTAATAACCAGCTACAGCCAGAGATTCAGCACCAAAACGAAGTCAAAGCAACGTTGTGAAATGGAAATAACGAGACAAAAACTCCCAGGTAATACTGGGGACTGGAAAACAATAGAATGAATTAATCTGGTTTAAAGCTGAGGACATTCACAGTCCTCAAGCAAGTGTGTGAAATGTGCAATATGGCCAATTTGAGCCCAGCACTGGTAATGGCCAGAGCCAACCTGCTGGGTGCCCTGTGGAGGCAATGCAGGCCAGCACAGCATCACGATGGCAACCAGAGCAGGGCACAGGTAAATCCCACCCTGCCCCACCTGAAAACTGGGCTTTAGGGCTGGTTATTCCCAGAGTGCCATAGGATCCTTAATAACCAGCTACAGCCAGAAACTCAGCATTGAAACAAAGTGAAATAGAAATAACGAGATAAAAACACAAATCAAAAACTCCCAGGTAATACTGGGGACTAGAAAACAATAGAATGAATTAATCTGGTTTAAAGCTGAGGATATTCACAGTCCTCAAGCAAGTGTGTGAAACGTGCAATATGGCCAATTTGAGCCCAGCACTGGTAATGGCCAGAGCCAACCTGCTGGGTGCCCTGTGGAGGCAGTGCAGGCCAGCACAGCATCACGATGGCAACCAGAGCAGGGCACAGGTAAATCCCATTCTGCCCCACCTGAAAACTGGGCTTTAGGGCTGATTATTCCCAGAGTGCCATAGGATCCTTAATAACCAGCTACAGCCAGAGATTCAGCACCAAAACGAAGTCAAAGCAACGTTGTGAAATAGAAATAACGAGACAAAAACTCCCAGGTAATACTGGGGACTGGAAAACAATAGAATGAATTAATCTGGTTTAAAGCTGAGGACATTCACAGTCCTCAAGCAAGTGTGTGAAATGTGCAATATGGCAAATTTGGGGGTTTGGCAGGAGCCCAGCACTGGTAATGGCCAGAGCCAACCTGCTGGGTGCCCTGTGGAGGCAGCTGCAGGCCAGCACAGCATCACGATGGCAACCAGAGCAGGGCACCAGGAAAGGAGGGAGCCATCTGGAGAGTGTCCTAAATTAAGGAGTGGGAAAAGGGTCTAATATCACAGAAAGATCAGGAGGATATCTAGATCCATTCATCTTCCTGCTGGGTCACTCTGTGTGGCTCAATTCAAACTGCACTCTGGGACTTCCTTAGCATTTTTATTGTTGCAGCTCAAAATGGGGATCACCATGTGGTAGATGACATTTTAGGCAGCTTATCTTCCATGCTGCAGGAAAGGACATTTAGGTAACTACTTACAGACACAGTGCACTGCCTGCAGTGGAGTGACACTATTTTATTTTTTTTTTTCTTAATCCTGGAGCTGCACTGTAGAGATTCATTGTAACAGCAGAGAGTATTTCATATTATTTCCTGAGATGCTGATCAGAGAGAACCACCCAGTAGCATGACTTGAAGCTGATGCTTCAGTGTCTTTTCCCACAGAAAAGCTCTGCTCTATGGTCAGAAAGCAAACAGGCTGTGCTGCATCAAGGGAAGTGTTACAGAATTACTTCCATTTGAAGACAAAAAGGTTATTCTGAAAGCAGGATTTAATATTGTGTTCTAAAATTTCATGCAGGCACTGTTTACAGGTTCTTTATTGACAGCCAAAAATCATTTGCTCAACAAAATATCTCCCTAATATTGCATAATCCTTAATTTAGGAAGGAATGCTAACTACAAAACCAGTGAATGAACAGGGCAGACAAAAATAGAATATTGGCTCTGACAGAGAGTGCCAAGCCTTTTTCCTGGATCAGTGCCATTCAACTTTGTCTAATTTCTCTCTTCTCAAACCCTAAATCACCAATCCTCTACAACATGTGGAAAAACTCAGACACCTAAGGGCCTATTTAACAAAACATATTTAAAAGACAAAAACTCAACAACTGGCCATCCAGAGCAGCAGTAATGCTGATTCACCAGCCAAACCACTTTTGTGAGAGATGGCTGCCATTAATCATTGAACAGACATAGAAAAGAGATGTTTTTTCAAGACAACAAGACAATTACACAATGTTTTATTTTGAAACCCAGGGCTCTGGGTCTGTTTGAGGTGCACAGCAGACTGTCAGGTTTGTGAGACAACAGCATTACATGGATAACTGTTTTCTACATGTGTCTTTCATATGTAAGCTGCAGCAAAGAGAAAAAAACCTTAAAACACCCAAAGGATGGACTGCAGGATGAGCCAAGTCCAGGGAAAGCAACTGCACCTCCCAGCAGGGCAGCACACATGGATTTAGTGTTTGATCTCATGTGAACATGGGAATGATTAAAACACAGCATAACTTTTGCTCTTTTAACAGATGTACATCTGTCCAGCACCACCACCCTTCCCTCCACCCGCACACAGAGCTTCTTCCACCTTCTCTACAACTGCTCCGACTATTAATGAGTACTATAAAGTACTATTAATAGTAAAAGTACTATTAATGAGTACTTTAATATGAAATGGTGCCACTTCCTTGTTTAAACACTCTCCTAAATTTCCTACCACACACACACACTCACACCTTCGAAGCAATACACTTTTATAGAGTTGGAGGTTTCTACATCAAGTCTGAGTTCCCTGAATTTCTCAAGAGAAAGAAAAAAAATATTTTCAGGCCAGTTTCTTCCTGCTCTGATCATATAATGTTTGCTCACAACTAATACAGAGACTGAACTCAGAGACAATGAAATCCTTACAAAACTTATGGAACCAGCAGCCAGGGAGCAAGATGTTATGGGTGTCCTCAGCAAGAAAATTGGTCAGCACACATTCATATTTTATTTGATTCTAGAAGAAAATGCAGTGGAACAGTGATGAACAAATGCCCAAAGGTAAAGTTTGGATCCCAGCTATCACTGCAACAGACTCAAATCAAAGCACAAAACACACAGAAAGCTGAGAGGCACTAACTCCCCACTCACACCATTCCCTTGAGAGTTGGACTTGACCCTTGTGGGTCCCTTCCAAGCCAGAGTATTCTCTGAGTGTGATTCTGTGTAACTCCAGCTCTCACTACCTTTGCTTTAGCACTGAGGAGCCTGAAGCAGCAATTGCTTGGGATGAATTCTAGGCTGCATCATTGAAATTCACTTTTTTAGCACTGTGACCTCTCCTTGCTGTATCCTAAACTCTCCAGACCAGGGGTTGTGCTCCGGAGGGCTGAAGCCAAGTGTGTTGCAAACAGAAAATCTGAGTATTTGTAGTGTTTGTCCCGGGCAGCTGCACCTGGCCCTGCAGCCAGCCCTGTGCTGTTGATCTTCAAGTGATTCAGTTCTGCACGTTTGCCCTTTGACACAGCCAAGCTTTCAGCTCACCCTGCTCTAGCCAGGCTCCCTCACACCTTCCCAGCTGAAGCACAATTGTATTGTGCAATTGTCGCCCTGGTTTTTTAACATTTTCTAAGCCTTCTGATGTTGACATTCTTGTAGTGAACTTTCTCACGCACTTTCTGTAAATAACTCATTGTTTTACATTCCTTTATGGAGGAGGAGAGAGTCGATGGACTGTTGGTTTGTCCAGTGTCATTGGAGAGGTGTCACTGTCACCCTCCAATCCAGTGTCACCTTTGTAAAACTATAAATGTTGAAGTCGGAAAATAAACTGGCCCTTTTCTTCTTCACCGTGAGAGTGGTAGTGTGCGTGTGTTCCTTTGTGTCTTACAGCGACACGCAATTATTATACAATTATTATACAATTATTATACAATTATTATACAATTATTATACAATTTTGTGCAATTATTGTATGGCTCCTGCACAGCCCCCCTGGCTGCCTGCAGCTCCCACTCTGTGCCACAGCGCTCCCCACTCCTGGCAGTTTTCTGCATTTTAGGGCACTCGGTGGCATCTGCAGGGTAAATTCACATTTCCTGTGCTCCTTTCAGCTATTAGCACAGGAGCTGCTGGTTGGGAACACGGGATTTTTGGAGCTGCATCGAAGTTGCAAAATGTTCAGGAGTTTTTAACTTTTTTTTTTTTTTAGCTTGGACAAAACTGCCACAGAGCCTCAGTTTTATGCTAGAGACACTCAACCAACTTCTGAAAGATATTCATCCTTATAAAACACCAAACAGCTTCTTTCCCCTTGAAACCAGCCAACCAATACCTCACAAAGTAACTTGGATTTTGGAATACTCCCTAAATATTCTTCCTTCTGGATCTCTGCAAAGCACAAAATCTTGAGCAGAAGAATAGAGATGTTAAACTTCACCTACTTTGCAGAAAACAGTATTTCAGCCTATTTTTGGCCCTTGATTCTGCTTGCTGACCATCTTTGACCCATCCTGTGAATCCAACACAGCTCTACGGAATTAACACAAACTCCAGCATCCCAGAAGGGATTTTCCAGCTCCTTTCAGTTTGAATACTATTTTTATTGCATCAACTTGAAGGACACAAATAAAATTATCTAATTTGCAAAAAGTTGTCATTTCTGGCACAGTAAATTTTAGCAAAATAATAGTTATGAAGGGAAAGGGTAATAAATACTGAAGAGCATCATAAGCAGCTTTTAATCTTTAAAGCAGACATCCAGAATAGGTGATACAATCACAATCTACTGATAACTTCTGCAAGAATGCACAATATAAATTGTCAGAGATGGCATTATACTCCCCAGAATGAGGACTTGCACTACAAAATAATCATGGGCACTGGAAAATTCTATTACTTAAATAAAAGAACAAAACTACTCATAAGAAAGTGCAACTAAGCAAAGAATTCAAAACAAAGTAAAAAAAAAGACTTCTCATTAATGACCTGGGAGAAGATCCTCAGAGAGAGGAGATTTCTGCCCTCAGGAAACAGTACAGCCCCAGTTTTGCTCAATGGAGTCATCAGAAGTTCTACTACAGATATTTGTGATTTCACCCTCTCAAGACCAGAAACAGTCAGGAGCCCTAATAAATGTCCTGTTTGCCACTCTTTGAAGCCCTGTTTGTCTTCCTGCTTCCTAACTCTTCAGTTTTGTTCACACTCTACTTTTACAAGGCTGTGTGAGACAAGAGGATCCCCATCTCCCACATTGAATGGGAAGGAGTCAAGATCCAAGAATTAAGTAGAGGGAGTTCTGACATTCATAAAACAAACACATTTTTCAGCTGCTATATATTCTCCCAGGCTCTACTATGATGTGTTATTCTCAATTTCATCATATTCATCTTTTTTCAGACGAGTACACCTTTCATAAGGCAGCCATACCTTCAACAGCTGTAAATAATATTTCTTCCTGTGGCCAGCACTTAGGAGCTCTACCCTTTATGGTATATAATGCCTCTAGGTAGATTTAAAAATCAGATCATGCCAGTTCAAACTACAAGGTGAAAAACCAGCAATGGTGGATATTTTAACCCAGCCATTGGTCTCTCCTCTATTTCCAAGCAGCTCAACCTCCCCCAGTGCCAGCAGATACTGAGCAGCTCTTTGGTCCTGAACAAAGCACCTTACCTGTCTGCACAAAGAGAGAGCAAGGGTGCTATTTCCATTACATTCCTCCTAGAAACTAGGCAGAAACCTGGTAAATCCAGCATATTATACAGGGCTGGCAAAAAAAGCAGAAGATCTCTCACAAAGCAATGAGGAAAAAATACTCAAAGAGACTGACTGCCATACCAGAGGAAGAGTTTGCAGAGAACAAGATAAGATTCTTTAGGAAATAATAGGTAAGAGCATTACCAAGAAGGAAAAAAAAAAAAAAAACTCATGGAAAAGACAGCAAAAGCAGGAAGAAAAGTAAGAGAAGAATGAGAACACAAAAAGCACACGAAGTATGCCATCAGAGATGGCACAGGGACGAGCTGATCCTGCCTTGGGCAGGAACACAGACGCTGACAGGAGTGCCTGAGCCCCTCCTGGCCTGGCTGTTCATGTTTCACTTCAAGGGGGCTTTGAGCAGGGAGCGAGGAGACGCTTCAAACCCGCCAGGCTGGCAGCCACGGCCTCGGGACACAACACTGCCCTCCCGGGCTGCAGCAGCCAGGAGGGATCCTGCATGCGTGCAGCGTGCAGGCATCTCTGGAATGACTCTCAGGGCTGGGAATTGCACCTGGCAGTGCTGCCTGTGTGTATCCTGGGCTGGAGATGGAGCACACTGTGCGCAGGAACTCACCACCCCACTCTGCTCCTCCACACCTGACCCCTGACGGTATTTCTGTCAGTAAAGGGCAGCCTTTCATGAAAGCCAGAGCAGCACCCTCATCACGTCAAGGACACCACGTACTTCAATTACAAGAACTATAAAAATCATCAACATACTGTGAATTTTATTCATTGCATTTGTCAGCGCTATTACTGATACTCGGCTAAGTACTAATAGAAAAAAGAAATATAGTCTTGACATTAGAAATACAGATTTCATTTCAGCAAATGCTGGATCCTTTGTCTAATGTATTTACCAGAAAAATAAACTGTAAATGAGACTTGGGAAGCCAAGCCATCAAAGTCTGCATAAGATAGCAAGTAGATCTCGACTATAATCAGAATTCCTACATAAAAAATAGCTTCCTCAAAAGCCACTAATGTAAAACGTTCCAGTAAAAGTAAATAAAAATCAAGTATCTGCTCTAAATCACCACTACAATCCTGATAACTGCAGCACGTGATATCAACCACTTTCCTGAAAACTAAATGATCTATTGACATACATATTGAAAATTCACACAGCCCCACTTCTTCCCCACATATAACTCCTCGAACAGCTATGACTGATTTCTAAAACTTAATTATTTGATTGTGAGGGCTAGCTCTGTTTTAGACTGCAATTCATCCACCATCATCAATCTCCACCACAGAGTGACAAAACCTTGCTTCTACTTTTACAGCCCATGCACCCAACTGTTTTCACACTTCCCAATGACAAATGAAACACACAGTATCTCTCCTCTCCTAAGTATCATCGAGTCTAGAGAAGTGAAACAAGGTACTTGACATTCTTGGGACACCACCAGCAGCGTCTGCTGTGTTTCGTGCTCCATCTCGCCTTAAATAAGCTGAATTTGATTTAAAAACAGTCAACACCAAACTTACTTCAGAATGCAACATACTAAACCACATTTGCAATTCACAGAGTAGATAAACAAAAGCTGCGGATTTGGACAAGATCTTTCACACTTCGCTGATGTGAATCACTCCAGTCAAACTTCAGACCACATTCGTTTCACCATCTGCGCGAACCATGTTAAGTTGGCAGCTCCGTGTCCAACAGCCACATCGCAGATTTGGGAAATGCACGGCGTGTGCCACTGTCACATCTCAGACCCCTCGCCCAGGGCACAGCCCTGCCCCTGCTGAGGAGCGGCATCCCAAAGGAGCTGCCTGGACACACACAGCGTCACTGCACCTGCACCCAGCAGCTATTAACACCGATACTTTCTTTCCCTGACAGAGGCATGCAGGAGAAAAACGGTCTGATGAATCGCCAATAAAACCAGCAAATACCGAGGACTTACAGGCAGGTAGTTTCCCAGCAGTTCAATAGCTGCACTCTTTGAACGAACAACTCGGCAGAGCCCCCAGTGCCCATGTTCCTCGCCGTTCCCTGCCTTTGGGAGCCACCTCCCGTGCCGCCCTTCTCCCCGCGGCGCTCCGCAGGCGACAGCGGAGCCGGCGCGGTGCCCCCGAGCCGCGGGCACCCTTCTGCCCCAGCGCCGGAGCTCCCTGAGAGCCCCGCCAGCCGCGGCCGCTCCGCGGGTGCGCATCCCTCCCCTGCCTCCCTCCGTCCGGGCTGCCCCGGCAACTTTCCGCCCGCGGGCCGGAGCGGGGCGGCCGCAGCTCCGCGCACCCGCCGGGATGCTCCATTCACCTGCCGGGATGCTCCATTCACCTGCCGGGCAGCCCCGCGCACCCGCCGGGATGCTCCGTGCCCCGCTGCCCCTCTCTCCTGCCGGGATGCCCCGCTGCCCCCCGCGCCCCGCGGCCCCAACTCACCATAAAGAGGCGAGCGGAGGCGAAGGGTCGCGGCGGCCCCGGCAGGCAGGTGGCAGCGGGACGCGGCTCCCGCCGCCGCCGCAGCCCCTTCCCGCGGGCAGCGCCGCCGCCCTCGCTCTCTCGCTCACCGCCGCATGCCGCGCCCCCCGCCGCCGCCCGGCTCCCCCCGGGCTCGCCGCGCGCTCCGGCAGCGGGGCCCCGCCCGGCCCGGCCCGCCCGCGACCTCGGCGAGACCCCGGGGGCGGCCCCGCCGCGGCGGTGGGGGGGAGAGCAGGGGCCGAGAGGCGGCTCCGCTCCGCTCCGCCCGGGCGCGGCCGGCGGGAGCCCCGCACCGGCCGGACACGGAGCTCCGCGGGGCGGAGGCGCTGCCGCTCGCCAGCCGGCGCGGAAAGTGGCTCGGCGGCGGCGGCGGGCGGAGGTGACCTTCAAGCCCGGCGGGGCGGGCTGGGGCGGGGAGCGGGAGAGCGGCGGGGGAGCCCCAGCGGCGCTCCGGGGGAGGCGGCGGCGGGGGCGGGATGCGGGATGCGGGATGCGGTGCGGCCGGGGGGGAGCGGGCCCGGGGGGAGCGGGGGGCGCCCGGCTCCGGAGGCGGCCCCGCCCGGCACCGGCGACCGCGCGGCGGCGCCCGGGAACCCGCGGGGCCGAGCGGGGCCCGCCCGCACCTCCGGGCACGGCTCCGGGCAGAGATGCCCACGGCTCCGGGCACGACTCCGGGCAGAGATACCCACGGCTCCGGGCAGAGATGCCCACGGCTCCGGGCAGAGATGCCCACGGCTCCGGGCAGAGATGCCCACGGCCGGGCGCTCCCCGACCCCCGAGCCTTGCCGGGGCAGCACCGGCGGCGCGGCCGCAACTTTGCATCCGCAGGGCTCGTCCCGGAGCGGGCAGCTTACATACACACCAAAGCGGCAATTGCTGATTCAAACGATGCCCTTGGTGGTCCCCAGCCATCTCTGCCTCGCTTCCTTCCCCGTGCCCAAAGGAAGCCAAATCTTGCAAGAATTGTAATGCTCACCTAAAGAGCAGAGCATCGCAGCGTTCCTAAAGGCATGGATTGCCGTTAAATGAGGCTGACAGCAGCTATTGACGGGAAAGTTTGGGGGGAAAAATAAACCTCAAGAGCTGTCAGAACACTGCCTTGTCCTTCTCAATACCTTAGGTATTAGGTCTGTAGTGATCAAACGTGTTTGTGCTGCTCGACCTTCAGCTACAATAAATTAATGCCCCTGGGACTTACTCCAACATGTACCTGGTATCAATTACAGACGGGGAGTGTGAGGATCAGACAGATGTGCTGCCTCCTGTGGGGTAGGAGTAGGGACTTGCTTCAAGCATCGAGATGGAAATGCAAAGCAGTTAACAATCAGGTGATAATGAGGAGGCAAGCTTTAAATTATAGGCATGTGGTCCCTTAAAAAAAAACTTTATATGAATAATCTCCCTATAAACTTTTTCATCTGTGCAGAAAATAAACACAGGCAAGTCTTTGTAAGTTGAACTGCAGTTCCCACATGGATCATGTACAGAAGCACATAGCAAAAGCACATATCTGCGTCCCTCTGCCTCTCCTGACAGATTTGGGGCTTGGCCTATTTCTGCTGCTATTTTAAGGCCCAAGGTGTGATCCTGGATCCCCTAAACACAGAACTCAGAACTGCCCGGGAAGGTTCCTCTACCGAGGCACACCGGTTTATGAAGCTGGATCGTTTCAGACAGTGACTTCAGAATTCATCATTCCTCATCAAACATAAAGCAGTGTCCAATGGCTGGAAAATTTTACTCCACCTCGTTAAAATCTGTCAGATTTCTGAGAGATAAAAAGTTACCCAAAGATTCATTTTCAGGATCAAAACTCAAATTATCGAGTTATCCCAACAGATTCTCTCAAAAATCGATGTCCCACTCTGTAGTCTGATCCCTGTGAAGTTCATATAAAAATCCTTGGATGGATTTTAAATCCATCCCATGGGTTTCCTTCAGTTTTCTTTTCAGCCTTCCAATTCACTCCCAAATCAACACAGAGAGGGCAATGGGAGGCCTATGTCCAACAAACATAAATTGGAGGTCAAAACATTACCCTGAAGTTCTCTAAATCACTAAAAGATTATTTTACAGTTGGTAACTGATTACTCTGTAGTTCAAGATATTTAAAGCCGTATTTACTAATCCCTCTATAAGAAAGTGATACTGGTAGAAGGTTAGTGAGTAGAAATGAGGCAACATTTCCTCAGCTCTTCCTTAATTTGTATATTTAGGCCCTCTAATAAAATAATTTTCAACATTTTGATGAAATATGACTGACTGCATCGATAGGTATGTCATATGGCCCAATACCTCCTGCTTTGTCAGCAGTTTTTAAAAACTGAACTAATTAAAAAAACCTGAAAAAGAAATGCCCATGAAAAAAATGTCCACTCTTTGATGCTACACGCTCACGTAGCATGAGGCAAACTTTCTTCCTGGTGAAATTGCTGCCACTGGGTTATTCAGGCTAAATGCTGGCTCACACAGAGGTGACCACTGAGTGACTCAGAGTCAGATCCTCCTGCCCCTACACTCGATGACCATGAAGCCCCAGGGTTATTAAACACAGCAAGGCCATCCCAGCCCCTTCCCAAACGAAGCAGCCCAGAATTCCTCTCTCTTCTCCAAATATGTGACTTTCAGGGCAGCACCAATGCAAAGATTTTTATGTATCTCAGTTTCTTTCCAAACCTGACCTGTAGTCTTTCTTCATCCACTCACCTGTCTGGACAAAAAAAACCATTCGATGTCCCACTCTGTAGTCTGATCCCTATGAAGTTCATATAAAGATCCTTGGATGGATTTTAAATCCATCCCATGGGTTTCCTTCATTTTTCTTTTCAGCCTTCCAATTCACTCCAAAATGAACCCAGAGAGGGCAATGGGAGGCCTATGTCCAACAAACATAAATTGGAGGTCAAAACATTACACTGAAGTTCTCTAAATCACTAAAAGATTATTTTACAGTTGGTAACCGATTACTCTGCAGTTCAAGATATTTAAAGCCGTATTTACTAATCCCTCTATGAGAAAGTGATACTGGTAGAAGGTTAGTAAGTAGAAATGAGGCAACATTTCCTCAGCTCTTCCTTAATTTGTATATTTAGGCCCTCTAATAAAATAATTTTCAACATTTTGATGAAATATGACTGACTGCATTGATAGGTTTGTCATATGGCCCAATACCTCCTGCTTTGTCAGCAGTTTTTAAAATCTGAACTAATTTAAAAAAACCTAAAAAAGAAATGCCCATGAAAAGAATGTCCACTCTTTGATGCTACATGCTCACGTAGCATGAGGCAAACTTTCTTCCTGGTGAAATTGCTGCCACTGGGTTATTCAGGCTAAATGCTGGCTCACACAGAGGTGACCACTGAGTGACTCAGAGTCAGATCCTCCTGCCCCTACACTCGATGACCATGAAGCCCCAGGGTTATTAAACACAGCAAGGCCATCCCAGCCCCTTCCCAAATGAAGCAGCCCAGAATTCCTCTCTCTTCTCCAAATATGTGACTTTCAGGGCAGCACCAATGCAAAGATTTTTATGTATCTCAGTTTCTTTCCAAACCTGACCTGTAGTCTTTCTTCATCCACTCACCTGTCTGGACAAAGCTGGCAGTCTCCCAAATGAAAAATTTACAACTATCAAAATTATTTTAAATTATTTTAAACTTATTTGAAATTATTTTAAACTATTAAAACTATTTTAATGTAAAATAATTTCAAATGTTTTAAAATAATAAGCAGCCAAATCTCGCACAAATGAGCTAAACCAAAATTCTTCATGAAAGAACAAAAATCTCATGAACGAGACAAAATAAAAAGTTTTCTTTAGGCTCTCGAGCATTCCTGTTGAGTAGAGAATACTCACTGGAGTGTTGAGAACTACTCGCAGGATTAAAACTAAATCAGGTGCAGGTGTTGGTTACTTTGATCTGCGCTTGATTAGAGAATCAGGTGTGTGCTAAGTGACTGCATGAGAGCTTGTCTTTTGGAGTCTCAACACCTCCATACTCTCCTTTTGTACCAGCCCTGTCAAAAAGGTTCCCTTGGCTTGTTTTTCACATCTGTCTTCCCTTTGTTCCCCTCACATGAAAAGAACCCTGAACTTCAAGTCAGATCTTTCTTAAAAGAGCTCCTTCATTCTCCAAACTTCGCTGTGTGCGTGGTGCAGAGGCTCCCAGCTGGGGTTAAAGTTCTGGTGGAAGAAATGACTTTGGGTGAGAAGAAAGGAGCAGAGAGAGCAGCCAGCATCAGTCTCACGCGGCAGAGCAGGGACCAGCTCCCAAATATTTTCCTGTTTTCTGTTCCAGAGCTCCAGCATTACAATATTTCCTTTCCTAAACACTGTGAATCCAAGTGTGCCTGTGCATGTCTCCCACAGGAACCACCTTCAGAAAGGCATCTTGCTATTTATTCATCTTCGGAATAAACAGAGCATTTAAAGCATTGGATAAAAAATAATCTTGGGGATTCTGCCCCAAATTATAATTGTGTAAAGCCACAATTCTCAGTCATTTCGGTAGGAAATACAAAGAAAATACACAAACTTAGGTAAATTGTGAAGTCATGCACTTCAAAAGTTGCTTCAGAAGGAGATATTTTCCAATTCAATGTAAATTATCCATGGCAAGACAAAAAAAATAAAGGGCAAATAGCAAATGGCTCCATTGAAACATAATGTTTTGAAGACATTCCTGGTCAGGGATTAATTCTCAAAAATTTTTTTTAAATTTCTCTTGTGAATAAAAGCCAATTTCATGTTTCCTTAAACTTGGAAACCTTTTTCCCTTTCTAGTGAAATATTTTCTGTATTTATTTCCAAAATTGAGAACTGGTGTGAGGCTGTTCTAACCAAGAGATCTCAAGAACACAGATCTGTAGTATATGGGAGAAGAATTGGAGGTGAAAGAGGATTTACTGTAGAAAATAATTGTTCTGAACAGCAGACTAAGCCAGTGCTGTAGATGCTGTATCAAAAGAAAAAAAAAATCAAGAGAAAAGCGGTAAAAAAATTATTTAAAGTCTTCAAATGTAAAGCTTCTGTGGGAAGATATAAACAGATATCTTCCGTAAGGAAGATATAAATAGTACATATATACTTAATGCTTTAAAAATTCATATTGTATTTGCAGCAAAGACTATCTCCAGCATATCCACATCCACTGTGATTTATTCCTGCTGGGGGAGGCTGCTCAGGCCATTACCAGTGAGAAAGGAACACAGAAACCAATTGGCAGTAAAATCTGTGAGCTTCAGGGAAGGCATTTGTGGTGGTGGGGGACGTGTCACAAATTTCAGGGCCACAAACACCCCATGAATTGTCTGCAGAAAAAATGTGCAGAAAAAATGTGCAGAAAAAATGGGCATTGCTACGAAGCTTGGTATTAATAATGCCTTGACATCAACCCCTTGGACACTGGCAGGAAGCGCAGCCTTAAATGCTCCCTGGATTCTTGAAATTCATGACAAAAACGACACACAAACATAAGGAAATGAAGAAATCACCTTCAGCACACAAGGAACATGGAAAAAAAAAAGAAAAATATGTACCAGTCTGTACATATATACAGTCTGGAAAATTATATACCAGTCTGTGCTGTGCTGATGGTATGGAGGCTTAGTTTAACTTCAGATTTCTTAAATTCTTTTTAATTCTTGGCAATTTATAGTGTCTTGAGCACAGTTTTCATGGAGTGGATAAGGACGTTGTGTGTGTATGTGTGGGGCTGGATTAAGGGATCTGGTTAGATTGAATTTGTCATTTGCTTGGGCTTTGTGTATCAAATACTGGCATCTGAATAGTTTAATGTTTTTGTCTCCGTGACAGAACAAAGAGTTGCTACCTTTTTTTTTCATATAGTTCTACTCCGGAGAATAATTTTGGGATATTTGGCCCATACTTTTAAGTTATTATTACATTTAGGTTTCAGATTTCAGCCGTACTTAATAAAACGAACTACATTTTCACAGAGATTTAACATTACTTAATTAGAAATTCATAGCTATTTAGTAGAATCTTTGAGTAGAAAGATAATACTTCTATTTTTAATGCCTAATAGCAATATCTTCATGTGCTTGTATCTACATATCTATAAATTCAAGAGTTTCCCACTTATTTGCCTGTGATAAAACGTTAATCTCTTTCCTTTCTCCGGGGAGCTGTAATTTTCCTCTCCCCTGACTTTGACTTATAGCACATGCACAACTTCTCTCAAAGAAAACATCTTGGAGAAGCAACTGCATGCCCTGCTCCCTGGCATCTCCTGATTTTTATCCATCTACTTTATCTCCAGGTTATTTTGGGAGTGCCTTGGGACTGAAGGCTGCTCAGATAGGGCTGATGGCTCATTGCTTTCTCTGTGCTAGAAAGGTCAGGCTGCTCGAGGTGACCTTTCTGCTGGGAAAGCCTTGCTGCAGCCCTGGGAGCTGCCTTTTTGCCGTCCCGCCTGGAGGGATTGCTCCACAGGTTCGGCATCACCAGGCTCTGTGCTTCCCTTGATCTGGGATTTGGAAAAGCAGGAGCTTCCACAGGCACTGAAGGGTTTGATCTGCAGCCCTGGGAGAAGCTTGGGTTGGTGTAAAAATACAATACGCAGATATTAAGGAGAAAAAAATCATAATTTTGTGTTTCTGTAAGAAAGTTGTAAATAAGAATATGCCTTAGGTAAGCAAGAAACTGCATTGATAAGATGGAGAGAGGTTTATAATGTAGGGGTGTGGTTGTGTAGAGTAAGCAAAGAGTTTAGAAGTTCGAATAGAAGCATTTGTGTGCATGTGAGACAGAAGCCTATTGGATGAAAGTACGCACGGTGCAGCAAAATTAAGCAAAGGTGATAGGTCAGAAAAGCAAAATAAACTTTGTGGCAATTGTCCATTGGGTTAGAAAGTTCTGTATTGCCTTGTAACAAAGAACTTGTGACCACTGAGCTATGGCTGGCTGCTTGCTCTCCCAGATCTCACTCCCTCTGAGACTGATGGTTGTGTGAGCAATAAACCCTTCTTAGCCCAAAATTAGTCCCATCTCTTCATTAACAGCAGTGATAATAATACCTTGCCTTTTTCACTTCCATTTCTATTTAGGCAGAGCTCTGCAAGCGTTGATAGGAATTGTTGGAAGCAATGGCATCAGGCTGTTCTCCTTTGTGCTTGGGACAGCTGCCACTGAAATAACCAGGGCAGGACTCTGGAAAATTTCAACCCAGTGCCATCTCCAGCTGCCACCAGCCCCTTCCCCTTTCTCTTTAGCTCTCCACCACTTTCCTTCCCTATGCAGGACAGCAATCCTGGATTTCCTTGAAAAGAGCTACCAGACCCTCAGCTGTGAGCTCAGAGCCTGAGGAATTCCCTGGTGGCCAGCAGGGAGCGTGAAGCTCTTGGGAGCAGCTGTGTCTTTTAAAGGAAATAAATATTATTTAATATATATAAATACTGCAAGGGCTGCACAAGGGGCTTGGCAGCTCTTGTCGTAAAGATGGGAACCTTGAGGGAGCAGAGGGAGGAGTCACCTGCTCACTGATGGTTCCTGTAGGGGCTGGAGAGTCCAGTTTAGCAATTCCAGAAGACATTCAGGGTCTCTTTGGTGCTGAGAAATGTCTTTAATTGTCTCATTGCCACAGCAGGATTCACAGCAACTGAACAAGTTTATAATTTTTATGGTTTCTCCAAGTGCAACTTTTTTTGATAGCGCCACAATTAATAAAATATTTCATGGAGAATCATTTGTTGAGGTTTGGAAGTACTTTTTCCATACCTGCAGACTTTGCAATTTACTCTTTCTGGAGCTGTCTCATCCCACTGGCCCCTGTGACACCCTCAGAATGAGCCAACATTTGCACCACAACCTTGGACTTTTCACCCTAAATTTGAGGAACTCTTTGACTGACATCTGCATTTACAGTTTACAAAATTTAAAATTCCTTTTTGCAGTTTTTATTGAAATACTGGAAGACAGAATTTGGGAAAAACCTTTAGTGAAGACTATTTAATTCTCAATCCCCTGAACTGAGTTTCTAGCAAGCCTTTGTCATTCATTAGCTGCTGGATTTTGGAATTTTCATCTGCCCCTCAGCATAACAGCATTTGGAATTAGTCCAGAACTAATTCCAGTCCTGGAATCCCAAATCTTGGAGTATGGACTAACATAATTGAGAACCACTTGCCTAACATCACACGTGATTCTGTGTTTGCAGCAGAGAAAGGATTTAAAACAGGGTCATCGACAACAAATATCAAGGAAGCTACTGGTTAGCAAAGAAAAAAAAGAAATTCACTAAAAATAATGAAATATTTTCCAAACATTTCATTTGTGAATCCATACTGCTGTAGATAAAGAATCAAGCTGGCAAGGGGCCCATTAGAAATAAGAGAGAGGAAAAAACTTGCAGAGGTGTATTCATTCACTTTTAAGGGTAGAAACTCCCAGAAAATCCAAGAGCTGCAACAATCAGATCTGCCAAAATCTCTGACTTTTGGAGTTAAACTACAGTTACAGAAATAGGTAATTTATTTCTAGTATTTTTATCACTAATGTATTCACATCTCTGCTCTCATATGTGGAATATATATTAGATTCATAAAAATGAACTGAAATTTACTATTTCCTGGATTATCTTATTCCAGTTAAACCCTTGATTCATAAGGCAATTGCTGAAGATAAATAGAACTTCATGAATTCTTCATAAACTGCACAAATTCACGAGTTAGAGATGAAAAATGTAAGCCACACAACCCTTCCTCTGCAGGCCAAAAACTGGAGTCCAGGTTTGAGATCAGCAGCGACCAAGATCCATTTTCATCTTATCACCTGAAGGCTTTCTGGTAGCATTTGTGAACTCAGTTTGTTCCCTCAGCTCCATCTCTGCAGGATAAGTGGCCCCATAAATAATTCACTGGAACTTGTCAGAAACAAGAAGTTGTGAAATGTAAAGTCCCCTCCATCCATCCAGCTGTATAAGCAGCACACAGGAGCTAATTTTCTAACCTTTCACTAAGCTGTGCATGGAACTAGGCACGGAGGAGTCCTTGCACGTTTTTAATAAACTAAAGCTCCTCAAATATCAATTCTTTCTAATAATACATTCCCTAGAAATACCACTTTTGAGCTTTTTCTGCTCTTTATTGCAGAAAAACTTCTCACAGGGACATTTTGGCTACACAACTGTTACAAAAAATAGATTTTCCTTAAGTGAGTAACTTTGGTGTTCGGTTGTTCAGAGGGAGCACAGAGCGGGCAGGGGGACATGGCACTACTTATTTTGGGGTTCCATGGTTTTTTGCAGTGTGGGCTAGATTATAATGGGATTTTTAACGTCATTTGGAACCTTAAATGTTTTTTAATTTGCATGAGAGGGAAAACATGAGGACCCTCCTCAGCTTTGTCTTGGCAGCACTCTGGCCATGTCTCCCAGGAGAAACATGGAATAACAGAATCATGGAGTGCTTTGGGTGGGAAAGGACCTTAAAACCATCACATCCCATGGGCAGGGACACTTTCCATAGACCAGGTTGCTCAGACCCCCATCCAACCTGGCCTTGGAATGTGGCATTCCCATTCTCTGAAAAATCCCCTTCACCCAGGATTTTTCTCCTGGGAAGCTGAGTTGCCTCAGAGGAAAGGAAAACAATTCTTATCTCATTTGCTTCTCCTGTGTTGTGCTCATGTGGAATGTGTTTGGAGACTGTTTACCCACAGGTGATTGTTCCATTGGGTTCTGCTGTGAGTTGTTTTCATTCTTTGGCCAATCAGGGCCAAGCTGTGTCAGGAAAGAGTCAGGAGTTTTCATTATTATCTTTTTAGCATTCTGTAAGTATCCTTTCTGTATTCTTTAGTATAGTATAGTATTCTTTACTATAATATATTATTATAAAACAATAAATTAGCCTTCTGAGAACATGGAGTCAGATTCATCACTCTTGCCTTTGTTGGGACATTCCCAGCAAATACAACACTGGAACACTGGAAAAACACAGGGAGAGCCCCTCGATCTGCAGCACTTTGGGGCTGATGGCTTTCAGCCCATGATGTGGTGAACACCAACTCCTCTGCAGTGCTGGCTGAGACAAAGGGAGGCTGAAGGCCACAAATGCTTCACTGGAGTCTGTACCAAAAAATAATCTACATGGATAGTCACTGGGTTTATTTCTGCAGCTACAGCTACAAAACTAGAGTTTTAAATAAAGCAGATTTTTGCAAGGTTTAACGGAAATTTAAATATTTTGCCCTTGCATAATGTGCTAGAAAAACTTTTCTAAGGAAGTGAATGAAAGTAGGCATTTATTATTTGCTGGTCCTACCCTGACACTGAGATCTTAATCAAGCAGAGGTAGGATTTGTACTCATGGACCAGCTTGCAGCTGCACAGAAACCATGTCCTGTGCCCTCCATTTGTCCCCATTCACTGCACTAATTCATGGGTTTGGAAATTATAAATTCCAACAGAACTTTCTCTTCTACTGCCATGAAAATTCAGCCTCCAGGTAGCCACTGGTAACCCCCAGGCTGTCCAGATGCAGGCAAGTGTGGAAGTAATCTGAGAATCATCCCTGTGCCAAAGGTTTTAATTAAAAAAAACCAACCAAACAACAAAGGGCACTCCTTAAGACACCTGTGCCTACAAAAAGAGGCAGCCCACCAACACAAAATAGCAGGAAAGGTGATACAGCCCTGGCTATTCCAGCTATGGCTGCCCTTACTAAAGGCACTGCTTTTTTGGGAAGAATTGTGATGAAATGATGAGCCAAAAGTGACAACAGTCGTCCTGCAGCAACATCACCCCCTCAGTGCTTTGAGACATGCAAAAGGGCTTCTAACATGTATTTACAGCCAGCCAATGGCTACAGAAAATATCACATCAATCCACAGATCAAGGTGATGCTTGAGATAACTTTCCAAAGCACCTTTGCCAATTGCCTTGCTGCAAATAAGGGCCACATGTTAATTGCTTTAAATATTTTAAGGGATTAAGCAATTATGGGGTTTTATAGAATAGAGTCAATAAAAAGAAATACTCTCTTTTCAAGTCTACTACATGAACTTAATTATGAGATAAAGTGTTAATGATGCTGTAGTAATTTTACACTGTGAACAAGGCAGATGTAGAGGCTGGCTGGGCCTGTGATAACAGGAATTTCAGTGGGAGTTCAACTGGGCACCTGCTGCTGCAGAAAAACCCTCAGGTTACAAGTCATTCCTTGAGGAAATGAGTTTTTCAAGCTGGCAAAGCAGTAAGAGCCAAAGGGCTTGATCCTTTCCAGAATGAGAGGTAGGAGCCTAAACCACTTCAGAATTCTACTGGCTTTATACAAAAACTCACTTGATTAATCTCTAGCAGACTCTGGAAGGTTGTGACTAACTGTGAGGGGCCACTGCTAATTTTGGTTATTAACCTCATTTGATAGAAAGATAATCTGTTTCTCCATTAACGTTAATCCCTTTAAAATATTTCTAGTGCTTCTCCCATTAATCCATGCCCTTTATTTGATTGCAGGGGGACTAATTGCAGAGTAAGATAATGGTTTGGATGAGTATGCCTGGCCAAGAAAAAAAAAACCCAACAACTTATCTTTAAAAATATTTTTCTTGAGAGAGGAGCATTTCAAAACTTTTATGTTTCCTTGGCCTGGAAAGGGGTTGGCTATGTAGGGATTCCTAGGTAAAAGTCCCCAGAGGCATATAAAACTAGGATTTGTGGTGTATTCTTACACTAAACATATTTTAAATCCTTCCAATAATAAAGGAATATTCAAATAAAACCAAAATTTGATGGGTAGAGAACATTTCACTTGTGGCTGCTGAGAAATGGGTGTCAGTAACATGATTTCTGCTCCCTTCTTTGTTCTGAATGGAATGGTAAAGAGAAACCTGCATTTCCTGGGATTTGGTGAATCTGGGGACATGGTGGTGTAAATATTTAGCCCAGTTAATAAAACAGATGTAACACTCTGGACCTGGTGCCAACAGAACAAAGACCTTGTGCAAGGGCCATTGGTTTCAGCAGCATTTGGGGAGTTGGTGTCAGCTTCATTTTAAACCCAGCAACAGAGCCATCGATTTCACTAGGCAGGGAACCATGAAAAACACACAGAAATTGAAATTGATTTGGGATGTAGAAAATACAAATTTGGGAAATTGACTTTGGGATGCGGAAAATACAAATTTTTGGTGAGATTCCCCCCTGAATTTCTCATTCACGCTTCTTTAACACTGCCACGTGAGGAGCTATGTTTAGACTCCCATGTTCCCACAAAACCTGGAAGATTTCCTGGACCTATGAACTGCTTCCTCACCATGCAGGAGATCCTGGCAGAGACTGTCCTGAGGGAATTCTCATGGCAGAGCTGGGAAGGTCAGGACCAAGGCCTGATCTCCCAGTGCTCCATGCCTGATGGAGTTCTTTCCCAAAGGGATTGCACAGAGCACACGGAATGCAAGGCAGAGGATCCCTGGTTTAAATAAGCTGTTTCTGAGACTTAATTTGGCATAAATGGCTGAGGAAAGTGAATGGGGAAGAGCAAAGAGACCCCAAAATCTTTCTTATTGACCTCTCCTGACAGATGCCACCCCAGCTCCCAGAACCACATAAAGCAAATCCAGCACAGCCGTGAATCCTGCTAGGAAAGAGTTTGTGGGCTGAAAACATTAAATGAGATTATTTACATTTTTGATGTAAATTGTGCAAACCAGCTCAGGTGAAGTCCTTCTTCACTGAAAATTGCATTCTGTGCAGCATCCCCCAGGTTTATCACCAGAGTGGCACATTTGCTGTCACTCAGTGAATGAACTTTGCATTCCCTGCCTTTATCTGTGTCCCACAGTTCTCACTGACCCTGTCCCTTTTCCCTCTTTCTGAGCTGACCATGGCTCCCAAAGTGTTTTGGAGAATATTGTGAACTGGTTCTGTACTCAGGATAGTAAATCTCTGTTTCAAAGAGACATTTGCCCACACACCAAGAAAGTAAAATGAATTCCACAACAATCAGCCTCTGCCCATTAGATTTAAGAATCTATGCAGATTCTCCAGTGAGGCATAATTGTTCCACAACACTGAAAAAATCCCTCCCCCCTTACCCTTTCCATGACTTTTAACGCCTTAAATATAAAATTCTTGTACTCAACCTCTTTCTTTTATCTGCACCTTTCCTCATTTCTCAGTTTCATAACAGCACCTTTATTACCTTGTATTTTACTCTATTTTACATCCTTCTTTTCACCAGGCCTCCTCCTATGAACTGTGTGCCAAGAGTGCAAGCTCCACCCCTGAAAGTTCAGGAAGTTTTGAAGAGGCCCCATGATTTATGTATTTTCGTGGAGCATTCTTCACCTCCTGCAAAGTGTCAGAAGATAATGAGGTGATGAAAGGTTTGTGAAAGGGGATGTGGAAGGCCGTGTGTCAGACATCACACTCCAGAAATCCACCCACAAGTCCCTTTGGGTTCCCTTTTTCCATTCTAGCCCAAGGTTTTCAACTAAAGGATCACAGATAGAGAAGGCTGGACTTGACCTGAGAAACTTTGATGTAAATGATGTGTTTGCATTATTTTTGTTATCTTTAGTGGATATTGTTCATTTCTACCATGGAAAATATTGAAATCTCACAAACCTCACAATTTCCATAACTAAACTCTTCCAAACAAAGCTCACAAGTCCCACGAACCATCTAAATTGAATTATTGAGCCTAATGAGGCCCTCACAAACCTTTGGGGAAGGAGATGAGCTCAAGGAACCCACAGAACTTTTCCATAATACCCACCAGGGTCCCACCCAGGTAAATTCAAGCTGGTGGTGACATTAATTACCAGCTGGGTCATTTCACCAATTAAATTGACAGCTTGGCCAGCACGCTCAGCTCTGAATGGAGCCAGTTCTGGGGTTATTTCATAGCCTTTAACAGCAGCAGATTGAAAACCACCTTCAATGAACAAACAGTAAAACCCCTTCAGAGATTCAGCAATGAACAAGAGGAATTTGCTGTCCTAAATCAAAAGTGGAGTTATATGTAAAATTGAATTTCTGCATTTATTTGTTGACAGTTCATTTAGAAAGCAATCAATTACTCATTTGGAAACTGGCAACTGCAAACTTAAGAGACATTGAAATATTAAAACCCACTATTAAACAGTTTCAAATGTTGATCATTACCTGGAAATCAGATTTAAAAATGCCCAATTATAACTGAAACTCATTCCTAATATATTTTTAATCACCATCATCTTTGTTTCATGAAATCTGATTCCAATCTGAGAAGATTCTGCCTTGTTGTACCTGTCAGGGCAGACCCAAATTCTTGCAGCCATGGCTGTGCCCTCACAGCCAACTTATAACTTCATTACACTGTCAGAGAATTCCTATTTAAATAAATATTCCTCTATTTATTATATAAATATTCCTACATTTATTATAAAAATATTCCTATATTCATACAGCTGCAGAAAAATCAACCCAGAGCAGTTCTGCAAAACCTTCAAGCTGTAAACTTGCTAAAATAATTTTTAAAAATTATCCCATTATCACATTATTAAAATACATATACTTATGTCACATATATATTTTATATATATTTTATTATATAATATAAATTTTATATATATTATATATAATATATATTATATGTATTTATTTTATATATTTTTTATATATATTATATATTTTTATATATATTTTATATATATATAACCATTATTAAAATACATATACTTATGTCACATATATATTCTATATATATTATATAATATATATTATATATATTATATATAAAATATATATTATATATTTATTTTATATATTTTATATATATTATATATTTTTATATATATTATATATTTTTATATATATTTTATATATATATGTATATATTTTTTATATATATATATATATATAACCATTATTAAAATACATATACTTACAGCTGCTCACTAATAGTTTGCAATTCTGCTAAGGTTTGCATTCATGAGCAAAACTGCTATAAATTTCAAAGGAATTTACAATTATTTTACCACAGCCTGTTAATAACAACAAGACCATTCTTTGAAAGTAATAGAGCAGAAAAATAAGGCTAGCTCTTGTCCCAGGTCATATAAACCATCATTTAAAGACCATCAGTGTGCTGCGGTTGTTAGAGGCAGTGACACAAGACTAATTTATGGTGACCAGGCAGAAGGCATGCAGCTGGAGCCATCCTCCCCAAGAATCAATGACAAAGGAGTCACCTCGGCCGGGTGTGCCCTGCCAGCCCCGGCAGGAGCAGCGCCCGCTGCTGCCCCTCATTCCCTGCCAAGGGAAGGCTGGAGCAGCACATTGAGCCTGGAATTATGCAGCACCATGGCAGCATCACCTGCAATGCTTCTGAGCCAAAGGTAATGGAGATGTGTGAGGGAAGCTCTTTGAGGAGCTGTTTACCAAAAATGAAAGCAGAGCCCAGTGTCACTGTCACATTTTCTGAAAAATCCCTTTACCTAAGATTTCATTTTCTGGGAAGTTGAGAAGCCTCAGAGAAAATGTAAATAATAATTATCTGATTTCTTCTCCTGGGAAGTTGAGAAGCCTCAGAGAACAATGTAAATAATAATTATCTGATTGCTTCTCCTATGTTTGCTGCTCTGGAATGTGGCTGGAGATTGTTCACCAACAGGTGCATGTTTGATTGGTTTCATGTGAATTGTTTCTACTTAATGACCAATCACAGCCAGCCGTGTCAGACTCTGAGGAGTCCGTCACGAGTTTTTCATTATCATTCTTTGTAGCCTTCTGTCTGTATCCTTTCTCTATTTTTTAGTACAGTTTTAGTATAGCATATAATACAATATAATACAATATAATACAATATAATATACAATCTAATCCAATACAAAACAATATA
The DNA here is from genome assembly GCA_024865655.1 of Emberiza elegans. Lineage (NCBI taxonomy): Eukaryota > Metazoa > Chordata > Aves > Passeriformes > Fringillidae > Emberiza > Emberiza elegans. The sequence continues at coordinate 3,542,078 of JALJVW010000197.1, read as the reverse complement.
AATGTTGTTTTCACTCTTTGGTCAATTGAGGCCAAGCTGTGTCGAGACTCTGGAAAGAGTCAGGAGTTTTCATTATTATCTTTTTAGCATTCTGTAAGTATCCTTTCTGTATTCTTTAGTATAGTATTCTTTAATGTAATATAATATTATAAAATAATAAATTAGCCTTCTGAGAACATGGAGTCAGATTAATCAATTCCTTCCTTCGTCTGGGGGACCCTGAAAATAGCACAGCCCACAGGGGCAGATCCCCCTCTGGTGCTCAGTTCTCAGGATCTGCTGCTGCTCGGCTCAGGAAAAGCAGGCTTGCACCAGGAAAAACAGGAAAAACAGGAAAACCTATCCTGCAACACTGACACAGAAATTGCACCCTCTATTTCAGGGATTCAGGACTGCTAAATTGTGCTACACAAAGTCTTTGCAGCATGGTTCCAGCCTGTCTTTACATTGCTCCACCTTCATGCCATGATCCCACAAGAAGGTTTCTAAAATATAACTCAAATGAACAATAGAATAGGAAAACTCACAGGAAAATGAGCCGAGAGAGAATCATGGAATGGTTTGGGTAGGAAAGGACCTTAAAACCTCATCTCATTCCACCCCCCTGCCATGGCAGGGACACCTCCCACTGTCCCAGGCTGCTCCCAGCCCTGCCCAGCCTGGCCTTGGGCACTGCCAGGGATGCAGGGGCAGCCCCAGCTGCTCTGGGCACCCTGTGCCAGGGCTGCCCATCTCCAGGCAAGGCAAAGCCCAGTGGTCAAGGCCACCCAAATTCCATTTCTGTAGAGGTAACTGCCCTTGTTACACACAGACAAATTCTCCATGGGGTGGGAATCCTCTAGGGAAAGGAGAAAAATAAAATTATGTTTTTTCTAAAAGCCTGCGTTGTCTTTGGCAGTTCCTAGAAATGGGAGCTATCAAAATTCATGTTCCCTGTATGTGCTTGGGTTTGTGTAGGCAGCCAGCCCAGACTGGGTTTTTCAGAGAGCAAGAGCTGAGATGAGGAACCATCCCCTTGAGCTTCATCCTAACTGATCAAAGAAAGACTTGCCTTTGTAGGGTTTTATTTATTTGCTTGTTTTGGGGGTTTTGTCAATTTTGTTTGGGTTTTTTTGGGGTTTTTTTGGTTTTGTTTTTTTTAAGAAACTACTTCCGTGGTTGTCACAAAATCTTGTGGTTTCTACACAGAGCTTGGAGCGCAGCAAGGGCACAAGTCTGCCACAGGAACCACAGACACTGGCAGCAGCTCCAGTTTGCCCAGCAGCAGTGGCACCATGCAGGTCACTGCTTTCTGCAGTCCTTCAACACTGATTCCTGAGTCACACACAAGAAATTCACCACTGATCCCCATTTAATACAGAACCAGTAACCAGTGTTGGTTGGCAACATTGCACAAAGGAATTAAATGTATTCACTGGGAGAAAAAAAATATATTAAAAAAACAAATTGAACAAGGCTGCAGGGGAAGCATGAGGCACCAACACCTACAGTAATCCTATGGCTTCTGTCCTGTTCCCACTGATAAACTTATTACAAATGTGTAGCCATGAACTGCAGCAGAAAATTTCATGCTTATATTGATGAGATTAATGGACTATTATCTCATTTCCAAGATTACTTAGAATTGATTTTATGGCTCCTTTCCTCTCCTGGGTTTCATGCACTGATTAAAGAAAGGCCTTGGCTATAAAACCAGAGCCTGAACTTTGCCAGGTTTGAACTGTGTTTTCACACAGGCTTTCTTGCTGGAAGCACAGTCACATCTAAAAAAACATTTGGAAGAGCAAAATACACATTTCTGCAATATTCTTCCATTTTTTTTCCTCTTTTCTTTGGCACCAATAGTGTAATAAAAACCACATTTCTGTAGTATTCTTCTATTTTTTTTTCTATTTCTTGGGCACCAATAAGCTCTGGGGAGTGCAGCAGCAAGGAGCCTGGTGCTGAGGCTGTACCCCAGCAGGGCACCATGCCAGTGCTGCTTTCCCTGGGGGTTTTCAGGGTAAGGGGCTCTCATGGTGGTTTCCTCAAAGCCAGCACCAACCCCCCACAAGAGAGAAAACAGCCCTGCACACTCTGTACTGACCAGAAATAACACTCATGTGGCAGCAGCAAAGCAGAGAGCCTGGACTTGGCATCTAAAGGCATAATTATGCTGCATGGTCAATAAATAATTAGAAGAAATGGCATTTCTGTAACTCTAATAACAAAATTGTCGTCTGTGTTACTCCAATGTGCCGGCACAGGCATGAACCACAGCCTCATCTCACCTGCACACAGCTTGGAGATTCCTGCTGCCTTTGGGGGCTCCCCTTGTCCGTGGCTGTGGTTTTAAAGTGGTGCACAGCTCCACTGATTATAACTGGAACAAATGTTTTGCTGACTGTTTTCATCCAGAAATACTAGTAGATCATTGCTAGCTGATAGAGAAGCAGAGTGAAATGAAAATGTACAATGGAACTACATTCCCAATGTGATAGTAAAGAAAATCACTGTAATATCCATCTGGTCCTATCACGTATTTGGCCAAACATAGCCCTTTCTATAGTACATTGTTTTTATTTACTTTCTGTTACACAAACATACTAGAAATGCTTATAAACATGTTCCCTTTTCTATTTTGCAGCATTCAATCACAAATAGTTTTAAAAGGAATTCTGAAAAGAAGCCTAAAACAACAGTTAGAATAATCTATTTTAATTATCCCCCAATATATTTATATACTAATACAGACCTATGTTTATATAGCTGTATACTAATGTGGTCCTATTTATAAAAATAACATTTTTTCAACCAGTTTGAAAAAAGTTGGTTCTAGGAAAAATATTAAATTTAGGAAAAAAAACTTGAAAGAGAAAAGTTGTGGTATTTTCTGAGTCCCCCATTGAAGGGAGGAAATTATGAATCTGACTCCATGTTCTTAGAAGGCTATATATTTATATTATATTATATTACATTATATTATATTATATTATAATATATTATATTATATTATATTATATAATCCTAAACTATACTAAAGAATAGAGAAAGGATACAGACAGAAGGCTCAACAAGACTCTAATGAAAAACCTGTGACTGTTTTTCAGAGTCCAACACAGCTTGGCCCCAGTTGGTCATTCAGTTAAAATAATTCACAGCAGAAACCAATGAAACAATGACCAGTTGGATGAACAATGTCCAAACCACATTCCAAAGCAGCAAAACACAGGAGAAGCAAATCAGGTAATTGTTGTTTTCATTTTTCTCTGAGGTGTCTCAGCTTCCCAGGAGAGAAATCCTGCCAAAGGGATTTTTCAGAGAATATGACAGTGACAAAAGGTGGGACAAACAATTTGCATTTTGTGCAGAAGTTCTCAAGTCTCAAAGGTTTGAACACCCATCCCTGTTCAATAAGAGAAGGTTTCTCAGCCCCCAGCCTGCCCAGCTGTGCCCATCCTGAGGGGGTTTGCTCTGAGACCCCAGAGGAAGGTGTTGCACGGCTCAGGGTGTCCCAGCAACTGCAGCTGGCCGGGTGCAAATCCCCCTCCCTCAGCTGAGCTGCGGATAAATCATTCCATAACCACACCTCATCGAATTCTGCTCAATGGCTCAGGCAAATTGAAGGCAGACAAGTCTATTCGGAACAGGCATCTGAAATGAATCTCACATATAAAATCAGTCTAACAACCTAAAAAAATAATGCATTTGGTGACTCATCTGGGCATCAGAACATCAAGAACTCGGGGAAGGGAGAGGCTGGAATAACAAAGCCCTGAGGAGTGCAGGACATGTGCATGCAAAGAGCTGAGGGGATGTCCCCACACCTCAGCAAACAAGCAATGATCCCAGAGGGCAGGAGGACACCAGGGAAGATGGAAGAAATAAAAACTACACCAGGGAAGATGGAAGAAATAAAAACTACACATCAAAGTCTTACCGAAATAGTTTTCCTCCTTTCCTGTACAATCCAGGATAAAAAGACTTAGAGACATGTGAAAGCAGAAGTACAGGAGAAAAGTATTCTGACTGTATTTCTGAGAGAGACTCACCTTAAAACAGTGCAGAGCCTGATAGTAGATGGTATTACAGTCTAGACTCTCCTCAGAGAGTGTTCCTGAGACACAGCCCTGCTCTGTCACACTCCCCATCTCTTCCACAGAGCAATCACACATACCATCCTGTCATTAAATGACAAAAATTAACTTTAAATTGAGCCTACCTGACAGGAAAAGAAAAAAAAAATGTTTCTAGAGTAAAAACCTAAAAACCCTTCATTTGGCCAGAGCAGTCTGATAATGGAAAAAATGCCTCCCTCCTACAGGCAAACTGTGATCAATGAGAGACACAGAATCTCAAAGATCCAGCCTTATTCTAATTCCAGGGATGTAGAACCGTGCTTAGGGTTGAAAAATACAGTAGGACTTGCTAAATTTCTGAGTCTTAACATTCAGCCCTGAACTCTCCTGTACTCAGAAAAGCTCTGTCCTTTAAAAAGGTGAATATTAAATCAGACATCATTTTTTCGGTTCTTATTTTGACAGAATTCCAAGCCCATTACTAGCAAAGAAAATAACTGAATGTAAAAAAGGCTGCAAATTTTTAGCTGGAAATTGTCTGGCGAAACAAAGCCGAGCTCTGATTGTACCTTTGGATTACATTATTTTCGTCTGATTTAAAAGGAGCAAAAATAAAAATTACAATGCAAGGTCAGCAGGGAATGAGCAATGAAACCACACCTGTGGATCCATGCTGAGGCACAGGAGAAGACATCTTCAGCTGCCAGGTGTGATGGGCTGACCTTGCCTGGCTGCCTGAGGCCCGCCCAGCCACTCTGTTCCTCCCCCTCCCCATCAGGACAGGGGACAAAATAAGGTGGAAAAGCTCAGAAATCAAGATTAAGACACTTCAGTTACTGTTACAGGCAAACCAGACTCTACTTGGGGGGAGTAAATTTCATTTCTTGCAATTTGAATGGTGGGAAACAAAGACAAAACCTAAACCACCTTCCCCCCAGGTTCTGATTAAGGTTAAAGACAAGGGTTAAACCACCTTCCACCCTTAATTTTTTCCCCAGGTTCCACTTCAGCTTCTCTCCTTCCTCTTCCCTGGAGCTGCTGCAGGGATGGATATCTCTGTTATGATCCCCAATGGGTGGGAAGGATGATTGGCATCTGACTCCATGATATCAGAAGGCTAATTAATTACTTTATTATACTATATTATACTAGAACTGTATTACATTGTTTTACACTAACAAGAACTGTCACTAGCTGTAGGAGTGATGGGGGGTAGGAGGGTTGGGATGGAGACGAGAGATCTCTGCAGCCAGGGCTTGGAATTTGGGGTTCATTGCAAAGGGCCTGGGTGCAGGGCCCTGCTGGGAGCTGCCAGCCACAGCTCAGAGCAGTAAAGAGAAGTAAAGGGAGTGGGAAAGAGGATGAGAGAGAGGATGAGATGATAAGAGAGCAAAGTTCCCATCCCAATACAATAAATCTTGTTCTCTGCTGAATATTCTAATTCTCACTAACCAATCTAGTACAAGACACAAATCCTACAGCATTTACATACAGACCATAAGAATCACTACATTCCCATACTGTGTTACATTTTAAACCCTATAAACTCCTCTTTGGGCCCCCTCTGCCAAGCTGCAGGGTCTGCTCTGACCCTTGGGCCTGTCTGCAAGCACAGGGTGTTGTTCCATCAAAAGGGGATCACCTTCAGCCAGCCACACCATTGTTTTCCAGTTGTTCAGTAACTGAGGGATCTCAAAGCTTGCTTTCATTTCAATCTCGCTTATAGTTTCCGTATTCTCAAAATCTTTTGCCAGGCAATCATATTTATAAGGCTTTCCTGTTTCACCTTCCCCAACAACAACTAACTAACTAGAAAGCTGTGACTGTCTGCCTGAGAGTCCCAACACACACACGTGGATCCAACTGGTCAATGAATCCCAAACACCATCACCAGAATCCAAACAATCTCCAGAACACATTCCACATGGGCACAAACACAGGAGCAGCAAATGAGATGAGAATTGTTTTCCCTTCTTCTCTGAGGTTTTCTCGCTGCCATTCCCAGAAGAAATTCTTGGGAGATTGTGCCTTGCATTTCTCTGTGAAGAGAATTGTGGTTACAGGTGGGCAGAGCACCGATGCTCATTTCGCTCTTGTTCCTCCCTGCTGCAGCTCAGCGTCCCAGGGGCTGCCAGGGGAGCCCTGCCCAGAGCCTGCAGCCCATCCTGCCCCTCCTGCTGGGGCTCCAGGGCTCATTTCCCCCTGCTCAGGCAGCTCCTGCCCTTTGCTGCTCTGTTCCATGGCATGGCTGATGCTCAGCCCTGCCCGTGCTCACGGGCTGGGAGAGACAGAGCAGAGCAGGGGTGAGTGCCCTGCCTGGTGTGGGCACAGCTGTGCCAGCCCAGAGGGGCTCTGTCCCCTCCCTGTCTGGTGTGGGCACAGCTGTGCCAGCCCAGGGTGGGTCTGTCCCCTCCCTGCCTGGTGTGGGCACACCTGTGCCAGCCCAGGGTGGGGCTGTCCCCATCCCACCAGGTGTGCACACCTGTGTCAGCCCAGCAGGACACAGCAGGGCTCTGTCCCTCTCCCTTCATCCCACCAGGCAGGACACAGCAGTCTGTCCCTCCATCCTCCAGGTGTGCACACCTGCCCCCAGAGGGGCTCTGTGCCTCCCTCCATCCCTCACCAGGTGTGCTCTGTCCCCTCCATCCTCCAGTGCCTCAGCCCAGCCCAGGGGCTCTGTCCTCATCCCACCAGGTGTGCTCACCTGTGCCAGCCCAGAGGGGCTCTGTCCCCATCCCTCCAGGTGTGCACACCTGTGCCAGCCCAGAGGGGCTCTGTCCCCATCCCACCAGGTGTGCTCACCTGTGCCAGCCCAGAGGGGCTCTGTCCTCATCCCTCCAGGTGTGCTCACCTCTGCCAGCCCAGAGGGGCTCTGTCCCCTCCATCCCACCAGGTGTGCACACCTGTGCCAGCCCAGAGGGGCTCTGTCCCCTCCATCCCTCCAGGCATGCACACCTGTGCCAGCCCAGAGGGGCTCTGTCCCCTCCATCCCTCCAGGTGTGCACAGCTGTGTCAGCCCAGGGTGGGTCTGTCCCCTCTCATCCCAGGTGCTGGCACAGGCACCCAGGGGCTCTGTCCCCATCCCAGGTGTGGCTGTGCCAGCCCGGCACAGGGCTGGGCCCGCTGGTTTGGCTGCTGCCCAAACCCACCCCACCCCACCACATTTCTGCTCCTAAGTCTCCTGAGCAGCCACCTACCCAGGATTCCTTCCCCAGTGCCCCAAACATCAGCTCCTGTCACCTACAACATTTCTTTTTAATAATTTAATAAATTTTAAATACATTTATTTTGAATACCCTCCCTATCCATTCTGTCAATCCTTTTTCTTTTCTTCTTAGTACCACAGACCCAGATTTTCTGTGCAACCATCTCTTTTGGCAATTCCTTCTCTCCCTTCTGCCATCAGCCACGTTGCAGCACAGCTTTCTCACGTTTGGGGAGTTCAGGTGGGCCTGGCAGGGCTTGAGCACTGCCTGACCCTGTACAATGACACTTTTCTCCAGAGGGTCCTGACATTTATTTTATTAGTCCCTGGTACTTATTCAAGTAAACACAAAGGAACCACAGGGCAGTGGTGAATTAGGATCTAAATTTTAATTCCTGTTCTAGATCCTTGATTGGTTTTATTTCACTAGAGGCAAGCTCTCAAGACATAAACAGAATTAAAAATGCATGGACTGAACTTAAAATGTAATATAACAAATGAAATGCAATGCTGTTACTTAATAGCCTTGGCTATTGAAAGTTCAAAGACGTACTGTATTTCAATTACAAAATGAAACATCGTTGTGTTCAAAGGAAAAACATCCACTGAGACACAAAATCCCTTCTGGAGATTTTCTTGTACTATTTCCCTATTTTTAACCCACAAACTCCAGGGGAGGTGCTGTCAGACATCAAACCCATCCAGTTCACCACACCAGGTAATCAAGGTGACCTGATTTAATCTTCAGCTGATGAGGACATTTCCATGAAAGACTCTGCAGTCTCCGATGGCTTACTGCAGGTGAGTCTATTAAGTAAAGAAAATTAGCAGAGCATATATCCTTATATTCTTAAAATATCTTAATTACCAAGAAATTAAGAAACACTCTTTAGTGTTTTAGAAGCACTGCCAGCTGGGGTCAGCTCACCACACCACAAATATTTAGGGAACAGGTACAACTTCAATGACTTGCTAGGGAATGACTGGATCCAAGACTCTCCTGGTGCAAAAAATAATCCACTTAACCAACAAACTTCATTCCTCTGCCACATTATAGGTGAAGGAAGAAAATGGAAATGGAGGAAAGGGAAACTCTTTGCTTCTTGGATGGCTTTTACAACGTATAACACAAATATTCTTCCTGTGACTTCTTTAAACTCTTATAACATGGTGTGACCTGTACAGGAAATGGGGTTTGGGGTGATAAATCCATGTTTTGTTCTGTATTTATGCTGCATCTCTGTATTGTTAACACACACCAAAGCAGTTTCTCACCACAAGCAGTGGTTGAAGGGCTGCCAATGAACAATTAAAAGCATTTTAGTTGACCAAGCTTGCAATTTAAATTGATTCAAAGCCATTCCCACTGCCTGCTCTGAAGGAATTAAAGTCTGCTGCAGATGCTCTCTTAGACAGAAACAGGACAAGCATTTGTGTTCTTGTCTGAGCCATAAAAAGTTGTTTTACTCTATTTATGCTGTAAAAATCCATCTAATCAGGATCATTAGAGGTTGGGGAATGTCACACTCTGGTCAGTCACTCTAGTGACAGCAAACTGCATCAATGGATTCAGCACTGAGCCATAGCAGGGGAAATCTGATTTCCAGCTACAGCCTGGATGGGACTGGGAAAATCCCAGGAAAGCAGCATCACCAAGAGTGCCAGGAAAGCAGAGGCTGGTTTCAAGAGGTGATTTTATAGCTAAGCTTAGAAGAAAAAGGTGAAAGCTGAAAGCCATTTGGTGCTGGTGCCTTGGGCCACCAAGGGGGATCAGAACCTGAGCTGGGGCTGGTGCTGAACTGACAGGACCTGACTCAGTTCCTCTCTTGGGTGCTGGTTTGTAGTGGCCATAAAGATGAGGAGGTGATTCATGGGGAGAACTCCTTCAGGGAAACATGCCTGATGCTGGTTTGTAGCTTACAAACCAGTGGGGAAAGTCCATAAATTTAAATTGCACAGTGGGAAAATCTTGGGCTATAGATCAAGTCTACATCCAGAGTTTCCCCTACAGCTGACTACCAACTTCCTAAATCCTGATTTTTTATTTTTTTTTCAATAAGTAATTCTTAGCTTTTAGGAGAAAAATAACCTTTAGCAATTACATTTTTCTACTTCACTTTTTCCCCCTCTTCATAAGATTGCTTTCTTTCTTTCCATTTTTTAGTTTGGCAGGTCCTATCATTCCTATCTATGTTAAAAAAAAAAAATTTTCTGGTATTAAAGAGGATCCCACCAAGTGTGTTGAGAGTGTAAACTCCTCCATCCAAGATCCAGCTCCCCTGTGCTGCCTGTTGTTGTTGGGTTTGCACTCAGATCCATTGGGACACTGAGAGTGTCCAGGTTATTGCCAGCCTGCTGCAGCAGCACTTGAAAAACAGAGTTCTCTGCACCTTTGAAATAAGAAAATCAGACCTGTGTGCTACATAAAAAAAACCTTTTAACTATGCTTAAATCAGATATTTAAGTGCTTTAATAATTGTTAAATAAATCAAGCAAAATTACAGCAGCACATAAGAGAATTCTTTAGAAATGCAATGTTCAAAACAACAATTTGTTACTGGTGGTAATGCACGATGGCTGGGTGCACCAGGGTCAGCTTTTATAGACAAATTACCTTTTTCATTGTCAGTTTATTCTCTAAATATTCCTTTTTGAAGCACGCATTTCTCTGAACTAGCAAACATGGTGCAATATAAGCAAATGACACCTGTGTACATTGCAGCTGCCCAGCCTGGAGAAATACACTGAGCAAACAACAAACACAACCTGTTCTCCTGCACCTTTAAGAAATACAATTCAACCTGGATAAAGGCAGTGCAAAGTAGGTAGGGCTTTAGCATTTTTTTTTTTTTGCTCCAAATGTGGTGATTTTTTGATAAGAGAGATGGATTGTGTCTGGGTAAGTTTGCTTAATATTTGCTGTGGACACTGCCTTGACTGGGGCTCAATCAATCACCTGGAACAGGAAATCAGGGCTAATGCACTAAAACAATATCTGTTATGCACTCAGTTCATCCATCACAATCCTCCCGTGCAGTGTCAGGAGCAGCCCTGGCAGGGGCTGGGGGTTCACAAAGGATCTTGGAGCTCGTTTTTATTCTAAAGGAGATTTCTTGTTCAATTTTCAATGTGCAGGAATCGCATCCTCCACCCTGAGTTGAGCTATGTTAGGAATTTGAAACAAATCAAATGCAGAGTACCTGTTAAAAATCTCCAAATCAAAACCATGTATTAAAATCTATGAAGTTCAATGTTGCAAAATTTAACAGCAGAATTTAAAGGAGGCCACGTTGTCTCTTAGCTTGGGTGGATTTTAATTCCCATCATTCACCTCAGTGCTTTTCTTAATAACTTTCTTTTTTTTTTTTTTTAAAAGTGACTGTTAAACTTAAATATGTTTTACATGCAAAATAGTCTCATTTTTTAAAATTCCTTATAGGTCACAGATAAGCTCACACCTACAGGAAAGTACATAAATTTTCCAAAACAAGCAGAAAAATAGAAATTATCTGGACATATCTGAGCCCATACCTGATTCAGAAGTTTAAAATTTCTGGTGCTTGGAAATTAAACCTTAAGACGAGAAAAAAAATTATGAAATTTCTCAATATGAAAAAGAGCAAAAATATCAAATGGAAATTCTTTTCCTAAATTTATTATCTCATTTCTCATATATAAACATTTAAAATTTGAAAAATCAGCAAAACCTAGAAACCGCGAGGGAAGAGCATTCTGTGCAAGCAGAGCTACAGGACAAGGCCCTGCTGTTCTTCTCTAAAATTCCTCAGAGCTGCTTTTAGCTACCTGACATCAGACTCTACAATTTGGATTTGGACAGAAACCAACACCTGACTATAAGTAATGACCCCTTTGGTTATTTGTTACAACATATCTGTCTCTTAAATTAAAATTTTCATCTCTAATGATACCATAAATGTCTATTTTCTGTAAAAAGGGAGCACTTAAAAATTTGCAAAACGTTGTCATCCCAGGTACCCACACCAGAACCTTGCAGCAACACCAGCCCGAGCAGAGGCAGAAAAAAACTTCATATTCCGGGAAATGCAGATTTACAGCTCCTTTGACATGGATTTTGCTCCTTTGACATGGCATATTTAGAGAATAAACTGGGAATGAAAAAGGTAATTTGTCTATAAAAGCTGACCCTGGTGCATCCAGCCATTGTGGATTACCACCAGCAGCAACAATTTTGTTTCGAACATTGCATTTCTAAAGAATTCTCTGATGTGCTGCTGTAATTTCAAGCACCCAGACTTTTCCTTTTGAAGGACAAGCAGGGCCAGCCCTGAGCTGGGCTGTGTGAAAGGCTGGGGGAGCCTTGGCTCACCCCCAGTCACCACAACCATGCAGAACCACGAAGGGAACCTGCACATCCATCCATGGGATGGACCGGGTGGTTTTATTGCTTATTTATTGACAGCAGAGCTTGGATTCTGTGTTTAGAACTGAGGTTTTGGAAGAGATGAGCCGTATATAAAACAGAAATGGAGATCTGCCAGCTGAAATAGTCCCCAGAGGCAGGGGCAAAACCCTGTGGAAATCACCAAGGCTGAGCGCAGCGACTTCATTTGCCACTTCTCCAAGCCCATGGAGCTCCTTGTACATGTTCTGTTTCTTGGGAAGCTTCAGGATGTGCATGACCATTAAAGATCCTCTGATCTCCTTTCAAATGCACATGGTCCCTAATTGTGCCCACAATGTAATTAATTAATGTAGTAATGTAATTAACACCTGTAGTTCTCATTCACCCCTATAAATTCCCCCAGTATATGGTGACCTCTAGCAAGTCACCAGTTGGGAACTCATCATTTCCTCATTCTTTACTAAATATTTTTTTGAAGGCCATGGGCTTGCAGAGTTCTCACACCCAGTTTTCCTCAGCCACCCCTGTGGTGTTTGTGAGGGTCCCCAGGACAAGGGAAGAGATGAATCTGACTCCAAGTTCTTAGAGGCTGATATATATATATTATATTATATTATATTATATTATATTATATTATATTATATTATATTATATTATATTATATTATATTATATTATATTATATTATATTATATTATATTATATTATATTATATATTATATTATATTATATTATATTATATTATATTATATTATATTATATTATATACATTATATTATATTATATTATATTTATACTATATTATATTATATTATATATATTATATTATATTATATTATATTATTATTATATTATATTATTTATATTATATTATATTATATTATATTATATTATTATATTATATTATATTATATTATATTATATTATATTATATTATATTATATTATATTATATTATATTATATTATATTATATTTTTTTTTATTATATTTATATTATATTATATTATATTATATTATATCATATCATATCATATCATATATATCATATATCATATTATACTCTATTATGCTATCATATCATATCATATCATATTATATTATATTTTATTTATTATATTTATTATATATATTATATAAATGCTATACTAAACTATAGAGAAAGGATACATCAGAAGGCTTAACAGGAATAAGTAATAAAAAACCCTGACTCCTCAGAGCCTCGACACGGCTGGACCACGATTGGTCATTAAATTAAAACAATTCACATGTTCGATAAACCACCTCCAGATCACATTCCAAAGCAGCAAAACAGGGAGAAGATGAGGCTTCTCAGCTTCCCAGGAGAAGAAATCCTGGCAGAGGGATTTTTCAGAAGATATGGCAGTGACACAGCCCAAGGTGTATCTCAGAGCAGTGCCCAGCAAAGGCAACCCGAGCATCCCCGTGTGCTGCAGTGACAGCAGCTGCTTGAGAACCACTTTTATTTTGGTTTTCTATTGTCTTCTGAGTGACACTTTGACAATAGCCAATCCACTCTAGTGATCCAATCTTTCCAGTGGCAATTTGCTGCTGTGAGTGGGTTTGTGTATTCCCCTGCAGAGGCTGAAGAACAATATTAATGCACTTTGGAGCTCATGAACAGTGACAGACCTGCGGAAGAGAACTCAAATGGAGAGCCTGGAAATCTTAAGAACCTGGAGCTAATAGCTATGGTGTGAAACTGGGAACATGTTTTTATTCATGTAAAAAATAGAAAAGTTCAAATTTTGAATACTGACAGTATAGGAAATCTAAATTTTGTGTTAGTCTCTGAACTGCACACGGTAAGGATTAGAAATTAAGTTTTTCTCTTCCTTCATTGCTGATATTGTCTATTTTTTCCCATTGCTGTATTATTCAAACTTGAGGTGCCATAGGCCATGTCTTCAATCTTGTTTTAGAGGAGATTTCTTTATGCCAGTAATTGAATGGTAGGCTTTATGTCAACTTACTTGTTTGTCGACACAGAGCACTGTCACCAGCTGTGCCTATAACAATGATTTCTTTTGTGACATGTACGTCATTATCTCCTCCAGGAATTTGTCCAAGGCCAACAATTCACTTCAAATAGTTATTCTGAAAACCATCAGAATGAAAGTACTTTGAAATATTATTACCTTAGGACAAAAATCGATGCACTGATTTATCTATGTGCAATTTCTTCCATATCCTTGGTCTCTCTACACATGAGCAGAATTTCACCAAGAGCATGAATTTTGAGCTGTGGCCAGGAGGGAGCTTGATGGATGGCAATGGGGAAAGGAGCAAAAATTTGGTGACAAAATTAGCATCATTATTAACATTTAGCATTATTGTAGAGTATTTAGTATTGTTTGGCATTTTTTATTCCATGACTGATAGCAGTACAGGGCCATCTATATCTTCCTGCATGCAGAAATGAAGGCGCCAAAGGTCTGTTTACTCAAGATCCTTCCATTTTCATTATAGCATGGCCAGAATGCAATATCAGGGCTAAAACCTGTAATGCTGAAGAGGACCACTGGTTAATAAATCCCATTTTCACCTCTGACCCAAGGCCACGATTGATCCAGGCGGTCTGATTTTGTTCTTGGTGTTGTATCAGGTCACTGTTTTTCCCTGTTGCACACAGTGTGGGGGAACTCATTCAAGTTTGAGGCACGTGGATTGTTGGAGTCGGACACCCTGTGCTCACAAAGCATTTGCTGTCTTTCTCTTCTGTGCATTTGAAAAAAATCCATGGGATGGGTTGGGTTGGAGGACCTCAAAGCTCATCTTGTTCCACCCCTGCCATGGGCAGGGACACCTTCCACTGTCCCAGGTTCCTGTCCCCCCTGGTTCCTTGGGCACTGCCAGGGATCCAGGGGCAGCCCCAGCTGCTCTGGGCACCCTGTGCCAGGGCCTGCCCACCCTCACAGGGAACAATTCCTCATTCCCAATATCCCATCCATCCCTGCCCTCTGGCAGTGGGAGCCATTCCCTGTGTCCTGTCCCTCCATCCCTTGTCCCCAGTCCCTCTGCAGCTCTCCTGGAGCCTCTTCAGGCCCTGCCGGGGGCTCTGAGGTGTCCCTGGAGCCTTCTCCTCTCCAGGTGAGCACCCCCAGCTCTCCCAAGCCTGGCTCCAGCCCTTGGGGCATCCCCATGGGCTCCTCTGGACTCTCTCCAGCAGCTCCACATCCTTGTGCTGTTGGGCAGAGTCTCACCTGAGCAGGTAAGAGGGGAATCCCTCCCTTGCCCTGTGGGGATAAGCCCAGCCCACTGGGGGTTTCTGGGCTGCTGGGGCATGTGGAACTCATCATCAAGCAACTCCCCCTGCAAATCCATACAGACAGCCCCGCGACACTCATGCAAAGCAGCTTTAGGAATTTGCGTTTTGCCGTGTCATTGTATTATGTATAACAATGCACATGGAGCTGTTGAGATTCTCCCTGTATAGCAGGGCAGGAATTACAGGATAAAAGGTCACTGCCTACGGAATGTCACCCTACAAACAGCAGATCCCATTAAAACACCAGTGCTCTTGGAATCGAGGCAATTGTAGCCCAAACAGGAGCTAAAGGTTTTCTAGAGTGCTGCTGAGTGAGATATGAAATTGATACTGTCACTAAAGACCCTCCAAACAAGTCATTTTTGCCACTTGAAGCAGAGGACACGAGAGGTTTTCAAACACCTAGCAGGGCACAGATGAATGCAAAATGCATGGGTTGGGTTTCCTCCTGTCAGTGGAGCGGCTCCTTGGAGCCCCTCTCCCCACTCCCACACACACATACATTATTCAGTGTGCTGGAGACCATCTGGAACCTGCTCCTGAAATAGCCCAGGACTTGATGACCTTCCAGATACGCCACAAAAACCATTTGTTTGACAAGGGTTCGGAAGAAGGTGGTGGGTGTGTTGTTTCTGAAGACTTTAAGCAGGCTATTTTACACTTTTGATTAATGCTTGATTTAATTTACTATTTGTATGTGACTGTTTTGGAGAGTGAGAGGTCACCCACTCTTAATGTTGGGCTTAATGAGTGCCTGCAGTGTTTACTGCTGAAATAAAACTGTGCACATAAACAACCCCTGGCACAGGGCCTGAGTCCTGCCCGGCACAGCCACGCTCTGAGGAGCTGCTGGGCTTTGTGTGACACAGGATTTTCCCTCCCCTGAGACACCAGCCAGACTTGGAGGAGCAATTGGGGCAGTGTGTCTGCAGCTCGCTGCTCAACTGCTCCTCAACACGCCATCCCTGCGTGCCAAATGCTGGGTGATAAGTGATGTACAGGGAAAAATACAGATCCTGAAGTGATGTACAGGGAAAAAATACAGATCCTGAAGTGATGTACAGGGAAAAAATACAGATCCTAAAGATACGTGGAAAAAAAAATTTTTCACTGATGTACAGTGAAAAAATACAGATCATGAAGATCATGGCCTGTGTAAGCATATGAAGAATTAAATAATAAACTATTGCATCAAATAAAGATAAAAACCTGACAATTCCTCATTCTACTCGTTTCCCCTTTTCTTTACCATGTTTTAAAGCACAGGATTTAGAGGCTGTGGCAAGGACAAAGTTTTTGAATATGGTATGAAAGATGATGAATGATCGATGGTGTGATTAAAAGAGCAGAGTGTGGAGAAGAGGGCATGGTCACAGTGCTGCAATGAGGTTAATGATCTTGCTTTGGTTATTTAGCTGGAATAAATAATTCCAGCATCGCACAGATTTCTATTTCCTGACAGCAAAAGAGCCTGGGCCCTCATATAACAGCAGTGGAATTGCTACCTGAGGAAATACCAAGCATGGTTCAAAGCCAGAAATGTACTTCTGTAGAAAACTAGGGGAGAACTTCAGACTGATATCACGTAATTAACTCCAGGACATCTATCAGGGCAAGCCTGTAAATAAATATCTGTTTCTTTGAGTTCAAAGCCAGGAATTGACATTTAAAAACACAGAAGAATGTTCTGCATGTCATCCTGTGCATCACAAATAATTTCTGTGGAATAGGAGGGGCAGGGGGGAGAATCTATGGAAATGATAAATTTCTATATGAGAAAATGAATGAATAAAGGAAGATTTTCTATTTTCTGAGATGGATAAAGAGCCCATTTGACAGTACACCTTAGAGGCAGCTGCCTCGTGCCCCATTGCTGCAGGAAGGGTTTCCCTGCTCAGCACAGCCTGTTTCCCATGTTTGTAATGAATTTCTGGGTGTTTGTGTAGAAGTCAAAGACACCTCACCCTTCACTGCTGTATTTCTCCTCATCAACAACAGGATTTTAGTTTTACCTCTGCTGGGAACATGACGTATTTCCCAAACAAACTCATCTCTCTCCACAGCCTGCCTGTACACGTGTGAATTCCCTGCTCACACATCCCCTCTCAGCTCATCATGGAGACACCCAAAAGGTTTCCAGTGCTTGGAACACAGCCCCCTGCAGCCAGGCACCCCCAGCACAGCCCTTGGTGAGCCCAGCCTGCGTCTCTCCATGACATTTTAGTTTCTGATTTCTCTCTGCAGTGCTGCAATGCCCCTCAGTGCCATGTAACACTGCATGTCTCCAGCTGCTCAAGCTGCTGATTTCCCAAAAGGTTACTCCCAAAGCGCAGGTCGTGGGGATTAAGTTGTGTAGCTCCCACGGAGTACAGCAAGAATTTCACAGCAGAATCCCTGCAAATTCTTTGGGGAAATGTATTAATTTTTAATGAGTCATTAATCACTTTGCTGACTTCACAGCCAGCCCTGCTGAAGGAGCCTGACATCAACAGCTAAGGATGGTGTTGATTATTTCCTAGAGAGAAGCAGAAACTGCCTCATTTACTTGGCTGATCTGGCAGAACCCAGGGCCATGAGGAGTGGCTACTGCCACAGCTTTGCCTTTTACTGCCAGGACACTTCACCTGACAACAGAGCTGGGCATCCACTAAAAAAAATTCAGTCAAATGCATCAAGTAAAGCATTGAAAACCTACAGAACCTGCAGTCACTAGAAAACAATGTCCCCATGACTTGTTCACACAATAAATTCTAAAACTTTCCATGGCTGGTAAAATGCATAATCTGAACAATGCAATTTGTGAAAGATTTCTGAGCTGCAACTTGGCAAACAGCATTTGTATTTAGGAGAATATTTTGGGGTTCAACCTCACAAAATGATTGGAAGTGCACAGTGATTAATCAGCACTAATGAGACACCCAGCACTAGTGTTTTCGCTGTGGCTGAAGAGGAAAGCATCCAACACCAGACATTTCAATATATTGATTGGGGAGCTGCATCATGATGATGATGATGATGATGATGATGATGGCACAGCTTGGAGGATTTTTAGATTTAAGGAGACTTATCTGAGAGAAGAGAGCTTTGCTTAGGACTATGGAAAATCATATGGAAACAGAAGGTGTAGGAGATAACAGGAGTATGAAAATGCATTGCTTAGTAAAATGTTTGGGGTTTTTAAGGAAGAATACTCATTTGAACAGAAATATGATCTTCCTACCTCAGCTGAGGTTCACAGCAGGAAGTCAGAAATACATTAATCTTGGTCCAGGTATTCTCAGTTATGGAATGGGCAGTGAAAATGAATCATACATTTTCGACAGTTTGGGGGAAGTTCTTGGAGACGCAGGGAAACCTGCTTTGCTGACTTGGCTGAGTTAATTCTGTCCATAGCAGCCCCGTGGTGCTGTGGTTTGCATTTGTGGTATTAACACAGGCATGTTTGATTTACAAGTGCTGAGCAGCACTTACACAGCTCCAAGGCCTTTTCTGTCCCTCTGGATGCCCCACCAGTCAGGGGGCTCCAACAGGAAGCTGGAAGGGGACAAAATATAGGGAAAATAGCAACCAAACAACCACTCTAAATGTATTTTCTGTTTCATCAAGAATAGGGAAGGTGTTGTTACATGCAACAAGCTTTCTGCTCTATTCCTCCTGCTCTGCTTCCCAGAGCACTCACTACGTTTCAAAACCACCAGCAATGTGTAATATATTTCCCAAAACTTTATTTATCTGAGTCAAAAAATATTCCCTGCACAGTTTGTTGCACTGAACTCTGACCAAAGAGTCGGCGCAGTTTGGAACACTGTGGACTTAGCAACAAAATAATGAGATTTTTTTTTCTTTCCTTTGAGAGCCCTGTGAGGAGCCATGAAAGGGCTGGGTCTGTGGGTAGCTGTGACTTTGGGCAGCCCTGGCAGGAGGGGTTGCTATGCTACCCAGCGTGGTGGGAAGCTGCAGGCAGGGCTTTGTCTGCCTTCCTGGGGGCCAAGGGGCTCCACGTTCCTGTGGAGTTAAGCAGCTTGACAAGGTGAGCCAGGAGCAAGAAAGGAGCTCTCAAAATCCTCAAATCAATCTGGGAAATACGTGAGCCGCACCAGGCAAATGTTTGTGCTGCAAGAAGCAAGGCCCAGCATCCAGTGAGGCTCTGAGAGAAAAGCTTTGCTTCCAAACCAGAGCAGTCTGAAGCATCTCACTTTGTTTTTGATTCTCTGAGAGGAGCCCAGTCTGTGCAAGAGTTTTAAAGTAATTGGGGAGGGATTGAATGTGTGACCGTGTTCGCAGGGGTCCGAGGATGAGGGAAGAGACGAGGATCTGACTCCATGTTTCAGAAGGCTTGATTTATTATTTTATGATATATATTATAATAAAACTATACTAAAAGAATAGAAGGTTTCATCAGAAGGCTGGCTAAGAATGGAATAGCAAAGAATGATAACAAAGGCTTTGGTCTCAGACAGTCTGAGCCAGCTGACTGTGATTGGCCATTAATTAGAAACAACCACATGAGACCAATCCCAGATGCACCTGTTGCATTCCACAGCAGCAGATAACCATTGTTTGCATTTTGTTCCTGAGGCCTCTCAGCTTCTCAGGAGGAAAAATCCTAAGGAATGGATTTTTCATAAAAGATGTCTGCGACATGAATGCACACACAAGTGAGAGATCCTGAATTCACCAGGAACAAGAAGATGCTTCATTTAAATTAGTTTATGGGAGTTGGATAGTCTTCCAACACTGTGGATATGACAATGAAGTTAATGTATTATTTTGGAAAAGGCAATAAGCAGAAGGATACTGAGAATCAGAGTACAACCAAAATTTGTGAAAATGGATTTGGTGGCATTTGTTTCAACATGTCAAAGCAATTCCTGGTATGTGGGAAAAGAGGCAAAAAATATAAGGGGTTTACTGGCACATCACATTGACTTTGACAGATGCCATTCCTTCAGCAGTGGAGCTGGTTTGGGTGTAAATAGAATTCTAAATACCAAGGCAAGAATTTTGAGGAGACAAGGGGACTTGAGCTCTTAATTTAGTTTTATACTTTTTCAGTCATTCGTGTACTCAACTTTGTGAAATCCTCCAGGATGGAATATCTGGAGTTTATCCTGGCCTCCAGAAGATAGCTAATTGGGTTTGTAATCAGTCAGGCACAGATCTGACTCCAAAGCAGAAGGAAGGTTGTGTTCTGCATGAGCTGCTACCCTGATTGCAAAGAGTCCAGAAATGCAGAGACAATCAGAGGGGGATTTTTACAGCCCCCCCTCGACAATTGCTCACAGCAGTTCAGTATAAATTACTGCAGGCTAGCACATCTTATTTCTCAGCAGTGGCAGCAGGGCAAAAACTGTCAATTGGGTTTTTTTCCTAGGGAAACTCTTTTAATAGTAAACGAGCAAGAATATTCAGGTGGGCAGCAGCTTCATGCAGGGAACAGATTTTACAGAAATATAAATGTTTAAAAAGCAAAATATTTCACCTGATTAGCTTTACACCATTGTTGCTATCTTTCAGTTTTCTGCATGCTACACTTGCCTGGGAGTTGATAATATCCTCCCATGACACCAGACTCACATAACTGCCTTCATGTCCTACAATAAAGCACAAATCTACAGAGCAGAATCAGAGCAAGCAGCATGCTAACAGGGCAGATGAACTGAAATAATAATAAAAAAGGAGTAAAATGTTGAGCTTTCTATTTTCCAACTCACTTTCCCCATGAATCTTATCAATTTTCCAATCAACATTACTGTATGAATTTTCAGACAAAGCCTGACTAGACCTCTTAAAAAGACTATTAACCACAGCTATTGCAGAGCCATGGCTTCTGAATTAAAGGTCATGACAGTTATGAATGAGGTTATGGGATTTTTCACTCTACTACTTGGACTTACGTCTTCAACAGAAGTGGAAATTTAAACCAGAACCAGGATTGCAACATGACAAATGAATGAATCTGCAAACTGCAGAGAGCAGGGCTAAGAGGAGGTCACTGGTGAGGCACTGCAATGAATTGGTGATGTTGATGTTTTGACAAGCAAATAGATCACGGAAAGGCAGGGCTTGGTGCTGGCAGCGCAGCCCTTCCTGCCACAAAACCTCCCTCCAGAATGCTGTGAGCCTGCCTGATGGAACAGGGATTTTAAACCAGTATCACAGATATCGCAGGTATTTTAAACCAATACCACAGACCTTGTTCTCCCCTCTGTGTTAAATCTCTTCTCGGCTTTCTGCTCTTTCCTGATTCTTCCCTTCCCTCCGTGCCCGGACAAACTGCGCCACAGAAACGCTTGGCTCCTCTGCACCCCTCAGAGTTTGCGCAGCGAGCTCGGCTGGCAGCATTGCTGGCTTCAAAGCAAGGCAGGCTAAAGTAGGACTTTGTGGTCACACCAAGAAATCAATGACACACTGAAGCACTTTTTAATTAGCCCGCTGTGGTCCTGAACCAGCCCCCAGTTGCAGAGATTAAATAATTGCTTATGGCATTCTCCACGTGCAGTTCACCAGAGTGAAAAGAAGACTATTGACTCAACTGCTAAGTTTTGAGGACTGATGAAGTCTTGCTGAGTGCAGAAATTCTTTTCAGTACAAAAAAAACCCCAGTGCAGTTTTATGACCCAGCTCCTTTGAACTATTTTAATTAAGGACTCCTATGATAAGGAAGAAGTTGAAAAGCTATTTAGCAGGAAGACAGGCTCCCATTTAAATGTTGACTCATGAAGTCAGCACTTTCAAGGGTATTACTGTACATTTGGTCTTTTCTTTTCAAAGCCATTAACTTCTGCCAGCACATTTCTATCTATCGTATGTCTTCCTATGATTAGGAACCTGTTAAAGTCAATATCACTTAAATATCTATTCTCTTTCAGTCACCCTTGATTTTTTCCCCTTGTCTGCCTAAATTTAGACTACAAATTTTCATAAACAACTGCTTTCACCTTTCTGTTCAGATCTTCTGTAGTTGTTATCTGGCATGAGTCCCCTGATCTAAGCAAGCCACCTTGACACAGGACTTGAAAACCTGGCCTTAAGGACCCATTATATTTAAAAGTGCAACTAATTTAGCTAGATAGTCTTTCAAAGAGGTTATTGTTGCATTCATTTTAGTAAATTTATTTAAAATTTATAGAAAACATGTTAAAGGAAAATAGCATTTTTAAATGTTAGCAGAGCAGTGTAGGAATAATTAATGATTTTGAACAAAGAATATTCGTGGTCTTTCATCTTATTTCTTAACATTTAAAATAAAGAAAATCATATAAACTTGTATTTGATAATGCTGAGTTCATCCACCAAAATTATGCCATCTGTGCAAAACAAAAAGGAGTATTTGCCCTTCAAAGCATTCCATGACAGAAAATCAACAGAGCACTCTGGGCTTGCTATTTTTAAGAGATATTCAGCCTGTGCAGTAGGAGTCTCAAAATCCCACTTGGTTTCTCAGCAGCTCGGTAGGATCTGGATTCCTGCAGGGAATTCAGGCTGCTGCCAGTCCCTGGGGGAGAGCCCCAGCAGCAGCCAAGGCTGCCCGGACACAGAACCTGCTCCTCTGCTGCTCCTGCCCCATCAATCATCCTCTGCTCAAAAAAGGTGAGCTCTGGCACTGAGATACAGGCCATTCATCAAGGTCAGGGCAAAAGGAAGAGAAAAACTCGGAGCTGAGGAGCAGATGTCCAGGCAGCAGGAGCAGCAGCACGAGAAGGGGAAGCAAAAGGCCGAGGAGCTGCTGGGCTGAGCACTGGGCAGGGCACAGGAAAGGATCTGAGCTGTGTGTGCTGCACCTTGGAAGCGTGAACGCTGCCCTGTGAATGGCACGGAGAGCACGGGACACCCACACAGCCATGGGCGGTCACCACACTTCTGTTCGCAGAGAGAAAAGCAAGGCACAGCTCTTGGCAAGAATATTCTGGGTTTCACCTTCTCTGAACCTCAGAGAAAGGAAAAACAATCCTTATCATTTGCCGTGCCTGTGTTTGTGCCAAAGTAGAATGCAGTATGGAGATTGTTCACCCACAGTGATGGGGTTTTGTTTCCTTGGCCTATCAGGGCCTATCAGTGTGTGTGTGTGTGTCAGGACTGTCACTGAGAGTCACGAGATTCTGGCCAGGGTGGGCAGAGTTGAGTGCTTGGCAGATTCACTTTAGATGTAATGTAATATATTGTGATATAGTATAGAATAATATTGTGTAATATATACTTTATAATATATTAATAGAATATATTAATATATTCTATTAATGTAATTAATATATAATTATTATATAAAATCATATAAATGTAATTAATTCTATAATTAATTATATTATAATATATTATATATAATGATATTATATAATAACATAGTATAGTATAGAATAATATAGTGTAATAAAGTAATTAATTAGCTTCTGATAAGATGGATTCAGATGCATCATTCTCTCCCCTCATTGGCGTTGCCTGGAAATACCAGGGGAGCTCAGGACCTGAATCCAGCATGAGGCTGCAGCCCTGGGAGCTCTGGGGGTTTCTGGGGTGCAGGAGCTGCTGGAGCTGCTGGACTGTTGAGTCAGGGATGGAAAGAAAGAATCCAGTCCTCAGGGGGATCAGAGGGCTCAAGAGGAATCTCTATTAGCAAGAAGCAGCGAGCTTTAGTCTCCCCTCCTAAGTGGGACTGGATTGATCTCAAAGTAGAAACATCTCAGATTATTGGTGACTATGAATATACACTGGGGAAAACCGTAACTATAAACAATAAACAGAAAGAGATAATAATTGTTTGAATTTTTTCCTCTAAGATTCCCAGGCTCAGCCTGGGAGAAATTATCTCTGTTCTCTTTTCTGCTAAACTGAGAATCTCCACACTGGACCACTTGGCATCTGACAGGCTGCAGGCGCTTACCACATTTTTCAGATTGCAAATTTATGGGGTTTTTTTTTTTGCTGTTTAAAAGGCATCTGGATGATTTCTCCCAGTGTGGCTCCCATTGCAGGCCATTCCAGGGCACCTGTGGCCAGGGGGTGATGGCAGCAGGTGCTCCCTGCTCTGGATGCCACCCAGGGCACAGGGAGGGCATTGTGCCCTGGACTGAGATGGACAAACTGCATTCACACATTGCTGTGAGCAAGCTGCTCCCGTGGCACCAGGCTGAGCATGGGGCAATCCTCACATCCCAGCAGGAATATTCTCATTTTCTCTGCATTAAGAGCAGGGAACCAGAGGTTCTCGGCAATAAGGGAACTCTGTTTGCTGGGAGACGTTAGAGCCACAGCTGCACAGAGTTTGGCGCATTCCCTGTCTGCTTGAGAGAAACCCAGGAAGAAAAGAGGATCTGAAAGGAGCCAAGCACTCAGGACCTCTAAAACCAAATGTACAATCCTGTTTTCATTTTCCTCACCGAAGTAACATTAACCTGCCTGTATTAACTTCTACTTAGGAAGATGCTATGAGCTTATCTTGATATTAAAGACTCTTTAGAGCACTTTCTATACTTCAGTTCTTATTTTAGTTTAACTTAATTAAAATCTTTTTGAGCTTTTCTTCATGAGACACACTTAGCCTTTCAGTAACAGAATATAGGTAATTATACCACGCCAAACATTTGGAGATACATTGAGCAAAGTAAGGCTGTCCAAATTATTGTGTTAAATAGTGCCTGTCTTATTATTTTATACATTGGGCAGGCTTGGTGCCTCTGGATGAGATCCTGGTGATGTTCCAGGGCCTGCTTTAGAATAATATTTAATTATTATTATACTCTCACCAGAGCCAATGTGTGAGAACACCAGGACTGAAACCACCCCTGAGGAAACATCTCCCCCGGCCAGTGACACCCCCATACCTTAAAGAAAATGAATATTGCAGTATCAGCTGGCATGAGCTCATAGAGGCTGCAGCCAAATAGAAAATATATCCATTCTCTTTAAGTCACACCTGGTTCATCACTTCCTCCCATCCTATCCTTACACCTTTCTTGGAATTTCAACAAGGTGACTTCTAAAATTGATAAAATTATTTTTTCTGAAATAAAGAACAAGGAATAAAATATAAAATAATAAAGTAAAAATATAAAATATTATATAAATAAAATAAATAATAAAAATTAAATGATAAAATAATAATAAATAATAAATAATATTGTATAAATAAATATAAAACATTATATAAATAAATATAAATATTATATCACTAGAGTAAAAGATAATATAAAAAATAATACAATAAAGAACAAGTAATAAAATTTGTATACAGGTACAGCTGGATGTTTTTGTTAACAGAATGCATATAGAAGGTAAAAATCCATAGAAATCTGTCTTGCACTTGTACTTTGTAAGAAAAAGTATTTTGTACATATTTGACTGGAGAAAGACTGGAGTCTTTCTTTCCATCCCTGACTCAACAGAACAGCAGCTCCTGCAGCTCCTGCATCCCAGAAACCTCTCAGAGCACCCAGGGCTTGAGCCTCATGCTGGATTCATGTCCTGTGTTCCCCATTATTGTATTTTCAGGCAACGCCAAAAAAACCCCAAGTAATATAATATAGAAAAGTAAAAATAGAAAATATTATATAAATAAATAATAAAAATTAATTTATAAAAATAATAAATAATATTATATAAATATAAAATATTATGTCAATATAATAAAATATAATATAAAATATAATACAATAAAGAACAAGTAATAAAATTTGTATGCAGGTACAGCTGGATGTTTTTGTTAACAGAATGCATATAGAAGGTAAAAATCCATAGAAATCTGTCTTGCACTTGTACTTTGAAAGAAAAAGTATTTTGTACATATTTTGTTAAAGAATGTCAAATATAAATAGTTTTATTGTGTGACTAAACACGGACTCTATGAATTAAAATATATTACCCTGGACTGACTGCAACTGTGCACAGATAAATACCAGCATTGATTCAGGAGTGCGGATTGGGCAAACCCTCTTGCATACAAATACCCCGCAACATTAAAATGTATGCTCCGCGCAAGCCATCCAAAGGGAATCAGATCGAAGGGCTGAAATATCTGCTTTCCGAATTAAAAATTCAAATCGGGACATGTAAAGTAGTTCAAAACAATAATGACACGGATCCCAATTAAGCAATACACGGTAATTGCGACGAGTGCTGTTCGCGGATTCCAGACGGG
Source organism: Emberiza elegans (assembly GCA_024865655.1). NCBI lineage: Eukaryota > Metazoa > Chordata > Aves > Passeriformes > Fringillidae > Emberiza > Emberiza elegans. Next base: position 3,516,011 of record JALJVW010000197.1, on the reverse strand, counting down.
GCCTGGGCGCAAGGCCCGGCCCAGGCAGGCGCACCCGGCCATGGAATCAGCAGCAACCACAGGTGCCCGAGTGCCAGCGACCACTGAAATGCCCCCGCTCATCCTCTGGGCTCCCCGCTGCTCTGCCAGCCAAAACCTTGCTGCTTTTGTGCCTTTGCAGCTTTTGTGGGCTCAAATGTTCCCAATGAATGAACACCGGGGCAGGATTCGGGAAGCAATTTGTGGTACAAAAGCAATTTATAGCAGGAGAATTGTGTATGCTCTGATCAGCAACAGGAAATTAGAGTAACTCGTCTCTAAAGTTTAGCTTTCGCTTTTTTTGTGTCTCACCAGGTGCTTCAGAGGACAACTGAAGTGATGTCTTTATCTGCATGTGTGAACATTAGGAACCAAAGTTTTACCTTCCATATTAAGCCACATTGTTGAAATAGGAAAAAAAGCAATATCTCAACCCTCAGAAAACCATGGGCAGAAATAGAATTCAGCTGTAGTCGTTTATTGTGGGAAAATCTTTAATTAAAAAAAAAAAAAAAAAAAGCAAATGAAACAGAGCACACTTTAGATTGAGCTACCTGTGCTTGAAAACTTAGCAGTCTGCAGCCAAAAAGCATGATTACAGGTTGCAAAAAATGTCTTGGAAAACTTCTTATTGACAGAAATATTTATCTTGAATTTGTGGCAATTTAAGGGGTAATATTTTGCCTGTTCTGTACTGCATGCTCAAAGCACATCACATAATACTGAAATACCCAGGAACCTCTGTATTCCATGTGCACCCCTCATTTTTATGCAGCATTTAGGAGCATGTGTGACATCCAGACTCCACAGGTTTCCAGCTCTATTGGGAATAAAGGGTTGCAAATCAGTAAACCCAGCTCACATCTGAATGCTGCTCTGCTGTATTTTCCCCCACACTGCCATAGTGATGTACCCAAATTCTGTGTTCTGAAGCTTTGCTATTTAACAGAACCTTGTCCCTTTAAACATTCCACTAAAGGAATCTGAAACTTCATCTAATTTTGATCTGGATAGACTGACTTTACCCATGCACATAAGTGCAGTATTATAAGTGGATTGCACTCAGTGTCTCAAAATACAAATTCAGTGGAAGCCACATTGTACTTGTGATGTTACCACAAACACTGAATCATTTCTACAAAAACAAAACAGATAAAGATGATGCTTCTTGAAATATCTCCAGTGTGGTGACACTTTCTTTTCTATATAAAACATCCCATTCTATATTTTAAAGCCGTGTTTGTAAATAATCTTTTCCCATCATGATGCTTTTCAGATATCTGATTCCAAAGTGCTCTTTTGCTGAGGGCCTGAGACTGCAAATATGCCACAAATGCAGGGTCCAAATGAAAAATCTGCTGGGAGAACTGGAGCCAGATTGAGATATGAACAAAGGCTTGGAAGAGACTGTGTTTGTGTGGTGGAATGTGCATCCACTCAGCCTTGCATGTGTGCTCTCTCTCTCTTTTAGAGCCAGTTTTTTTTTTTGAAAACTTTTCCTTTCTTTTTCCTTCCAAATTTCAGTGGTTCCCCCTGTCCTTCCCCAAAATCTGGTGGGAGCTCACTAAGTCATTGTTCTAAGTTTCAAAGGCTGCCTAATAACAATAATGACAGAAGAGAAAAAAGTGAGAACTTTCATCCCAGCTTCTTGTAGGCTTGGATTACAAATTGGAGGCTGCAATTCTCCAGGCACAAGCCCAAATAAACAAGTACCAAATCCCAGGATGACTTCAGGATGTGCTGAACACTCAATTCCTGTGCTAGTCAGCAGGACAAAAGGCAGCAGGAGCTTTGGAAATCAGGGCACCCACTCTGAAAGGCCAATTTCTGACTCCTTGCAGGGATGGAGGTCCCAAACATGGCAGCAATGCCTTTGGGGAGGTTTCAAACTAGATGGGTTCTTTTTCTGAATCCTGGTTCTCCTTTTGTTTTCTCCTTGTGACAAAACCACTCTGGTAAGACAGAGTAACCCAGGGCCCTGCCCATATCTTACCATATCTTACAATAGTTAGTGATCTGGACCACAGATTCAGGAATTTCTGGGGATTTCCTGCAAGAAAGGAGGCAAGAAATCCCCAGAAATTCCTGAATCTGTGGTCCAAACCACTAACTATTAACATGAAGATAATGTTAATAGAATGTCCATAAAAGCTCAAAGCATACTGCAGAAAAATATTTCAAGAGGGGGGGCAAAATACTCCCAAACAGATCTCATTTCCATTTCCACAATTAACACACATTCTAAAAGTCAGAGCCTCCACAGCCATGCAGCCCTGAAGAGCTCAAGGGTCTGTGGTTCAACTGAATCATCTGACTTTCAAGCAGAGGACATCTATTTTAGTTCATCAGACTTTCTAAAATTAACCGAGGTTCACAGCTTGGTAAAAAAAAAAAATACATACTGAAAGAAGCCCTCTAAATCTGGATTGCATACTGATAATTAAAGTTCCATATTCTGAAGGCTTTTCTCAGGGTTTTTGCCTCTTTCCAGTAAAATCTTCGGAAATGGAAAACTAACATTAAGAACAAGCTGAAAGGAGCAAGCTGACTTCCACAGTTCCCATAAATACTAAAGGATTGAACAAAGCACACAATGTCATGGGCAAAAAGGTGCAGCAGGATCTATTTTTGTCTTTAAGAAAAATAAGATGTTAACGACAGAAATACATTGAGCCTTACGAAAACAGCACCACTTTGCCATATTATTATTAATGTGTCCATTAGTTACTGAGATCAGGGTGGTCTCTCAAGAGATTCTTTAAATATAAATGTCTCACCATGGCTCCACAAAAGATCTTTATCTTTTTAGTATGACACAGAACACATCAGCTTGTATCCAACACCTAAATCACAGCAATTCCTTCTCCCTTCCCTTCCTCCTTTCCTTTCCTTTCCTTTCCTTTCCTTTCCTTTCCTTTCCTTTCCTTTCCTTTCCTTTCCTTTCCTTTCCTTTCCTTTCCTTTCCTTTCCTTTCCTTTCCTTTCCTTTCCTTTCCTTTCCTTTCCTTTCCTTTCCTTTCCTTTCCTTTCCTTTCCTTTCCTTTCCCCTTTCCTTTCCCCTTTCCTTTCCTTTCCTTTCCTTTCCTTTCCCCTTTCCTTTCCTTTCCTTTCCTTTCCTTTCCTTTCCTTTCCTTTCCTTTCCCCTTTCCTTTCCTTTCCTTTCCTTTCCTTTCCTTTCCTTTCTTTTCCTTGAAATTTCCTTTCCTTTCCTTGAAATTTCCTTTCCTTCCTCCCCTCCTCTCTCCATGCGTGGGGGCCTCTTCAAGGACCTCATAGTTCATAATTAAACTAATTTCTCTTGATGCACAGTCTCAGTTGTCCCTAAACCCTTCAATCCCTTGCCCCTTGTTACCTGTCCCTCAGGTTTGTGCTATTTTAGAGGCTCAACCCCAGCAGAATTTTCCTTTATTGGTTGCACTGCAGGCAGAGGGCAGAATCTGAGCATCCTTGTGGTGAGTGACGCCCAGCAGTGATGCTTGTGGGAATGTGTCACACATCAATTCCCATTTCCCCACAGTCCCAGCATAAGCCAGGGCAGGGATTTTAGCACTGAACAGCAAATCTGTGGAGCCATTCACCCTCTTCACACCACACCCCTGTACATTCAACCTTCCCTATGCTCTCTTCCACCAGAATTCCCATCAGTGGAGCTTCCTCCTCACTCCCACTGCTGAGGAAATCCTCTCCATGACAAACCCCACGTTTCTGCTCTGGCTGCTCAGCAGAGCCATTGCCAGGCTCAGCTTCACCCTCACAGGGGCTCTGGGCTCTCCCTGCTCCATCTCTGAGTGCTCTGGCCCCCGGCCTTTATCAGCAATCCAGCACCTCCTCTGCCTTTCTGCTCATTCACAGTCACAGACTTGTTTTCCTCAAGGAACATTTGCATTTTCCACGTGTGGGGAAGGTTTCTGTCCTGCAGAGGAACAATATCAGCTGTTTTATTTTAACTTCACCACCAAGCTACAGATTTTCAACACCTTCTTTAGTTTTTCAGTGCAGTCCTAAACTACATAAATTACAAAGATTTTCCCACAATAAACTACTACAGCTAAATTCTATTTCTGCCCATGGTTTTCTGAGGGTTGAGATATTGTTTTTTTGCCTATTTTCACTTCTTTCAACAATGTTGCTTAAGATGGTCCTGTCAAGGTGTTTTTCATTTATTTCAACAATCTGACTCCTACAGTATCTGGTTTGATTTTCCACTAAAACCATTTATGGGGGCATAAAAGCTTTATAATTAAAGTTAATAAAGGTAAACAATTGTGAAGTTAGGAATGGAAGAGGAGAATACTAAAACAGGCACAGAAAGGACAGAAAAATACCAACAAAAACATTATTTCCCAAATTTAAATAGCTCCACAAATTCATCCATCCACTATGTGATCAGAGTTATGTCCATCTCTCACAACTGCAACTGAGAGAAATTTTGTCTCAACAAACTTAGGCTACAGATTCTTCTCTGTGCTAAAGAAATCAATCCCATACATCTTTTATAGCTTCTTGAAAAGTATATATTTATATCTGGTTTGTCTTGGTCTTCAGGTTTATATTGTAGAGCCGATTGTAGCGCAATAAAATGTATTGATTTCATCTATACAATTTATGTACAGTGGGATAAGAAAAAAAATGTACATAATTTACAAATTTGTCCAGGCAGAAGCTTGAAAAACAAAGACGCAAACACAGAAAAATATTTCTACCAGCCAGCACTACTTAATTTAGGAGTTTCTATGAGAAATAACATTCATGGGGCAAGTGGAAGTAGCATTTATGTGCAGTATTATAAGGCAGTTGCTTTAAATCCTGTATTTCCACACTCATTAGAGCTCTGCTCAGAGGAGTCCTGCTGATAAAATATGATTTGGTTCCTTTAGAGCAATATAATTTCTTGATGATTTCGAAAGAACCTTATTTTTCAAAGGCAGAGGGGGGGTGAGGTGCATTCCTGGGATTGCACGGGCCAGCTCAGAGGAGCCAGGCCCAGCTCCTCTGGGCTTGTTCAGAGTGGGAAAGGGAATGAGCACAGCCAGGTGTGACAGAAATACTCAATTACACAGGGGCAATCCTGATGTGGAACTTTCACATTGCTTATTGGGGGGAAAAAAAACCTTCACAAACATTACTTTGATCCCTATTTCGAGAATTATTTATGTCTTAACGGCCCAGTGGGTCACCAGGAGTCATCATGGCATCCTTGTACTCCTCTGGACTCTTTCAAAACCAGCAATTTCATTTCACTTTCCAGTATTTTCCAAAAGTGATGAAACTCCTGCTTTTCCTACTGCCATTAATTTCACAGGACCTAGCAGATAGGAGCTCAGTGGGCTCTACACCATTCCTGAAATTCATGTAGGATAATCCCCAGGGCTCTCAGCAGTCATGCTAAACCAAAAACATGCACAGAAAAGTAATATTTTCCTATTTTTGTGTACCAAAAACTCTTGCTGCTGGTGTAATTTGTATTTATGCTACTTTATCACACGGTGCTGACAGGGCTGCAATAGCCCAGCTCAGCACTGCTTTGCTATTTCATTTTTGAGAAATGATTTCCAAGAGATTTGGTGCCTTATTATGGCTTCATTAGAGAGGAACAAAAAGACATGTAACTGTCTAACAGCCTGTGGGGCTTTCATGGCATGGAGATTGCTGGGATAGAAATGCTTGAGAGTACTCCTGAAATGGCCAGATGCAGCCCCAAATTCCCTTTATGGAGAATAAACTCAGGGTACTTTTTCCATTATTCCCATCCTATAGGAATAATGCAAACCAGGTGCAACAGAAGCAAGAGTTCTGATTTGGATTAATAAAGTCATAAATCAAAGTTTCAACTAAATACCCATTCACATTAAATGCTGTTAAATTCTAGCGCTTGTTGAAGTGTAATTCTTGTTATTTGTACTGGGTTTTTTGGGTTTTTTTGCCCATGGAACCTCCATTTTCCAGTGAGAGCCCATGGAAATGCAGGATGGAGTTTGTGCAGCCTGGTGCACCTGAGTTCAGCCAGGTGAGACAGGATTCCTCTGTGTGCAGGGGCATTTTTATGGGGGCACTCAGGAGTGATGTGCACATTCATGGTATGATTTCCATGTGTGGCTAAAGATGCTGAGAATTGCACAATATCTGCCCTTATACAAGGATTTAATGATGTCTTTACACCTGTCCTTCCAATAATTGCTGCCAATAAACAATGTACTGTTCATAAACAACTGCTGGAATCCAAAACGCAAGGAGCTCTCAGAACTTTGGGCCAAAGCTTGGAATTAAACCCAGGATTTGATCTGAGGTCTTGGAAGATGTCACGGACATATTTTATGAAAAATCCTTTTGTTAGGCTCCTTTCTCCTGAGAAGCTTCAGCTTCTCCATGTTTTGCTGCTTTGGAGAATTGTTTACCCAGCATGTGAAATTGTTTTTATTTGATGACCAATGACAGCCACCTGTGTCATGGCTGTGAGCAGTCACAAGATTTTATTATTCATTCCATTCCTTTCCTTTTCCAGCCTTCTGATGAAATCCTTTCTCTATCCTTTTAGTATAACATTTTCTTTTAATATAATATATATAATAAAATAATAAATCAGCCTTCTAAAACATGGAGTCAAGATTCTCATCTCTTCCCTTCTCCTGGCACCCCTGTGAACACCACCACAGGGAGAGGCTTCCAAACTTAGGTGACAGAAGCGGCAAAATGTGGATTTATGGTTTTAATTTTACATAACATAAATTTTAAACTTCTAGTTTAAAGCTTAATGTAAAGATTTATGTTAAGCTAAGTAAAGGAAAATTTAGAGGTTTAGAATTTAAGATATAGAAAAAATACAAGTAGTTTCAGAGGTAACCAAGGAGTTTAGAATGCAGCACTGTAGGTTTGTGTGTCATGACACCAGCAGGGGTGTGCAGATCCCAGTGCCGATCTGGGACTGCAAAGCAACCACAGGAAAGAGAAAGCCAGGAGTAAATGTTGAGTACTCAGGAATGCTGTGTACCAAACCCCAGCAGGCTACTAACACCCCAAACTGTGACAGAACAAAAAATCCTCAGCTGGAGGCAGAAATCACTGCACATGTGACAGAATGAGAGGCCCTTCTAATAGGCATTAAAAAATTAAGTTTCTAAGACAGTACATTGGCAGCAGGCATTTACTTTATCTGTACATTTGGGAGCACGTTGAGGAGCAGCTTTTCAATCTGAAGGATCAAATCTGACACAATTCATCAGACAATAACAGTGAAATCAAAAAGACAGTAACTGGGAAATGTAATCCTCCCCTGAAATTCTCCTCAGCTCACCATCTGCTTCCATTCTATTACATCCCACTGGGGACTCACTGTCTTGCAACGTCTCCTCTGGGTGGAATTGCCACAGATGCGGCAGGCAGGGCTGCTGGCTCTGCTGCAGGAGCCCAGCCAGGCTTTGGGGGACACAAGAGCATCACACCAGGAACGGGGAACCCAAAGCCAGCAGAGCTCACAGAACGCAGCCGGGTTCTCCTGCAGGGAAAGCAGCAGGGCTGAGCCGACACAATGGCAAATGTGCAAGCATTTAACTGCAGAGGTTATTTCCTCAGAATGCCCTCAAACACAAGCAGCGCCTGCGGTTGTCAGAAGCGTTTTGCTGACACAGAAATGCAGTGTTGGTGCCTAAGACGTGTGTGGAAGCTCTGTGACAGGAATTTCTTTGAAGGAAAGTGCTCCGAGCCATCTGGGAAGAATAGCAGCCAAGCAGGGCTGACTGAAATGCTATTTTCAGTCTTCCACAACTCCACCAGACTAAAATGGTGGAAATTCTATTTTAAAAGACATATAATCCCTACAGCACAGAGAGAACAGGGAATGCTGAGATCTATCAATTATCCACCAGAGTTTAGGACATTGCTACCAACCCAAATGCATTATCAAAAGTTATTCTTTATATATTAACTTCCCCCTACCTGTACTTATTGTTGTGTGATGTATGCCACACACCTCACAGCTCTGAGAGCTCGGGGGGAAGAAGAATCTGTGTTTTCCTGTTAATTTGTTCTTGGCTCTCTACAATTCAAAGTGCATGTTCTTTGAGCAGGAGCTGTAAGTGACCATTTCTGCTCCCAAAGAGAGTCCCACCAGCAGCAAAGGAACAAAGAGGAATCTGTTTAATTTATTAATCTGAATTTCAACTGCAGCTGAGTTCAGTGGGGCAGAAACAGAATCCTGAATGCCCCAAGCATCTTAGGGCACTAAAATTGAGTTCAGCTGCGAGCAGGAAACCTGAATCATGCCCAGGTGAAGAACAGAAAGTTTTTATAAAGAAATCTTCCAATTATTTTGGGTACTCAGTGTTTATTCCAATAACTATCAGACAAGCTGTTCTACCCAGAAACGGAAGTGTTGGCCCGGTGTGGGTGAGCTCCTTTGCCCTCCAACCCCTTTTTGCCACAATTTACCCCCCTCAGCTCCAGCCCAGCCAGGTGTGGCCTCACCTTTCCCAGCCCAGCAGCCCCAGGGGGGGTCAGGTCACATTTTTGAAGCCAAATCTGTGTGGAAGAGTTTCTCCCATGAGGCCACAATCCTTTGGGAGCTGGCAATTCCTGCTGGTGTTGTGATAATGCCGATGAGAGATTTATTCAGGACTGGATAAAAGCTGCCTGCAGTGGCTGAAAGATGGAATTTTCACCGCACATTAAGCAGGATCTAGAATGACCCTGCCCACCACATTGGCTCCAAACCCTCCAATTTTTAGACAATGACACCATTTAAATTCTATTAGGAGAACCATTACTTCATACTTTGCTAATAGCAAATAAAAATTTTTTCAGTAATCATGTATTAAATACCACAAAGGAGTCTTCAAGGAATTAAAAAATGAATTTACCTAAAATTTCCCAATTTTTTCCTCCTCAAGTTTTTTTTTAATTATTATTACTAAGGTGAAATCTCATGATCACTTCAAAATATATTAATAAATCTCAAGCTGGGCAAAGGAAAGAGATTCATGTTACTATTCATATTTTAAGATATATTATGTGTTAAAATTCATTTGGTCTTTTACTGAAATGCCAGAACATCGAAATGCTGAAATGCTTGCACCTCATTTTTGCAAAAGGTCATGTTGATTTTTCATGATGAAAAGTTCATACCTTCCCACTTAGCAAAAATGGGAGATACAACAAAACCAAAATATGTTTAATGAGAAACTTCTGATGTAGTGAATTCATGTTGTCTCAGACTGGGTAAACTACAGAAAAACAAACAGTTCTTTACAACAGCTGGCAAGGATCTTAACATGCAAGAAAACCAGGAAACTCCTGAAGCCTTTACAAATCCATTTGAAAACCCCTCCATCAGATTCATTTCAGTTTCTTGAAGTCTGGGAGCCTCCAGGGATTTTGGACCCATTAAAAGCCTGTGACAATGCATCAGTTTAGACAGATTTGGAATGAACATAAATTCCTTTTTTTTTTTTTTCCATCATTTGTTCTACTCTAAGGTCTCTCTTTAATTTCTTACTGAGTGATGAACGTACATCTATTGAGCCTCAATGTCTGATAGGATATTACCTTTCTTACTTTGCAATGCAAATGCAATAAAGCATTAGGAATGTTCTAAATAAACTCTCCTAAATACAAAATGTTTGCTGTATCCGTTATTTTTCTGACAAATTATTTTTGTGAAATTATTATTCCACTTGTGTAATGCAAAGCATGATTATATTAAATTAATTGGAAAACTATGCTTTGCATTTGCACATTTTCAGTATTTTATTTCCTTCATAAATGTTGGAAAACTGTGGTGCTTTGGGAAACCATTTAAGCACTGGAATACCTCATGAGCAGCAGCTCTCCCCATTCACATTCAGGAGCAGTTCTTTCAGGAGGACCATTACCAGAATGACTCACCTTGGTTTTAGAAAATCCATTTTAACCTAAGAACAAACTCACTGCTTGGAATTTCAAAACATCCTGGCACAACGGGGTTTTTATGTATTTCAAATTCCAATAGGCTGCGTTTCCCCCCCTCTCCTCCCACTGCTGCTGTGCTGTAAATCAATTAAATGTTTGTCTCCCAGCACCAGCCCTTCTAACAGGTTTGATCAAGGCAGTGGCCACTACCCTGAGAACGCTGGCTGTCTGCAGGGCCAGGGATAGGGGAAAATCCAGATTTGTGGGATATCTGCAGTGTCAAACGCTGTCATCAGTGGGAGCCTGCCCAGACGGGTCCCAGCAGCACAAGGCCAGGTGAGACAGAGGGGATGTACCTGGGAGCTGCAGCCCCTGAGGGCAGGGAGTGCCTGGATGTGGATCCAGGGCTACCCAAACACAGGCAATAATGTGCTCTGACCGCGTGATTCAGAGGCCTGAACAAACGCCTTATTAAACTAGGTTATATTACACTATATTCCATGTTAAAATTGTACTATACTGTCAGAAGCCAGGACATCCCTCTGGCTGTCCTGGATGGCTCCAGCCCCTGCCTGGGGGCTCAGAGACCTCGGCACAGAGCCCAAGGCCCCTGTGCCTTTGATTTTGATCCACGGAGCAAATTACCACCTTTATATGAAGAATTACAAGTCAAGAGAATTTAAGTAGAATAATAGCTAGTTTGTCACAGGGGGAAAAGCAGAATTTTAGGGTTTTTAGAATGGAGGTTTGGGGTCCCAAGATGGAGGAATTTGGGTGTGTTCTGTCCTTCCTTTTCCTTCTTCCTATCCTCCATCTTCTGGGTGATGGTGGCACTTTTGGGTTGGTTTAGAGTAGAGACAAACTGTCTAACATAGGTGATAGGTATTGGAAAATTATTGTAAATAATGTACAGGTAGTTCTTAGTATAAAAGACAACACCACCCTGAGGGCGGTCAGTGTGCCTCAGACTGACCTGGCAGACAGACCTCAGCAGGCCAGGGAAAAATTGTTATAGATAACAGAAAATAATAAACAACCTTGGAAACTACAGCTGAACAACCCTGACTCCTTCTTCGATTGCCGTGCTGGGAAAAAGAGACTTTTTATGTATCTTGGGGTCATTCTGACCAGCAAAGATTCCGAGACTATTCTAAAGAGATACTAAAGAAAAACCCATGACTGGCCTCCAACCATCATGACACGGCTTTGACCCAATTGTCCAATCAATCCAAATAACCCTCACTCTGGGTAACAATCTCCACAACACATTCCACATGTGCCAAACAGGAGCAGCAAGCAGTGACAAGAATTGTTTTCTCTTCTCTGAGTTTCCCACTGCCTTTCCAGGAAAAAACCCTGGGAGAGAGAATTATGCGTGTGAATACCACATCTGGATCCATCCTGGCAATGGAATGGTTTATCACCCTCCTTTATGATCATCCCAGCAGCAGAATGCTGGGAGCAAGCACCTCATTAGTTTATGTAAATTGCTGTGTTAATGAGCCCCACCTCTCCTGAGCAGGACTCCCTGTCAGGGCTGCTCCCACTGGGTTTTGGGACATTCTGGGACATTCTCTGTTCCACTCAAGGTGACAGCAGCACCAGAGGCATTGGGTTATTATGGGATGTGATGCTGTTCTCCAGTCCCACTGCCCAGCTGTGTCACCACACAGATCCCTGCTGGGGCTGCCAATAACTGGATTTTAATGAGCTGTTCTTGCCACCAGAAAGGGTCAAGAGCTGCCATGATATGCAGCCAATGCCAGGATCCCCACATCAGTGCATGTACCCACACCCACCATCCCAGGCCTTGATCCTACAAGAGACCCTTTTACACTTCTTTCCTCTTGCAATAAGAACAAAAACCAAGCCCATCACCTTCTCTCCTTTTCCCCCTATAATTCACCTTGGCTGCAATGCCCTTCCCAGTTAATAAAACTGAGACTGGAGACGTGTTATGATTCCAGCCACATCATCTTATTGTCATCTCTTATCTTAGATTTAGATCATAAGCTTTATGAGGCAACGTCTGTGTTTTTGGGCTGATTTTGTACAGTGGCTGGTGCACAGGCTTAATTCAAAACTGTGGCTCCTAGGAATTGTCACTAGTGATAAAAACAACTGTATTAATGAGCATGCAGTATCAATAATATCATTAGTGTTATTCTCTGATAAATGTCATCGTTTCAAAATCAATGTCAGGCAATTATTTTAAAATATACACTGGATGGATTATTTTCTAATAACCCTACAAATGTGTGTCTTGGTCAAACAAAGAGACAAATTCAGCTCCAGCTAAGCATGAAATACTCTGTAATGTTTTCATTATGAGGTTACATATGAGGCTGTTCATTAGACAGACCAAATAAGTAGACGATAAATAAAAATTGAAAGAGAGAAATGGTCAGGGCATCAGGATAAAATCAGAAGAGCTTCTAGTTTTTTCCTGATAATCCAGCCCTGCTGGATTCCTGCAAGAAGACCATTACCACTGCTGCCCTTTGCCAGATGGAGCTGTCCAAGCAGTCCCCAGGTCCTGCCTCGTGTCCTCCCTGCCCTTGGGGTCAGCATCTTCCCCACCAAGCCCAGCTTTGATTTGTGGCTTTACTGAAAACCACTTCATGGTTAATAATTTATTCCTGTTCTCTCTTGGATTATTGGTTTAAGTGCAATTAATTGATGACTAATGACAGGAAAGCTGGGATAAAAAACCTTCTCTTTTTTTTGTGCTGTCTGCACTCTCTGCCATGGAAGCAAGCTGGGTTTGCCACCTATTTCTTCCAGCTAAGTAATGATCATTTTGAAAGAGCATTACCAGTGTTTCTGGGCTATATATAGAGATACACGTGTAGCTGTGCATTAGGCGCCATCAGTGAGCTTCTTCCTTCACTTATCATTTCTACCATGAAAGAAAAAGATGAGGCTAATATATACAGAGCATTTAAGAGTATTTGTTTCCCCTGAATGCACTCATTTTGGTGATATTCATCATCATTAGGCACAAGGTTTGCTTCCTTTCCTTTTTATTTTGGTGAAGAAAGCTTTCTCCCCAGCAGTATTTGCACTTGTACAGATTTGGATCCTCCCACTGGTGGAAGCTGTATGTACTAGCTGGATTCGACGAGAGAATCGAAATTACAGAAATATGTACATAAATATTCATCTCTTCAGGCTGTTTTCACCTCCTTTCCCCTCGAAAATAATAAATAAAAAAAAAAATGAGTGCTGTAGTCAGTGGATTAAGGCACACAGAGCAAGGATGGGGAGGAATCAGGTATCAACTTCCCAGTGACCAGAGCCATTGCAGTGACCTTGTCTGTCACAGCAAAGGGCTGGGGACACGGTAATGCTTCAATCAGCTGCTCCTTTGTGCCATCCCAGGGACAGAAAGTCTCCTGTGTGAGCGAGGTGCATTGGCATTTTGCTTTCTCTGCTTTTACAGGAATTAGGAGCACAGAGAAGTGTCCTTCCTAGAAATTAAGCTATCTAACGACTTGGGGTTTGATGTGTGATTTTTTTAAAAGGTGTAAAGTAAGTGAAACCAAACATCCTTTTTTCCTTAACTACCAACTATTATTTCTGTATCTTGAGGAATAAGAAATATTAGAGATCATTGCTCTACCAGAAACAGGCACCAACAGATTACTCCAAGTAGGATAGAAAATTATTTTCACGTTTTTACATATAAAGAATTCGGGATTAAAGTTACATTTATCAACACTGAACACGACAGTGTCTCTAGAGGTCCTTACACCAGTCAGTGACAGCACTCTGAGTCTAGAAGTTATTAGCGTAAGAAAAGGTTTTAATGTAAGAAAATGCCCGTTTTGGCCCAGATTTGCAGACAGAGCTCAGTGAAGGGGGCAGAGGGGATGAGGTGCAGGGCAGCCTTGAGCACCTTGTGTCACAAAGGACACACTCATGTTCTGTTTGTGCAGGAAGAGGGACAGCCCTCCCTCGCCTTTCCTTTGCAGCATTGAACCATTTTGTTACAACTGTAGATTGTCCTTTAGATACCCACCTGCACCTGGACATTAAACCTGTCTCCATGAAATATCCAGTTTCCACAAGAAAAGAAAGTACAGTGATTACTGCAGTTTTTTCTTGGGGTGGTTCTCTTTGAAAGTTGCTTTATGTTGGCATAAAATGCATCCATGACCTCAGAAAATTTCCCAAACACTGACTTGAAACTGAAAATTCCCATTACAAAAAAAAAAATCTTATCTGGTTCTTATGGAAGTAACTGATGCAGGGAGATTAAATGACTTCACCAAAGAAAGACAAGAGTCAGGTCACTCCCTTTAGACCCTTAATATGTCAGGTACACATTTCATTTTGTGTCATCACCTACAATGGTTCACTAGGACACATGACAAGGTAATTTAAGGAATGTGATTGAAAATTTTCATGGAGTAAGGAACCTCAACATGGTTTTAAAGTGCAGGAGAGTTAGATGACTAACACATACCTTGATCTGGATTTCCCCTACAAGCAACTGAACAATTAAAGGACAAAAAAAAAAAAAACATTAACAGTAATTTACTGTTATTGCAGCCTGGAAATTAAAATGCCTTTGAAAATAAAGATAGCCCAGGTGATCTTTCTTTTTTTGGTAGGAGGATATCCATTATTATCCAGCAACACTGGAAAAAGGTTTTTTCTCCCACTGGCTCTATCAGATTAAACCCCTCCATCACTTTCTCTCTTCACTTAGTGATGGCTGGGTTTGGGCAAATGTCTGCAATAAACCAGCTCCTCTTTACAAACAACACATGGTAAATTTAACACAGCCAATCCTCTCCCCCTCCAAACGACTTTCATTGCATTTGCTCCTGATAGTAAGTGACAGCTGTGTTTAACGAGCTGGAAGAACAGGTCAATAAAACATATATAGAAATAAAAATATATATCTGCATGTTTTTGATGTGTCTCTGCCATACATGCAGGCATTAAGGCAGCTCATGGTGCTTTGCTCTCCTGCAGGATTTTATCATAATGACAGAGCACTGCAGGTTCCATCAAACAAGATTAAAGATTATTTCCTCACACAGTACTGCCAGTGATTCCTGAGTGTTTAAAATGCATTTTTCAGATCTGTAGATTGGTTCAGATGATCGGAGACCACACCAAGGATGTCCTTGCCTGGCTCTGTGGAGTTCATTACTCCAGGAGCCCCTTGCCTGGTCCAAGACTGTTTTCCTGCTACTTCCCAAGGAAGAGTTATCTCCTGGAATCAGCTGCTCTGCACATTTTACTAAGGAAAATAAACATTTCAAAATTACAAACTTAGAGGGGTGAGAAGCTGCTAAACCCCAATCGTTTTGAGAGCTATTCCTAGGGAGCACTGTAGCATTTTCCTGCTGTGGAAAACCCAAGGTTTTCCTACACAGTTGCTGTTGGCAGAACCACCACTAAGGATTTGCCTGATACCCTCCAGCACTTTCCAGACCCAACTTCCTCTCTGGATGTTCAGTTTTAGATCTTCTCTTAGCCCCAAAAATTGAGGTTTTCTTAAAACAATGCACTGAGAAAAACAAATAAAAAAACAATAAAGGCACAAGGTTACAATTTCAGTGCTTAAAGAGCATTTGAACATCATTAGCCCAATCAAGGATATTCTCCAAACTGAGAGAATGTGAAATTCTCTCAACCAAGAATAATCCAGGAGCCCAGCACAGCTCAGACCAACAGCTGAGAGAGAATCCTGGCAATAAAGTGCCTAAATAACCACAGCAGGATAATGATCCTCAGAGCAGTGTGGAGGCAGCTGGGATTGGAACTTGAAAGAATCAAACTTCTTGGCTCTATTCTTTCATGTTCACACACAGGCCTGAAAAAGCTGAGTGGATCCTTTCAAAAGTGAAGTTAATGAATTAAAGTGTAACACTGAAGAATTTATTAAGCATTAAGGAAAGGATCAGAGCAAATGATCCAAATGCTGTGTCTGTGAGAGTAAAGGGAATGGCTAATTAGCTGTGGCTTTGCACCCTAACACACAGGACCAACCCTAGGCTTGCCTTCAGATCAAAACCATGCTGAAATGTTCATAAGAAAATGAAATTTGTCACATGGTGAATGAAATGAGAGAGTCTGTCACCTAACAGAGACCACCATTAGATTCCTGAGCAAGAGGAGAATCTTGGCCCCACATTAAGTACAGCAGAATGCTCCAGATGAAGAACATGCAGGCTTTGAATGCCTGCATACGGTGTTCCCAAAAAAGCTCAAAAGGTGCAGCAGTACATCAGCAGTCACTTACTCCAGCCATTATTAGAGAAATTAAGTTAATAATTAATGACAGATGGAGTCAATTCTACCAGAACTGGGGGCTCACCCAAAGTTGGGACACAGGTACAAGAGGAGAAGCCAGAGGAACGGCCCAGAGCACAGCGAGACACACAGAGCTCTGTTCTCACCCCTCCCAGCTCTGCCTCAGACTTACACCAAGAAACTGAAAATCCTTTTTAACTCATTTCTGGGAGAGAGCAAAATCTGCCAGAGATGGGTTTAAATGCAATTGTTTGTGGAGAACATGAGGACCCAGACACAGCAGTTTCAAGGGAAGGAGCAGCTCTCAATTTGCCTTGGAGCCTGTTATGGTCCCAGGCTGCTGAGGCAGAAACTTCTGCACTGCAGCACCTCTGTGGAACCACTGTGGCAAGGGAGAGTGTGATAGATGGTCTCCAGTGTGATAGATGGTCTCCTCGAGCCAGGTCTCATAAGCTTTTGGAGATTTATACCACACCTGAGATAGCTCAGCTACCTTAGAAGGCATAAAATCAGCAGGATGGCTTCGGTGGCAGTGCTGGAAACAGAAAAGTTTTATTAAAAGGCAAAATAACAAAACTCTTTACAGAGAAAAACCAAACCAGGTGCAAGAGGTTCTTGCTCCTGGTAAAACACCCCACAAAAGCAATTAGTGTCTCTGTTCTCTTCTTTTTCTAGTAAATTGCTCAGGGGGGACTTTTTGGCTTCTGTCCAGTTGGCTCTCCTTAAATTTGAGGTGAAATCCCCCAGGTCCAATGAGGTGTCTTAATTGAGGAGAGAAACTTCTGGGCTTTCTTCCTTTTTTAGGAGACAAAGGACAGTTTGGTCACTCCTTTAACAGGGGGCACATTCCTGAAAAGAGTGCTGCTGATTTCTTCAGCACTTTGATGGAGAGCAGTGGGAGGAAAGGAAAGGAAAGGAAAGGAAAGGAAAGGAAAGGAAAGGAAAGGAAAGGAAAGGAAAGGAAAGGGAAAGGAAAAGGAAAAAAGGAAAGGAAAAAAGGGAAAGGAAAGGAAAAAAGGAAAGGAAAGGAAAGGAAAGGAAAGGGAAAGGGAAAGGAAAGGAAAGGAAAGGAAAGGGGAAAGGAAAGGGAAAGGGAAAGGAAAGGGAAAGGGAAAAGGGAAAAGGGAAAAGGGAAAGGGAAAGGAAAGGAAATCCTCCTGTCACCCCTGAGTTTGTGTCTCCAAACCTCCCAACATTGTCTGGCACCCTGAATATTGATGAGGACATTCATAAAAGCGGCAAACACAGACCAAAGAGCAAAACTGTTTTAGGTTATTTCCACTTCTGTTCGATAAACTGGCCAGGCTAAAGACAGCCCAAACAACCCTCTGGAATACTGAACAGCTTCCTAGGAGGTTTCAACAGAAATTGAGCAGATTTCCATCACTCTCAGTGAGAAACAGTGGGGAGCTGAGCAATCTGCAAACCAGTTTCTTACCCAGGAAAATGAACTGATTTCCCTCTCTTTGAAATCTCTTCAGGTGCACTGCAGACAGATCATCCAGATGCACTGTGATTTTCCTGTATGTGTTATGTTTGCCTGTGGAATTTGAGTCTTGAGCTCAGAATTGCTTTGAAGCTGCCACAAGGACTCTGTAAACTTGTTTTAACAGATTTTCTTTTTTTCCATTCCACATCCCAGCGAAAGTCTGATCACTCTGGGGTTCTGTTGTCCACTAAAATTTTCAAACTTCACTTAGAATGAGATGACAAAGTCACATGCTGGTGGCATTTGTTGTTTTACTTGCCACAGCTGTAACAACTGTGTGTCTCTTAATTTGACTCTACAGTACTTGAAAAGGCTCATTGCTGAATGGTTACAATTTCAACTGATATCTCAGCAAAAGTCAGACCAGGGACTCTCCATTTGTTATGCCATTTTGCACCTACACAGAATTTTCACGTGTGTCTTGAGCCACTTCTCCAGCAGGAATGCAATTTAATCACAATTATGGCTCTGGTTTCTGGTCTCAGCTCTGCCCAAGGCACTCTGATGCTGTGTAAAGTTCTTCTACCAAGTTCCTGAACTCTGTAGGAGCCAGGGCCCCCTTCTTGCTGTCCTTCATGGGTATAAAATCTATTCCATTTAATACTCCATAACGGAATTTGGTGCGTGCTGTGGCACCAGTATATTATATATTATTGCTGATGTTGGGAAGAAAACAGAACCACCAGACAATAAGCATTTTTAATTATCTAAATTATTTTTTTACAATCAGTTAGTAATTCTTGGTAAATTACAAAACTGAGATTTATCATGCTAAAGGATGAAATGAAAGTATTTGATACAGAATATTAAACTACCAAATCAAGTTAGCTAGTTTTCATGAAATAGCAGGGAGGATTATGATGTAAAGAGCAGCTCAAGTCCTATCCAGGCCTTATTAATGCAAGGAATTTTCTCAATAACATTCTGAATTGCAAGCTCAAGCCTTGATAGCTCAGTCAATATTCTTAACCTGAATTTCTGCATCATTCACAAAGCGTTGAAAATCAAAAGTGGGCAAACCCCACAGTTTTCCTGTGGATATAGACATATAAATCAGTGGTTGCTGTGTTATTCAGCCAGGCAATGTTTCCCCTGAAAGGAATGACAAAGAATGCTTTGCCCTTCTATTTCAGAACAAAGAGAACAACAGCTAAAAATTAAAAATCTCATCTATTGCAGCATTCTAGAAATTATTTAAAACAATCCACATCCCAACAAAATTATGTGATTTCAGAGTAGAATTTCCTAACATATTCAGTTTATCCAAAGTAGGGAAAATAAAAATATCACATTTAGCCCCAGTTTGCCAATGCACCTCAGTTCTGCAGCATGAAATTTGAACACTGGTGTGGCCAGAGGTGTGTACTTGGACAAGGATTTAACTGCTTTCCTCAGTGACTTGTAATGCATGGCTATCACAGGCAGAATAAAATCTGCCTGATTAAGAAAACTCTGGAGGGAATCTCAAAATTAGTCTCTTAATGACTCTTATAATTTTAAAAATGAGATTAAAAAGTTAAAGAAATGATAAAAAATGAACCACCTTACAATGTGTTCTTTTATTGGGTCTTTGATTAAATGAAATCTGAGAAGGGATGACCCGTGAATAATTGTCAGCTTATTTGAAAACCTCTGCTCTTTCCAGCTTGCTATTCAGTCTCCCTGCACTTCTAAAGTGTTTAATTAAAAAAAATGATTGGACCGAATCTTTAAAATTGTTCTATAGACCTTGAATGCTGAAACAGATAAGTTACTAGGCTACCTTATTCCACAAACACAAGAGCAGAAAAACAACCACTCGAACATTTCTGTTTTCTTTCCAATGAAGCCCTCTCTGCTGGGGATCAGCACCATCCCCTGCTGGAGCCAGCTGCAGTTCTGCCTTGCAGAGAGCAAATCCTCATTGCCGCGAGTGCGTTTGTTGTACCGAAACATTTGATGGCTGAGTTTTACCCATTTCTCTGCTCTGCCAGAGCGAACAGAGCCGGTTTCACCTCCGCTCAGGGTGGGACAAGGCAGGCCTTGGTTGGACTCAGTTTTTCAGAGGTTTTCCCAACCGAAACGTTTCTGCGATCGGTCAGAAGCTGCCTCGCACCACACTCGGCGCCCACTGGCAGCAAGGACCATGCTGTGTGCCCTGGGATCCACCCAGCAGGGCACAGCTGGAGGGCTCCTGCCCTTGCTCAGCCCCTGGCACCAGGCTCAGAGCTCATCTCTGGGAGCATTTCTGGCCAGCCCAGCGCTGGGAGCGCCTTCCTGCACCAAGGGGGCAAAGAAAGAATGCCAGCTGAGGAAGATGGTGCTGCTACTCTAATAGCACATTGATAATTCTCTCTAATTGTTATTATTTCCCGTTTTAGGGAATTGGGACTTAGCAGTTGACTTAAGAGCTCTGGTATTCAGGGGCTATAGAGAATGAGAAATGCCAGGTTGCCAGGACAGCTGAGGCTCCAAATCATACTGTGCTAAATTGCTTGGGCACATCCTTAATTTCATGAATTGTCCATTAAAATCAACTGCTTTTATAAAACACCTTAAAAAACCCAGCTTGTGCAATCTTCCCACAGCTCGAGAATGGCCAGTTCTAATCAATGTCACTGCAGAGCCCAAGCTGGATTGTTTATTCAAATATTCCAAACTATTTCACTTTCAGAGAGCAGTACGTGGTGTTTTGCTTATTTTCTTTGTTTACCACTTCTCCTTCTGATTCAGGGTTTTAAAACCAGTAAAATTGAATATATTATCCACACTGGAGAGTCTCTTTTGTTCCCTCCCTCTCTCCCCACTCTGAGAGAATGTTAATTCTGCTGCCAGGTCAGCTCTGGTGATCTGATGCCAACTCCCCAACCTCTCTCTATCTCCTGATAATAATTTTTTAAACAATAAAGATAAAACCAATTGTAACACGTTTTTGTAAGAGCCCAGGAAAAAAAAAAGCCCATATTTAAATTGCTGCACTGACTTGAAAGTTCAAGGAAGCAGAAAGAAGATGATTATGCTCCTTTATTTTCAGATTTTGATATCCTGGCAGGCACACTCTGACACTGCAAACATGCTCTGCCTCATAATGCTACACTTAGTGATGAAATTTAAGGACATTTTTAAAGTTATATAAGGAGATTTATCGACAAGGAATTCAAAACACTGTCTTTGTAGATGCTATTTTATTGCTAAGTTTAATTAATGTTTCCTTCAACCTTGATCTAGATAATTCAGTCCCTTGGGATGAGGATGAGGGGAAATCGTTCAGTAAAAAAAAACAAATATCTACAGCTCTGAAAAATAAACTTTTAATTAAGTCCAAGAAAACCCAACCAATCACAAAATCTAAACTCAAGACAGAGATAAAATGGATTCATTTGCATTTTCTAGAGTAACTTCAAACTATCTGCAATCAATGCACAGGGTGTCCAAATTCCACATTTCTTCAAACGACGCAGAAGTGCTCAGCACTAAAGCCAGCAGTGAATTTCAGCTGACACCTTCAATGTCTGTTCTTGTGAGAACTGGATTCCAAACCTCCATCACTCCACAGACAGATGGAGATGCCTGCAGGTTTGGATGATCAGGAAGCTCTCAGTGAGAACTCAGCGGGCTCAGAGGAGTGCTAGGGAAGGTCACACCCAGTGAATGCACAGCCTGGTGGCACAGGGCGCCAGGGCAGGGCTAACATTTACTGCTAATTCCTTGTTATTTGCAGCCCCAGGCCTCCCTCACATTTCAGAGCCCTGACATTTAACTGACCTTGACGGATTTCTCTTTGCATGAATTTGCCCAGTCTCATTTTTAATCTAGGTAAACTTTATCAGCCGTAAAATCTGACAGGAAGAGATTCCATGGCTTAATTAGAGGTTGTGTTAATCAGCAGCTCCTTTTGTTCTGAAGCCACTGCAGCAGCAGCAGTTTCCTTTGGGGTGTCCTACCCCTTGCAAGGGAAGAGTCAATGAATTCTCATGCTCTGTTACTGCTCACACTTCCACTCAGGTGTTGCAGATTTTTGCCATAAATTCCCTCAGTCACCATTTTCTAGGCTGGAGAGGGTTTTTTTTTGTGATTCCCTCAAGCAGAAGCTCACACACCACAATGTTCACACCATGAATGGCTGTGGGAGTATTTCCCATCCCCATGTAGACTCCACACACATTCCAAGTTTAAATAAATTCAGCTGAAGGGGGAAAATAAAGCCTTGAAAAGCCTTTGAGAGAAGCCAGTGTGGTCAGCACAGATTTAGGCAGGGCAGGTTGTGCTCAGCAAACCTCCTGGAGCCCTGTGAAGACATTCCAGGTCAGAGCAATCCTGTGCTCATCCTGCAGGCAGCTTTCCCAAAAGAATTTGGGAAAAATCTGCATCAGAGATGAACAGCCAGGAATCCCAGGCTAGAAGGAAAAAACAGGGCACAGGATCCAGGAGGGCAGAAGGAAGGAGCAGGAATATCACTGGAGTTCTGCGCTGCCTGGTGCCTCTCCAGGTGTGATCCCAGCCCTCCCTGGAATTCAGCATTTTTGTGGGACACCACAGACCTCAGGCACTGCAGAATCAGCAGAGAACAGCCTTTACAGGAAACTGCTGATTAATTGTATCTGATTGAAATTAGAGAAGTGAGGAGAGCAAGGTGAGCAAACTGTAATTACTGTGGCAAAGCGAGCTCAAGGTAGCTCCCCGAGTGGGGCTCAGCAAGGACACCAATAATACATTTCTACCACTTCTCTAAGTCATTAAATGTGTGTCAAAAACGTGTTTCTAGAACTTATCCACCCATTTCCAGGAGCCAGGTCTGTGAGTTCATGGCATGGCACTACTTGAGATGTTGATCTGATAAACATTTCCTCTAAATGGCCTCAAAGCAGCCAGCAAAAATACTGAAAATACATCAGAATTTTTTTTCTGGTGTATTTTTATTGCTATCACCAGAATGTGTGAGAAATACATGTATTTTTCTCTCATATTCTTGCATCCTAATATGAAGATGTCAAGACAACCATATATTTTTTGTCTCTTTTGCACAAAGGAGGAAAATCTAGCAGAATGACTTTGTTTATGGAACAGTCTGGGATTTTTGTTATGGCAAGATTGTGCCACATTACACAAATATATGAGGTTCTAATGTACCATCCTCAAAGCCCTTGGATACTGATAGGCAGCAATGGAGAGATAATTACAACTTTTAAGAGAAGGAACAAAGAAATATTCCCCTACTGAGTAGTATAAATTCAAGGCTAATAAGTAGTTATTAGTATCACACAAGTGGAACTGTGTAAATTATGCAGAAAAAGTATTTACAGATCCATTTCAGTTTCCAAGTGAATTACTTTCAGCCATGTGCTGGGTGCTCAGTTTCATAAAAATTTAAAGCTGTTGTGTTTTGCTACAGAAACACAGCTCGTGAAGGGGAAGTTTTTAAGTTTCATTAGACAGTGATGTTATTGAAAGCAGGTTTTGAATCTTTACCAAATATATTCACGTAGGTGCTTGTGTACCCAACCAATTAAGGTCTGGGAAGTCCATGCAGTGCAGCATTCTAAATCATTCATTGCAAGAATCAAGCTCAAAGTTCCAATCTGTACAATAAAGTTTACAGAAAACATTTCTCAGAAACATCTGAATAATTAATACACAGCTGAGAGAATCTCAAGCCATTCTGCAAGTGGAAAAAAAAAATTATTTCCTATGAATTATTCATTTAGCTCTGCATACAACTCTTTTCCTTAACCCAGGAGGATTTACTCTTTTTAGGTGATTATCTGCCACAGTGGCTCTGCTACACTGGAGCTTAAGTGATGCTGTTTGTGACTCTAGACTGGCTCCTGGGGTAGCCAAGCACTTAAAACCACAAAAACAGAGTGGAGGAGGCAGGTGTTGGGGCTGTTCTGTTCCACGGCCAGCAGCCTGGCTGCCATCAGCTGCGAGGAGAAGAGGAGCTGCAGCTCCACCCTGCTGCTGGAAAGGTGTTGGCTCTGAGACACCTCCAAGGTGGGAGTTCACTTTGGCAGCACACAGGAGCTCGGTATTTGCCCTTCAGAGGCAATCCTTGCTCCACCCTGCTCTGTATATACATAAATATAAATAAATAAATATTTATATAAATAAACACTGCAAACCTTCTAGGAATGTTATGTTCACTCCTCTCTGGTCGGAGCGACGGAGGGTAGGAGGGTTGGGATGGATGGAGAGGAGAGATCTCTGAAGCCAGGGCTTGGAAGTTGTGCTTATTGCCAAGGGCCCTGCTGGGAGCTGCCAGCCACAGCTCAGAGCAGTAAAGAGAAGTAAAGAGAGAAGTAAAGAGAAAGAAGGCAAGAGTGTGGTAAAGAGGATGAGAGAGCGAGGAAGAATAAAGAGAGGATGAGACAGAGGACGAAAGAGTAGAAGAGAGAGAGAGAGGTTCCCATTCCAATACAATAAATCATCTTCTGTGTTGAATATTCTAATTCTCACTAACCAATCTAGTACAAGACACAAATCCTATAGCATTTCCATACAGCCTATAAGAATCATTACATTACCATACTCTGTTACATTTTAAACCCTATAAACTCCTCTTTGGGCCCCCTCTGCCAAGCTGCAGGGTCTGCTCTGACCCTTGGGCCTGCATGCAAGCAGAGGGTGTTGTTCCATCAGAAGGGGATCACCTTCAGCCAGCCACACCATTGTTTTCCAGTTGTTCAGTAACTGAGGGATCTCAAAGCTTGCTTTCATTTCAATCTCACTTATAGTGTCCATATTCTCAAAATCTTTTGCCGGGCAATCATATTTATAAGGCTTTCCTGCTCCACCTTCCCCAACACTATTTTTGTTGTTTTTATTTTTTAAGTTTGCTGGGCAGCACAGGAATCCTACCCTGTAATACCTGTTGTTCCTTATTAGCAGAGACAAGCATTCCCTGGTTTTAAAACAAAAAAACCCCAGATGACACAATAAAATCTGTTCAGTGGTGCAGCAGAAACCAATTACAGCACAGAAACACGAAGATTGAAAAGCAACAACTTGTGACTATTTGTTCTGGCTGTTTCCAGAACACAACAACTGAGGTGTATTGGCATGTTCCAATTGTGCCTCTTTTTTTCCACAGCCCACCTTTCCCCTCCTTCCCTTTGCTTTAAATGAAGGCTGCTTTATCATGGGGTGGAGATGCAGCTCTCTCCAGAAAGCCAGGGAAGAAAGAGATACTGGAATTTCTGCTGAATGCAGAGAAGTAACAAAACAATGGCATAAAAGCATCCGTGAAGTGCATACATCAAAGTCAAAGGAAATCTTTGTATTCTGCCCGTAACGCTTACAAGGTAAAGTGGCATGCAGATTTCTTATTTAATAAATTCCCACAGAAAATTAGTTTTTCACAGTGGGAAGAATTTCAAGGCTTGCTGCGATGAACAGGCAGGATCTAATCACTGCTCAGGCTTTGTAGATACACCAGGGTTTGCAGATATTTCAATGATCCAATTATTCTGTTGAGGCACAATCACCTTACCTGCATACTAATCAAGTCATGTGCCAACATGAAACAACTCTGCCTTTTCTGGAAGCTCTAGACATGTACAGCTCCCTGGTTGACCTTCTGCCAATTACATTCATTTCAATTCTATTAGCTCATCTTTTGCCCAAAGGTGACATATGCACAAATCTATAGGGAAAATTGCCTGAATCAACTCTGCACTGCACAGGAGGCAGGATGGTTGCTCAGCAATGTGAACAGGAGGCATTAGACTCTAAAGCTGGATGCAATTGGACACTAAACAGCAATGAATTTTTCACTCATGAAACCTCTTCAGAAACTGTAAAGTTACATTCCATAAAAAGGACAGGATTCTGTTTATTAGAGGAAGCAAAATCAATTATTCAGATTTATACCCTGTGAATACCAGCTCAGAATGAGGATGAGCAGCTCCTTTCTGCTGGATCAGTATTCAGAGTCACTGTTGGGGTTCCCTTTTGGGGGGCTTCCTTCCCACTTGATGTTCTATTCTAATTCTTTGTGACTGTGGACTGAGAGATTGGTAAACTGACTCAATTTGTCACCAGTAGAATTTTAGATCATAGCAAGCAGATATTTTTAATATTACATTTTCCAGCGATGTTTTGTTACAAAAATGCTTGTTGTCTAGGCTTTCTAATAACAGCCTTCTCCTCAAAATAACAATGGCATTCTTTTAAATATTCATTGGTATCTATTCCAGAGAGTCATATCAGTTTCTTAAAAGTCACCAACATTTTGTCAGAACACTTCTGATAAAATAAACCCAGAAAACAAAGCAAAAGCCACAGCATTTTCCAGGCCTAACAGCAGTGGCACTAGCTGTTCTTTAGTTTCTAGACAGCTGTTTTTACATTATGTGCCTGCTCTGTCAGGACATCTGTGCCCTGATGCAGGGCTGCAGAGTGAAAGGAGAATTCCAGAGGGTTTGCAGAGGATCCAAAGGCACCTCCATGACCCTGGGGCTCATCATCAACGAATTCCAGAGGGTTTGCAGAGGATCCAAAGGCATCTCCATGACTCTGGGGCTCATCATCAATGAATTCCAGAGGGTTTGCAGAGGCTCCAAAGGCACCTCCATGACCCTGGCGCTCATCATCAACGAATTCCAGAGGGTTTGCAGAGGCTCCAAAGGCACCTCCATGACCCTGGGGCTCATCATCAACGAATTCCAGAGGGTTTACAGAGGCTCCAAAGGCACCTCCATGACCCTGGGGCTCATCATCAACGAATTCCAGAGGGTTTGCAGAGGCTCCAAAGGCACCTCCATGACCCTGGGGCTCATCATCAACGAATTCCAGAGGGTTTGCAGAGGCTCCAAAGGCACCTCCATGACCCTGGGGCTCATCATCAACCGCGGGACAGCAGCAGAGATGCTGTGGGGCCACCTCAGCCAGGTGTGAAATGAACAGAACCGATCAGTGAGCCTTTCCAAAAACCCCTCAGCTTCCCCTTTCCTGCCTCTTTTAAATCGTCATTAGCGTTTTTACCTGCCCTGTGGACAAGGGCAGGTGGACAGGCCAGTGGTGACACTGGTGACTCTCAAAGCTGCTCCTGTTCATCCGCCATCCCTCACTTCTGGCACCCTCAACATGGAGAAATTCACCTTTTTTTGGTTCCTCTGCCATCCCTCACTTCTGGCACCTTCAACATGGAGAAATTCACCTTTTTTGGCTCCTCTGCCATCCCTCACTTCTGGCACCTTCAACGTGGAGAAATTCACCTTTTTTTGGCTCCTCTGCCATCCCTCACTTCTGGCACCTTCAACGTGGAGAAAATCCCTTTTTTTTTGTTTTAAATTACCCCTGCACAGCCTCACCTGCAGCACCAGGCCAGGCAGGAGCTGTAATTACTGCATCAGGAGTTGGTTAAACACTCCAAGGGACTCTTGAGGAGGACTCGGCTCCATTAAATGAGAGGGATAAAAGGCAGTTGGTTTTCTGTTTTCCTTCTATTTCATTTTCCATACAAGAAGCTTGTTCAAGGTAGTAAGGGAAAATACCTCCTCAAGAACAATACCGAGGTGAATTTCTATTGCTTTTTTTGTCCTGTAAGCTTCTTACAAGGAAAAAAAAAAAAAAAATCAAATAGATTCTCTGGAAGAATTGACTTTGTAGAATAATAACACAGAAGGAACACAAGAGGAGGACAGATGGATAAGATTCACATATTCCTAACAAAAGGATGCATTGTTTATTTATTTTTCAAGGCTATTTGTAACATGTGAGTGTCCCCAGGAAAAGCTTTCGAAAAGAGAATGGAAAGTGCTCACAATTGAGGAAAAATGCTCAAGTACTGCATATTTTACAATTATAAGTGTCTTTCCTGAAAAGAAGTCTGAAAAAAAACCTATTTGTTTTTGGAGCTGCAGATATTTATGTAATTAAATAAATAAAAGAAGGTATAGCCCTGCCATCTCCCCACAGAACTGACATGACAACAAAGGAAATCCAGCAATTACAGAACTCAAGCAATTCCTAAATTTATAGCCATTGTCAGGGAAATAAAAAAAATTGTTTGTCTCCTGTGTAGATTTCCCTGATAAATCCCAACAGTTGGGATGTGCTGGCTTTGATCTGAAGACCAGCTGAATTCTGAAAATATCAGATCTCTGTCAGAATTATCCATGCAAATCTGGGCGACAAGAGGCTGAGAGAAGGCAGTCACTTTTATACATTTTGTCACTCTGTCTGAATGACCTCTTCTTTAAAATATCCACTTAACCCTATATCCTGCTATTTTATACAACAGCTTTTCTTCTTCTTGAGGCAAAAAAACTGTTCACCTGCTGCACCCAGAACTATATTATTGTGAACAATTCTCTTTTTTTGCTAAGCCTCCGTTTATATCCCAATGCAGAACAGAGATTGCCAGGTGATCGGGCAAACAATTAAAATTTAAGTGAATTTCCCAAAGATATTTCATTAGCATTAAAACAGGGCGCCTCATAGATTTTCAAAGTGGATTTCAAAGTGCAAAGGAATTCAAAATCGAACCCAGTTCTGCCCAGATTCCTGATGAAGTGAGCAAAGTGAGGAGAGGCAGAGAGCAGAGACCTTGTGTGAGCTCTGCCAGGCTCTGCACATCAAAGGCAAACCTGGGATTAGCTGCAGCCACAACCAGATATCCCATGCACATTTCTGCTGGGATGCTTCCCAAAGAAGTCCCTTGTACCTTTATTACTTTACATTAGAGTGATGTTTCTCTGGGTAATAAACACAAGGGGTATTCTACACCCACTTGTAGAATAAGGGAGCATTCAGGAGTTGAAGGAGTGGGTCTGTGGAGCTCAGAGTGTCCCCAGGCTGGGTTGGGAGAGGGGAACAAGCCCTGGCAGAGCTGGCACAGCACGGCCCAGGGATGGGCTGGCACTCTGTGTCCTCCCAGAGATCAGGGCTGGGGTGCTGTGAAGAGCTCAGCTGATGCACTGAACTCCAAAGGGAAGAATTCGGTGAGGCAGAACAATTATATTGTATTTTTAGATCTATATTTATATATACATGATGCCTTGGTGTAGCATTCACATTCTCTGAAAAAATCCCTTCACCCAGGAGTTTTCTCCTGGGAAGCTGAGTTGCCTCAGAAAAAGGAAAACAATTCTTATCTCATTTGCTTCTCCTGTGTTGTGCTCACATGTGGAATGTGTTTGGAGATTGTTTACCACAGGTGATTGTTCCATTGGGTTCTGCTGGGAGTTGTTTTCACTCTTTGGCCAATCAGGGCCAAGCTGTGTCAGGAAAGTGTCAGGAGTTTTCATTATTATCTTTTTAGCTTTGAGTAAGTATCCTTTCTGTATTCTTTAGTATAGTTTAGTATAGTATTCTTTAATATAAAATAGTACAATGAAGTAATAAATTAGCCTTCTGAAAACATGGAGTCAGATGCATCATTCCTGCCTTCATTGGGACATTTCCCAGCGAATACAATACCTTGGTGTTCAGAGTTATACACCAATGCAGTACAGCATCTGAAAATTATAACAGCTAAAAACTCCATGCACACAGACACATATTAGAATATATTACATATAACTCTATAAGTCATTGTTCTAGAAACATCTCAATAAAAGTCTTGTTCCTGGCCCTCTACACAGCAATATTGCCTGGCCATGGCTCTCAGGTGGAGCAGCCCTGGAAGTGCAGTCTGTAGTGAGGATGCAGAGCTCTGCAAGCAGCCCCTTCCTGCTCACAGGGTGCTCCTCTCTTGGCTCTGCGTTTAGAGAAGCTTTAAGGATTAAATTATTCCCAAAAGATTTCAACTGGCCTTTTTATAGTCGTTAAAAATAACTTTAAAATTGAGAACACTGAAGCAAAAATTCTGTGGTGAATTTGAAATTGAATTTTAACTAGCTGGGGATTATTGAAACATTTATTGGATAAAACATTGATTCTTGAATATCAACAGTTTATTTTTTGTTCACTTCACTTGTTGTATCATAAGAGGCAATATAACTAGGAGATAAAGAAATACTTTAGTTGCTCATATTTATTTCTGTATTCCTTCCACAAATGCCTGCTTGGTGTTCAACTTCTTGCCCTGTGTAACTTCATGAACATTTACAAAACATATCAAACACAAATGTCTAAATATTGTCTGTTATGAGGCTGAGTTCAGTGACTTGGGAAAGAATCCTCCCCTTCCTTCCCCACAGAGCACTGCAAAGCAGAAACATGTTAATCAATAATATTAATTATATTAATATTATTAATTATAATGATTACAATAGTGGGTTATATTTATATAGCACCTCCCTCAGTGTGGGAATTAGAAAAACAGAAACTTCCCCAGACACAAGAAGGTTTGATCTGCAATCTTAGAAGAAGCTTGGATTGGCGTGAAAATAAAATACACAGACACTAAGCAGAAAAATCATGAACTTGTGTTTCTGTGGTTGTAAGAAAGAATATGCCTTAGGTAAGTGAGAAACTGCATTGGTAAAATGGTTTTATGGTGTAGGGGTGTGGTTGTGTAGAATAGCAAAGAGTTTAGAGGTTATAACAGAAGCATTTCTGTGTAAGTGTGATAATAGCCCATTAGGCAAAAGTATCTGCAGTGCAGCAAAATTAAGTAAAGGTGATAGGTCAGAAAAGCAAAATAAACCTTGTAGCCACTTTCCATTAAACTGGAAATTGTATAGTACCTTGTAACAAAGAACTTGTGACTACTCTCAAGCTATGGCTGGCTGCTTGCTCTCACAGATCTCACACCCTCTGAGACTGATGTTTCTCCGAGTAATAAATAATTCTTAGCCCAAAAGTAGTCCCATCTCTTCATTAACAGCAGCAATAATGATACCTCAGCAGGCAGAATTTATTTTTCAATCCCCCACCCAACACCAGCTGAAAAAGCCGAGTTCTCTAGCCTGGACTTGTTCTGCTGCTCCACTGCATGGTACCCATTTTATGAGTAGTAGAGCTTCATTCTAGAATTTTCCCACAAGTTTGAAAAGAATACATTTGTATTTATTTGCAGAAAGAAATATTTGGGTTAATATTTGGTTAATGTATTCCTTTCTTTATTTATATATATGTCCACCCCCTCAATCACCCAGAAGTTGTATTACATTGTGAATGATATAAAGAACCAACTTGCTTAACTTCCTTTTTCTTTTTTTTTTTTTTTTTGGTGAAATTTCTATTTCTGCCAAGAGCTGCCTGATGCTAATATTGTCAGTCCATACATGATGTGAATATTGGCATTCATTTTCCATGCTGTCACCCCAGCAGCAGGCACTGTTTTAGTGCCCTGATATGGTGACTAACACTTTAAACCCCGGAGAAATAAAGATAAGCAGTGGGAAATACAGTCCTAGCAGGGATTCACAAGTGAACCTTTCTCGATGAAAAGAAGCACAATAACTTTACAAATGTTTTCATCGTAATAATCCAAATCCTTATGAGTCACAGCAGAGGAAAGTTACCACAGATTCCTCTGAAGTATTTACAACTCTTATCATTTTTTTGACCAAATAAATGGAACCACGTTCTGAATCACCAACTTGCCTGGCTGTTACCAGGGAAATTTGCAAAGAGGGGGAAAAAAAACCCAACTGACAACTCTTTGGCTTGTTTAACTATTCAGATTTAACTATACCCATTCCCTCCCAGCATTATGCATGCAGCATTTCCACTAAGAGGCTGGCTGATTTCTGCTCTCTTTTCCACTCTTTTATGAGCAGCTTCCTCAGTCTAATTAAAGCAGAGAACCCAGCTGTCTTCCCCTCTGCTTCAGAGAGCTAAGGGAAGAACTCCAGGAAAATCACTCTTCAGGGACTCCACAGGGATAGCCAGGATCTAAGAAGTGGGAATTGAAACCTCAAGCCCCAGATTTCTGAGCTAAAAAGGAGCTACATTTGCAAGTTCTGTTAGGAGCTGCTCCAAGCCCTGTGTTTTGGGGCAGCCACAGGCACCGGAGCAGGCTGTTTAAAGGGAAAGATGTAAAAATATTGCATTGCCCACAGCAGCACTGCCTGCTGAGGCTGGGGTGGCATGGGGCAGCTGCTCACACAAGATGCAGAACGCGGGTCAGGCTTGGAGAGAACCTCCAGGGGCTTTTCCTCTTTGCTCCTGACAAAGGGGTGCCAGCGTTAATCAGGAGAGTGATTATGAACGCCAGTGTTAACCTGGGGTGATGAAGAACCGTGACACTTTTCAGGAGGGGACAGGGGGTAGCACAAACCCACTTGCAGCTTAGAGCTGACACCCGAACCCAGCTTTGCCTTGGACAGGGATATAATCATCAGGCTTTTGTGGAACAGACCGAAACGCATTTCAAAATTTCACCTCAACAGGGACAAATTCTATCTCACACCTTTGGCAGACTGGCTTCATCAAACATCTTTCTCCCCCAGGAAAGCTGGGGAATGCTGTCTGTCTCTGGGAAATATCACAGTCCTGTTGCCTGTGCCTTTCCCCGTGACTGCCCATGTGAAAGACAAGCATCTGCCCAGCTGAGCTGGGAAAGCTGGGCAGGATGGGACGTGTGGGCTGGCACCAGCATCTGCCCTGCACCACCTCGGGAGGGCTGGATGGTCCCTGCAGCCTCCTGTCCTCTCAAGGACACCACTCAGGAGCAGAAGGGGACGGGGCTGGGCGAGCCGTGTCCCACTGCAGTGCCCAAGCCTCTCCATGAGGACAGGCAGCTTTGCCATCACTGCAGGACCAAGGCAGGCAGCACCAGCAAAGTTCTGGCTTGTCTAAAACTGGGATTTTGCTGCCCTCATCAGTTTACAGGCCTTGAAATTACCTGGCTTGCTTGTGCCTGAAGCTAACCATGGAGATGAGCTTCCCCAAAGGTGCTGTAGCTCATTAAAAACTGCACTAAACAGTTGGCTGTGGATCTAGGAGAGGTGGGTGATTGCATGATTAAGAAAAGTAAAATGAACTGCTGGAAGCTGTATAGTCACTAATGAATTTCCTTTGAAAAGTCAGAGGTTAAATACAAATGTCAACAACAGGATTGCAAGCTGTCCTCACTTCCATCAGTGAAATGGTCAGTGCAGGCTACTGACTCCAAAGATAAATATTTAGAATAAAAATAGAAAGGTCAGCCCAGACAAATGCAGACTTTGCAAAGCCAATTAAATAAAACCCTCAGGATAGATTGTATAGTGATGATATCCCAGTACAGTCCTGCAATAAATCAGATCAATACAGGAATGCACTTAAAACTGATTTTTGAGATAAGCAATACACAATAGGGTAAGTTGTCTCTGAACACTGTGAAAAGCAGATACTTCAGGTGAGCATGGCAGAACAATGATCTCGATTTTCCAGTGTTAAAACCTCCCTGTCTTAGCAAGCAGCAATATATTTGTGTTAAAATTAACAGTGGACCCTTACTGGCACAGGAAAGTTGATACAAGAGGTCAAAATCAGTTAATTACTGAAAGAGATGTTAATTACTTAAAGAGACGTTTAGTTCTCTCATTGCCATGTAGGAACTGGATCATTCTCAGACAGAGCCCAGCAGATGATCTGTTCCTCACAGACTATTCTTTTAAATACATTTGGTCTGTTTGAAATACAAAACAGAACAAAACAAACTTTAAAGTTTGGATTTTTCCTGGAAATGAACTCGCCTAGTTAGGGAACTGCTAAAAATCAGATATTTTGTGGTCTGAAGGGATGATGCTGATGAGCTGAGTATGTGTGACACAAGGATGTGCCATGAGCAGGGGAAATCTCCTCCATCCCAGCAGAAGTGCCATTAAATGAGGGATGAAGCAGATACTTCAGGTGAGCATGGCAAAACAATTCTCTCAATTTTCCAGTGTTACAACCTCCCCGTCCTTGCAAGCAACAATATATATGTATTAAAATTAACATTAAAACTAATTGTTATAACTATTATATATTATATAATATATTATATACCGTATTATAATATATTATATACAATATTATAATATATTATATACCATATTATAATATATTATATACCATATTATAATATATTAATACTATATTGCAGCTCATTACTATATTAATATTAATATATAAAATATTATATTATAAATATTATAATTATATTATAAATACAATTATAAATTATACAATATGTTTGTATTAAAATTAAAATTTATTAAAATTAAATACAATATATTTGCATTAAAATCAACTTCCGTCAGTGGCACGGGGAAGTTGATACAAGAGGTCAAAATCAGTTAATTACTGAAAAGATGTGTTTATGGATACACCAGGGCTTAAAGAGATGTTTAGCTCTCACATTGCCATGTAGGAGCTGGATTATTCTCAGATAGAACCCAGCAGATGATCTGTTCCTCACAGACTATTCTTTTGAATACATTGGGTGCAAAACAATCCAAACTTCATAGTTTGCATTTTTCCTGGAAATGAGCTAGCCTAGTTAGGGAACTGCTAAAGAGCAGATTGTGCCTGGTGTGAAGGGGTGATTTTGATTTATTAAAAATATGGATATTGATCTAGCACCAATATCCAACTGTGATGGACAAAGACTCTCTGACAGTATAAAGTTAGCAAGTGTATGTTTTTTGTGGGATAGTTCCCAAATGCACACTGCAATGTACAGGTGATTACGGAGTCCTTTTATCTATACCAGTAGTGAATACCCAAAATACAAATGCATATTCATAACTTTGGCACATCCCATTCCCTGCTTTGCATGGTAATTAGTTCAAAAGCCATTAAGCATGCATACTTTGTTCCTTGAAATGGGTTGGTGGTGCCTTTCATGGGGAGGGGTCCCAAAATGAGGAAGTAAATGAAGTCTTCCTCCTTCTGAGCTTTCTACCTTTTCAATGCAAATCTGACAAATGAACCCTTGGTAGAACTCCCATTCCCGTCTTCAACTGGTTTCAGAACAGAGGAGGCCACAATTGTCTGATGTTCCTAAAAGCTATTTCTCAGTTTCTATATTCCTCATTATAAACCCAGCTAACCAAACATTGTGTTGACAAGCAATCAATTATTAGTTAACTACAAACTCTTAAGTTCATCAAGGCCTACCCATTTATTTTGATTAACTCCAATAAAGCTTCTCTCTAACTAAAACCTCAGCCCCTTTAAAATCCCTAAATTCTTTAAAGTTTGTGTCTCAATGCTGACGAGCTGTGTATGTGTGACACGAGGACGTGCCCTGTGCAGGGGAAATCTCCTCCATCCCATCAGAAGTTCCATTAAATGAGAAATCATAAATATCTGCTGTTTTAAACCATGTGCACAGCACAAAGAATTATGCCCCACTGCACCTCTCAGCTTCTGAGACCTTCAAAAGTCAGAATATTCCAGAGAAAGCTGAACATCCACCCTCAACTCATCAGTTATCAACACCACACCGCCTGCTCTGGATCAACAGGATTTGAATGAAAAGTCCTTCCCTAATCCTCCTCTTTGAAAGGAAAATATCTATGCATTTAAAGCATCATGTGTCTCATTCCTTCACTCATCGGGAGAGCTTATCTGCAGCCCTAGACAAGTGAGAACATTCCAAGTTACGTGTGAAAAGCAAATGGGGAAAAGAAGAGTGATGAATTTGGCAGTGGTCAATATGTTCAAAAGTTTGAATGAAAATCTGAATGGTGTAAAGATAAAACACACCCTAATTATGTAGAAAGCCAAACCAGTTTTCATAGTGCTTTCGTCTATTTTGTATTTTACATTCATAATTTAAAAGTGCCTACTAATGCATTTACCTGAGATGCGCTATGATCACTCAGGGAATAAAGCTGCTTATTCTCATTTATAGAGCTGAAACAACTTGTTTTAAGGCAGGAGAACGCAAAATTTGCAATATTTTTTAATGAAAAATATGATTTGACTAAAAAACCAAACAGTTCTAAAAGAAAATGTACAATTAGAAGCCTTTCTCTGTATTTGTTTACAGAGTAGGCTTCAAGTCACTGAACAGAAAACCCAACTAATTTTGACCTTATATAAAAAAAAGTTTTCTAAAGCTTAATGGAAAAGGAAGTCTATGGAGCAGCTCATGTACGTGGTCAGCTTCTGTTGTTCTGTCTTTGAAAGGCCTCAGCTTCAAGGTCTGCTTAGTTACTCATTCATCCAATTTTGAATTATTAAACATGTTTTTGCTTTTCACAAATTTCCTCTAATCTACCCACCTCGGGGTTTTTTTTGTGAGAACTGAGGGAAGAATTGAGCTTGGCATTTTGATGAGCTCCCATTGCCAGCTGAGGAGAGGCACGGATCAGCCCTACCCCAATTTATGGAACCTAAAAACTCTACTAAAATACACATGGAAAGTGACAGTGACTTGAAAGATCACTTTCTTCTTTCACAGGGGAAATCCCACAGAGACTCGAGGAGAAAAAACCCAACAATTGTGTTTGAGAACCAGAGCTGAAGCGGCAGAGGGTTATCCAGGATGGATAACCAGAGCTTTTTCTTCATTAGCAGTATAGAAAAAAGGTGGGCAACCTAAAAATAGCCTGAAAAAGCTGCCACAGAAATTTTTCACCACTCTACTGGTGATGGAAAAAAAAAACAAATAAAAACAAATCTTGATTTTTGACTACTTGAGGAGATTTTCCAAGACAAAAGACTTTTCTGCCCTCTTATCCAGCTGCTCCTCCCAGGTGCCAAAGAAATGTAAACAAGACTAATAATGAGAGGGAAATAACTGCAAAGTGCAAAGTGGCATTCTGGAGGAAAAGGACTTCTGGAGTTGTTATTTCTTATTTCTTCCTCCAAGCAACAGCTCATTCTCACCTGGGCCATGATCTCCAGGGAAAACTATGACTGCAGCACTGATAAAACATCAGAAATAAGCCATTAAAACACCTCACACACAAATCTCCTATTCTCCAAGTGAAATAGAGAATGTTGGAGAATGACCACAACGAGAAGAAGCAAACTCATTTTTAAAGAATTTCTTTCCATGTAATTCCCCGACAGTGCCACCATTAACCTGGTGCACGTTGGTATTTGCTTTTGTGAGCTGCCTGACCTTTACCCTGCCCGTGCCTTTGTCCACAGAGCCCCTGTGCCCTCAGAAATGCCCCCCAAAGTGCCACCAAGCCCCAGCCCCTCTGTTCTGCACTGTGCACCAGCTGGCAGCCCTACAAGCACACAAGGAATTTTTTTTCTCCCAAGAAGACAAACACCAGCAAATTGAATTACTGTGCTAACAGGAGCAAATAAAATTTATTTAGAAAAAGAATGCATAGTGAGATTATCTAATTAAAATTATTCAGACTTGCTTTGCAGCGCCAGTGTTTTGAAGGAGGATAGCAGGTAGTACAGTATCTAGTCCCTGTGAATTTATTAGTGTTGAGCTTTAACCCTACAACTGTCAGCTCTGATTGGAAAAATTATGTTCAAGGTTTTGTGGCAAGAAGTGATTAAGTGCATTTACAAAGTGAGGACATCCGTTCCCAAGCTGCCTAACATCAATTAAAGGAGGCCAAATTAAATCGATGTTCTAATTCTACAAAATTAATGGTAACTTTTTTTTTTAATAGATGTAACAACATTTCCCTGAGGTCCTGTAATAAATTCTTATCACAGCAACTCATGTAGAAAGTGAATGGTTACCTATCCATGAAAATGCCATGTTTCAAACCAGTTATGGGAATGATGACAATAAGGTTCCTAATGGTTCCAGTGCTCTTCCAGGCATTTTATACTTGATTTAATGTTTGAGAGTTCTTTACTTTTGAACATGAGGAAAGCATGAAGGAAAAAACATTCTTGTTTATTATGGAAGTAATAAATTTTTGCATTAGTTCATTTTAAATAGAGCATTCCCCTAAACTCATGGGATCAGGAGCTAATTAAGGTTACTTGTAATTACTTTTAATCAAAATGCAATCATATGTCTTCACTTTACATCACTCTGTAAAAGGCAAGAGGGATTTTTAAATTTGTTTTGTTTGGGGGACTGGTGTGTTTGTTTGTTTGGTTTTGGTTTTAAGTGTTGGGTGACATAAACCAAACACTTCAATTTTCTATATCATCATTCCTGCTCAGGAGACAAAGAGGCTGGAGATATTCGAGATGAGATTTTTCACCCTAGAAGCTGAGGAGAAGGCACCTGCTCCTTGTGGCAGAGCGACACAGGCTGGGGGTGATAAGGAATTAGACACCCATCACCTCTGGGAGAGGCAGCTGAATTAATGGCTCCTATGGTTTCTAAACTGTCACATTCTCTCTGCCATAATGCTCTTGTAATTATTAGAAAAGACACATTCCACTACTCTCTACGGCTCCTTTAATTTAGATTTTAAAGCATTAAGTAAAGAGCCATAAACCAAAATTTCTATTAGTTACAGCCACATTCAGGAATATTTGTCACTGCCATTAACTCTTCTCCTTCTGGAGGATCTCTCCTAAAACATTGTCCTGAGCAGAACCATAATGGAGCATATTATCTGTATTACATTGAATAAAGTATTCATCAAAAGCTTAACAAAACCAGGATTAAATTACTCTGCCTGTTTGGTTCAGCTTTCTGTTTATGTAAGTCTAGGCCTTAACCTGCTCCTGGGCTTCTCTTCTGAAAAGTGCAACCAATATCCAATTGCATTCTCAAGTCCATGCAAGACAAACTGAAGTGATGAACACAGCTCAGCTCTTGAACACTGATTTTATAAATTCAGCACGCTCTCAGTATTGATTTAAAATGCAGTTTTGTAACACAGGTTTTGTAGTGATGCTTCAAAATTCATTAAACACCACAGATATTTCCTCCTAGAGCATTATTCTGGTCTCCTGACAATCGGTGGCTTTACCAACATGTAATCATCTGTGTTTATCTGGAGATGCCCTTGTGTTATTTGTCAGAATAAATCATCTAGAGCTCAAACACGATGCTGTTTTCAATTTCATGTTTTCGGAAGTCCTGCTGAATGTGAAGAGCTGTTCAGCTGGGAGCTGCTTTGCCTCCCCAGAGAAGTTACAGCAAAAGACATTCACTGAATCCAGAGCAGGAGAGAAATTCTTGTGTTATGTTTGAAGTGTAAGAATGTAAAGTCTGCATAAAAATGTAATAGAATTTAAAAGATTGAACTCTTTGAGCTTCTCTAGATGGTTTGGATCTACTCTGAATTCTTCAAATCCTACTCAGGACATTCACTATGTCCTCTGGGAACAAAGGGCACTAAGGAGGAAGGAAATGAGATACAGCGAGGAGAGCAATTTTCAAACCAACTGCTGGGAGTTACTCTGTTATAGAAACCCTGTGAAGATGATTCTGAAGACTTTAGCCTAGCCCCAAAATCATAAACTCCCAATCCAACAGACAGTGTCCTTCAGTTTGAACACTTTAGTAATTCAGCAAATAATTCATTGTATAATAATTCATTATAAAGTGAATAAACCACTTCCACAGTACAAGTAATTGAAAACTCTTTATCAGACCAGTGTCACAGACATCTTTTATGGAAAATCCTTTCCTTAGGATTTTTCCACCTGAGAAGCTGAGAGGCCTCAGGAACAAAATGCAAACAATGGTTATCTGCTGCTGTGGAATGCAACAGGTGCATCTGGGATTGGTCTCATGTGGTTGTTTCTAATTAATGGCCAATCACAGCCCAGCTGGCTTGGACAGAGAGTCCGAGCCACAAGCCTTTGTTATCATTCCTTCTTTTTCTTTTCTTAGCTAGCCTTCTGATGAAATCCTTTCTTCTATTCTTTTAGTAGAGTTTTAATATAATATATATCATAAAATAATAAATCAGCCTTCTGAAACATGGAGTCAGATCCTCATCTCTTCCCTGATCCTAAGACCCCTGTGAGCACGGTCACAGACCAGAAACTGAAATCATGTTTCAGTGGCAGAGAAATGTGGAACTGCTGGGGAAAAAGGTGCCTTAATGAGCAACTATACAGCCCAGGCTGCCTCTGTCATCTGCCATTCCCTAGGGTGGAAAATGCAGATATTCCCTAAGCAAAGGGGGCTTCCCCTACAAGACAGGTTTTAATTATGACCTCTGAGAAAACTCACGAAAAGGAAATATTTTGGCTATGCCTTGTTGATCTTTCTTCCAATTTGCCATTACTGGGGAGGAGAAAGGCTCTGTTTCACCCAGTGCTCCTCAGCTCCACCTTTGGTCCAGTACCCCAGAGTCTCTCCCAGGTTTACTCCTCTATTTTCTCCTCTGCAGTGCTGGGCAGCACTTCTCTCCTTTTTGCCCCTGAAACAGCTACACCAGTGCAGGTACTGCTGTTCACCTTCCCCAGCTCATGCAAAGCAGGAGATTGAGAACAATGCTGATTTTCCCTTCCCCTATTACAGCAAAATGAACATTTTTTCCAAGCAACCACAGCAGTTTTAAATCACCTCAAACCCTCCCTGGGTTTGTACAGAACACTGTGTTTCCTAAACATGCTTGGTGGCTGTTAAACATGAATTAGAAAGCAAAATATTTCAGTACTTCAGTTAAAAGAATGAATCAAACACACACTGCCTCCAAACACCCCCTCATAATTCTGGATATTTACCTTTGCAGTGAGTGTTGCTGCTAAGAAAATTGGTTTTTAAATGTGCAATGGGAATGGGCAGCAGCACCCTTCCACATCTTCCTGGTGAAGTCCCAACCCAAAATGCTGCTTGGCTCACAATTGCCTTATCCGTGAATAGATGTTACCTATGAACATCTATTTTTATAAACACATTATTTCCCAAAACATAAACCCCTCATGCTCTCTAAGTGCTGCATCAATGTGTTTGTACTGATGGAAACATTTCCCTTTGTCCTGCCATGGAGTTTATGGTTTGTTTGCTCCAAACTCCTCACATTGCATTCAGAAACTTTTCCCAAAATATCTCTTTTGGCCATTTTGGGCACAATGTTAAGCACCAGTACAAAGTTTAATTTATAAGAATTTTCACATTTTCACATACAAATTAAAGCTGTTGAACTAAATATCTGATGGAAAGACATCTGGTTTTGACCAGACACTGCAGTTCCCAGGCTGAGACCTTTCCCTATTTAAAAGTGACCTGTGGGGACTGATTATTAACAATTTAAACTCCTCTTTCTCTCCCTCAGCTTCTGCCACCTCCTACCTAAACTTGAGCTCACGTTCACTGCTCCTCAAACCTGGCACAGTTCCATTAAGGCCCAGCTCCATTAAAGTTTATGAAGCCCTGCCAATTTCCCTGGCAGAGACTTTGGCCTGTGCTTTGTTTAAAGGTTATAAGCCTTGCCTGCAAATGCTACAATTCCATGTGGAACTCAGCTACCCTTTAATTTTTACAGCTGCCCATGTCAGCCAAAAGGTCTTGGCTTTAGACTCTCAGTGAAACTGAACAATGAAATTGTTAAACACTTCCCAGTATTCTTACAGGCTCTTAAGAAGGGAATTTTTATCACATTAATTTACATTGTACTTATGAAATTTCATCTTTTGCCCTTGCTGCTGTAAATTTTTGGGCCATATCAAGAGAAAAGAAAACTTTTTTTCACCAATTATAGAAATAAAATAAAAGGCAGAAGTTTATTCACTCTACTTTTTACTAACAGAATTACCAGTATAGGCTTTCAATGTAAGAACTGAATAACCACCTGTAGTCCTGCTCACCTAATTTACAATAATTAGTCAAAGGAATGAGAACAGTCCCCAAACAAATTTCATTAGGCCTGAGGATGGAAGAAAACCTTGGTAAGAATCAGAACAAAGTTACTTTGAAATATCTTGCGCCTTATTTTAAACAGCTAATGGTGAATATTAATGCACTTTCAGCTACAACTTCCTTTTGATGTTTTTCTGTAAGTACACTTCTTTTGTTAACCATGTACTTCATAGACATGACAATTGTTTCCCATTATTTTTTCCAGCACACAGCCAAGGAATACATCCAATTTTAATGGGAAGAGCATGCAAAGGCCTTCTAAATGTTAGTCCTTGCAGAAGGAAGAGATTTATCTTCAAACAAAGATCTACTTAAATAGGTTTGTGACAGCTGAGGAATTTATCTCCAATTCTTTTTGCCTCTGGTGTGCCACATTGCTATTTTCCCCATAGCAGCATGCAAGAAGCAAACTAAGATGTCATATACATAATACAGAGATAAAAAATGACCCTATTTCCATGTCCATGTGATAAATGGAATGAAAGTTCAGTGAACACATATTTGCACATTAATTGAACTGCATGATTCTGTCCTGTTCAATCAAGTCACTACTCTGTGTACCACAGGAAATTTTTCCCCTAGAACCATTAAACCAACTTTATTGCTTAAACACATACACACTTTTACCTATTTATCTTCCTGCCTTGCCAAGATAGAAGAAAAAAGTTACCTCTGCATATTCCCATGATTGAAAACACATACAGAGGAATTCATATATTACTACATCACAACACTGTGATGACAATCTGAACTAAGTGTTGCTGCTCACTGTAATAATCAGAGAGCAAAGGTATTTGATCAACTTTCTTCACCTATAAATATTTAGGAGACATTTGGGCTTTGAGAATATTAAGTTTTCCCTCAGAAATCGAGTTTCCTTTAGCTGATTTAATCATCAAGATCAATATGGCCCATCTAGAGCTGTGACAGTGTGATACTCCTGAAATCCACAACTGAGGACTGACAGAAGTGTGAT
Organism: Emberiza elegans; assembly: GCA_024865655.1. Classification (NCBI taxonomy): domain Eukaryota; kingdom Metazoa; phylum Chordata; class Aves; order Passeriformes; family Fringillidae; genus Emberiza; species Emberiza elegans. The sequence continues at coordinate 3,473,838 of JALJVW010000197.1, read as the reverse complement.
TAATACAGCACTTTAAAACCCTCATCAAAACACATCCAGCCTCTCCCACAGGCAGCGAAAACTCACAGCATTCAGCAAGAGGATGTGGAAGGGAAGTAAGAAACAGAATCAATAAACAAAGTGCACTTTCAAGTCAATACCAAGCCTTTAGTGGGACAAGCTTATATTCACTTCTGTCACCATCAAATTCCCGATGCACTTTACTGAAACTCATTCTGGAGATACAGGGCCATGAGATGTGTGTGTTTATACCTTCACCCACAGACAAGGCATGCAGGGTGGCTCACAGCTGTCATTATTAAATCTCATTTTGTTCAGAATTCTCCCAGGAGTCCTGTCCACACAGATTCGGGCAGGGTGGGGATGCAATCTTTACATCCTTGGGGGAGAATTCCAGTTTCAGGCTCCGTGGTTGGATCCAAACAGCCCCATCAGGGCTGGGGAGCTCTGGGTGCAGCATTTCCCTGCGGGAGCTCACTCTGCAGAGGGCAGAGACCCCCAACACAACGCCAGCCTTGGGCCACCACCAAAGGGGCTGGGCAGCCTTTGGGCGACACAAGGACAACGAGAAGCTTCACAAAGCAGACCTCAAAAGAAAGACAGAGGCTCAAAAAAACCAACCAACCAAACAAAAGGCCCAAAACCAAAATGAATAAATAAATTTAAAAAAAACAAACAAAATTTAAAAAACAGGAAAAAAATCAACAAAACCAAACTTCCCAAACCTCCAAGCCCAGTTAAAAGACTGTTTGCAGAGATAGAGGCTTTAATGGGCAAAACTGTGCAACTTGAAGCAAATGGAGGTAACTGAATTAATCCATAGACCATTTTTCATACATACATTAAAAAAAATCCCAAGTCTAAAGCCTGTGTAGGCAACAGAGAACCTGCATGGTATCATAGCCATAAAGATTTCAGTCAACAAATATTCTGCCCTTGTTCTGTGATCCCCCTCCTAAGAGCACCATGACACACCTGGGCCCTCTTCAGGCTGTGCTGGGACACCTCAAAAAGCACCTTTTTAAAAGCCTACAAAACCCAAGCTTTTGTCACTTGACCCAAGATAATTTGTGTGTCCAAGTCCTTGCCAAACTGGATGACAATTAAAGCCTAGTATTTATTTAAAGAAATACAAAATGAAGGCTCAAGTTCCAATCATATATGTATTATAAATGCTCTATTTCATAATATATAAGCAGTAAATTAGACAACTGGTTGTGTTTAAACTGATGAATTGCACAATTCAATCTATCTGGGGGTTTATGAAAATTTGTAATTTCCATTCATTATCTTTTGTTGAGCTACTTGCTTTGCAGTGGTAGAAGCTTCTGCTTCCATGAGTAAAGTAGTCCCCAAACCATAAATTATACCCTACAGTTTTGACATCATTTATTTTCGTACCATTATACATGCCAACCTTTTGACTACTCAAGATCAAAAGAGTTGCTCTCCAGGCTCATATTTCACTGTAGCTCTCATATTTTATGCAGCAAATTAGGTTTTACAGTAGCAGCTACAGCAAGACTGTCTCTCACACCGCACGGCTTAAAATTACTGCACAGGATTTCAGAGGGAAGGAGCACAATCCTAGAAATTCATGCTCAAGTTAAAAATGGATGAAAACTTTGTATAACTCTTCTCCATCCATTTTGTGTAGTCCTTTTACATCTCTATGTAGCTAATGTGGTTGAACCTCAAAATTATAAAAGGGAGACAGGATTCTGTCAACCTTTGGTAATAAAAGTTGGAGGGGAATCCATCAAATCCTGATGAAGGCAGGTATTTTTGGTGTGTTCGGGGGGGGCTGCACCCCAGGCTCATCCCAGGGTCACCCTCCAGGCACACAGTGCCATGAATTTCCTTCCTGCCACGTTTGCAATGTCCATATTAACTTGTCAGGATAATTGCTCCAGCTGGGAGCTCCCATCACTGCCAATCAAGGCTTTATTGGGGATCTGAAGACACAGAAGGTGCTCAGCAGGATTTATAAGGGACACTGAGTTACCCAGAGACACCTTTCACTGGGAGCTCAGCCCCTTCATCAGCTTGCATGATTGAAAAATACTTTTTAGTGGAAACAACTGAAGGCACAACATCAAAATCCCAACTTCTGCACAGTTACAACTGTTCCGTTCTAAAAGCTTGAAAATTAAAAATACTTTTCATTTAGAAGTCTTGATTTTACACTTAAAATTATAAATATTCTTAGTTATATTATGCAGAATTATGGCACCATTGCAATTATCTTTTTAAGTACTGGTACCTATTTATACACAGTTTTCGACAGCTTGATTTAGCCAAACCTTAAGTGATTTCAACAGACCCAGCAAATATTACAATCTTACTGCAATAATTATCCTTTTGATAAATTCTAAAGTCTCACTACAAACTACAGAGATTAAAATAATCAAAATTTTGACTACAAGGAAAGCTTTATGCTATACTCCTATAGATATGTAGTTTTCTTTAAAGGCAAGTATTTTCTTGCTAAGGATCCTAAAGATAGGAACTTTAAAAAATACTAATAGCCAATTCTTTATTAGTCATCATGATTGATCACTCCATGCCTCAATCCACTTGGAGGGAAGAGGGAATACAGAGCTGGGTAAGATTAACAATGCACAGCTCCAAGCAAAAGCTGTGGCTGATGCAAAGTATTGATGCACCAGAACGGGGAGAAGCTGTAATCCACTCACTCATCCTGAAAAACAACCTGAAAATAGAAATGGAAATGTCTCCTGTCCTGAGCACACACATCCCCTGCAGTGATGGCACACGAGGTCCTTGCATGTTAAGTGTGCTGGGGAGAATAAAGTAGGGCAGGGAGGGGAGGGAGCTGAGTGACATGTTTTTATCTGCTGTGGGGTTTTAATACAGCACCTGCAATTTACCCTGACAACATCCAGCCAAGCATTCATCTCTCCCCAGATAAAGTTCCCACTGATACCATAGTTTTCCCATAGAAATCAATCAGACAGCCAACAGGATTTAAAAATTCCTCATGAGGTAGCAGAAAGAATTATAAGTCTAGCAGGACCAGAGCACACTGCAGAGCATCAAAGCAGCCACTGTAGGACAATATTGGTAGAGGCATATTTCCTGAGCAGGCTCTGCTATCTGTTTACACACACATCTCACTGACTCCTCTTCCAAAAGGAATTCGTTCACCTTGGCATCAGGAGCAGGCAGCAGAAGCAGGAATGGTGCTGCTGGCAGTGAGACCCCAGCTCTGCTGCTGCCTCACCACGAGATTCCTTCATTTCTCTCGTTCTGCATCACCTGCAGAGTGTGTCAGACACTGGGCAGAGTGTGCAGCCCAGCCTGATGGGCTGGGGGCCCCCAGGAGCAGTGCAAGGCATGCAGACAATAATATCAGCCAGCAAAAACCCTTCACAGAATCACAGAACGACCAGGTTGGAAGAGACCTCAAAGATCAGTGAGTCCAACCCAGCTCCAACATCTCAACTAAACCCTGGCACCCAGTGCCACATCCAGGCTTTGTTAAACACACCCAGGGATGGGGACTCCATCACCTCCCTGGGCAGAACATTCCAGAACTTTATCACCCTTTCTGTAAAAAACTTCTTCCTAATATCCAACCCACATTAACCAACCTGTATATCCAACCTGTATTTCCCTTGACCTCTGGTTCTGTCAGTGCTGCCTGGAGAAAGAGACCAACCCCAGCTGAGCACAGCCACCTTTCAGGAGTTGTAGAGAGTGGTAATGTCACCCCTGAGCCTCCTTTTCTCCAGGCTGAGCACCCCCAGCTCCCTCACACCACCCCGTGGTGGCTTTCAGGCCACATCTGCCATGGACACCTTGCCCGTGCACCACTCACATCACCCACACAAACATTTCCTGCCCACAGACAGGGTGTTCATACACATTGTACAGATCAAAACCAAGGAAATTGCCTGTCCTGTCAGTGGATTCTCCTCTGGAGAATGCCAGGGAGCAGCAGAGGGTGGAAGAAGGGAATCCAAGTGCTGCCCTTTCCTGAGCACACTGCTCCCCAGCCTGACCCACTCCTGCCACACCAGGGGCGTGGGGGCTTACCAGTGACATTCCCTGGTCATCAAGGACCTGCTGGATCATTGGATAAACCAGCCACACTTTTGTTATCATTAGAGCCATATTCTCCTTATTATTCCAAGGTTTCCTGTAAACTGTGATTTAATAACCTCCTTGGGCTTTGAGCTGATTTTGATTCCATTTTATTGAGACATATTGGCACCCTTTTCTTTATGAGAGTAAAAAATAGGCCTGCCTTGACATTCCTCCCATTAAAGCAGGCAGAGAGCTAACACACTGTGATGCTGAACTTGTATTTCAATCAGGCATGACCTCTCACTTCTCACAAGAAGGCCTTGAACTTCACTGTATCATTTATTCAAATATTGCAGAGGAAAAGAGGAATCACAACAAGCTTTCTCTGTTCTATTTTGGTAACACCGTTTGTTTCAGAAAAAGGAAAAGAAATTATGCTTTGCCTAACATAAAGATCATTTATTCTCACTGCTAATTAGAAGGAAGAACACTCTTGAAAGTCAAATAGTTTGCTGAATGAGACATCTTTTCATGGGGAAAAATGTACATTCAAAAACAATAAAAGGACTAGATGCCATATACCTGTAATAGATAAAGTTAGCAGAATGGAAAAAAGGCATTCTTCAAACTGTTGTTCCAACAAATTACATGAAAACTTCTTTTACTGTGTGTTATGGGAATTACTACAGTGTACAACTGTATTTGAGACTGATCTCAGGCCCATTTTGTAATTGTATGGACAGAATTTGTTAATATGGGTTTGAACAAGAATAAAAAAATCCAGGTTTGAACAAGAAACCAGGGTAAGCTGTGATAAAATCTTTGTGTTTGACTACCTATGCATAAGTTATTCCTTTTTAAGATGCCTCCAACTTGCATATTTACAAGACTACGACCCTAACAGACACGGTGTGGGCAGATTTGGCAATTATTTTTGGAAGGCTTTGCTGCCTACAGCTTTGACTCTGTCACTATTTGTTGTCCCTCTGTGTTAAATGATGGAAGGAAGGTCCTGGGATCACTTGACAGCTTCCTCTACGTGTTCTCATCTCTGTGGTGCTATGTGGCAACCAGCATTTAGAAAAAGCCCAGCTGGTTTGTATCCTCCTAAAACATTCAGTAGCTGCACAAACACACTAAGTTTTCATCCAGACTTCATACAAAATTTAGTAAGGGAACACAGCAGTGTCACCTAAGAACAAAGAAAAAGGAATAAACAAATTTCAAGACTACTCAGATCAACAGTTCAAGAGCAGAGTAGAGGCTCTGATAAAAGATTTTAGAAAACAAACCCAAGTGCTTTTTTATTCAAAAGCAGAGCAGAGAGCTTCCACACAAGCACTCCAGCAGCAAACAACAGAGGAGCTCGAATGAGACAGGACCTGACACAAAGGTAAGCCAGAACAAGGGGATCTGGGGTTGTCTCTTTCTCAGAACTGTTCATGAACGCCCAAAGGTAAAGCAAAATCAAATCAAATCAGGCAAAACTCAGGGCCACTCTTGTCCAAGCTGAGGAAATGTCCTGTGTGCCCTGCCATCCCCACAGTTATGGAAGGCCTCAAACCCCACCAGAACTGTGGGGCTGTGCCCGTGTGGCCTTCAGGAAGAAATCTCGGGAAGTTTGCCATTATGTCAAAGGAATCAGTCGACCAGTTCTGCATGCCTGTTATCCTTTATTTGATATTTTATGTGAGTTACTCCATTGAACTCAGTCAGACTATTTCCCAACAACATTAATGCCCTGATTGAGGAAAATGTTTAATTATCCTCTACCTCCAATTAGGATTTGCCCTGTATCGGAGAACTTCGGCAATCCTTTAATGAATGGGAGAAGCAGCACCCAACCATAACCTCTCACACACATCTGGGCCTACAAAGCCAGCAGCCCCACAGGCTGGGGCACAAACCTCAGCTGGTGAGCTCTTAGAGAACAACCAAACGTGTTAACTCAAGGTTTTGGAATCAATAGAGCACCAACAAACAAAGCAATTCAACTGGCCAACACAGAAACTTGTAATATTCCCAGAGTTTTATACACACGAGAGAAAAACGTACAGGAGAACATTTAACAAATAAATAAAAAACCAGACTGTATAGAAGGCAGCAGAGTCAATAGCAGTACCCACATAGTCACAAATCTCAGCCCCAAAAACCCCATTACAAAACAAGAAACTGAAAATGACTATTAGTGGGCTCTTGATAGAACAGCACCAAACATTTGAGCAGTGCAACAGTGAAAAAACAGAAACAAATCTTACTCTTAAAACTCCCTGAGACAAGCCAAGTATGCAATTGAATCAGACCAGCTAAATTGAACACTGATATTACAGTCTCAATCTAAATAAAAATTAATGATCTCATTCTTTTGCAGTATGCAAGTGAACTCGTGTTCTTGTTCTTTGAAGTAACTAGCTCGGTTTATCTATTCTCTTTAATAATGCAATTTAATTTACCAAAGGTTCATATTAAAAATTTATCCAGCAGTTAGAGTCACCTACACATATTGTCACAGTTAAACATTAGCTTTGGAGCACACCACAAATTCCCTACTGCGAGTCTGAGAAGGGTTTCACAAGGAACACTCTCAGCTTCCAACTGATGTTACAAATAAATGACTCAGGCACTGTGCACCAAATTAAAATATCTGCCAGTCATTACAAGTGCAGCAACTTGTTCAGGAGAGGAAAATGCATTTGAACACCTTTGTGCTCACAAAGGACTGCCACTTCTCTTTAGCAGTCAGTTACTCCAAACATACTCCAATAATCGGGATATTTTCACCTCACAGAACACCTCCAGACCATTCAGAAACACTCACACATCAAGAGGAAAGCTGACAAAATAAATGTGAGTCCAAAAAGACCAAGTTAACCTGCAGCAATGTCAAGCACACAACACTGCTGATGGCTCTCCAGAACTCAATGAGAACTCGGCACAAAATCCAGCTGCTCTCCCATGCTCCAGCAGCTCATGGTACAAGAAGAGTGAGGCAAAGCAGCTCGTGTGGAGGTGGACAGAACACGTGCCAAGCCCCAGAACCACCCCTGCAGCAGCTACAAGCGTGTTTGGCTGAGGAGCCAAAATAAACCATCCAAAACGAGCCATCCCATCCATTCCCTTGGTCACTCTGGGAGTACCCCCTCACAAAAAGCTCTTTCTGCTCATAGAGTTACACCCCACTTATATCAAAGGAGAAAAAGGGAAGGGCACGGGGCAAGGTCAGCTTGCGCCTTCTGGGGGTGGGAAATAAAACACACACTGAACAAACCTCTCAATTGTGTGGTTTTGATGCCATGGAAACCTTCAGCAAGACATGCTCAATGGCAAAACTTTGCTAGAAGGGCTTTATGAGCTTAAACATTGTTATGCCATGACCAGATTTCCAAAGATTGGCTCGTGAAGCACTAGAAGCAGCACAAAAGCCATCCTGAAGTAACTTAAACTTTCACCCCAAGACTGTAAGCAAGCTGGCCCCTCTATCAGAAGCACTGAGAGCTATTTAATATTCCACCAGTATAAGACAGAATTTCCTACCTCAGCTTTGCTGGCATGCAGCGATGTCAAAACCTGAAAATTACAGGAAAAAAATGCATTAGTATTGATCCAACAAAACAGGAGTGGGATTAATTGGCTTTTGAGGTAACTGACATCAATTGGTTCTGATGGCTTGAGGGAACAGAACTGAAGAGAACTGTCTTTCACACTGAGACTCTTCACCTCTCATGCACATCAGAAGGCAAAACCAGGCATAAATTAAAACAGCAAAATTCAGGAATTTTGGGTAAAAAATCCAGGAAATGCACCAAGAGGAAACTGAGAAACTATGTTTCTATTTTTACTAATTTTTAATTTGCGGATGACGAGCAATGCAACCATAAGCTTCCCAAGCCAGCCACAATTCCCAGGATATTCTTTGAGAAGAGTTCAGTTCCACAGAGGTTGGAGCAACACGCTGAAGGCCCGAAGTTCCATGTGGAGTGGGATAAAGGAAGTTTTTCCAGATCCTTCTCACTAGGGACAGTCTGCTGGGCACTGGTGCCCAGGGTTTGGCCACCCGGGAGCTCCAGGGCTGAGTTCCAGCAGCCAAAGCTGCCCTGAAGCACAAACATCAATGAGTTCTCTGCCACTCGAGGGTTACACTGAGCTCAGCTCAGGTCAGCGTCCAACACCAGGGAAATACAAAGTCAACTGCTAGGAAAAACCGCACAAAATCCACTGCTGGCAATAGAGAGACATTCATCATTTATAGCAACTTGAACAATTTATCATTTAAAGCAACTGAAACATTTTAAGACACATGTACGCTGCCATAGGTCAAACAACAGACACAAAGTTAAGAAGCTCATATTAGACTCTGAAGGCTGATTAACCATGTCGTGAGACAAAAATCTTTGTTAGAACTTTATGTCCCAACACTGTCACCGCTGTACCAGGTTGAAAAGCCCTTAAGAGTCTCCTCACAAATTCCAGACTGACACCCAGCTATAACTCTGTCTCCGGGAGAATAGATCTTCCTTTATACTGGTGTTAATCATCACTTCTAAAGGACATCCCCAGCTCTCCCAGGCTCCCGGGAGCAGGAGGAGGAGTGCCCAGCCATGACCCTGGCGGAGGGAAGGTGGAGGAGAGCAGATTTTATTGAACAGAGCTCAGCCTGCACAGCAAAGGAGACAATTTGTGTGCAGAGCTGCTGCTCAATGGAAGACATCTGTGGATTCATCAAAAACTTATTCCAGAGGAATTTAGGAATGGAAATGAACTCCTGTCACATCACAACACGGCACCTGCAATCACAAACAGTTATTTAATTTAACCTGATTCAAACCCAGGTTCAGCTCTATTTGAAATGTGTATCTTTGTCACTAATGGGATTTTTGAAGCTGTTCAAGAATTTCTCTCACACAAGCAGAACTGACCTTATTTAAATTCTATTTATTTACAAACAACCTATCTCCTTTTTGTTGTTGTTTTTGTTCCTCTTCATCAATATTTTTTGGTGTTAGCAGTTATTTTTCCTTTCCAAAATAAACCCTACAAAAAACCATCCCATCCATTTCCTTAGGTCACTCTGTTAGCATCCCCTCACAAAAAGTCCTTTTTAATAGACTAATAGAGTTACACTCCACTTATATCAATTTAATTACATCTTTCTTGTAATTTGGAGGCAAATGACTAAAAGCACATATTGTAGAGGATATACCAAAAACCTGTCTTAAACCAGCAGAATTTGGAGTGGAGCTTCCTGAAGCTGCCATAAATCCTGCTCTAAACCCTCAGTCAAAGGTGCCTAAATTCTCCCTCCATCAGCTTTGCAAGAAATGTGACTAGAACTGAACAATGTGATTATTCCAGGACTCACTAATGCCTTGCAAGGCAATTACTCTCCTGTTTTAATAATTCACCTTTTGTGTCCAAAGACTGTATTTCTCTTTTATGTTTTTGTACCTTCCAGGTGCTTTACAGTCACCCAGTGGTCAGCTGGACCATTGGACATCTTATGTCCCTATCTTTCTTCTCCAAGTTATTGTCTGATAAATCCCTGCTCAGCAGTGGAATTCCAGTTAGTTCTCAGAAGCATGACCTTTTCCTCAGTATTACTAACATTAATTCACTTTTATTTCAGTCTGCAGTCCCATCCATCTCTTCCTGGGTAACACACCCTGTGTTAGCAATTCCTCCCAGCTTTACATTTTTATCAAATTCCATTAGCACATTCTTAGGCCAAGCATACTAATGAAAAATTATCAAACAAAAATGACAAATAACACGGTGACAGTGCAGAGAGAGGAGCTTTCTGTGGACCTGGTACAGCAGGTCAGGGTGCCAGGCTGTCACAGCAGAGTTTTCCTGCTGAAATCTGCAGCAGCCTGAGCTACACAGCTGAGAGAACATCTGCACCCAGGCTGGACACAGGGGCACAAACAGACCCCGAGTTATTCTGGGAACTCTGCAGAATGATCCTCACACCACAGGGATTGTGATCTTTGATGGTGCTCTCACCACTGCACCAAGGGAGGCAGAGATGGAGTGTTTCTACCTGAAATAATGGCATTCCTCGAGCGAATGTTCAATTGATAAACAGTGAAACACATTCATTTAATATTATGGGTCAAATAACACTCATTAAATTAATGGGCTGACCATTGTTAGTCTGTGAAGACCTGACAATTATCTGAAAGTTTTAACAGTGATTTTTTATATAAGTTTATGTGTCTTAACTCAGTGATTTATCATTTCATCTGTATGACTGATTTCTTCCTCCCCATCACTCCTACCCCCCTGCTCCTGAAACTTGTCATTCCTAGCCCAGCTGCTGCATCCCCTGCCACCTTTGAGGAGCAGTGAACGAAGACAGGGGAGCAGTGTAATGGGGATGACAAAGAGCTGCAGCTCCAAGCCAGCCTTTGCTGAGGCTTTTGAGGAAGTGTCTGTGTGTCACAGTGTGATCACTCAATTAAATCCTCTGAGAAGGCACTGCCAGCTCTCAAGCTCCTTAGGCAGAGCTAAGATCTGCAGCCAAGCCACCCCAGGCACAAAGCCAATTTATTCAGGGTATTCCCCCTGGAGTGGTTGTGTGTCCAGGCAATGCTGGGTCAGGAGCACCTGGACAGCAGAGGGCACCATGTGTCCCCTCTGCAATAAGGTAATTATTTTCCTCTCTCCTGCAGAAGGTGGGAGGAGGGCAGAGAAATCTCATTTATTGAATGCTGGGCTGCAGACATATTGCAAAAAGGGTGTGGCACCATCAGCTCACCTTTATTTCCTATTGCTGATTGGAAACATATTTTTGGCAAACCTTCCCCCTCTGCAATTATCATGTCCCTGTCCACTGCTCTGCCCCAGGCATTCCTGGGAGGAATCCTCATTTTCTCTCCTGCTGCTCCCTCTCCACACCCCATGCATTGTAGGATTGGTGGGAAAAAAGCAAACACTCAATAGGGGTGATCAGCAAATCTCATTTATTGATTGAGTTAGTAGTCACATACATGGATATTAGAAAGTTAATGAAACCACATTCATACATATCATATTTTTGGCAAAACCTGAGCTCAGGGAGGTCTGTTGCTAGTTAGGTTATCATCCAACTTTGTCATTGGGTACTGACACCCTTCCTGTGTCCTTCTTTCAGATTTCCCAATTGCAGCTGATTGAAACTATTCTTCATTTTTGGCAAAACCTTCTCTCCATCCTCATGTTGCAGCAAGGTTATCATGTCCTAGTTTGTCATTGGGTACTGACTGCTGACCCTTAGGCCTGTGTCCTTCTTGCTTCACTAGTGTGGAATACTCCTGTTTTAATGCCCTCAGCTTCCCCTAGGAAACTGTCTATAAAGCCTCTCACACCCCATTACATTTGATGCCCCAGCTGAAACCACAGCAATTTCTCCAAGGTGTGGCACCATCAGCTCACCTCATTCCCCTTTACAGATCCCCTCTGCAATTGTCCAGGATTCCTGGGAGGATCCTCTGCTCCCAGGCCCCCGCATTGTAGGATTGGTAGAAGCAAAGACCTTTCCTCAATATTACTAATCAGCAAATCTCTTTTATTTCAGTCACATACATGGATATCCAGTTAATGAAGTTCATACATGTTGCAAACAGCTCAGTGATTAGTTACTTATCATCCAACTTTACATTTTATCAAATTCCATTAGCACATTCTTTGGCCAAGCATACTAATGAAAAAATTTTCAAACAAAATGACAAATAACACCATGACATGTTGCAGAAGGTTAGCTTTCTGTGGACCTGGTACAGCAGGTCAGGGGTGCCAGGCTGTCACAGCAGAGTCCTTCCTGCTGAAATCTGCAGTGCCTGAGCTACACAGCTGAGAGAACATCTGCACCTAGGCTGGACACAGGGGCACAAACAGACCCCGAGTTATTCTGGGAACTCTGCAGAATGATCCTACACACCACAGGGATTGTGATCTTTGATGGTGCTTCCTCACCACTGCACCAAGGGAGGCAGAGATGGAGTGTTTCTACCTGAAATAATGGCATTCCTCGGAGGAATGTTCAATTGATAAACAGTGAAACACATTCATTTAATATTAAGGGTCAAATAACACTCATTAAATTAATGGGCTGACCATTGTTAGTCTGTGAAGACCTGACAATTATCTGAAAGTTTAACAGTGATTTTTTATATAAGTTTATGTGTCTTAACTCAGTGAATTATCATTTCATCTGTATGACTGATTTCTTCCTCCCCATCACTCCCTACCCCCTGCTCCTGAAACTTGTCATTCTTAGCCTCAGCTTTTGCATCCCCTGCCACCTTTGAGGAGCAGTGAACGAAGACAGGGGAGCAGTGTAATGGGGATGACAAAGAGCTGCAGCTCCAAGCCAGCCTTTGCCGAGGCTTTTGAGGAAGTGTCTGTGTGTCACAGTGTGATCACTCAATTAAATCCTCTGAGAAGGCACTGCCAGCTCTCAAGCTCCTTAGGCAGAGCTAAGATCTGCAGCCAAGCCACCCCAGGCACAAAGCCAATTTATTCACCCCCACCCCAGGCAATGCTGGGTCAGGAGCACCTGGAGTGATGTGTCCATGATAAGGTAATTATTGCAGAAGGTGGGAGTGGGCAGAGAGGAGAGCTGGGCTGCAGACAAGGTGTGGCACCATCAGCTCACCTCATTCCCCTTTACAGATCCCCCTCTGCAATATTCCACTGCTCTGCCCCAGGATTCCTGTGAGGGATCCTCATTTTCTCTCTCCTGCTGCTCCCCACATTGTAGGATCGGCAGGAAAAAAGCGGCACTCCAATAGGGGTGATCAGCAAATCTCATTTATTGATTGGTAGTCACATACATGTATATTAGAGTTAATGAAGTTCATACATATTGCAAAGCTGAGCTCAGGATTGGTTAGTTACTTATCATCCAACTACGCCTACTTCTACATTCTTTCGGATTTCCTATTGCAGCTATTGAAACTATTCTTCATATTTTTGGCAAAACCTTCTCTCCTCCATCCTCATGTTGCAGCAAGGTTATCATGTCCTAGTTTGTCATTGGGTACTGACTGCTGACCCTTAGGCCTGTGTCCTTCTTGCTTCACTAGTGGGAATACGTCTACGTGCCCTCTCTCAGCTAGCCAAGTGTCTATAAAGCTCTCCACACCCCATGACATTTGATGCCCTAGCTGAAACCACAGCAATTTCTCCAAGGTGTGGCACCATCAGCTCACCTCATTCCTCTTTACAGATCCCCCTCTGCAATAATCCACTGCTCTGCCCCAGGATTCCTGGGAGGGATCCTCATTTTCTCTCTCCTGCTGCTCCCCGCATTGTAGGATTGGTGGGAGAAAAGCAGCACTCCAATAGGGGTAATCAGCAAATCTCATTTATTGACTGGTAGTCACATACATGGATATTAGAGTTAATGAAGTTCATACATATTGCAAAGCTGAGCTCAGGATTGGTTAGTTACTTATCATCCAACTACGCCTACTTCTACATTCTTTCGGATTTTCTATTGCAGCTATTGAAACTATTCTTCATATTTTTGGCAAAACCTTCTCTCCTCCATCCTCATGTTGCAGCAAGGTTATCATGTCCTAGTTTGTCATTGGGTACTGACTGCTGACCCTTAGGCCTGTGTCCTTCTTGCTTCACTAGTGGGAATACGTCTACGTGCCCTCTCTCAGCTAGCCAAGTGTCTATAAAGCTCTCCACACCCCATGACATTTGATGCCCTAGCTGAAACCACAGCAATTTCTCCAAGGTGTGGCACCATCAGCTCACCTCATTTCCCTTTACAGATCCCCCTCTGCAATAATCCACTGCTCTGCCCCAGCATTCCTGGGAGGGATCCTCATTTTCTCTCTCCTGCTGCTCCCCGCATTGTAGGATTGGTGGGAAAAAAAGCAGCACTCCAATAGGGGTGATCAGCAAATCTCATTTATTGACTGGTAGTCACATACATGGATATTAGAGTTAATGAAGTTCATACATATTGCAAAGCTGAGCTCAGGATTGGTTAGTTACTTATCATCCAACTACGCCTACTTCTACATTCTTTCAGATTTTCTATTGCAGCTATTGAAACTATTCTTCATATTTTTGGCAAAACCTTCTCTCCTCCATCCTCATGTTGCAGCAAGGTTATCATGTCCTAGTTTGTCATTGGATACTGACTGCTGACCCTTAGGCCTGTGTCCTTCTGGCTTCACTAGTGGGAATACGTCTACGTGCCCTCTCTCAGCTAGCCAAGTGTCTATAAAGCTCTCCACACCCCATGACATTTGATGCCCTAGCTGAAACCACAGCAATTTCACCAAGGTGTGGCATCATCAGCTCACCTCATTTCCCTTTACAGATCCCCCTCTGCAATAATCCACTGCTCTGCCCCAGGATTCCTGGGAGGGATCAGCATTTTCTCTCTCCTGCTGCTTCCTCTGTGACATTTGATGTCCTAGTTGAAACCACAGCAATTTCACCAGGAGGAATTATGGCTCAGGTGAGGGATCCTGGTCTCTCTCACCATAATCCCTCTGTGACATAACAAAACCCTGGGTTTATGTCTCTTTCCCAAGTAAATGCAATTTATCCTTCTTGTGCTACAAGCTAGACATGACACAGAAAACACCTTTAAAAATGGCTTTTTTGCTATTCCTGCAACTTGTACTCAATGCAGAACTTCCCATTCTACATGATACTGTCAAAAACATAGACATGGTGATGACACTGCAAAAAGAGTCTTTTAAACCGTGTTTACTGCTTGTAGCATTTAGAAAGGTCTTATCTTGAGGTGCATGCATAGTTCCTCTCTCCAGAATGAGCAGAGGACAATATTTGCCATTCTAAACCAGGAAGCAAATGGCTGCTATTTGTTACATATCTCAAGACAACACCTTACCAAAAAGAAATAAAGGAAACAGTCTTAAATAAAGAAAGCTCCTCAAACATGAGAGTGGACAGCTCATTTAGTATCGATTTTGTATTAAAAGCACAAGAAACTGCTTGTGTCAAAGCTTAAAGGAAGAAAAACACAGGAAAAAACCTGCAAGGTAGATGCTGTGAGCCAGGATTCTCATCTATCCTGTGCCTGAAGAGGAGTGATAATTTCACTGAACTGTCCCATCTCACTCACCCCAGTGTGAAGCCCTTTTTCTGTCCCTAATTTTTCTTAAAAAGGCATTTTCCTAATTTCACCCTTGTGCAGGATCCCTGCTGCAGCAGAGCCACAGCTGGCACTGCAGGAGGGCTGAGCCCCCATGGGATGGGGCTGTGCCCCCGCCCTGACACACAGGGGACAGGACATGGTCTGGCTCTGGCAGGGTTGGTTTGTATCACTGCATTGTTTTCCTATTTTAATTTTTCTTCCCTAATAAAGAACTTTTATTCTTACTGCCATATCTTTGCCTGAGAGCCCCTTAATTTCAAAATTTTAACAATTCAGAGGGAGGGGTTTACATTTTCCATTTCAAAATGAGAGGCTCCTGCCTTCCTCAGCAGACACCTGTCTGTTCAAACCAAGAGAGGGTGCAAAGAAACCAGCCCTGTGCTGGGTGTTCCTCACTCTGTAGCTCTGACCCCATGATGTGAACGATCACCTGTAACCTCACTGCTCCACTGTGATAAACCACAGCAGGGGAACAGGAGAAAGAAAAAAGATAAAACCAAACCAACCAACAAGCCTTTATATATAAATACTTTATATATAAATACTGCAATGTGTTGTCATCCTATTGCAGGGGTTCCACACTGCTGTCTCCTTATCACAAAGGTTCCACACCTCCTTGGTGTTTCTCGTGGGCAGCTCCTCACAGCACTGACTCTTTCCCTTCACAAAGCAGCCAAGGGACTCCAGTTCCCTTCTCACCCAGCCACCCCACTCTTTTACAGCATCTTCTTCTCACTGCTTAAAGCTGTGGTCTGGTAAAGTCAGGCCTGTTCCTAATCTTTGATAATTGGCCCAGCTGCAACTCCCTAGGGCTGAGATTCCTTTCTACACTATCGTTATTTTCGTATATTCTACCCCCCTACAGAAATGTACTGTCTGGCACTTTTAGTGTTGACAAAATTAGAAAAATAAGCCAAACCATACTGTAATATTTCACTTCCTAAAGCACTGTGCCTTTGAAACATGGAATTCTAATGCGTCTTGCCAAATTTAGTGAAGTAATCATGATAAATATAGCTATAAATCTAAATTGTTCTTTAAATGTATTTAAAACTCTCTATCAAAAGCATAGAAAAATATGCATGCAAGAGAGATCACCTTGCTAAAGCACTTCTTGCCAATTCATCAGTTTTCATTCATCCCCTCCTTGATTTCTAAAAGCAATTTTGGAAAGTGAAGCAAAATGAACTTTTATATCCCCACTCCTACCAAGAAGCCCTACATGACCCTGTATAAACCTAATCCTTAATGGTCACCAAAGCTCCTGAGTGTCAGGAAGGTGGGACTTGACCCAAAAATGTTAACTGATCAAAGCTGGGCTCTTCCATTTGTCTTCTTAACCTTGTTCTGACTAATGCTCAAATACAGTTCTAAACTAAAACTATTTTTCTTGATTAACGCCCTGGGTATTTTTTTAACTGCCTGTGAAGGATTTAAGAGGTTTATTTATAGCAACTCCTCTCTTCACAATATAAACAAGATAGCCAAACTGAGACTCTCTAGAAAAGAAAACTCTCAGATGGATTTTTGCCTGGGACAAGAAAATGAACACCTACATTTTTAAATCCGAGATTTAATTTTTTAAAGCAAAGTCCTGGGCCCCACAGAAGCTGTGAGGGTGAAATGCTGCCCTTCAGCACTTGCTCCTGAGAGCACAAGTGAGAAATTCCAGGGATATCCTGCAGGATCAGCTCCCTGGGGCTTCCACAAGGATAAACACAGCAACCTATGGCTGTTACACATGAGAGCCCAGCAAAAAAATCCAATCTATTAAAGGCATACATGAATGGAATATGCTGAAGGGAGAACAGGGGGAATCAAGACTCATATTTCATAGATATGTATCTTTAATTAAATTTTGCTCAGTTTATTTACTGCTATGGATAACAGCATTAGGTTACTCCAAATTTCTGTTAACTCAGTAAGTCTACAGGCAATGACTTCAGCATTTGGTGAAAAATATATCTGCTCTTAACAACATCCTAGTAGTGTTTGTGATGCTCAATTAATATTGGCCTTTTAAGATATTTAATTTAAATTTGCTCTATAAATCAGTCTGCAAAATGGGGAGTAGTTATCATGGATAGTTCAGTTAATGTATCAAGTCTCAGTCATAATATAATTATTTTTTAATTTTCCGTAGTGTAACCAAATAAACTCTCTAAAAAAAATAAATAAAAGGTAAACAATCCCTGAAACACTTGTTCTAACGAACTCATACAATGATTTTCATAAAAGATTCTGTATATTTGTACAAAGTACTTGGAGAACAACATGGTTTTCTCTTTGAAATTGGAACTCACTTTTACAAAGCAACCTGACCTGCACAGAATTTGCTAAATGGCTCCTCTTTAATAATGGTAATAAATTCCATTATTCTTATAATGAGGTAATGAGAGAAAACATCAATACACAGTAAGTTAACCACAAACGGGTTTTGTATGCAATAAAAATGTATGGTCTTTGTTTGCCGTCCTCTTAAAAGTAACCTAAAACCTACTTTATCCATACCTTTAGCAAAATATCCTCATGCACTGCTGCCTATGATAATCTTGGCAATTTCTAGAAGTCAGCAAAAGTGGGATTTCACACTTATTAGATGGTAGAAATTCATGATCCAGAATGCAACTGCAATAAACTAAATCTGAAATTCAAGGTAAACAAAGCATTTTCAAGTAAACTGTTGAGCCATTACAGCTTGTCCATGGATTCTGGTAAAAAATGACATTAATGCTTCCTGCTTAATTTAGCAAGGGAAAAAAAAAAAACTGGAATATAAATATAAACAAAAAGATCTCTGCTGATTTTTTCTTTCACGTGTCAATAATTTTGCGAGGCAAGAGGACAGAGTGAAAAGGCAGCAATGAAACAATTCCCTCACCACACTCAGCAGCACTATTAGCACTATCCATTTCACCCAGGAGCAATAAATTCACATTTTTCAGAATGCCCACATTATGCCAGAATAATATAAAAATAGATGATGAAGCAAAAACGAGGCAGATTCAGCCCTGGTGTCCTGCAGTAAGCGCTGTAATTGCGCAGCAGCTCATTACAGAGAGCCAGTCCCCTGAGCCTCCCCTGGCCCAGTTAAGCAGCAGTAATAGAAAGCAGCTGTGTGAGGACATCAGGTCAGCACAATCATTAGCCCTGAAAATTGCATCCCCCTGCCCCTGCAGCAGCCAGGCACTCACACAGCATCAGCCTCCCAAACACCAGGTCACGCTCCAGGGGATGAACTCCACCCAGGAACTGCATTAGCAGTGACCTGGCAGCCCTCACTCCTGCACAGTTCCAGCCCTGGAATGAATTTGGGCTGCCGAGCAGGGGATGGGCAGTGCCATGGCAGGGGATGCCCTGGAGCCTTGGGGTCTCATCGCCTCTGCTGGGGCACAGGAGCTGGGTACTGGCTCCCACATCTCCCAGCTCTGCCCAGGTCATGCTGATGCCCTCAAGTGGCCACCTGGAACTGGCTAGACAAGATTAAAAGTGGCTATTTTCAATAGATACACCTTGGGCAGTCAAAGCCTCCCAGAGGCTGCACCCAGGGTGGTAGATAGGCACGAGTTTTTCACACAATTATAAGTTTGATTAATTTACACATCAGGGGTTAATCCTCCAATTACAGCTTCAGGTAATGAAGTCATTTATCCCCAGTTTGCTCCCCCACGACTCACTTTTGTTTATACATTTTGGGGCCTGGGACTGTGAGGTCTCCTTGAGTTTCAGGCCTGGAGAGGAAATGTTTTGTCTGAATAAAAAAGGAGAGCAGTGGCTGACAGGCTATGGAGTTTGAGTTATACGCTAAAGTTGTACATACAGGATCTGAAAAATACAAAAGCTAAATCCTAAGGCATCAACAGGAAGGTGATGCCAGCAGCCACCACTACCAACACAAGTAGCAGGACATCCTACCCCCATAAAATCTCATCTGTTGTTTGTTAAGCATAACAAATACTGAGTTTGCTAAGCATAACAAAAATTTGACTTATCCGAGATAACTGAAATAGGACAAGATGTCTCACAGGGAGTTATTTGGTGCCATGGGGTTAGCACTGGGCTGGCATCTCCCAAGTGCCAATAAACATCTTGGTTTGAAGGGACTTCTGACAAGGTAAGCTGGATTTCTGACAGCCATCCACTTTACTACAACCACAGAAGTCACACCAAACTTTCACAAAGTAGAAATCTTCCGTGCATTTTCCTGGAAGTGTGGAGTTTCTCCCATGAGTAGGGATGCCTACTCCATGGTTACTACCCTGGGGTTAAGGGACGGAATCTGTGCATTATTATTTTGGTGGTAAATTACATTCAACTCCGAATCCATACCATTCCTTTTCACAGCTTTAATCCAAGTACCTTGATATCATGCACTGTTTTATAATGTTCTAATCAACTATATTTTTTTTTAGTTTTATGCAGTATAGGAAGTAATTCTGATTAAGATCTTCCATCTGTTATCTTTTGTCTGTTCATTTGTCTTAATAAATAATTCATCTTTATACAAGTATATCTGATTTGCCATCATTAGAGCTTGTGGGACAAAGCAATTCAATTATACCTTTATAACTGCCTTAAATTTAAACTGTTGCCAAACAGTATTTTTCCCAGTGTTATATTCCCAGTATTTGCTGAGAATGTCCTGACTAAGGCAGGAATGATGCATCTGACTCCATGTTCTCAGAAGGCTAAGTTATTATTTTATGATATTATATTATAATAAAGAATACTATACTATACTAAAGAATACGGGAAGGATACTTAGAGAATGCTAAAAAAATAATAATGAAAACTCCTGATTCTCTCCGGAGTCTCCCGTGGGACTCTGAGCTGCCCTGAGGATGAGGGGCAGAGGGAACCCCTTTGTGCATTTAAGCTCCTTCCCAGAACAAGTTTAAATGAAGGTAAATCCTTCCTTAGTGTAGCATTCACATTCTCTGTAAAAATCCCTTCACCCAGGATTTTTCTCCTGGGAAGCTGAGTTGCCTCAGAGAAAAGGAAAACAATTCTTATCTCATTTGCTTCTCCTGTGTTGTGCTCATGTGGAATGTGTTTGGAGATTGTTTACCCACAGGTGATTGTTCCATTGGATTCTGCTGGGAGTTGTTTTCATTCTTTGGTCAAACAGGGCCAGGCTGTGTTGGAACTCTGGGGAGAGTCCCCAGTTTTCATTATTATCTTTTTAGCATTCAGTAAGTATCCTTTCTGTATTCTTTAGTATAGTATAGTATTCTTTAATATAATATAGTATTTTAAAATAATAAATTAGCCTTCTGAGAACATGGAGTCAGATTCATCATTCCTTCCTGCCATGGGAGCCCTGCAAATACAACACACCAGTTCCCATACTCCAGAGGCACAGGTTCCTCCATCATTTTTCCATCTGTGCTCGAGGCTGTGAGGCACAGAAACAAAGACTGAGCTCTTTGCCAGGGTTCCCATGTATTCTGGTTGAAATGCAGCCTGTGGACTCAGCCAAGCTCCTCTCAGGTTGGGATGCTCCTTCCCACCTTTCCCAGGGCTGAGCCTCCTGTTGGGCCCAGCGTGTCCACAGCCCCTGGGCAAAGCAAGGCCCTGCCTTCATGGTCCTGACAAGGTTTTGGTCACAAAAGCAACAACCCCTCCATCAATGCCAAAGCCTAAACAAGTTCAACTGTGTGCTGATGTTCTCCAAATTTTTTCTCCCGGCACTAGTTCTGGCTGGTTTGTTCTGGGGAAATTAATGATGATACAGCAAGGTCGTGGTACCTCTGCTGTAGCGAGCAGATGTTGACACATTAATGCCACCAGCCCGTGCTGCACGAGCACAGAGCTGCTCCTGGCTGTCACTGCACCAGCTGAGCACAACCAAGCAGCCCAGCCTAAGAAATTCAGTCTAAAAGGCAAACGTTGGAAGAAAAGAGCTGCACTTTGCAAAGCCATCGCCCTGTATCATCCTCATCAAAACACGCCACTTTTCTCTTTTTTAAAAATCAACCCAAAGCCAGCAGAACAATAAGAAACCAAATCTTTTTCCATCTCAGCAGCACAGACAGTTTTCAATGCCATTTGTAAGCTGCCTATTTATCCCTGACATTCACAGCTTGAGTGTATCTCCAGTTCAGGTTGCTCTCTTACACTGAGGTAGAAATAATCAAGTATTTTTCCATCTTTTTGCTGGGAGGACTCAGAGCTGAGGGTGCACGTCCATGGTGTGTGATTCTCATGGTAATCTGCACAGGAGGAAGGCACCACATTCCCAAAGACTCCAGTCAGCAGGGAAAGCAGCAGCCTCACCACTGGGAGGGAGCAGAACTGGGGTAGGTTGATGTCTAAATTAAAATAAACACTTTCTTCTTAATAACCTCGTGGCAGCAATACATTTAAAGCATTAAAAAAGGGAATAGATCAGTGGGATGAGAGCAGGGAGACACTCCACCAGGAGAAAGCAATGCACAGCCCCTTTACCTGTGGGGAATTTTAAGATTTGTGGTCAGTATTGTTCAGTTTTAACTACCTAAAGTACTTCCTTTAAAGGAATTTTACTATATTTGGGAGCTATTTCTGCAAACTGAATTACACAAAAGGCAGCAGTGCCCTAAGAGTTAGCTACATAAGTGCCATGTGTCAAACTATTCAGAATTTTGAGTCATATTTTAAAATATGGGAACTTCTGACAACACGACAGTCACTGTAGCTGGAAATGGATAACAATTCTTCCATCAGCCCGGCCCCAAACAGGGGACTTAACACCAGCACAGCTTGAAAGTCCATTTAAACTGTGACAGGGCTGTAAAAAGCCCTTAACAGAAGCATTTCCTAAGAGAAAGTCTCATCTGTTTCTAAGCTACAGCTGTTGTTCATTCATGACTGATAGGCATACAAAATAAGAGATGGATCACTCGGTCTCAAAGGCAGATGTAAGCTATTCAAATCCTTCACTCCTGATTTCTCATCATTAGTAGGTTTATACCTGTCTCCTGGCTGTGTTTAATGCTGCAAACCTTCCTCGCTGTGAGCTGGACAAACAGATTTGAAATGTGCCCAGAAATCCTCCCTCGGCGCTGTGGCACTCCCAGCAGTGCTGCAGGAGCCACCCTCAGAGCTGCCCTGCCCCTTCTGACCATCACCCCGAGCTCCCTGACACACCAGATATTAGAATTCCTCACATTTATGAATATGGAACGAGTCTTAATCCTTGGAGTGAAAGATCACAGCAAGAGATGCTTATAATTTCCTAGGGCAGGAAGAAAATAGTGCAATGAATTATGGAAAACACTTTAAACGTGGGCACTACTGAAAGCCTTAAATTAGGAAGCAGAAAGTGTCAATAAGCAACACCTATTCTCTTCAGAGGAGGATCCTCTGACTTTAAAGGTGTGGTGAAAAAGCAGGATAATGTACAGGTAATATTCTGCACATTCCAGAATTTAAAGCTAAGCAATGTAATAAAATGCAGTACCAAGTGGTGTCCCTCAAGGGTCCTGCAGAAATAGCTTTGTCTTTTGGAATTTTCCCTGTGCAAAAAAACATTCAAAAATAAATCAGCTTTTCTTTAAGCTCTCTACTCCAGGATTTATGTACAGTGAGTGATTAAAAATAATTAAGAAGTCCATGCAAATGCTTTCCAATTACAATGTACCCCTTAAACACTCTTGATCAGAAGGCTCTAATGCTAAACCAGGTGTTGTTGAAAGCCCCTTTCAAAGCAGATGAAAGCTCTCCTGCCTATGAACCCTGAGCCAGGTCCTTCTGCTTAGACCAAAGGAACATTGCAGGGCTCCATCAGTTCAAGGTGATAAACCAGCAAAAAGCCACCAACAACAGGATTCTGGAGAGAGAAATCATGTCAATATAAAATAACAGTAAATTCAGCTCCACTTGAAGGAGGTTTTAGTGGAAGTTGTTGTTTGGAAATAAAAAGAACACAAAAGCATCCCTGAAGCCCCACACAATGTCCCAAATTAGAGCCAGAGCAGGTCAGGAACACAAAGCTGTCTGCACTGTATGGAACTTATGTGTTCCACGCCAGCCTGGCTCCATTTTATACCCTGAAATTTCTTTAATTCTGAGGGAACTGACTGCTTTAAATGAGAGAGAAGTTTACAGGTGTGTTGGAACCCAGGACATTCCTCTGGCTGCCCTGGAGGGCTCCAGACCCTGCCAGGGAGCTCAGAGACCTTGGCATGGAGTCAAAAACACCTGTGTCTTTGGATTTTAACCCATGGAAACAATTACCAACTTTGTGTGAGGATTTACAAGCCACAAGAGTTTACATAATTGGTCATAGGGTGAAAAAGTAGAATTTTGGGGTTTTTGGAATGGGGGTACAGAAGGCAAGATGGAGGGATCTGGGCATGTCCTGTCCTCCTCCTTCTTCTTCTTCTTCTTGTCCTCCATCTTCTGCTGTGATGGTGGCACTTTTGGATTGGTTTAGAGTAGAGACAGACTGTCTAACATAGTTGATAGGTATTGGAAAATTATTGTAAATAAAGTACATGTGGTTTTTAGTATAAAAAGCTAACACCACCCCAAGGGCAGGGACTGTGCCACAACCCAACCTGCGGGACAGACCTCAGCAGGTCAGAGAAGGAATGTAACAGGTAAGAGCAAATAAACAACCTTGAGAACCAGAGCTGAGGAATCCTGTCTTCTTCTTCAGTAGTGGGGCTGGAAAAAAGAGTCTTTAATACCTCGGGAGCCATTTCAGCAACACAAAACCTGAGACAGGTGATGTTTGAGGAGCAGCCAAAAAGTTACCCCTGTATGAGAGCAGCCCAGGCTGAGCCCCCCAGTCCAAGACAAACAGTTCCTAAAGCTGGTGATGCTCAGCACAAGCCTTGGCATCACAGGCAACTCCTGCTCCAGCTGTTACTAAGGAACAAACCACACAAGAGTTCTGCTTTTCACTGTTGTACTTCTCACTAATCATCACCATTATT
This sequence comes from Emberiza elegans, assembly GCA_024865655.1. Taxonomy (NCBI): domain Eukaryota; kingdom Metazoa; phylum Chordata; class Aves; order Passeriformes; family Fringillidae; genus Emberiza; species Emberiza elegans. Next base: position 3,449,742 of record JALJVW010000197.1, on the reverse strand, counting down.
CCACGGGCTAACAAAGTGAGCCTGTCACCCGCCCCGTGGTTTCCCTGGCTGCAGGCTGTTTGTCACCCCAGCAGGAACCCAGCTCTGCTGATTTCCTCAGGAGCCCCAAAGCCACCAGCCAGGCTCAGGGAAAAGGGAGGGGGCACAGGGGAGCAGCAGCTCCTCAGGCTGCTGAAGGATAATGTGACATTACCTGCTAGAGGGAAACTGCAGCTCAAACTCTGCTCTGAATCTCGTTTCCATGGCTGAGGGAAGCTTAGACAACCCAGCAGATCTAGAAATGGCAGGAAAAGCCAACTCATCTCCAGTCCCAGCTGTGTGGGGAGCTGTGAAGGGCAGGGCTGGCAGCGGAGGAATGCTGTGGGGAAGTTCTGCAGCACTAAATGCTGCTCTGAGATGTTGGGGGTCTTGGGTTTGCAGGGTGCCCTGTGGCAGGAAGGAATGATAAATCTGCCTCCGTGTTCTCAGAAGGCTAATTTATTATTTTATGATACTATATTATATTAAAGAATACTTTACTAATAATATTCTATTATTTGAATATTATTATATATATATATATAGTATATATATATACACTATATATATAAGTATATATCGTGCATATATATATACACACTATATATATATACTGTGTATATATATATATAGTATATATATATACACACTATATATACTAAAGAATACAGAAAGGATACTTACAGAAGGCTAAAAGATAATAATGAAAACTCCTGACTCATTCCAGAGTCCTGACACAGCTTGGCCCTGATTGATCAATAAGTGAAAACAATTCACATTAAACCAATGGAACAATCACCTGTGGGTAAACAATCTCCAAACACATTCCACATGAGCACAACACAGGAGAAGCAAATGAGATAAGAATTGTTTTCCTTTTCTCTGAGGCAACTCAGCTTCCCAGGAGAAGAATCCTGGGCAAAGGGGTTTTTTCAGAAAATGTGACTGTGACATTGGGGGTGTGTTTGTGTTACCAGCACTGCATGTGCCTGCTCTAAAACCACTTGCCTCTATCCACCAGTGTTCCCATCAGTCCATATTGTTAATTTTTTATTTCTCAATCAAGAATTCATGGAGGTTAGTGTGACATTGCTGCAAATACCCTGGCAGCCTAGTAACTGTAAATAATGGATAGGACTCCAGAAATACCAACCAGCCTCTCGTTGGTTTGGGACACTTAAATCGTGCCTGCCCCAGCTCACCTGCCAGCAAACAAACAGGTTTCTCTCTGCACTGCAGCAAATGCCTCATCTCTCAGGAAAATTAAATGTGTCATTGAAATGGCTGTAGTTTTGGTAAGTGCACACAGAGATTTCGCTGTGACAGTGCTCACAAAGATGCACTGAGTGCAACCATCTCCTTTCCCTTCAGAAAGCGTTCTGCAAAATGCTAACAAATCTTCAGGAGCTCTGGTGAATTTTAACACAGTTACTGCATTTCACACCACACTCCAGTAAACTATATCTCCCTCTTTACATTTCTGCTAATTTCTAGCATTTATTTAAAAATTCTATAATGAACAGCTACTATTGAGGGCCCATTTGCTCCTCCCATTTTCCATTAAACCTCACTGATTGCAGCCTCCCTTATTTCCTTTGGTGTTGGAAACTACTTTTACAGCACTACCAACACAACATATTTGTTAGAGTTCTCCTAATTAATTTTCCATGAACCTTTCAGCATGAAAAAGAAAAAAAAATCTCACATTTCTGCATGAAAAATGAATTATATTTTCTCCATTTCCTTAGAAATTTACATTCTGGGCTCATCTGTGCCACATATTCTTTATGGATAATGAGCAAGGCATCCTCACTTAGCTGTCACTGAGGCAGTGAAATGTTTACAGTGTGCACTTTGGAGATTCTGGCAGCTTAGATTCCAAGAATGTTTCTTATTCACGACAAAAAGCTCTGTCCTAAATTTCTCTTGCACATGAACAGAAAAAGATTGATCTGAAGAATCCTTGAACTTTGCTGACCTGCAGTAATGCTGTTTGAAGGAAGGTTAGTTCAGAGACTTCACGCTCGTGATCTGCTTCATATGATGTGACAAAGACTCTTTTCTGCCCTTAACATCCTGCAGGACTCCTTGGGAAACTGAAAATATCAACTAATGGAGAGACAAATATCTTCATGATGAAGGTTACAAACAGAATATACACACTGTATAACTTTGGAGAGGATTCTCCCACCTAAATTACCTATTCTGTAACATTTTGGGGACAGATTATTGACGGGCAAAAGAAACCTCCTGCATGAATCTCATGCTAGCTCTGTGCAGGAGATTTCATTTACCTCATAAAAAATCTCTCTCCCTAATTACCCCTCTGAAGCCATTCTTTAGCCAAGTCATAAGAATACGCCTGTTGTAAAGATGATGTGAAGATTTCATTTCTGTGCACAGGTCCAGTCACAGGCTCACAATGACATGCTCAAGCCTCTGGGCTTTATTGAACCAGGGCCTGGAAAAAAAAATCATCTTTTATGCTTCTTTCTTACAAAACCTCATATAGTTTGAATAAATCTTTGAAATGTAACCAAAAGAATCTCACACGAGATTGTCTTGCATTGAAGCCATAACATGCAATTCATGTAGATACAGCTGGAAGGTTATTGCTGTCAAGTTTTGAACTTGGGCTGTGAAAGACATAAAAAGTGACAGATTTCCTCCCCAGAAGGGAGAACAGAACCTTCTCAAACCTCTGCTTCCTCAGCCCAGCTCCTGCACCAACCTGAGCCTTCTCAAACCTGCTGGGGCTGTTTTCTGTAATCACTCAAATTTCCAACTGTAATTATTAACACAGTCTTTAATTAAATGAATCTGTTCCTTTGGATACATTCTAAAGAAAAGGCAGTTATTGAATGTTCACAATTCAAACACTTCAAGTGCCTTTTTGAGTTCTGACTTAGAAAATCTGGATTAATTCTCAAAGGTCTTTCATACAGTTACTAATCCTAAAGGAATTTTAAAAATATTTTTAAACCTATGTTTTCCATATATTACTCTAAAATGTTCATCAGTTCATCAGGAGTAATTGCATTTTGCAGAATGAAGCAACTTCTTCTCCATGTCAGGAGTGCTGGTACCATGGCTTTTCTGACATTTCAGCAGTTCTACTGCTTATATTATTTCCCCTAGAAAACTATGTAAAGAAAAAAGAAAGATATTTTTGTTGCATAAAATGCTGGTACATGGGTGGAATAGCAACCCTAAGCCTCCTCAGACAGACAGAAAAATCCCAATCCAAACAATGCTGTTTCAGACAACTTGTTGTTTTCACACCAATTATCCTGTGACTCAGTAACATCTTGATAATAAATGACATAATGTAAAAGTATTTCTTGCCAATGATGGAGGCCCCCCAGCCTTTTTAAATCTTTATATTAACTTGTCAGAGGTGAATCTCTCAGATCTGAACTGGCAGCTGTGAATACACAAACAGGATTTCAGCATTCCCTGCAATATCACTGGGTTTGTTCCTTGGCACACTGGATAGTGACTGGAAAAGTACTTGCAGAGTTACATCATGAGAGGGGCAGAGAAAAAAGGAATAAATGAATAAACTCTGTGCCAGCCTCGAGATTTCTGAAGGTTCAATGCAATACAACGAATCAGCTGCAGGAGAAAAAAAAAACAAAGGGAAATTGTACCTGGTATTTCTTTTTGCAAACCTAATGGTTCCCAGCCTCCTGTGGAACTCTAAATTATAACTCAGATAATTGTAGCAACAGTGAGGAGATAAATTATTATAATAGATCTTCACACAATAGCATCAGATCTTCAGAAGGTCTGGTAAGAACCCTGACAGAGGTGCTGAAATCAAAGCCAGCAAGAAACTAGCAGGAGATCCAGTCAAGCTAAAAAGGTTATTCAGGGCATTAAATTATCATCTCTAGCCTTAGTTTTTGAGAACTGTGTTCTCTATTTAAAGAGGAAAAAAAAAAAGTGATGCAAATATCTTGAATTCATGCAAAAAAGCAAGGAGTCCATTTGTCCCAAGTCCAAAATCCATTTCCAAAGTCCATTTTTCTAAGTCCAAAATCAAAAGGAAAAAGTGCACGTTGCAATTCTAATTTCAATTTGGAGTGACTGATCCACAGTTAACCTCATGCAACAAACTTGGGAGCCCTCTACACAGCCTTTCAATTAATATTTATGTGTTTTAGCCCTGAATTTCTCTTTACTCCTCTGAGTCTTTGAGGCTCCAGACTTTCTCATTCCATTCTAAAGGAAAACTCACTGTTGTCAATGGGCAAAAGACAACAATTCACAGGGAACAACCAAGCACCTGGGACACACTTACAGCAAAAATTAGCCTTTAATTTATATTAAAAACTTGAGGCAAAGTTAATGTCCACTCAGACAGGCCAATGGATAGCACAGGAGGTGAGGCATCCTCTGCATTCTGGTGACTGAGAATTTTCTATAGAGAAATGTGGGATAAAACTTCTGCAAGAAACTGATTCAATTGGAATTCTGTCTGCATTTAGAGCCTAATACAAATTCCAGCTTTTTGCATTAAAAAAAAAATCCCATCCCTCTGTACCTAGGAGACTTGAAAGATGTATTTCCTGGAAAGTATTACACAATTAAGGTATTTTTACTGCTGTGTACACCACAGAAAACCAATTGTCAAAGAAACACTTCACATTTTTCTCCACACTTGTTTTTCTGTGCAAAGAGAATTGAAAATAATTAAAACATTTTTCCTTAATTTCCCCACTGGAAAGGATACTAGGAAAGTCTGACTAGCAGAAAACATGTATTATTGATTTTTTTTATATTCTTACTTGTAAGAGACATATTCCACTTCTCCTTTCAAGGAGAGGATCCCTGATAGCCATTATCCTGTGGCTGGAAAGGAAGAAGCTCTACCTTCCCCCATTATTCCCTTGTTCTCACACTTCACATCGCACTTGCTAGTGGAAACCTTGCAAGGCTCATAAGAAAGGAATGAAAAAATCAGAAAACTTCCCTCATTACCAAAATAATATCTATCTAAATGATGCTAACAGAGTTAATTCCAAATGCAAATGGAGGGAAAAAATGTTAATTTAGAAGAATGAAGTGACAGAAAAAGAAATTATCTTAATTGTGCTTATCAGAAAACCTCCCTATTGTAATTGTGATTTAAATATTGTGGGCATAAGCTTTGATTGCCTGAACAATTCCATTGATTACATATTAATTTGTCTTGAAACACAAACCTGCTTGAATTCAACCTCTCCCTTTTTTAACACCATCCAAAGCAAAACTACAGAATATTCAAGGTCCCACCTCGTTCCATCCCCAGAAGGACTCAGCCACCTCCCCCACACTTGTGTTATTTGTTTTCCCCTCTCAAACCCAGCTTATTTCACATAACCAATTTAGAGAGCAATCAGAGCATCCCAACTGCAGAGCAAGAGGGCACCCAGCTGGGGGCAGGAATTGTTTCACCCGCTGGGTCACCATGAGCAGCAGTCCTGAAGCCACAGCGACCCCAGGGTTTGTCCTGCAGCTCTGGCCTGAGATATCTGAATGTGCGTGAGGAGGGGAATCAGCTACAGCAACTCAGCAAAGCACCTGGACCTGCAGGAAAGTTCCACACTGCTCTGAACCGCTCCGACAACTGGAGAATCAAAGTGCTTCTCTCTGCCATCAGCCCCGTGTGAGCTTTCTGCTTAATGCTGTCAAATTATCTTCTTTTTGTCTGTGGAGTTCACAGCATCTGCAGCAGCTGCACTTGCATATCAATGAGTTGTCACGCAGCTCTTACATTTGCTGTGTGTGGTGAGACACAGTAAGGCGTCTCGGAAGATGTCGCGATGTCACGGGAAGACAGCTGAGATTCTCTTCTTCTCTAACTTCTCTCTTGATAAGATCACTCAAGAACGTAGCTCTTCCTAGTTCTAGCAAAGAATTCCACTAACTCTGTTAGTTTACTACCTTCTTTTGACTATAGATGGTAATGTAAGGCCCCTTTATCGTAGCACTGTCTCCTGACTTATATAACTCTTCTGAACAAGAAATAAACGCCTTTTGACCGTCGACTAAATTGGTAGTAGCGTTTTTGTCATAGGCCCGAGCGGCCCTGGAATTTGGGGTCGCCGTGCTGCTCTTCTGAGTCAGGTCACTTGCTTGTCTTTGCAACAAAGGCAACAGCTGTGCAGGGGTTCCTGTGCTGCCTCCTGCACACTCTCTGCTCCTCTCCATGACTCTCTCCTGTCTGTGCAGGGTGAGGCTGCCCAGCGCTCAGCATGAAGGAGCAAGGGCAGCAGCAGCAAACCGTGAACAGGGACCGTGGAATATGTGATAAAAACCAGAGCAGGCTCCTGGTGCTGAAGTGATTTCAGCATTTATTCTAATAAAAGAAAGGCCCAAAGCAAAGGGGCCCGGGCTGAGCAGGAGCGTTCCCGTCGAGGATGGAGCAGCGCTGGCCCCGATGGAGCAGCACAGGTTCAGTGGGTCAGAAGCCCCTTTTTATCCTGTTTTTTGCTCCTTTTGATTGGTTTCAGTTTGGATCCTTCATTTGCATGGAGTTTGAAGGTGCTTAATTGGCCATTACAGTTCTGTCCAGGCTGGCTTGTGGTGCACTTTACTGAGGTGTGTTATGGTACCTTGACTGCTGTATTTCTTATAACTACCCTTTTAACCCATTTTAAATATAACAACCAAATTAACAGTACATGCTTAACCATCTATCAACCATTTTACAAGAGTTTCTAACCTATTTTTAACAATTTGGAAGTTGCAAGGTACCCACGATACGGAATTATTGGCATCTGACTCCAAGTCTTTGGAATGCTGAACACTCCCTTTATTAAAACTATACTATATTACATTGCAGCTATTTTATACTTATTACAAAAAATACTAAAGAATATTAAAAGAAAACTTGTGACTCTTGGCCTGAGAGTCAGGACACAGCTTTGTGTGATTGGCCAAGGAATCAAAACAATCCTCTGCAGAGTCCAGTCACAAATTTCCTTCAGGTAAATAATCTTCCAATAATCTTCCATTCCACGTGTGCAAAACAACAGGAGCAGCAAACGAGATAAGAATTGTTTTCTCTTTCTCTGAGGTTCCTCACTGTGATTCCCAGGAGCTATGGCTTGGGAAGTTGTGCCTGCTGCTCTCTATGAAGAGAGCTGTGGCTGCTCCAGCAGCCCAATTTCAGTTTCTTTCCATGCTTGTCTGAGATGTCATTTGGGGAAATTCATATATTTTCATGCATTTGCTTTCCACAGGCTGGCTGGGAAATAAGGAAATTATATGCTCTAGGAGCTGTTGGTGGCCTGTCACATTGTTTTGGTCAGGGTTGCTCTGTTTGCATCGCTCTGAATTTTCAATCATCTACCTGTGACTTAGTGGTGACCCCAGAAAGAAGTTTTGGGGCATGAACAAGGGAAATGAGCTGTACCCTCCTCACCTTACGCTGTGTATCAACACACAGCACAGCACATGTGGATTTATAACTCAAGAAGAATAAACAACAAAATGCAACTCCTATCTGAAACAGATTCATATAAAGGTCACTTTTCACCAGAAGTAAATAACATTGGGTTTGGGGGAATCACTGTGGGTGAAGGGGAAAGAAATGCACTGTTTGATTTGGGGAGAAATTGGTTAGACAGAAGGTGTTTCAAAATATAATCAAAAAATAATTAGAAAAAGGAACAAGCCAAAGGACAAACATCTGTGACAGAAGGATGTGAAGAGATAAACAAATCCTATGTATGACAGTTAATTTCAGTTCAGACCAGAATCCTGCTGGGCTACATTTGGAGTAGTCTGTAAACACCCTGGGAAAAAAGAAAACTCACATTAATTTCAGTGTGAACTGTGGCAGCATCAACAAGTAGAAGACTGGAAATCCAAACCCAAGACACTGAAAATATCAGATTTCAGCAAAACTACACCACATAACAAACAACAGTAAAGGGAAACCACAGCAATTAGCAGACCCAGAGTTCTTCACAACAATCTTCAGGTTAAATGAATTCTTTCTTGAGTAAATTATTGGACTTTCCCAACGGCGGCTTTCAGAGAATATCTGCTGAACTTTTGCAGAGCATTTTGTTGAGGCAAGAAACTGAGAAACAAATACACACCAACATCCTGCACTTTGCTTTCCTAAACACCCAGATGAGATGGGGAAAGGCCCACTTGGCATAACTAGCAGGACAAATCTCTCTTCTAAGGCAGATGCCATTGGATTCTTCACACTTTTCTCCCTTGCTGACTGACCGGGGGCTGTGGTTTGTCAGAAATGAGCCAGCACTGAACAGAGCTGAAATGGGACCTGCAGCAACAGTGAGGAAAGTCATAGTCCTTCATTAACTGGTAGGTGTGACACATTCTCTATCAGGAGGGTAGAGAAGGAGGCAAATGAAAATTAGTCTCAGAATGTGTCCTGAGTCAAAATCAGTGAAAACCTCTCTGCTTGCAGGGGGGGCTGTGCTGATCTGCCCCATGGAATGTTCCTGCACCTTCCCAGAGGAAGGGCGCCCCATTCCTGAGCAGTCTGCAGCAGGAATCCTCCCATGAGGGGCAGGGAGGGGTGGGCACCTGCCCAGGGCACTGCCCACAGCACCTGTGAAATAAACTCGGGCACACATTTTCCCCTTTTCCAGCTCGGGTGGGGAGAGCCAGTGGGTGTGCAGTGTTGTCCACTGGTCCGTGGACAGAGCTGGGGACTCCATCCTCAGGAGAACATCAGGAGATTCCCAATTTTTTGGTTGAACGTTTGAGGTCCCCTGTCTGGCCGACATCCTTAGGTTAGGGTGACGGTAAAAAGGGTTTTAGCAGATACTGGATTTTGTTTCTCACATCTAGACAGCACTTTGATTCGTCTGTTTTGTGTTGGCTCATTGTTTTTAGGGGTTTTGGCTAGGTTTGGTGAGGGGTCTCTCCCATTGCATGCACGGTCCAGGTGCCATCCTCCAGGGGTGTCACTCGACAAAAAGGGGAATTCTTAACCATCAAGGACAGGGAGTTAACGAAAACGACAGGTGATGACAATAACAAACAGTTAGAACTGCACCCTGGCAGCGACTGGCCCAACCTGTGAACTCTGCAACCTTTTAAAAAAATGGGCAGCTTTTCTGCTCATAACACCCAGAGCTGGGCAATGTTCCTGGGCACTGCCAGCCCTTCCCTCCCAAAGGGCAGCTGGGAAATGCCAAATGCACTGCGGAGGAAAAGAGAGAGAAGAATTCACAAGGCCAAACTCTCCTAATTTGCTGATCACCCTGCTCTGTTTGTCTTTTGTTTAGCAGTGAATGCTCACCTATGCAGACCACAGCCTGTGTGGGCAAATCACAAATTACAAATAATAATCCAGGCTGAGCTGTGCTGGAACTTCAGCTGTGGGGTTGATGTTCTTTTTGTCACGAGGCTGATGAAATAAGTCTAAACCCATATTTTGTTTGATGGGTATTGCAAAGAAAAGCAGCAGCAAGATGTTGAGAAGCATTGCAACGTCCCTGATTGAGTTGCTAAAACACATCTCTCAATGTTTTTTGTGATTAATTCTTTAGCTGAGTTGGAGTTTGTTTGGGAGCAGTAAATTCACAGTTACATAACTCTGCTTCACCATAAAATAAGTGTTATTAACAGCCCTCTATGGATAATCAAAGTAAAAATTTCTTTTTCTGCAAATATTCTGAAGTATTTGTTGAAAACTTGATGCCAGCATGCTTATTGAATACCAATAAACCCATCTGCCAGAGTCTTTGGGAAAAGCAAACACAAAGCAGGTGCAAATGAACTCTGATTAAATTTGTTCAAAACTTCAAGCAAATACAAAAGTTAGAAGATGAGGGGAGATGTATTTTTCATATTTGGCTAACTGTAATTGCAATTTCTATCCAGTCAAAGCAGGATAATTAAGCAAAAGACAAAAAACAATCTGGCAGCAAGCTGAGCAAAGTAACCATTGCTAAAGAAGGAGAAAAAATAAGGGTATAGTGGTAATGTAAACAGAGTTAATGAGGGAATGTTACTACAACACCAAAACTCCAAACAAAGAAATATAAAGCAAGTTGTTATTAGGAAATCTTAGTTAGCACAACTAATTAGCTACTAATAAAATTATGTTAATAATTGTCTTCAACCACAATTTCAGGCTAAATTTAATAAGTGAGCACCAGCTCTCAGAACCTGAATTTGTTTTGAGCAGGAACAAAAGAGGATTCCTGGTAAAGCAGGAAATATTTGGGCCTGCATTTCCAGCACCAGGGCAGCTAAACTGCCATCACCTGCTCCAGACATTTCTGGGGGTTCACAGATGTTCAAAAATGTCCACAGCTTCGGGTTAAAGCCAGCTGTCAGCTCAGTTGCATCCCCCTTTGACAAAAATGTGGTTATTTGCTCACATCATCACTCCAGCTAAAATGAATCAGCTTGAACATAAAGGAATAAAAAGAGACTAGAGCTGAGCAGGAGTGTTTGGTTTGGAGCAGGCAGAGAGGACTTGGAGAAGAAAAGTTACTGTGGGTTTAATGAAGTGGCTGCTTTACCTTGGAGCACTTCCAGGCTGGTGAGAACCCTGTTTGAGAACACAGTTACCTCCTGACTGTCAGCTCGTGCAAACGGCAGGAGCACAGAAGAATTAAGGGTAGAAGAATGAAAATTATTTCCAGAAGAGATGAGTGAGTGCCTGTTCTTGAGCAGGAAAACATGAGGAATAAAACACTTTGATCCATGAACAAATTATCTGTATCTTCCTTCTGGACCCCATGGATTTGATTTGATTTTATTGATAAGTGATTTGATTTAAACTTTGTAAAGGTTGTTTAAATGTTCTCTGCTGCTAAGGTATCCTTTATTTACCTTGGACCTGGTTGTTGACCATTATCTGACTGAAAATATATTTCACCTAGAATTTCACAAGATTCTGACCAAGCCAGTGGCTCCTTCCAAGGAACTCACAGGGGGCAGAGAGGAACTTGCTGTTGACAATAAAATTGTCACGCTTTCACCTGAGCAGGGGGAGCCTGAACACTCTGAGCAACCCAGGCACACAGAAAGTGTGACTCAACCCAGGACAAAACCACTGCTCCTCAGTTAAAAGCAGTGGGAAAACCTTCCCAGTGAGTTATTATAAATCAGTAGCGTTATTATTCTAAATTATCATAAATCTGTAGTGTTTTCATGGGATTTTGGGATGGGCTTTCCAAGAGCTTCCAGTCAGGTGAGTAAGGAACATTTCTTGGTTCAAAACAAACCACCCTGATTGGGGGGAAGGAAAGAGGTGGGGGTCCCTCCTGAACACCATTAATATCTTTGCTCTCTAGCAAACACCCACCACTATCAGATCAATAAAGATGTGGAAAATCCTGCTGGTGCTGCCAAATTTTCAGATTAAATGAATTCTTTCTTGAGTAAATTATTGGATTTTCCCAACGGTGACTTTCAGAGAACATCTGCTGAACTTTTGCAGAGCATTTTGTTGTTCTTTCAGCCACCAGTTAAAGCTGAAGGGATTTTGAGAGCAGAGCACTAAAATTTAGCTAGACCTTCCTTATTAAAAGGAAAATCTTCAGTAATTAGCTCTTCCCCTAACTGCTTTTTGGCTCTCATTACAAACAAAGTGCTATGCTAATATACCTTGTGTTGCAAATGTTTCACAATTCCTGCTAATCAAATTAAACTCAATTTTCAGCAAATAAACCCTCAATGCAGTTAATGGAAAACAAGGAACAGCACTACTTTGCCTGAGAATGGGTCATTACCACAAGCTCCTAATTACAAGTACCTTAATGCATAATGTAAAGCACAGCCTTATATAGGCTCTTAAGAATTAAAGCTGTAACAGGATCAAAGACTTGATGTGTCCTTGAATGTTTTTATATGTACATTTGAATACAGATGGAGAAAAGCAACAAAGAGAAACTGAGCAAAGCTGCAGAACACCAAGATTCATTCACTTACCAAGCCTTCAAAACGTATAATAATAATAACTTATGCAGTTTATGAGTCTGCAGAAAGAGACTGATTTTGACTCAGGACACATTCTGAAACCAATTTTCATTTGCCTCCTCCTCTACCCTCTTGATAGAGAATGTTTCACACCTACCAGTTAATGAAGGATTATTACTTTCCTCTAGAGTAAGCTGCAAATACAACCAAGGTTAAAGCAAAGGACGTTCATCCTGAATTAGGTTATATGATGCCATCAAACAGGAGCCCAGGTGATTGATGACATATTGCTATTACCGCACCAGGCATTTATCAGTACTGCACTGTGAATTATTTTCCAGTTTAGTTCTCTTATTGTCACATGATGGTATATTTTATCAAATTTACTTAACTGAAAAAAAAAAAAAAAAAAAAAAATAGAAACCCAGAGAGAAAAGCACTGGAAACAACAGAAGGCATAATAAATCACAGTAACTGACTTACAGAATGCAGACTCTGGCATCACTTGGCAGTCAGAATTCTGCTGTTCTGAGTGAATTCACACAGGTTGCATTTGTTACTCAGATTTCAGAAGGCAGGAATGGGCACAGCAGCCACTGCAGCCCAGCCCAAGGGTCACCCTTACCCAAGTCCTACAGGGGAGTTCAGCTAGAAACACTAAAAAAGACTCTTACACCAAACCAAATTTTCTTCCTTTTTCTGCAAAATAATTTGCATCTATTTATTTTCCTGGAGAATTATTACACAAAGCTTTGAAACTTTCGGCAAGATGAACACTTTATGCTCTAACTCACACTGGGTATAAAGAATTCATATTGAATTATATCTGGTGCAATTATAAATCTTCACCATGTTACATTTGCAAAATTTCTGTGTGGTGCTGTTAGATTCAGGCTGCCTCTCCTCATCCTCATTATTATTAATACAACATGAACTGCCTGTGTCTATCCTCCTGACACCGCAGTCTGTAAAAGCTGAGCTCTTGCTTCAGCTTTGTAGTTGTCCTCTCCCTGAAGGGCATGCAAACACAGAATGGGAATTGTGGCTATTTGAAAGAAAATTAGCTCCTGTTTGGATATCCATGGAACTGTGGAGAAGGCAGGCTCTGGAAAATCCCACCTCTCCCCCTGATCTCATCCTGGGCCTCGTGAAACAAAAAAAAATATTATTGTGAGTTTATGAACAGCTGATCCTTCTCCTGCTCCCACACACATTCAGCCACTTCTGCCCACCTTTACAAGCCAGAGGCAAAAGTAAAAATTATAACCAGGCAGGGAAGGGGTTTGTGCTAGGGAATAATACACTGAAATATTCCAAACTCAATGTTTACTGAGACAGGCCCTCATCCTGCCATGAAGACAGAGAGGGATGGGAAGGTTCTCCAGAGGAAAAGCTCTTAAGAATTAGGGGTGAATGCACAAATATTAGGAGTAACTTTGCTCAACAACAGAGCATCCAAATTTGAGCCCTGCCCACTCAGTTCTGCTTTTTAAAATTTTTTCCTGACGTCTCTCAAGTATTTGGCTATAAAGTGTTTTATTATGAACAGCATTTAAAGTAACCAGATTCTGACGAGGTGTCAGATGAAATGTTCTAATAGGTTTAAAAGGCTTGTGAATACTGACTGTTTCTGAAGAACTCATCTCTGTGTCTGAAGATAAATTGCTCTCAGATCTAGAACCTTAAGCTTCTATTACCCAAAGGCACCACATATTTTAAATTTTCTGAACAACTTCTAGTTTTACACAGACTTTAGTACTTTGGAACAAAGTAAAGCTGTAATTTGCATTTCTGGAGCTTTCACCCCTTGTTTCTTGCCTTCCCTCCTCTTTGCACTAAATATTGATAGCATGGAGAGAAAAAGCCCAGATAGCTCTGGGATCAAACCCAGGCAGTTTCACTGAGGATCAGAATTCCTGTCCTTTGCACTGGCCATTTTTGCACAGACAGCACTTGCTGTCTCACATTCCTCAGACTGGTTTATTCATAACAAACAAAATGCCTGATCTCACCAAACTGCATTTCAAAATATTATGCAAATACTTTTCAGACTCTGTGTAAAATGCCCCATATCCATCCTCTAAAGAGCTGTAATATTCACTTTTTTTACTTAGATCTGTAGTGATTTATGGATAATTTTAGTAAAAGAAGCTGAACTGAAATTCCATCTTACAGAGAAATAAAGACCACGTGTTTTTCTGAATCACCTTCAAAACCAAAGGCAAGGCTTAATAGGTGAATAAAGGGAATTTACAGGATCCAAAACATCTGTCCAGAGCACTATAAAATGCAGGTTTATGGATAAAAAAATCAGGTTCAGCTATTCAGCTTTGTGGGTACTGGATATGTTCATGTCCAAGAAGGGAAACCAATAAATGATGCTCAGGAAGAACTGGAATATTTGTTTGTGTTTCCTCCAAGTGCAGGGTAGCAAAATTTACAGCAGCTCAAAGAAAATATAACACCATTATCTACCTTTACAAGGACATAGATGGATAAAATCTCAGATGCCTTTAAAACCCTTCCAAAAATAGGGTTTTTTTCAGTGTACCCTCAGTCCAGAGCTTAATTTTCTTTTGGGTAACTTCTGATAGTTTCAGCTGCACTATCTGCTGTTCCCACTAGCATTAATAAATAGGATCTGCGTAGTTTTAATTACTTCCCTTAAAACAGAGGGAAACCACTGTGAGAAAGAAAATTTCAATGAAATACATGCAAACAAAAAGGTTTTCAAGATTGCACTTCTCCCCCCTCCCAGACTTCTGTATGGTGACTCTCCAGCTCCTGCAGCGCCTCATTCTTCCAGGAAAGAGTCTTGTCACACAGATTGTTTGACTTAAATACTGCACTGTTGCCTGGTGGTGTTCTACTGAATGCAGGGAGCCCCCAGTGCAGGCAATGATCTGACCCCATGATGCAGAATGCTGAACAATTGCTTTATTAAAACTATACTATATCACATTATACTATACTACATTAAAGAGACACTATACTAAAAAATACTAAAAGGATACTAAAAAGATACTAAAGAAAAACCCACAATGGTCTCCAGACAGTCAGGACACAGCTTGGACCTAATAGACCAATTAATATGAACAACCAATGCCAGAATCCAACGGAGAACTCACTCTCAGTAAACAATCTCCATTACACGTTCCGCATGTGCAAAAACAACAGGAGCAGAGAACAGAGATAAGAACTGTTTTCTCTTCTTCTCTCTGTGCTTCTGCAGGAAAAATCCTGGGAAACTTGTGCCTGCTGCTCTCTGTGAAGAGCGCTGAGGCCACAGTGCTCCAGAAATGGCCCCAAACTCTGCAGCTCATTCTCCAGCAGGACATCATTGAGGTCAGGCTTTCCAAACCCTCAGGAGAAAGCCTGCCTTGTTTCTCAGACATCTGAGAAAAAAGTGAAGTGAGAATTAGAGGCTGATTCCTGTAAATACCTTCAGGGTGAGCACCCAGCAGTCCTGGAACACATTTGAGTGCCATTTATTTTCTAATACAAACAAATAGAGATGGAATTCCCAGACACAAGTCATTAAGGCATTGCTAATTACAGACAATAAACCAGTGATATAATCTTACTCATATATTAGTGGAAGGAGACACTGCAGATCCGGAGGTGATGTAAAACTGACAGAGGGAAGGAGATACATCAATTCTGTGTGTACCACATCTAACAGCACCAGTTTGATTTTCACAGGCACTCTCCTTTTTGATGACAGCAGACAATTACGAACAGAGAAGTTTGCATGCAGGTAACTCCAAACAAAAACCAGATCAAACCATTAAAGGAACAGTGGCACCTGCAGATGGTGTTTTCAGAGCAGAAGCACAAATGTGCACACACAGAGGCTGTATTTGTAGGAATTGCCATGAAAGAACATCTCCCCCTTTTAATCTCAGCAGAATAAGAGTGTACCTGTTCTTCATCACTATTTCTAAAATCTGAAAAAACTTTAAATCTGAATAAACAACATCAAGATCTGTAAACTCATCAAGGAAAATCTCTGATGAAAATAATATCCCTTTTTCATATCTTTGCAACTTAAACAAACCTTGAGTTGTTTGTTAGAGAATTCCACATGGACTTTCATCTTTTTTGTCACTGTTTCATCATTAAAGTGTGTTGTAAAACACTGGAGACTTCAGATGCTTAAGCCAATATAAAAATCTCTGCAGTATGAAGTAATTTTATGTCACTACTCTGGTTATTTCAGAATTGGCTGCAAATAAGAGCCTGAGGATGATTTAATGTGTCCTCGACCCATCATGGCCATGGTTAAACAAAGTAAACACATCCGTCTTTAGCAGTTATTTATAACTGGAGGAAAAGCACAAACCAGCCACGGTAAACAGAGCACTGGAAAACATTCTGAAGGGGAACTAAAATGCCTTTCTTCCTATAATTCTATATTCTATTTCTCAGTAAAATAAAATCCCGGTGACCATCCCCAGGAGGATTTATTAGAACTAAATCATCACTTCCAAAGAAGATCCCAAGATACCACCACTGGAGTGGAATTTAGGCATTCAGATGTGATTACACACCAGCAATGGCACTTCTAGTGCAGGTTGAAAACAGAGCAACCAGCCTGCAGAGCTCAGAGACCCAGCTCACCCTGATACTGGGGGAAATCCAGGACTCCTGAACAACTGACCCGTATGAGCAAGCAGAAGCTGGTTTTGTTCAGTTTGCACACATATTTATCGATTTTTCAAACTACTAAGTGCGCACTTTCCGATTGGTTATGAGATGTGGCATCATGAACTGCTGCTTGCTGGGTGCCTGGGGGAGCTGCAGGGCTGAGTGTGGGATCTGCAGTGAGTGTGAGCTCCATGGGGTGAGTGTGAGTTCTGCAGTGAGTGTGAG
This sequence comes from Emberiza elegans, assembly GCA_024865655.1. Lineage (NCBI taxonomy): Eukaryota > Metazoa > Chordata > Aves > Passeriformes > Fringillidae > Emberiza > Emberiza elegans. The sequence goes on along the minus strand of JALJVW010000197.1, from coordinate 3,432,948 downwards.
CTCTCTGGGGTGAGTGTGAGCTCTGCCGTGTGAGCTCTGCAGTGAGTGTGAGCTCCATGGGGTGAGTGTGAGCTCTGCAGTGAGTGTGAGCTCCATGGGGTGAGTGTAAGCTCTGCAGTGAGTGTGAGAGCAATGCAGTGAGTGTGAGCTACCTGGGGTCAGTGTGAGCTCTGCAGTGAGCTCTGCAGTGAGTGTGAGCTCCATGGGGTGAGTGTGAGCTCTGCAGTAAGCTCTGGGGTGAGTGTGAGCTCTGGGGTGAGTGTGAGCTCTGCAGTGAGCTCTGCAGTGAGTGTGAGCTCTGCAGTGAGCTCTGGGGTGAGTGTGAGCTCCATGGGGTGAGTGTGAGCTCTGCAGTGAGCTCTGGGGTGAGTGTGAGCTCCATGGGGTGAGTGTGAGCTCCCTGGGGTGAGTGTGAGCTCTGCAGTGAGTGTGAGCTCTGCAGTGAGCTCTGCACTGTGGCCTGGCTCTCTCTGGGGACGTTCTGCACCCCAGGGATCTGGCAGCAAATTGACACAACTCGATTCATTTCAATTAAGTGCCACCAATTTACACAAACTGAAGCCATGGCCCATTATGTCCTCCTGCCCGCTCTGGCAATGAATCCAAGTGTGTGATTAAGAATGTAAGAATGCTCATTACAGTTAATGCCTCGTGCTTAACGCCATGAGCTTGAAGCTAAGCAGGTATTTGAGAGCCTGGTGGGATCAGCAGCAGAAGGCAGAGCTGCCTGTGCCCACCCGAGGGCTGGGAAAGGCGTCTGCATTTCTGGGGAGCGCTTTCCTCCTGGTCAGATGTGGCCAGCTGGATTGACTGGGGTTTACAGCGTTTTCTTCTGCCTCAAACTTGTTTCATGGGTGTAAGAATAAGGAGTGACATATTGAAGAGTTTCCTTAATGATGACCTTTCTTATTGAATATAATTTGTTTTGATCCAAAGCAGAAATCTGAAATTCTCTTCCAAACCCTGCCTTGGAGTCTCGGTAAGACCTTTCACAGGTGATATCATCTTTTTAGCTCTCATAGTCCCATGAGTATAATGTTTATGGATATATTTCTAAGAAAGAGAGCTAGCATTTTCATTTTGTCACTATATATACCAGAATACATGCCTCAGTGAGTCCCAGGATGCATTTTTCCTCTCTCTGTGTGCCTTTAAAAGCAGAGCCCAGCTTGCAGTGCTCTGTGTGCCAGGCAAGGCACATCCCAGGACTCACAGCAATCCTTGTGTTCCTGTGAGGATGGGCTTGGCACACCTGAGCTCCATTTACCTGCAGTAGTGCTCCTGCTGGGAGAAGCCAAACCAACTCATCTGAACAACCTTGTGACAAACCCCAGCATCTGCAGGGCTGCTGGGCTGTGGGGCACCTTCCACCTGGAGCTGGCAAACAGAACAAACCATGGAGAACTCATCCAAATGTGGAATTTTACAAAGAGTTAATCTTACACATTATTTTCACATAATCTCTCATCAGTTATACCTTGCTGCATTCCCTGTCTCCTGCCTCTACAAGCCCAGCTCAGGATAAAGATAAGGTGTTTGTCTTTAGGAAAAGTTAAAAAAAAAAAAAATCTCCAGCTCTTCCTTGCTCACTAATCCAGGTGGAATTCACCCTCTCATTTCTGTGACAGCCTCACTTTGCCAGACACAGACACTTAGCAGGTGTTTTCATCATGACATTAATAATAAGAATTGACACCTTCTAAATGAGGAATCCCTTGTTGTGCCTGGTAGCACTGATGGATATTTGGGGAAATTGACAGCTCCTGAAAAATGTTTTTGCCATGACCAGCACTTCTCTGACAGATTTTTAATGGCTCTCACAGAACCCTCACTATCTTGAACACTCTTGCAGATGAAGTGGAAAGTGGTGAAATGTGCTGCTTTAACACTTTTGAAAGTTAGAGGAGAAACATAGAACAACTCTGAGATTTGCTTCTAAATCACAATCTTTCCTTTTTTTTCCCCCTGAAAATATTTTTTCTCTCTCAGTACTCCGAGACTGGAATGGATTGGCTGAGGGGACAAACATTTGTTATGGTACACCAGGACCCAGGTCTATAACCCCCATTAACCTTAATGGGAGCCACAAAGCTCATCCTCCTCATTGAGATGGAAATATCCCCCTGCTCCTCAGGGATCAATTGCACTCAGGGTTACCTGGTTTCAGTGGCTCGTTCAGTGTAGAACTTGGTGTCATGACCTTGTAAAGCTGGCGCTACAGGAAAGGGAGGACAGAGAAACCAGGACTGTGAGAAAAGGGAACAAATAAAACTGTAAGCAAAGGAAAAAAAGGAAAGAAAACATTCTAAGGGTTGTTATGTAATTCATGTTAGAAGTTCCAGTGAGATGTAATTGCAATTAAATCAGCAGCACCCTTTGCAGTTCAGTGTGATACTGCAGAAAATCAATACAAAGATAACAGCGTGCAGGTGCTTCTGAGAATTCTCACATTGAAAATAATTGTACAGGAAGAATGTGTCTTCTTTTTTTTTGTTTTTGGTTTGTTTTTAACTTCCCTAAAAAGAGCAGAGCAAGTGATTGATCTCTGAATGTTTTTATTTTTGGCTCCTCCCTTCCAAGTTAATCATTGCATCCATGAACCTGAGCTGCTCGGGGTGGTGTTATCAGGGAAGCCTAAGTGGAAGAGATGCTCATCTCTTTTTGAAAGTCAATTAAGCTTATGTGCCTAAATCCAGTGTTTATGTCTGAATCCCTGTTGATGGCTTTATTGAAAAAGATCTCCAGTTGCCTTTTTAAGTGGTAGGAGGATTATGACTAAGTATAGCAAAAGCTCAGTTCTGTGCTGACATCTCTTATCTCTCACTGATGAGAATAACATGCATCCTGTGCCTCAGAAGGATTCTGTAATTAAGGAAGGGGACCAGAGAGGACCTGGCAAAGCTGTGGAAGGAATGAGTTTATGGGGGAAAATTGTCCAAGTTTTTATTTATCATTCGAGGCTGCCCAGTGCAGATAACAAAAGACAGGGAGGCTAAACTTTAAATAAATATTGTGCTGCCGTGGGTGTGATTTCCAATATGCAATCTGCTTCATTAATGTTAAAATAAGAACCCCTGCCCTCAGGTAGAATACAGCAATCTCAAAGCTAACACGGGACAAGCAGTGATGGTTTCCAAACATTCTCTCACAGCCAGAAAATTACAACAGAACTACAGACAGAATTCAGGAAAACTGTTTTCAGTAGTTTATTTTTCATGCCTGGGAATAATCAGGTTTTTTCAGCTAATCGTGACTCTCTCATCATAAGACTTGGCAATTCTAAGCATGCAACAGCTCCACTCAGGAGACAATTTTGTCTACTGCTTCCAGAAATTACTCCTACTGTTTCCAGCACTAGAGCATTGTATGCAGAGACTGCAGGGATAACAATAGAGTTGTCCTGATCTCTAAATTAAAGGTAACAAAGAAAAAGCAAAACAAAACAAACCCACCAAAAACAAACAAAAAACCCCAGCAACAACAAAGAAACCACAACAAAACAAAACAAAAAAGGGCAAAAATCTCACTAAAAACCAACAAACAAACCAGCAAATTCCTCCCCAAAAACAATCAGAACTCATTTCCCAAAACTTTTTTCGTTGTGTTTTTTGGTTTGTTTTGAGGCCCCCAGCAGGATAATTCTGTGGGAATCCATAAAATCAGAGGGTTTTGGGAAAGCTGCAAAAGGCAGGGCTCAGAGACAGCAGAACTGGGATTGGAGCTGAGCAGCAGCCATGAGATTGGTCAGCAGGAAAATTATGTAAAAAGTGGAAAAGTAAGGACAAATAGAACAATGGTCTGTGTATTTAATGCTTGTCTAGAATAACTCTCTAAGCTGCAGAAAAGTTTATTTAGTGAGATATTAGGAAGTTTTAAGCTTAATAATGGAGCTCTGTGCATTGTGTTTTAAGGCTCACAAGCAGGTGTTGTATTTGAAATAAGCAAACATTGTTTAACCAAAGTACCTGTGCTTATAATGGTTGGATAGAACTGCTGTCACTGTGCTTTTCCTTTGTGTGATTGGTCAGAAAACTTATAAAGTAAGTTGTAACTTTGAGTTCTTGGTCTGCTGCCTGGGATGCGAGCTGATGGCATCTTCCCAGTGTCATATATTGTAAATCAAAGGTGAATCTGACAAAGGGGAGTGAGAATGATGCATCTGACTCCATCATCAGAAGGCTAATGAATTACTTTATTGTACTGTATTATGTACATTTCATCTAAACTGAATCTGCCATGCACTCACTCTTGCTCACAGCTGCTCCCACTGCACTCAACTCCAATTCCCTTGTGACTGTCCCCTGACAGTCCCACACACACACCCCTGGCCCTGCTAGGCCAAGGGAGCAAAACATCCTCACTTTGGGTAAATAATCTCCGTGTTGCATTCTTCTTTAGCACAACACAGGCACAGCAAATGGTAAGAATTGTGCTTTCCTCCTTCTCGGCTTGTCTCACAGCTTCTCTCTGTTCAGAGGCCATGTGAATACCACAGTCACACCCATGGAATGAGACTGATGCTGGCAAAATCAAACAGCTCAAGGCACGTTCCCAGCAATCCTGTCCCATCTGTGATTTGTACACAGCCCCCAGTGATACAACCCCAGTGTCTCAGCAGCTCACTCGCTCTCAGTGCAGTTCTCTCTTACCCAGCCTGGCTCAGTTATTACCCAGAGCACTTTCCCTGTCCTATTTCACTGCACAGCCTGCAAAGTCCGGCTCGCTCTGAGGCGCCTTAAAAGTTTTGCGCGTGACATTTCAAACAGAAAACAGAAAATTGGCTTTTAAATACTTTAGCTAGGTTATTTAAGTCTCATCTTTCTTTCTTCTCGCCTCTTTGTTGGTGTAATTTGGCACACACCTCCATCCTGCTTGCACAGTGACCCATATTCCCAGATGGAAAGTAGGCTTTCAAAGCCTTACCAACTCCCATCTCACAAATACTCATTTGCAAAGATCCTCATGGGTAGAAAAAAACCCCAAACCATTTTTTGGACGAGGCCTTGTGATAAAGTTTAACAAAAACGAAGAGCAAGAATAATTACGTCGAAGCAAAACACAATTAAAGGAGGGCAACTTTAAATATCCTATTATTACTATATTTTTTTCAGGCTCACACTCAAATAAATAGTTTAAGCTTTGCTTCCCCTAATATTAAAATGTGATTAATCTCTTTCCCCATGAAGAATTTCACAGTTAAAGAGATTTCTGTTCAGCAGAGGACTGAACCCAGTGCCTAAATCCATCTCATGCCAACAGAGCACACCAGTGCTCAAGCACAGCACTTTGGCAGGATTTCATTTCCTCATCAGAAGTGCTGGCAGACGCCCCCAGCTTGGCCATGGAGGGCAGCTGGGGGCTCCCACCAAGGCTGTGCCACTCTGGAGCTCTACCCTGCATTCACTCTTGATGGAACAATTAAATCTCATCCTTGGCAAATGTCACATTTAAAATAACCATGCTCTGAACTATGCACAGTCCAATGTTAAAAGAAACTTTAAAAAATAAATCAGGAACCACGCAAACTTTATTGATAATTCATTGGTGGATTGTTTGTACCAAACAACCTCATCTGACAGCAAAGCCAAGCATGGTTAAAATATGAGAAAAACTTTTTAAATTTGGATTGTACAACAATATGTATTTTTTATGGAAACATCTAAATTCCCAAAGTTTTTGGTTTTTGACTGTGATGTGTCACTACATATATTTGGGGTTGGGGAAGGAGAAAGCTCAAAGCAAAACATTTTAAATATTCCATGTCCTTAACTGAACATTTCCCAAACATTTCATTTACACAAACCCCCAACAATTCCTGCTTCCATTTATGAACCTGTGCCAAAAGGACACCAAAACACTGTCCTGTGAGAATGTTTCAAACAGGAAAATGTGGGGGTGTTTGCAGGGGTCCCAGGATGAGGGAGGAGATGAGAATCTGGACTCCACGTTTCAGAAGGCTGATTTATTATTTTATGATATATATTATATTAAAAGAAAATTATATACTAAAACTGCACTAAAATAATAGAAGAAGGATTTCATCAGAAGGCTAGCAAGGAAAGGAATGGAATGAATAATAAAATCTTGTGGCTGCTCACAGCCTCGACACAGGTGGCTGTCATTGGTCATCAAGTAAAAACAATTTCACATGCTGGGTAAACAATTCTCCAAATCACACTCCAAAGCAGCAGAACATGGAGAAGCTGAAGCTGCTCAGCTTCTCAGGAGAAAGGATCCTAACAAAAGGATTTTTCAGAAAATATGTGTGTGACAGGAAAGTGGTACCAGTGAATATTTCTGTAGGCAATCACTGGCTTACAGTGGCTGTGGGGTGAGGATGGCCTGAGCATTGCTTCTCCTGCCCAAGATGTGATATTTTACCTTAGAACAGGGTGAGGATGGCCTGAGCATTGCTTCTCCTGCCCAAGATGTGATATTTTACTGAGAACAGGGTGCTGCTGACAGGAGGGGCTCATTCCAAGTTAAGAATCCAGCCTAAAGGTCTGAACTAAGCAGGATTTGGGATCTGCTGGCATTTTCCTTCAGGGGAGCCCTGGCTGTTGCACACAGCCACATTTTCTGATTCCTGGGGATGGTTCCCCTCAGCAGCCACAGCAATGATGTTCTGGCAGTGACCCTGCTCTGGGACAGGAGCAGCTGCTCCCCCAAAATCAGATCCTTTCTGAGAGAGGCTGTAGCTCCCATCCTCACATGTCCATTGCGTACAGGACACATCCCTCAGGGGGTGATTTAAAGCTGAACCATTCCTTCCTCCACTAACCCGTGCAAAAACCCTAATTTCCAACACGGGCATCAATGAAAACATCTGAATTTAAATAGTGCAGCTCTCCAAGATGGAATATTTTACTTGAACAGGGTGAGGATGGCCTAGATTGCAGAATGAATTTTCCTAGAACATAGGTTGCTATATCAAGGCCCAAATGTGATCGGAGAACAGGGTGAGGGACCAAAATTCCATTTAAGAAATTTTACCAGGGTGCTGCTGACATTCCTCATTCTTAAGACAGAAAGGGACAACGAAGGGATTTGGGATCCCCATGATCCAAGGGAAATTCCTGGGGATGGTTCCCTCAGCAGCCACAGCAATGGAACTCGTGGGACAGGGAGCAGCTGCTCCCCAAAATGATTTTATGCAGCACAGTGCATAAACTTTCAGGGGTGATTTAAAGCTGAAGCCATTCCTTCCTCCACTAACCCGTGCTTCCATCAATGAAAAGTCTGAATTTAAATAGTGCAGCTCTCAAGAAAACTCCAAAAAGAGCTGTTTGTCCAGCAGTAAGATCTCGGAATCTTGGGATAAAATTCCATTTAGGATGGATTCTTACATTCTAATTTTGCCAGCAAACCAGTTCACATGCCTCCCTCTCCTTTTAAATTCTTGGTCTCTCTTAGATCTGACACCCACCAAGGAAGCACCACCCCAGTGCTCCCTGTGGTACCACCTTATGGTTCAAAATTAGCAAAGCTTTATTCTTGGTTTTCTGCTTTCAATGCTGAGTGGGAGAGACTCAAAACTCAATAAACACACAGAAAAATATAGCAGGAAAATAGTATGGTGCTACTGCATGACATTTGGCATTTGATGAATACTGAGTTGGTTCAGTTGCCCTGATCTCTTCATATTTCAGTTTTTCTTCCTCTGCTCTCCAGTACTCTTACCCATTACTTCTTTAAGGAAGGGATAAAACAGGACCAAAAAAATGAAGCACTTGAACTTTCTTTTTTAAGTGAAAAACTAGTGAATTTTCATTAAAAAACACGTATAAGAAATTAATCTTTTCTCATGGAAAAGGTTTAAGAATAAGCAACATGAACTAAAATGCCTGGGTAGCTCTACAAATTTCCCTCCTTTAAGCTTGGTTCTATCTATGCTCGGTGCTTAGAGCTGCCTCTGTTTCTGCAGCCCATCTAAAATTAGATCAGAAGCTCTCCAGGGTAAGGATTGTGTTCTGTTTGCTGCTCAGTGCCTGCTGCCATTTAGATACTAGACAAAAATAATAATGAAATGTTGTTATTTTTCCTACTTTCATGTCTAAAACTCTCAAATTCTATGAGAGTACTACCAAAACATGGAGGCAGCAGAGATAACAGCCAGCCTGCTTTAATGACTGAGCACACCAGATATTTCCCCTGTGTTATTCACACATGAGTTTTGTTGTCTGTTTGTTGTTTATAAATCTCTATTTTTGACCATAATATCAGTATTTCTGCCCGATTCCCAAGAGGAAAAACAGGAGAAGCACCCAGGCAGCAGAGGAGCCAGCATTGCACCCAGTGCACATATGGGTTCTATTGTGTGAGTCACTGCCCTAACGACAGCTAAGCACATTACTGCCTGCAAAATTAACTCACACACTGTGAATAATCACAGAAAAGAAATTTGTTTTGCTACAAGGTTGTTTTCCAGCTGTTTTAATGCAGACAATTTTTTCCTGAAACACAAATTGTAAAGGGGGAAGAAAAAAAAAAAAAAAAACAGAAAGAAAAAGACTTTGAAAATCTGCATAATTTGAAAGTGCTTAATGTAAATTAGATAGATCCGCCTAATTTTATTTCAGTACTTTTTAATTGCATTTATAATTAGTAAAATACATTAATGTGCTACACAGAAGGTCAGGAGTTCTGGTGAAAGAATCTAATTAAAATGCTCTGCTGCATTTATGTCACACATGCGCTCAGTAACCTTGAGGCCTTCCTGCAGCAGCAGAGGAGGGCTTGTATTTATGTTATAAATAACTTTTTTCTTCAACAGGGCACAAATAACGCATGATATGTGACTATTCTCATCTCACGGCCCATCTGCACTAATTGAGGTGGTTTGGCCCATTCCATATTGCTCTTTTGATGAGACATTCATGAACAGAATTGGGCTGGTTCCCTTCCCAAGGAGCACTCTGGGATTCCCAGCCCTGCCCAGCCTTTCCCTCTCAGGGACCCTGACTCAAACCGTGCCTCGCATCACTGACAGAGACGGAGCTGAACTTGCTGACAGCCAGAGAGCTGAGCACAGCTATTTATCCTGATGTCTGGATCCACTAACAGCGTGGATTAAAAAAAAAAAAAAAAAAAAAAAGATTGAGGAACAGCTTACAGCAATAATCAGCAAGCAATAATTAGCGATGCTAATTTTTCTACTTAGAACTCATATTGTGATTTTATTACGTTTAAATTATACATGCTCAGGTGTTCAAATGCTCTCCTTTCATCACCCTCTTAGGTGGTAAAACATCATTAACATCCTTCTAGCACCAGCATGATTGCTCAGTAAGATTAGAGATCTCTGCCTCAGCAAGTTCCACACCTTCTCCTGAGAGCAAAGCCCAAGGGGAGCAAAACAGGAAGGGCACATTTTCATATGATACATCCCCTGCTAGCCCAGCTTTTGTTTCTCTACAAGTAGCAGAATTCAAAAGTTTTGGAATAATCACTGGAATTACAAATCCCTGAGCTGTCAGCTCTGTCTGCAACAGAGGAAGAGTCTCAGTCTTTAATAGGAAGGAAAAGCAGGAGAATGAACAGGAGAACATCCTCCTGCTCAGGATGAGAAGCTGAAGCTTTCAAAGGCTTGCTGCTCCCTAGCAGCTGTAAAGATGGGTCAGTGTCTGGGATCACTGTTTATTGGCCTGAACATCACAGGAAAGAAAATGAGATATACACAATAAGTAGGTTAAACTTACATAAAAACAAACAACATTCACTCCTTTCCTCTATAATCCCTCCCAGCCGTTGTAAAGCAGCCATCAGCACCTGTGGGAATATCTCTAATAGTTCTGAAATAGAAGGAAAATGATTCAGCTCACTCAATATCTGCTTTTACCTACGGGGACTGAAGGGATTGAAGTCCTGTCTGGAATGAAAGGATGGCAAACGCCAGCAGGGCTTGGGGGCTGGCTGAGCCTGGTGGGACTGAACTGTTAGAAAAGCTCCTGCCTGAGGGACAGAGCTGGCTCTGCTGAGCAGTTGGGCACACAACTGGCAGCCAGGAGTGCAGAACGTGTGAATTGGCACGAGAGTGTGCAGGGAATAGAGGATAAGGGCTGAGCTTGCAGAGCAGCAGGAGAGAAGATAAGAAACGTTGAAGGCTGCAGACCAGGGAGAAGAGTGACATTCACTCACCCAAAGTTTTGCTCTAGCACTCTGTTAGAACTCTAAATACTGTATCAGAGCTGGCAGATAAACACTGGCTTGCTTTGAAATGTGTATCCTGAGCTGTTGGCAGCACGATAAACTGTATGGCTTCCTGTTGGACCAAAATCATCTGGATTGCACAAAGAAATAAAGGGAGGTCGAAGCCACATGGCCCAAGCCCAAAACAGTTCAGCTGCAGGGCCACAGAGATCTGAGCACCCAGCACCTCCTGAGACCCCAGGAGATGCACAGCCAGGCAGAGCTGGCACCCCAGACCCTGAGCACCGGGCCCTCCACCAGGCTCAGCTGAGGAACCCCTCCTTCCACAGGAGAGCAGGGCAGGAGGCAGCACTGCTGGGAGCAAGAACCAGCTCAGATCCATACTCCTCATGGAATTGTCCCTAATCCCTCCCACAGGAGAGCAGGGCAGGAGGGGCCCACTGCTGGGAGCAAGAACCAGCTCAGATCCACATCCTCATGGAATTGTCCCTCATCCACAGGAGAGCAGGGCAGGAGTGACCCACTGCTGGGAGCAAGAGCCAGCTCAGATCCATACTTCTCATGGAATTGTCCCTAATCCACAGGAGAGCAGGGCAGGAGGGGCCCACTGCTGGGAGCAAGAACCAGCTCAGATCCACATCCTCATGGAATTGTCCCTAATCCCTTCCACAGGAGAGCAGGGCAGGAGGCACCCACTGCTGGGAGCAAGAACCAGCTCAGATCCACATCCTCATGGAATTGTCCCTAATCCCTTCCACAGGCGAGCAGGGAAGGAGTGACCCACTGCTGTTACCAGCACTGCTGGGAGCAAGAACCAGCTCAGATCCATGCTCCTCATGGAATTCTCCCTAATCCCTCCCACAGGAGAGCAGGGCAGGAGGGGCCCACTGCTGTTACCAGCACTGCTGGGAGCAAGAACCAGCTCAGATCCATGCTCCTCATGGAATTGTCCCTAACCCCTTCCACAGGAGAGCAGGGCAGGAGGGGCCCATTGCTGTCACCAGCACTGCAGGCAGCAAGAACCAGCTCAGATCCATACTCCTCATGGAATTGTCCCTAATCCCTGATATAAAAATATCAGCATAAGGCAGAGACAGATTACCATGAAGGCTTCAGCATGCTAAAACCCAATTTAAATCTGCTGAAACTTCGCAAGGATCTGTTTTCATGGTGAACTAACCCAGGCAGGCTGATACCCTCAGGAAAACACAGAATTAGGGTCTGAACACCCAGCAAGATGATCACTTTCCAAAAATATTATGTAAATAAATTAATACATAAAACTCCCCCTCACAGCCAGAGTGTACAGAGATTTACAGAACAGAGAGCAAGCAACACTTCTGGATTAGGCCAAAAAAACCCTTGAAACCTTAACTTGGCTGTCCCTAATAGTCCATAATTTCCCACAGTGAAATTAATATGAAAAGTAAAATCTGACACATGTATAAAATTAGTCTTTTGTTCCCCCCTAATGATTCAAACTCACATTAGCAGCACCATTGTCCCCAAATCTAGATGTCAATTCCCCATTACACACCAGGCACCAGGTCAATGGCACAGCTAATGAGGATCTGCTGGTGCAAATGCTTATTGTATCTTAGCCTAATTCTAGTAAAATTTAAATGGTCTATTAATTTTCTTAATAAATTTAGATATGGCTCCTGCCTGCAATCTGTCTTTGATTAGCTAACAAAAGTGTATGAAGATCCTGCCAAGCTGACAGTTCAGAATATTTCAAGCAAATCATCATCTACATTAAAAAAACATCAATCTACTCATTTCTCTATAGTGCAGGCAATCAAAAATGGTTCAGATCCTCAAGTTTAGCCTGCCCAGTCCTTCCAGTCCTGCTTCATCTGGCCTTGGTACAAATAAATTATTTTACCACTGGTGGAAACTCTCAAATGTGCAGGTATTTCCTGGCTAAGACTGCAGGTCAGGGACTCTTTTGGGCACAGGAATAACCTTAAAGACTTTTTTCATTTTTAGACCCAACATGGAAAATGACAGGTCCATCAGGTGGAGAAGTGCACAAGAGAAGTTACCCCCACAGATGAATTTTTCTCCAGATTTATGGAGCATAGGGCTGAAGGAACAGAGTCCCCACCAAGGCATTGCAAATCCATGTTGTTGCTGAGGGGGTTGTGCTATTTCTAAGTGAAAACATTAAAAAAGAGGGGCTGGAAATAATATCATTATAATCCATAATCATCAGGTCTTCCTTGTGAGATCACAAATGAGTTTAGCAACAAAACCACCAAGTGCCTGACTATTAAGATAAACCTGAAAAATACTGAAAAGAAAATGCAGCCCAGAGAAGGGGCAAAGCTATTTAAAACTAAACAAGATTGTGCTAAACCATATAAACTGCCCAAGAATAAGCTCAGGATTGCTAATAAAAGGTTTCTGCGCACTGAGAGACCCAGGCTGCGACACAGCCTTGCAGTGGGGTTTTGTACATTTATAAATGGCTGGCCTTTACCCAGGACACGGGGTCAGCCCTTATCTTTTCATTGCAGATCAGCTCCCAGAGATGATAAAGCCCAAGCACAAGGTACCAGCAGCCAGGGAGGTCAATCTGCTTGTTCTACAAGACAGTGGCATTATCCTTTTGCTCCCAATGGGAGAGAAAAGTCCAGCGGTACCTGGAAAGAGGACGCTGCAAAACTTTTACCCTTGCTGGCAACAGGACCAGAATCAGAATAAAGAACTGTGTTACATTGCCAACCTGGAAAATATTCATACAAATTAATCCAGTGTTAGCTGCATTAGTCACTGACAACGTTCTAAGATGGAAATGATGATCTAACCCCAGATCCAAACAACCCAAGGCAGGGGTGCTTGAAGACAGAAAATATTCAGCTTTCCTCAGCACAGCAGTACAAAAGTTCACAGGAAAATAAACGTTTCTCAGCTTTAATTATCTCTGAACTGTTTCTTGCTTCTGTTCTTTGGTTTCGTTTGGGGTTTTTTTTACATTTTAATTACAGTTGGCAACTCTGAGTCTCCTGCTGGTAGCTGTAATCAAAACTGAAAACTGATTAAATGATGCAATCTATGCCACTGGACAGCATTACTCAACCCACATACAAACAACAAAAAGCCAACACAATATTTTAATACACAAACAACATTTCAGCTCTCTTTACAGCCACGAGTTCAGAACATTCAAACCAGGTCTCAGTACTTTCCCAGCCAAGAATGAACCACATCATGCCACACGTGTGTCACCTCTGGCAGCCACCAGCTGTCCCCACTGAGTGTTTCTGTCCCTCTGGAGCCACAAAAGCCCTGGAGTGAGGAAGGGGCAGCTCCCAGCGCTGCAGAGCTGCCTCGGTCCCAGAAAGCCCCACAGGTAAGAACATTACAGATTCCTGAGTGCCATCTGCTGGCACCTGCGCTGGGAACCAAACCTGACAGCAAATTTCACGTTGCCCAGGAAAATTTCTGGCAGGTGTGCATTGGTTTGCATTGCACTTCATCCCGTGGGAAGTTTAGAAAAATTTCAGCGTACACTTTTTGGTTTTTCCCTGTTGTGGTGAATTCAGGGGCAGAGAACTGCTGAGGCACAAAACTCAGGGTTAAAATGATGGGGTGTGTCAGTGTCTGCTGGGCTGGTTTGTGCACAGTTTCTATTTTAACATTTTTTATAACCTAAAACTATATTTATCCCACTACTTAAGAGAATTAATACAGCATTACTTTCTAACACAACACATATCATATTCATTTGAATATTTGCGAAAAGCCAATCATAAAAAACGCATTTTTCACATCAGCCCAAGAGGATGAGGCTGGAGGATGGAGGAGGCAGACAGGGCATGAGGGAGGGAGATGGATGAGCTCATTGCTTGTGTACTAAAGACCCTGCACACAGCTCTGCCATCAACAGACTGTATGTTCTTGGTCTAAAATGCATTTTAACATTCATGGTCGCTGTCAGAACACAACAAAGAGCTTGATGAAAAGACAAGAATGTCTGAAAAACACCCCATACAGCCCAGGCTAGGTCACACTGTCTATACAGTGGGAAATGAGTCTGGGACATGCAGGAGCACCTTGAACCAGCCTGGAGCTGCTGGGGCCCTGTCCCAGTGCCTGCCTTCAGCCAGCTGGAAGCATCGGGAGCATCCGAGCTGCTGGAGGAGGCAGGCAGGCCATGAGGGAGGGAGATGGATGAGCTCAGTGCTCAGGCATGCAGCGAGGGTGGCAGCAAAGCCAAAGCCACCAGCGCTTGTCATGGGCTTGCAGAGATAAATCACACCTGACCACACTGCCTGCCTGCTGAGCTCAAGGCACTCAAAGTCGGACCAGGAACTCCCCCCTGAACTCCCAGGAACTCCTGCCAGCCTGAATGATTCTGTGTTTCTGTGACAAGCATTTCTCAGGATGGTGACAAGTGATTTTTCAGCCCACCAGGATGATGAAAGTGGCTCGTAGGGTGAAAGTCATTTTTGTGCAGCTGAGTCAGGATCAGGAGACTTTTCCACCATTTCTTACATCAAAATGGCAGCTCAGCAGATGGATTAGGGAAAAGAGCAGAACCCTTCCAGACAGAAATCAGTTCACTTAAAAGCAACCAGTGGTTCTTCTCCACCCAAGCATGCTCCTTCCTCAGTAACACTGGACTTCTTCCAATAGAATCCAATAAATCTGCTGGTTTCCTCAAAGTCTTCTTTATCATGAGAAATATTTGGCATTTCCCCCCTCTCGTGTTCCATACAGAGTTCATCTACAAACTAGGTCGAAAGGACCTGAATGGCAGGAATTGCAGTTTTTCTCTGGCTTCTAATAACAGTAAACCAGGTTTCAACTCATGAATGATGCCAGTCACCAATTGTAAAATAAATAGCAATTTTAGTGGATTGAATCACAGCAACTTCAAAAGAGAGCTCTAACATGCTTCCAAAGAAGTGTTCTAGACTCAGGGATGTGTGAAGTAGGGAATTTCGGGCCAAGTTTGTCTGAAATTAATCATCTCCTCACATCCCAGTCGTGACACTGACACCTGACCATCTGCTGAGCAAAATGAGGAAGAACACTCTCACAGAAAGAATTCACTGTACATGGATTTTGAGGATATCTAAAAACCCAAGTGTGTTTTCAATGTAATTTTGTGGCCCCTGAATAACCAGTAAAACAGTGAATAAACAGGAAAGAAGGAGCCTATGTAAGACCTATCATACAGGTCCAATTTTGTTCAAAATATACAGGAACAGAAATTTAATGATATATGTTTCATATTTTGTAAGATAGATTTTAGTGAGAAAAATTTTAACGAGAAAAATTTAAGTTAGAAAACACTAGGGAAAAAACCCTTAAGTCTTGACAGTAAAAAAAATCAAAGAGCAGCTGAATACAAACCACTAGGGCTGTTTAAAAGTTTTTCCTTAGCAATATCTGTTTCCGATCTGGATTATGGATGGAGCAATTTTAAAGCAAACGTTTCAGTGGAACATTTAATCTCTGGCCATCAATGTTAAAAATTACATGCCCCAAACGCAGAGTATCTCAGTTTAAGAAAATTCTAAAGTGCATGAAAATTCCTGCTTTAGTTCTGCTCCTTTTTCCCTGAAGTATCAACAAGCAACCAAAACCTCTTCAATAAATCTAAACAAACTCCCAACACATGAACACCTGCACAGATTTGTCTCTAAAATTCTGTTTTTTGAAGACAAAAGGGCTAATCTGAAACTGTGACTTTGGGGGGTTTTTCATCACCTTTATCAAAAGGTGATAAAGGTGATCAAAAAGCAAATCTGAGGACTGTGCCAGCTGTCAGGAGCTGGTGTTAACACGTGGCTTTTTGGGCTGGTTTTGGCTGGGAGAGCAGGGATTTGCTGCCAGTGGATGGAGAGGGGCTGGGGTTTGGGTTTGTGCTGGAAATGGTGATGGGAGGGTAACACAGGGGGGGATAAAAATACAGGGGGATAACACAGGGGGGATAACAGGGGTGGTAACAGGGTGGTAACAGGGTAAAAATACAGGGGTGATAACACAGGGGTGATAACACAGGGAGGATAACACAGGGAGGATAACACAGGGAGGATAACAGGGGTGGTAACAGGGGTAAAAATACAGGGGTGATAACACAGGGAGGATAACACAGGGAGGATAACAGGGGTGAAACACAGGGGTAAAAAT
Organism: Emberiza elegans; assembly: GCA_024865655.1. Taxonomy (NCBI): domain Eukaryota; kingdom Metazoa; phylum Chordata; class Aves; order Passeriformes; family Fringillidae; genus Emberiza; species Emberiza elegans. The sequence continues at coordinate 3,416,655 of JALJVW010000197.1, read as the reverse complement.
ACAGGGGTGATAACACAGGGAAGGTGACACAGGGAAGGTGACACGGGGTGAAAACACAGGGGTAAAAACGTAGGGGTGGTAACACAGGGAGGGTGGCACAAGGAGGGTGACATGGGTAAAAACACAGGGTGATAACAGGGGTGATAACACAGGGGTAAAAAAACAGGGAGGGTAACACAGGGAGGGTAACGGGTGAAAACACAGGGTGAAACAAAGAGAGGGTAACACAGGGGTGAAAACACAGGGGAAAAACACAGGGGGAGTGATAACAGAGATGGTAACACAGGGTGATAACACAGAGAGGGTGACACAGGGGTGAAAACACAGGGAGGGTAACAGGGGTGATAACGAAGGGTGGGTAACACAGGGGTAAAAACACGTGTGATAACATGGGTGAAAACCCAGGGAGGGTAACAACAGAGGGAGGGTGTTAACACAGGGTGATAAAACAGGGAGGGTAACACAGGGAGAGTGACACGGGGGTGAAAACACAGGGGTGAAAACAACACTTGGATGGTGACACAGGGATGGTAACACAGGGGTGATAACACAGGGATGTTGTGGTCGCTGCTGAGCAGGGCTGGCACATTTTAGTCATCCCAAGTCAGGGATGGAGCTCAGCTGCCTTGGGTTGGATGAACCTGCCTGCCCAGGGGAATGGACAATAAATTCCTTGCTTTGCTTTCTGGCTTTACCTATTGAACTAGTTCTATCCAAATCCATTGATTTGCTCCTGTTTCTTCACTTTTATGCTCCCGATTCTCTCCCCCATCCCACCTGGGACAGAGTGGGTGAGCAGCCACGTGGTGCTGCAGCTGCTGGCTGGGGTCAAAGCCCAACACTTCTAAAAGTGCTTTTCTAACACATTATGTTAAAAACAAGCAGTTTCTTTAGCCAGATATTCCTGTAATACCAGCACATTCTCTCTCAAAGCCTCTCCAAAGCCTGGTAATCTGGGAATAATTTGGTGGTAGTCACTGGTGATTAGCAGCACTGCCTACATTCTCAGAGACCTCTCAGGGTGGCTTTTGATTATTTTTCCCCTTTAGTTGGTTATCAGGATACTTATAAGCATAATTAATTCATACTTTGGACTCTCAGGATTATGAAGTATTATAGGATGGCAGCACTAAGACAGAATGCTCTAATTCACCAGCTGTCATGTGTTTAATTAGAGATTTTGATGAATCTTTCCTACTTAGATGAGCCTTCATACTTTGTGTTCTATTCAAAAAAAAAAAAAAAGGCAGGCAGAAAAAAAAAACCCTTCTTTTGTACAAGGAGTGTAGGACTGTGATCAAGCCTTTGTTAGCATGGCAGCCTTGTCTATCAGCCTGATGTCAGAGCTGGAGTCAAACATCTCATCAGCTGCCAGCACTGACACCGACACAGCAGCAAAAATGAGGCTCCTGTTATGCACAGACAGAAAGAGCACAGACACAATTCCTTCATTCCTTCCCAAAAATCACACAAACTTGAGGTATTTCAGCCATCTCTGCGTTTTGTGCCATCCAGGTAGTTCACAAAGGCTAAACCAATGTTTCTGCCCTCAAAAAATGTGAACTGGCTCCCCTTTGAGATCTGAGGAATAGTTTATATTTTATAGATTCTGTATGGAGCAACACTATTCAATGTGATATAAAGCTGGGAATACATTTAAATTGATCTGAAAGTCATATTAGCTGCAGCATAGGAAAAAAACTTGTGAAAGAGAACTATAGAACTGACTCATCTAAGCTATTGAGAAACATTTAAACATTTTTTTCATGGAAATTTCTCTTATAATGGTCATGGATAATGCACAGGACACAATATTTTCAATATCAGTGTCTAAGTTAATAAATTAAGAACTCTGACACTGGAATATAGTTAGTATTTAATAAATATTTTCAATTTTAAATTTTTAAAACAGGTTATATGGTATCTAAAGGACAAAACAAAATTGTTGCAGTAGAAAAAACCATCCTGCTATAGTGCTAGCTTCGTTTTTCATCCTCTCAGCAGGAATGTTAATGATCTGATCCAAGGATCTGCCTTTCCAAAAATCTTCCATTCTATTTAGGTTTGGCAAGCCTGACTCCCCCATGAAAATAAAAGTAAATTTCTTGATGTCTATTTCAGTTAGGTGGTCTAATTACAAATCACTGATGGAAAGGTAATCTTTAGAGAGGGCAGAAGGATGACAGGGATGGTTTTAGAGAGGAACTTGAACACTGCGCTCATTTCAGTTTTCCTCTGTTAAACAGCTCTGCCAGTGTGAGTGGATTTTGATCCGTAGTTTAGGTTAGGCTAGGAATTATTTAGTATTAATTATCAATTAATTAGCATTATCCAACTCTGCTCTCATTAAAGCCAATGTATGAATCAATATTTAAAAGGAGAGACAATTCATACCCGGAGTATTTCCTCATTAAAGAGCTGTGAGGGCAGAAAGCAAACAAGAAAATGCCCAAGAACAGTTCTCCAGAGCATCCCTCTGCAGCAAAATCCCCATGCTGGGCAGCTGCCAGCACAGGTTGGTGCCGTTTTTCTGGTGGCTGCCTAAACTATGATGTCTGATGGGGATGGGTAAAAGGAGCTTCAAGGAGATCTTCAGTTCCTAACGTGGAACAAACTGCTGAGAGAAGGGAGATCACCAAATCACCAGGGCTGGGTGGGTGGCACTGGCTGCACACTGTGCTGGTGTTCACAGGGGTCCCAGGATGAGGGAAGAGACGAGGATCTGACTCCATGTTTCAGAAGGCTTGATTTATTATTTTATGATATATATTACATTAAAACTATACTAAAAGAATAGAAGAAAGGATTTAATCAGAAGGCTGGCTAAGAATAGAAAAGGAATGATAACAAAGGCTTGTGACTGACTGAGACAGTCTGGACAGCTGGGCTGTGATTGGCCATTAATTAGAAACAACCACATGAGACCAATCCCAGATGCACCTGTTGCATTCCACAGCAGCAGATAACCATTGTTTGCATTTTGTTCCTGAGGCCTCTCAGCTTCTCAGGAGGAAAAATTCTGAGGAAAGGATTTTTCAGAAAATACCATGGCTACAGCACACTGCAGGCGAGACAGGAGTGAGGTTTTAGTTCTGAGGGTTGGATTGGGGACAGTGTCCTCCCCAGACTGTCCCCACTCCTTTCCTCCTGCTGTCCCCTCGGGGTGGGTGGCACAGAGACTGGCATGGTCCTTGCAGCAGCGGCAGGGAGCTGTGCCAGGGCCATGCACCACCCAGGGCACTCCCTGCACCTCCCTGCCCCTGGCTGCTGCCCACAGAGTATTGTAAAACATGAACCCCAACAAAGGGAAAGGTTGGCATTGACTCCGTGGCTTTGGAATGCTGAACACTCGCTTTATTAAAGCTATATTACATCATACTGTACTATAACTGTATTATATTACATTATACTGTACTATAACTGTATTATATTACGTTATACTGTACTATAACTGTCTTATACTGTGGTGGTGTTTGAGGGTCCCCAGGATGAGGGAAGAGAGAAGAATCTGGACTCCATGTTTCAGAAGGCTGATTTATTATGTTATGGTATATATTATATTAAAAGAAAATTATATACTAAAACTATACTAAAAGAAAAGAGAAAGGAGACATCAGAAAGCTATAAAGGAATGAATAATAAAATCTTGTTACAGACCAGAGAGTCTGACACAGCTGGACTGGGATTGGTCATCAAGTAAAAACAATTCACATGGGACCAATCAAAGATGCCCCTGTTGGTAAACCATCTCCAGACCACATTCCACAGCCATCAGACAGTTCTTGTTTACATTTCCTTTCTGAGGCTTCTCAGCTTCTCAGGAGAAAAATCCTAGCAAAAGGATTTTCATAAAATATCATAGTGACAATTATATTACACCATGATTACTTCTAACTAACTGCTACTCCAAACTAACTGAAAAACTCATGATTGTCTGCCCAAGAGTCCTGACCCACACACAAGGATCCAACTGGTCACCTGGGGCAAACAACCCCCAGAACACATTCCACATGGGCACAAACACAGGAGCAGCAGGTGAGAAAAGAATTGCTTTCATCTCTGTGCTTCTCCAGGAAAAAACCTGAGAGAGAATTGTGTCTCTCTCTGTTCAGAGAATGTGAATGCCACGCAGAGGGGCTGCACCACGGCCAGCCCTGCACCAGCCAAGGAGAAATCCCAAAAATCCACATTTCCAACAGCCCAGAGCTCACCGGGCTCTGCAAACCCAGCAGACAGGGAGGAGAGGAGTTTCCTTCATGTGGGATTCATGCAGCATCACCAAACCCCAAGGATCCTGAAATTACCTTTATTTCAGCTGGCTAGTGCAGGAGGAGATGGGATTAGACAGGACAAGGGCAAAGACAAAGCAGCAAATCCTTTTCCTGTCTGGTTTCTCCCAAAGGTTTCAGTGGAAATATGTCCAGATTTCAGCAAAGAGACACGAAGACATGGAAGTGTGTCACTGACTGTTATGGATTGGTCCATCTCAAATATTAACACATGGATTCATCTGCTTTGTGGAAACTTAAATTGCCCTTTTGTTCCCACAGATCCAGCAGACAATTCAATCATCAATGGCAAAATGTGGCCCAAGTCACCGCAGGTCCTGAATTTCCAGTTTCCCTGAGAGAACCAGCTGCAGGATTAGGCTTCAGAGAGATTAATTACAGACAGGGCAGCGTTACCAAACAATGCTGCACAGAGTTTCCAGGAGACATCTGATATTCTCGTAGCATTTAATCGTCTGATTATGACTGCTACTCTATTTCCTGCCATAAAATGTTCTTTCCCAGATCACTGTATCACATCATCTCTTCAAACACTCTCCTAAAGTTCTTATTCTCCAAATATTATTCACTTCTCTTTCTCCAAATATTATTCACTTCCCTTTCTCCTCATCCCCTGCCCTTGTTCCTGTCCATGGTGTGCAAACCAGCAGTGCCAGGACAGGACAATTCACTATATCTCAAAACAAACAACTGTGGGGTTTGTTTCCACAATGCTGTTGATAATTTGCATCACAAAAGTAGCATATCTATCAAAAATTTTTCTACAAATCTGACATTAGAACGTTTTTTGCAGTGTATTTGACAATCTCTTTGAAGGAAACTGTGGGTTTCTCTTAGTTCTAATATATGAGAAATTACCAATAAAATATTGTCTCTAATAACCCACTCCATGGCATATGCGAAATGCATATTTTGACAGAATTATACCTAATAACTAAAAAGCAGCCCAGCAGTACCAGTTTGCAATGCCATCATTATTCAGGTGAGCTATGGGCACCTCTCAAGCACAGAAGCTCTGCAGCAGCATTTAGAGTCTCTCCATTGCACAAAACCCAGTTAAGCATTTCTGTGAATTGAGGCCATGACCCTGCAAGGAGCTGAGGAGCAGAACTGCTACTGAAGGACTTTTCTGATGGATCCCCCTTTCTTTATAAATAGATATGCAAGAAGATTTATGAACAAGACGTGGTTCTTACTAAGCCTAGAAAGTTCATTTTATCATTTTCATTTTCTGCTTGAACAAGGATGCTACAGGGCAACACCACAGCTGGCCAAAAGGCAACCGTTTATGTGAATAAACACAGGTAAAAATTGCCTCTTTACAGTTCTTTCTGGTTTTATCGAAGAACCGTTTTCATTGATTAACACTTTTCTCTGAAGTGCACCTAACCACCCCTTATGAAGCCAACCTTTGCAATCCCCAAAATAATAATGCCACATGAGAGTGCTTGTGTGCCTCTTTATGTGTTTACAGAATAATAGACGACTGGACACTTCAGAGAAAAAAAAAATAAAAAACAAAAAAACCCCAAAAAAACCCCCAAAAAAACCAACCAAACAAAAAACCAAAACCAAAAAAAAAACCAAAAAACAAAACAAGACAAAAAACAAACAAAAACCCAAAAAACCCAAAAAACACCCAAAAAACAAAACCAAAAAAATCCAAAACAAAAAAAAAAAAAAAAACAACCAAAAAAACTCCACCAAACAAAAAAAACCCTACCAGGAATACTTTTTTAAAGTAACAGATACATTCTGTGTATGATCACAAAGATTTTTAAAATGCACACAATGAATTTTGCAGTTTGGAAAGTCCTGACTCTGTGAATGGTAATTAGTTTATGTATAAATCATATTCAGAAATATTTATGATGAAACTTCCACTCAAAATAAAATAGACAAATGTCTTTAACCTAATGAAATTGCATAGTAAATTATTTCCAAGAACATTCCAATGTCAAGGTAACTCACTTAATTATCCATTATCATCGAAATGTAGACATAATGTTAATTAAAATGAAGGGGCAAAACCATTTCCATTTTTTATGAGGATCCGTGGGGCTCCTGCAGGGCCATTAGCTGAGCTGGCAGGGTGAGGTGGAGGACGAGCCCTGCCCTGCCAGGGGAGCGCTGAGAGCTCAGCTGCAGAGTCCTGAGCAGCGGCTTCAGTGCCTGTGCCAGCCCACCCTGCAGCTGAATTCAGGGCTGGGTTATCCCACAATATCCCTGGATAATTCCCTCCTGAATCCCAGAGGGAATGCTTCCTTCAGGGCTGATGAAGGGGAGTGAAAGGCGTTTTCAAGTTTGTGGTTCAAGTCAACCACTTGTATAGCAGAGCACGGCACCCCCAGCCGAGGGGAGAGAGGATGAGGAGGACTCTATTTTATCAGGAGGTTAATTAATTACTTTATTATAGTATATTATTCTATTCTATATTACATCTAAACTGAATCTGCCAAGCGCTCCACTGCACAGAATCTCATGACTGTCAGCCAACAGTCCTGACACACTAGGCCCTGACAGGCCAAGGAGACAAAACACCATCACAATTGTGGGTAAACAATTTTTATATTGTATTTTATTTTGGCACAACACAGGAGCAGCCAATGAGATGGGAATTGTTTTGATCATTCTTTTCTCTGCTTCTCCCAGGTTCAGAGAATGTGAATCCCACACGCTTGGACTAAAGGAGCTGCGGAAATCAAATGGGGAAAGTTTTGTTTTCCCTTGGGTCTGGACATTGAATTGCAGTGTGGAGGAGATCAGGTCCACACTGGGGAAATGTGTGAAATGCTATAAATCAGCAGCTCAGCTGCACCCTCACTGATTTTGTACTACACCAGCAGCTAGAGAAAAAACCTGCTTTGGCTCTGCTGGCATGCTGCTCCACTTGATTTTTAAAATAAAATATAAATAAAATTTAATAAATAAATAAAAATAAATATAAATTATATTCAAAGAAATGTTTAAATAAAAATAAAATAAATATATAAAAATATAAATATGAATAATATAAATATAAAACCAATTGTTCAGATAGACATATATGTATATTATATAATATATAATGTATATAGTCTTTTATGTATTATAATACATAATGTATACAATATTTTATATACTATAATATTTATTATTTATTTATATATAAATTCTTCAGATAAATTTATATTTATCTGAATTTAGTGAAATTGCCTTACAAAACACATATGGTTGGGAAACAAATGCCTGTATAACCCTGGTTTACCTTTCCTTCCTCTTCTGTGTCATTCATGTCTTTTAAAAAGCTACAAAGAACATCACAATTTTGAACTAAAATGTTTGCTTAAGTGGTTTGAATTTTTAGGGCAACAGCACTCAGTCTTGCGCAAAAATATGTGCTGCAAAGAACAAAATTCAGTAATTTTTGTTACCATTATATTCCTGAATCTCTGTATTAGTCCAGAATAAACATCAGAAATCTGTTGTTATTTTTCAAGTTCTGTTTTTCAAGGAATACATCCCAGAAGGGAAAAAAAGGACACTGATGCAGGTAACAGGATCCAGACTTGGGGAAACTATGGGCAATGCCCACCCTTCTCCAGAGAAGTAGTTTATTCCAATTCAGAAGTTTGATATATTTATGTTTCATTTTGGTTTTCACTCAAACAGTTAATTGGAAATATGTCAATGAATCCCATGGGTAACTGCTACAGACCATATTCTTTTACAGCAAATACTGTGCTCCATCCAAAAGTGGTTTAGACATGTACTAATTTAAAATTTATTCATAAAGAACTCTTCCAGTCTATCACATTTTATTGTCAGACCTGCTAAAACCCTGCTCACCTTCTGCACATTAATACTACTCTTAACATCTCTGGGGATTTTCATTAGTAAAGTGTTTCATGAAATTTAAAGCATATATTACTTCCTTCAGACCTTTGAATGGTGAATTATAATTGCTTTAATAATTCAGACTGACATAAAAATAAATCTAAGGTAATAACCAGCTTGCATATTACCTACCACATATTGCACTCTAAAAGTAATCAGGAACACATTAATTAACCAAATCTTTTTTTCTGACAAAAAAACCCCTATGGTCGCTGACAATAGAAAGTTTCACTGGCGAGTAATAAAATTTACAAATTGTTTGAATAATCCTTTCCCATAGCCCTCATAACCCTGAAACACCTTATTCAGTGTATCATGATAAGTTTCTAAATGCCTAAACCTCTTAACTTTTAATACAGAATTACTCTTCACTGTTATCACAGAACATAAGTGAGTTTGGGGGTTTTCTTTAACCAATACAATTAGTTTCCTGCTTACCTCAAATTAAGCTTGTGGTTTGTTTGGTTTTTTCCCCCCCACCCTGGCTTTGCAGTTAACGAATTGCCTGGATTTAATTAAGAATTCCACTTAAAAAAAAGGGAGGATGGAAATATTTTTGCAGCACAGCACTTAGAGTGTTAAAAACCAAGCCAACACACAAGAATCTTCCAAGGATTCGGATTCTACTACACTGCTAAATATAATTTTAGCTAGTGTAAAATATGTTCCAAATTTCACTCTGCAAGCACAGACAGTTTTAGCACACGAACCACCTTGGAACGTGCAGGAAACACACCGGTGGGTGTGGAAATCTGAGCCAGAAAAAGCAGGAAAAGGAATGAACGCCAAGGAGATTCTTCCCAACTCTCCTCACACCTGTTCAGGACCTTCTCCAGGCTAACAGCGTGCCTGGCTGCTGTAGGACAGGGATCTCCCGTCCTTCCCTCTTCCCAATATAATCCCATGGGGCCTGGGGAGGTGAAGCCACTGGATCAGGGGCTGCTTTCCAATGCACAGGACAAATCCCACAGCACCTGAAGGACTCCCCCACCTGCACCCCGCAGTGCCACCAGATTGCACATCTGGGCAGCTGCAGGGCAGCCTCGTGCAGTCAGGGCACTGTGGGATGTCCGGGGTTGTAAGGTGTGGTTTGGGGCTGTGTGTTCTGTTCCCATCTGTCAGGGCTGGGGCAGTTCTCCTCTGTCCATGGGGCAGTTTCCTTTATCCCTCCCACAGCCAACCCTCCCTCCAGGAGATCTCTGCTGTCCATGGCCACTGAGTGTCCCTGCAGGGCTGATCCAATCCCAGCATCCCATGGGGAGATGCTCCGCCCAGGGGAGGAGCCAAGCATTCCTGCCTGGATCCAATCTGAGCCTGGCCCAGCACAGCAGCCTTTGCCCCCTGCATTGCCAGAGGAGCAGCTTTCTGCTGCCCTGCATTGCCAGAGGGAGCCCAGGCCCATCTGCAGCAGCCCTGGGGCTGCAGAGGAAAAGTCCCCCCTTGTGCAGGACCCCTGCTGCAGCAGAGCCACAGCTGGCACTGCAGGAGGGCTGGGCCCCCATGGCATGGGGCTGTGCCACCCCCTGACACACAGGGGACAGGGACTGCTCTCACTCTGGCAGTGGTTTGGTTTTGGGGTTTTTTTACTATTGCATTTGTATTTTTAATTTTCCTAGTAAAGAACTCTTGTTCCTATTCCCATATCTTTGCCTGAGAGCTCTTTAATTTCAAAATTATATTCAGAGAGCGAGGGGGTTTACACTTTCCATTTCAAGGGAGGCTCCTGCCTTCCTTAGCAGACACCTGGCTTTCCAAACCAAAACAGGGGACCACAGTAAACAGCATTTTCCCCTTCCCTGTGTGAGATCTGTGCAGCTTTACCTCTCTAATAATCAAGTTCAGCCCCTCAGAAGGACTCTCACAACACCGTGTTTAAGTCCTCAATTTGTAGAGTCTGTGTTTCCATGGTTACCCCCACAGCCCATAGTGCAAAACTGCCAGGGTACAACAATTATAACAAAGAGCCAACTTTGTGCAGTGCAGGTCCAGCACATGCAGCACTCAGCTTCTGCTCTCCTCTCCCAAAGCTCTCAGAGCCTCTGCTGCACTCAAGGCAGGCAAAGACCTGTTCCAGTGAACAGCCAATTATTGGACAAATTTCTTATCTCCCCCCAAGTAACTCCACAACTGGTGTCCACAGCTAACAATGAAGCACAATAGTTACTATAGTAACATTGTTCCGGGAATAAATAACACTTTGCTTCGGATTCCTTTCAACAAATAAAGCAAAATACCCCGAGCACGCTCTGCATTAATGACATTATTTATTTAGAAGCCTTCATAGATTGTTATTTCTATCCAAGCCATGAGCTGGTTTTGGTGCCCCATTCTGTCTTCTGCAGGTAATGAGGGCTACATGGAATAACCAACCCGCTCTGACTGCACTGGAGCTGTGATCTCATTTGTCAGGAGGTCATTTGAGACCGACACTGCTAAACTGATGGAAAATCCTGTCACACACCTGGAGGGCACCCACAGGCTGCAAAGGCTCTGAGCCCCCCAGGACTGACACCCAGGGCCCAGGAGCTCCTGGCAGCTCTGCCCTGGGCTCTGCCTCTTGCTCGTGCAGGCGAGGCTGACAGCGAGGTGCCAAACGCCTCAGAACGCTTCTGGTGTCAGCAAAAATGATTTTTAGCTGGGAAAGAATATCCTGAGGGGAAGTTCTGCTTTAAATGCAATTGCGGAATTTCATTTATGGCTCAGACACTCGTGGACTGTTTAGAACCAAATCAAAATAACAAAACACAAACAAAACCCCTAAACCTGCCTGTGAGCGGCTCTGCATGGGGCAGTGCTTTCCTGGGGGATCAAACCTCTTGACCCAGATCAGCTGCCTCTGCCCAGATGGTGACAGGTGTCCCCAGGGGGGCTGCAGTCCCATTTCTAGGCAGACCTCCCCAAACCATTCAGCTGAATCCTTGCATGGCCCTATGAGATTCCCCCAGACCAGGCATGACCCTAAAGCACAGACAGAGCATCCAGCTGTGCCAGATGTGTGCAGAGCCCGTCCTGTGTCCCCAGGGCTGTCTCTGCAGGCTGGCTCCTGCTGCCTGTCCCTGTGCCCAGGTGTGGGGTGCCTGTGCAGCAGGAGGAGCCTCTGGGCTCCCAGGTTCCCAGCCAGGAGCTCAGAGCTGCAGTGGGAGCTGCAGGAGCTGCCTGGGGGAAGCAAACTGTGTGAAACTGGCTCCAGGAACAGTCTCAGAGCAGTCACTGCCTCAGCTGGCAGAGCTCTCCTGAAACCCAGCTCTGCTTTTGACTTTGCCAGGAGCACTCCACTGAGCTTCCTTTCTCATTCCCTTGTGAAGGTTCCGGTTTTGTGAGTGTGTGGTAAAAAACCCCACAGTCCAAATTACAGGGTGACAAACTCCAGATTCCTGACATTGAAATATTGAAGTGGTTTTCTAGCACATTTGGTGTTTTGTGGTATGCTTTATCACCACCTTGCAATCTCTGTTTCCAGAGCAGCTCATCTCATAAACCACAGTAGGAAATACAGATGATAAAATTTGCTTCTGACTGTATTAGTGACAATTTGATTTTTTTTCTGTCATTCTCTCTGCTTCACTTGTGTAGCACTCTCACTTTTGTCATTGATTATCAAATCTGCCCCTGGGTTTATAGAAATATTACTGCTGGTAAACATAATGCAGGTTTGTTGCTGATTCAGAGTGGTTACTTGATGCTACAGCAGAACTCTTGTTTCTGATTCAGTTTTTCTTAGATGCTACCAGTGCAGCTCTTAAACATGCAGACATCAGTTACTTGAACGTTTCTCACACACTACATACAACTAAATTTATGCTTTTTCTATAAACAAAGATAAATTTTGGTAATGCCTGCCACTTAATAGGCTGCAAATAAGAACACCTGTAGATCTCATGAAAGCAAACAAGTCCTTGAAGGCTCTCCTGCCCAGCAGCTGCAATCCCATGGGATTGCTGTTCTCAGGTGCTCAGGCCCTCTCTGCTTGGAGCACCTGAAGTCTCTGCTGGACTCTGGTGGATCTCAGCAGGAAAATCCTTCCATGGAGAACTGATACATCCCCCTGTGTGCAATCAAGGGGGTGCAAGGGAAAGGTTGCTGGTAATTTTGACCATTATCAACATACTCTGAACCACGAAAACATATTTTCCCTTTTGAATTTCTATTTTAAAAAAAAATAGCAACAGGAAAATCAACGTGCTATTCACTTCCACATTACATTCAGCTCCATGCTGATACTTACTCAGCAGTCTATTTTTTTTTCTATGAATAGAGAAGTATGAGAGAGAGAGAGAAAAAATTCCTGCCTGGTTCTGCAATGATCTTTAAATAATCTTAAACATTCCATATTCAGAATTGTCATTTTTAAACTTTTCTAGTTGAAGAATCAAAATATTCATTCATACACATGGAATTCATTATATACTATGTTTTGTGTGTCAGCCAGTAAATAAGAGCTTTATAAAATTGGTTTGCATATCCTGTTTTACCTGGAACTTGTTTGAAGTGTCTTGAGCAAAATAAATCCAAAAGTAGAGCTTACCAAGTTATTGAATTTATTAAAACTGATAAAAGACATCTCTTTCCTTGACTACATTTTAAATTTAAGAAAAGTTTCTACTTCAAGTTTCACTTTCAGTATAAAATATGCCCTTGTGGAAGCTGTTACAAATGTCAAACTTTAAGGAGCATAAATTTATGGTGGCATTGAATTTTAATGGCACTATAAATGTCTATAGTAATGGTGATATATCTATTGCAATAAATTGCTATGGAGAAATATAAAAATAAATGTAAGATAAAAGATTGTGTATAAAATATGTTTTTACATACTCTTTAATGATTAAAAATCATAGAAAACTAGAGGCAATAAATCACTGCAAACTGCTGTTAGATTTTACATGCTCTTTTACTCCTAAAACATATAGACACAATCCTCAGGCCAGAAATTGCACTGACTTTAATGAGGCTAATCCTGATGATCTTATTTGTTGACTTGAAAAAAATCTGCTTTCCATTAAGGATCCCAGAAACACTGCTATCAATGACCCACATTACTGAAGCCATGCCTGCTATAAAAAGGAAATTTATGGAATTCTGTCATTGTTTGGCAGTGCTTCCTGCCTGCTCTCTCCCTCTTCACAGCTCCCTGTTATTTGCCACAGCTCATCCCCTTTGGGCTGAGCTCTGTTCCCAGGACACAGGAATGCTCACAGGGTGGTAAAAGGAGAACTCCAACCCAAGGAATCCACAGCCATGCAGAGAACAGACAGCATTGTCTCTCTGTAGGTCAAAAGCAGTGCTTGATATAATAAATGATCCGTCTACACTTCCATTAATTCACTGCCTTAAAAACCTTTATGTCCTTGCTTTATTTTCTTAAAACAGGGGCAGCTGAAAATTATGAGATTGTTCCTTGACAGTCATGGAAGCTGACATCAATAAAACCTACCCATCCAGGGATATCAGTGGGAAAGAAAAGGGAAAAAGGCAAAAGCAGATGGAGCTTGGTCAGGAAAGGATCCTGGAATGCCAGGAAACCCTCCAGGCTGGGGCAGGGGGGTAGGCAGGGGGAAGTCACTGTGGGGTTTTTTGTCTGTTTTAAAATACATTACAGTCATTTTAAATGTGTAAAATCAGGTTTTTCTCCAAATCGCAGTGGTAATATATTCCAAATATTCACTGAAACCCCTAAGACTTCAATTTAGCTGGGCCAATTTCCCCAATTTTCCCTGCAGTACTGGGCAGGGCTGCTGCAATCTGTCAGTGGAGATCTCTGCTGTCTGGGTGAATCCCATCCACGTTTTCCCCATGGGGAGATCTGGGGCAGGAACACCCAGAGATATTGAGGAATCAGAGCACTTCCAGCAGGACAAACTGCAAACCTGATCCCTGCCTTTCCCTTCATGGGCTCAGGACATAATTGGGGGCTAATGAGATTAAACTGCCCATGACTCCATTACCAGTGGCACTTGTGTTGAACACACAAAGCAGGACCTCAGTGAACAATAAATGGAAGCTGCCAGCTCTATAAATATCTGCAAATGAAAGCTCCAGGACCTGCCATGGCACTGCCAGCTGCTGCCAGGTGCAGGGCTCCAAACGTCTTGGCAAAGGATGCTCCTGCAGGGCAGAAAGGGGGGTTCTGGACGAGGGACTGGGCTCCCTGCACTGCCAGCAGCACTCGTGGGTCCTGCAGGGAGCAAGGGGTGCAAATGAAGGAGGAGGTGCCAGAAAACACTGGGAAAGTGTCCCATGAGGAGGCATTGCAGAGAGCAGGAATGCTGTGGGTCTGCAGGAGGTGACAGATCCAGTGCCACGTGCCAAACCTGTCCCAGGCCACCAGCATCACCCACAGGATCATGGCCACGAGGACAGGAGTGCACAAAGACCACAGGATTTTGGACACACGCCTGATGGAAGCAAGGAAACCGTGTAAAGACTGTAAAAACCAACCTTCTGTGTCCTGGAAATTGTTGAAAAAATCTCTAAGCCAGAAACATCACTTTTGTTCTCCAGCATGTTTCTGTCAGGAATTACACAGGTAAGTTTGAAGCATCTCTGGGACTCAATGGATGATAACGTCAGATCTTTTGGATTCAGGACTGATTTAACTTCAATCATGAGAAAATTAGGAAAGTAGGATTTAACCAATTTGAAATGCTTTTTTAAATTGTGCTTTGGTTGTTTCTAACACTAAAAATGGCAATTAGTGCCATCAGCTTCCCCTAGGGACAGTTTCACAGTGAAGACCACTGAGTAAATGTACCTGTTATAAATACATAAAGATAACAGAGATTCAAAGAAAAAGTGAAGGAAACGAGCAAGTTTAGACTTCCAGCAAAATAGTCTCTAGTTAAAGCAAAAGCATTGAAAAAAAATTGCAGACAGAGTTCAAATTCCTTTTATTTACACTGCTATTGGCAGCTTTCTGCAGCCTCAGAGTAAAGAGGATGGGACGTGTAAAACACTGCTGCTCATTTTCCACATCAGCCTTAACCTCTCCTCATTTCTTTCCCACCCTTGAAGGAAAAGGAAGGCAATCCCAGCAGCTCTTCAAGAGTCTTATGGAACTGGAACTTTTTACATTGTGGATTTCCTTGTCTTGCAGTAACATTAATAACAGTATTAACAGTGTTAGCATTATTAACATTATTAACATTAACCCAGCGCTAGCATTACACAGCTTCTCTGGGGATGTGCAAAACCTGCCAAAGATCCATTTGGCTGCTGCTCATCCCTTGGTGTGGCCTCACCAAACATTTCCCACCTTTCTGCTTTTAATGTGATTTATTTTTTCATTAAAAGGATGCAACAGAGGTTATTAATAGCTTAAACTTCATTTTATCACTATTAGATACAGACATATTCGTATTAAGGACAAAGAGGAACAGATCCTCCTGGCACGTGGGATGTTTTATTAGCACCCCATGGATGGCATGGATCATCTTTCACTGCTACAGAGGCATCATTTCCACACTGAGATCAACTCCTCTCACAAAGTTATCACATGAATATTTCAATTCTTCCTTCGTGCATAAGAATTTGGAACCAAGTCTGCAAGATCTCTGGAAAACCTCTCCCTGTTCATGAAGAAAGCTCATGCAACTATAAAATAATATTGCAGCAAAATCATGGTCCCTCTATTCTTTTACAAGCTGCAGATAAATGAGGGGACAAGGTGATAATATGGGATTATTTTCCTATTTCAGTGACCTAATTAATTTCATTTTGTTCACACTTTCATCCAATTTCCTTCTCTTAGAAATATTAATATTTCCACACACATGCACTTCACATAAAGGATTAGAAGTTTCCTAGTTCAGCAAGAGAAGGAGATAGAAATGATCTCTGTCAGAGAAATGAATGAGCTGTAAACCACAATCCTTCTATGCACAAAGCTATTCTAATACAACATGGGAACTACATTTTATTTTAGAATGCATGTTATCAAACTTTCTACCAGATACGGCCACTTGGGAGTGATTACAGGACCTTTCATTCCATGATAATAATGAAAAAAACCCCAAACACCACAAATAAAGCAGAGAGAGCTGAAAAAGAAAATCTGTTCAAACTACTATTAAGTTTTGCCATAAATAAGAACAGGTGGCAATGATGGCAAAGGAGATCACAGAAAAAGAAGATCAGCACCACTGTCAAGTGAGTACACAGGGATTTTTCCTGCAATTCCAAGGCAATCAATTGCTGCCACCTCTGTTTCTGTGTGGCACACAGCAGCACTCAGTGCGGACAGGCAGCGATTACAGTGATGGATCTGAGCCCCTGCCATCAGCCTGGGATGCGTCTCACCTGGATGGACGCTGGGGGCAAGGTTCTGCTGGGCTTTGAACACCCTGCTGCTGTGGCTGGGGCCCCTGAGCTCAGCCTAGAGCCACACAGCCCAGCTTAGCATCACACAGAGCCCTCAGCTCCGCCTGAGCCACACAGCCCAGCTTAGCATCACACAGAGCCCTCAGTTCCGCCTAGAGCCACAGAGCTCAGTTTAACAGCACAGAGAGCCCTCAGCTCAGCCTAGAGCCACACAGCCCAGTTTAGCATCACACAGAGCCCTCAGCTCAGCCTAGAGCCACAGAGCTCAGTTTATCACCACACACAGCCCTCAGCTCAGCCTAGATACACAGCCCAGCTCAGCACCAGAACCCTCAGCTCAGTCTAGAGCCACGGAACTCAGTTTAGCATCACACAGAGCCCTCAGCTCCGCCTTGAGCCACAGAGCTCAGTTTAACCCCTCACAGAGACCTTAGCTCAGCCTGGAGCCACACAGCCCAGTTTAACACCACACAGAACCCTTAGCCCAGCCTAGAACCACAGAGAGCCCTCAGCTCAGCCTAGAACTTCACAGAGCCCTCAGCTCAGCTCTAGAACCACAGAGAGCCCTTAGCTCAGCCTATACCACACAGCTCAGTTTAACACCCAAGAGAACCCTCAGATCGGCCTAGAGCCACACAGCCCAGTTTAACACACAGCCCTCAGCTCAGCCTAGAGCTACAGAGAGCCCTCAGCTCAGTCTAGAGCCACAGAACTCAGTTTAGCACCACACGGAGCCCTCAGTTCAGCCTAGCGCCACACAGCCCAGTTTAAGAGCACACAGAGTCCTCAGCTCAGCCTAGCACAACACAGCCCATTTTAACAGCACAGACCTCTCAGCTCAGCTCTAGAACCACAGAACTCAGTTTAACACCACACAGAGCCCTCAGCTCAGCCTAGAACCATATAGGCCCCTCAGCTCAGCTCCAGAACCACAGAACTCAGTTTAACACCACACAGAGCCCCCTGCTCAGCCTAGAACCACACAGCTCAGTTTAGCACCAGAACCCTCAGCTCAGCCTAGCACCACACAGCTCAGTTTAACACCAAACAGAGCCCTCAGCTCAGTTTATCAGCACACACAGCTCAGTTTAACACCACACAGCTCAGCAGTAAAGGCAATATCTGTGTATCATCTACAGCATTTTGGTAACAAACCCAAAAGTCCTGAGAAGAAAAATAACCCTGTCCCAGCCAAACCCATCCCAACTGGACAGCCCAATAACAGGACAAACCAGAGTGAAACCTGTGGTGCTTTAAAAACCACTCCTAAACAAAGGTGGAAAGGATTTTGGATATGTTTTATGGTGAGGATCTCAATTCCTCCATTATTACAGCCCACACATTCTGGGAAAAATTTAGAAGTGTGGTAGACATAGAACAAACAGAGGGAATATTTCTTACTTTTTATTCATCTGCACTAGGATGTGATTATGTCTTTTACTACTGTCACCTAGCTTAATAGTTAAAGAAAAAGTGAATAAAAGAAACAGTTATAGCAAAATTAAGAACAGATGTGTAGAACTTTATGGATGCATACCTTTCATTTTTGTCAAAATCTACATTTCTTCTCACTCAGCTGCTAGGAATCTGTCTAACAACCAGCTTAACAGAGACCTGTCACACCAGCAATGTTCAGTTCTTCCCAAACACTATGAATACATGGCAAAATGATAAATAAAGAGATCTCGAGTAGAAGATAATTATTTTTGCCACTCCTGTGCAAGAGTAAAAGATTTCAAATGGTGAAAATAAAAATCCGTGTCTAAATAGGATGTTACAAATAAGACTTGTCCCCGTACCTTTGTAGTCACTGCAATGAAGATGTCACCAGCAAATTTACTACAAGGAGTAACTAAGGGACTGATCACACATTTGCCTGAAGGGAAGAGGAGAAACTGGTGGGGTTTTTTTGGTTTTTTTGGAGTTTTTACCTGATTCCCAGTTTCTCTCAACTTCCAGAGGTGTATCCTGCACGTGCCTGCATTGGGCACCTTTTAAATCCTGTGCAATGCTGAACTGAGCTTCACAAAGGAAAAGGGCCAAGCCACCAAGCTGCCACTTCCCATAGAAAGGGGAACCAGAGATTTGCAGAAGGAATCCTTCTATTCTGTTAATCATATGAAAATCTTGGCAAGAATCCCCAGGGAACAAAGAATCCTGTTCTGTATGAACAGGTAAATGTCAATTTAGCTGGGCCAATTTCCCCAAACAGCTTCTACAAACTCAGGGACATTTAGACAGCACTGAAGTTAAGGAAAACTCCCCACAGTCTTCAGAAAGTTAAATCCATAACTGACAGTGACTGCTAAACCCCCAGGAAGCTCTGGGGCTGACACAGAAAAGCAGTTATTAGCTTTGTCTAGATCCCTTCATTCCACATGTCTGTATTTCACTGCCTCGGGCTTAGGCATTGCTTTTGTCCAACAGAGAGAGCACAAAGCAGAGCTCTGAGCTGGAACCTCTCCTGGCTGGACACACCATTCCAAACCAGGACACGCCTGGCCAGGCTTCACCTCCCAAGCCCACAAAAATCCAGTTTCATTTGGGGAAGCATTTCCAGGTATAGCACTGAGCTAACCCTGCTACTCTGACCCCAAAAGGGAAATTCTTCCTGCCCAGACTGTGCTTTTCATGGAGTGACCCATTTGGTGGTAGTTTCTATAATTTCTCTGGTGCTCACAGAGCTTGAGAGTTCTTCAGATGTGTGCCCTAAGATCTGCATTTATAGAACACCAGCTGGTGCTTCACACTGCTCAAGTTCTGCTGTTACCAACATACTACAGGGCCTTGTTTCCCTAAATATAGGAGTGGTAAAATTATCCACAGTGTTATTCATCTATTACACTGAACTAAATAGTGCTTCCACTGATTTGTGATTTTTGTTATTGTTTTCTTAATATATCACAGTATCACATTTTTCCATTTGAAGAGGGAATGTGATGACAGCTATACATAGATCCTCTTGGACTGCTGCTTTCAGCAGTGTCTGAAATATAAATTCCTAACCAGCAGAAATAGAAATTCCTAAGTGGCACTTTCAGAATCAAAATTTTTGGAGGGCACGTGACCAAAGCACGATGCCACAATGAAAGCAGTTGGCAGTGCTGTCCCAAACTGGGATGGCCTCTTGGTCACAAGTCAGAGACCCCAAACAGCCAAAACACTGAGAGAAATTACAGCTCTTTACTGCAAGGACACAAAGATCAGTGAAACATCTCGAGTCCAGAGCTCTTGATTCTGCACATTTGCTCAGAAAAGAATTGAGAAAAAACACTGTGCACATCATTATCTCCGAAATCCCTAATAACAGCACTCAGGCACTGTGTGCCCCAGACAGCAGCAAGCACAGAGTGGGACTGCTGCAAGCAGGAGGAAAATGAAATGTGAAAAATGCGTATTTTATGATTGGCTTTTTGCAGATATTAAAATGACTATTATATGTGTTATGTTAGAAAGTTGCGCTCTATCAATTTTCTTAAGTAGTTTAATATAGTTTTAGGTTATAACAATGTTAAATAGAAACGATGCTATGTAAGATACTTTTTTAAAGAAAGGACTTGCAGTGACATAGCAGCCACAGGACACCTGAATCTTTCAGAGAAAGAGAATTTATTGTTCCATTATCAGAAGAAACAAACTTCTTCCTGCCTTACTCAGCCCTGAAGATGATGTTAGGATTCAGAGGAAGAAGCTGACACTGACCAGACAGAATCCTGTGTTTGAATGGAATTTATGCATCATGTACAAGGTGTATGAATATGCAACAGGCTGTTGTTTTTAAGGGTTAATCCTCTGTTAACATGTGTCCTTTTTCAGGCTTCTTTTCTGCCCAGAAAAAGGTACCCAGATTGTCTATAACTCTTTGTTTCTATTGTCTCATATTGTCCTAATCCAAATTGTCCAAATTATTATTACTCTAATTATATTACTATTTTTTAACCATTTTATTACTATTAAACATTTAAAATTCTAAAAGCAAGTGATTGGCATTTTTCACACGAAACACCTGGCGCTAGTATGGCCATGATAAATCCATCAGCCCGGTGATGGGTGATTCAGGTGCACCAGATCCACAAACAGAAGAAATGCATGAATACAGACACTTCTGACTGTAAGAGGCAAAGCTAAAATAAAAATAGCATAGCAGAAAATGAGCGAGTGGTTCGTTGTTGGCAGGGAATACCAACACTGCCATCTCTGCAAGTCCTGACAGGCTCCTAAAGCACCTGGCCACAACAAGCCAAGGCTGCAGGAATGGATGTAAAGTTACCACAGACATGCAAACACAAGGGAAAAACAGGAAATACTCCTGTGAGGTGAATCTACCAAATGGAAAGTCCTGAGAGCAGACAGGGCTGCAGCTGCCCAAAAGTCGTCTGTGGGCTCTAAGAGACAGAGGACAAAGGAATCACACCATGGTGTGAGGGAGCACAGTCCCCATTTCCATTTAACAGGGCTCGCAAGATAAAGATTTCATAAAGATTAATATAAAGATTTCATAAAGATTAACACAAAGATTTCCATTTAACACGGGCTGCAGCACCACCACCAGACTCTCCCTTACAGCAAGGCCCTTTCCAATCTGTGACTAGATGAAATATCCTTAGAGCAAAAGATTTAAACTCAGGCAGCTCAAGGTTTGGTTTGGGCTCTGCTGGGGATCCAGGCACCAATACCCTTGTCAGCCTGCCTGTACTGACATGAAATCTGGCTTAGCTCATTACAAGTCAGATAATCTTCTCTTATGGGCAAGAGACTCTAAATTATTTCCTTTATTAATTTTTCAAATAGCACTCTGGGTTTGAAAGCAGCTAAGCTCAGATAGATTCCATCAGACAGGTTTCCCATGTTTTTATTCTTCTCTCTTTTGACCAATGATCAAACCTTACAATTCACCTGTGAGGAATGTCAGCTCTTCACAACACAGTGCCATTATCACAGTGCACAAAACACCCAGGATTATCTGAGATGGTGAATCAATGACTTTAGCTCAATTGGTGATTTAATTACAGCTAAGAAATAATTCATGAAGTTACTCACAGGTGAATAATATTATTCCCATTTTATTCTTTAAAAATCTTTTTGGTTAATTCAGTCTGAGGTACTAAAAACCACACCACTACAAAAGTGCAATGATTTGTGTTTAGATTTTTTCCCAACATTGATTTTAAAAGGTCAATTTCTGTGTTCTCTTTAGGCAAGGAAGGGATTTTTGAGTTCTACAACAAGATAAAGCCAGACTGTAACAGCACTCCAGCGTTTTCTGGCATTCTACAGATGGGACTAACACACACCTGTGTTAACATCAGGAAAACACCTTTTCCTGCAATTAACCTTTACTGGAAGAGCAGCCTGAGTGGATATTCAAGGAGAAACATGGAAGGGATCCACACCATTACATGTAAAAAATGCAAGCTTATATTTACCTGTGACCTTATGGGATGCCTGAGTCAGAATGGGTATGTGTAAATACAGATATAGATTAGATAGATAGAAATAAGATATAGATTAGATATAGATTAGATACATATAATTAGATATAATTAGATATAATTAATTAGATATAATTAGATATAGATACATATATAGATTAGATATAGATATAAATATAAATATAGAGATCTATATATAGATAGATCTATATAGATTAGATATAGAGGATATTGATAGATATAGATATAAATATAGAGGATATTGATAGATTAGATATAGATAAATACAGGATATAGATAGATAAAGGTAGAGTAGATTAGCTATAGATGATATAGATATAGACAGATATATAGATATAGATATATAGATATAGATAGATGGATATATAGATATAGATGATATAGATATAAATATAGATATAGATAGGTAGATATAGGTAGATTAGCTATAGATAGATATAGGTATAGATAGATTTAGATTTTTTGCATAAAGATGATCACTTCACCTATATTTTCAGAAGGTTAGGAGCCACACTCCTCAGAGTGAAAAATTAAATTCATTGCAGTTCCATGATTTCTAATCAGCAGTCAGTACCACATCACCCCCTCAAGATGTCTCAGAAGTAACTGGAAAGTTTTTGCCTCATTTTGTTGGGGTTTCATCTTGAAAAAAAACCCCAAACATTAAAAAGTGAATAATTACAGAAATTCTCACTTTATACTAGTAAAAATCATTATTTGGTGTATAAAATGAGTGATTTCAATGACAGCCACCTCAGTCCTGCCACGTGAAATTGTTTAGTGTTAAGACATTTTAAAAAGCCAACCTTCACTGCAGAAAATATAAAATAAAATATGCAGCCATAGACTTCAGTTGATGAAAAAAGATTTGATGTACACACTTGAACACACCTCACCTAGGAAACACTGAAGTCTGTAACACAATTCAGATGTTTCCAGCAGTTTAATCACATGTATGTCTGAAAATGAGCAGGATTGCAAGAGGCTGCTTGCATGTTTAACTGCCACAAAGCCCACAAAGCCTGGAATAATTCACTTTAAAGTGTGGCTGTTTAAAGTCTCTCTTTTGCTTCCATAAATAACTGGTTGGAATTCAGTGCTAAGCTCTCCATGACCCCTAACAGCTCCAAAGGCCAGCTGCAGATGGTGCCCCTTGCCTTGCTTACACATGAGAGACTCTGAGGTCAACTTGTATAAACTGCTGGCACATTCAGACCCCCCCTGGGACTCCAATTTGTTGTGTGCCAGTTCATCTTAATGATTTAAATTAGTGCAAAGTTCTCCCCTTGAATACCAAGGCCCCAGCTCTCGGGTCCGTCTGTACAGTCAGGGCAGTGCTGCTGCCAGCTTGAGAGTGCTGTGCAAACTGAAATACCTGAAATTCACTCACTTCTTCACTGAGCTTCAGCCGCCTTTTCTGCTTTTTAGACTTGAAAGCTTGTTATTAAAAGCTACTAGGTTGAAAAAGAATAGCAACTCTTCAAATTTTACTGGAGGGCAAAAAAAAAGGGCTGAAAGTGTTATTTTATATATGTGCCTTTTTCATTCCTGGTTACTCTTTAGCTAACAATGATCATAAGACTAAAACAACAATCATCTTTGAGTCTGGCAATCAGGAATGGTTTTGATTCATTGCACATTTACCTCTGGCATTGATTTTCTACTCCCTAGTGAGCAAATATCTGGCAACTCCTAAATTTAAGCAAGACAACAAATAGAACAATGAAGATTTCCATTTAACAACGGGATAGATTCCTCTGATTTGTCAGGAAATAATCTTGCTTTTTCAGAGAAAACAAAACTCATATTCACACAGCCTTTCAACACTGTCCCCATCTTTACATCCAAACCCTGCTGTGACCTGAGCCTTTAGAAAAGACTGCAAACACTGCCCAGACAAAATAAATTCTGCGGGTACCCCCTAAAATAACTCCAGGGTACGACTGCATTCAGTAGGTGCCAGCAGAACAAACCAGCCCAGCCCAAGCATCAGTCAGGGCCACACTCTGCACTTCCTCTCTCAGAGCAGGATTTTCAGGGCATCAAAAATGCAAATATAAAATCAAAATGCAAATATAAAGTCAAAAATGCAGAAGGAACAGGGTAGGTTAGCACAAAGGAAAGCTAAGAGTAAAGTAGAATGGTGATCAAGATTCTGAAAGCAAAGACTCAATCTCCAAGTGTCCTCTCCTTGAGGAGCACCTTTAATCCCAAGGCAGGGTCCTGTCCCTGTCCACTGTGTTGGCAGGAAACCAGGCATTAAGGAGCTGATTTCCAGCACTGCACTTCCCCTGGATTCTCTGGGCTCCTGTCCATATTTCCAAATGGTAACACAACGATGAATGAGGCTAAAGAAGAGGTGTGGCCCAACAGCCCTGAGAAACCTGGGGAGAACAGCCGGTTTGCAAGGAAACAAGGTGAGACAAGCGACAGAAACCAGAAATATTAAACATTTGTTTCATTTCGAGTAACACAATTTCCTTCAAGAGCAATGTCCTTAATGCTTTCCATAGTGCCACTGGGATCACTTCCAGTCAGACTGATTTAGAATAATGAAAATCACTGCTGTGCCCCCAATTATTGGACCTGTTGGCGTGGGTGTGGAACTAGAGCTGAGCCGCTTTTTTGTTTGTTTTGGTCAGGGCTGCAGCTTTGCACTGAAATAATTACACTACACTGCTACTTCACATAATTCCCCTCCAGGTATAAGCTGGAGAGATAATGTTATTACTTGGGAATAACACTCAGAAGAACTGTACACTCAGGAGGGAAGAGCTGCTTCACTCTGATGAAATAGATAAATTGGCACTTCTCCGGGTGCAATCAGCAGATAGGAGACTGAGTCTGCATCTATTACCATGGCATCAGAATGCTCTGATATCACCCTTGGAGCAGCCCTCTGATGGAACTCTATCTCTAGATTACAGAGAGAAAGCCAAAATCAAACCTCAAAAGGCAAATACTGCAGCAGGATTTAGGAAGCTGGAAGAAGACTTAAGTGGAATTTACATACTTGAATCTCGGGATGCAAAATTAAAAACCCTATTTGAAGGAAGAAAAACCAAACCCAAACATACTTAGCAATAAGGAAGAACCCAACAGTAACTATTCCATTAACCAAATAGTGAGGAACCCCTGTCAGCATCTAAATGTTTGCTGCAAGCTTCTCTGGGCCTGGAGAACAGTTGTGCATCAAGTTTGGGGTTTTTTCCTGGTGCTGAACAGATGGTGCTCAATCCCAAACCTGTGTGTTGTGATCCAGCCTGGGTTTCTATGACAAAAAAAGCTCAGAAGGATTTTTTGGCTTGCCATGATCCAATCCTGCAACAGTTTGAGCTCCCCAGTGGCCCCCCACACTACAGTGGGCCAGCCCTTTAAGCTGCTTGGGTCAATTTATCCAGATACGAAGATACAAAAATTAAGCAGAAAACCCCAAGCTTTATAGACTGCTCAAGACAGCTAGAACATAACACAGGGGAATTAATTTTTAAAAAAACGGGGAATTAATTTATTGCAGTGAAATGAAAGGTCAACTTGCTTCACTTTTAGGGAAAAAAAAAAGCATTAAAAAAAATAAAAACCCACATTTAGCACTGTGAACAATCAAAATGACAAGAACAGAAAGGCAACAATCACACGTTCATGGTGGCAGCTCTCACTCCAGGGACTGTTTGTTCCATTTGGAGTGGGGCACACGCACTACAGCTTTGCTGCCCATCTGCAGGGCAGAGGATGCAATCACCAGAGCTTTTGGGGAGAGCAGCAAGCCTCTGATGCCTGGATGCTAATCCTGGTTGGACAAAACTGGGATTTGCAATAAACTCTCTCCAGTGGCAGTGCTGATTTCCCTGGGATTTGCAGCAAACTGCCAGGCCCCTCTCTGCAGTGACTTTGCTGGCTTGGAACCCAGCCCTTCCCAAGAAAAGCACACACAGGACTTGAGTTTCTCCTTCAGGCACCAGCTGCCTAGCAGCCCTTCTCTGCAGTGACTCATTTTGCTGCTCCAGCTTAGCCTCTTTGAGGATTTAAGTCTCCGTGACCTTGCCCAGGTCACACTCTACTTTCCTGCATAGCAAGAAGGAAAGGCTGACACCATAGTAACCCAAATCTCAGCCTGAAACCATGGTAACGGGATCATCTTGCTCCAGGCACGCTACCAGAGGTGCCCAGCACAATTTCAAAATATTCAAATTGAAATAAACTGCTTTTTGGAGCAAATCAATTCCCTGACCCTGATTCCTGCAAATTATTCCAATGGAGAATTTCAAGGTAGGCTGGAGCTCCCATCAGAACCTTTAAGGGAGCATGCCTGTGATTTCTCTTGATGCATCAAAGAGTGGGTGGCTGGAAAATTCTGCCTGAAATTCCCTTGAAACAGTGGTACAGAAAGACAGAAGGGTCTCCATCTGTTCACCTGTGGATATTCTTAAAAGCCTTTCCTGTGAGTTTCTCCTTTAATATAGAAAAATGCTTCAGAAAGTACCCCTGGTTGTGCAGTCTAACCAAAATGGAGAAAAAATAGGGGGAAAAAGCCTTTTTGAACCGACCAGCTCCTTTTCATCAATCTTAAGGTTATTTGCAGCCCTAATAAGTGTAAGACAGCTGCTTTCAGATTCATTAATCTTAAGCTTATTTGTAGAAATAACAAGTCCAAGATTTTCTGACAGAAATGTGATTTCCATGGGATGTTTTTCCTTTAAGCAACCATAATGCAATTAAGAAGAGAGAAAATGCAGCCCTACTCTCCAAGCTTTCCTGCAGGCTACCACCAAATTTACAACTTTTATGCTTCCAGTTTGGCACAAATAAAACAAGGTGGGATCAGAGTTTGTTGTGTCTGACAAAATCCAAATCCACCATGTGCAGGTTCCCTCAGGGAGAGGTGCGGGAGATGTGCACACACCAGGAAAAAAGGAAATAAAAAGGAAATGGGATGGGGAGAACGGCACAGGACTGAGGTGATGCCATTTATTCAGATGGAGACATCATTTGAAAGGACTCAAGATGATTAAATACAAAGGAAAGAACTGTTTAACACAGAAAAAAAATTCTACATATGATTTTTTCTACAATTAGAGATGATTTTTTCTACAATTTCTACAATGAGAGATGTCAGTTAATGCCAGATTGTTTCTTAAGGTATTTTACTGCCTGACTCCCAGTGAATTCTTATGGAACAGGCTGCCTGCAGGTGATGGCTTTTCCTAAAGATATTCCAAGTTTTGTCTCAGAAAACTCTTTAAAACCCCCCTAATTTAACTGTCAATATTTTATTATCCACATAAATGTCAAATCCTTTAGCTGACATTACTATTTTATTGGCATGAGTCTACTGACATGCTGTAACACATGTTAATTGTGCATTGCATCATATTTCACTTAATTAATTATGGCCTTTCTTCTTGATGAATGTCCTTGGTTGTTCTATTGCTAGCAAGGGTAAACAGGAGCACACCACTTAACTTTATACCATCAATTTAAAAAGTATTTCTTCCATTCTTCCTCTTCATCCTTTTTTATGCTAAATAGCTCTAATGCACACAGCCATATGCAGAATGTAAATTAAATGCAAAGAATATTCATCTGTGAAAAACCAATTTGTGTGCAGAATGCCCATTATATAGAAGCAGAAAAAGATCATTTCAAATCAAGTCCATTTTTGAGTCCAGAAGTGTGATTTGCCTGTGCAGTTCCTCAATGGCTAAAAAACCTGAAAAGCAAAACTTAAGCCTGTTATTTGGGGATTTGGGGCAAATGCACTGGCTCAGAAATAAGCAAATGAAAGAAAAGCTAATTTTATTTTTTTCTAACCCTATTTCCTGTTTGTCTGCAAAGCCCATGAAGCAGCCAGCCAGTCAATGATATCAAAAAAAAATCATTAGGCTGAAGCCTACAGTAATATTATCATCTGATTAACAACAGCCACCAAAATATCATCAATTCTACAAGGCAATGCAAGACCTTACTCCCCTCAGAGGTTTCTTCACTTCTATACCAAACAGCAAAATGAGCAAGTGCCCCTTCAGCTGCTGATGGGCTGGGGCGAGCCTGGATTGTGCCCTTTGGGAATATCTGTGTGTGCACATACAAAAACTTTCAGTGCCTGGACATACACACCCCAAAACCTTGAATAAAACACACCTGGAGCTGTCCCTAAAGTCAATAAAATTTACAAAACACCTTGAGCTGTGCCTCCCCACCTGCAGAGAGCCTCTCTGCCAAGGAGCCCATTGCTATGGAAAGCACAAGGGGGCTCTGCTCAGCCCAGAGATGCTTCCCGGGAATATTTCATCTCCTCAGCATTACACATTTATCCCTATTCTAAGGCCACTGGCAATTCAACTGTTTTCAGCAGAGCTGCCAGCAGCTCTCCAGTCAGCAGCAGGGAATTATTAGGACTATTTTATTCATCCTGAGCTCACTGCGCAGCCCACTCTGCCCGCTCCCTGCTGGTGTCCTGGGGAGTTCATCCCATTAACTCCCCCTGCTCCCAGCTCTCCCTGCCTCCGATGTGCTCAGCAGTGGATGAATACATTGTGCCCCATATTTACACACCTATTAGTGGCTAAAAACCTCCCCTCTCTCCAGCTGGAATGGCATTATACCCATTGCAGCTCTTTTTACACCGAATTTATTTGCAGGTGAACACAAAACAAACGGGATGATTCTCTGGCAAACAAGGTGTTTGCGGCAGCAGTGAATAGGAATTGCATTCTGACAGGTTAGCTCTCCTGCTTAAGTTCTGAAGCTGCTATTATGGTTGGGAAAACATTTATGCAAACTGCTCAGAAATTTGCCTTGGTCTACTGCCCATCCAATATCTTATTTCTGCGATGGAGTCTCATTTCAATGTAATCATATTCCCAGTAAAAATTGAATAGTGCAGGAATGGGAGATTCAACACAAGTTATTCAGTCTAAAATACATGAAAGACTATTAAACCTGGCCATGGGGTTTTTAGGAGGGGGAAGGGAATGTTTACTTGACTATTTTTTAAATATATTTTATGTGAAATTTTGATTTTATAGTAAATATCCCTGCTGATCCCTTTGCCACTTCCTTCTGTAGTAAACATGATCTGGTGCAAACATAAGGCTTATTTCAAATCCTAAAAGGTAATTAAAGCTGAGAGAGTCCAGGAAAAAAACAAATCACCGATGGTTCTTCTGTGCCTAAGGGAAGTTTTAATTAAAAGTCACAGGAGAATAATCTGTAAGAAACAAAAATGAGATGGCTGCTGTTAATTTGCCTGGGTCTCAGGCAGATAAACAGGAAATATTCAACAACTAAAGCTGCTGTGGTTTTGTTGTTCACTCTAACACTTGCTGGCAAAGCTCTGCCCTGAGCACTCCTTGGCAAAGCCAAAGCTCTGCTGTCCTCAGGCTGGGCTGCAAATCCCACCAGGGAACGGCAGCGCCTGTGAGCCCGGGCTCCAGAGCTGGGCATGGCGCCAGAGAGGCGCTGCTGGATCCCAGATCAGCCATGCCCTGGGGTGGGACAGGATCCCAGATCAGCAATGCCCTGGGGTGGGACAGGATCCCAGATCAGCAATGCCCTGGGGTGGGACAGGATCCCAGATCAGCAATGCCCTGGGGTGGGACAGGATCCCAGATCAGCAATGCCCTGGGGTGGGACAGGATCCCAGATCAGCAATCCCATCGGGTGGGACAGGATCCCAAATCACCAATGCCCTGGCGTGGGACAGGATCCCAAATCACCAATGCCCTGGGATGGGACAGGATCCCAAATCACCAATGCCCTGGGGTGGGACAGGATCCCAAATCACCAATCCCCTGGGATGGGACAGGATCCCAGATCAGCAATGCCCTGGGATGGGACAGGATCCCAAATCAGCAATGCCCTGGGGTGGGACAGGATCCCAGATCAGCAATGCCCTGGGGTGGGACAGGATCCCAGATCAGCAATGCCCTGGGGTGGGACAGGATCCCAGATCACCAATGCCCTGGGGTGGGACAGGATCCCAGATCAGCAATGCCCTGGGGTGAGACAGGATCCCAGATCAGCAATGCCCTGGGGTGGGACAGGATCCCAGATCAGCAATGCCCTGGGGTGGGACAGGATCCCAAATTACCAATGCCCTGGGATGGGACAGGATCCCAGATCAGCAATGCCCTGGGATGGGACAGGATCCCAGATCAGCAATGCCCTGGGATGGGACAGGATCCCAAATCAGCAATGCCCTGGGGTGGGACAGGATCCCAGATCACCAATGCCCTGGGGTGGGACAGGATCCCAGATCAGCAATGCCCTGGGGTGGGACAGGATCCCAGATCACCAATGCCCTGGGGTGGGACAGGATCCCAGATCAGCAATGCCCTGGGGTGAGACAGGATCCCAGATCAGCAATGCCCTGGGATGGGACAGGAACCCAGATCAGCAATGCCCTGGGATGGGACAGGATCCCAAATCAGCAATGCCCTGGGGTGGGACAGGATCCCAAATTACCAATTCCCTGGGGTGGGACAGGATCCCAAATCACCAATGCCCTGGGGTGGGACAGGATCCCAGATCAGCAATCCCCTGGGGTGGGACAGGATTCCAAATTACCAATTCCCTGGGGTGGGACAGGATCCCAACTCATCAATCCCATCAGGTGGGACAGGAGGATCCCAAATTACCAATTCCCTGGGATGGGACAGGATCCCAAATCACCAGTTCCTCTGGGATGGGACAGGATCCCAGCTCATCAATCCCCTGAGGTGGGACAGGATCCCAAATCACCAGTCCCCCTGGGATAGGACAGGATACAACCCCACCAATCCCCTGGGACGGGACAGGATCCCAGCTCACCCTCCACAAGCCCCTGAAGCAGTCCAGGTAAGGAAATCCCCTTTCCTCAGCATAAAGTGCCTGCAGAGGCTCTGCTCCAGCTGTTGGGCACAGCCCTGGGCTCTGAACTTGCCTCACAGAAAACCAGCAGGGAACCAGCAGAGAACCAGAGGAAAACCAGCAGGTAACCAGCAGGGAACAGCCTTTCTTTGCTCCTTTTCCAAGGAGCAAAAGGAAATGGAAGAATTCCCCCTTTATCCCCCCTATTGCTGTCTCCAACTTTGTAGGGAATTCCTGTTTGCAGTTTGTTTTTCTCTCTCCAGCCCACGGTGTTTGTGCTCTTGGGCTGAGATTTGGATCATTTGTCCTTGGTGCCCAGCTGGAGCAGGAATTGTTTTGTCTCCCTGCTCTGTGCACAGGGCTCACCATCCCCTGATATGAAGCCCAGACCCACACACTAAAGCAGCACAGGACCTGGACAATAGAAAAGCTCAAACCTGAGGCATCAGTTATATTTTTAGCTAGTTTACTATTTTTTAAATTGTTTTTTTTTTTTAGTTTATTTAGGGAGAGAAGGTTTTTTCGTTAAGGTTATGGAGATTTCTTTATAAGAGGAAAGGATAGTTGGGGGCTGTGTCAGCTCCTACCCAGCTGTTGGTCAGTGTTCTGTCCCCTCATGGAGAGGGGAGGGAGTGGGAAAAACTGCACAGAAAAAATTCCCAGGCTGGAGCAAAGACAGAGCAATCACCCAGCAGTGACTGTCACAGGTAAAACACGCTCACCTGGCAGGATTTGATTTCATTTTTTGCTAATTAACTTTAATTATCTCTACCCCTTCTTATCACCACAGGTTACACTCAGTCCCCAAGTGTCTCCCTTCCTCTCTCGTGCACACATGCCATTATTACAGAGTTGATAGTTTTCCTGAAAAGCAAAGAAAAAAGACAGATTTCCTCTGTTTCACAGTAACAGCAATTTTTCTGTGTAACTGTGGGGATTTTTTGTTCACCTACTTGTAGCCTGACAGGAATGGGAGAAGTATCTTCAAGCAAAGCAGTTGGAAAAATAAAGAGGCAGATTAGTCATATCGTTATAGACAGCTCATAATGAATACTCAGAGGAGGAGAATCTGACAGAAGTGGTGAACACACTGCTGCAAACTGGAAAGACGGAGGAGAAAGAAGGCTCTGGTCTACCAGAGCTGATACCTTAATTAGGCAATTAGAACTATTAAACATTGCCAAAGCTCCAGGCCTAGTTGAATTACAACTGAGAAATCAGTAGGAAAATGGTGAGGGGAAAAGGAAAGCCCTGGGCAGGATTTGTGATAACTCACAAGGAAGGAAGGAAGGGACTATTTGAGAACTAGAGGAGCAGTTAATAGAATTCTTTTGACTTTAAAAGGCTCCAAGACCATAGAAAGCCCAAGCTTCTTATCCTGCACTCAGCCATGCAGAAGACAGAAAATTAAAAAACCTGATTTAGGAATGCCTGACTTAGAAGACCACAAGGAGGGTGAATGCAGAGAAAGAGGCGCTCAGGCAGACAACCCAAATCCCTCCCATACCTTACTCACCCGGAGACAATCCCAACTAATGCACAAATTATCAGGAACTCCGAAAAGCACTTGGTAGCACAGCACAGAGCAGTTTGATTTGAAAGGAGGTGAACACGTTTGCAAAGGGCCGACAAAACAAACTCCAGGAGCTCCAGAGACACCCAGCAAGGAGCAGCCAGCTGGGAGAGCAGGGGGGAACTGCAGCTCCTGGGAGCTCACGACTTCAGATTGTTTCCTCGAGCCTTGGCCTTGCCATGATGTGTTCAAAATCGTCCCATCTGCTGATGGCACACCATTTCTGAGGCAACGGGAGCAGGGGAGAAAGGAGCAAACCGTTCCAGAGGGAGCTGGATCATTGTGGTTTATATATCCACGGCACGCGGGCCACGAGCAGGCGCCTCAAGGAATTCCCCAGCATTGGAAAGTGACCCCAAAGAAAACATGCAAGTGGGAAAAACTGGGAAAAACAACTGGGAAAAACTGGAATGTGTTGTGCCCGATACAAAGGATCCTCTTCTAACTCGCTTCAGAGAAAAATTAAACAAACTCTGGGTTATTTATAGTGAAAAGTATATAGAAGAGGAAATGATTCTAGAAATGCACAATGGCATGTCTTTAAGAGGGTCATAACCAAAAAGTTACTGAGTGATTTCACTGTTTCAGAATTGGCTGAGAAATCCCTAAAAATAAAATACAACTTAGATTAAATGCTCAAGAATGTTGTATTTTTCAGACATCAAAGATTTGTGAATTCTGTTCAGAAGAGAGACAAAATTGGATTCAAAATTGTGACCACTTACTACTTTAGCTTCTGCACTGTGGATGAATATCCAAACTATTAAATTCCATGCAATTGAATTCTTATTTTCTTAAAAGGTCTCATTTTGGGGTTTATTCTACACTTAGCTATAATTTTATGAAAATAATTTTAATTTTGTCCATGTTACACAGGAATGAGATGAGAGAGAAATGAGAGAAAATAGATTGAAATCTTTGGCACCATAACTTAGAGGAAATTACAGAGTTTTAGAGTAGGTAATTTCTTAGGCTTACTGAAGAGAAAGCAAAAAATTGATGTAAAAAACCTGTGACTAATATAAGGACAAAATAGCAGCTTTTGTATTGTACTATAATAAATAGAATACCCATCTTTCAAATAGACCCAGGGTGAGAATAAATCAGGAATAGTGAATTTAAATGATGCTGAGCATGGCTCAAGGAGGAAAAAAGGTTGGGTTTGGGGATTAAAAAAAAATGGAAGTATATAAATTAATCTATTTCTCTGAGAGAAAGGACCTATTTTGATGACTCTGTTTTTTTTTTTTTCCTATAAAATTATTACTGCACGTTCCTAATTTTTGTGTAGCAAGACAAAAGGATTTTCTGCCCAAGTACCCCAGGAAACAGCCAGTGAGCTGATCTGAACAGCCTCAGACTCAGCCTCTGAGCAGCAATTGAGGAATTCCTTGCTTCTAGGAAAAGGCTCCAGTCAAAAACATTTTAGGGGCTGTTTTGAATTTGCACCTGTATGTGACTCTGCTGATTTACCTGGTTTTTATGTCCTTACCTTCACTTGTAAAGCTTAAAGTGATGATTTTGGCAAAGCTGTTGCCTAATGACTTTCAAATAGACTTAAAAACATATTTTGATATTAACTGTATTGCCAAAGTCAACTATATATGAACTAAGTGAAATTAACCTTCAAGTGATACTTGAATAACAGTAAACCACAAGGGTATGGAAGAGATTAGATAAACTGTAGTTTAATTATGTGACAATAATTCACCTCATTAATCTCTTAGGAAACAATAACCACAACAGTTAAATACTGTGATTAACAAACCCTCTTTCAAACCTAATTTTAATTTTATACAACTTTGCACTATTATCCAGTGCAATCATAGAAAAGATAAACTAAAAAAAAGCAAATATTAAGTTCTCTGGAGAAGACATCCAAAATATCCTCACCCCTTCCACCTGTGACAGGAAAAGAACAAAACCAGCACTACTTGGACCTATTTCTGTCCCAAGAAGTGGAGACACAGTGGCTCCAATCCTTGTGCAAATAATCCCAGCATCTCTCAGTGCACACTTCTGTTGGGTCCAAGCACTCCTGGACATTCTTGGTTCTCTCTACTACCGACATCCCTAATTCAGACAGCACTCCCTCTGAGGACTGCTGCAGATTTGGGCAGCACACTGGAGCTTAACAAAGGTGATTTAATGTGCATTTGGGGTTTTTTTTCCCCTTTTGTTATGCTACACAACGGTTTCCTAAACTGCATGCAGAAATAAACCTGTCCCTGTGTGGATGCCTTGGAGTGGCTGCCTAGAACAGAGGCTAGACAAGAATAAAAGTAGGTATTTATTGAAGGTGAGTTATTTATCAAAAGTGAGTATTTATTTAACAGATACACCTTGGGCAGTCAAAGCCTCCCAGAGGCTGCACCCAGGATGGACGATGGGCACAAGTGTTTCACACAATTGTAAGTTTGGTCATTGACATCAGGGGTTCTTTCTTTCTGCTTGGTCCATTAACCCATCAGGGTTTAATCCTCCAATTTCAGCTTCAGCTAATGAAGTCATTTCCCCAAGTTTGCCCCCCACAATTCCCTGATGTTTACATTTTTCAGGGCCTGAGACAGTGAGGTGTCCTGGAGTCTCAGGTCTAAAGAGGAATTGTTGTGTCTGAATAAAACAGGAGAACAGGGGCTGACAGGCTATGGAGTATCGAACTATAGCCAAAAGTTGTACAGGATCTGAAAAATATAAAAGCTAAATCCTAAGGCACCACTGTCACTGCCCTTGCCAAAAGTTTGAAACACCCAAGCCTTCTTTAGCCCTTCCCAGAGTCAGGAATGCTGTGGGAGAGGAGCACAGGGATCTTCATGGATCAGGAGATCCCAGGGTGGGCAGAGACCATTCCCCCACAGCTCTGCAGGGCAGGCTGGGGCTGGCTGGGGAGCTGATGCTGTGTCAGGAGTCCCACACAAGCAAAATGCAGGGAAAAAATGTGTTTATAACATGAGCACCTAAGGGTTCCTGCCTTGTATAAGGCTTGGTCAGCAATCACAAAATATAACAGCGATGGTGATGCCTCAGGTTTAGCTTTTCTATTTTTCAGATCCTGTGCTGCTTTAGTGTGTGGGTCTGGGTTGACATCAGGGGATGCTGAGCTCTGTGCACAGAGCAGGGAGACAAAACAATTCCTGCTCCAGCTGGGCACCAAGGACAAATGATCCAAATCTCAGCCCAGGAGCACAAACAGTGTGGGCTGGAGAGAGAAAAACAAGCAGGGTGGGACTGGATGGGCTAAAGCTGGAATGGGGCAATGAACTGCAAGGTGCAAATGGAGCAGAACTCATAAAATGTGAGACCCCGTGCCCGGCCGTGCATTTTGTGACCATCTTGGGTTCATTTTGTGACCATTTTGGTTGATCTTGGGTTCATTTTGTGACCATTTTGGTTCATCTTGGGTGCAGCCCTGGCTGGGCTCTTGTGCTGCCCAAGGTGGATGAACTGAGGAGATCCTTTTAGTAAATCCCTGCTTTATTCTTTAACTCCTCCAGCCTCTGCTCTAGGGCAGCCTGCACAGGGCATCCGTGGCAAAGGACAAGGGGACAAAGGGAGCCCCTCAAACCAGGCAGGTGAGCCTGGCACCTGCGGCACTGCCACTCACGTGCGTTAACATCAGAGAGGAGAACTCTGCCCTAAGGCACTGGAAAAAAGCCTCAGCCCATCTATAAACACTAAACCACCCGCTTCCTGGGGACCTTGGCTCTGTTTGCAAGATAAGAAGCCTCAGTTTTTTTATTTGTCTAAGTTCATATCGACTGCAGGTATTTTCCAGGTGGATTAAGCCAGATATCCCTTAGTTTACAGCTGTAAATCAAAACCTCACTTTTAAATATTTTTTTTAGATTATATTCCTTACTCAAATACAATGCAAATAGGAGGGAAAGTGTTTGTCTTGATTACTTTGATTTTAGCTTATTAACAGGTTTCATGTTTACTCCACAAAACTTCTGGAAAACTACACTCAGATTACTTTCCTTCTGCTTGCTGACCTTTTTTTTTTTTTATAGCTCTCCAAGGAGAAAAGGAGATATGTTTATAAAATCAGTGAGCAATAAACAAGAAGTTCATGTTCTCATAGAACGAAAAAATAACATCATCGAGAAAGTCATGTTCAAAAATATAAGTGTCTCGGAGAGAATAAAACTCATTCATTTATAACATTTTTCCATTAAAACAATGTAATAACTACTGAAGTTCAAATGATGTATGAGTATCTCCTTGAAGAAGATCTCCTGTACATCTGATAAACCATAAATACTGTAGAATGTACCTCAGGCAGAACAAGCACAGCTTGGTGTGATCCTGAAAAATATCCAGTGTGTGTGAGGATGAGTTATGAAGGTGAACAAATTTAATATATCTGCTTGCCTCGTGGACACCCACAATTTGCAATTTAATCATCCAAAAGTTACGGCGTGCTCATAATTGTATTAGATTTTGAAATAAGGCAGCGCTGGTTATGTTAAGCCTAAAAAATAGCCCACCTTTTCGGGTTTATGATAATTTATAAAGGAAATAGTTACAAACAAGGTGAATGGAAGCATTAGAGCTGCACTGAACAAAAGGACAGTATATTGCAGACAGATTCTTGAATCTACATCACATTTTTATCATTGTCATCTGTAATATCTCCAGATTTATAGACAGAGAAAAACCCCAGTGCTGTTATTCTGTGAGGGTGACAGGATTTAAATTTATTTTTCTGCAAGCTAATTTTAAGAATATCAAGACTTTCAGAGTGGAAAAAAACATTGATCAGTCTTGAAGCGCTATTTAACAAATAGAGGCATAGGCTTTATGCCTACAGACCCAGATCCTGGCAAAATTGGATAATTTCAGAACCAATATTTATATAAAATATTTAAAAATCACTGAATTAGATCTAGATAGAGAAAGCTAACTTTGTATTTTAGTGGCTTAGACACCCGAATAAAGCAAGATGATCTGCTAGCTTATTTTTCGGTAAATAATTTCATTATTTAGAAGAAAAATGAAGCATTTACTTCCAGAAAGATGGGGAAAGATTATACTGTAATGATGCAGCCAGGTGCAAAATTTTAGAAATAAAAGACCTTGGTTCAAATCTGTATTTTGAATTAAGCTGAGATTTAAACATGATCCTCCCATTTTATATATAAAATAAAAAGAACAGCAGCAGCAGCCTCTTTCAGGATCTGGACCTTCACTCTCTGCTTTAAGCAGGGGAGGGAAAAAAGTGCCACCAAACAGAGTTCCTCACTCAAATCAAAATGTCAGCTTTCACACTAAAGCTAAAATTCTAGCTTTAGTGGGCTGAAGCTGGGCTGAAGGATGAGGTGTCACCATGATATTTTCTGAAAAATCCCTTCGCCAGGATTTCTTCACCTGGGAAGATGAGAAGCCTCAGCTTCTCCACGTTTTGCTGCTCTGGAATGTGATCTGGAGATTGTTTATCCAAACGTGTGAATTGTTTTTAATTAATGACCAACCCCAGTCCAGCTGTGTCGGACTCCGAGGAGTCAGTCACGAGATTTCATGATCATTCTTGTGAAGCCTTCTGATGAAGCCTTTCTCTATAGTTTAGTATAGTTTTAATATAGAATGGAATGGAATAGAATAGAATAGAATAGAATAGAATAGAATAGAATAGAATAGAATAGAATAGAATAGAATAGAATAGAATAGAATAGAATAGAATAGAATAATATATCAGCCTTCTGAGAACTTGAAGTCAGATTCTCATCTCTTCATCTCTCACCTCGTCCTGAGGACCTCACAAACGCCACAATGAGGAAAACTTTATTTGGGGTAGATTTGAAGCCCCCCCTTTCCCACGAGGGGTGATGTCCTCCCAGAGCTCAGGGCTGAGCAGGCAGCTCCAGAGGGGATGGAGGCTCTGCCTTACGAGGAGCCACATTTTGAAGACAAGGAACAACAGGTACAAGTTGCACCTGGAGAGGTTTCACCTTTATATATGAATTTTTTTTCACGGTGGAAAGAAGGGAGCTCTGAGAAAACAGAAGGGTTTAGAAATATATAGTTCCATCATCACATCTCACAAATGTCAGCTGTTGGGGCTTCTCTACAGAATGGCTGATTCTGTCTGAATGCTTAATTCCCTGATTGCCTGCTAATCATGTCATTAAATAAATCTGTAAACTGCTTTGGCCATGATTTGATGTAAAGAATACAATTTGAAGTTTTCTTCTATTACAGGTGTTTATTCTTCAAATGATCTATTTGTTTAGCCCATTCTTCCTACACTAAACCACCCGACTCCTGGGGTTCAAAGAAATGAACTTAAACTGAGATGAGTTTTTGTCATCATTTTATTTTTCTAAGTTTGTCAAATGAAAACTTGGCCAACGTCATTAAAAGAATCCCAGATATAGTAAAACATGGAATGTAAATCAAAACCAAAATTTTAAATATTTTTTTTTACACATCTTCCATCACATAAAAATAAATATAAATTATCCGATCAGTTTTGTCTTGATTACTTTGATTTTAGCTTATTAACAGGTTTCATGTTTACTCCTACTAAAACCATAGAAAACTACATCCAATTAAATTCCTTCTGCTTGCTGACCTTTTTTTTTTTTTAAAATACTCCAAGGAGAAAAGGAGATATGTTTAATAAAAAAACAGTGAGCAATAAACAATGGAAAAACATGTTCTCATAAAACGAAAAAAATAACATCATCGAGAAAGTCATGTTCAAAAATATAAATGTCTCGGAGAGAATAAAACTCATTCATTTATCTCAACATTTTTTCCATTAAAACAATGTAATAACTACTGAAGTTCAAATGATTATTAGTATCTCAAAGAAGAAGATCTCCTGTACATCTGATAAACCATAAATAAAAAGTCAAGAATGTACCTCATTATAATAACAAGCACAAAAATGGTGTGATCCTGAAAAATATCCAGTGTGTGTGAGGATGAGTTATGAAGGTGAAAAAATTTAATATATCTACAGTGCCTCGTGGACACCCAGAATTTTCAATTTAATCATCCAAAAGTTTACAGAACTTGTGCTCATAATTGTATTAGATTTTGAAATAAGGCAGCTGGTTATGTTAAGCCTAAAAAATAGCCCACCTTTTCGGGTTTATGATAATTTATAAAGGAAATAGTTACAAACAAGGTGAATGGAAGTGTTAGAGCTGCACTGAACAAAAAGGACAGTATATTGCAGACAGATTCTTGAATCTACATCACATTTTATCATTGTCATCTGTAATATCTCCAGATTTATAGACAGAAAAAACCCCAGTGCTGTTATTCTGTGAGGGTGACAGGATTTAAATTTATTTTTCTGCAAGCTAATTTTAAGAATATCAAGACTTTCAGAGTGGAAAAAAACATTGATCAGTCTTGAAGCTATTTAACAAATAGAGGCATAGGCTTTATGCCTACAGACCCAGATCCTGGCAAAATTGGATAATTTCAGAACCAATATTTATATAAAATAGTTTAAAAATCACTGAATTAGATCTAGATAGAAAAAGCCCACTTTGTATTTTAGTGAATTAGACACCCGAATAAAGCAAGATGATCTGCTAGCTTATTTTTCGGTAAATAATTTCATTATTTAGAAGAAAAAAGAAGGCATTTACTTCAGAAAGATGGGGAAAGATTATACTGTAATGATGCAGCCAGATGCAAAATTTTAGAAATAAAAGACCTTGGTTCAAATCTGTATTTTGAATTAAGCTGAGATTTAAACATGATCCTCCCATTTTATATATAAAATAAAAAGAACAGCAGCAGCAGCCTCTTTCAGGATCTGGACCTTCACTCTCTGCTTTAAGCAGGGGAGGAAAAAAAAAAAAACCAAACAGAGTTCCTCACTCAAATCAAAATGTCAGCTTTCACACTAAAGCTAAAATTCTAGCTTTAGTGGGCTGAAGCTGGGCTGAAGGATGAGGTGTCACCATGATATTTCCTGAAAAATCCCTTCACCAGGATTTCTTCACCTGGGAAGATGAGAAGCCTCAGCTTCTCCATGTTTTGCTGCTCTGGAATGTGATTTGGAGATTGTTTATCCAAACGTGTGAATTGTTTTTGATTAATGACCAACCCCAGTCCAGCTGTGTCGGACTCCGAGGAGTCAGTCACGAGATTTCATGATCATTCTTTTCAAGCCTTCTGATGTAGCCTTTCTCTATAGTTTAGTATAGTTTTAATATAGAATAGAATGGAATGGAATGGAATGGAATGGAATGGAATGGAATAGAATAGAATAGAATAGAATAGAATAGAATAGAATAGAATAGAATAGAATAGAATAGAATAGAATAGAATAGAATAGAATAGAATAGAATAATAAATCAGCCTTCTGAGAACATGAAGTCAGATTCTCATCTCCCACCTCGTCCTGGGGACCTCACAAACACCACAATGAGGAAAACTTTATTTGGGGTAGATTTGAAGCCCCCCCTTTCCCACGAGGGGTGATGTCCTCCCAGAGCTCAGGGCTGAGCAGGCAGCTCCGGAGGGGATGGAGGCTCTGCCTTACGAGGAGCCACATTTTGAAGACAAGGAACAACAGGTACAAGGTTGCACCTGGAGAGGTTTCACCTTTATATATGAATTTTTTTTCACGGTGGAAAGAAGGGAGCTCTGAGAAAACAGAAGGGTTTAGAAATTTATAGTTCCATCATCACATCTCACAAATGTCAGCTGTTGGGGCTTCTCTACAGAATGGCTGATTCTGTCTGAATGCCTAATTCCCTGATTGCCTGCTAATCATGTCATTAAATAAATCTGTAAACTGCTTTGGCCATGATTTGATGTAAAGAATACAATTTGAAGTTTTCTTCTATTACAGGTGTTTATTCTTCAAATGATCTATTTGTTTAGCTTTCTTTTCTTCCTATTTCTGTACCCGTGTGAGACTCCATATGTTCAAAGAAATGAACTTAAACTGAGATGAGGTTTTTGTCATCATTGTATTTTTGGCTTTGTCAAATGAAAACTTGGCAAACGTCATGGAAAGAATCACAGATATAGTAAAACATGGAATGCTTATCAAAACCAAAATTATAAATAATACACATCTTCCATCACATAAAATAAATATCATTTATCCGATCACTTATGGCAACTCATGAGAAGTTTCTGCACTCTGATCTAGTGTGGTGTAGAGGTTGATCTTTGACTTCTACTAAAACCATAGAAGAAAACATCCAAGTAAATTTTTTATGCCAGCTGCACAATTTTTCAAAAATGAAAATACTGTAAAGTGACTTTTGTTTTCATGGAATCAGCTCCAAACAGCTGCTCCAATCCTTGCCTTACAGATGGAAAAAACACCAAGGTAATAAACATCACAACAAAAATAAAGCCTTGTTTTACAGTTGAACTAAAGACTCCAAATAACTGAAACAAAGTAAATAACGTAACAAAGATTCATCTCAAAGGAGTTTTACTGTAACCACAGAATAATTACAAGCAGCAATGTTTATTAGTATGCAAAGAAGGCTGATCTGTTGTGCTTCCAGAGCAGCACAAAGGATAAAAAGTCAAGGAAGCAGCACCCATTATAATATATCACACACAAAAATTCTCTGTTTCAGAGAACATCTTTACTCTGGAGGCACAGAGTGCAGAGCTTCTTGCCAAGAATAAAAAGTCTTTAATTTCTATTTCCAGTGACGCATTGTGCCTTCAGAGCTTGTTCCATTGAAAAAGTACAAAGGTTTCAGTTTACAGAACTTGTGTCAAAATGATTACAGAAGTTGTCATGGAACGATTTCCAAAACAAACTGTGTTATTCTCCTTTTCTGGCCCCCTTGACATTTTTAGTTCTTTAGAGGTGGTGTAAGTGGTATAAGTTTCTATTTTCACAAGAGTGGCAGTGTTTTCTAGGATAAATAGCAAAAGTTTAGAAAAAGTTACAGGCATCTGTGATTGTATCGAAAGACAACATTTTTAAGCACTTTGTGTTTGTGTGTGTAAATGGATATGTGTACAGAAGGAAGAATTGAAGCAACAGAGTGAAGGAAAGATTTTTCAGGTGTTTTCAAGACACTGCTCCTCACTTAAGGAATTACTGACAAATTCACTTTTCCCTGTGTTTCCGTCTTTACAGACACACATCAGCAAATGACAGAATAAAAACTATAGAGGGCTGCTGCCAGGAGCCACACAAAAGAAAAGGTGAACTGTTAAATAAAACCTTCAGAAACAGAATAGCTCAGGAGGTGAAGAAACATGGCCCATCTGAAAAACCCCAGCTCTACTTCAAGAATGAGCAATCAGCAGTTTAAAGAAAACGATGAATTATTGGCTCATCTTTTAAAAACAGTGTTTAATCAAAACATTACAGATGGAGAGGGAGCTAAGGTTTGGCTATAAATTAGGTGCTCACCATAACAATAGTGGGGAAAAGGGAATAGTTAATAAAATACAGTTGCAGTTTTCTCAGAGAAACTTTGTGAACAGCTGAGCAGATCCCCTCAGCTGCTCTGAGTGGAGTCACACATTAATAGTCAGTGCATCTATCAAAACTACTACCTGCACTACAAATGTGTAAGCTGTCAGACAAGGGAATCTCAGGGGATGCACATCCTGCTGGGCTGCTGAGATGAGTTATTCACTGTCTCTGCAGCTTGAAAGGAGCACAAAAAAAAAAAAAGAACTTGGAAATTTCATCATACTGAGAGTGTCAGCACCACACCTGAGAGATGTGGTTCTCGAATTAGCCTCTTAAAACAGAAACTGAGGAGCTCTAATTTCCCTGGGCAGGTCATCCACACTATTTTCCCAGTCTGCCTCATTCATCTTCCCCCTTCAGAAAGATGAGTGGAATGAAATAGTTTTCAGTTTCCACGCAATTGCACTTTCTTTCATATTTAGACTTGCTTTGGGGATGTCACTCGGAGGGCACCTCTGGCACCCACCCAGTCCAATGTGCTTTGTGCTCCTCCGCTCAGAGCAGGCTGCCCAGGAGTAGTCTGGTCCAGTTTGGAGCATTTGAGTACCTCCAATAATGCCATTCCTTCCCTCCACCCACACACACACAATCTGTTCCAGTTCCGGATAAAAATGTTACACACGTACAGATATGAGTACACACACATACTGATATATATATATATATATACATGGAATTTCTCATACTCTGCCTCCTGTCCTTGGACAACCAATGTGCCTGGCACTAAAATCACAGCAGCACTGCCAAGTCCCCCAGTACCAATGCAAGATTTCCTTAAGTTCGTAGCATTCCCCACAGAACCCCAGGTTCCACAGCTTCAATAGTCACTGGAGCTGCTCTGGATGCCAAGGCACAAGGAGCAGGTCTGCTCCACACCACGTTCAGACCTCAGAGGTGGAGATGTGGGGATCTGTGTTCAGCCAGGCTGGGGCCAGTCCTGAAATCCAGATCCAAGCCTGGCACGTGCTGCTGTGTGCTTCCAAACAGCCTCAGGGTCTGCTCAGCGTCCATGGAAGGACCTGATGTCACAGGCCCCCAGGTGGGTAATAATTAGCATTGACTCAAAAGGCTGATCAATCACTTTATTACACCATTCTTACTAAGAAACCCATTGTTTTTATCAACAGTCATGATTCAGGTGGACACAGCTGGTCCTTGAATCCAAACACCATCACCACTGGCCAACTAAGAAATCACCCTTTGGTAAACAAATCTCCATAACACATTCCACGTGTTCACAACAACAGGTGCAGCAAGTGAAGATAAGAACTGTTTATCTTTCTTTTCTCTGATCTTCTCACAGCCTTGCCCAGGACAATGCCTGGAAAGTTGTGCCTGTTCTTCTCTGTGGCCAGAGAGCTGCTGCCACAAAGACCTGACCAACCCCTTCCCCAAAACCTCACCCACACAGCTCCAACAGAGGCACTTCAACACCAGGTTTTGAATTTGAAATTTTAAACTTGAAAAAAAATAAAATTTTAATTTTTTTATTTTAAAATTGAAAATGCAACAAAACCAAAGAATTCCCAAGAGAGGCAGAGCTGAATCCTGTTATCTGCACCAAAGACAGAATGATGAACCAAAAGATAAACTGATACCCAGGATACCTCTGATCTAGTGTGGTGTAGACATTGATCTTTAACTTCTACTAAAACCATAGAAGAAAACATGCAAGTGATTTTTTTTATACCAGGTGCACAATTTTTTAAAAATCATAATACTGTTAAATGACCATAACCCTAACCACTCATTTGTTTTTAGGAATTATTCTGGGAGTTTTAGCAACTGCAAATATAAATTGCTTGTGTATATGTGTATCACTAACTGCAACAAAATAGAAAACCAAACCAAACCTGTTAGGAAATCAACCAAGCAGTCAAATGCTCCTCCTTGAGTGCAGATTTCTATTGATTATTCTGTGGGGATTCTGTCATCCCTCAGAGCACTCAACTATAATTAGCCAGAAGTTTTGCAGGGGACCAGATGATCCAATACCAGTATTGGGCA
Source organism: Emberiza elegans (assembly GCA_024865655.1). Lineage (NCBI taxonomy): Eukaryota > Metazoa > Chordata > Aves > Passeriformes > Fringillidae > Emberiza > Emberiza elegans. Next base: position 3,371,865 of record JALJVW010000197.1, on the reverse strand, counting down.
TATGAAGGGGAGCTCTGTGTGTGGGCACTCAGGGTTTTAGAAATAAAAAATAACAGAAACATCAGTAACTTAATGACAAGAAAAAAATACTGATAATGAAATTATTTTAATAGTATGTCAAGATGAGGAATGACAATCTTGGGAAATGAGACCAGGAAATTATTATCCCTCAGGTTTCTTCCACACTTTGTTGTTGGAGTGTGAAAAAGACAATATGCAAACTCCTCGGCCGTATATTTAGCTTTAGCACTTTATTAGTGCCAACAACTCCAGAGCTGCCATCTTCAGGAATATCTTGCCATTCTCACCCTTCTGGATTGAGTAGTTGCTGAGAAAGTTTTAGAAAAAATATGTTCCAAACTAGATGTGTATGTGGACTTTTTGAGACCCTCAAATAGACAAGCAGGATGAGAAGTTTTACCTCTCTACAGAAATACCCTAAATTTACATTTATTTTAGGGAAACAAACTTTTGGGATTAAAGCTTCATTATCCTGTCCTACACTACACCACAGTGTAAAATAAACTGGTGGCCAGTTCCCCTAGCCACAAACCGGATTGTTAACACATTGCATGGTTTTTATGTTATATTTATAAACAGGATTTTGTGCATAATTGGGGTAGGGAGGCACTGTGGGAAACAGAACACTGACTATATTTTAATTACTTTTTAAAGCAGAATTCTTCAAAGTTGATGTTAGTTAGGGAGTTGACCTGAAAGTTCTTGGCTTTCAGTGACTTTTGAGTCATTGAGTTTTTGACTTTTTCATGACTTCAAGATAGGCCTCATACCAGATTTGTCAAAATTTTCCCACAAAATGTTTAAAAAAACCCCAACCCTGCTACAGTGGCCCAGCTCTAACAAATACATAGTTCTGGTATTAATAGCTGTGTTAATGAAGACAGGACAGGAACATTCATGTCCTTGTAGACCAGGATTTCTGTGCTTAGGGGATTGCAGAAAATGGAATATTTGCAAGTTCAGGAGACAACTTAATGAACAAAAGCCAGAATTAACAGTGGAAAGTGATACCATGGACAACCAAAATGATCAGGCCCTCTCTTCCTATAAAAATTTATTTTTTTTTCTTCACCATCTGTACAAAAATAGCCTAGTTCTTGGTTTCATTTTCTTCTCTAAAAAACATATTCTAGCAAGTATTAACTGCATATCCTTAGCAGCAAGGAGTTCAACTGCTCCAATTAAAAGCACTTTTTAAACAAAAAGTAATAGTTTGTGGGTGTTGTCACTTTTCCTGGTATAAATTTAAATATTCTCAAAATACACATGCTTTATCAATAAGTCTAAAAGTCTAACAGTGGGGAGGCAATAGCAAGATTTTTATCCATTTCCTGTCTTTTTGGGGATCTGTCTTGTAACACTGTGAGAACACTTGGGGCAGAGCACACCATTGTTAATTTACTAATTGTAAACATCACCATTGTTAATTTACCAATCCCAGTCCGGGTAGAGCAAAGTGCAGTGGGCAGATCGGTAATGGATTTTCTGTGCTATCCTGGACACATTCTAATAGCATAAAAATAAAATAAATAAAAACTCCATTCTTTCTGAAATCCAACAGAAAATATTTTGAACTCCCTAAGTTCCTAAAATTTTGGCAATGCCCTCAAAACAGAAAGATTATTTTCTGTATGCCTTTTTCTAGATTTCTCTGCCAATAACATGGCATTTTGGAGGAGGGTTTGTCTCTGTTCTGCAGACAGATGTGGGTGCAGATATTCACACTCAGGGACATCCCCACAGACAGCACAGCCAGCAAAATGCTTCAGATGGGACACTGGATTAGACAACTGACATCAGCTTCTTCAACCCTGTGAATCTGGAAGGAGCTGTCCCCTCCTGAGAGATATCCAGGCCAAATCCCAGCTCCCAGCTGAGTTTTTCCAATTAAATTGACTGCAGTATAGGCGTCTGACAAGAAATCTACTTTAAATACAAATGTACATAACTGAACTCAAATACAGAAATCACTCTCTACAAATATATTACCAAGCTAGAAATATAACAATTAATTTCCTGTGTCCAGTAATTGGAGTCTCTTTGCATAGATTATTTATTGGACATATGACAACAGAATTTGCACATTATAACTTTGCATATTTCCATTTGTGCTTCCTGCTCTCACAAAAGCTATTTTTCATTCTCCACGTTCATGGAGATTCTCTACCCTTTCTTTTAATTGTCAAAACTCTCAATAAGTGCAGTAAATTCCTCCCCATTATTTTTAACAGGTTTTTCATGTCCCATTGAATCAAATAGCTTAAAAGCTTTGGCTTCAACTGCACTTTTTGAACCTCCTGTCCTTATAAATATAGACACTTTTTCTTAATAGGATTTCCAATTTGATGTGCCCTGAGCTGCAATGCCAGAAGGATTACTTAAATTATTGAAATTTAATTCCAAATCATTGTGGGTTTGATCACACAACTGAGGAGGTTTTGCTGTGCATTGTGCAGGGACGAGCCACACGAGCCTTCCTCACATCAGAAAGTTTGGAAAAACAGCCTGTGTAGGGTAAAGCTAATCACACTTTAGTCTTTTGGGCCCTGGGTCTTAATAACATGGTTTTTAATACCACAGTTTCACATGTTTCTACTCCAGCAGATATCCTCAAAAATCAATGATAGTCTATAAACATATCCCATTGCTGGCATCTGTCCCACCAGGGAATCTGATCCTCTGGCAAGAATCCTCATGGATTGGACAAGGATTTTCTCCTTTTGCAATAGGCACAAGACAAAAATAATAATAATAATTTTTAATTTTTTTTTAAAAATAAAACCACAAGCCCTGAGCAGAAGGATCCGTAATCCTTGAAGTCTAAGATGGAAAACCACAAGGAGAATATGGGGAATATATGGCAAAGCATCCAGGTGATGCAGGAGAGATGTTCAGATGAGCAAAGTCAACACCAACAGAAAGTCCAGGGCATCTGAGTCTGTCAGAAAGGTGAGATGTTTGTCCTGCATATTCAATGGCATTAAAAATATTCCCCTGCAGTCAGTGAATAATAAAAGTTGGACTCTGCTCCCCTGTACCCCCACAGAGTTTCATTCAATACTACCTGCATCAAACCTGCAATGTCTGTTAGAACTGAAAACTGTTTCTTCAAAATAACTCCAAGTTCCTACCTCAAATGTGAATTTTATTATCTTAATAGACATGAATTTATTTCTTGAGAAAAACTTTTCGCAGTTCCTTTTTTCAAATCTCTAGCGTTATCCTAAAGAAATTCTGACCTTTCTTTCTGAAATGAAGTTCAGCCCTCTACACAGACAGTATTTATCTTCTGGGCTACTTAAAACTGAAATCTTTTTTGGGATCCCTGAATTCCTACAGCTCCACAGAGCACCTACATGAGAATGAGGGGTCCGTAGGAACACTGAAGAACTGAAAATTATTCTTTTTCCACCCTTGGTCAGAATTCACATTTGACATTTCAACGAGTTGAGGTTTGTTTGCCTTTTCCTGCTCTGTTTATCCCATTCTGCATTTGTCACCTTTGGCACTGCACTGAGCACTGTGCCCAGCTCCCCATGCTGAGCACACAGAAAATGGGAGGGAGTCCAGAGGAGAAGGGCCACCAAGATGTTTACAGGGCTACCAGACTGCAAATGCCAAGAACTGGGTTTAGTCAGCCTGAAGCCGCAAAATTAAAAGCATTGGCCTTGCTTTAGCTGTGGTTACGTAGAAAGAGGAACCAGATTCTCCTCAAACATGCACAGTAAAAGGCCAGAAAGAAACAGATAACACGTTCTGATTAATTACCAGCAATAATTCTCTATATAATTAGGAATAAGTTGCCCAGGAAGTGTGTGGAATTATATTCACCAGAGAAAACACAAGCTGAGCAGGGCACAATCCTGATCTAACTCTGCAGTTTGAGGAGCATGCTGAACTAGAAGATTTCCCAAGTCCTTTTCCAACCTTAACAAGTCTCTAAAATATCCAACTAAAACTTATTATTCATTGGTAAAACCAGGCACAGTGGGTTAGTCTGACCTAGTTTTAAACATCCTGATCCACATTTTCAGTTTTTTCTTTACATCTCCCTGCCTCAAGTTCCCACACTTCTCCTTTAATGGCTGCTCTGTGTTTCACAGGCTCTCCCATTTATCAGATCACTTTTGCAGCAGATTTTTCTGGTTTTTTTCAGGAATCACCAGCTGGGAGCACACCCAGTTTTTCCAGTGGGCTCCCAGGTCCATACTAGGAGTTGCTTTGGCAGTTCATCACTTCTGCTGAATGCAAAGGCCATACTGGCAGTCACAGGTTGGATTTCTCTCTGATCTCCCCAGAACATCTCCCATCCTCAGCCCTGCTCTGCCTCTCTAGACAGAACATTCTTGCCTTTCCATTTGGGGCTCACCAGAAGGGTTTTGCCACTGGAGTGCAAACCCACCATGCTGGGAAGGTCCCAGCTGCTGCTGCCCAGGGAACAGTGAAATACATCACCTAAGGCAGGGCGAAAACTCAGCAGCAAAAATATTTTCAGCTAAGAAGGAAAACAGATTTTGAAATACAGACATTTGCCATGCAGTAGGAATTCTGGGCTTTGAGCAGTCCTAAAAGCAGTGTTTTCCTCTAAATGAAACACAGGAACAAAGTAAAAGTCAAAACCTGGAACCATCACTAACAGCATCCCTCAAACCCAGGGTGTCTTTTGCTTTCCCCAAAATTACAGCAGTTAGAAAACCAGATATGTGAGATTTGAGCTTTTTACCAATTTATCTCACACTCTTTGCCAGGTGATTTCCAAATTTCTACTCTCAGCCTCCTTTTTCTGTACACTATTCCCTACTGCACTCTGCATGGGTTCACTGTGGACCACATCTACCCAAAATGTCTTTCCCTATGCCTTGAAGTTTTCTTTGACTCTTGAGTCTCTCTGATCTCTTGTAGTTAAACATGAGGTGAGAACCTGGGAGATTCTTCTGAAAGAAGTGAGAAGAACATTTTCCCTTTTAACTACCTGCAATTTGCATGGTTTCTGGATTTTATTTCCAAAGTTAAAGCAAACAAGAAGATTTAAAACAGAGCCTTTTAAAAATAAACCTAAAATTCTGGAAAAGAGTTTTCCATTAAAAACAAAAAGTTTTCAGTGAAGACTGGAACTGAATAGGTCAGATGTGTGAAAAATCCCCTATTCTCCATTTTCATAACATGATTCTATCCCAGAATATCTTCATCTAAGCAGAGTCTCTCTTTGATCTTTATGTATCAGCAGGGCAGAAGACAGAGGGATTTGATAAATCCCTGGCCAATAATGGGGAAAATCACACTTTAAGAACTGGCCATCCAGCAATCTTCTTCCCCAAAGTGAACATTAAAACTTAACAGACTGAAATATTTTTGCAGACAGACAGGAGGAGGCAACTTCATCCCTCCAGTGGCACTGAATCTGGCTAGGTTGGCATCACCTAAAAGGGGATATCAACAAATAAAGATATTTGATTCTCTGTTAATCCAAAAGCATCTGAGCCCTGAGTCCTGCCCTGGGTGTGGGGGTGAGGCTTTGGCAGTGGGGGCTGCAGGGGTGGCCTCTGCCACAGGAGGCTGGGGACAGGGACAGCTGCTGATTCCAGGGAAGGGCAGGAAATTGGCAGCTGGTGGGAAGCTGGGATCAAATTTCCTTTGGTTTTGCTTTGCTTCTGCACATTGTGAAATACAAAGCTGTGTTTGGTGTCAGGTACATACAGGCAATGAGTGTGTTTGGGATTGTGAGATGTGTGGAGACCGACCATGGGACAATTATAAAGACGAATTCTAATAATAACTGAGGATGGTAAAGCATGGAAGAAGGCCTTTGAACCTATATTTTCTTTGCAATTAACCTTAGTTGATTTAGAAGCATTTGAATTAAAGTGTTAAGGATGTTGCTCTTTGCTTGTAGTTAAACCTTAAAGAGTTCTGCAATAATAACCTTTTGAAGTATAATTTTCAAATATTGCTTGTATCTTTGAAACTATAGCTTTAGAATATATATAAAGGAAACATGCTTGTCTCACGCCTTGACAAAACAGAGAAAGGCAGCTTGAGAAAGGAAGATGAACATCCACTCAAGGATTTATAGTTTTGACCAAGAGAAGCTGGATGTCACTGTTATGAGATTTATCATCTTTGTAATTAAAAGGTGGACCCACATCTGGGGAGCTGGACCCCACCAGATGGGATTCGTCTTTCTTCTTTTGGAAACCAGACCACCACCATCGGGGGATGCTCTTTTTGGGATACATCCTGAGAAAAAACTAAATCACAACAGTGTATAGAATTGTGATGTAAAAATTGGGAATAGAAACTGCTGAGAAAACTGATGGGTACCCCTATAAATACCTGTAAGCCCCAACTATGGGTGTGCAGTTGGAGGGAAAACTTCCCCCACTGTACCCAGCGCTGCATTGCTCATACTTTACCATATTAATGAATAAATTGATTGCTGCTTGAATATTGGCCTGGTCAAGCTTCTTATTTATAACAACATCACTGTCGGAACCCTGGTTACTGAGAATTTCAGACTTTCTGTGCTGACAGGCACTGACCCCCAAGAGAACATTGCACTTGATCTGAGGCTGTGGGGAAAACTTCCAACACTGAATGACGGAACTAGGATTATAGGTGTGTAGTTTAAATAGAAGTGTGTAATATCACATGGTGGAAAGAAGATCTTTTAGAAGATGAATCTACCTATAACAGACACACGACTGACAAAAATTACTTCTTTTCAGGGCAGCATTTCAGAGTGACCAGGTGGAAGATGAAATAAACTCAATGAAAGTTTGAAAACAGAGCAGGACTGAGGCAGTGCATCAACTCCTGAATCTCCAATCAAAAAGGTAACATCTTTAATAGCTTTTTAGAGCTCTGCCTCTCAGAGCTATAATCTTAAGTTATCCAGCTCATGCAGCTCCAATCTTCTCCAGCCTCACTTTTGTCCCCAGTGAGAGATTATGAAATCCATTTATCTTCACCCAGTAGAATACTGTAGCTATAGGCACAAAATATGCTGCTATCAGGGAAACAAAATGCAGTGGAAAGCCTTCTGATCTATTTATTAACTGTTTACTGTTTCTTTATTATTGGAGAAATAAAATAAACTGAACTTCTACAAAATCCCCAAGGAATCAACACAGTTTGACTGAAGGGTGCCACTGCAATGAATACCGTGGAAAGTTTACTTTCAGGGAAAATATATCCATGTCTCAACTTTTTATGTGACAAAGAGGAGTGCAAGCCAAACCCTGATTCTCTGATAACACACCCCATATCCAGGGCGTGTTATCAGAGAAACCCTACTCAGTTTGCACCCCCAGAAACAACCAGGAGCCATTAATAAGCTCATTACCTGATCCCAAATTCTTCCAGGGACACAAAGTTGTATCCATACAGATCAAATCTCAGAAAGAATTACTGCTGCTAATGCATGCCAACATCCCAAACTGACACTGATATTTCCCTCAATATTAACACCTGAGTTAGAACTGGGTTTTCTGCTCCCTGCTCCTGCTGCTTCCCCCATTTCAGAAGAAAAACAAGCTGGTGACAAGGGAGCACAATGGGCAGGAAAGCAGGAACCTGCTGAAACACCAGATTGTGAAATATGTGCTCATATTTTGAGATAGAAACCTGTCTCAAAAGAGGCAAGCAGAGAGGAATAGCTGAGTCCAGGAGCACAGGTGCCTGTGCCCAGCTCAGCCTCCCTGCTGGGAGTTGCTGCCATCTCCCAGGACTGAAACCTTCAAAAACCCCAGCCCCAGAACTGCTCACACACGTGGCTGTCAGTCATGCTTTGGGGGAAATGGAATCTTTCCCAGAATCTAGCAGCAGTTTCAATTTTTACTCTCAATTTTTATTTTTACTCTGTCAATTCAACAACAAACGGAAACAAACTTCCCAAATTTCAAGCTGGAGTTCAATTCAATTAGCAGCAGACTGAAAACTCAGACTGGAATCTGAAGTAATCAAGTTGCTTTAGTTTTGAGAACCTTGGAATATGGTCTTATAATTAATTTGCATTACCATAATATAAAAAAAGACCAGAGGAATGAATCAATGTTTACCAACAATGGCTGCAGGTTCTCTATTTCAACATTATAACAACCACAGAGACCCTCATAGCTGGAAAATACAACATTATAAAAGAAATATCACTTTTTTCAAGTACAAAACTCTTGATACTTGAATTACTGATAAGGGAGCCCACCTTCCCAAAAGAAGCAGTGCTGTTAAATGTTCTAGTCAGGAACTTCCTTGTAAAATATTGGGTAAACTTGCAGTTTGAATGAGGATTTTTACAAAACTGGGGTAAACCCACAGAAATCTTCTTATTCACCCCTCTGACCACCTCTAAGAGCCAAGCAAATGCCTGCTTGTTACAGCATTACACAACAACAAAACATCCAAATCTTTGCATTTAGCATTCTAAAAAAAAAATAGGAAAATAGAATGGTAAGCTCTGAACATTCCTAAAGTGCTGAAATGCAAAAGTATCACTACGAAAATATTTTTCAAAATGCCCTCATAGGAAGGAAATCAGAATCCACAAATTGTTCACCTACAAGAAGGATTTAAGGACCTCAGCTGGACAGAAAGCTGTCCATGTGTTTGCTATAACATTACTGGAAAGAGGGAAAAATTTAGGTTAAGGAGTCTGCAGTAAAGCATGAAATAAAGATCTAACATTGCTATTTTCCCTTTTGAATTCTGTGTGAGAGGCCATCAGTAAGAAATTATCCTTATCAGCTATGAGACAATGCTGACAATCCCTGGAAAATCTTTTACAAACATCCTGACACCTACGAGAACCCCTGTTCCACCCAGAGGGGTGATAATGACAGACACTGCAGCCAAGCAGAAATTCAGCATTTTTCCCCAAACCCCCCTGGATAGGACCTTCCTAAACAATATATTCTGGCGTGTGCTCATGTTTGCAGCTGGACTGGGGAGACACAGGGGACAGAAACTTCAGTGGAGGGCAGAAAAGCTTAGGAGATTGAGTAGTTGAGATTTCCTCAAGAATAACCCTTCAGAGCTGGTTTATTTCAAAGCACGACATAAGTACACATCAAACTTGAAACTTTTCTTGGTAAAATTATAAACAAACTGTGCCGTCAACATTTTTTCATTTCACAATTTTTTTTTAATTACCTCATTTCAGAGTTCTCTACTTAAAATCATGGTAAAAGCAGAAAGCTCATAATTTAAATGATTTACAACTGTGTTAACACAAAATCTCTACAAAAGGCACAGAAAGTGTTTGGGTTTTTTGTAGCTCTCCATTTGAATGGAATTTTTATCCTCGTTTAGGATCAAAAAAGCCAACAATAGGATAAATTAGCAAACAAGTAAATAAACCCTTCTACACATTTCTTCAACTCTCCACAGACACACACCAGCAGCTCTACACCCACATTTTTCTGGGTTACCATGGTTATCTGCTTCCCTTACTCGTTTGAATCAGAAAATGAAAAAAAAAAAAAAGGCAAACAAATCACATTTAGTCACAAAAACACAAATTCTGCTGTGTTCTATAATTCCCTTCTCTATGGTAGCGGAGTCTCAAGGCCAAGGGCAGGTTTGGGATGTCACAATGTCGGGAGGGTCCCTGGGCACAGGGACCAACACTGCTGTGTTTGGAGCCAGTGCACCCAGAGCAGCACTGCCCATGGCAATGGTGAGCAGGAATTTCTGAGTTCTGGACCCCTGCTGGAGGCCAGCAGTGCACAGGCAAAGATAAAGCTTTTAATGCATGCAAATTTGCAAGGCATGATGCATTTAATAATCCCTCATCTGAGTGAGTTGTAAAGAAGCCAGCAGGAGGAATAATTAATTTCCGTTAATAGCTCTCAGTGTGGTTTGTGTAGTGCCAGAGTTAAAAAATTAAATAATCTGGAGAGCAACAAGTAAGACTCCACCCCAGCACTCACGTTGTGATTCTCTCAAACCTGTGAGCACCCAGTGAGCCCCAAACACCTGGGCCATCCAACAGAGAGGAAAAAACGCCAGCAGCAACTAAAGGAACCCAGCAATGAGCCCCCAGGGGAAATCTGCTCTCCACAGCACTGGGTTCACAAGGTGGGAATAATCCCAGGGTGCTTCCTGATCATCCTGTGTGATGGCCACTGCTGGATCATCCTCACAAAGGCTTTTGGAGTCAAAATACTGATGGCATGGTTGTGCCACAGTGTGATACTCCCTGTGTAACTGAATGGAATAATGCAGGTTGATGTTATCCTCATGCCCTTTTAATACACAATAACGACTATTCTCACATGAAAATATGGTCAGCATCTACAACAGCTCTATTGAAACTCTTGGTTTCAACTGGTCAGGCTCCAAATTTCATTTAGGTCCCTTTTAGCTCCACTCTAACACTTTAGAACCAGGAGAAATATTTTCTTCTGATAAATGAAAATTATGAGGAAGCAGAATCTATCTACAGATAGAGGGCCCACAGAAATAATCTCAAATCATTTTACACAAGCCATCACCTAGTTTTGGTTTTGATGATTCTATTAATAGAGAAACATGAGAGTCAAGATATGACCTGGTGTGACCATTCATGAGCAAAGGGGTGGATTTAGTTCAGATCATTCCATTTAAAGCAAGTCAAGGACCCAATCCTTATTTCCATCCTCCATGTGGCAGGCTGTGTTTTGCTTCCCACTATGGATCATTTCTATAAGTGTCATTGTAATAGAGATTATTTTCAGAACACAAACATTTTCTATCATATGGCTGAATTAAGGAGGCACAGAGACTAATAGACTTTCTGTCATATGGCAACAACTGCAGCAATCAGCAAGTTAAATGGAAACATTCAGTAGCTGCTTCCTAATGCAAACAATATGCTTACAATCTGTTCTGCATTAATCACACTTACAGAAAGCTGAATTACAGCTCCCTTCCTATGGCAAATATTATCTTAATGGGATATAGAGTTAAAGGGGGATCAGTGGAGTGAAAATGAAAGATGTGGGGCAGGGTTAGGTAGGTTGCTCTCAAGGAAAATCATTGCAAAGCATCCACACTGGAAGAGAAGGCAATGGTTAGGTGACGTCCCCTGCCTTGTCTTTCATTTCCTGTGTCTTGTGTGGACAAACAGCAAGTGAGGAAACAGGTGCCAGAGCACTGCCAGCCCTTCCCAGCTGTGAGGGATGCTGGGCACACCTTCCTGGGCCTGGCAGGAATCTCCTCAGCAGCTGCATTCAGCTGCACACACCCCCAGGGGAATACATGGACTTCTTTAGCAGAGGGAAACACTTTGCTATGCTCCCCTCCTTTTCCAGCTGCTGTGCTTTAGTGCTCTCCCTGCTCCTGAAGGTGTGAGCAGCAGGGATGTTCAGGGGGCTGTGAACCCAGCTAATGAGTGGCCTCAGGGGAAGGCAAATAAAATCCTTCTGAGTGGTGAAGTTTCAATTCAATCATGTTTTGTACCTTGTTCTTAAACAGTGGCACTTTTTTTCTACCTCCTCTGCCCTTTCAGGGTTTGATTCAGTTCCCAGTCCCCTCTCCACCTCTGTGACACCCCCATGGCACAGGAGTGAGCAGGAGGGAGGAACTGCTGGTCACACATCACCAAACCAAACCAAAAACCGACACACACCACATCCCCAGGTGCAGCAGGAGCTCAGATCTGCTCCCTACCACTTTATAACCCTGACTGCTCTTGCAGTGGCATGAGTGGAGCTTTACAAATGTGTGAGATCATGTCACAGACCTTCTATTTGTAAAGTTTCATTACTTTTACTTATGCAAAGCAATGCTTCAAATGCCCCATCTCACATATCTCCTGTATTCTTTCAAGAGGAATGTCACACATTTTCTAAGGTCTAGAATAAAGAAATTATTTCAAAAAGCATCAGATACAAAAGAACAGTTTTTGCTGGAATACTGATCCACGTTGAGCCCTCTCTGAAGTGCCCATCACAGCAAAGCTGCAGCAGGCTCAGGTGCACACACCCCACAGATCTACCAGCACACAATGCTTGTATTTTTTCCATGGGAAAGTGGTTAAGGCAGTGTTTTGTTCCAGTATTTCCAGGAAAGGCCTGTATCAGCTTTGCTGGAGCCATCCCTGTCCCAGAGGCACCACAGAATGCCTGTGACACCACAGTTCCTCACAGGTCTCTCACATCCAGAGAAAAGCTCTCTTGGGAGAGAAATTTCTCCTAAATGGACCTAAAATGGACAAGGAGCTGCACTTCAGCAGCACCCAGGGCTGAGGAGCTGCAAGAGAAAGAAGCATTGGTGGGGATGTCATTAACCTCCACCTGCTCCTGGATCCTTTTAGGGCTTTGTTAAGGAAAATGCACCAAGCTCCAAAGGGGCTCTATTGAAAGGCACAGAAAGTGTTTGGGTTTTTATAGCTCTCCATTTTTCTCCATCACTGAACCCTGAGCAGGGGAAAAGGCAGCCAGAGGATTTGCTGGGTTGGATTTGCTTCAAGCAGAAAGAAAAACTAAAGGCTGTGAAGTTTGAGGGCAGCCTTGGCTGGAGCAGTGCTGGGATTCTGGAGTTTCACTTCAGCAGAGAGGTAAGGAAGACAGACGAATTTTAGGTTTGGGGCAATCTGTAGAGTACCAATATCACTGCAGTCCTCTGCAGATAGACCACTGCAAAACAGAAAGGTGAAAGCACTAAGGGATATCTGAGAGTGGGACCATAATGCAAATGTGTCCCTGTCTGTGACCAAATACATTCATATTCCTGGGAAACAGACTGAATGAAAAAACATGGGAGCTCCCTAGAATCTCCCACTTCAGAAAAGTCTAATTTAAAAATTTTAATTTTACAAAGCTAACATAAACAGGGGTTATTGCATTACATCAATACTCATTTCAGCAAGTGCTTCTAAAAACTTTAATAAATTTTACACCCTACTAGAAAGGCTTAATGCAGAAGAAGGTCCTACTGATCCTGCAATATTTACTCCAAGATAAACCCTGGATCAGGCAGGAATGCCCCACTAACTGTGGTGAGCAGCAATGTATAGAAAAATCACCAGTCCTGCCATGAATGGAGACAGGCAGAGATCAGTGGAACTCATGTTTACAAAATAAAAACTTGCCTAAGGAAATTTTTTATTCCCTCTAATATGAAAGGTCTTTTGCTTAGGGGTCAAGGTTTGATTCCTAAAATTTAAGCCAGAGCTGTACACTTTGGAAACCTGGTAACTGAGCCTTGTGCATGACAAAGAATCAGAGTTCTGGCACGTGCCATGCAGAAGGCATCTGTATTTAAATGTCAAATAACTGAGAACATATTGCAGCCATAATGAAGTTATTCAAAGGCTAAGCTATTCTCACTCTTATAATGTCTATATCCTGTCTGACATCTGAGTTCCAGTTTTAATTTTCCTAGGGAATCTTCTACCCCCTTTTTCTTCTGGAATAGACATGAACTCCTTACAGTGGTATTTGAAATAGTAAGATAATTAGAAAAAGTAAGATAATTAGATTCAAATGCCTTGTTGTATGACAAGGAAAAAAAAATCCACATTAAAAACATCTGCACTATAAACCACTACCAAATGCCAGATCCCACTGGCATTTTCCAGTGGAATAACTGATTATAAGGGGATTCTGTAGAAGACCAAAAAATTCCAATGCTCTAGTCCGTGATGGCCAAGAAAATATAATTACTTTACTTTTTGGTGTTCACCTCCACATTAAATATATGCAGAAATGAGGACATAAACTAAATTCATATCAGGAGGCCAAGCATAAGAATTGAAATCTGTCCATCATCTGTGTTTCCTTCATCACACAAAGTACTAAAACAGTAACCAGTTGTACAAACACTGCACTGCACATTTGCTGAAATGGATCATGTGGGGATGCAACAGCAGCATCCTTCTACCACTGATTGCCCTGAAAGGAACTCTGTTTTCAGGCAAGACTAAAGAAGTTAAGCTTGTAAAAATAGCACTTGAGCAAAATCCCATCCTTCACTGCAAGAGAGCTGCAGGCACAGCATCTCCTGAGGGAAGTGCCGATTGCTGAATTTATTCCCTGCACCGCTCCGGTACAGCTGGAATTAGCACCTGAAGGCCTAATCTAAAATAAAATCACAATTATTGTCAAAGACTAACCCTTAATCCTTACAGGCTGATTGGTAGCACAGAACACTGCTGTTCTCCAAAGGTTTTGCACCAGGAGACACCTGCAGAGATGGAGCTGAGACCTTGCAGAGAAAAGAAAGAACGGGTGACATTTCCTGCTCTCCTGGGTTCATCTGGGAATAAAGTAACAGCTGTAGGTGGAGCCAGAGCTTGGGACTAAACCAATTCAGCAGCATTAAGGGAAATAGATGTTGCACCACCGGGGTAGAGCAGCAAGTTGGGAAGAAGCTGACAGGAAAAAAAATGTTGGGGTTTTTAGTTTTGTGGAAGTCTGGAGGCAGCCCTGACATGGGAAGAGACGAGAATCTTGACTCCACGTTTCAGAAGGCTGATTTATTATCTTATGATATATATTATATTAAAAGAAAATGATGTATTAAAACTATACTAAAAAAATAGAAAAAAAGGATTTCATCAGAAGGCTTGCAAGGAAAAGAAAAGAATGGAATGATAACTCTGAGAGAGTCCAAGCCAGCTGACTGTGATTGGCCATTAATTAGAAACAACCAACATGGACCAATCAAAGATGCACATGTTGCATTCCACAGCAGCAGATAATTGTTTTCTTTTCCTCTGAGGTCTCTCAGCTTCTCAGGAGAAAAAATCCTAGCAAAAGTATTTTTCATAAAATATCATGGCTACACAGTTTGGGATTTTTTTACCATAGGTTAACATGTGGTAACCAAGTACTGTGACTTGAAAGAAAGTTTTAAAAGAGTTGGTCTTAGATAAGCTGCAAAATTTTTAGGTGCATGCTTGAAACTGAATTCCAAAACCTGATTTGACTTCCAGATGAGAAAGTACAACCTAGGTAAAATGGCAAAACACAGAATCTTCCTATCCCTTTTACCTGTGCAAATCCACAGCATTTAATGCATCCCAGGAGCTCAGGGAAACCTGGAAGAAATTGGCTCTGCTCCTTCCAGTGACTCCTGCCAGTCCAGGGCACGAGTCCGCTCCTCCTGGAGCCCAGTGAAATTCATCTCTCTGTTCAAACATTTATGGGAACATCCCACTGCAGGTTCAGAAAAGTCAAATTGGTCAAACAGGTGCCAGGGTCACATCAGGATCTGACCCAGAGCCCACTGAGGGCAGTCAGTCATTTCCAAAGGCTTGGAATCTAACACACACAGAGTTCTTACATCAGGAGATCCTCAGGGAAGGTTAAGCAAAGATCCATTCATCCTTGCTGTTAAATAGAATAATCACTGGGAGAAGTAACGTTAGCAGACATTTGTTTCTGTCATGATCCAAAGCAAAGTAAATGAAAAAGGCACTTATTTTCAAACCTGTGTTCTTTATCTTGTGATCCTGTTAACAGGAAAAATCTATTTCTTGGGTTTGTGCATTTCTAAAATAAATGTTATGCTTTAAGTCTTTAATTTCATTTAGTATTTTTATAATAGTTACATATATAGCTTACGTCGCTTTCCTGAATTTCCTCAAAGTAAGTATTTAACTAATTAATAAGAAGCATTATAATGTTTTGCTTCTGGCAAAAATACTCTTTTTCAACACTGAAATCTTTAGTCTCTGATTATCTTTTATCACATATTTTTTTAACCAAATTCCAGTTTATATGAAGTAAAAACAACTGGCTACCTTATTTGATTTTATGTATTAGCACACAACTTTGGGTTCACTTGGGATTCCTTGTGAAAAATAATGTGTCATTTTAGAGACAGGCACAATAGAATTCACTAAGATTAAAAACTGAAATAGAAGATATACCCTTCTCTTCCATCTTTTGAAGTGTTCTCAAAACCTTTTCTGTCATATTGATGATCCACTTAAACTTTTTCATCTCAATCTGATTACTTTGTTCGCACTGCTTCAGAGATTAGCCTGAAAAAAGACATTTTAGCCATACTGTTCAGCAAATGCCAAGAGCCCATCTTCATAACATCAGTGCTGTGTGATTACTTACATCATATTTCCACAAGTAGAGGATTATACAGCCTGCTGGAAAACCTACTTATTTCACAATTAGCAGAGGGAATTTTTTCTGCTTGTAGGAACCGACATCCATTTTTTATCAGTTGAGTTTACTAAAAAAAAAAACCAGTTGGAAAGAAAAAATGCCCATATTCATTTCTCCCAGCAGATGTAATTAATCATAAATCTCAGGACAGATGGAACTGTTGTAGAGGCTTGGAAATCTCCACAGCACTTCCAAAGCCATTGCATTCGCTGTTTTGTGATACTGCAAAACAAACAAAAACCGCTTGGTATTCAAGTTCAATTTTCCTGTTTATGTTTATCTGTCTATTCTGCCCTCAACATTGTCTGCTTTATTTATTATTTGGCTTAAAGAATAGGCTTGACTGGGATTAGGACAGCTGTGTTTGCAGCATTGCCAATTGTCTGCAGTTTCAAGTGCTCAGGCTTGATCCACCATTGTATTGCTGCTCCACCATGAACATTGGGACAGCCAGCTGTCACCACTGCTTGTTAGCATTTTTCTACCCCAATTTCTCTATCTGCCTGCACAGCCTCTACTTCTAGTTCAAATCTGGGATGCTCAGATTAATTTCTGTTGCCAATTGAATGGCCAAGGTGTGTTTATTGAGGCTGGGATGAATAAAGCCCTAAAAAAGGCTGGAGATATTTTGCAATGAGCTTCATCCTTCATCCCTGTGCACTCAGATGTGCTCCTGCAAACTGGGTGAGGTTTTTTTGGTCTTCACCCCAAATCATTCACGAGTCCTTTTAGTAATGGAACATCAGGCTCAGATCATGACACTTTTAAAGATACATAAAACTGTCTCACTGTTATAAAACTTGTGCTGATCAAAACCAAAACATTTTTTTCATCCTTTTCAGGACTTGCTCAGCAATTTTGATCTTGCGGTGTTGTTAAGCACATAAAGAGAGTATAGAAACCCAGGGGAGATGGCAGTCTGAGAACCTCAGATTTAAACCTGCCTAATCCAAGCCCTGGCACTTGTTCTGCACCCCCTGAAATCACAGAATCACAGAATAACGAGGTTGGAAGAGAACTTTAAGATCATTGAGTCCAACCTGTGCCCTAACACCTCAGCTGGACTACAGCACCAAGTGCCATGTCCAGACTTTTTTAACACATCCAGAGATGGTGATTCTGCCACCTCCCTGGGAAGGACATTCCAGTACTTTATTATTCTTTCTGTGAAAATTTCTTCCTAATATCCAACCTGTACCTTCCCTGAGGTAGCTGGAGACTGTGTCCTCTGGTTCTGTCAGAGACCAACCCCACCTGTGTGCAGCCTCCCTTCAGGAAGGTGTAGAGAGCAATGAGGTCACCCCTGAGCCTCCTCTTCTCCAGGCTGAACAGCCCCAGCTCCTTCAAACGTTCCTCACAGGGTTTGTGTTCCAAATGCAGTGTCCTGGTGCTGCCTGGCCACCAACCAGCAGCTCGTGTCTCACCCCTGAGCTCAGGGTATTTATCTGAACACAGATAAATGCAGGCAAAATCCTGATTTCCTGCATGGTTCCCCTTCCACTGCTCTCCACATCCTGCCTGAAATTGCTCCCTATTTCACCAGCACAACACTGCCTGTGCAGGGCTTCATCATCCCTCTCCTCCCATCATCTCACTCTGAAGAACATTCACATACAAAATCATTTCCCCTGATTTAAAAATAAAATATTAAAAATAAAGCCGCCAAATTCTAAAACCAACCAGTGCTTGTAAATCTGGCAGGTTCTCTTTAAATATTTCAGTGATGTATTCATTGATTAAAGTATTTCATACCCAATTCTGTGCAATCAGCAGAATTACCATTACTCATCGCATCACTCACTCTGAATCACAAAATGCTACAGCTATGAAAAGATTAAATTTGTATTGGCTTTTAAGCATTAATACTAAAATAAACACTTCAGCAATAAACATGGCAGCTAAGTGGCACTGCAGTCCTCTCCATAATCTGAAGGAAAATAAATGCTCACAAACTGTTTTCCATATATTAGAGGAGTTAAAATTACAGACATTTCTGTTCAGCTGCTTTTACATTAAAACTGACAGTCATGGAAATTTTTTCCCAACGTTTAAAGCTGTCAGCTCCATTTCACTGATAGATGTCAGCACTTTTAACTTACTCTTAAGAGAGTTTATTTAGCACTAAAAAAAAACAACAACCCAAAACAAAAATAAAAATCTTTTTGTTTGCCTGCCTGTAAAAAATCCTACCAAGTTACCTGTGTGAGGACTTACATATTTTATTTTAAAACATTTGTTCAATATTTTAAATCAGAGCATTTTAATAATTTGAAATTTAACAGGGAAGTATACACTAAAGGAATTTTAAAATAAAATTTCTCAAGGAATTTAAGTTATTTATGTCTCTTTTGATATTAAAGTACTCAGTTATTTCTGAACAACCTGGTAGCAGTAAAATAGCAGAAACTTAACAGCAGAGCTGGAAATACAAATCTGTAGCAAAACCTGAGGTTTGAGGAGGTTGTTCCATCAGCAGCCGCATTTGAATTAAATCTTTCAGATGAGAAGTTACTTTAGAACTTCAGTCAAACACTAAACAAGGACTGTAGCAAAGCTATGTAAGCATCAGAAATTTTATTCTTTCCATTTCCCTGATGTGCAAAATGAAAACCAAGAATCTTCTCCTATAATAAGATCATTCCCTGGGTTATTTCCTTAAATGTTCCCTGAATGCAATTGCTGATTCTAATCTAACCTTATTATTTCGACTCCCAACAATCCTTAACTAAAATGTTTACAAGATGGAGAGCATACATTGTTTCTAATTAATTTACAATTACTTAGTTGGAAGTTAATTACATCCTCAGTCAGGACAACCCAGTTCACTACTACCAATTTACCTCAATTATTCAAATGGATTTAATTGATTTTTAATGCATTACTCAAATGCAAACATAGGCTGAGCCTGATGTTTTCCTTTTGCAAGAGAGACCCTTAGACTGCTTATGATTTGCATAGCTTTGTGAAGACTTTCCTTCATTAAAAATAATGACAATAAATTTTAAATTAACTTGCTGTCAATAAAACACCCTTTTTTTCACATTTCAGGCTCAAAACCCAACCTTGCAAACAGCAAAGTGGTTTCAGCAAAGAGTGCAACAGTCTCAGAGCATCACCATTCCTTCCTAATGTTTGTTATCTTTTTCTGTTTGGTTTTCTTGGTTTTTGTGGGTTTTGGGTAGTTTTTTGTTTATTTGTTGGTTTGGTTTTTGGGAAGTTTTTTGGTTGGCTGGGGGTTTTTTGTTGGTTTTTGTTGTTGTTGGGGTTTTTTTTTAGTTTTGTTTTGTTTGTTTGTCTGGGGTTTTTCTGTGGAAGAAGATAGATTTTCCATTGGGACAAAAATCCTTGTCTAGGCAGTACAAGTGTTCTGAGCACAGCCTTGGTCTGCCTGGATTTCACTGAAAATTCCTTACAGCAGATCCAAAAGCTGTCCCAGGAGCTCAGGGGTGCAGCTTTAGGTTTCTAATTCTCAGGAGAAATAAAGAAATGCTCGGGTGGAGCCCAATTCCAATGTCC
This sequence comes from Emberiza elegans, assembly GCA_024865655.1. NCBI lineage: Eukaryota > Metazoa > Chordata > Aves > Passeriformes > Fringillidae > Emberiza > Emberiza elegans. Next base: position 3,352,228 of record JALJVW010000197.1, on the reverse strand, counting down.
AGCTCTGCTGATGACTCAGATAAGCCCCATTAAACTCGTTCTGTTTTATTACGCCAAAATTCTCATTTGCAAATTGAGGATAATTTATGGAGCAGACCAAGATCCTGTGATAAACAACCCTGAAGAAGAAGGGAGCGTTACTGTTGATGAATTAGCTGTGGCAACACATCCTTTAAAAACAAAAACAAACCCAAAAAAGTCCAGGTGACTCTAGAAACTTCATTGCATTCCCCAGGATTTGCATTAGCACTTTGATCCAACAAACTCTGCATTTCTTTAGAGGGAACAGAACAGCTTGTCTCCACACTCTATTATAATTACCACTAAACTGCACTGGAAACTTGGCAATTTTGAATTTCATAACACCCATGACTGACATTCCTAATTAATACTATTGTTTCTCTCCTCTGGCTGAGTTTCCTGAATGCCAACCTCCACAGCATAGACTGAAAACAGACATTAAAGAAAATAACATCAATGTTAATCTCCAGCACAAATACATTAAATGCCTCAGTAACACAGGAAAAGACAGCATTCCTATAAATAATGGATCATTGCAGCCTGATAATCTTTATCCTCCTTCACTAATAAGATGATAATCTTTCTCCTCCTGTGTCCTTGCCTTTGAATTTCAGTGCTGCAGTGGCTGAAGTGCATTACCAGCTCTCCTTCTCATCTGGCTTTGAAATCTGTAAATAAAAGCCCCTTCCAAAAGAGGAAAGCAAAAGCAGCCTAATGAAGATACAATGCAGAACGCTCTGCTGCATTAGGCCCTGATTAATTCTTTCTACTTTTTGTCATCTGAGTGTAGATGTGAGGCCAGGAGAACTCAAAAGTTATGTATTTGGTTCAGGCTGCCTCGCTGGGGAGACAGCTCTAATGTGCAGCAGAGATCACAGATCTCCAGGGGATCCCAGCCTCCTTCCAGAGGCACAATCAGCATATTCAAAAGCAGCAGCAGCAGCTCTGAGCTGACATCTCTCCACATTTCACTCAGGAGCAGAACTGGGCTTTATTTCGGCATCCCTCTGCACTGGACAGGATCTGTAAGAATAGCAACTGCTCCTGATTTCATGGCCAGACATTGTAAGGCAGGAGAAAAATATTTAATACATTTAAAATTTCTCTCATTTGAGAAATGCTAAACTGGCTTTTTACCTTTCATTTGAAATAAGATTTTTGATGCAGGTGGTGGGGAAAAAAATTATAGAAAGGAATTAAGATAATGTGAAAAGCAAACTGACTATTAGTGATGCTCTGAAAACTATTTTATTTATCGATACTATCATGATCTGGCCTCCCAGATCATGATAGTATTGATAAATAAAATAGTTTTTTATAGTATTGATAAATAAAATACTTGTTTAATAGCACTGATAAATAAAATAAAATGGGCCAAAAACCCACGACACTTAGGTTGAAACCAAAGCATCCTACAAATCCATGAAGTTTCACCTTGGCAGTCCCAAGGCTGAATAAAACAGAATCACTTTGCTGAGATTGGGATGTAGGAAACAACCATGATCAGCTGGAAATCACCAAAGCTTTGCTTTAGTTCCCCACAGACCTCCAGTAGTCCAGATACCAACACCTCTATGTTTTAGGTACAAAATTTACAATAATTGGTTTTGACAGAGTTAATCCAAAATAAAGTGAAAAATATCATAGTGTTGACTGTACACATTCTACATATTGATCAAAAATATTTGAAGTAGAATAGTCTACATACAAATTCACCACACAAAAACATGTAGCTGATGTGCTGAACCACCTGTATTTCTTTTCTAAATTGGACAGATCAGCTCTGTCAGCACAGACCTCCCAAGAAAATAAATGGATGGAACTTTCACACCTCTCTCTTAGAACTCATGCCACAAAGAGTTAAATAAACTGCCAGCTACAGAGAACTGCCAAGCACCGTGAAGCATTTAAACACTTAGAGATTCAGTCTAAGTGTTGGAATTGTGCATGGAAAGCTCAATGTCTCCTGTTCCTAACTCTGCAGATTGCTTTCAAATGTCTCACTTTCACGAGAACCAACAAAGCCAAAATTAGATCAGCAAGGCTTGGAAATGCCATTCAGCAGTGGCTGCAGGGGAGCCTGGTGTGCAGCAGCACCCAGAGAGCCCAATGCACGTGAGTGATTGCAGGGGCTGTTCTGCTGGAGGCTGAGCACAACATGTGGTGGGCTTCTTCCTTTTTCCATTTTCACCCATTTTTACCTTAGTTAAAGGTACCAATGTGCATTTACCTACTGAGTTCCAGTAGAACGTCACAAATTTCAATGCACTGAACTTGTCAGTTTAAGTCAATCGTGCTTTGTTAAATAGTTTTGATCTGCTTTTAACTTATATTTCACTTTTAAAATGTGTATCTAAATTGAACTGAAATTTCAAAACAGAATAATGAAATCAACTTGGGGGAAAAATGTGCCAGATTGAAAAACACACAGACAAAACTTTCTAAACATGTCCTTTTGCTTCATTTTCAAATCATGTAAGTAGGAAAATGCCACATGCGCTTCCAGTCCTAGGAAATGCCTTACCCACAACCTTGCAAATATCAAGTAGAGCATCCACCTACAGATCTTGTTTTGAGCACTTTCCCTTTTTCACAAGGTCATTCAGTCACCACAACACTCAAAGACCAAAAGCCTCTGCATGTCAGAAGCCTTTTTTTTTCCTTGTCTGCAATGTCATCTCCATCAAAGTCTGCAAAGAGCTTGGAAGAGGCTCCAGTCCCTTTGCAGCCCAGCATTTTGTGGTGTGTGGTTTGAGAAAAGCTTTTATCAGGAAAAATGTCACAAAAAATTTCCTTCTGAGCCCCATCAAAGTCCTGTGCTTCAGTATGGATACGTTTCCAGAATGCTGAATATTCCCCTTGCACAGCTCTGACAGGCTGGAGCCTGTGGCAGCTCTGATGATCTTTGTCTTCCACCCTTCACCTCATGCCACGCTTTACCCTCCCAATCCTCTCCCGATATCCCCACGCCCAGGGTCCCTGTGCTCTGAACTGCTCTGCAAAGCTCAGAGCAGCTGACAGAGGCTCTCTGCTCATTCCTGGGGCTGTGCTGGGGAGATGCACTCCATGGCAGAGACAGGCTGTCCCTGCAGACCCCTCTGGTGACCACATCACAGCAAGACTGACAGGCTGACACCGCAGCAAACACAGCTCCTGTCATTGGGCTCTGCAGAAAATATTCATCATTCAAAAGTAGTCTCTTCTGATTTGAGTCTGAGACAGACACCAGACCTTGTGCCCCGGAATTTATTGGCTGAAGGACTCCAAGACAGTAAAAAGCTAAATTGAAAAAAAAAAATTAAAATTGGAACATAATTAAATGATTGAACAAACCATTAAAAACAAAAATACTAAACCACCACTGTTCCAGCATCTGTTCTTTTTGCCCTTTCTGCTTTTCTTTGGTCTTCTCCAGGTTTTGTTTTCCCTTTGCATCTAATACTTCTGACATGATTCCTCTTACATATTCCAGAAGACTTTTAGTGTCTTTATTCAAGGCTTTTTCTCTTTTTTTTTTAAATTTTTTTTCATTTGTCTTCTCTTTACAAAAGGACTGTATTTAATGAAAAAGACTGTTGTTGAATGCACAATGTTTTCACCACTGCTTTGGGAAATTCCTTCCCAAAAAAAAAGGAATTTAGGAATTTGATTCTTGTAGGATTAGAGTATGTCCTGGATATCTGGGGAAAAGCTGTAAAACTAAGGGAAAGGATATCATGTGCAGGGAAGGCAAACTCTAACCCAGGCCAGTGCTTTACAAGAGAAAAGAGATTCAGTAAAATCAGGAACTATTCTGGAAATGCAGCAATCCTTCAGGAGAGTTGAGTTTCACCAATGGATGAAACATAAGAGCAGTAAGAGAAGGTTTCAATTTTTAGAGAAAACTCTTGTTTCTCAATATTGCAGAGCTGGCTGAAGAGAAGAGAGCAGGCCCCAGGTAAACCTCTTCTAACTTGGAGCTACAAGGAGATGGCAAGAAGTTTTTCACTTAAATAACATAATAAGCATCTCCAGCTGATAAACCGATATTGAAAAAGAAACACAGCAGGGAAACAGTAAAAGGAATACTTTTTCCCAAGGATTCATGAGAAATAAAGCAATCAAGGGAGAAGGAATATATGAACCTGCAGGAGATGACCAATACACACCTAAAAGAGCACTGCCAAGTAACCAAAGGATCCCAGTAAATATCTGAGATTATTCTTATTCTTTGTGCTTCATGAGGTGGAAAACAAAAGGAGAGGGGGAGGGAGAGTCTAAAATCCTGCTTATTTCCAATTAGAAATCAGGATTTAGAAGGCCAAATCTTTTTCTCAGCAAATGCATATAAATCTGTGGTTAATCTGCCTGCCAGACAGACATTTTAACAGCACACTTCCCCAAACAGCAATCATGGCACAGTAACTGGCACCTCTTCTCAGAGACACTGCAGATTACCTCAGAAATCACCAGCAGAAAGCAATGAAGCATGAAATATATGACCCTCCAGGTGAACATTGCCCTAACTCAGAGCCTCGTTTGTAAGCTGAAAATGTACCAGATAGGCTTTTTTATGGAGACTAACATTTAAAATGCTAATGCAAATGGCATGCAGGCAAACAGGCACTTTGAACACACAAGGGCATCCTCAAAATGCAGGGACACCACTGCCAGTCCTTCTGGGAGGAGTGTGATGAACCTGATGTATGTGTTAAACCCCAAAGTCCTGTTGAGCTTTGTTCAGCTCCAGCCAAACCCTCTGATTTCTTACCTACTGTACTTCAGACATTTCTAGAGGAGGTTTTAATCTGTTTCTTCCCTGCAGAATGCCAGCTGCCATTCTGTTCCCATTTGCCTGGGCTTCAGGTGAGCAACACACATGATCAGCTTGGTACCTCTCCTATTGTACGTAATTAATCTATAGCCTCATCCTCCTAGATATACCTCAGCCTCATCCACCCTTGCTGGCACTGTTTGCATCCCAAGGTGTAATCTGTGACAATTTACAGCAGCTTGTTTTATGAGCTTGGCTTCAAATAGTTGTTTTAAACATGTTCTCTGCATTGTGTATGTAAAAAAACTAATGAACCCTGGTAGAAAATATATGTTAGCTCAGAATACAGCAAAGACTTGAGAACACAAGAGTGGTCCACAGTGTGGCAGCTTCTGGGACATGGGAGTCATGAGTTTATTTCTATTTTGGGTGCTGAGTGAGTGCCAGTGATGATGGCTGTGAACCACCACCTCATCCAGCAGTGCTGGGTTCAGGAGGCTCCCCTGTGTGACATGAGAGTGAAGCACACTCTGCCTGCAAAACAACTGCACTTTGGGGAGGAATTGGGCTTTAAGAATTACCCATTTAATGGATCCCTTTGCAAACATCCCTCTCTAAAAAACCTTGAAGCAATTGTGTCGATAGGGATCATTTCTCCTGTGCTCAGCATTATTGAAATCCCTGCTGCCTTGGGAATTCTGGTTCTCCATGGCTAATCACAAGGGCAGTGGTGGTGTGGGTGTCTCCATTCATGACAAGAGACTGTTAATCCTGAAGGGTTCAGTGGTTTCATTACCTTGAGAACCAGAAGGAAATGCATGCAAGGATTCAGCACCCCAAAGTGGCAAATAAATTGGCAAGAGCTCCTGATTGCCACTTGGAAAAAATCAAACTGTTGGAATGCTCTAGTTAAGACTCTTCCCCTAAATGATTAAGTTCATCATCAAGTGAAATATGACCACAATCTGTATTCCCTGCTTGCAAGTGACTCACTTGAGCAGGTTCCACTGCACACAGAGCAGAGAGAAGCCTCTGCCCTGAGCTGCTGCACTGCTGCTCCTCAGCTCTTCAAAAGAGAACCATGCTCAGATTCCATTTACAGACATCAAACCCAGCTTTTTAAATGGAGTTTGAGGCATTGCTACTGGAAATAGGGGCTCTAAATGCAGGTTTATTCCTTCTCAGGAGCCAGGCCTGAACATTTCCCCATTTCTTTTCTTCATATGTCTCATAGTACATCATATAAACACACCTTAAAATGGTAGAACTGCTTTAGAATTAAAGACAAAAATCTCTGCTCTCTTGCTCATGCATTGCCCAGTAACTGCAAATGTTTGTTTGTCTATTCATTTCATGCATGGGATCGTGCCCAGTTCAGGAAAATGTTGTAAATAATTAAAACTCATCATCCAGAACCCCACACATCCTCAGCCTCTTTCCAGTTTTCCCCTCCCTCTCTCCTGGCAGCTGCTGGTACAGATGTTTTCATGAACCCCTCAATCAGTGTCTGCCCACTGTAGAGGGGACTGTACCAATCCAGACTTTGGAAGCACAAAAGGATAAAGGAGATCCTGTGGCTCCCTTCACATCAGTTTAGCCAATGACTGCTCCTTGCAGGTGACAATTTCATCTGCATTCTTCCTAATAAAATAAAAGAATGCACTGAACAACTCCTATTTAAACTGCATGTGATAATGCAGTAAAGAGGTTTCTAGAACTCAACCCTGCAGCAAGGAGAGATCCCTGTGATGCCTCAAGTTTCAGCTTTCATATTTTCCAGATTCTGTACTGCCTTAGTGTGGGACTCTGAACTTCATATGAAGTGTTAGCAAGCTCTCTCCACAGTTTAGTCAGACAGAACAATCCTTTTCCAGGCCCAAAAAGTACAAACAGCAGCAAACTGAGGAGAGCAATCTGAGAGGATGGGACTGAATAACCTGGAGTGGTAATTAGACAATTAACCCCAATATGGAAATGGACCAATACTTATAAAAGTGTGACAACTCATGACTCAGAGTCCATCTTGAACAGAGCCACAGCCAGACTCTTGTACTGCCCAAGGTGTTTCCTGTGAAGGCCTTTAATAAATCCCTGCTTTATTCCCTGTCCAGCCTCTGTTCCAGGTCAGCCTCTTTAGGCATCACCTGGTATTTAAGGAACTGATGAGAACAGTCGGTCTCTGGTATGGGGCAGCCCATCCTCCCCTCTGCTGCCCAAAGTTCCCCATGGACAGGCAGCAGAGAGCCCAGCCCTCCTGGCAGGCTGCCCCATGGAATGGTGTGTCCAGCCTGATGTCACACAGTGACATAAACCAGCAACAAAGGCTTTGCTTTGAGGCTTTAGGGAAAGTGGCATCACTGGAAGGAACAGAGATGACAAGTTAATACCAAATCTACATCATTCTGTGGAGCAATAATTCACCTTCTGACCTTGCTCCATTTTAACCTGTCATCACTCCTTAAACTTCTGCACTACTGTAAGACAATGAGAGCAAAAAGCTTTGTAGCATTACAACAACAGCTTGAATAAAGCAATAAGGTCTAAAGATTACCTCCCCCAGCATCTGAAAATACAGACATAATTGAGTTTGACTTTCTTCAAAGCTTTCCACTCCCCTAATGAGGTCTAATGGATTCAGCACTGCAAATTTAACAACAGGTGCCTTTACAGGAGGAGGCACAAGCAGCACCTGTGAGTGTCTTGCTCAGGAATGCCAAAGAAGGCCTCACTCTGCTCCCTGCAGCAGCAGCTGCCCTGCTAAAGAAAGAAATAAATTCTCTTGCCTAATGTTTGCAGCTTGCCCAGGCCCTGGCCTCAACCCCAGAGCAGGAGTTGTTTCCATCCCAGTTATTGATTCACTCTCATAACACACTCACAGTTCCAGTTTTGGGGCTCAGCTTGCACTGTTTGCTGCAGGGTGCTGGGAAAATCAACCCTTTCTCCATCCAAACCAGCACAGCAAGAGAGGCAATCAATAGTGAGAGTCTCAGCTTAGTGACTGTCATCACTGCCCATCACTGCTTATTTTCATGGGCTTAAAGAAGAAACACCTACATGGTGGATTACAGGATCTGGAGTTTGTTAATAGATGATCTAATAAACTGCATTACCCTTAACCAGCTAAAACTTATAAAAGGTATTCTTTAATTTAATAAATATGCTCTAAATCATAGATAATGCTCCTATAAATCCTTTAATAAAGTATTTTGGCCACTTGAATTATAAATGACACCAACATAAAAATAAAAAGTTAAATATAACTAATATCAATATTTGTTAGTTATATAGTGTAATGCTAATATAAATATAAATACTGAAGAAAAATACATCCAGGACTCCCAAAATCCATGCAGGTGAGCAGACTTGCTCAGGCTGCCCAGAGCAGTGTGTGGGGGGTGTATCTGGGGAGCTGTGACAGTGGCATTGGCAGCCCCAGCCCAGGGAGCTGCAGGGGCTGAGCACCATCAATCAGTTTGCTGCAGGAGGCAGGGCAAGGAACAGCACTAAGCATTTTTCAAAAAATGAATAATAACCCAGGTACCTGGCACCTGCATGTGACGTGAAGCATTACAAACAAATGAGGAGTAATAGAGCTTACTGGGCATAAAATGTTACTGTTTTAGGAAAAAAGTGCAGAATAAGCAAACCAGAAGTAATCACCCCGAGCACTTCCACCAACTAAACAACCTTTAAACTTTCTGAGGTCCTACAAAATAACATGATGGATTAGCATCTGCATGAGGCTATAAAGGGAAATGAGACAGAGATACTTTGAAACCATCCCAGAATTTCAGTCCTACCTTAGCTCTGTTACTATTGAAATACTAAAACATTGAGTTAACTATTTTAATGACCCAGATCTTCCTATTGTGTCCCCTAGGCTTTTAAGAGTGCTTGGAGAAATATTATTCAGGCTTTAGGCATTTGCCAAATTAATGTCTGGAGACTGCCAGGCATTTTAAAAAGAAGTGCCAATTAAATATTTCCTTATATTGCACATTATTGAAAATACTTTGCTAGAGATCCGTCTTGCTAACAGTCCCCCTGCTTGGAAGTTTAAAGAGAAAAAAAAAAGGGGGGGAAAGATCTTTAAAAGGAAGGGCAGGCTGATACATGTGCAGATGGAAGGTGCACATCTGGATACTGCCTTGTTCAGAAAGGTGAGCAGATACTGCATTTGCTGGGTAAAATCTTACCAGTTTGCTGAGAGTTTCATTGCAGAGAGTTGGAAATCCCATTTTGCTATAGAATTATATTAATCCTGCCTTAGAAATCAAAATTTAACTTGGATTCATAATTTCCAGGTTCTCAATTTTAGCAGACAACAATTGCTGCCATCATATTTTACAATTTGTTGGTTTGGGGGGTTTTCATCTGCTTTAGCTTCTTCCTAAGAATTCCTTGTACCTGTTTTGTCTTTCCAGAAAGATCCTGCTCATGTATCCTAATGGATTGAAAGAATTTAGGGTCCCCTCAGTGGAAATATTCTCTATTTACATTAATAACAAGAGGAAATCTCTTGGTCACTCATTCCAGCCACTACATATTAAATTCCACTTGGAAAGAGGAAAGAATTCACAATATATATGGACATATATACATATATATATATATACATACACACACACCTATCACTCTATATATATATATATATATATATATATATATATATATATATATATATATATCTCAATATATACATATATACATATATATATATATGTATATGTGTATATATATATGTATATATATATATACAGCATCTGAAAAGAAAGATCCCTGGCAAAGTACTTAGATTCCCCAATTACGGCACCTTTAGATTAAATCCAAGGACTTGAATTTTATCACAGATTTATATTCCATATTCAGACTTAGAAGAACAGGCAGAGTAAAGAAAATTTGAGCAAACACAATTTTCTGATCTCCCAACATGCTTGAAGTTCAGAAAGCTGAAAAAAGTTTGAATTTTGGGGAGACAGCTATTGCCATATCCTTTTGCTTTCATAAATCACAAGCTGCAGGGAAAGACACAAAATAAGGCAAATCTTACTTTATATTGCTATGAGAAAGGTAAGAGAAGAAAAGTTCTACCATTCCTAGAGGACAATAATGTTGGGTAAGGCAGGGCAGGTACACTGAGAAGAACTGGGTATATGTGTACAACTGACTCATATCAAAATTGGCTAATTTCTCCTGAAATTGAAGTGCATTTTTAAATGCTCTTTAGAACACAATACAGTGCCATTCTGCTCTGAGAGAAGTGGGATATTTAGTAGGCAAATTTACATTTGGCATAGTTTAAATGTTCACACTGAAAGAAGTGAGATCCTTTGTTTTGAAATACAAAAATATCACACAGTGGGAAAAGGGAGAGAAAGAGACAGTGAGAGCAACTGAGTGATGGACTGAGAGATAAACATTGTGCAGTATTATTTATCCAGACAACCAGCAGCACTAAATAAGGTTCCCAAATATCATTACTGTGGTGATTAACGTCCTCAAAAGTGAATGGATTTCTCCCCACTATAATTAATTCATCCACATTTAATTGCAGTAAGCTGCAATGCTTTTTCAACTCTGCACTTTCAAAGCAGTGTCTTCAATCCTCTTTGAGCTCTATTCTGTGAGGGCCCAGTGGCCATTGCTGTGTGCAGGGCATGGAGGAGCTGCTCCCAGGCTGATTTCCCACAGCAAACACCTCAGATCTCCCTACAGATTTCTCCCCACCTACAATTTATTCATCCACATTTAATTGCAGTAAGCTACAATACTTTTTCAACTCTGCACTTTCAAAGCAGTGGCTTCAATCCCCTTTGAGCTCAATTCTGTGAGGGCCCAGTGGCCATTGCTGTGTGCAGGGCATGGAGGAGCTGCTCCCAGGCTGATTTCCCACAGCAAACACCTCAGATCTCCCAACAGTATCAGGGGCCATGATGCCTTAGGATTTCAGCTTTTCTATTTTTGATGTATTTGTCATCCTGCAGTTTTTAGTGTATAACTCCAAACTCCACACTCAGTGTGAGCTGCTGCTGTCCCATTTTGGGCAGACACAACAATTCCTGTCCAGGCCTGGGAGTCAAGGACACCTCACTGCCTCAGGCCCCAGAGATGGAAACAAAAGTGAGTTGGGGGAGCAAACCTGGGGTAAATTGCTTCATTACCTGAAGCTGTAATTGGAAGATATTAACCTCCAATATGCAAACGAACCAAACTTATAAAAGTGTGAAAATCTGTGACCCTTCATTCATTTTGGGTGTAGGCCCTGGGGGGCTTCATCTGCCCTAAATGTACCTGAAGGCCCCTCAATAAATAAAACTGCTTTTTATTCCCTTAATTCTGTCTGGCCTCTGTTTTTAGATAGCCCAAAAAGGCATCAGTCTTGGGACAAGGAGAGCAGCTGGGTTTGAGCTTTTCTGAGGTCCCACAGACCCCAGGCAGCAGAGATGTTTTCATGGTTGTATGGAGGGTGTCAGAGGACCTGGCAAGCCTGAGGTTGGGAGAAAAGACTTTTTCCTTGTGTCCAGAACCTGTGAATCCAAACATGGGCCCAGTTTTGGCCCTCACAGTCTGACACAGACCTGGGCACAGCAGAGCCCATGAAGATGTCAGGGACTGCAACACTGAGGACTGAGCATTCATACAACAGGGATGGGTCACCCTGGCTCCCTTCAGCTCCATAAAGGCATTTTTGGGGAAAGAGAGCCAGAGCTGGACACAGGGGCACAGCAATGAGAGGTACAGACACAGCCTGGAACATACAAGAACTGCTGACCAGAAAGAAGGAAAACAAATTTAATCAGGAATATGGTGAAACATTGGAAGAGAGGTCCAGAGATGCCATAGGAGAGATTCAAAACTCAGCACCCATAGAGCAGAGCAAGTGGATAAAAGTATGAATAAGCAAGTGCAAAAAATCCTTAAAATGAGCATCTGTGTCTTCTGATAACATTCGGAGTCCTTTAGTGTCTTATTTCATTCAAGAATCAAAACCCAGTTGTGCCAAATCCCAAAACCCAGATAAGTTCATCACTCTGAAGTGTTTACAAGATGAAGTTACAATAACAACTGATAAAACAGTAAAAAGCAGAGATTTACAATGGAAGTGCTCAGAACAGAGCCTCAGCAGCAGCAGCACCATCACAGCATGTCCAACACCCATAATTAATTCATCGTGGTATCCAAAATTTCAATCCTTTCAGCACGTTCAAGTATCTTCAGAGAATGGAGCCTTTGTAAAAGGAGAATGTAATTTCAAAATCAGACTTCAGTGATGACTGAAGACAAAAGCTGAAGGTGCAATGGTTAAAGACCCTTGTCATGGCCCTATTACAATAATAAGGATGGAAATTAAAGGCATAATTGTCTTCCCTGAAAACTGTTCAATTTCTGCAAGCTGGGATTCTCTTTCCCCTGCATGTTCCCTTCTCATATTAAAAAAATACCCTCTGTAATCATAAATGCTCCTATTCAAGAGCAAACTCTTTTCTTTCACCACTTTAAACTACTAAATAGGTGCCTATTTTAATATTGCAATGGATTGGAAATCATAGCTTTCTAAAGAGCAAAACACAGTGTCCTAAGAATTACTTTCTCTTCTAAAAGGCTGATTTCTTCTAGATAAATAGCATTCTATTCTATGTCAATTTATTCTAAAGGGAAAAACGAAACCAAAGAAAAAATATTATGCACATGACTGGAGCACAATAACACAAAGTTTTACCTTTGGAAAAGCTTGGATTGTTTCCTTACCTTGAACTTTGCCTTTTTGCATTGCTAATCTTGTTAATGGGCTCTGAAATTTGCATCATGAGAATAACCAGCCTTACAAGGTCCTCAGTTTGGTCTACTGGTCATAAAGGTTATGTTTGACATTGGGAAATAGTGACATGCCTTGAAAAGGTAAAAATGTAACATGCTTCCTTAGGGTCGGTGGTACAACACTTGTCAGTGTCTTTAAAACATGAGGATCTGCACTTCCTTTTATTCAATTTAATAATTAAAACAAAAAAATACCCCCCAAACGCAGGAAATTCTGTCTGATGAATGCTGCGTCTCTCAGGCTAACCCCAGAGTGGCCAGCCAGCCTCACAGAGCTGGAGCTGTGACCACCACAGTGCAGCTCCAGTTCTCCATTCCCTTGTGCTGCTCCCAGGATAAGCAGCACACCTGAGCACACAGGGAACTCCCATCCCACATCTGGGGATGCTGACATTTGCTTCCAGCCCAGCTCCCAGGCACTGCTCCATGTTGGGAAGGATGAAAGTTTGACAAGAAAGTTTCACAGATATGTATGTCTAACAGAAAGATTTTTGAATGTAGAATCTGAAGAAGGAGTAGAAATGAAAGCAAGTTTTGATACAGAAGAAAATAATTGCTGAGCCAGTCTTACTGGATAATCAAGGAGGCAGAAAGGGTATGTTAGTTAGAAAGGGTTTTTATGACTTGGAGAAAAGGATAAACCCACCCCAAACAAGAAGATGTTTTTACCAAACAGAAAGGCAGCACAGGCAAACAAGCCAGCAAATGTTACAAGTAGAAAGGTCTCAGAATTTTCCACTGCAAGAAAACTGAAAAACAGCTTCTAGCTTAAACTGTAATGTACTAACTTTTAGTGATTAGAGAGAGAATAGTGACCTGAATATGGTAATGACAGTAGTTATGATGGGCTATAGATAAAAGTTAAGTTATAGATTGGTTCTACTGTATTAAGATGCTCAGCAAAGTACAGAATGCATTGTAACCAAAAGAAAAGTATATAATGTATTTGTAACCAAAATTAAGGGTTCTCCAGGCCTGCCTGCAGCTGGAGCTGACAGCTGTAGGCACAGCTCTGTCACCCACAACCCCGGGCTGCTGTAACCTCTTGGATACAATAAACTGCATTTTGGAGAGCTGCCTGGAGTCCCATCCCTCATTTAAGCTCTTACAGCTCCACATCTACACAACCAAGAGCACAGGAATGATGCTGTCAGTCACACCCAGCAGAGCTCACATCCCTGTTCTTGATGTGCTCACCTTCTGACAAACACAGTGAAAGAACAAACCCAAACCCCTGAGCTGAGCACACACTCTGTTTAAAATATATAATTTCTCATGCAGTTAGAAAGCCTGAGATGATCTGCCTGTGCCCTTCCTACCCACTGCAGTCCCATCCACCCACCCAGCACTACAACCCCAGGGGCTGGAGGGGTCTTTGCATCAAACTTTTCATTCCAAATATCCCCTGCTAAAGGCTTGCCGTGCTCCCATCCCCTTTTCAAATGAGTCAATATTATTTTTTTTAATTTCAAGTATATGATTTGAAGCTCTTCAGGTAGAAAACACTACAAAATATAAATTCTCCATACTCCTTACACACCATAGTGGTAAATCTTGTATCACTTTAGTAATCTGCTGTAAGACTGGTTCAGCCATCAAAAATGAGTCTTTTGGGGGGCTTGTAGAGCCCCATAGCTCCTTGTCAGAGTCATCCCAATGATCCCCAGCTTCACACCAGGCATTGGAATAGCACAGGCTCAGAGCCTGAGGAGGGCAAACTCTTCCCACAGCTCACTCTTGATTTATTGGAACACAACTGGGATGGATAAACAGGAGCCATGCATCATAAAAAGCAGCAAAGCACTTTTTTTGGATCACAGGGGACATGCAGAACACAAGCTCCAAGGCTTGAAATGGAAAGACTTAGAGAGGGAAAAGGGTCTGAGCTGAAGGTTAAATATATGCACAACGTGCACTGGGAAAGTCGGTGACTCTTGGACTCAATCCTAAACCTTCAAAGCTCTGAAAAAATACAGAATATTAAAGTGGCCCAAAAAAGCTCTTTAAAAGATACACATGACCCTCACACAGTAACTCTGTGTTATCAAAGGGCACCATCACATTCAGAAAAGAACCTCTTGCATTTGCAATGCTTTGTTTGGCCAAAAAGAAAATACATATTCCTTCTCCTTTGTTACATTTCTGTGATTTCCTCTTTGTAAGGAGGAAAAATTGGCAGAACTGATGGCACTGAGCATTTAGAGGTTACCCAACACACGAAAATAAATGCTCTGTAAAATAATCAGGTGTAAGTTCTTCCAAATCAAGAGACAAAAATCTTTCCTCCCCCATCCCAATTAATCTGACCTTGAACTGGTATTTCTATGCAAAACTAGACAGGGAAAATACCACAGAAAAAAATCTTCCAGCACTTTCCTTCTTTAAGTGCCTCAGACAAGACTGAGAGGGTTACAGAGTAAGTGAAAAAGGGACAGAAGTGGATGAATGAAATGGGCACAAACACACTTCCCTGTGCTCATTATTTCTGCAGCGATTTTTCAAAATGCTGTTGACACCATAATAGTCCCCAGGGAGAACATGTTAAGTAAAGGGAGAGCAGCTCCATTTATCATTAAGGGGACAGCAAATTTCCCTGTAGAAATTATGCCAACCTTCTAATACAGCTAACCAGGAATTGGTGAAACCAGGTCTTGCTATTACAAGTCAAGGGCAAATGACAGGATTTTACTCTGATTACTGAGGATTTCAGAGTTGTTCATTCTGGGGCGTAAATTCTACATTACTACAGCCAAACCTGGGGTGTGGACAGACCAAAAATCACATTAGTAGCAACATGGGACAGGTAAACATTTTACTTTGAGAAACCTGAGCTCCCGTGTCTAATCCTGGGAAAAGAAAGGAAGTTTTCAAGGTTTATACACCAAGACTGCATGATAGCATAGAGATACTGTTACAGCTGAAGTGGAAAAAGATGATAAAATCCATGTTTTCCTAGGATTTGAACTTTAGCTAACTCACTTCCATTTACAGTAGCATTCCTCAGACAAGTCAGGAATTCATTAAAACAGAAATCTCAGGGGGATAAAACCAGATGAAAGGGCATCCATATGTGAGAACAGGACCTGTGCAAAGCCACTTCATTTCTACTCCTGCCTTTCAGGTACATCATTCACAATGGGATGAAGGCCAAATAGAGATGTCCTTATTTAGAGAGAGCACACAAAATCCAGGCCTTTGCAAACCCAGTCAAACATTGCAATGCCTTAGTTTGGCTCTGTTGGGTTGCAGATGCAGATGAGACTTTTGAAGCTGCAGCAGCCAGACCAAAGAAGAAGCAGAGTTTCTGATAACCCAGTGTCTGTGCCAGAACCTTCTCTGTCTATGGCTCACTTCTGTAAAGGAGGCACAGTGCCACCCTGATTTTTTAAGATTTTCTAAACCTTCTGATGTTTACATTCTTGTAATGAACTTTCTCACACACTTTCTGTGAATAACTTATTGGTTTGCATTCTTTTGTGGAGGAGGAGAAATTTGATAGACTGTTGGTTTGTCCAGTGTCATTGGAGAGGTGGCACTGTCACCCTCCAATCCACTGTCATTTCTGAAAATCTATAAATGTTGGAGTCAAAAATAAACTTCCCTTTCTTCCTTAAGAACAACAGCGTGTCCACGTTGCGTTATTTTGTGTCTCATAGTAACAGCACAGGAATTTAACTACATTCCCTTTTCAAAAACACAAATCGCACCATTTGCTTTACTAATCAGTTTTTACCTGCTTTCCATTTAGCCTATTCATTTAGGAAGATGTGCTCTGTGCACTTCCAGTTATCTCCAGCTGGGACTTCCCACCACAACTGGTTGGTCTTTTTGTGCAGAGGGGTTTGTCTTAGAGCTCCTACACAAGTGGTAATAGGATATTTCACCCTGTTCTTTATGCACTGGCCAGCTTCCTAAACAAAGACAATTAATTAATTCCACAGCTTTTCAGAGAGACCTGGGATAATCCTGGCAAATTCCATCTTTTGGACATGGGTGCAGCAGAAAGGAAAAAGCATCTGCTCCACAGCAGGATGGGGTGGGCAGAGCAGCACATGGCAATCAGATGCACAGGGAAATCAGTCATGAACCAGCTCAGAAACTGCTAAAAATGCACAGATAACACCAGGATGTGCAGGAAACACTGACACTGTGCTCTGATTATCAAGCAGAACTTCCCTCCCTGATGCCTGCAGGTCTAGAGAGCAAATACCTCTGCATTAACACATGCCTTGGATAATCCAGAACACTGGGACCAGCATTTTAACAGCAGAAGGGCACTCCCTCATCAGATACAGTTGTTAGCTTGGGCTCAAGGACACATACAATCTTCCTATGAAAAATAAAATATTGATTCCAACTTACTTTTAAAGGTGGGAAAAAATATAAGCATGGAAAGCTGCCTTACGTGGCTCAATGAATGGAGCTGTAGCCTGTTCATCTGCCTTGTTCTGTTCAAAAAGCATTTCCTAACAGAGGCCCTCAGGAAAGGGGAACTGTTCAGAAAGGCTGAACCCTGAGCAGAAAACAGATCACAAGCCCACTTGAACAAAGTCCATGACCCTAAAGCAGAGTAGATGCATTTTAGGTCCTTGTTAAATCTTTGTAAATAGCAAATGTTGAAAAAACAGCTTTCTCATACAACACTTCTCCCAGAGATGAACCTGAGGGAAGAGATGCAGTTTGCCAGTGTATTGATGGCTCAAACGGGTGGATTTCTGAGATGTAAACACCCAAGACAGTCATTCCATGGTCTTGTCATGAAAACAATCTCCTTTTTGTAACCCAATCAGGACCAAAATGGTTACCTGGTTAACAGGTGTGGAGAGATGACACCCATGGGTTTTGGGTTTGTAGGATTCCATGACACACAAAAGCACAGAGGCTTTGTTCTCTAAATTGCTCTTTCTTCCCAATGACCACAAATACCACAAAAATCACCAATCACAACTCCTTTTTGCAATGACCCATCACCACAGTGTGAACCACAACAGCTCCTTCAGAAGTCTAAATGACAACTTGGAAGATTTAGTGCCAAAAAGCACATAAAACAAAAAGCACTGGCTGCCCTTGCTCAGAGCACAGTTGCATAGCTGCAACAAATCACTTTTTTAGCTATTTTTTCCTATAACAACATATAAAAGCTGTCCAATTTGTATAGAGCAGTAAAAGGCCTCTGGCTACATGCTAGGATAGAGGATATCCAAACATGCCTGGCTTCCACCTGAGTTTTAATCAGAGAATGTAGGAAATATGTATGTGACTATGGTTCTGTCCCTGTTCTTTCAAGTGAATAAATGTACTTTTAACTGAGAAGAAGAGAGATGTCAGTTCAGGGCTAAAGGAATTCATAAAGACATTTTTAGGACCCAGGAGAAAAGATAAAAAGACTCCTGAAATTAACATTAACAGCAGGCACACAGTGTAGCCTTAAAATATTTTTAAGGTATTAGAGACATAACACCTGAAGGCTACAAATGTGTCTTCCACAAATACTTCATCAAAGTTAACATCTGCTGCTGGGGTCATTCACCAAAATCACACTCAAAAGGGGCATTTCTCACACACAGAGGCAAGTAAAGAAAAACAGGGCTTCTGCTATTCAGAATATATTTAAATATTGGATATTTAGGATTCAGGAATGCTTGAGGCAGGCACAGCACTGAAATTCCCCCTCTCCTGTGGGATGTTCCCAATCCTGCTGGGCTGCGCTTGGCCTGGACCTTGGGCTGTAACAGATCCAGGTCCTGGAGCTGTGCAGGGAACACTCAGAGCAATTCCCATGGCAAACATCACTGGGAATTGTCTGTGCCTGGGGAAATTCTGGGATTTCAGTGCTCTGTAATGGCACTGTGAGTTTGTGTCCCTTGCCCATAGGTGACAATCCCAGAGCAGCAGCAGCCCCAGCCCAGCTCATGGTGATAATGCTGCACCTGCCCTGCCAGAGGGGAAGAAAAAGTCACTTAAACTCACCTAAACCCTGACATTAGATGTATGTTGTTGCATGGCAAGTTCTTTTCTGTCCATAATTCTGTATAAATATAAAAAATCCAAAAGACACAGGTGGAAAATGGGTCAGATGACCTCCTGTCTTTAAATACAGTGCTGCAGGCAATAGATTTCTGCATGGAGTTTGATTTGAAAAAGCAAAAAGCAGGAAATAATAATAAAAAATAGAAAATGGTTGCCTTTCTTTTTTGTGTGGTACCTATTAAGACTTTTGTCAAAACATTGACTCTCCTCCCCCAATTAGGGTAAATAATTATTATAATTTCATTGGTAAATAAAAATACTACTTTTTGAATTTAAAAATACCAATTCTATTTTCTGTACAAAAATATGAAAACAGTATGGTTTGATTGAAAGAGGAAAAACTTGTTCTGACAGCTTAAAAAGATAATTTGACTTTAGTTAAGTTTAATTAACATTTACACCTGCACTCTTCCAATGAGCTGAGGGGGAAGATTAGCCTCAGCATATGATGCTACCAGAAGTTCAATTCAATATTTATTATTCATCCCAGTATTCTGTAGGAATTAATTCATTTAATGAGCAAACAGGCATTGTGAATACTAGAATGGATTTTCAACACTTCAGATATTTATGTCAGTGGAGGTAACAGAGAAAATGTTTACTTGTGAGGCACTGGGATGTGGCTTTCCCCTGTGTATTTCTCCTCTCCACTGATGTTTTCACCTCAAAACCTCCCTCTCACTGATCCAGAGCCAAACCACTGCTCAAGGTGCAGCTGGAGCCCATGTGAGCTGCTCTTACTGGGACAAACTCCCTCTCCAAGTGGTAATTCTGGTTTTCAGTCTCATCTCACTGCTCTACACCCCATTTATTGAAACTCTTCTGCTAATCCTTTGTTTCACCGGTTGTTTGCTTAGACATTCTTTTGGGGGCTAGATCTGTTGCCCAGTTGTAGGTAATAATTTCCCAGCAATATTGGAGTTTTGACTCCATTTATAAAACAAAAATGTTTCAAAGCAGGTATTTCAAGCTCTCTCCCACATTGTAAAAGAACATCACAACCCATTCCTGTTATTTGGGGATTCTTAGATCATATTTCAATCTCTTCCAAGTCCCAGTTCCTTGCCTTCATGTCAGTGACTCACGTTTTGTTGCTGTGCTCATGAAGTGTTTTATTAATGAAGATGAAATAACAAACACCCACACTCTGGCACTTCTACTTCAGGCCTCACAGTTTTACTCTTCTCTTTGCTGGTACTTTCACACATTTGTTTTCCATATTTCAGATGCTTGAGGCCTTGATAGCATCATTATGGAACTGTTTAATCAAACCCACAGTTTACTCTGACAATATTTGGCATTAGTAACAGCTATAACTCACCATAAACATTCCACTGGCAACTCACTCATGGGAGGTTTTCCAGTGGCTTTTACATAATCAAAAATCATGTGGCATTAAACAGACACTTAGATACAGACTGTAATTCTGAATTATTCTGCTATGGCTTTTTGTATACATAGAAGAAAAACCAGTAGATTTCTTCCACTGTTGTGTATAAATTTAAAATAAAACAGTGGCAAAAATTGCAGTAATAAAAAACTTATGTGTTCCCCAAGGAGGGAGCAGCCCCATTCAATTGAGTGGTCAAAAAACAGAATTAAAAATACTTCAGATGCCCAAAAATGTGCAGGTTCAAAACCTATTTAGAGAAAAACTTAGGAAGAATATTTATTTGACGTTATTAAAGGCAAAAATGGAAATTTCCAACAAGCCATTACATCTAAGGCCTAAGCTGGGGAAATTTAGGACCACAATAAAGATCCTTGCACATCTGCTATTTCTTAAAGGTTCATAATATCTGGCCCCACTGGAATCAAGCATCGTGCCCGATACCCTCACTGTTGTGCTCTTAACAACACTTTCCATCTTACTTAGGCAGGAAATTACTGGCAGTTTTCTTAGGATGTAAATTGGAAAACACTGATGAGCAACAGGCAGAACTTGCAATTGCTTCAATTACTCTCATAACCCCTTCCTTTTTTCAAAACATCAATACTACAGATTGCTTTGGGGAGCTCATTTCTTCCTGCATTTTTTAAAATAGTATTCTGCATTAAATGGATGTTTAGCCATCTCCTCAGAAGCAAGTCTATCCCTCAGCACAAATACTTCCTTCACAGCTCCCATGGAAGGACACGAACAGCCAAGGGAAGAGATCAATATCCCACTATTTTCAGCTGTTTGGTCTTCACCCTTAATACAGTCAGACTGCCAAAATCTCCACGTATTGTAAGTGCAAATTGGTTTTAATTTTTGTACCTAATTTGCATTTCTGTTTTAAATATCCAAACACAGATGTGTCTATTGAAACAGGTACCCACAAATCTTTATTCTGGGGCTGAGAGATTCCTGATAAAATGCTCCAAGCAAATGCTTTGACCTTTCCCCAGCAGCATGTTCACATGTTTCACATGAAGAATGTCCAAGTGCTCTGTGATGTGAGGACATTTATCCAATCACCCCTTCAGCCATCTCCCCTTCTGTACACACTCTCACTTTTGGGAAGTGCGCTGACAATCAGCACATTCTGTTCTCTGCTAAGTAAATAAGAAGAGGGTGATTACAGCCATTTTCCAGAGGAACCTGAGATGAGCTGGACTTTGCTGGCTTGAACTCTCAGATGTCAAAATTCTATCCTGTGAAAGCTCCTATCATCTGACATTTATACAGACAGGAACATTTTCCTCCACACTCATGCTTATATGGCCAATAAGACACTGTCACTGCACACTCCCACTTAACCCACAATAAAGATTAGTTCTGGAACAAAATTAAACTGCCTCAGATGTGATTTTTCCCAGATTTTACTCTTTTAATCTATTACCAGTGAAAAACAAAAAAATTGCACGTGGTAACTCATTTCAGTCTCTCTCAAACTGGTGCTTTATCTGCAAAAATAAACAAAAAATTCCCAACAATAAACCCCAGACATTTTAAGAATCTGATAACTTTTCCTTCAATAACAAACAGAAAAAATCCTACAAATACAAGTTTGAATGAATCTAGATTGTTTTAAAAACTCAAAAATGTAAATGTTCTGTGTTCAAAAAAGCTTTTTTCCCCACCATTGTTACACTTGTTCTCCACCAGGTGAGAGCGCTTCTGCACCAAACCCCACATTTTGGGGAGCCTGGGTGAGCTGGGAGGCAGCAGGGGCAGTGCCTGCCCTGGCACAGCAAACCCAGAGCCAGGGCACTGAGCACACATTGAACACAAGCTCAGGGGAGTGCAAATCATTTTCAGAAAATCCCAACTTCTGGGCACCAAGTTGGTGAATAAACCCCAGAGATTTTATGAATCTGATAACCTTTCTTTCAACAAGGAACAGGAAAAATCCTACAAATACTCACAGGTTTGAAGGAATCTAGGTTGTTTTAAAAATAAAAAATGTAAATGTTCTATATTCAAAAAAGCTTCTCTTCCACCATTATTACATCTGTTCCAGGTTATTACATTATTATTACATTATTACCAGGTGAGAGCACTACAGCACCAAACTCAACAAACCCACATTTTGGGGAGCCTGGGAGGCAGCAGGGGCAGTGCCTGCCCTGGCACAGCAAACCAGAGCCAGGGCTCTGAGCACAGGGTCCCGCATGAACACAAGGTCAGAAAAACCCAACTTCTGCGTACCATGCCAGTGGATAAACCCCAGAGATTTTATGAATCTGATAACCTTTCTTTCAATAACGAACAGGAAAAATCCTCTAAATACTCACAGGTTTGAAGGAATCTAGGTTGTTTTTAAAATAAAAAAATGTAAATGGTCTGTATTCAAAAAAGCTTCTCTTCCATCATTATTACATCTGTGCTCTGCCAGGTGAGAGCGCTTCTGCACCAAACTCCCCAACCCCACATTTTGGGGAGCCTGGGAGGCAGCAGGGGCAGTGCCTGCCCTGGCACAGCAAACCAGAACCAGGGCACAGAGCACACCGTCCCACATGAACACAAGGCCAGTGTAGCACAAACCATTCTCAGAAAAATCCAACTTCTGAGTTCCATGCCAGGAGATAAACATAAATCCCAGACATTTTATAAATCTGATAACCTTTCTTTCAACAAGGAACAGGAAAAATCCTACAAATACTCACAGGTTTGAAGGAATCTAGGTTGTTTTAAAAATAAAAAAAGAAATGTAAATGGTCTGTATTCAAAAAAGCTTTTTCTCCCACCATTATTACACTTGTTCACTGCCAGGTGAGAGCACTTCTGCACTAAATTCACCAACCCCACATTTTGGGGAGCCTGGGAGGCAGCAGGGGCAGTGCCTGCCCTGGCACAGCAAACCAGAGCCAGGGCACTGAGCACACGTTGAACACAAGCTCAGTGGAGCGCAAACCATTTCCAGAAACACCCAGATTCTGAGTCCCAAGCCTGTGTCTGGATCAGTGTCCGAGGAGCAGCAGTGCTCAGGAGGAGCGCGGCTCCCTGGCACGGTTTGCTGCCGGCTGTCACTAGGTGGCACCTTGGCATCGCGCTCTGCGTCTCCTGGTGCCTCCTGCGTCCCGAGCATCCCCGGGGCCGGGATTCTGTGCCTGTGCTGACTCCCGAGATGTTAGAAAGTCCTTTGTCTCCCAGCCCCGAGACCGAAGAAGAAGCCGAGACTCTTCGGTTCTGCTTCTCAAGGTTGTTTATTTTCTCCTATCTATTCCATTCTTTCTCTGACCTGCTGAGATCTGTCCAGCAGGTCGGGTTGAGGCGCACTGACCACCTGGGGTGTTAGTTTTATAATAAGAACTACGTGTACTTTATTTACAATAATGTTCCAATACCTATTACTATGTTAGACAGTCTGTCTCTACTCTAAACCAATCCAAAAGTGCCACCATCACAGCAGAAGTGCTCTCACCACAGCAGAAGATGGAGGGCAAGAAGAAGAAGAAGAAGGACGGGACATGCCCAGATTCCAGATACCATCACTGCAGAAGATGGAGGACAAGAAGAAGAAGGACAGGACATGCCCAGATTCCTCCATCTTGCCTCTTGAATCCCCATCCTAAAATCCCAAAATTCTACTTTTTCACCCTGTGACAAGTTAGCTATCACTCTACTCAAACTCTTGTGGCTTGTAACTCCTCACACAAAGTTGGTAATTGTTCCCACGGGCTAAAATCCAAGGCACAGGTGTTTTTGACTCCGTGCCAAGGTCTCTGAGCCCCCTGGCAGGGTCTGGAGCCCTCCAGGGCAGCCAGAGGGATGTCCTGGGTTCCTACACCCAGTGTGTTGCCCAAATCACCAGCGGGATGGGACTGCTAGGAACGTGCCTTGAGCTGCTTGATTTTCCAGCGTCAGTCTCATTCCATGGTTATGACAATGGGAAGATGCCATCAACTCACATCCCAAGCAGCAAACTAAATACTTAATGTTTACAACTTACTTGAAAAGTTTTTTGAGCAATCACACAAAGCAAAAACACATTAACAGTAGTTCTATCCAATCACTATAAGCACAAATACCCTCAGTTAAAACAACTCTGCCTTGCTCCCTCTGCCCCACATCCTGTCCTGATGGAATTCACAAGATTTACCCCATAAACTGGCCCACAATACACATCCCACTGCCTTTGTCCAAATGACAGCACTGCTGTTAACAGGGAGTGTTCATAGGGGTAACTGTCTAATTTATGTCCCTCATCCTGAAGTATAAATTAAATAAAATAAATTAAAATTATATAAAATTTAATGAAATTAAGTAAAACTAAATTATAAATAAAATAAGAAAAATAAAACTAATATAAGTATCTAAATAAGTATAATAAAATATAATAAGAAATATAATAATATAACATGATATAATGATACTCTCATATAATCTAATAATATAATCTGAAAATATTATATAATCATATAATGTAATCATATAATCCAATATTGTATAATATAATAGTGTTGTTTACAAATAAAATATAAAATAGAAATAAAATAGAAATAAAATAGATAGAAATTCTGTTTCTCATCAGAGTTCTCCAAAGTTTTTATTGCTGGATTCTAGAAGCAGGTTTTTGAGTTTGTTTGCTTGGTTTTGTTTTCTTTTCAAATCCTGGGTATTAGTACTTTACAAACACTGTTAATATGGGTAGAATGCAAAATAAAAATAAAATTAAATATACTATCTGAGCTATAAATACTTTCTGTATTAAAGATGCATTGATTTATCTGCCTCTAAGACACATGAAATCATCATGTGAATGGATGGGATGTGATTCCCACACTGAACAGACCTGGTTTGATGGTTAAGATTCTTGCTGTGCAAACTGTTATACAAATCCATAATTGTATTCATTTATTCTCCCAATAGCACATTTTCACAGAACCTGGCTGAAAACTAAGATTCAAAGACCAAGCAAAGCAAACCCTTTGGTTTCACTCGGATGATGCAAGCAGAAATGACAGAAGTGCTGTATGAAATGGATTTTTGTGCCCTGTTTGTTACAGCCTCTCCCATCCAGCTCTGGGAGCACACTGCACCCTTCAACCAACTTAGTCCTGCTGGCAGTGAAGAACATCGACCTCTTCTGTGCACACACTGCTTTTTCCTGCTTTTTCTTCACCTCCATCCATTCATTCTTAGATTGTGAGCATGCTCACAAGCCCCTCCCTGAAAGCCGACTAAATTCCAGTATTTAGAAGTACCAAAATTTGATTACTAACAGCAGCAGAGGCTTTTGGTTTTCTCCTTTGCTTTTTCTGCGATTCCTTTTAAAAGAACCCCATTTCTCCTTTAGACATGTCTTGTGTCTCTGTGTTTAGCTGCTATGCAACTCCAGCTTTTCTTTCCACCCCAGAGTATTCAAGAAGATTCAAGGATCTTTTATCAAACCATACCTGGCATTTCAGCAGTTCTCTGGATTCACTTGCTTGTTAGCACCTGAATTTCCTGCTGTTGGAAATTGTTTATTCTTATTGTATTTAATCTCTCATCTCCTTGGCTAAAGCACAAACACAGAAGAATCTCTAATGGTGAAATGAAGGAAGGCTGGGAGAACAGGGCAATTTCTTAGTTTCATCTCTCCTGCCAGAAAAGATGACACCTGACTCAATTTTAATCAATGAAAAACTCAAAACCTCAACCGTGTCAACTTATCCTGGAGATCTGCTTCTCTACAAATAATAAATCAGCTCCAGCTCTGTAGACACCACACCATTACCACTCCAGGCAAGGTTAACTCTGATAAACAACATTCAGCACCTGATTTAATAACAACACACAAGTACAGGCTGGTGGAACAGGGAAAAGGTGTAAATATATTACAGGAGTTCGAATCTAGGAATAACTGGTTTGTCCTAACTTCATTCATCACGAATATTTCTAATTTGAGGATTTTCCTTATACAACCACTTATAGTAACACTGTTTCATCATTTAAATGATACTGGAGTATTTTCTATGAGACATTTCCAGAAAATGTGGAAATATTCTCTATAATATATGGAATAATGGCTGTGACCTCCAGCCATTGGGCCAGTTCCTCTGCTGGGATAAAAACACACAGCCATGGGAGCAAAACACTGTGAGCAGATGGAGGTGGAAGGAGCAGAACTCAGCATTCTGTACCTGCTTCTGACTTCTCCCATCTGCTGTGCATTAACACAGCAACATTTCATCTGCCTGCATTCCCAAATCAGTACTGGGATGGAAAACTTTACAAAATCTTCCCACAATAAGCATCTCCGGTAAAATTTTCCGCCCGTGCTGTATTCCATTCATCATAAACCACTTTCTGATCCTCATGACAGAGCTGTAAAGAATTTTCTCGATTTTACAGTAGATGAGATAGTTTCCTCTATTTTCAGTATAGATGAGCTTGAGAAATAAAACCAAACCTAGCCAGATATTCCCCAGATTTGTTGGTTTTATTGGCACAAGTTGGATCAGCTCTGTGTTACTGTTGGAGATGCCTGCACGATGCACTTTCCCTTCTCCCTCTGAGCAGAAGATTCTCCCCTCCCACCCAACCCATTATCCAAATGCTCTCTGATGATGCTCAGGGAAGATTATTTTTGCTTTCAGTTCTATTGTTCTCTCCCTGGTAGTGACAGATTCATTTAATATTTTTTTAAAGAATGCTAACACACATTCTATTCAATAGGAATTGGAAATTTAAAGAAATCCACCTTTTTTTTTTTTTTTTGCAAGTCATTATCCCCAGCTAATAGATATCCCTCCTGAAGCAGCAGTAGAGATGAAGTAATTTCAGGTACTATCACATTTCTATTCAGATCACAGGCAGCAATTCTTGCAGCGATTTTATTTCTCAGCAAAAATCATTACTGTCCCTCCTGAATTACCCTGAAGTGTTCTATTTTACTCCCACTACCTCTTCTCAACATTCCTTGATTAAAAAACAGTACATGATATTTGTTATCAAATATCAATACATAGACAAGAGTGGGAGAAATGGGGACTGGGGGAAAAGCAAAGGCACTTTAGAAAACATAAACCTTTAACAAGCAGGAAGGAGAATTTAAAGCAGCCTAAGAAAGACTGTGAAGCTGCAGATAGAAGAGTGCAACACTTAGAGGAAGCCAGAAGAAAAAGGGACAGAAATGCAAGGATCTAGCCCAAATCCATCCCTCCATGGTCTGGCAGAGTCTTTAATTTTACAACTTCCTAAAGCTTCCAGTAATAATTCCTTCAGTTAGATTTTCTTAGCTCTGCAGGTACAACCAACTGCCTGATGAGATTTAAGAACAAAAGAAAGGCTTTAAAAGACTCAATCACTCAGCTTAATGAAAACATCTTGAATTATTTAACAAACAATCTATTAGGCAGCTCCAGCTATCAGGAAACATGAAGTTTGATAGATCTGACTCCCTGCTGGAGTTTTATATCACAGTGACTCCAGCCCCTTCCATGCAGTCTCAGTGATGTAACACAGGAGTGAATTCAGCCTGAGATTGAGCTGCATTAGACTTGCATATAGGATCTGTCACTAAGAGCAGGAAAAGCAGCCAACAATTATTTTAAAAAAGAAAAAAAACCCTGGAAATAAGCTTTTCAGGCGCTGGAACTGAGGCATTATTCAATAATTCGTTCTCAGGTCCATTTGAATTCTCATCTGTCAACTCTCCTTTTATTACCAGACTGTTCTATAAGCAATGATCTGGCAACACACTTGAAAAATCTACGTATTCCTCCTCATCCATCACAACAAACAATTTTCCAAGCAACAACAGAGACAGTGTAATTTCAAGAGCAATAAGCTCAACTCCTAACTCATTATTTTTATGCCATGGTAGTGTAGCATAAGAAATATCATGGAAAACAGGAAACCTTTTCCTCTTTCCATCCCAACCCTCTTCAATACATTAAAATGCACTGCTAAAAGTGCCTTTAGAACTCTTCCCATCACTCAAAAATAAGCAAAAAATAATTAAAGTCCAAGTTACTGAGGCTCAAGGAAGACAATTGAAATCTTGCTTGTTAAGTCACTACTTCAACGTCTGAGAACACTTTGTTACAGACAGCAAAAGGATTCAATCACAGGAAAAAAAAAGAAAAATGAAAATAGAACTCCCTGAGACAGTTTGACCAAGAAATTCAGTAAAGCCTCCACCTTCTCAGTACAAATGACAGGTGTTCATCAAATCTTGTTTTGCACTTGTAAAACCATTTTTTAGTTCAGAGAACACATTCAGCCAGAGAAACACTACATCATTCTTCAAAACATTCCTTTTTAACTGACACAAACCTAATTTCCATGCAAATATATGAAGCACAAAAAACCAAGTTCCTAAAAATAAACCTCCACCTCTCAGAACATCATTCTCAAAGTTAAACTTTTGACAAACTAACAGAAAGGCTGTGACTTTGTGTAGCAAAATGTTCCAGCAAAACGCATCAGTGCAGGAAGAATTATTGAAAGATATTCTTCCAAAACCTACTATACAGGGTAAAAAAAGGATCCTGTCAAATCATCAGAAAAGCTAAAAACCTCTTGTATACATTTTCACATTTCAAGATATTTTTGTATTTCCGTTGGTGTGACTAAGCACTTTCCAAGCCAGAGATTTCCAACTGAAAGACAGTGTTCATTTGGAGAGGGTCCAACCACCTCCTCCTTTCAGGGAGCTGTTAATGGCGGATGTTCATGTTTAAAACAGCATTAATCATGCCTGCAAACAGGGAGAAGGGCGTTGCCAGACATTTAAAATACTGAGTATTTCCTTATTCTGGCATAAATCCACACTACTACAACCTGGAGTCTGAGGAGATACAGATTGGATAATCAGAAAAAGAAGGGGGGGAAATACCCAAACTAAGTGTTCACAGTGACATCAATTCCTGGCGCTATCCAAGGAGAGACACTTGGAAAGGCCCTGTAGCAAATATTATTACTGCTTTAGAGAGA
Source organism: Emberiza elegans (assembly GCA_024865655.1). Classification (NCBI taxonomy): domain Eukaryota; kingdom Metazoa; phylum Chordata; class Aves; order Passeriformes; family Fringillidae; genus Emberiza; species Emberiza elegans. Next base: position 3,323,255 of record JALJVW010000197.1, on the reverse strand, counting down.
CCAAAAAAAATATTAAATGACCTTTACTGCAGTGAATGATTAACTCTGAGTGACATCAGCCTGGCTCAGTATCACCAGCCCCTCTAAATCAGACAGGGGCTGTAAATCCATAGCACCTCAGCATAACCTTGGTTTGTGGTACACATTTCCTGCCAAAATGGGATATTATACAGAAAATGGAGCATGCAGCCCAGACACAGGGTAGGTTATAGCCAACCTTTAGGCTAGAATAAGGCAGATCCCTCTTGGTCCAGCCCTGCTCAGTTTCCAAGCCCTGGAAAGGCAGAGGCCTTGCCCTTGTGAGTGCTTTGCTCTTGCATGGCTCTGGACTCACCCAAACTTCTGCTTTCTCTTTTTGCACCCACCCTTCTCACTATGACACGGAATTCCAGAGGTATTTCCAGTCATACCCCACCCTCCCATTCCGTCGGATTTTATCCCCCCTCTGCAGAGCAGTGACACAGCTTGGAGCCCAGCCTGAGTGTGCAGGTGACACAGTTTGTAGCACACACAAGAGAGAGCCAGGGGGCTGTTAATGAACCCAACTGCAATAATTCTAATCACTTTGCCTCTCTTTGCTAAGACAGATATTCCCTGTACTACATATTCACACATTAAAGAGCCTTTAAGCCAATTCAAGTGCAGTCACTTCAAAAGCAGCAAGGTGTCACAGGTAAGAGTTAGCACCGGTGATTGATGACTGAAGCAATTTAAAAGAAGATCTAAACTCAGTTACAAAATCTAATCTCTTCAGCAAAATGCTTTACTTACTGGACCTTGAGGACTGTTCTTGGCACTGGAAACCAGAGTCATAACATCAGATTTATAGTTCTGAAAAGAGAAAAGGGATAAAAAATAGTCAGATTAAAGATAATAGATGGCACTTTACATATCAGGAATAAAGACCACCACTGAGCACCACTGTGATTAGACTCAGAGGTACCATTAGTAAAACATTTGATCATGGGGATTTTCATTGCTGTTCATCTTGTGCCTTAGACCCTTCTGACTGAATTACACACTTTTTGGTTTTACCATAACGATCCCCAAGGAAGGCAGCAGCCTGATGTCTCTTTTGGAAGGCAGTGGGGTGGGAAGGACAGGATTTCTGCCTTTCAGAAACAGGGGAGAGCTCCATTCCTGAACCAGCCCTGCACATGAAATTTGGGTGACAGTTTCCCAGCCACTTGAAATTCTCTCAGCATCTGATGACAGATGACTCTCCATTCCATCAGAGGGACCATGGTTTATTTCCTGTGAATGTTCTTCCAAAGCCCTGCAGCACAGGCTGTGCAGGAGGCAGGCCCATGGCTATGCTGCCTCACCATTCTTGTGTCACATCTCCATCTGCACCCTAAAGCAATGTAAAATCTCTCATTTTCTACCCCTCAGGAAGCTTTTCCTACAGCCCAGCTGGCATTTCACAAGTCACAAAGCAGTTTGGGGCTGGGGCAGGAGAAGAAGCTGGGTACTCTGGTGTTACTGCAGTACAGGAACAGAGGCTTGGAGGGGTTTTTAACAGGTGATAGAAATGCCACAGTGTCCAAACACAGGTGCGATAAATTTTAGTGCAAGACTGCAGTAATTAAAACAGTTCTGATTTTAAAAGGATATGCTAGAAAGAGTTAGCACACCAAATTCTTGCCTCTTCTCCAGTGAATACAGCCATGACACTCAGATTTGTATTTTGAAAAGGCTCCCAGGGCTGGCCTCCTCTTGTCATGCCATCCCTGTCAATAAAGATCAGATTTACATGGCAAGCCAAGCTACACAGTTCCCCCTCTTGTTTGGGAATTAGTCTGATAAGCTGAAATTGAGGCCTATCTGTCCAAGACACCAAAGAGTAACTGCTATAAACTTCTTTTCATTATTATCATCAAGCATGCCTCCATGTATAAAGCTTCTAGAGCCTTTATTTACAGGAGATGTGCAATGACCCAGGAGACAGATCATATTTCAGGGAGCTGGTAGTAATTCTCCATCCTTCACCCTGAGTATCCCCAAGTCTCTGAACTGTATAAATTAGAGTATCCCTCACTGTCCATTCAATTTAGCCATTGCAGACACCATCTCCTTCACAGGAAGTGCCAACAAACAAACTTCACAAGGTGCCAATAGATAAACTACCACCAAAATCACCTCCCAGTCCCATGTCTCCCACAGAGGACAGCAGTCCCCGTTGCCCACTAAGAAGCTGCAAACTGAGACCAACATTGAAGAAAACCACCAAGCAAATCTCTATTCCAGCCCTGGTGGTTTCACAGTGCCTCCCTACCCTTACCCACTCAGCAGCTGTGCCTTTGCTGCCCTTTCAGATTTTCACTCCTGCCGCTCTCCTCCCTTGTGTCCCTGCTGCCCCAGAGCCCTTTCCCTGCTCCTGCTTTGTGCAGCAGGATGGATGTGCAGCTCGTGGTATTCCCTGCCCATTTCCTTCCCCTCTGGTCCCAGAGCTCCTCAGGCTGCACCATTTCCCTGGGATCACAGCTTCACAGTGCTCAGGAAGGACTGGGGCAATCCAAACTAACCTTTTCGCAGGGCTGCTCCTCCTGGGAAACTCCCTAGGAGAGACAACACATTTTTGTTTCACGCCACTCTTCCAGAAGGCAATGCCCCGAGTTCCAAATAAATATGACATTTTAAGCAGCTATTTTGCAAATATACTTATTTTCCCTTCAACCCAGCTAATCTCCGAGCATTGCACAGCTCTGTGGAGCAGTAACAAATTAATAAACAGCTTTAGGCCAGTGCTGCACGTGGGACAGCTCCTTGGGAAGTTTGTGGTGTGCTCCCTATTCATAACTCCCTGAACCACCTGTGAAAATCCAGGCACATTGAACCAGAAAATAAAAGCTAAAGCAGCAAAATTCCTCAGGTTTTTCTCAGGTTTAGGTTGTTTTTAGGGGGAGCAGAGAATTCCAGCAACAATCCAGATTAATGTAAACCTGCTAGCAAGAGCCCAAATCCCTTCTCCAGTAATTCCAGATGCTTGGACTGGGATGCACCCAAACCCCTTTTTCCTCCTCCTGCATCACATAGGCTGAAATCACCATTCCCTCACTCCAGCTGCAACAGCAGGATTCAGCTCTGATAGACAAAGGAGATTAATTGCCATCACAGTGATTTTCACATCTAAGACACTTCCCTCTACACCATTTCTGTATTTACAGCAAACAAAAAATTGTTTTGTGGAGTTGCTTTCACACTCATTTTCAGGTAATGTGTCATAATAATATCTGGTACATGTTCAGGTTATGCAGAGTATTGTGCCACTGACAAATCATTTAACTATGCACTTGTCTTGGAGGCTGCAGGAAAATGGAAATTACACAGTTTCAACAGAACAGCAGCACAATAAGCAAAAACTTTCTCCCTCCTGTAGAGCTACACTTCATGGTCCTATCAGTGCCTCCTCCAGGTAATTTCTTTTGAGTCTCTTGTTTCCATTAACATTTGTATTTTGAGGTGATTTCTACTTGGTACTCAAAGGTGGAATTGCAACAACCATTTACAAGCTATTTTGTTTTCAGGGTCTGTTCTGTTACCAAGGGCAGCTCTGCTGTGTCCATGCCAGGCTTTCCAGAAGTTTCTTATGATTCCTATTACTGCCCATCTGCTCTTAGAGAAATCAAGAAATAGCAATAAAACCCTCCCTAAATTTTATGTGGGGCACAGCCTTCTCTCCACCCCTCAAACTGAAAGTTTGGACTAAATGTCAGCTATCAGACATCACTTTCCATTCTTCTGACTTTAATGGGAAAAATAAATTTTGGCAGTCTTTCCCCAGTGTTAAAAGTCTTAGCTACTCCCTGGGGATAGAAAGAATCAATGCAAGTAAGATCCATATTTTCTTTCTTGGAACACCACTACTTCCAGCAATTTATTTGACTGACTATGCCTTCTATTACCATGTAAATTGTTTCAGGCTGCAAGAAAAAAAAAGTATTAATCTCCCCTCAGTAAGTCATAAAATAAAGAAATCAATTTCAAGGTCAATTTAGTCTAAATAACACCTGCTGCCCTTTTTGTAACATGCAGACTCCTCTGAAACACTAAGTTGCTGTCTATAAAGGCATCAGTACGTGATGGCTCACATAAATCAGGGTGCTGGATGGTACAGGGCAGCTGATTTGCAGGGTCCCAAGTGGGGCTGGCAAACAAGCCCCAGAGCAGGGCCCTCTTCATCACTCCTCTTCATCATCAGCACGAGGCTTTGCACAGAAAATAAAGCCAGGGGAGCCTGGGGTCTGGTTCTGGTTCTGCAAGGAGCTTGTGCCTTGTCAGGTGCTGGGGACAGCCAGGGAGTCCCAGCTCCCTGCTGGGAGCACTTAGATCCATGAAGGGTCAGCAGCCTCAAGGTGAGCTCCAGAGAAGGGGAAAAGGACAAAAAAGATAGTAGGAACAAGAAGAAATCTTTCCTTCTGTTGGAATCTTTCCTTCTGTTGGAAAGCAGAGCAGAATGGCAAAGACTGGAAATAGGAAATAAGATTATGGGGGTTTTTTCCCTATCCTAGAATTCAGAAAAGGAAAACTACTAGAAATATCTCTTTTATTCCACTTTTAGGTGGAAATCTATTTATCTTTTGGTCAAAAACTGTCCAATCTTCCTTTTAACTATACTTAGTGTGCTCTCCTTGTAGCAGAAGACTGCATTTGATGGCTCTAAAGGGGCTGGATATCCATGTCCTTCTCCTGAAAAGTTTTCCTTGAACTCTGTAACTTTTCTGGGCTGGAAAGAAAAGCTCCAAAGCCCCAGGACTGGGTGACCTGGTCGCTGTGTTCCTCCCCACTGTGGTACCTCTTTCCCATCAGGTGAATACAACTATTTTTCCTTTTCCATGTCCAATTCACAGCAGTGCTGGTGCTTTGTTAAACCCAAAGTTCCTGACAGGTTTTTATTTGTTCCTCTGGGTCCCCCAGCAGAAGATAATCTGAACAATCAATACCCAAACAGCAGAAGTTCTTGAATGAAGCAAATATTCAGATATTCTGGAAAGGGGACTCGATATTTCTCTAAGACTTTCTCTAATGAAAATGAAGCAATGTCCTGAAGGCTTCTGAAAAGGGCTGAGAACATAAAGATGCACAAGGCTGAGCAGACAGCAAACTGAAATCAATTTACAGAAAATGGTCTGACACAGGAACCCTCTAAAGCAGGAACAGATTGTGGCTTCCCTAACAGAGAACAGGATAGCCAGGATATCCAGGAGATGGAACAGCCCCAGGTGTCCCCAGGCACACAGAGAACAATGCTCCCTGCAGAAATGTCACAGCAGCAGAGCTCTCTCTCAATTGTGGGCATTACTAGGTGGTGTCCAAGGCCTTCCCAGCATTTATTGCATGAATCTGGAATTATTGAGGGGTTTCACCTCTTGTTCTACACAGCAGAAATGCCTTCCTACTGTGCCCAAAGAGAAAACCAACCCCAACTCTAGCATTTAGTACACAACACCATCCCTGTTCCACAGTTCAAAGTCAGCCCTGGAATGTGGAGCCGTTTTCATACTTATATAGACTTTGCATGTATTCTGTTTTATCTGGAAGACAACATTTCACCAAATAATCAAAACATAATTTCATCAACTCTGATATATTCATATATTTATAGAGTATAATGATTCCCCTATGATGATGCACTAGCAAAAAGGAATGCTGCCATTTTCCATGAGATAACACTCAGTGAGTCAAAGGTTACATAGAAATAAATTGGAAAATATAAAGTCACAGAAAAAATAATTTATTTATTGGATATAAGAAAATATTTCATTTTTTAAATCCATGGTCCTGAATCCTATTTAATGCAAACTTCTCTGTGAAATCCCACTATCACAAGCCAAGGATAATGGCTGTGTGTCAGGAGCTGCCAATATACTGATTCAGTGAGTCAAGAAACAAGGATGAGATTTACTAGGAGTGATAAGCATATTAATGTTATATCATCTAAAATCATACAAATACTCATTTTGCACTTGAATGTGTCTAATAGCATGAGATTCCACATTAGAAAAACAAACAGAAGCCTGGCATGGCTGTCCAAGAGCTCAAAAGATTAGAAACACAGGAAAAGAGCAACTTTTTTAAAAGGTTTGTTTGTTTGAGGTGAAAGAACAGAAACAACCACTAACTTCAGATGCACAGCAGGAAGAGCAGTGTAAGACAAGCAAGGAGCTTTTTTTTTAAATGGGAAATTATCTTTTCCACGTGCCAAGAAGCAGCTTCAGAATCCTGAACAATGAAGCCCTGTAAAGAACAGGGAGAGATGTCTCCCAAAGATGAAGAATATAAGCAGTGCAAGAGGAAACCCAGAATATTCCCAACTCCTCCTGTTCAGCTGAATGATTCTGTATTTCCTAATCCTCCAGCAGTCCATGAAGTGGGTAAATTATTGCAGGATCTGCTGTGAAATCAAGGTGAAGAAAAAGACAAAACAAGTGGAGAGTTAAATAAATACTTTCAAAATGTAATCACAAAGGGCACAGATGAGCATGTCTGACATTGCCCATTATCTCCTGAGCAGAATTACCTTAGGTTTAGTGAGGCAGGAGATTTCAGTCACCTGCAAGTCACCCAGGAACATTTATCTGGGAGTATTAGGAGACAATCAGGAGCAGAATCTGCAGAGCAGTGATAACCATCACCGGGCTTTGCCCTTGCACTGGCACAGAGCAGAGGAACAGCAGCACAGGTCCCCAGGGATCTCAGCCAACCAGCCCTGCCCTGGCTGCAGGGAGTGCTTGGTGCAGCCCCAGTGACGCTGCAGCTGAGGTCAGATAAGAAATCAAAAGTTTGTCTTTGCTAGAAGCTCAGATAAACCCAGCTGGGCTTATCTCTACTCCGAACAGCCTGGGAAAATGTTTCCAACGATTCCTGATTTCACCGACCAAAGCTGAAAGAAACAACCGCTACCTGCAGATGCACAGCTGGAAGAGCAGTGCAAGAGACACAAGGAGTTTTTTAATGGAAAATTATCAAATTATCTTTTCCATGTGCCAAGAAGAAGCTTCAGAATCGTGAACAATGATGGCAATCTCACAGGAACAATCTCCCATTGCACCCCATCAGGAAATGCTTAATTCACCAACTGGCCAACATTTTCATTAAGTGGATTTAAAGGCAAAAGATCAGCTACAGGATGTATCCACATTATTTGTTCCCCCAGGCACAGAAATATTTCTTATGCTACAGAATTTTCAGTCAATGATTGTATTTTAAATGTGTTACCTGCCTGATCACTGTTGCAGGATGCTCCTCACAAAATATACTTTTCATGTGATTCTCTGGCATATATAATATTTATTTATAGATTTTTATATATGTATATTTATCTATAAAATATATTTATATTTTATATATATTATTACATTATAATATTATTACATATTATAATCTATTTTATTATATAACACATAATATTATATATAATATATATTTTATATATAAATATATATATTTATATATATACATATAAAATATTTATGCAGGGCTGTTCAAATCCAAGCACTAATATTCTGCTATAGCAACCCCCCAGCCACCTTGCATTGTTCTGCCCCATAATGCTTAGACCAGTTATGATCAAGTTTCTAGGACTGAGACTTCAGAAAATAATCAATATAAGGCTATTGTTACATTACTGGGAACAATTCCATGACTGTGAAGTTCACTTATTTAGAACTGGTATCTCTTATATTACTGTAAAATTAACAAGCATTACGTGGAGTCTTTCAGAAAAAAAAAGACCAGAATATTTCTGTCCAGTCTTTGCTATATTAGCTGCATATAAACCTCCTCTGTAGGGACTGCTGCCAGTCTAACATGACAGAGTCATGACTCAAAATATAAATATTTCACTGCTGGGGAGAATTAGCAGTTGTTACAGGCTAAACAGTGGCTCTGCTTTCAGCGCCCTGAGGAAACAGCTGAGTGCTTTTTATCTCCCTGGTGACATCACAGAGCATCACCTCCCTGTCCAGAGCATTCTCATCTTTCCTTCCTGCTACTGGAGACCATGGACTCTACTTCCATGACTGTGAAATAAGAGCTGACAAAGATATAGATTTGAAATCTTGCTGCATTACACCCTGTGCTGTGGTTTTTTGACAAGTGGCCTTCCCTCCGCTCCATCAGGGCAGCATTCTGTGCATTCTGGGGAGCTCCCCCAGAGTATTGCAATCCCAGATTTGCTTCGTTCACAGGAAAATTAAACATATGCACCACCTGGTCTTTGTTAAAACATTATAATTCCTGTTCTCTGAATGCCATTTCAACCCCCTTCTGCAATTCCAAGCCACCTTCTGCCCTGAACACTTGCTGCCTTAGCAGATTTCTTTTGGCGTGGATAGCAAAACTACAGTTAAGTATTTCAATTTTCCTTATATACTAGCAGTCATGTTATTTTTCAGGAAGGTTGATGAGGCCTGAAATAACAGGAAATTTCTTCCTTTTATTGAAGAAATACATATAAATGCAAACAAAAGTGAGGAATCAATTCAAAATCCTAGGATAGCTTTCCAATAAATAAAAGTGAAATGAAAATTCAGTTGCATGCAGCTATTACAAGCTCATATAACTCTGCCAAGATAGCACTTCAGCTCTGTGTTTATTTCTGTCAGAATAATATGAGGAATGCTCTATCAGTTGGAACTGGATTACAATAAATAAGATTCAATTTAAGAATAAATGGCTCGAGTCCTGAGGGCAATTTAAAATTTGTATATTTAAGAAAAATAAATCTATATCTCTTGCAAGGAAATAATACTTTGGACAGTGAGTTTATGAAGGGATACAAGCTATGAAATTATGTAGCTGCTGTTAATGTACCACAGAACCTGTCAGCTAAAGAAAAACAGCAGTAAAACATAGCAACAGAGAGAAGGAAGGGAAAAGCTCTGAGGAAGGGCTGAAACATGCAGAGAATGGATGCACCAAGAATAGAAATTAAGGCAAAATCCTTGTATCCCTTCCCCAAGAGCGCCTCCCTGCTCTCTGCCATCAGGGTAAGGCATGTTGTGGAATCTGGAATAACAGCAGCCAAATGAGTTCTGCCAGAATTTTCAGTGTCTCTGCAGTGCTCTAAGGTGTTGGAACTTGGAGCAAAAAGTTGTGACTGCATTCAAAATGAATGAGGACATCCCACCCAGAGCTCATGCACAGCTTCTGACAGCCACAAGTGGAGCTGCAGGTCTGCTCTGACAGCATCAGGAGAAAAGACTGAATATTTGTGTCAAATAAATGTGGGCTCTGCTGTGGGCCCTGTCTGCCGAGGGTTGAAATTCAGCATTGTCAGGACAGCAACACAGCTTTAGCACTGAAAATTCAGCATTGTCAGGGCAACACCACAACTTCAGCATTGGGCAGAACACCACAACTTCAGCATTGAAAATTCAGCATTGGGCCGGACAACACCACAATTTCAGCATTGAAAATTCAGCACTGGCAGGACAACACCACAACTTCAGCATTGAAAATTCGCCATTGGGCAGGACAACACAACTTCAGCATTGAAAATTCGCCATTGGGCAGAACAACACCACAGCTTCAGCATTGAAAATTCAGAACTGGGCAGGACAACACCACAACTTCAGCATTGAAAATTCAGCATTGGGCAGGACAGCACCACAACTTCAGCATTGAAAATTCACCATTGGGCAGGACAACACAACTTCAGCATTGAAAATTCAACATTGGGCAGGACAACACCACAACTTCAGCATCAAAAATTCAGCACTGGGCAGGACAGTACAACTTTAGCATTGAAAATTCAGCATTGGCAGAGCAACACCACAATTTCAGCACTGAAAATTCAGCACTGGGCAGGACAACACAACTTCAGCACTGAAAATTCAGCATTGTCAGGACAGCACCACAATTTCAGCATTGAAAATTCAGCGTTGGGCAGGACAACACAACTTCAGCACTGAAAATTCAACATTGTCAAGACAACACCACAACTTCCAGGCCCTGCAAACCTCTCTGCCTCTGCATGCCCACAGGAAATAGCTGAAATTCAACCAGTTGCAGATCTAGATGAACAGACTATGTTTTATATCTCCTGTTACTTGTCCAAATGTCCCCCCCACCCACAGCAGGTACATTCCAGCTGCCAGCACTGGCTCCTGGTGTTTTGATCTGTTTCAAACACACAACCAGCTCCCTGGTTATTTACTAAAGCTGAATTTATACGGCAAGTTGCTCTACCTGGGACCTGCTCTGTGATCTGGAGTTTACTGATTCTTAAATTAGAGTTATTGGATTATAAATCAAATGGCAACTAGTTAAAAAATAACCACAGCAGTATTAGAGCTCACTGTTTGGCAGGAGTACTGGCTGTGCCTGTCAGAAAAGGATACTCAGGAAAATGAGCACAGAGCCAAAAATTAATGTCCCAAAGAAAGCTGTTTTCTTTACATGTGATAAAACATCCATTAACAACAGTCAGCTTGTAAATAGCATCTCTGTAATAAAGGGTGAGGTTTTCTTGCTGCATGTCCAGAGGAACAGTGGATTTTGGCACATTTCATATGTTGGCCTTCACTCTTTCACTCCTCAGGCACTGAGGAAGCAATGGAAAAGAGATTATGGTCTTAAAGGAAAAGAATCCTGCATGCAGATTGTGGGGCTTGATACCAGAAGCCATAATACCCCTTTCTAGTCAGAAAAGTACTGATAAGCACTGCAACTCCACTGTTCACAGCGCAGCTGCCTGAAGGTGCAAACATGAATTTAATGCTAAGCCTGTGTTACATTTTCAGTCTTCCAGCACCTAGGGCAGTGCAGGGAGCAGCTCCATCTTCCCAGCTCTGCTCTCACTGGAGAGAGGCTGAGAGATCAGAGTCCTCCCCAGCTCTGCCTGCGTGGCTGGGGAGGAGGGGGAATGAGGGACAGATAGAACCTGCAGAACTGGGACCCCAGCAGGACAGGGCTAACCCCAAAATACTGACCAGAGCAGGGATGGCAGCTGCCCCTTCCCCCAGGTTCACACAACATGGAGCCAAGTGTTGATCAGAGCTGTTCTATCCTTATTTTTATGTCCTTAGAGCCCTTTCCATGCCCTTAGTCATGGAATTGAAAATCACTATGAAAATTGAGAAGCCTTTTGGGGTTTTTCTGATTCACAACTAATATTTTCAGGGTGAAAACTTGTTGTGTTTTAAACAGCCCACGTTTATATCTCTGAAATTGCTTGGCAACACAATATACACATTTTACAAAAACTCACTGGAGCAGCAATCCAAAGAAAGTGTTAAAAGACTTCTATAAACACTGAGGTTTTCCTCCTTTCAAATTAGACTGACAAAATCTCAGGCAAGGCCCAGTTTAAGTTTCTAAGAGTCAAACCCTGGCTTCACTGTCATTCCATCGCTCCCCTGAATTTCTCCTTTGTTTAAACAGCAGCTATGCTAAGCCTGGAAATGGTGAGAAGTGAATCTTCCCCCCAGAACATTTTGTGCTTTCTTGCCAAGTCATCCTGTGAATGTGCTTAACTACAGCTCACGAGTCATTTGGAGCAGCGGTTCCATCTGACACCCATCACTCTCGCTGTCCTGCCCACAGCCCAGGCAAGCTGCCTGCAAAATGCCTTGTCAGTCCTTCAGGCATTGCCTTAACCAAACAGAAATGGGCTAAGAGCAATGCCAAGTTGTCACTCTGCATTTTTTCAACAAAGGGGAATAATTTTTAGGAAAATAATAATAAGCTCTCCTCGCAGTACTAACACTAAATGACCTGAAAAACTTTCCTAAGGGACTGAAGGCACAGAACAAAGTTTCATTTCATCTTCATAGATCTGACAGCTCAATTTCCCAAGTTCCCAGGGACCTTCAGCAGTGCTAAACAGAGGCAGTAACAAATGTCAGTGTTTACTCTGAGATCTCTTTGTTAAAGCTCTCAGTACTCAGCAGTCTTTAATAACCCTCTTTAGGCACAGGCAGAGCATGTTCTGCATAAAGCAATCAGGAGTGACTCAGCACAGCGAGTCTGCTGTAGCTAAACAGGATGGAATTGCGCTGTTTAACTACCACAAATAACCGCATTCCCTACCAATCCCCTTCCCCTACCCTGGTAAGGAAATCAGCTTTGTTTTCAACCACCTCAAGCCCAAAGCTTTTGCCAGCTGCAGTCCCAGGCCCGGCCTTGTGTTCTCATCGCTCACCTGGGGCTGAGCAGCTGCTGGCGGGGCAGGGGGTGCAGAAAGCACCCAGAGCAAAGATTGGCAGCTCTGGGAGCAGGAGAGAGCCAGGAGCTGTGTGACAGGAGTGTGCCCTCTGTAACAACAGATCAGCCACAGCGCCCAGCCCAGGGCAGGCTCCTGACCCAGGAGGAGCTCCAGGATAATTACAGGGGTGTCCTGGTGCTCTCAGCCAGCCTTCAACAAAAGCCACTGCTGTGGGCCAAAGCTCACAATAACTTTTTCCTCATCATTAACCGGTTGTCCAGAGTTTTCAAAAGCTGGCTCTACATTACAGATGCTAAGGAGGTTAAGAGCAGTGCAATGGGCAATGGGAGTTTCCTGCTCCTAGTTTACAATTAGAGCTTTTTTCTAATTAAAAAGCAAACAAACCTTGAATTTCCAGAGCAAGACTTAAGTGAGCTGACTTGACTTTCATTATTTAATGAAAATAAGTAATCAGGAAAATATCTGGGGGTTTTACTGCCATTGAAAACAATGGGTTTTGATGAACTGTTTTCCTTTGATAGTACATTTGACCAAGAACTCTTCCTGAACACTACAACATTCACAAAGAGAAATAAACAGGATCAAAGAAAATAAAATAGGAGCCAGAAAAATAAGACAGTTAATTAACTTCAAAAAGCAGGATATACAACTCAAGTCATTCCTTAGGGCCATCCATCTAACCTGGTTTTAAAAGCCTTCAGTTATGAAAACTCCACTTTCCCCAATTCATTTATTCCATTTCTTTTAGAAAGCTTTTCCTAATGCCAAATCTCGATCTCTTTTGCTACAATTTATGCCCATTACCATTTGCTCTTTTCCCCGTGGATCTGCATTCTCATCATTACCTGAGTCTCTGCAGCAACTTTTTCCTGCATCTAAAGACTGCCAGTACAGCTTCAGAGCTTTTCCTCTTCCTTAATCTCAGCAGCCCCTTCTTTTTCACTCTTAACTCACACACAGTAATACAATGAATAAAAGTTGCTATTTTACATAAGTTTGGGCAGACAACGCACGACAAGAGTTGAAGGTGAAGCTGAATGTGAAAGATCTTGGATTTTTCAACAATTTTGCAAAGTGGTGCAGCACCTGAATCATTAATATTCATAGACAGATATGCACATGTATATACAGACCTCTTTGCTTTGGGGATATTTGAGCATTGGTGGATCAAACCTTAAAGGATTTCCATACCTATTTATTTCTAACCATGTGCACACCTAGGCAAGCCAGCCCTCAGCACTAGAGAACTGTTCCTGAGTGCAATTGGTCATTTCAGAACTCCCAAAGATGAGCTTTATTCAGCTTTCAGGAGCTGGTTATTTAATTCAAGCCTGGAAAGCACAACCACAGATGGAGCTCTTGGCTGCAGCACCAAACTCCCAGTTGCAGCTCACTTCAGATGCAGAGTTCTCAGCTGGCCCATAAAACAGAGACAGCTGTGAAATTTAGAATCTGGTCAGATTATCAACTGCCAGTGTAGTTTGTACTCCCAGCCCTGTGTGTGGAGGTCCTGGATGTGTTCTGTGTCCAGGATCTCTGAGCAAAGGACGCAGGAAAACCCTTCTTGCATGTTCCAATGTCAAGTTCCTCATTCTCACTCTACTCTAGGACCTCTGTTCCCCTCTTAGCAAAGAAGCACTGCTGCTGATACAGATGGAAATGCACTCACACCGCTGCAGACAGGGTTTATTTGTAGAAATACCTCTCTAAACATAATTAACAACTAATGGCAGCAAAGAGCAAATACATTATTTGTCCTTTTTTTTTTCACTTTGAACCCAGAAATAGCAACCCAGCAGGAGAAATACTTGACTTAAATGAGCTAATGAGGAGACTATTCCTGTATAATGAGATCCAGAGAAGGCTGTACTTGCCTTTTTCTATTCATAGTATCTGCAGGTTTTACTCTGCAATTTGGACTCCACACACACCCAATCTGTACCTACCAACACCACTGTTCCTAAAGTTTTATCTCTGGAAGAGCAGCAGATGTTAAACACTGGGCTGGCAATTAGAGTGTTCTACATCTACTCCTTCTAAAGCCTGATAACCAAAATCACTGGAGAATTAGAACATGGAAAAGGAATCACAGGACTAAAATTAAATATACTGCAAATTATTTGAATGATTGTCTTTTCCAGCCCAACAAAATTAGATGTGCCCTGTAGTAGAATCAGCACCTTCTTACAGGTGTTCTTTCCAAATATCTTTTAATTTTTGTTCATTAGTAGCACAGTCTGAGAAAAACTAAATATCCTTGAAGTTATCCATGCCATAACAAAAAAATCCTTTTATTGAACGATGAATACTTTTGCCTAGTTAATCATCATCTTTATAAATGATGATTTATGAATGAAGGAAGAGATTTCTTTGGTTGGAAGTGAACACCAGCCATTTCTCCTGCTCAGGTGTCCTGTGAGCCAGCAGGTGCTGCAGTGGAGCTGTGCCAGGGCAGCAGCAAAGTCACCTGAAGGCTGGCTGAGCTCCCCTGGTCCAGCAGTGATGCCCAGGAGCCTGGGACACAGAAACCTGAGCTCCTCTGTGCTTGGCACAGATCTTTGCCTTGGATCTTGTCAGCACAAAGGGAAACAGACAGCAGGTAGAATAATGAGCTTGGGAAGACAATAGAGAGCCTAAATCTGGTAAAAGAAGCATCTGCCGGAGCACAGCAGCTGGCCAGCCATGCCATGAGTGCTGCCAGTGTCACAGCAGAGTTCAGCTCTCACGTGGTACTCACTGATCATTTCTTTTAAAATAAAATAGAAAAGTCCTCCTGACTTACAAAAGGAAAAAAAAATGTAAATTAATGCACAGTTTCAAGCAAAACAGACATGAGATTTGAGATCCATTTAATGATTTATGTGGTAAGAGATAAAGATCTGTACCTGAAGTAAAGAGGAATAACTCCTAAGAATGGGAAAATGTTCTTAAAAGGCAGCATTCACATTCCTAGACACTACCTGGATGGACCTGCCTTTATCAAACAGATGAGAGCCCTCAGGTCACAGTGATCCTTATATCTAACATGGATTATCTCTCCCAGAAGTTCCGACTGTGTGGTGGAAGAGAAGCCAAACTCCTGAAAATGCCATTGCAGATGAGCTGCAAAGGGGTACTGGGGACAGATGCATCTCTGCAGCCCCAGCTGGGCAGGATGGGGCCGCTGGCAGCAGGGCAGGTCATTAAATTGGTTTGGAAGGCACAGAACTGACAGCTGTACATCTGCTGTGGGACAGGGGACAGGCTGGCTGGGGCTGGAGCCCTGCAGAGCCACCTGCACTGCACCCAGGCTGTGTCTGCCCATGGCCTTGGGGACAGGGACCAACAGGACACACACAGGACCTGAGGGCCAATGGCCACAGCCCAAAAAACAGCACTGCTAACAGCTGAACTCATCTGCTAGAACCCTAAACTAACAGAAAATGAGAAATTATTAGACATTTCTTAGATATTTTGGGTTAATACAGACCTCCCTACCTTCCTGGAGGAAGAATCTCAGGATATTTCATTCCTTATTTACCAGGAGCTGTTGGAAGCCAGGACATCCCTCTGGGTGCCCTGGATGGCTCCAGACCCTGCCAGGGGGCTCAGAGACCTTGGCACAGAGCCCAAGGCCCCTGTGCCTTTGATTTTAGTCCATGGAAACAACTCCCAGGCTGTGTCTGCCCATGGCCTTGGGGACAGGGACCAACAGGACACACACAGGACCTGAGGGCCAATGGCCACAGCCCAAAAAACAGCACTGCTAACAGCTGAACTCATCTGCTAGAACCCTAAACTAACAGAAAATGAGAAATTATTAGGCATTTCTTAGACATTTTGGGTTAATATAGACCTCCTTATCTTTCTGATAAGATATCTCAGGATATTTCACTCCTTATTTACCAGGAGCTGTTGGAAGCCAGGACATCCCTCTGGGTGCCCTGGATGGCTCCAGACCCTGCCAGGGGGCTCAGAGACCTTGGCACAAAGCAAGAGACCTCTGTGCCTTTGATTTTAACCCATGGAGAAAATTACCAACTTTATATGAGGATTTACAAGCCACGAGAGTTTAAGTAGAATGTTAGTTAGCTTGTTACAAGATAGAAAACTAGAATTTTAAGATTTTTAGAATGGGTGTTCAGAAGCCAAGATGGAGGGATTTGGGAGTGCCTTGTCCTCCTCCTTCTTCTTAGCCTCCATCTTCTGGGTGATGGTGGCACTTTTGGATTGGTTTAGGGTAGGAACACACTGTCCAACAGAGGTGATAGGTATTGGAAAATTATTGTAAATAATGTGCAGGCAGTTTAAAAGTATAAAAAGTATAAAAAGTATAAAAAGACAACACCACCCTGAGGGCAGTCAGTGTGCCATGAACCAACTTGCTAAACAGAGCTCAGCAGGTCAGAAAAGAGAACGTTTTAGATAACAAAGAATAAACAACCATGAAAACCAGAACCGAAGAATCCTGACTCCTCCTTCGACCTCAGGGCTGGGAAAAAGAGACTTTCCAACACCTTGGGGTCATCTCAACCACAGAGATCCCAAGGAGGAGCTGCTAGGGCTGAACATGGGCACCTTCCTCCATCCTGGGCAGGGCTGTAGTGATCCTTTATTGGGACACACAGCTTGTGTGCCAAGAGAATATAAAGAAACCAACACATAAATCATGTTCTAACAGAGCCATACTGTCGCAGACATCTTTTATGAAAATCCTTTCCTTGGGATTTTTTCTCCTGAGAAGCTGAGAGGCCTCAGGAACAAAATGTAAGCAATGGTTATCTGCTGCTGTGGAATGCAACAGGTGCATCTGGGATTGGTCTCATGTTGAATGTTTCTAATTAATGGCCAATCACAGCCCAGCTGGCTCGGACAGTGAGTCCAAGCCACAAGCCTTTGTTATCATTCCTTCCTATTCTATTCTTAGCTAGCCTTCTGATGAAATCCTTTCTTCTATAGTTTTAATGTAATATATATCATAAAATAATAAATCAAGAATTCTGAAACATGGAGTCAAATCCTCATCTCTTCCCTCATCCAAGAACCCCTGTGAACACAGCCACACCATACCTGCCTTTTCCCCCTTTTTTATTAAAGAAATCTTCATTTTTCCTGACTTTTTCTACCCCACAACTGCAGGGTGCCATGCTGCTGCATGCCATGCATCATAAACAGGTTCTTCATCCCTACACATACTCAGCTTCTTAAATGGCATCTGCAGCCTGCCAGGCTGACTGTAAATGCAGCTCCTTAGGAACAATTAGGTCTTCCAGAAATATTTAGGACATTTGAAAATCTTTGTTATTTAGCTTCTGATAGTTCCATCAGGGCCATAAAATCTATCAGGTAAATAGGTCTTTAAAATTATCATTATTCAACCACACATTAGTGGTTCCTAATGACTCCAAAGATGCTGTTCCACTCCACTGAGTAGGCTCTTGTGGCATATTGATATGCACAGGAAAATGCATGCAAATATCTGTGTATTTACCTATTTTGATTGTTGATTGCTTGCAGAGTTAAAAGACCATTTAATATGTTTCCTAAAATAATTTTAAAAAGCATAATTGGGGCAAGTTTAAGACTAACCATTTTTAAATGGGCACATTAAGTAAATTTGTTTCCACTGTCCCAAAATCCTTTGCTAAACATGAGCAGTACTTTTATAAATAGGTACAAGCTATAATTTCTTTTTCTTTGTCATAGCCTAGCAACAGAACACAAAATTCCTTCTGAACTACAACTGATTAAGGCATCAACTCTATTTTTACAGACATTTGGGCAGCCAGGTTTAGCTGACCAGTGGGAGCACACAACCCAAACAGAAACAATTGCTGCCTGTCCTCAGCACAAATAAATGAAGTCAGAAGAAATGACAAGCTCCTTGGATTAAAAGCAAGCTACAGCTTTGCCTTGTTCCCAGAGGGACTGAATAAAACATATCCTAAAGACAAGAGAGAGAAATTTAATTTTTCCATAGCAGTAATGTATTTTTTGCTGGCATGTGATCCATGTCAACCACACTCACAGGGAGCCACTGAAGAGCCCTCAGGAAGACAAACACTGAGAGCTGATGAGGAATTTCACAGCCTGCCATCAAATGTTTGTTTAAATTCCAGTGTAGTGTGCCCACACGTATAGGGAGAGGTGCAGGAAAAGATTGATAACACCAAAAAATAATCATTTTATGGACAGTAGTTAGTGAATTAGGAAAATTCTGTTTTCAATCATTTTCCCAAGTCGATAACCGTCTAACTCAGCCCAAATTCACAATGCAGAGGTTCAGCCTGCCTTTGGAACAGATGGCATTGCCAATTATTTGCCTGCAATGACAACAGCTGCACAGACATGCCACAAAGTCAGAGCAATGCACACTTCTAGTTCTGCCATCAGCCATAAATCACACTGCAGTCTGACCTGCTGAAATACCACCCTTCTATTTTATCAGGTGCTTAATAGCCAAAAAATTGACTATAAAAATATGTATATATGGAAAATATTTCATATGTACATTTATAATTGTAATTATTATCGCTGATATTTGCATGAATATTTTTCTATACTTGTATATTCTTTATACGGTAATAGAGACTACAATTATATAAATGCAGAATATAATTTTGTACCATAGATACCAAGACTCAAGATTCAGGGTTTGTTCAAATGGGACACTGAAACACCTTTAGGAAGCTTCCCTGCCCTTTTTGCCCAGAATGAGCTCTCAATCCAAGTGTCCTTTCCAACCAGATCTAATTGTAACTCACTATTCTGCATCTGCACTGAAAACATCCTGAAATTTCTGAAAGATCCTGAAGGGAAAATTGTATGGCCCAATCATCGCAAAACCCCCACCCTGTGAGTGAAAAGAGATCCATGAAGTTTGGTAAATGGGAGGATTTGGCACTCAGGTGATTAATAAAGACATCAGGAGAACACATGAAACTTTTAGCACTCAGTCTCCTGCTTATTGATGGGTGAAGCTGGAGAGGCCCTGCAGCAGAATTATCCTTATATGATCTCAATCTGTTTTCCATTGATTTTTCTTACACAGCAGTAAGTTTTGATTAACTTTAGAAGCAGCAATGACTACTTCAAAATGCCTGGAATTGATCAGACATAAGGATTTCCTGTTAAGCAGAAATAAAAAAAAATATTTCTTCCAATATCACTATTAAGAAATGCCTTTCTCTTTGCAAAAGTATAAATGAAAAAGCTGCCACGTTCCTATGGCTATTTTGTTGACTCAGAAGGTCATTAGGACATCTCCCAAAAAGGTGAATCAATCACAAGGAGAATTTTGTCCAGGTTAACACAGCACAGCACAGATTCCTTTGGTGACTGCTCAGCTCAGCTTGTCACAGGTACCAGCAGACACCACACTCACAGGAACTGAAAATATAAAATACTAGCAATAACCCAATACGCCAAAACAATCAAAGCCACACTTGTAAGCAGAGCTTTGGAAATAAAAGCTGCCAGAGTAGCAGTTGAACATTCAGTGCTGTTATTGCTATTGACAAATAATAAAAAATAAATAAATAAAAATAAATCTGCAAAAAGCTCTTTTGTCAGGTCTGATAGGTACCTGGGTTTGGCTTCCAGAATGGCCTCCTGCTTTAACTTACCTTCTTCATTAATTTCCACAACTGGAAGCACAGTGGACTCTCTCCTAAAGCTTCCCACCTTGTGAACAGAGCGAGAGCAGATTTGTTTTCCTCAAGGTTTTGCTGACACCCTCTGAAATCTGCAGTTCTGTGATAACAGTTCTCTTCTGCTTTTCAGATATGGATCTAAAGTGACAGTGCAACATCCCAAGATCAGCAGATCAGTGTGGCTGCTCCAGTCATTAACTGTTCCTGAGGTTTGTTCAGCTGAGTTCATCACACGAACCCTTCTAAAGGCAAATTTTACATTCCTGTACTCTGGTAGGAAAGGAATAAATAGTCTGAATGTCACCTCCATGCAGTTCAACTTCCAGAACACTTCACTTTCCACAGTGGCTCTCTAAAATGACCTTTTCCTCCTCCAGCTTGATGGGAAGCACAAGTTTGGGATTTTTTTTCCAGACATACTAGTTCAATACTCTGCTGCTACATTCCAGACCATTGTAACTCACTATTTCCTCTCTCTCCTGAACATTTCATATTTTAAAGCATTACAATCTCTCTTCCATAATGTTATCTAAAAATAACAACATCAGGCTGGCAGAAAAATCCACTGCAGAAATTTCACACCATTTCAAAGCAGTCAACAGGGATTCTCCCAGGGGGATGCACTCTGGGTAGTGAATGATGTGTATCTGGAGAGAAATATTGTGCAATCAATGCTAGAGATCAATCACTTTAAAGAAATACAGTCATTTGGGACAGTCTCTTTTCCAGGGCAGAAAGCAACTCTGCTGGAAAACCACTTTGTGCACAATGTACATTCGTATGCAGAAGTTCATTTATAATATATCTCAGGAGATGCTGCAGCTTGCATGCAGTTATTTAAATAGTTTGGGGACTTTGCAAGAGAGATTTACTCTCACTCCCCACACATTTTATTATGGAAGGTTTATCATCAATATTAAAGTTTAATTCCCCCAAAGCAGTGCATTAATACATTCATAAGCTGTAATACCTAGAGCTTTGTGCCCACCTTCATCATATATTGAACACAACTGTCAAACAGCAGCTCCATACTTTGCCATCCTTCTTTTTCATTTTAAAGGGATTTCAGAAATATTTCAAAAGCACAGGGTCATTTTGATGCACTACATTTTGTCTTAATTTTAAATGTCGGCCATGCAGAAAATTGAGTTTTATGGTTTTCAGAGTAAAAACAAAGACTGCAGACCCCCAGCTCTCACAGCTCGTTCTTTTCAAGCAATTTTACTAATCACATATGGACCTTTTGCTACATTTATTATTTATTGCTTGCCCCTAAATCCTGCTCTCAAGTTCACCCATAATCACTTGGGTTTTCTGCCCTTTCAATATTTAAAAGTCATCTTTTGCTGTGTAATAAACTTAACATTGGGAGTCATTTCCCAGTAAAGATGCATCCACTATTCCAAATCCTGCCACTACTTCCAACAGGCCAGTGCCTGTCCTGAGGCTGTCCTGTGCTTCTCCTGCATCCTGAGGGGATTGCAAGAGAAAATCCTGTGTGCTATTAAACAGCTCATCAGCACGATGGCACAATAAACCATTTTTCCTGATGTGCTCTGAGCAGAGAGGAAGTGGCAACCAAGAACAACGAACACATGAAAAGAGCAAGGAAGGACATTAAAACTCAAAGATTTAACTAATTTAATTGCAATGAAAGAAAGTAAACAGCACAGTTAATACAGGAGGAAAAATAAAAATACCCCCAGAGGTATTATCATTTGTCAGCATTGCTGCTGCCCCTTCCTGACACCATGGCACACACAGGGGAAAAAAGGGGAATTCAGAGATCATCAGGAGAGCTTTAAAACTGGCTTTTGGTACCTGAGACAGCACATACAGAGAACCAACACAGCCACAAACCCCCAGCTGCCTGTGAGTGAAACCTTAATTCAATATGTAATTTAATTTGGCTTCTGCTGCCTATAATTGCTTCCATCCTCAAGAACAGCTGGCAGGCACCAAGACAAAATGCACACTCAGGACAGCAGCAGGGAGGGGTTTAATTAATTTTTTAAATAGTTGTATTTTATTTAGCTTTTGCTGCCATCTACAGTAATCATCACAAATCTGCACAAGGACCAGGTACGGCACCAAAGCAACAAAATAAACCTTCAGCACAGTAACAAGCTGGGCTAGACACACACCAGGGGACTTCCACTGTCACTGCGAGATCTAATAAACCTCCTTTGCAGATAAACTTTCTGCCTCAGCTGGGGCCCAAAACTTCATTTACGGCTATTTGTCAGCTCTGTAAATGAATTAACTCATCCACAGAGCTCCCAGACACGAGCACAGACCGCCCGAGTCTGTGTGCATCCACGAGGCAGCAGTGCTGGCTACGAACTGATCAAAGTTTGAATTTCTCTCTCTGAGATTGGAACACTGACTGGCTCAATTCAGTGCCTCATTTTTCCATATGGCCACACCACAAAAATGTGGACACCATAAGGCGTCAGTTTGCTAATTTGTTCCCAAAGAGCTTTGTGCAATCAAAATATTTTTCACTTGTTATCTTAATTAATGAAATTATTTTACATTCCAGGGTAATGCTGCACTTCTTCAGAAGCCCATCCATCTCATAAAGGCTGGCTGTGGCACAAAGCAAGATGCACAGGGGACACTGGAGCTGTTAGCAGGATGAGACAGAACACTCCAAACAAGGATGCAGCATCTGCTTTGATGCTGATTTTAATTTACAATTAAGCCATTTGAAGGCATTCCACCTCAGACCCTAGGTTACCTTTTCAGTAACTAATGTTTGATTTCCTGTTCCAGGGTCTTATTAGGGTCCCACTGTGATTTTCATCTCAGCTTTGTCAGTGCTGTGTAGCAGCATCTGAACCAGCATGAGCACTAAAATCCACATTCTAAATAGATTGATTCTAATCCTTCTTTTTTCATTAATTTTTTTTCCCCTACCGTGATTTTTAATTTTTCTTTTGGGGAATTTCTGCTCCTCCAGCAGCCTCCAGCCTCCTGCGTGGCAGCACTTGGTGTAATTGTGACCAGCAGCCTGTCCTGGCTCTCTGAGCAGTAACACACACACAGCTGCATTCTCAGCTCTATTCATTCAGAGATGGGCTCTAATTCCACTTTACACCATTCTTACTCCACCGAGTAAGACCAGGCTTAAACTCAGAGTTATCACAGCAGTGGAGAGCACGATTATCACCTTGTCAGAGTTGTCTGCTGAGTATCTTTGAAATCCAGTGTTCTCAGATGAGCTTAAAAAGAGTTTCCCAAGGCAAGGCACTACTGGGAAACCAATTTTCTCCACTTTTTCAACTCCTTTGGCAAAGATTCAATATTAGTTTGAGTTCAGAAAATATTTCTGATGATTCAACAATGCCAGCTAAACCTGGTTTTATTCATTACTTTCATAACTCTGTATTAGGTAGTTAATTATTCAGATTTTTTAGACGGATAGAGCATCAACATATTTGTTGATTTAAATTTCTGCCGTAACACAATCCACTGAAAGACATGCACTTGTCAGCTGCTGGATGGTGAAACCCAGTTTAAACCCTAACAAAATCTTCTGAGGATCAGCAAAAATTGGTGTCAAACCAAACACCTCTTTCCTAGCTACATTTTAGTACATGTGGACCATTAACTACATGAGATTTTGAGCAAAAGTGGAACCTGGACTGGTTTTGTGGTATTTTGTCTCTATTGCTGATTGCTAGAAACCATGGTAACACCAGGTATGGTTTCTCCTACTTCCTAATCCATGGAAGGAGAGGTGCTCAGAGCAGTGATAAAACCCAGACCAGTTTCAGAGTTTCATTTTTACCTTTCCTTCTTCCAGCATCACTCAATTGCCTTTTCATTTTTACCTTTTCTTCTTCCAGCATCGCTTCAATTGCCTCCAACAACCTGTTAACAAAGCTCCTTGCATGCCAGCAATCAGATATTACAAATATTTTAAAAATCCATGATACATTTTCCCTTTTTCTTATATAAGACAACATATAAAACCAATAAAGAGAAAATAAACCTAAAAAGAGAGTCTCAGCGAGCACTTGTTCTGGAGATCAAAGAGGGAATTCTTGACTACACAAAATGCCATAAAATTAATTCCTTCAGGATTAGGATTATGCCCAACGCTTCTCCTTTGCATAAAACATGCACTCTGAATTTTTTGCACAGCTGCTGGAAGTCAAACAATCTCAGAGCTGATCCTGAAGGGCTTTTCCCTGCTTGTTATGCACATGGCATCCACGAGGGCACAGGCTGCCCTCAAGCCAAGGAGCTCTGCTGCCAACAGCTTGCTACAGCTCAGACATGAAACCTTCTAACCCAGCAGACAAGCTTGCCTCAAATAAGCTCCTTATAGACAAGTCATGAGGGGTTTTTTTTGCCTTTTTAATTCATTGAAGTTTTATTAATAGAGCTGAAATCTGTATGCTAAAAAAAGCCATGCAATAAATACACCAAAGCTGTTTAGGGCCTGATCTGTTTGCACAGTTTTGCCTGTGCAAATTTGAGGGTCAGTTTATCTATTTAAGAGTTATTAAAACAACATGAACCAGGGAAAAAAGCTAAAAAACCTAAAATATATAAAGTTGATGTTGTACAACACTTACTCTATGTCAGTCTGTGAACACAGCGGAAACAAGTTTTACCAAAATAGATTTGAAAAGCAACATGAATCCTTTTAGAAAAGCACTGAGTACCTCTGCAGACCAAAGGACAGACAAAACTTCTGCCCAAACTGTTTCTAAACACTCTCATCATGGTAAACTATATGGTAACTATATGATAATTATATTATTCTATATGGCAATTATATGATTCTATATGGTAAGTTATATGATTCCATATGGTAAACTATTATATGATTCTATATAGTAGTTTACCATATAGAATAATATAATCACCATATAGAATCATATAATTATTTCCCAATTTAAAAAAATTATTTGTAAACATCATTTAAGAATAATTATTCTCAGAAATTATTCTTAAATGAGAAATTGGTATGAATTAAAGGTGCAATTGCTTACAGTTGTAATAAATTTTTAATATTTTCAATACAGTTTATTATTACAGTAATATTTTTTAAAGTTTTAATATTTTTAATACAGTTTTAATATTTTTAAAGGCAGCATTATTTTACAACTGCATTAGTAGGGTGAGATGGGGCAGATTTCTTTGTTACACCAGTGTCGTCTGTAGCTGTTGTGGTCACGATTAACACCATTAATTGAAGCAGGAATAACTGCTGATAGCAAAATAAAATTTATATCTTCAAAAGTTCAAAACCTTGTCTTTATTCCCTTTGGTTTTTGATAAAGTAGCGATTCCTGCTGAAAGCAAGCATCAGTGCACAGAGGAATTCATGTTTTGGACACACTCCACAGCCACTGAGCATTGCTGCAGTTACAGCCTCCAGTCACAAATGTGCTGAACATTCCAGAGTTTATATAATATGAGAATAAGAGGCATCCTTAGCAGCCACTGCTTGATCCTGACATACATGGGGGTGGCAGGGAAGAGTGGCACATTTCATCTGGGCTCACCAGTGCTCCCCAAGAGCTGCAGCACCTGGGGAAAGGCAGGAGAACACAGAAATCTTTCAGCCAGGTGCCTACACAAGCATTCCCATTATTCCCTGGGAAATCAGACATGGTGTGGAGCAGAGTGCCAGTTTCCACAGCCAGCACTGCAAATGCTTTGGGGAATTTTGGGGAATTTTGGGGAATTTTAAGCCATCACCTGTGACTGTGCTCACAGGGGTCCCAGGATGAGGGAGGAGATGAGGATCTGACTCCATGTTTCAGAAGGCTTGATTTATTATTTTATGATATATATTACATTAAAACTAAACTAAAAGAATAGAAGAAAGGATTTCATCAGAAGGCTGGCTAAGAATAGAAAAAGAAAGAATGATAACAAAGGCTTGTGGCTCGGACAGAGTCTGAGCCAGCTGGGCTGTGATTGGCCATTAATTAGAAACAACCAACATGGACCAATCACAGATGCACATGTTGCATTCCACAGCAGTAGATAACCATTGTTTTTCTTTTCCTCTGAGGCTTCTCAGGAGGAAAAATCCTGGCAAAAAGATTTTTCAGAAAATATCATGGCGGCACATTTATTCTGACTCAAAGTGAGGCTGCGAAACAACTTCTGAGAGAGCAAAACTGCAGCAGGCCCAGGTTTGTCAGCCATGGGAGGCTGAAGGAGGAGTCAGAGGGCAGGGCCAGCTCCTCCTGGGAAAGAGCTCCAGGGGGTTTGTCACCAGCTCTGGCCCTGCACGGAGCACAGGCACCAAACCCCAGGGGCGTCCACCCACCCCTGGAGCAGGAATTGCTTGGTGGCTGCTGCTGTGAGATGGCCACCTGTGACGGACCCAAACACCAAGGTGCTGCTGATGGCTTCTGCACTTTTCCGCTGCAAACAACTAAATTAGCTCTAATAGAAGGCCTAAAATTGCTGCTTTTACCCTGGCTTGAAAGAGATGATGCAGAACAGGCCTGTGATTAACTTTTCCATTTCAGATGCAGTACTTAAATCAGAAAGCTTGTCTGATACTGCTGAGAGCAGGGAGACAGCAATTTTCCTTTCGGTATCATGCCCTGACAATGAGCTGACACTATTTTAAAAGTACTGAGCAATTTGAAAGGTTCCAGATAGCAGAGATTTAAATGTACTTTGCAAGCTGAAATGGGCTCAGCTTTTGCACTCCCTTGAAAAGAGAAAAAGGAAAAGAAAAATCAGAAAATTATTACTCTCTTTATAATTACAAAAGTGCTCATTTGGGGCAAGGGTTAAGGCCCTGTGCTGGGAGCTACAGAAATGTCAGTCACAGAGCATTAAATAATCTTATTGACAGAGCACATTTTAGGTGTGTTTTGTAAGTAAATCTGGCAACAAAGCATGACACAAGCAGGAAATGTCTTATTCATCTCCAGCTGCAGCGTGGGGAGCAGGGGGAGCTGCTCCAGCGATTCTTTACACCAAAAGTTCATTACAAGCAAAAGCCAAAACAGGTCATGAAAGATTAGGAACAGTTACAAGGACATTCCACAGGAAAAATCAGTGGGTTTATAGCTAGAGCTGCCTTATGACACTAGTCCAAATCCACTCCACAGCCTGCTTTTCTGTGTGCTCTTTGCTCCCAGCAGCTACAAATGAGATTGGTGACTAATTTCATTTTTGTAGCAGGAGCAAAAATCCAAGGGCAACAGAAAGAGGGGCAAATGTGGAACAGAGAGTGGGGAAAAAGCAAGGATACTGTAATTCCACTCTCAGGAGTGTTACATGGTACACTAGATGGGATCTCAGATGGAAGAAAGGAGTTTTGAAGCATTGAACTTTAACAACAGAGCCAGACATTGCTGTATCAACTGTGAGCTAAACCTCACAGGAGAGAAACTTGTAATATTCATCTCTCCAGGTATTGGAATTCACATTCTGCATTCTAATCCCATTCACCCGTCATGTGTGTACATTAAATACATCCCAGTAACATCCAGCAATGCCAGGCCAAAAACTGACATAAAATCTTCCAGTGTCCCTCTCACCTGAGAGAAATTGCTGATTGAAATATCTGTTTATGGACTGTGCGCCCTACCTGGGGCTGCAGGAATAGGGACAGGGCTCACCTGTGCTGCAGGTGGGGAATTCTGTTTGATCTGTGATGCTCCAAGGAGTGTTCAGAGAGCTCCACTCACCTGAGCCCAAAATCTGCCCCAAGATAAACCTGCTGCCATCCTTCCTTCCCTATCCACAGAGGGCCACCTAAAACAGCCCCACACACGTGGGTGATCAGAAACACAAATAATTTCCCTGTTAAAGGTGGTTTTCCTTCCATAATTGATTGTGTTTAAATAAAACACATGGATCATTCCTGCCTCAAACTTAAAATAAACTCAATTTAATGTTGTGGCCAACGCCCCACTGGAAAGAGTAGCCTTTACAACAGAGAGCACATAAATTTTTATATACTGTTTATATATTTGTATATATATGTTTACATTATATATTGTAATGAAATATATATATTATATTGTATATATATGTATACAAATGTTTGTATATTGTTTGCACTTGTCCTTACCTAAAATACTTTAGAAAAGTCAATTAAAATTAGCAAGAACCCATCAAAGACAGAGACACACACCTGGAGTTTAAAGCAGCCTTTTCAATGCATGTTTTTCCCAAAATAATCTGATAGCCAAGTGTCCAAAATTATTGCTTCCCAGGAGCCTCTGATGTTTGCAGCCTCTGAATCCTCCAGATACCAGAAGTGGAATGGCATCAGTCAGCATCCCACGTTCCAGCTGCTCCCAAGGGTGCAGGAGAAGGGTGGGAGGCACGGAGGACTGAAACAGCTCTTGGCATTTTTAGAAAAGGAGAGGTGTATCCTTAGTGCCCCAGTCTGAGCCATAAATTGGAGGTTAAATGGCCTTTAGGCAGCACCTTTTTGATAAAATGTGAAATGATGATGGGTTGTGATAATGCTGTGATGCCAAACCTCCACCTCCAGTGTCAGCTCTGTGCCCCAGTTTGGGTGCAGCACACGGGCAGGATCCTCCCAGCTAGGAAATTCCACCCAGGTGTCACAGACATCTTTTATGGAAAATCCATTCCTTAGGATTTTTTCCTCCTGAGAAGCTGAGAGGCCTCAGGAACAAAATGTAAACAATGGTTATCTGCTGCTGTGGAATGCAACAGGTGGATCTGGGATTGGTCTCATGTGGTTGTTTCTAATGAATGGCCAATCACAATCAGCTGGCTCAGACAGAGAGCCGAGCCACAAACCTTTGTTATCATTCCTTCCTATTCTATTCTTAGCCAGCCTTCTGATGAAATCCTTTCTTCTATTCTTTTAGCATAGTTTAAATATGATATATATAATAAAATAATAAATCAAGCCTTCTGAAACATGGAGTCAGATCCTCATCTCTTCCCTCATCCTGAGACCCCTGTGAGCACCATCACACCCAGGAGCAGCAGGAAGATGCTGGTGATGCCAATGCTATGATCAGGGTAAATATTTCCTCTTTGTGTAGAAGGGAAATTACCTTGCAGAGCTTTTTCAAAGCTCTGACTTTGTTAAGGAATTTTCCAACCATTTTCCTATTTTAACTAAAGGGGTGCAACTCTTTCCCGGGGTACCATGGTCTTGTACAAACAATGCTGCTTTAAATCACATATTGATTGACTATTTAAGGCATGAAAATGGTTCTTTTGCAGTGATCTTCCATTGTGACACAGGCAATTATCTTCGTGGATGGGGATCTCTAGCTCCCAGGACTGCTGGACAATTAGTGAGAGTTCATAACGATCCATGCAAGCCTGGTTATTGCAGTCATGGATCTGATGGGAAACTCACAGTGACCGCCTCTCAGAGCCACACCTGAAAGCTGCTGTTTAAAATAAATCTGCTCCTTAAAATGGATTTTGAACACACATTCCATTCTCACAAAGATCTCCTGTGTGTCCCACTGGGAATCATTTCACCAAGATTCCCCCTCCACTCAATTCCTGTGTAAATCCTCCAATTTGGGAGGCTGCAAGGAAATGTTTCTGCTCATGCAGAGTACAACAGATTTGCCTTCTGTGGCAAAAACCTTTTAGGATTTCATCTTAAAATTCAGATTTCCAGAAGGATCTGAACAACTCTAGAATCGCTACCTTAATTTATGGTCCCATATTGCATCCCTAATTACTTGGATCAAACCCTTAATTCCTCTAAGTGTGCTCGGGCATGAAGGGATCTGCCCACACACTCCCAGTGCGAGCAAGAAGCAGAATTGTCTAAAATAGCCAAGTGCCTTTTTAAGCCCACTAAAAGTTTGGGGTACCCAGGCTCCTGCATGCACTTGGATCTTCTGAAAATTGTGCTGGAAGGAAAAAATCCACTAAAAACTTGGAGCCCTGGAGTCCCAGCACAGTAAAACTCTCACAATTCAGTTAAAACTCTACAAAAGACCGCAGAATAAAGTTTTTATAACAAAGAATGGTCTCAGAGTGATTCCACAGCAGCATCAGCCAGGAGAGGAGCGAGCAAGGCCTGACACAGAGCCAGGAGCACCCTTGGCCATGGCATGGCACCTTTCTGCTGTCAGAGCAATCAGTGCTGGTTATCTGCAAATATCCCTTCCTCTCGTTCCTCAGCCCTCATTTCCCAGTCTCAAAGTTCTCTTCTGCACCAGGACCTGCAAACTTTCAAACTCTTTCTTGCCATCAAGCAATCTTCAATCAGTGCGACACAAACTCAGAGGTGTGGGATAACTATAAAACTTACTTTTTGAACACTCAAAATTGGTTCCTACGGGCCATTTTTTACATCAGCTGTCAGCACTTAAATGCCACAAAAGCTTTCAGTGTGAGTAAGCAATGCCATTTAGAAAATCCATTTACTTTGTCTCTACCAGCAGTCGTCCTTCATGCTTTTTTGTGAACGTTTCAGGAAACAAATTTTAGTTACAGGGCAACAACCACAGAGAGCAAATAGTAAGTTAATACCCTCAAGCCTGCATAGAAGCAGTAATATATTTTAGATAGGTGGGATAGCACTCCACTGAGCAGCCAGAGCTGTGGCACAGAGGCTTTTATCCAGAGATGGACCCAACCACAACTCACACCAGATTAAGCTCACACACTTGATCTCTGCAAGCATGATATAGCACACAATGCCATAATTTAACTGATTTATTGGGATTATTCTCCCTCCCCCTCCCTAGGGGACCTCCTAACCCTGCATACTTTCTACTTTCCCCTAATCTGACAGTCTCAAATCGAAAGTCACTCAAGCAGCTTTGAGGTTCTCTCTCAAAAAGTGATTTAGTTCACAAGACAGAAAGGCTTTTTTGCTTCTATTTTTATAGGCATCCATGGAAACTAAAATCTCATTTGGGTTTTAGTCATTTCTCATAGTTTGATGGCAGACTTACATGATTACTCTCAGAAAAGTACTCTAATTATAGTATCAAAAATTATAGTATTGCTAAATACATCAATAAAAATACAACAAAGAAATCCTTTCTGTGTTACTCCTTACATAAAGAGGTGCTGTTTTCCTCAGTCCCACCAACTACTTTTGGGATGTCCTGTTCATAATCAACTCTATTTGAAGAATTAAACTAGCAGCCCCTCTACTTCCCTATTCTTCTGTTTCTATTATTCCCTTCTTCCTAATTCCCATCTGAACTCTCACTTATCCCTTTATTAGGGTTTTTTCTTCTCCATTATCCACATTCCATAAATGAGGTGAGGAAAACCTTCCGCCAGAACACCGCAGTGCCTGAAAGGTGAGGAAGGAATGTCACAGCCACACTATGGACACTCACTCACTAATTAATCACCGGGGCAGTGACACCCGTTTGTTCAGAGGATGCAAAACCAACCTCAAAGAGAGGCAGAGATCGCAAAGGCAAACTGAGCTGAGCCCTCGGGGGCTGGTGGGGGCAGCCTGGGCAGCGAGTGCGGTGTCCCCCTGTCCTGGGGCAGCTCTGGGCAGTGTCCCCCGTCCCTGTCCCATAGGGGAGATGTTCCTGTGCAGGGTCCCCCCGTCCCTGTGCAGTGTCCCCCTGTCCGTGTCCCACAGAGATGTTCCTGTGCAGTGTCCCCCCGTCCCTGTGCAGTGTCCCCCTGTCCCTGTCCCACAGGGGAGATGTCCCTGTGCAGTGTCCCCCCGTCCCTGTGCAGTGTCCCCCCTGTCCGTGTCCCCCCGGGTCGGTGGCCGCAGCCGCAGTGCCACCCGTGTCCCGCAGGGGGCGCCTGTGTCCCGGGAAAGGCGGCGGCTCCGGCCGGGAGCGCGTCCGGACCCGGGAACGGGAACGGGCACCGGGAACCGGGAATGGGAACGGGCACCGGGAATGGGAACGGGCACCGGGAACGGGAACCGGGAATGGGAAGGGGCACCCGGGAATGGGAAGGGAACGGGCACCCGGGAACGGGAACGGGCACCGGGGAACGGGAACCGGGAATGGGAACGGGCACCCTGGGACGGGAACCGAGAATGGGAACGGGCACCCTGGGACGGGAACCGGGAATGGGAACGGGCACCCGGGAACGGGCACGGGAAATGGGAACGGGCACCGGGAATGGGAACGGGCACCCGGGAGCGTGTCCAGACCCGGGAATGGGAACGAGCACCTAGGAACAGGCACCGGGAATGGGAATGGGCACCCGGGAACTCGTCCAGACCCGGGAATGGGCACCCGGACTCAGGAATGCATCCAGACCCGGGAATGGGAACGGGCACCCGGGAATGGGAACTGGGAACGCATCCAGACCATGGAACGGGCACCCAGAATGGGAACGGGCACCCGAGAGCACACCTGTACCCAGGAACGGGCACCGGGAATGGGAGCGGGCACCCAGGAGTGCATCCGTACCCAGGAACAGGCACTGGGAATAGGAACGGGCACCGGGCACTAAGAGCACTCGTGGGCCCTGGAACGGGCAGCCGGGAATGGGAACGGGCAGCGACACCGGGGAGCAACATCTGTGCCCAGGAACCATCGCCAGGAACGGGCACAGGCACAGCTCCCGCCGCTCCTGCCCGCTGTAGAGCCCTGGCGCTCGGTGCCACCCGGCAATGCTGGGACAATGGCTTGAGATGTGCCAGGTTTGCTCCACGCTGTGAAACCCCAAGCTCTGCTCCTCATGTCACTGCTCATAAAGGGCCGACAGCTCACCAGAAATGCATTTAGAGCCAATTCTGGGAACATGCTATTACTGCTTCCTTCACAGCATGAAGATTTCACTTCCCTTCTCTCCAGGGTTTTATATGACAGGTTTTGTATTTTATTTTTTTTCAAGGAGTCCAGACTTCTGGGTTCTTTCACTTACCTATGAAGCTACTCTGTGATGCCATAATTTCTTCCACAGCCTTCACTAAATTACAGATGGAACAATATTCTCCCAGTACATCAGAGGGGATATTCAACTCTTCATCCCAAAATATGGAGAGGTTTTTATATCCTTTACTCTAGGATAAGTGTATATAAGTATAAAACACTCCAACATTTTTGTGTACCCATGCAGCAATAGGTGGCATCAGGAAATCAAAACTGCAACCACTATCACCAAAAATACCAGGTCACTGCATCAAATGAGACTTCACAATTAAAATCTTTTATTGCCAGGACACAACAAAGGAGCTGTGGCCACACCTGATATAAGTGTTTTCTGGACTGAAATTTTGGGGAAACATTCCTGGCAGCAGTAGACCTCAAGATCCTCCAGATCCTACCCTTAAGAGTGTTCAAGGATGCAGAAATCTGCACGAGGAAAATACAGTTAAGAGAGAAGAAGGGAATGCAGGGAATAAAGGGATTGAATTAAACAAGGTGTTTGGAAGGAAAATCATTAGGAGTGATCACCAGACATCACACAATTGAGAGTTCAGCTTCAGAATATATTCCAAGAGGATTTTGTATTCCAGACACAATCCTCTAGACCTGCCTATTTTGAATTCTACACTAGTCCAGCATAAACAGCAAGGTTCTGCTGCATCCTTGGGTGAATTAGAGATTGTCCAGGTACACCAACAAGCTCATGGACACCACGTGCTGCTGCCCCGTGTGTCGCTGAGGCACGGAGCCCTGGGGAGCCCTGGCTGGCAGCTCCCAGAGGAGCAGCCCCATCCTGGGAGCTGCATTCCCAGCTGGAGCAGCTCAGCCCAAACCCACGAGTGGAACCACCTCAGGCAGTGCATGACTGTGTGGTGCACACTGAGAGCCCAGCCCTGCCTTTGCCCTGGGTGTCTGGGGGGATCCATCATCCAGCTGATTCCCAAGCCCTTAAAAACCACCTTTGTATTCTAGGAAGCAGCTTCCTGCATTTCTCTGGGTGCCAGCTACACTGTGCCTCATCCATCACATTTGTAGCCAGCTCCTGCCAAGGAGCAAATACTTCATTGACTATTTTATAGCTATTGCATTTTGTGGAGACAAACTGTGACTACCTAGATCAGAATAAATAATAGCAATAAAAATAAAGACTTCGGAGATTTGATTTGCTTAAGCACATGAGAACCCTTTCACTCAGAAATAAGGCATGACTACAAGAATGTGGCTGTCATCTACAGTTCAGGAATCTACTCAAGGCTGGCCCCTGAGGTGGCACTGCTCATCTCTACAATTTAAATTATTTTCTCTTGTTGGAGTAAAATCAGGAAATTAAACTGGTGGGATTAATAATGGAGCCCCATTGTGAAAAAAAATAATTGCTCTATTCATTAAACCCTGCACTGAGTCAAAAGGTCTGGGGTAGAGAGAAGAAATCTCTCACTGAAAATTGCATTTCACAGACTATCTGCAATTCTTGGGTTGATTGCTTAGAAGCAGTACATCTAGAGTATGAGTCAAAGAGTAGACAGGTTAGTGCTGAAATAAACAGCCTGAGTAGGGATTGTTTTAAAAAATGGGAATTATTCCAGAATCCTATTCCACTGTGGCAGCATCAAATCCAATAATTTCAATGCTACAGTGAAGCATTTGGAACAGCTACAAAAGTAATTTGAACAAAGTAAGGAAAATACAACAACAGAACACTTTTCTTTCTCCAGCTTCCACACTCCGACTTGTTTATCTGCAGGAAAAAAAAAATACAAGGGAACTTCAACGCTTCAACACCTTCACCCTTCAACAGTCACTTCTGCCAGGCTTATCGCAAACTGCTCAACACGAGTTACATCAAATGAGCATCACACAACCCACTGAGGGCAGCAGCATGAGTGAGCCAGGGAGGCAGGGGAGGCGATTCCTGCTGACGCTGAGAGCTGCAGCTTTCCTGGGCCAGGGGAACAAGGTCTGTGCTCCCCGGGCCCTGCAGGAATCACACAGACATTTCCAACAGTCTGAACAGAGCTGGGAGCAGCTCTGGGAGATGTGGAGCTCCCACCACAGATCTGTGCCCAAACCCACTGCAAAGCTGCTTCCTCCTCCTCCTCCTCCTCCCCACACAAACAAGCACCCAGCACTTCAGGCTGTCACCTCGTACTAGGTCAGGTCTTTGTTAATTAACAAACTCCATCATTTCTGGGGTGGTCTTTGGCAGTCCTGGAAGGGATATGAGGATGAACACCACAGGGCAAAGCTAAAATGGGCATTTGGAAGTGCTAGGGGTTCCCAGTGGTCAGAATTTCCAGAGCCATGGAATAACTGGAGGACTGTACTGGGACACGTGGAGAGTAAAGTGCTGAAAGACAAATGAGTGAATTTGAGTGAAATGTGGGGGAAAGGATTGTGCTGAGCCAGAAACAAACAAATCTTTACTGCTTTTCATCCACAGTAACTCTCCAAGGCAAAAAAAAAGACCTTACAACTCTGTTCATTGTGGGAATCCATAAAATCAGAGGGTTTTGGGAAAGCTGCACAAGGCAGGCCTCAGACACAGCAGAACTGTGACTGCAGCTGAGCAGCAGCCATGAGATTGGTCAGCAGAAAAATTATGTAAGTAGAAAAGTAAGGACAAATAGAACAATGGTCTGTGTATTAATGCTTGGCTAGAATAACTCCCTAAGCTACAGAAAAGTGTATCTTGTGAGATGTTAGGACATTTGAAGCTTAATAATGGAGCTCTGTGCATTGTGTTTTAAGGCTCACAAGCAGGTATTGCATCCCAAATAAGCAAGCATTGTTTAACCAAAGGTACCTGTGCTTACAGTGCTTGGATAGAACTGCTGTCAGTGTGCTTTTGCATTGTGTGATTGGCCAAAAAACCTTTAAAGTGAGTTGTAACAGATTTCTTGGTCTGCTGCCTGGGATGTGAGCTGATGGCACCTTCCCACTGTCATACCCATGGAATGAGGCTGATGCTGGAAAATCAAGCAGCTCAAGGCACGTTCCCAGCAGCCCTGTCCTGTTTGTGATTTGTACTCAGCCCCCAGCCAGTGATATTCTTGAACTGTTTCAGTAACTTGGTGGACTCAAAACAATCCCTATGTATAAAAAAACCAATCACCATAAAGATCAAAATAAAATCCACTGTTGATAGAAGTATACAGGAATATCAGCTCTTCATCACGTGCCTGCTCATAAAATTTAAATACAGCTGTATCCGTAAAACACTCAAATATTTTTGTGTACCCATGCAGCAATAGGTAGCATTAAGGAATCAAAACTGCAACTATTAGCACCAAAAATGCCAGGTCACTGCATCAAATGAGACTTCACCATCATCATCTCTTATTGCTGGGACACAGCACAGGAACTGTGGCCACATCTGATAAAATATTGGAAGAAATGGATTTAATGGTTGGGCACTGTGTCCAGAAATTCCTGAGTAGTTTTTACAAATTTCACCAAGGATAAAAGGTGATGAGGAATAGTGAAATCTTTACTCCAGTCCTGATTTTGATCCAGATTTGTATTTAGAAATGCTAAAATATTTTCATTCCAGACATAATGTCTGCATTACCAATTCTAACAGCTCATAAAGGAACATTCATAATCAATTATTACAGAGTTAGAGCTACATTTCAGCAATAAACTGTCTAACAGGAAATATTTTCTTCATAATGGCAAGAATGTCATCTTTTATAGCTCTTATCCCACCAGTGACAAAGTGCTTTGATCACCAAAACTGGAGGGAGAAGAGCAAAGTTTTCAGACTGGAATTGTTCTCTATTAGAATTCTTCTCCACTTAATTGTTCAAATTGAATGCACAATTAACCACCCCACAACACAGGCGGTGCTGTTATTCCAACCCTTTGAGCAATTGCAGTCAGATGAGGAAAATTGATGATTTCCTCAAAGCCCAGGATGGAGAATGAAGGATCCAAGTGTGAGCCACAGATCCCTGCTCCCTATCCCATCACACTCTGCATACCTGATGTGGCCATGGAAAGCAGCCATCACCTCCATGCCTCAATTTCTCCACATGGAAAAAATTAATTACGTGCCAGGGTGTTAACACTGGCAAGGATTGACTATTGTTAAAAGTATTGTAAAAACTTGATGTTAAATAAGACACTATGTGCATTTTGCTTTTATATATATATATATATCTGTGTCAAAGCATTAAATCAACCTAACTTGTGGATGAAACAATTTTTATACAGGTTAAATCTCGGACTAATCAAACAGAGCTGTGAAGAGGCTGAGGCCAGCAGCCACCTCTCCCTTGGGAGCACCTGGATCACACAACTGGAAGTCTGAGGAATCAGCCAGAAGTGAATATGGATATTCAGGAAGAGAAGGTCTGGAACTGTGGCTCTCCCACTCCACTGGACATGGAAAAAGAAAGAGATACCACACAACATATGGAAGAGGTTTTACAGTGATTTCTGTGAGCCACAGAGAAGTTTGATAAGAGGATCCATATTCACCCCTGAAAGAATTTCCTACCAAGGTCTTTGACATAGAAACCAAGAAAGAAAGAAGGATAAATAAGAGAAACCTGCAGCTGCCTGTTGCAATGAGCACTTTGTTTGTCTCTTGTGACCAATGAGTAAAGTGTCAACTTAGGAGTCTTGTAAGAATGTATAAAAAAGCATGCATGCTAAACTAAAACCAGTTTGAAGCCTTCTGAAAATGGTGTTGCTTTGTATTGTCTCCATCTCAACCACAACAGCACATAAAAATCCAAACTGTGTCCTTTACACAGCATTCAGGAAAATACCTCTGAGGAAACCTGGTGGTAGCACCTGAAAAGTGCGGGTTAGAGGCCATTATTTAAATTCAAAGGAATTTAATGTGGCACTTAGTGTGACAGGCTGCTGTACTGCACCCACCGGGCTCAGTGTGCTTTAGCAGCTTAGTTCTACTCTAAGACTCCTAAATGTCTGAACTGTCTGCTGAAACCTCCTGCATAATACATTAACTTCCCTCTGAACACATTCTGGCACTCCCCTCTCTTGATCTTTTCTGGAATCAGGAAGTATCAGGGCACGGATAAATAAGTGGATAAATGATAAAATAAATGTTAAAAACTGTCTCCAGAATTTATAGTGGCTCCCCTACCTGCTTCCTCCTTAAAAATAAAAAATATTTTAAAATTTAAAAATAAAAAAAGAAGTGATGGACTTGTGCTTCCTGACGGGTTTGAGTGGAGCTTTTACAAGTTCTCAGGTGACTCAGAGGAGATTCACTCGTGCTCACTTATGGCACGCAGCAGCAGCTCAGCTCATCCCATAAGCTGTTCCTGGTTCCCCTGATTTCGATTTTAGCCTTTCCATGTTTGATAAAGATAAGTTACTACAGCTTGCAAAACAGAAAAAAAAAAGGAGAGTCAACCTGGTTAGGGCTTTAACCCAATAAGAGAACCCCCCACACAAATCTTTCATTCATTTTAGTTCTCTGGATGTGGAGATGTCTGATGGCTCCAGCCAAGCCTTGCACAGATCCCACTTGGTGCAGTATCAGCATTTGGGACTCAGGGAGATCCACTTGGTGCTGGGGCTCCAGGACATCTCCAGGACATCCAGGACATGTCCCCCTCCCTCTGCACATGAGTGCAGTGCCAGAATCCTCCAGGTCACTCAGATCCACAGCTGTGACTGGTGAATCACAGCCATCTCTCTCAGGCTGAAGCGAGTGATTCTGTGTTGAAGATTGCAATACAAGATGTTTTCCATTCCCATCTGTATGGCAGATTACCTTTGCCAAGTGGGCAGTTTGCTTCATCTCTCACTTTGAGTGACCCCATTCACACCTCCCTGGGGAGGGGACATTGCTGATAACAGCTATTGAATGTCACTGCATGGCTGATAAGAGCTACAGCATCCCATTGGGAGATGCTCCGCCCAGAGGGAGGAGCCAAGCATTCCTACATGGATATAATCCAGAGGTTTTTGAGACACCAGCACGGCTTTCTCCACATGATTCCCCAGAGGAACAGCAGCTGCCTCTCCTTCCACTGGATCTTCAGAGGAAGAATCCATCCTTCTCTGCAGGACCCCCTTGCTTCAGCAGAACCACCCCTGACACTGCAGGAGGACTGCAGCCACAATTCCAATGGGACTGCCACCAACACCCACAGGGTGTCAGGCTGGGTTCTGACTCTGTCACTGTTGTTCTAGTGTACTGCATTATTTATTTTATCCTTTTTTTTCCCTATTAAAGAACTGTTATTTCCTGCTCCCATATTTTTGCCTGAGAGCCTCTTAATTTAAAATCTATAGCAATTCAGAGCGGTGGGGAGGGTTTACATTCTCCGTTTCAGGGGAGGCTCCTGCCTTCCTTAGCAGCCTCCTGTCTTTCCAAACCAAGACATTCTGTGCAGGTTAAAAATCCCAGTTATTGCCTGCAGAACCAGTTAAAATATATTCTCCTTTACCTAAGACTTGAGTGCCCACTGTTCCCTGGCAAGGCTGGCATTCCCCAGCCAGTTCTGCCTTTCCTGCCCTTGGATTGCCTCTACCCTTCTGCATGGGCACCCACCCCCTTTGTGTGCTTCATCCAACAGTGACTATTTTCACAGAGCTTCTCTGCCACTGAGTCATTTCCCCAGAGAAACCATAAGGTGGGCCAGGAGTGAGAGTATAGGAAATATTAACTATGGGATGCTAAAAGCCCAAGGAGAAAATTCAGACTTGATACACCAACAGAGCACATTCAGGTTCTGCACTTTGCACTGCAAACACAGCAGCCAGGGAGGCCAGAGACAATTCCTGTTGAGTCACACAATTGTTGCATTCCCCCCCCACCCCATTACCAATAACTAAAATTCCATAGAGACAGATTTTCCACGTTAAGCAGCAAGCCTACTCTTTTGCTCATCCTTTTAGCCTCAATGCAAGCTGGGTGGTCAGAAATTTCTGAAACACCCTTTTTCTTTGGAGTTTCACACATAAATAGCAACTGAACTGCTTGTTGGGACCCTAAGGCAGCTACATCAAGGTCAGTCATACTCTGCAGCATTTTCCATGCCTTCCAACACAGAACAAGCAGCAAAGTGCTCAAAAAACCCAATTATTCTCTCGAGAATTTTGGTCTCTAACAAGCCAAACTTCTAATTTAAAAATTTCAGTACAGCATGGCAGCGTGCAGCTTTCTCTCCATCCCACAGCACTCCAATGCCAGTGTTAAACATCACTTCCACATCTGCCCTGCTGCCTCCCTCCATGGTTTCCAAGGACTGGGGACTCACTCCTATAGCATTAGGGTCCAGGCATTTTGTTGCTGTAGGGCTTTCTCCCTCCCTGGAATATAGCAAAGATAATGTCATTAGAGAGCGAATCAGGAGGCTAAAGGATCTCACAGCCTACATCTCTTGATCACACTAGAAAATTTGAAATTCTTTGTGAATTCCAGGTATGGTTGCTTAGGTGTGGGGAAAAGGCAAAGCCTGACATTTGATGCCATTTCCTAGACCAAAGCACAGCCTGTCACTAAAATAAAATCAATGCCAAACTCACAGCACAAAGGCAGCACACAGGGCACACAGCAGGCTTGGGAGCCAGTGTCAATAAGAGACCCACATCTGCAATCCAGTGCAAGGAGCACTCAAATGCCTCAGAAAGATCCCAGGGCTAACCATAGCTTATGGATAAGGGAGAAAAAACAGACAGAACCCTCTAAAAAGAGTAAAACTAGCTTACACAATGAGACAACGTTGAGGGATCTCTCTGAACATGTACCTCTCCACACCATGTTGGTTAAGCCCCTTTCAAAGCTGAGTGAGATAAACACTAGTACCCCAAACATCCATCTTCTGCAATGAAGGGTGAATGTAGAAATCTGCCTTTAGCAAAGGCCAACACATTCAGTTTCTTAAGGTGCTCTACTTCCAAAAAAGTTTTTACTCCTTGGGGAAAATGTGCAAAGGCACCCTGACCATGCTCATGGCTGCACTGTCACTGAACGGGGTTTTCTTCTGTCTAAATACTGGGTAAACACCAACCTCACCACAGCAAAGATTAAAGTTCCTCAAGGAAAGAGCATTGTGCTGCTTTTTAAAAAGAGAAAACCAACAGAAGGAAAGGAGGCTTGGATATCCTGAGGCAGGCAAGCAGCAGAGAGGTAACGCATTAAACACACACGAGTGCAAACACAGATTTCAGCTGAGACTTGTAACAACAGCAAATACAGCAATATCATACAGCAGCTTTCGTCTGCAGCTACACCTCCTGTAATTACAGTGTTATTGTATTTGCTGGGTGTCCCAACAAAGGCAGGAATGATGAATCTGACTCCATGTTCTCAGAAGGCTAATTTATTATTTTATATTACTATATTATATTAAAGAATGCTATACTATACTAAAGAATACAGAAAGGATACTTACAGAATGCTAAAAAGATAATAATGAAAACTCCTGACACTTTCCTGACACAGCTTGGCCAAAGAGTGAAAACAACTCCCAGCAGAACCCAATGGAACAATCACCTGTGGGTAAACAATCTCCAAACACGTTGCACATGAGCACAACACAGGAGAAGCAAATGAGATAAGAATTGTTTTCCTTTTTCTGAGGCAACTCAGCTTCCCAGGAGAAAAATCCTGGGCGAAGGGATTTTTTCAGAAAATGTGAATGCCACACAGTGTGATACTTTAAAAAAAATGGAGAGAAGAAATTAGAAGAGAAATAAAGGTGAGAATCTAGAATAAAAACTGAAGAGCAAGCCAAGTACCAAGAGGTTTTCAGACCCTGTGGGGAAGGCTGGGTTAACAGTGAGACAAGCCATGCCAGAAAGGTAAGGATGGAGACCCTGGAAAGGGAAAACCAAAAACCCCAGTGTGGAGGTGTGACAGAATCAACTCCCAGTGCCCATCCTCAGTGAGCACAGAGAAGTCAGACTGGCCCAGGGCCCCTGAAATCCCACATGGAAAGGGTGGCACCAGGACCTCTCAGTCAGAGCACAGCACCTCAGTGTTACTGCACCAGTAACAGTAATTATTACAGCTCCAGTTATTTCACACCCCCTTTCCAAGCTGTTCAATAGAACTTGAGCCACCCTAATTTGCACCTACTTTGAAAACTCCTTTATTGTACTTTGTGTCATGTGTAATCATTGCAACTTCAATTAGCCATGCTCACATGGACAGTTTCCCAAAGCTGCTGATGGTTTAAGCAGGAGAAGAGAATTGGTGCCCACGTGTGCTGGGACAGCCCTGCCGTGGTGCCTGTGCAGGCTGAGCTCCTCCTGCTCGCCCCTGGTGGGACGGACTGACAGGGGCATGTGGGGAGTATCTGCATTATCTGCTGCTCATCTCAAAGCCAAGCCAATTAACTAGATGATTTGTCAACTGGTTGGGATGCTGACAAGAAAATGGCATTCAGCAGTAAATAGATGATTTCTGAGGAAGAACAGATAGCAGAGAAACTGAATGCTAAAAGCATGACTGGCAGCTTTTGGATATACAAGATCTTTATTTTCAACACTTTTTATGTTATTCTGAGCAGGGCTCAACGCTTCCCTCCTGGCCCTTGGGCATTTTTTCTAGTAACTACAATTATTTTCAATTTAAGAATCTCAGAAAAAAAAAACTCCCACTCATGACCCGCCAACTCAAATTTGCTGTGGGTTTTTTTTTGTTCTTCCAATCAGCACTACCCTTTGTTTTCTGAGGGTAGGAATTCATTTAGATTGCACTTGGGATCCTTTTCATAAAGGAGCAATTATCATTACGCTGCAGTAATTTGAATTAGCATGCAATAAAGCACCTCACACTATCTCTGCGTCATTACATCCTCCTGCAAGTGATCCACAATGGGCATCTCCCATTATGCATGGCAGGAGAGTGCCACTCCAAAATACAGTGCAGTCAGCAGGAAAATGAGCAGGAGCTCTGCTGAGCACATTAAGTGCACAAATAAAGGGGAAAAATTTAAAAATGACAGTGTGGCAGCGTATTGCTGTGAGTGACTCCTGCAAGTGCTGCAGTTTCTGTAGGTGCTCACTACAACAACACTGCAGAGCAATTACTGCTTTCAACACAAACAAACAAACAAACGTGTTTTTGAGCTCTGCCCACCTCTGAACTCAGGAAACCTCTTAACTAAACTCTAAATTTTCCTTTTTACTGAGGCAGAAGCTAACCTTGCAAGTCTCATCATTACCTATCAGGGTTTCTCTCAAGAACCCAAAAAGAGCAAGTCTGTACTACTGCTGTTTCAGGAGCTTCAAGACCAGGACAGTTTGACCAGAGATACAAATCCTCTCTGTTATTTGCATTTGATTTCCATTGAGAAGATGCCCTCTCTCAAGTCATACTAAAATAAACACATACCAGCAAAAAAACTGCAAAAAAAAACCACAAACCCAGCAGCAGGTCCATTGTTTTTCACCATTTCTTGAAAGAACAGTTACAAGATCAATCTTGCAAGAAAATGGACAAATTCCAGACATGCAATTTTTTTCTGAGATTTTTTTGAGCTTCCCAAGGGATTTGGGCACCAGTTTCACCACTGTTTATGGTTTATTCGTTTTACTTTTGGGAAAAAAAATTATTCCAGTACAAGAGCAGAGGGGAAATCAGTTTGCCGATCAGGCAGCTGCTCAGACAAGCCTGTGGTACAGAGGGATGGGTCAGAGTGCTGTGGGAATGGCCAAAATCATTCTCAGGGTGCTCTACATCCTCTGAAAATCCATGGTTACAGAGGAAGATCCCAATTACTGGGAAAAAGACAGGGTCCTGTCCTGCCAAAGGGCAAGAGCCCACCAGAGCTTGTTTCTCCAAGTGACTCTTTCATTTCAACTGCAGGTCTCACACTTTAGGTTTGTTCTCTAACTACAAATGGGATCCACCAAGCAGTGGCAAAGATCCTTTCCTCCCAGCTGTAATTCTGTAATGAACAGGAGCCAGAAATGGATGCTTTGCTCTGATAATTTTCAGTCCAGAACACCAAAAATTTGAGCTTAATTTTTGACCAGGGCTGTTTGTCCCTGTGTAAATCTCCCTTTCTGCTGCTGGTCTGTCGCCCTGATTTTTTAAGATTTTCTAAACATTCTGATGTCGACATTCTTGCAGCGAACTTTCTCACACACTTTCTGTAAATAACTCATTGTTTTGCATTGTTTTATGGAGGAGGAGAAAGTTGATGGACTGTTGGTTTGTCCAGTGTCATTGGAGAGGTGGCACTGTCACCCTCCAGTCCACTGTTACTCTTAGAAAACTATAAATGTTGGAGTCAGAAAATAATCTTTCCTTTTTTCTTCACCTTGAGAACAGCGGTGTGAGCTTGTGTTCTTTTGTGTCCTATAGCAGCACTGGTCTGCTCAACATTAGGTGAGCTCAGACCTGTTCTTAGCAGGAACTGAATGGAAAAGAAAATGCCAGGTACAAGGATGAGGGAGTTCCCATTCCTTCTGCTGCCTCTACAGATTTCCCCATTTAAGTGGTCTCCATTGAGCTCGTGGATTGCCCAGCTACTCCAATAACTTGCTTTCAATCTCATTATCCAAGTAATTTATACACATAATAAAATGCTT
This sequence comes from Emberiza elegans, assembly GCA_024865655.1. Classification (NCBI taxonomy): domain Eukaryota; kingdom Metazoa; phylum Chordata; class Aves; order Passeriformes; family Fringillidae; genus Emberiza; species Emberiza elegans. The sequence goes on along the minus strand of JALJVW010000197.1, from coordinate 3,279,114 downwards.
CAGTCTTGACATTAATTCTTGCAAATTTTTACATTGGTATTAATTTTACTTCCTGGATTTTAATTGAAGAGAGTATATTTTGTCACAAGGGAAACTGAACATTAGTTCTCCTACTTAACAACCATGTGGTTTCATTAGAAATTACATTAGTTCCTCATTAAGCAACAATAATAGCGTAGAATTGGGATCAATAAAAAATACATTGCCCTAAGGTGCTGAAGAGTTTGGCTCATTTATACTCTCATGAGCTAAATACTTCAGGATTCTGAATTAAAAACCCTCAAACTTTTATGCAATGCTTAAGAAATATCTTTTTATTTCAAGTAATACAGATTCAGATTGTAATGGAATAAATGCACGGGCTCAGGCACAGCTCCGCATCCTCCAAGCAAAGTTTTAATAATTAGGAGCTTGCACCATTTTAAGAACTCCCATCATTAAGAGAACAGCCCCACTAAACACGACCCAGGTAATTCTGTCAGCTCTGAAGAGGAAATGGAAATTAATTGAGATTTCCCCTACAGAGCAAAGCACCCTGGCTGTACCATCTGACCCCACAGCAGCACCTTTTTTTGGGAAATCAAATAAATACGTAGCATTAGTGTTGGAAACAATATAATTTTTAAAGTGTTATGTTGTCCCTCTAGCTAGGCTTGACTTTTCCTCGGGGAAAGAAATTTACTTTGGTATTTTTTAAGAGGTGTAGCATCACTCTAAGGAGATGAGCTCAACACTCCAACAGACTGGGAGCAGCCCAAGGACACCCAGAAAGACTAAAGGCCATCAAGGGAACAAACATCTGCCCTCAGACACCACCTCTGGCAGGGCTGGAGACATCCGGGCCAGGCAAGATTGATAAGAAATCAAATACTGATAAGAAATCCAGGATTGAAGATCTAATTAACATCAGAGCGAGGAGATTCAGACCCAATGGAAACTGAATACTGGGGGTTGCTCAGCTCTAGACCAATGAACTATAGACCAGTGCATCTCTATGGCTTTGGGCTGTACAAAGTTTGGGGGAAAATCCTGCAAAAATATGTATTTAGAGTATTTTCCTAGGAGTATTTCAACAAAAATGTGTATTTGGAGTATTTTCACAAAAAAATGTGTATTTAGAGTATTTTCCTAGGAGTATTTTCACAAAAAATGTGTATTTGGAGTATTTTCCTAGGAGTATTTTCACAATAATGTGTATTTGGAGTATTTTCCTTGGAGTATTTTCACAAAAATGTGTATTTGAAGTATTTTCTCTGGCACATCCTGGCCTGAAAAAGTAATGCCTGATTCTCTATCATTTCAAATATAGAGCTAGAGGGTTTTATTTTCTCCTGAATTTTCAGTGACATTAGGTTTCTGGGAATTTATTTACGAAATGGACATTTACACAAATCAGAGCAGACCTTTAAATAAATCACCCCTGTCAAGTGAGTGAAAAGCTCAAAAATACGGTGTAACTTGTTATCCTTTCCCTGAAATCATGCATTTAGGGAACTATTTGGCTAAGAATAACACAGGCAGGTTCCTTCCTGTCCACGAGCCCTTTTGGATTTGTCGTTGACTTCAATGACAGACTTGTAACCGAGGCTAAACCCAGCCCCAGGAAAGGCAAGGCTCACCTCTGCAGGTGCTCCTGGGATTCCCATCACACACAGGGACAGCTGTTGAGACCTGGACACCCCCTCGGTGTTCCATGGCACATCCATGAGCCTTCTTCCCTGCCAGCGTCCAGGCAAGGGTGTGCCAGCTCAAAGAATGACACTGGCTTCCTTCCCAGGGGTGAAAAGAAAAACACACATTTTTCTACATACCAACCTGCAGCACTTCAAAGAGAACAACCTTCCTGCAGCTGTTTTGTAGCAGACCACGGGATGTTTAAACAGCTCAGCTTCAGTTTGCCATCCAATAAACCTGAATAATTTGCTACTTCATATAACTCAAAGCACAAGATGTCAAATATTACACGCAACTACATTTTCCCTTCTCCTCATTCCTTTATTGTTGAGTCTTTGCAGCAGCACCTTCAGGGCATCAACCTGCATCAGACCCCAGCTGCTTGAAGCACCACACACCTGCGCTTAAAGATGCAATATTTGACTCAGAGGTAGCTGTAAACCACAGGTAAAATTAAGGGAAGCACACACCTGCATTTAAAGATGCAATATTTGACTCAGAGATAGCTGTAAACCACAGGTAAAATTAAATGTAGTTGAACACTGGCAGAGGAAGACGTAGCTCTTACATTCCACCATGAAGACAAGAGAAATGCATTCATGGCCTATCAGGCTGTTGTTTGTGAGAGAAATGGGCTCTGTCAAAAGCTGAAAGCAAGGAAACTGAGGGTATTAGATCATGTTCATTTCACTATTAAAATGCTAAATAATATGTGTATTGTCAGACCTTCTGCTCTAGGGGAGGGACCCATTTGAATTTTACATGTGCCAGCTTTGTGCACACAGATTTTCTTTGTTAACTGCAAAGCTGGGAAGGTCTGAAGGAACCTGATTCTCCCTCCTCCTGCAGCCTGCCCAGCTGTTTGAATAAATGATGTCGTGCCATCTCCCTCCAGGCTGTCCTGGCAGGGCTGACTGCAGTGTGGCTGGGACACCTCTCACACGCTTTCATCTGAGTGTATTGATGGATACAAAATTAATAACACACCTACAGACTTAAATATGCCAGCCTTCAGGAAGCTGCTGGAGTTAACAAGGACTGACAATGCCATAAATGAGGATGGAATTGAGCCAGGACCCTCAGCTGCTGCTGTGTTTAGAGCATGTTCTGACATCATTTCGTGCCATTGATGTCATCAATGGTTTTGACTTGGGAAATGAAACAACACAAAGTTCCAAACCAGACATGCCAGGTAACCATGGAGAGAGCCATAGTTCTGGAGAGTAACTGAATCCTCATTTGAAATGCAACAATTATTACAATTTAAGTGGGTTCCAGGTCAACAAACCCAGAAGAGCTGAAACAATGAAAATATAAAAACAAGTGATATCAACAATGTAAATTCAGACTGTCAGGACAAGCTGAGAAAAAGCTTCATTTCTCTACAAACTAAATGAATATTTTTAAGAGGTTTGGGCTTGTGCTGTTTTGATATTTCCTTTCAAGCACTACTGTATTAGACAAAGGCAGGAGACAAGATGAGAAAGCTCAAAAATGCAGTTTCTACTTGACCTACATCGTTCCAATTGATCACAGACAATTAGAGCTGTATTTCATCTGCTGTCCTGAAGCTGCCTCATATTCTCATATATAACCCTCCAAATCTAACAGACAAGCACAGAGGTGCAGGCACACAACTGCAGTTTTAATACACAGCAGGCTGCTGTCTTTGGGATTGTATTGGATATTAAATACAGCTATTAGCTCTATCTTCTTTGAGAAAGGCTCAAAAGATAATATTTCTTTGGTAGATCAGAGAAAAGGGGAAGGGAAAAAACGCAGGAAAGAGGAAAAATCATCAACCAAAAAGGAGAGAAAGTAACAGAGAGCAACAAAGGGATCCCTTCCCACCACACCCAGTATCATTAACCTCAGCTCTACATGGATTTTATTGCTCAGAGTAATAGGGAAAATCTACATTATTCCTTTGTCTCAAAGTCATGAGACTTTTATACTTGTTAAAACAAGTACATGCATGATCTTCAACGGTGTCTTAATTCATTAGCTTTTTCTCCTCTCTTAGTGCCCTCCACTACCCAGACCAAAGTGACCAGAAAGTGATTTTAAAATAAAAAATGTGGGCTTTTTTCAAATAATATTCAGTTTCTGAACCCTAATTTCCAGTCTTTGTCTAGAAGGGACAAACCACGTTCAGGGATCATTCAATAACTCTTTGTTAATACAGTAGCCCATGCTGCTTGCATCTGAAATTTCTAGATATGTCAAGATCCAGAGGGTGTTTGAAAAGATAACAGGGAGAACGGCTTCCCACTGCCAGAGGGCAGGGATGGATGGGATATTGGGAATGAGGAATTGTTCCCTGGCAGGGTGGGCAGGCCCTGGCACAGGGTGCCCAGAGCAGCTGTGGCTGCCCCTGGATCCCTGGCAGTGCCCAAGGCCAGGCTGGACAGGGCTGGGAGCAGCCTGGGACAGTGGGAGGTGTCCCTGCCATGGCAGGGGTGGGTCCCTGATGTGTGAGGTCCCTTCCCACCCAAACCAGGCTGTGACTCTGTGTTACTCCAATAGAAACAGAATAAAGGTTTTCAGACACCTCCACATCTGACTGAGCAGCCTCACAGACCAAGGGTTTACAATTACTGAAAGATTAAATATTATCACCCAAGTGCCAATGGCCTGGTTTCCTTCAGTGAAGCCAAACCTTGGATATTTTCAGAATTTCAGGACACACCCCACGCGCTGAAGTGCTGTGCTTCCAGCCCACCATTTCCCTCCTGCTCTCCCCACCTTGACTCAGCACCTTCGTGTTCCAGCTCAGCAGCTTCCATGCGTTGGTTGAAAAAGCACAAACTCGTTCTGAGGGTGCTGCTTGTGCTCAGAAACCTGGCTGAGAACACAACCAAACCCTTTGTTCCAGCCACATGGCAAGACAGCCTTGGTCTGATGGGTTCATAATCCAACCAGACATGCCAAACCAAGTGTGAGGAAGGGACTTGCTCAAGGACACAGAGCAGAGAATCAGCAGAGAGCAGAGAGAATCCAGGGCTTTGCCAGCTCAGTGCCCTACTCAGTAAATAATAAAAAAAAAACTAAAAATATTTAAATAATATTTTAAAATCTGTAAAATAATAATTCAAATATTCGTAATATTTAAATATTAAATTACTATATTTAATAACATATATTAATTTGTTTAATAATATATCATTTTAAATATTTATTAATTTGTTTAACAATATTTAAGCATTCTAAAAATACTTTGCATAATCATAAATTTAATTAAAACACTATTTAATAACATATACTAATTTGTTTAATAGTTATTTAATAATTAAAATATTATGTTTTCTATTGAATATTCATAATATTTTAAAAATACTATGAATCTGAAATTGCAGTGATTCCTTCCCTTTTAATCAGTTTCTACAGAGAAATCACTGTGCAATTTTCCTGACACACACAAAAGCTCATTTACTTAAAACAACAAGACTTATCCCAAAGGAAAATACTCCAGAGAGGTCTGATTCCCCAGAACAAACTGTTAAGCAGGTCTTAATTCAAGAGCAAACAAAAATGTCTTGAAACTTGGAGTGCTGATCAAAAAAAAAACTGTGCTATCAGTAAAACCTAACTGAAAAGCAAGAAAATAATATTTAACAATAATTATTGAAACAGGCATGGGCACACCCTTCCTATCAGATTATGCTCTGAGTATACAAGCTGAACCCTGCCAATTTATGTTGTTATTATTGATACCTGGGACCCGGATCTGTTCTTTTCAATTCTGTTTCTTTCTGTAATGCATCTCAGGGATTTGGGCTTTTCCTCAAAACACATGACCTGTGCTCATTATTGAATCAATCTGCATTTCAAACTCAGCTGATCTTTTATCAGGTATCAAAATGCCCCTCTTGAAATGTGTGAGGCATCAGAAACCCACCTGTGGCAGCAGAAAGCTCTGTGCCCTTTTGGGCTTGTTCCCTTAATTTTGAGGCTTGTAATTACTGCAAATTTCCTTCTCTTGTGTTAAACACTGTTAACTGACTCACAGGTGGATTAATCAACAACTTCCCCAGTTGTGAGGCCTTTCATCTTGAACTGGGAAAATCCAAAAAAATCAAGTTGGATTTTGTGGTTTTTTCTCAGTGTTGCAGTAACAAATATCAGTGTTATGGACACACAGACCTTGCCCCATGCAAACACCCTTGGTTTTGAGGGAGAAAAATGCAATTGTCATCATTCACTGCAGACTGTGGTCTAAAACCTGTGCATACAGACTGCCTCCATCAGCAAGGCAAAGGGCAGAGCTGATGCAGAGCACTGCTCAGGATGGACCAGTTTGAAAAGGAAGAGATAGAGCAGCCTGCCAGCTGAGTTCATTCTGTGTTATCAGCACAGAGCAGCCAGACTGCAGCTCTGAGCAAGAAAACGGAGCAAAGACTCTAAAATACCATTTTCACATCACTACACAAAAATCAAACACATGCTTGCTGCATGTTTGACATGAGTTCTTAAGTTCACCAAATTCAAAATTTAGAAGTACAAAACTCGGTGGCTGTCGCCACGTGTGTTTCTCCCCACTTCAAATTTAACGAAGTTACACAGAGCTTTGTTTTCTTCCCACTGCAAACAAGGTCAAAATAACAGACAAACAACTACTGAACAGAATTTTCAAAGCCAAGCAGGATTAGGTCTCTAAAGTATCAAATAATGGAATGTAGCACGCTGAATTAACCTTAATATTTGACAATAAAATGTAGCCAATTGGACTCTCAACCTGGCAAGCTACTAAGTTCAATTGAAATCAATTGTATTGAAAAATAAACCTAAAATGTGGGTTTAGGTTGTCTCTTGGTTTAAAGTTCTGAATGAAGAGTTTCACTAAATAAACACATCCATTAAACATCTTACCCATATCACCAACTACTCTCCTAAAAGGTTCCAACAGCCAAGCCATTTCTCTGTTCCAAATCTGGGTGATTTTATAATTTTATAACTAATTTTTTTTGCATGTCAAGAAAGCTGCTGCTTTTATTTTTCATTAGTCTTTGCTAACAGTTCAGACCATCCTTTAACACACCTTTAACAACTCATGCCATGTTTGTTCCAATCTAACTTTCACACAACTTGCACTGATTTTACTGATGGAGCATTATTATTAAAATAAGAGATTTTAATAATAATAGGATGATTAAAATCCTATTTAATATATATTATATATTCTATATAATAATAATAGGATTATTAAAAATCCTCCCATTAAATGCCCATTTTACTACCCACCCATCAAAACCCTAATTGTTGAGAAAGATGTTTTAGTGAAAAAAATGTTGAGTTTTTAAAGGAAATCTAGTGTACTGATAAGAATATTTCACATTAAACACAGGTGTGGAAATGAGCTGTAGATTGACCAAGTGAAGTCAGGGCTTTGATGTTTTACCTCTGCATCTTACACAGAATAAAATGAAACTTGTACAAACACACACACAGCTTGAGAGGCAAAGAGAGAAAGTGAACAATAAATATTCTACAACCATCACCAACCCCTCATTCTGCTGTTGCAAGTAATGCCTATGAAATCAGTGAATTTATTAACTCCAGTCAATTAGGATTAATATCACACCTGGGAGGCACCAAGTGCACACAAGCACTGGTTAAGAGAAAAGAAAAAGCATCCTTCAAGAGATATATTTGGCTGTGGTTACATTAAAAATCTGGATTACAGTTAAGAAGCTTACATCAGGAGGGAGTCAGCAGACAAGTTTATGGTTTTGCTTAGAAACTTTCATTAAAAATAACTGCAGCTAAGAAGCGTCCAACTTCCAAAAACTGCTCCAAATATCAGGACTTAGAGGTGTCTGACAGTCAAAACATAAGTAGGGAGATGAAATGATCCTAAAATACGTTGCTTCATTCACTTATCAGACAAAAATTAGCCCAGCAGGAATTCCTGACTATTTCTAAGGACTTCCACAGATAAAATCCTTCAGGTCAGAGGAGAACTCCAAAAGCTGGGTCAGAACAAGCAGATCTTTGAAACTCACAAGCAAGGGATTCCAAACCTTCTCTGGGAAACTTCTTCCAATTTTATTTGTTGATTTTTTTTTTTCCTTCTGAACAATGGGATCATCCTCCTTTTCCATTTTTGGCCAGCATCTCATCCTCCAACTGCACACCTCAGAACAGAGCCCAGCTCCATCTCCTCAGTGACTCCTCATGTACTGTCTAACAGCTGGTAAAAAACAAACCCCAATTCTCTCCCAGCCTCCCCTCGTGGTTCAGGTGTCCCTGTCCCCTTGTTGTCCCTTTTCTGGGCTCACTCCAGTGTACCCACCCTCCTCCCACCCTGCACCAGCACAGCCAGAGCGTGCTCCAGGCTGGCTGCAACGAGGAATCCTGGCTCCCTGCGGGCACGGGCTGTGCTTGAGCTGATGGAGAACAGGACAGACAAGCCCTGTCATTGTCACTGCCAGAGCCACCAGGACACAGCTCAGCCACCAGGACACAACCCAGCCCCTGTCACTGCCACAGCCACCAGGGCACAGCTCAGCCCTGTCACTGCCAGAGCCACCAGGACACAGCTCTGACACAGCCAGAGCCACAGCCAGAGCCACCAGGACACAGCCCAGTCCCCTGTCACTGCCACAGCCACCAGGACACTGCTCAGCCCTGTCATTGTCACTGCCACCAGGACACAGTCTTGCTCTGTCACTGCCACCAGGACACAGCCCTGTCACTGCCACAGCCACCAGGACACAGTCTTGTCACTGCCACCAGGACACAGCCACCAGGACACTGCTCAGCCCTGTCATTGTCACTGCCACCAGGACACAGCCTTGCCCTGTCACTGCCACCAGGACACAGCTCAGTCACTGCTACTGTTAGAGCCACCAGCCCAGCCCTGACACTGCCAGAGCCACCAGCTGAGCCCTGCTCTGCCCACCAGAACCACTCCAGCAGCAGCAATTTGCATTTGCCCTGTAAATCCCTAGGAGGTGCTTATTCCTGCTGCTCCTTTCTCATTCCCACCAAAGGACAGCCCTCGAGTTCGTCACCTGCACCCCAGTTTGGTGTCCTGCAATGGCACAACACCCATGAGGATGCGTTCCATCAGCTCTGGATCAAAGACATGAAACCCCACAGTCCCCAGAGGCACCTCAGAGTGACCATTTGGAACTGATTTCCAGGTATATGCAGCAAAAGACGTGGAAAATCCACAGCAGGGTTTTAATTTTCCACTTCAATCTTTTTAAACAGATTTCACTAAGGTGCACTTTCTTGGTTAATGTTAAACCAGGCTTTTCAAATTCAACAATAGATTAATGAATACCACACTGGTCTCAGGTCAGTCCAACAAGTAGGCTTAATAAAATTAATTCTGCCAGGTGGAACAAACAGGGGTTCATTTCACAGCACAAAATGCCAGTGCAGAGGCAGGGGTAGGAGTGAGCTCCACGATCATTTCCAGACAGATTAGAGCACTGGGGCTCACACTGTCCTCTGTAAATAACAGCTGCCACTATCACTGCCCTCATTCAAATCTGCTAATTACATCCTGTTATCAAATGGTGATGCAATTAATGAGGGGCACCGTTCCTCTTACACTGTGCGCTCCTTTTGTGACCTAAAAGAATAAATTTAGATACACTCCTGCTTCTTAAATTTCCAAAGTCCTGAAATACAAAGGTTCCTCCAACCATTGCCAAGACTTACAGCTTCTTCTTGCCTGAGACACTGCAGGTCACCCAGGCCTCAAGGTTAAGTAAATGTAGTAATTTATCAGACACCTCATGCACATCTTGAAGGTTTTTTCTCAAATTTAGAAGATGACATAATTTGGACAACGTAATCTTCTTTCAACGTTTTCCTAGGATTTCAAATCCTATAAATCACAGCAATTTCCTCCTTCATTTGAGAAGATTTTACATGGCAATTTTGTCTTGCACGTTTAGAATGGTTTATTTGTGAACTTGTCAAAGGGAACTGCTGCTGCTTCTGACTTTTTTCAGGAAGTCTGCCTAGTTTTCGTGCTCATTAACACTGCAGGCTCCCAGACCTTCATGATACTCAGGATAATTAATTCCCAAGAGAGTTTCCTTCATGCATTAAGGAGGAAACATCGAGCTCTTAAGAGAAAGACACCCATGGCCCTCAGACTTACAAAAAAAGGCAAAAAATAAATTTAACACGCCATCCCTCTCCTTTTCTTCCCATCAGCTCTACTTCCAGCAATACCTGGTAAGTATTCAACATTTGTTGAATACTCAGCAACAACATTTCCTTCTACATTTGACAGCTGGACCAAAACAGTGCCATAATGCACACAAATATTTGTGGGAGAAGCAAAGGGGACCAAATATCTGCTGGGACATTGTAGACACCAAACATACCTCAACATGCTGCAAATACACAGTGACAAAATCACCACAGCATTACTGGGCATTTTCAGACTTGTGAATGTGCTCCCACCCTACAAGATTGAAACAAAGCTGAAAGAATGCAAATTTACTCGTCATTGAGAACTCCAGCTGATTTGGCAGAGCTGAGCTTTAAAAGCTCTGGAGAGCCCAGGGACTGATCCCTGAGTGCCTGCACTGCACTATTTACTTGAATAAATAAGAGATTAGTTGATGTCTAAATTAGTATAAAGATTGTTTTAGTAATAATAAACCTACCTCCCACCAAAAAGCCTCTGAAATACACTTCAATAAAAGTTCTGTACAGATTACAATAACTGATTATGTAAAAGCTTCACAGCACAGAAATGGATAAATAAGAAATTAGTCACATTGGTCAGAACCAACAACACCTAAAGAAGCAGGCTAAAGATGATAATTGAAAATAATAACAGGGTTGATTAAAACCTCTTATTTTAAAGTTGTTCAGAGAGTAAGAAAAGCTGCTCAGTGAAATAAGTTTACTAACACAATTAGAGACATTTGGGGAAAGGTTATATGATCACGGAGAATTATCCTTAGCATGTAGTGGCTTGGTGCTGGGGAATATAGACCAGGAGTTTAAGTTGGTCTTTCTAGTTCTACTATGTATTTAGACCTGCAGGTAAGTAATTTTCTTACTCTTTTTATATCTCCTATTACATTCAAAACACTTATTTTAGGACACAAGGATTGTGTAGTGCACAACATATTCATTAATGTCATGAGTCAGGCTGCTTTAAAAGCAACAGCCAGCACCCACACCCAACCAAGCAGCAAATCACTGAGACACAGAGTAGGGTGCGTGTCATTTAATCCTGGAGTAGCTCCAGCAACACTAACAGACCTCTCCCACAATGATATTTGTGAGAGTTATTACAATATTTGTTAATTAAACACACCAGCAAGGAATCCAACAAGATGGCATGAAAATCAAAACTCTACATGTGCTTTGATTTTTTTCCTAAATCTAAAATGGGGAAAGGATGACATATCTAGTTCCATAATAAAAGATGAAAATCTTTTCAGCTGGAGCCTTGGATTGCAGGTTTAGGCACAACTTCTGACAAGTGGCTTTTCTGTGCAGTGCCCAGTGCCAGGACTGCCACCCACGACAGCCAGGGGACTGTGGAGGGAATCCTTACACACAGGAACATGGAAAGCCTTGAATTGTACCTGCCCTAGCTCATGCAGGGCCAGGAGCTGTGATTCCTTCCCAGAGCAGCTCAGCAGAAGGCAGGGAGCCTTCCCTGCTCACAGGCAAGGTGTCACTGATCAGATATTCAGCAATATTTCACAACATTGAAAGGCAGCACCTCGTGGCTCCTGAGCATATTCAAATTCTAACCTGAGAAGAAAAACAAACCTCAGTGCATTTCCAAACTTGAATTTATACAACTCCATAAACAGGAATCTCTCTAGAGACCTTGGCTTTTAAAGAATACACACCAGAAGCAAGGCTGGAAAGCAGCAGCACATCATAAATGCACAACTTATTGTGGCTGTCACACAGAGCCTGCAGAGCTGCTCTGGAAACAGGGTCCATCTGCACACACCCAGCTCCAGCTGGGAACACACACTGCTATCCATGTGATTCCCTCAGAAAGGCTGGAGATATTCCCTTAGAAAGGCTGGAGATATGAGCCTTAGACTTCACTCTCTGTATTGAATGCAGAATGCATTTAATGTTCTAGAAAGGAAATAAGAACAGCAGCCAAGAGGTGTGATCAGTCAGAAAGGTAGCCTGGTTAGAAGAAGGGTTAAAACAGAATGAATTACAGAACAAAAGGAAATGCCTGCCAGCCTGGAAAACAGGAGCATCCTCATAAATTGTATCTGGGTTGTAAGGACTTCTGAGTACATCTGAGTTACCTACAAACTGGAGACATCCTAACATACCACCAGGGAAGTGCAAAGAAAAACAAAAGACAAAAAAAACAGAAAAATAGAAACTCTAGCAACTTATTGTCTGAAAAAAGCAGAAACAGCAAGTGTCTAGCAGTGACATCAGTACAGAAAAAAAGCAGAGCAATGATGAAAGAAAACAAAATGTTTACCAAAATATGTGAAAAATACAAAGTCAGTGGACCCTTAGGACCACGTTTTTGCCCTGCAGGTAAACACACAGGCAGGAGCTGGATTGGGAGCTGGGAGGCAGCTTGGGAATTTTGTACATCCATATGCACCCACCACAGTTATTTAACCTTCAGAGCTTTCTCTGCTCTCCTATGCAGAGTGAGCACTTGAGAAGGAAGAAATCAAATCTGAAAGCCCTTCACAGAGATAAAAAGTTCTATATATTATTTCAAGCCTACTCTGAATAGCTGGTACTCCTCTTGAACAAGGACATTTTAACTACTTTAACAGGGGGAAAGAGATTTGAGTGTACTTCAGCAGAATTAGAACAATTCTATGCATTAGACTTCTATAGGAGCTTAAAGCACTTTAATGGGATAAAGAAGAATTTAAGTGCTATGAACTATAGAACAGTAAAATAATGGATCATTTGATAAAGATTTAAACTAAGTTAATGGATACTGTAGCAATTCTCTACAGTGCAAATTGCTAGGAACAGATTTTGACAATAATCCTCTTTTCATGAATTCACGGGAAAAGAAATCACTGCAGCATCCTGTCCACACTTAGCAAGGTTGTGAACTATTTCTTCCAAAAGCAGAATTAAATTAGCACAGATCCACCTAATACATCTAGTGCAGCTTAGGTGGTTCCTAGCTCCCTGCTCATCCCCACAGTGGCAGCATTTATGAAGTGACATCATTAGCAGCAATGTGCCAATGTTCTTCCTCAGCCAAATTTCCCTGCACAAATCACCTCAGCATGAACAAAGAACAGATGAGAGGGGAAAATTAATTAGCTCAGTGCCTTGTTCTGTCTCCTGCATACACACAGCAGAAATAACCTGCACACACAGGTACAGGGGTGCACAGGGAGATCTCTCCAGGTTTTCCTTTTCTTTAGAGCTTCTCAATGTGTCACCTCTTCATGTCTGTCTTTGCTGCTGTGGCTCTGTGCATGAAAGGGTTGTGAGCTGCTCAGAGCTGAGAGAGATGCTGATCAAAGAGAGGGAGAGTGAGGGGTAATTTGGTGCTGGAGCTCCTTTGTCACAGGCAAAGGCTTTGTGCAGAATCCCATCCCTCTGTTAATCACTGCATCTGTGGAGAGGATCCTCTGCTCCTCAATATTCTCCCTCATTGCTCTCAGGCTCTGACAGAGAAAAGTGCTGGAGCTCCAGGCCAGGGCAGGCACAGGGCCTGGTGCCCTCAGAGGGACAATGAGCTGGAATTGCAAACTCTGGGGGGAAGTGGATGGTGAGAGACAGCTCTGTTGAGCAGGACCTCACTCATTTTTACCTGCTCACCTCAAGACATTTTAAGGGTCTTTGTTTTCAGAAGCCACTGAAGTCTCCCATCTGAAAATCACACTTCTGTTGCATCTCAAATTGAACACCCAAGGAGTTGGGTAACAACATCAACAACAAAAACAACAAAAAATCTGTCTTCTAGGAAATTCTTAGCCTAAAATTTCTAGTCAAGGCTTCTAAATTACATTTCCAGCCAACATGAAACAACATTAAAAACATCATGTGCAAGATGGCATAGAAAACCATTTCTGGTTTGTAAATCTATGGCTGTTACCATGGAATAGTGGGTAAACCACAATGTTGCTATTTCACAGGCACAAAACCGAATGCTGCTAAACCTTAGCCACCCCACATCCTCAAAGAGCAAAATCCATGTGCTCATCTCATAGCCACCTGCTTTAAATAAGTTTGGGGGAGATGATTTTAAACAAGAAATAAATCAAATTCTGTATGTTGAACATGTTTACTGAAAGCCACATAAGTGTATTTAAATCCAAACCTGTCTTATTTGCTTAACATTATTTAATTATTCCCAGAGCCTATACCTGCCTTTATGGTGCTGTGGTGTAGAGCTGAGCTGAGAATCCTGCAGTTGGAGTGCAATGAAGTAAGCACAAAACCAACTGGTGCAACATGAAATGAAGAACTTGACAGGAAACATTTACATTTCTTTTTACATTAGCAGCCAACTAACCTGTGCCAGCATTATACACAGCTGCAGAATAGATTTTAGAGCCAAAGCAGCAGCTCCATTCATCATTGTCTCATCTGAATCACACTCCCAGAATTATCCAGAAGGTCACCCTTGTGTCTCTCTAGTCTGTTTTTGTTACAACACCAGGCTAGGATCACTAAATCACAGAATCACTTTGGTAGGAAAAGAACTTTAAGGACAGATTCATAGAATCCTTAAGGCTGGAAAATTCCTCTAAGATCATCAAGTCCAACCATGAACCCATCACTGCCAGGTCTGCCACTGAACATGTCCCTGAGTGCCACATTTTACCCTCCCACTGCCAAATCCACCTCAAATATATTCACAAATATATTCAGATATATTGACTTTCTTCAACATGGAACAGGGAAACACCACAAGAACTTTACACTGATCTTCCACTTCAGCAAGAATAAAATATGTAACTGATTAAATCTGAATTAACAGTTCAGAAAATGCTTCTTAATGTCATGTGGCACATGCATCTTAATATTCTGACTGCTCCATCACTCTTCGCATGAGGGAAAAGGCTTCTGCAAATTTTCAACTGCTTTTCGTTCCTTCTTCCTTCCATTTTTAAACTAATAGAAACTGCTTCCAGTTTCCTAATGATGGACTGAGCTGCATTTGAAAGGGGTTGATGTATTTTAGAACTTCTACCAGACTCGGCTGTCATTAAAAGCTTCAATACTTTTGAGAATTTACCCCAAATGATCCCAGCTTCCACTTTCAAAGTACTACAGAGTCTGGCTGACAGGTTTAGCTCTCCTCGCGGTAAAACCCCCAGGGTTGGTTATAACTCACAGACAGTTTTCATAATGCACTTGGCTGTTACTGATAATTGTCACTGGCTGAAAATGCACACCTGAAATGAAGCAGTCACATCCTGGACAGCTCGCTCTGATCAAGACTTCTTGACAGTTTCAATACTTGAAGAAACATTTCCCACGAAAAGCAAGGACGGGCCATTTCCCCTCCCTATCACTTCTATGGTGGATACACTCTGAGGAAAAAAACATTTCAAGAGGAAATATTTAAGTCAAAATACACATGTGCAAAGCCCACTGAAGTTGACAAAAAATACATTGTATTGCATCTCCCATGCTAATCGTTGATACAACTGAAGATAGTAAGAAAATAATAAATGTATTTCTCTGGTTTTGGCAGCTGCCAATAAAAATAAACATTCCTGTGTCACTGTCATATTTTCTGGAAATATTTTTCTGAAACCCTTTGCCAAGATTTCTTCTCCTGGGAAGCTGAGAAGCCTCAGAGAAAAAGGAAAACAATTATTATCTGATTGCTTCTCCCTGTTTTGCTTCTTTGGAATATGGTTGGAGATTGTTTATCCAACATGTGAATTGTTTCTATTTAATGACAAATCACGGTCAGGCTGTGTCAGGACTCTAGAAAGTCACAAGTTTTTCATTGGCATCTTGCTAAGCCTTCTGTCTGTATCCTTTCTCAATTCTTTAGTATAGTTTTAGTATAGTATTCTTTTATATAATATAATATAATATCATAAAATAATAAATTAGCCTTCTAAGAACATGGAGTCAGATTCTCAATTCCTCCTTCGTCCTGGTGACCCAGCAAATACCACATTGCTGTTGCTCTTTCAGATCAAAAGATAAAACATAATCAATATCTGCGTCCCCAAAAAATACAGAGACTGTCCTGTGTTTGTTGTGCTCCAGAGGAATAATCTTTTTCAGGGACTGTTTACTGCAAAAGGAAAACACCTGCATGGGAAATGTGATCGCCAGCACACCCTGATGTCCCAAATTCACTGGGAAGGTTTTTGATAGGGACTACTGTTTTCTTAAAGTGTTTCTTAATATTTTCATTCCCTGACCTCTTTCCATGTCCTGCCCAAGGTGAACCCCATCACAGGGATGCTTCCTGAAACCCTAACAGCACCGTGAGTCACCCAGACCATTGCACTTCTTAACTTCAGTGGAATCCAAAGGAGTAAAGAAGTCAGAGAAGCAGAAATTTGTGCCAAATTAGGTGCAATTCACTGCACCCAGAGGAGAAAAGCATCAGCTTACAAATTGGACATCTCCAGGGACTCTGTGTAGAAGAGAAAGTGATTACACTGCACTGATATGTTTTTAAATAGTGATTCTTTTACTTGGCATTAGTAAGGCATTACTTATTTTAATTTATGCTACTCCTGGTACTTTTCATACAGGTTTTTTGGAATCCTAACAATGCCAAAACCTATTACCTGAGCCAAATCTGCTGATACTTTTATTTTCTGTCACAGTCATATTTGGTGCCTTTCACATTTTACTTCACGTTTTTTCTTTGAAATCACTGGAGTTCATCCACTAAAAATCTGCAAGGAGAAGAGTAGATTCCCTACACAATAAAAGGGAGTTATACACCCAGCACACACATACACACAATTAAAATCTCGTTATTTTCCATTCAAAGAAATGGGAAACCTGCCATATTCCAAATTCCACCCCACAATAACTATCAAAACCACATCCATTCTCCTTGAAAACTCTTGTGAACTATTCCCCCGTGCTCACTTGTGCAGAAATCAGGGCTAACAAGGTGAAAGCCTTGTTCTATCATGTTTACTTAGCACTGAACTACTGTCCAAGCACCTCAGCCACCTTCTGCTGCTCCCAGGCCACACACAGAATTCACTCTGTGCAGCTGTACTCCAACTTTATGAAGCCCAAAATCCCCAAAACTAAGAGTGAAGTGCTGCACTTCTCTCCAGAGGACGGTAGATACAGAATAAACCTAATTATCTGTGCATTGCCCCAGCTGAACTCTCTCTGCTTCCAGGAACACAAGCAGAAGTGCCAGGTAGCCGAGTATTCAGATCATGTCATCTTCCAAGACTTAAAAAGAAAATAATTATCCCCTAGTAATTGAAAATACAAAATGAGGTTTAACATCGTGTTCTGATCTTTTTTATTTCACGCTGGGAGAGGATTAATTGACTGAAAATGGAAAGTGCTCCCAGCCTGCTGTACCTCGTGTGCCCCGCACCCTCGGAGCTGAGCAGGTGTTTGGGGAGCCAGCACAGCCTTTAAACGGGACCCATTTCATGCACACAGGGCTCAGAGTCAGGCTTTGCCCACCATGCTGCAGTGCAGCTTCACTCCATGTGGCACTCACGTTCTCTGGAAAACCCCTTTGCCCAGGATTTTTCTCCTGGGAAGCTGAGTTGCCTCAGAGAAAAGGAAAACAATTCTTATCCCATTTGCTTCTCCTGTGTTGTGCTCATGTGGAATGTGTTTGGAGACTGTTTACCCACAGGTGATTTTTTTCACTGGATTCTAGTGTGAGTTATTTGGCTCATGTGTGGAATGTGTTTGGGGATTGTTTACACACAGGTGATTGTTTTATTTGAGTTGTTTTCACTCTTTGGCCAATCAGGGCCAAGCTGTGTCAGGAGTTTTCATTATTATCCTTTTAGCATTCTGTAAGTATCCTTTCTGTATTCTTTAGTATAGTTTAGTGTAGTATTCTTTAATATAATATAGTATCATAAAATAAATAAATTTGCCTTGTGAGAACATGGAGTCAGATTCATCATTCCTGCCTTCATTGGGACATTTCCCAGCAAATCCGAAAATTCCACCCATTTGCTCTCTCTCTGTCTGGTAATTATCCTGTGCACCAGGATAACCTCCCAAGGCTGTTCAGAAGACACCTCACATTTTTCTGGTGCTGCTGAGGTATTTTTCCAAATCAATGAGATTTCCCTGCACCATTATCCAGCTGCCAGAGAGCAAATCTTTTCCCTTCTCTAAGAAATTCAAGATTATCCCTTAGTTAAGGTTCTTGTAAGCCCTTGGATAGGTTTAGACAAGACCCTGAGTTTGCCAGAGCTCTCAGGGAGATTCTGCTTTCATTATTACTTAGTCCAAATAACCTTCTCACCAGTGCCCTCACAAACCTCATTTTTCAGGTCTGATTTAGCCCAGCAATTCTTTGGCTTTCCAATTCACAGACAACTCCAAGCAGCCCCTTCTCAACCTTCAGGAAGGTTCTTTCTGTCACCTCTGAGGCAGCAATTCCCGTTTGCTCCTTGCTCCGTGCTAATGACACCTCCAGATTCTCCTGTTTCACCACACAACCCCAAGTGAGTGTAGTTGTCCTCAAGGGCAAAAGAAAACTCTCTGTTCTCCAGAAAGAACAACGTTTATTTCTAAACCATTAACCACTCTGATGCAAAATAAACACACAAATCAAATACCATCCATCACATAAGCAAATCAAAAGTAGTTTGGGGCAATTTCAGTGAATTATAATTAGCTATGCAATGTTGTTAAATCAAAAGTAAACAGGAGAAACCTTGACTTGTAAATAGACATGAATGATAAAAAACATACACAAAAATATGCTGAAGCCCAAGTTGACAAGATGTCTTAAGTATTTTTATTTTATTCTTTCACTTTACAAAGCTTCTGTGCATCTCTGCATCTTGCATGCCTTCAGTATCTTTCAAGCCTGCCATTAACTATTTTAAATTTGTAATTCATCTTAGCAATTCTTCCTAGAAGAAGCTTTTACATTTTCTGAATTCAAATGCTGTCTGCAAAATGGTTTTCTGACTCTTGAAAAAAAATTCCTAAAATATTTCCAGAATCAGGGTTGTTATTCTAAAGCAGCTGGGCGAAAATGTCAGGATTGCTCTCATTTTCCAAATTGCCCAAATCACAAAACTAGCTCTAAAGCTAAAAAAAAATCATGCTGGAATCTCAACAAAGGTTCTTCAGTAACAAAAGTTTTCTGAAAAGCAATGGTTTTTTTTTAACAAGCCAGCGATGAAAAATCAAATAATGTCTCAACCAAACAATCCCAGGAGCCCCAGAAGGCTGATGTGGCTCCTGGGCTCAGCCTGGGGCACAGCAGAGTCTGCAGCTCCTGGGGAGTTCTCTGTGTGCTCTGGTCCTTCTGCCTCGAGTTAACAAGGACTTACTTACAATGGGTGTTTTTAAAACAAATAAATCAATGAAACATTACATCTCGCTGAGCTCTGAAAGAGCTCTCTGAAAGAATTTCCGTATTTATTAAAAAGTAGTCCTTCACATCAGGGGTGCAGCTGCCTCCACCTCTCAAGGCTTTCCTGGGCCTGACACCAATTCCTGTAAAAGGAATTGGAATCTGGAGCTCTGGAATAGAAACAATGGATAAACCACTTCTAACTTTAGGAAAAAAGGGTTTTTTTTTTCTAAAAACAGAAGCCTGGACAGGAGAGGCACTTTCCCCCAAGTTTCCTGGGGTTCTCCCTGTCCCCTCAGCATTTTTGAATTTCTGGTAACCTCTGTATTTATCCTCACAAGGAACTTTTCTGCAGGGTTCTCAAGGTGAGGAGGAACCTGAAAAGGCTTGTTTAGGAATGCTGAGGGAGTTCTCTGAGGCTCATAGAGCCCTTGGTCACAGCAGCACACTCTCTTTTAAGTATTTCTCCCTGTAAAAATAAAATGTGATTGCCATTAGCTGGCTCTTTGCTGCAGTCAGCGCAAGCCTCCTGCCACTGTAGTCTGGAAAGGAGCACAAAGCAAAGGAACTTCTGTCCCCACCTCTGCTTCAGTGGGTTCATACCTTTCTCTTCTCCCTTCCTTGATCCATACAGTCTGAATTCAATTATGATTTAAACCCCCCACTTCCCCACTATCTTTTAGGCCCCGTATTGTTCTATTTTTCTGCAGCCTGATGAATACTGAATGCACCATGAAAGCCTGCCTGTTTCACTTTTCACAGGGCTTAAAAAGATGGAGTGCCTATAAATGTCTCCCCTTTTTGTTGTTTTTTCTTTATTCTTTGATCAAGAGGGTGCTATGTAGAGAAGAAACAGCATACAAACCCCATATGACATAGGGAGGGTGGGAAGAAAAAATGCTCTCTACCCTCAGGAGGGAACAGAAACATTCAGACTTCATACACAGGTTTGCTAATGCTGCTAAATTTTATGCTGCCAAAAGAAAAAGCAATGAAAAGAGATCCCAAATCACAATTTCCCTGTATTTTGAATCCATAGATAGTTCTTAAAAGCCACAATCTGTTTTTCATTTCTTTTATTTTCCAGGTCATCTCCCAAAAGACTATTCTACAGCAAGGCACAAAGTATAGACTAGAAATGTATTTATTTATAAAAAGAAAATAAAAGGGTAAAGAGTCCTGCACAGGTGAAAATGCACCACTGAGCTTCTACTGAGACTATCCAAGAACATCCTTAGAAACAAAGATCTTAAGAATTGGAGCTTATAGAAATAAAGCACAGACTTCTCAGCACCTTCAGCTGTTGAAGTTCTTTAACACTCAGTTTTCCAAGAGCTGACAGCATTTAGCACTCAGGTCTGTGGAATAGCTGGGCACTCGAAGGAGGGTCTGTTTAACTCCTTCAGCAGGTGAATTTGTGGAAATAATCTCCAAAAGTACAGGGAACCCTACAGAGTACCAGTGGTCTAAATTAGGTGGTCAGTAATTGTGCTAATGGAAGATTCCCACAGGTTCTTTCTGTACCCCTAAAGATGAGCACTCGTGCTCTTTGCTTTGGTTGCAGGTGGCAGGAGAGGGGGACACAGGAGCTGGGTGTTCCTCTGGTCCAGGGGGTTTTCCAGATGCCTTCTGTCCCTTCATGGTCACCAGGAATGTTCTGCAGCCTGAAAATCCTTTGCTTTGATACTTGGGTTCTTCCCCTTGAAGCACAGACAGACAACCCTTTAGCTAATTAAACTGAAAAAAGGTGTATTAATTACAGCCCCGGACACATGGAGAGTAACCTCCCAAAGATGTGCAAAGAGTCACAAACTCCTCCTCTATTTATCCAAGAGGGTTGTACCTATTCAGAGGGTTTCTACAACATAATCATTAGCTCTCACTTCCTATTATAATTAGCTGAACGTCCATTATGGCTGCACAACTGTCCTCTTTAATTGGGCTGGTGGGCTCTGAAGAGGAAGTAAGGCCTCTTCCTCATAGTAAGCTCTTTACCCAAGTCAAGTTGGCAGAGCTCCTTGGCCTGCTGGTCACAGTCCAAACCTCCTCTGACTCTTAGAGCCCAGTTGTATTTATGGCTCCTGCACTCTTACAACACCTCATGTGGGAATTCAGCACATCCCTCTGGGATGTTGCCAAAAGCACCTGGTGGCTTGACTTTGATCCTTTTAGGGATCTGCCACCTGTTTGTGTGGACATGGGAATCACTTGGGTTTGAATGGTTTGCTCACAGGGTGAAAAATGTAGATTTTAGGATTTTGGTACAGGGGGGTTTGGGAGACAAGATGGAGGATTCAGGCCCCGACCTCATGGTCTTTTCTCCTTCTTCTTGTCTTCCATTTTCTGTGTGATGTTGGCACTTGGGGATTGGTTTAGAGTAGAAGCTCACTGTCTAACATAGGTGATGGGCATTGGGAGATAATTGTAAATATGTTATACGTAGTTTGTTGTATAAGAAGACACAGCCACCCCGTGGGCGGGCAGAATGCCTCAGACGATCCTGCTAAGCTGACCTCGTCAGGGCAGGAGAAAGAATTTTGTAGATAAGAAACATTAAACGACCTTGAGACCGTGAAATGAAGAGCCCTGACTCCTTCTTTAAGCGCCGGGCTGGGAACAGAGACTTTCCAACCTTTTTCGGGATCACTCAGGCCAACTAATGATCCCGCACTCATGTACCACCTGTCATTCCCAGCCTTGTTTCAGTTATCCCACTGTTGGAATGTTGGGGGACACAAGTCAGATGATGGACTTTGGACCTGGTTAACATAAGAGATTTGATAACAGGATGCCTTGGCAAAAGCAAACAGAACTTTGAAAATTAGACCTAGATAGTAAGAAGATTCAATTGGACAGGTTTACCAGAAAAGGAAAATTTTATTAAACTCTGCAAGCAAAAGATGTTGTTATACGCATAAGTTTGTGTATGTGATTTTAACCTAATCACTGTAGTACACATCACTAGTCTCCCTGAAATAGTATATAAGTGTTTGTATCCCACAATAAAAATCAGATTCTGATCACCGAGTCAGTCTCCCCATCTCTCTCCATCGCCGACATCCCACCTGTCAATAAATCAATTAATTTCCTTGTTAAGCTCTAATCACAGCATAATCTTTGCTAACTCCATTTCTAACTTAACCCCTGAATTCCTTTAAACTCTTAATTTAAAAATATATAGTTTTCACTGTCTTAGGTGCATTCCTAGCTCAACCCTTGACTCACCCTCTCGTGATTTTTAAACTGCAGCAGCATTTGCCAAAGTGTCCACAACAGCAAGAATAAAAAACAATCCTAGCAAAGGAGGGGATTTCAGCTGTGCCACACAGGCTCTCAGGGCAGTTCTCAGTGCTGCGAGAACGAGCACAGCCAAACCCTTCTGCAGTCTCCTCAAGCCTTGTGTCTCTCCACTGCTTCCAGGTAATCACATTAACAGCTCCAAACATGATGTAATGACATCATTCAAACACATTGCTCCCATAGGCTTCGATATTAGATCAAGGAATTACCATTCCTCATGCATTTGTGACAAATCTAATAGGGGGAAATGATTTGTTACACAACACAGCTTAGGTTGGTTGCTCCCCTAACAGCAGATGTCTGCTCTTAGCTTGAGCTTCTAATCTTACCTGGAGCCAAGATGCTGAACAGTCACCCTTAATTTGATATCTGAATTAAGAGAAGAACTCTACCTGAGGTTGGGAATGGGTACTTCAGTACCTTTGCTATGTTTGATGTATGAGTTGTGTTTTCCAGGACTGTTTAAGGCCCTCGGGAAGACAAGTCCTTTTAAAAGCTAATAGAATTCAGGCATTGAGATTGGGGGTTCTAAAAACCAATGGTGGGTCATTTTTTGAAAAGAAATGAAAACAAGCCAACCAAAAACACCCAAACAAACAAAACCTGTCCTACAGCCCATGGATGCTTTAACATCCAGAGTTGTAAACCTGTGGATGGCGGAGAACTGGAAAGCCACCTCTTGCAGGTATCTATCCAGAAGATGAATTGAAATTATCACCACAGAACCTTCTAGAATGCCAAAGACACACACTAAAATGCAATTCTTGTGCCTGCACCTGCCCTAGAGAAATCCTCTTTAGGTTTGGTGGAATTCAAAACTACTGAAAGCAAAAATTAAGTGCCAAATATTCCAGTGAAAATACTCCTCCTCCTGTGCAGCACAGACAAATTTCTGTCCAAGGGTACAAAATGAGAAAGTCTCAGGATTAATTAGATTCTGGAAAGTTCTTACACCTCTCAGACATAGAAGTGCAATTGTTCCAAAAGTATTATATGTATACATCAAGTATATAAATACCTGACCCAAAAACCATTTTCTTGGTCCTGGAGAGAAATACCTTACTGTCCCTTACCTACTTACACAAATATCCCATTTCTGTCTCCATGCATAGATAGAATGTAGGTGTTAATACTTAGACAAATATCTGAAGAGAAAGTTGAAAACAGAAAATACACCTGTTGGTGTTACTGTTCCATTTTCAAATGAAAATATTGCTGTTATTTTTCAAATTGTGTTATTACTGCCTCTTTTTTTCTAATTCCATGCACAATGGAGAAATAAGTTGGGGTGGGGGGGATCTGTTGTTAATTTTTCCTTTGCTGACTTTCCTCTTTTTGGCCCTTATTCTCAGGAAGATTTACTCTATCTTATAGTATGTTTTATGACGAGAGACTACTTTCCCCAAGTTCCATATTTGCCTTTCATGCATCACTCATGCCTGTAAAATGAAGATTTGTGTATTCGAGGCAGAGAGAGGCAAGGACATGCAGAGAACCTGTGCAGCCATCCAACCATATTCTTCACTAATTGCCTCAGAAGTGACCTCTTCCCTCTGGTTTTATTTCAGCTCTTGCCTACACGAGGACAGAGCCTTTTCCTTTTTGTTCTGCAGCGTGCTCGGGGCTGCGCAGAAATGTCACCTCACACAAGCAAAGGGAAAAAGAAAAATAAGCCAAGTGAAATTCCGATGATGACACTTTTTGCGAGCTGCAAGGAAATGATGATCCTTTACCTCAAACTGTCAGATGCATCTTCCCAAATCCCTCATTGCACTGTAATGTATTGCCATAGCAACTCGTCTCTGCAGTGATCCAGAGCTCCCCATGGGCAGCCTGCACTTTGTCAGCGCTGCCACTCCTCTGTGAGGCAAGGAACACTGAGCACTTAAATACCAAATCATTAAAGCAATGTTTCCCCAGTGGCCACGCTGAATCACACAAGGATTCAAACCAAAATTATGGTGGGGAAAAGCCAGAGGAGCTTGCAGCACTTGGTGTAGGAGGGAAATGAAAGTGTTGGGAAATAATGAACAGAGCAAGAAAACAACCTCTAATGCTTGGTTTCTTGAAGGAAAGAAGAGCACGGCATCACTGTGCTGTAGATTCTGACTTTATGAACCCTGCCCCTTCCCTCACCAGTCCTCTACTCCCAGTTTTACTCTAAGTATTACAAATATTGATTAATATTTATCTTCTCAATGACAGCTGCCACCAAAATGGCCAACCACTGTATCTCAGACTCAAGCACCTGCCTGTGCGTTTTGAAGGGCATGAAAAGAAGATGTGGACAAAAATCTCATTTTTCCTCCTTTTCATTTTATATTTATTCATCTTCCATCTTCTTATCTATGCACATAAGACTTTGCATCAGCTGATTTCAGCATCCTGCCTCACCAAAGAGGAATGAATTCTCCCTCTGGAGAGAAGCCCTGCTCCTCATCCAGCATGATGTGCACTCTTCAGCCCATCTGCAGGGATGCAGCCTCAATGTGCCTCACCCAACATGAAGAAAACAGCTTCAGATTCACCATACCCCTTCTCCCACAGCACACTAACAACCAGTGGTGGGGAGAAAAATCCAGTTTTCCTAACTCCTGCTGCTCCCCTTGTAACATCATAATTGTAACATCATAATTGCTGCAGTCATACAGCCTGGAAATTGAATGCTGCTAAGGGGATTTCAGGTGTCTATTGTGTGTATGACACAGAATGATCCTGTATCATGATACCTGTATGATTCAGGTGTCTATTGTCTGTATGACACAGAATGATCCTGTATCATGATACCTGTATGATTCAGGTGTCTATTGCCTGTATGATACAGAATTCTGTATCATGATACCTGTATGATTCAGGTGTCTATTGTGTCTGTATGATACAGAATGATCCTCTATCATGATACCTGTATGATATCCTGTATCATGATAACCTGTCAGGTGTCTATTGCCTGTCAGGTATAGAATTCTGTATCCTGATACCTGTATGATTCAGGTGTCTGTTGTCTGTATGATACAGAATAATTCTGTATCATGACACCTGATTCAGGTGCCTATTGTCTGTATGACCTTTGAAACTTTTATCTTGTGTTTCCACAGAGTTGCAGAATCCAAGGCTTGTTCTCAAACAGGTTTTATTTTTAACAGCTAGGAAGCATTACCCCATTTCTGGGAGCTTTACACAGTCTGGAAAACACACACCACTGATCTGAAAGGGGTGATTCTGTATGCCCCAGACTGGCAGAGTCAGGGGGAGCTTTTCCATCCTGCCGAGCTGCAGGAGCCTCCTGCCCCTCTCCCTGGCAGTGAAGCACATCCAGAGGGTCTCTCCATCTCACAGGGTGATGCTGGGAAGCTGCTGCAGCTGCAGCACTCTGGGTCTGACAGACCTTGGCTGTGGCAGGGGTGCCTTGTGGTGTTTCCTGTGTGCTGCACAAAAGCCAATCCCTGCTCTCAGCTGCTCCTGTCCCACTGTGGTAAACAAATATCACCATGGAAGGGCAAGGAAAATCATTGTCTAACACCTGGGGTTTACATGTGCAAGCTGAGACCCTGACATGCTGTTTTATTAATATTAGGAGGGCCTTTCTCTTTTATAATCAAGTGTTAAAGCTGTTCTTTGTCACTGTAAAAGGTTGCTGCAGCTTTAGCACAGTGAGAATTAGGTGAATGATGGTGGTTCTGCTCTTCAAGTTCCAGTTGCCTCTCTGTCCCCTTTGCCGGATTTCATTCTAATGAAGCAGCACGTTACTTTGCAGAAAACCACTTGTTTCTTCTTTATTTCCTTAGAAATAAAAATCTGCTTAGGCTGACTGCAGAACACCTGGAGGGAAAACACACCAAGCAGCAGAACCGGAGGAAATCCAGCGCCACTCCTGTTTTCTGAAGGGACAGGCAGGAGACCAAAGGAATGGCAGGCAGGACAGCCTCACCTCAGCACCTGGAGAGAGGGGGGGGAATAACCCTGGGAAAGATTCCCAGGCATGAGGAGGACAAGGAGGACACCAGGAGTAGCCATGGATTCACCAAGGGGAAGTGATGCTGGCCAGCCCGAGAATGTTCTGGGCTGAAGGATGGCTTGGCAGGCAAGAGGAGCAGTGGGTACTGCCTGCCTTAATTCAGCAGCACTTCTGACAATGTCACCCTGATTTTTTTAAGATTTTCTAAGCCTTCTGATGTTGACATTCTTGTAACGAACTTTCTCACACACTTTCTGTAAATAACTCATTGTTTTGCATTCTTTTATGGAGGAGGAGAAATGTGATGGACTGTTGGTTTGCCCAGGGTCATTGGAGAGGTGTCACTGTCACCCTCCAATCCACTGTCACTCTTGGAAATCTATAAATGTTGGAGTCAGAATTAAACTTCTCTTTTTTTTGCCTTGGAGAGCTGAATGTCCACATCATTTTATTTCATGTCCTAGAGCACCATGACACCGTGTCCCCAAGAGATCCTCTCAGAGGGCTGTTGATGAAGGGGCTGGGTGAGCAGACTGAGCTGGATGCAGAACTGGCTGAACATCCAAGGGCAGGGCTGGCGATGAGTGGTGCAAAGTCCAACAACCTGCAGTGATTTTGCATCACCCTTTGTGGGTACTTCATGAAACCTCACCTGCCTCCATGTTTTAGCCTCACTTTGTTTAAAATCCTTTAAACAGCTTTAGGGACTTTTCCCTTTGCTCTTTCCCCCTGTACCAAGCACAGAATGTCATGGTATTAAGTCTCTTTTTCTAGAAAATACTCTCTCAAACATGATGATTGCTCATGAAAACTCACCTGCCTCCATGTTTTAGCCTCACTTTGTTTAAAATCTTTTAAACAGCTTTAGGGTCTTTTCCCTTTGCTCTTTCCCCCTGTACTAAGCACAGAATGTCATGGTATTAAGTCTCTTTCCCTAGAAAATACCCTCTAGGCAATTAACATTGAGCTCCTTCAGCTGCTGAGCCCTGTGTGAATGACATTTTGGTTGTCTTACCCCTCCCCAAGTTGTGGGAAGACTGCTCATGTGTACAGCACAGGAGCCAAGGGACCCACAAATCCATTTGCCTTGAGATCTGGGAAGACAAAGCTGTCTTAAAATATTACAAACCTCAATTAAAATACAGCTGAGGTGTGGCTGGGCTGAATGCTGGAATTCCAACCAGCTCCTGTCACTGACAGGGGCAGGTTCCCTGTTCAGAGCAGCTCATTAACTTCAGCCAGTAATTGCTGCCTGTTGGCTCATGCAGAAATCAGAATTCCTTGTTTGTTTGTGGGTTTGTTTGTGTGTGTTTAGGCTGGGTTTGTGTTAAAGGGTTTCCCAACACCTGGTGGAGCAGATTCCCTCCCAGAGAGGTCAGTTTGCAACCAGCACACATTAAACTGAGCATAGGCACATATCCAATACAAATGTCCAGAGACACCTCAGGCTGTAACCTTGACTTCCAACTCAGAAGCTTTTTTAATTAAAGACTTTTCAGCTCTGCTGTAAACTATTACGTGACCTGCACTTGGCCAGCCATGTTCTCTTGCCCTGTTTTACACAGCCCTAAAAAGCAGTTTGGCTCTGACCTTTTTCCTAACTGATTGTTCCTGTGTTGCTCTTTGGGCAGCAATAATGTTTATGAGTCACAGAGGCCTGCATAGATGAACTGAAATATTTTATTACAGCCATTACCATTGAGCAATCATCATTTTTGAGAGAGAAAAAAAATCTGTTTTCCACACATGTTTGCAGAGAAGTCCAGCTGCAGGATGTATATGCACTGGTGGTTTTAAAAGACTTCAATAATTCAAGAAGGAAAAAGGAACTCAGAGAAGAACAATGTCATTCAGAGAATGACACAACTACACCTCATCCTGGATACAAAGCCAGGGTAGTGGGCATCAAGTGCGTGAATGAAAAGGAGCAGAAGTTTTCTCTGTTTCAACTGCACATTGCAGCTAATGGTGCAGGGAAACAGGCTGTCCTTTGTACCAGCACAGATAATTATCCACTGTAACTCACTGGGGGCAGAATCCGCTCTCTGCTTTTGCAGAGGTCATCCCTGTGATTCCAGCCCTTCATGGAAAATACACTACCACCCCAGGAGGGATAAATGGAAGTAAAACACAGCTCTGCAAAGGCAGCCTGGAGGAAGTTGAAACCTCTCTGCTGAGTCCTTGCCCTACTTCTAACTCCACACCTTTCCTCCTTCTAGTAATTTACAATATCATTGCTAGCATGTTATTTTTTATTGATTTCTGTTATGAGGCTCATGGAAATGAGCAGCAAGGGGACAAGAAGCATCCTGTCCAGAAAACAGCCTGTGTGTGATGAGCTGCACCTTGCTCCATGCCATCCCTGTCACTGCAGTGAGGAAAAGGGAAAACACCGACACAGGACTGGCTTTGGGCAGAGCAAAACATTCCTTGAAAAATCAGAAAAATGCATTTGGCAAAAAAAAGCAAGCAAGAGAAACACAGGCACAATAAAGAGTTTTACTTGTTGAAACCACATTAACCTGAAGGAAAAAGACAGAAGGGTAAGACACTTGATGAAGTGACTTAATTCAAAATTCCTAAATATTTTTCACCTCTTTTTTAGCCTCAGGGGGACAGGAAGAAGGCACAGCAGGTTATCTTACACAGCCCTGCTCTGCTCACCAGGCTGCTCAAGATTCCAAGTCCTCAATCAGCTGTGACAAAGTCAGCACAACCGCCCAGTTCACAGTCAGTGTTTGTAAAATAAATTAAAATTAACTTAGGGGCCGAAAAGCCCTTTCCAAAATATCCTGCGGCTCATGTCTAAGGGAAAAGTGGAGTCCAGGTTCATATCCCACCATCCCTCAGGTAGCCAGTGATTAAACCAGACCTTCCCTCCCAGCTGCTCCTCACACCACTATCTGCCCTCCTTTGTACCCTGGACTGCAGGATTAGGGGATGTGTCACCTCACCCCTGTGCCTGCAGAGGTGGAAGATCAGAACCCCAAGCCTGTTTACAGGTGTTACAACTGTCCAAAACCAGGCAGGTTGCCTAAACCCTCATCAGTCTAAATTATTTCCCTCCCTCTGCCTCCAGTTTTCTGAATGGTCTTCATACACTGAACATAATCAACATCCTGCATGGCTCTAATTATGTCCACTGCTGAAAGAAATAACAATTTATTTTCACTGAGAAACACCTACTGTGGTATTTGCTGGGTCCCCAGGATGAAGGAGGAATTGAGAATCTGACTCCCTGTTCTTAGAAGGCTGATTGGTTCTTTTATGATATTATGTTAAATAATGCTATACTAAAACTATACTAAAGAATAGAGAAAGGATACAGACAGAAGGCTACAAAAGAATGGTCATGAAACTCGTGACTGCTTCCAGAGTCCGACACAGCTGGATGGTGATTGATCATTAAATCAAAACAATTCACATGAAACCAACCAAAGAATCACCTGTTGGATAAACAATCTCCAACCACATTCCAAAGCAGCAAACACAGGAGAAGCAATCAGATAATTATTGTTCTTATTGTTCCTTATTGTTCTCTGAGGCTTCTCAGCTTCCCAGGAAAAGGAATCGAAGGGATTTTTCCAGAAAGGATATTTCCAGAAAGGATTTTTCCAGAAAATATGACAGTGACTCACCTACTTTCAGAAAGCAGGAGGGACTGCAGCTTAGAAGAATGCAGCTGTAAGGTGGCATTTCTCCTCTCTGTATTGACTCACTCATGCAATAATGCCAAAGGCTGGAACACAATGGCACAACATGCTCCTCTCTCTGAGTACTGAGGCAAAAAGATGTTTATTCTCAGTACAGGAGATCCACATTCAAACCTGCAAGTGGATCCCTGGTTTAGTGATTCCATTTTATCTTCCTTTGTCAGCGCAGTAGAGGAGCAGTACTTGTGACAATAACTCATTCTCCTCTTTCTGACTCTGCCATCTTGTGTCTGAATTCAACTCTGGGAATCATATTTTCATTTCAAGAGCCATGTAGACATCACTGATGTCCAAGAAAACCTAAATTCTCCATACACACAGAGGATTAAAAGTTTTATTTCATTGCTCAAGTTAAGAATATTAAATCCAGGCAGTTTTCTATATCCTAGCTGCATCACTGCATTTGAGAAAAATACCTGCATCTGAAAGCCAGGGGGTGTTCAGCACAGCTTAGAGCAGCAGCAAAACTCTCCTCAGCTTCACTGAGGAGGGAAGCAGGCTCTGCACAAGGCAGGAAATCCATAAGAGTAGCAGGAGATCACCTCCTGTCTCAGTACCCGGCCCTTGGCTGGGTGCAGCTGAGCCAAATCAGGCAGCTGGAGCCAGGAACTTTGGAAAGAAAACCAAATCCTGGTTGTGTTTTATTATTATCACTGCTCTTAATGGAGGGATGGCACCATCGTTGGGGTAAAAGGGATTTATTGCTCACACAAACATCAGAGGCTGTGAAATTTATGAGAGCAAGCAGTCAGCCATAGCTCAAAGTGGTCACAAGGCAGTATAGAACTTTCTAACGCAATGGACACTTGCCACAAAGGTGATTTTGGTTTTCTGGCCTATCACGTTGTCTTGGGTTGGAAATGTGGGTGTGTGTTCTATCACCACCTGTCAGAGGTGGGGCAGCCAATCAGGGCCAGGCTGTGTCAGGACTCTGAGAAAGTCACCAGTTTTAATTATTATCTTTTTAGCATTCTGTATTCTTTAGTATAGTATAGCATCATTTAATATAATACAGTATTATAAAGTAATAAATTAGCCTTCTGAGAACATGGAGTCAGACTCATCATTCCTGCCTTCATTAGGGCACCCAGTAAATACAATAGTAAGATAATTAGATGAACGCACAAAGGGAAAAAAGACAGGACACCTTTTTTATCCTCATTAGAGGAATGAAGGGACTAAAACTGTTTTGGGCTGTTTTGGGCATCATAGTGTGGACTTTTATAAGAGCAAGTAAGATCCTCAGCATAAAGTGAAGCAGGGAAAAGCCCCAAACTCTGCTAAATCGCAGCACTTTTCCCTTTCAGTGCTGCTTGATGGTTGTTGTGCTGCCTCCAGGAGCTGCCCAGGCACACACCTCTAAACACTACAGAGGGTTCAGACCCCCTGGCTGTCCCTGCTGAGGCACAGTCTGAGCCAGGCCAGACACTGCCTGCAGTCAAGGATGTCCTCCCCCAGCATATTAAATGGCCTTTATAGCAGCTTTAAAGGCTACAGGAGGAGAGAAAATCCCTCCCAAAGGTACACTGCACTGCCAAATCACTCTATGATTCTTACTTACAAGATGACAGCCACAGCTCTCAGTGTAATTGATGTTTTCTTTAAAACCTGCTTGAAGAAACAACCAAGTTCTGTGGCCAGAGTGCACTGGAGCAAGGCTCCCTGAGCTTTTGATGGATTTGGGCCCTGGTATGGCAAGCAAAACTCTGTGATCTGTGCTAGGCAGAAGGTCAACAACAGACATATGATGGTCTTTTCTGGCTTCAGGAGCCTATGAACAGCAATCCTTTACAATTCATCCCACACATCCCCATATTGCCTTGATTAATAAGAGTGGGGTCTGGGTCAAAATATTCATCTCTGGTGTACTGATTTATAAAATACTGAAGCAAGTTCCAGTCCCTGTAGGCAGGAGTTTGAATGCCAGAGCTCTGTGTGAACATTACACATGCCTGAGCTCAGGTTTGTTAGCCTGATTTGATTCACACACAGTAGGTTCTGTTCTGCAGCACTGTACCCTTACTAAGTGGATAGAAACAGCATTGCTGAGCGTCCCTCTCCTCCCAGGAATGCATTTATGGCTGGGTTTAACAGCAGCTGTAAGGCTTCTCCAGCCTGCAGCCAGCACATCCCAGAGATTTTCCTCCTGTCTCCCTGCCTCCAGGTCCCAGCCCTGACAGGTGATGTTGGGGAAGATGAAACAGGAAAGCCTTATAAATATGATTGCCTGGCAAAAGATTTTGAGAATATGGAAACTATAAGCAAGATTGAAATGAAAGCAAGCTTTGAGATCCCTCAGTTACTGAACAACTGGAAAACAATGGTGTGGCTGGCTGAAGGTAATCCCCTTCTGATGGAACAACACCCTCTGCCTGCAGACAGGCCCAAGGGTCAGAGCAGACCCTGCAGCTTGGCAGAGGGGGCCCAAAGAGGAGTTTATAGGGTTTAAAATGTAACACAATATGGTAATGTAATGATTCTTATAGGCTGTATGTAAATGCTGTACGATTTGTATCTTGTACTAGACTGGTTAGTGAGAATTAGAATATCCAGCACAGGAGAAGATTTATTGTATTGGAACGGGAACCTCATTCTCTTACCCTCTTGCTTTTATTCTTCTCTCTCTCTCTCTTTTTCAGGCTCCTCTTTGGGGCCTGCTCTGAGCTGTGGCTGGCAGCTCACAGAATCACAGAATTATGAGGTTGGAAGAGACCTCTAAGATCATAGATTCCAACCTATGCCCCAACACCTCAAC
The DNA here is from genome assembly GCA_024865655.1 of Emberiza elegans. NCBI lineage: Eukaryota > Metazoa > Chordata > Aves > Passeriformes > Fringillidae > Emberiza > Emberiza elegans. The sequence continues at coordinate 3,246,253 of JALJVW010000197.1, read as the reverse complement.
TGGACTATAGCACCAAGTGCCATGGCCAGTCTTTTTTAAACACATCCAGAGATTGTGATTCTGCCACCTCCCTGGGAAGGACATTCCAGTACTTTATTATTCTTTCCTGAAAAATTTCTTCCTAATATCCAACCTGTACCTTCCCTGAGGTAGCTGGAGACTGTGTCCTCTGGTTCTGTCAGAGACCAACCCCACCTGTCTGCAGCCTCCCTTCAGGAAGGTGTAGAGAGCAATGAGGTCACCCCTGAGCCTCCTCTTCTCCAGGCTGAACAGCCCCAGCTCCTTCAAACGTTCCTCAGGGTTTGTGCTCCCAGCCCCTCACCAGCCTTGTTGCCCTCTCTGGACACGCTCAAGCATCTCAACATCCTTCCTAAACTGAGGGGCCAGAACTGGACAAGTTCCAAGCAGGGTCCCTGCACCCAGGCCCTTGGCAATAAACCACAAGTTCCAAGCCCTGGCTTCAGAGATCTCTTGTCCCCATCCTACCCCCATCACTCCTACAGGGTGACACACCTTGCAGGTGCCAGAGGAGAAACCAGGAGCAGCCATGGGACAGCACCCTCCTGACCAAGAAACCCTCACACCCAGCTCACCTCCACCTCACACCAGGCCAGCTCTGTACTGGGGTGGTTTCAAAAGCCAGAAAGTGCCCGTGAGGTCTCTCCAGGTCAGCTCTCATGTCTTCAGCAAATACTTTCTAAAAAGATTAGAAGGAAAGAAGAAGAAAAAAAAGTCTATCTGATGTGATTGTTACCAGGGGAATACATTCTGCTGTGGGCAGAGGTAGAGCTGTGCCACTTCAGCTGAGATGGCAGAGCTCAGCACCCCCAGTGTCACAACCCCCTGACCAAACAGTGCCAGAAACTGGAGCTCTCAAGTAGAATTCAGCCAATTTTCGAGGCATCACATCTCCTGCTCCATGCCTAGGAGGGGACCAGCCCTCCACAGAGCAGAAATGCCACTGGACTATTTAATTCCTATGAGTTTGCTGTCTCCTAAGTGTAATATCTAATTAGTATCTAACCTTCCTGCTCTTTGGCAGCATCATTGACGTTCTCAGTGCATGGTTAGCCATACCAAGTGCTCAGATTTCTGAGGACAAGAGGTCTGTTATGACTGTGTAGGAAACTGGCTTAATTTGGAGCAGCTAAAAGATAACACCAGTGGAATCACCAAAATATACAAATATAGATGTTTACTGTTACTGCTCACTGAAAATGGGATTAGCAGGCTCAGCTCAGATTGCTGTAGGTTAATCATGAGTTGGGACAAGGGTTTTAGGCATTTTGGGGACAGGAAACATCTGCCCTGTGGACAGCTGGATGAGGCAAAGAAAGGTGGGACATTATCCCCAGAAATTCTTCTGGGATGTGCTGTGGGTGAAAGCAGAGAACATTCATGGAGTTTTTCCTTGACATCTCCCCACGTTTTTCTAAAGCCATTTGGATCCTTGTGGGTCCCTTCTGAGTCAGGATATTCTGTGAGAGACACGTGGATCTCCCAGTCTGAGTGGCCTGAAAAGGAGCATCACCGCTGTCCTCAGCACAGCCCATAATCTCATCTGTTTAAACATTAAATCGGGCCAAATCTAATTAAGTAGGTATTTTAAATCTGATCTATAGTGGTGTAAATGAAAGCAGGTCATAGCCCTCTTTTAATCCTTTTTCCTACATTCCTAACTAGAAAAAGAAAAGTTGTCTTTTCACCCTTGGAAAATCTTTGCAGTTGCAACATATGACAGGTTAAAAAGAAGTGAAAAATGACAATTTATTTCCATGAAAAATTTAGGAAAATATATGTTCTGTCCATTGAGTATTTACTTCCTTTTAGTTGATTTAGTTCAAATACAAAATGCACTGAAAACGCATTTTTGAATCCCATTAATTTAAATCCCATTTATTGTAAATCCCATTTATTTTAAATCCCATTTATTTATTTAAATAGCCTGCTTTTATTTGTAAACAGTGAGAAGCTTTCTATGCTATAACCTCTAGATTTATATCCCATAATATCCCACATTAGTAAAAATATTATTTACCAGTCCCTCCAAAGAACCTGAGACACTGTGGTACTAAACCCTTAGGAATTCCCTTTTTTGTTGTTGTTTTTCAGGAAGGATTATTGATAAACTTCTGGAGCTGGAATGATGTTTATGGCAGCTAACAGATTGTCCTCTCGTTCTTCCAAGTTCTTCTAAGCCTTCTAATGTTTACATTTTTGTAATGGAGTTTCTCCCACACTTTTATGTAAATAATGATTGGTTTTACATTCCTTTCTAGAGGAGGAGAAATTTGATGGCCTGTTGGTTTGACCAGTGTCGTTGGAGAAGTGGCAATTTCATCCTCCAGTGCAGGGTCACTTTTGGAATTCTATATATATATCAAGGTCAAGAAATAAACTTTCTTATTTTTACCTTGGAGGTTTCAGCGTTCATTTCGTGTCCTATTGCAACAACAGATCCCATGTAACCATTCCTACAAAGAATTCCCACGTGGATAATTCCCTAGGAGAATTCCTGGTGTCCCAGGAGCAGCTGAGGAGGTGAGGAAAGGCACAAAATGAGATAAAGCAGGAGGGGTCAGGGCTGCAAAGCCCAGCTCAGGAGAAGCAGCTCCTCTGCAGACAGACATCTCCATACCTCCTGAGCTCATTACAGTCTCCATCGACTAACGAAGATCACTAATTATCTATTCCAGCAGTCACCCTGACAGAGAACACCCCTGCAGTTTGTCCTTCCTGCTGACACCAAGCCCACAGAGCATCCCCACCCTGATGGAAAGTTATTTTTCTGTAGATTTACCCTGGATAAACTCCACCGTTCCCTTTCAATAACAAGAGAAAGCCTTCAATAACACCATTAAGTAACTCACACTTTGCTTTTTCTCATTAAGAGGCATTTAAAAGGAAGCCATTAAATTTATAGAGGGTTAAAACCAATAAGAAAACTCAAACTGCTCACTCATTAACTCGTTCACCCTTGTGCCTCCCAGGCCATTACTTCCTTTCTTATTACCAACTTGCAATAAAGTTCTTTCTTTACTACCCTGCAACTGCAAAAATGGAATGGTGGCTACACTGTGCCCTGATTTATGAGCAGAGGAAAGCAATGGCTCAGTGTGCATTGCATTATTGAGATCTGTGCTACAGCCTTCCTAATGTAAAAAATGATTCATTGCCTCATGCACAAATACAAGCGTTCAGGCACATTGTTTCCTGAATTTTGGGTGTTTGTAAAGTTGCTTCATTTATCTGTGGGCCCAAGAATAGGGAGGGGTTTGTGTTCTGCTAATAGAGGCAAGGCAAGTCTGAGTTAATACTTGGGTGTGTCCAAGCAGCGCCCTTTGCCATGAAAATGAATTTTACAAGATAATTGTTGGGCATAAAATATATGTAAGTTATTTTCAAAGAGGTCAGAACATATGAAACTGTTTTCTGTCCTTTTACTAAACTCCACAAGATGGTTAGTGTAACTTGTTTTCTCTGTTTAGGATTCCTGTCTTATCAAACCCCTCTGAATGCTGAATTTCACTCTCCAGTGATGCCTCTCTCCTGTTTCCCTCCCCACCTCCCTCATCCCACATCGAATCAGGGATAAAAAGCAGAGTCAGAGTGGCCTTGGAGGAGAGAAAAAGGCCCTCAACACCTCTCTCTTTGCTCTGGCTCTGCCCCAGCTCACAGTGAAGGAGACACTGCCCTCTGAGAGCGGCCACTGGGGCTGCGAGTGTGTCAGGAGTGCAGAACTCCCCAATCCCAGGGCTGTGAGTGTGTCAGGAGTGCAGAACTCCCCAATCCCAGAGCTGTGTGTGTGTCAGGAGTGCAGAACTCCCCAATCCCAGAGCTGTGTGTGTGTGTCAGGAGTGCAGAATTCCCCAATCCCAGAGCTGTGTGTGTGTCAGGAGTGCAGAATTCCCCAATCCCAGAGCTGTGTGTGTGTCAGGAGTGCAGAATTCCCCAATCCCAGAGCTCTGTGTGTGTCAGGAGTGCAGAACTCCCCAATCCCAGAGCTGTGTGTGTCAGGAGTGCAGAACTCCCCAATCCCAGAGCTGTGAGTGTGTCAGGAGTGCAGAATTCCCCAATCCCAGAGCTCTGTGTGTGTCAGGAGTGCAGAATTCCCCAATCCCAGAGCTGTGTGTGTGTCAGGAGTGCAGAATTCCCAATCCCAATCCCTGTGCTCAGGAGTGCTGTGTGTGTGTCAGGAGTGCAGAATTCCCCAATCCCAGAGCTGTGTGTGTGTCAGGAGTGCAGAACTCCCCAATCCCAGAGCTGTGTGTGTGTCAGGAGTGCAGAATTCCCCAATCCCAGAGCTGTGTGTGTCAGGAGTGCAGAACTCCCCAATCCCAGAGCTGTGTGTGTGTCAGGAGTGCAGAATTCCCCAATCCCAGAGCTGTGTGTGTGTCAGGAGTGCAGAACTCCCCAATCCCAGAGCTGTGTGTGTGTGTCAGGAGTGCAGAATTCCCCAATCCCAGAGCTGTGAGTGTGTCAGGAGTGCAGAATTCCCCAATCCTGCTTTAACTGACTTAAAACATTTTCATATATTAATGAACATGAAAGATTCAGCTTTATTTATTCCAGGTAAATATTGAAAAGCAGTGCTTCTAACTTCCTCAGAATTCTAAGAGCAGCCTACCTCACAGATAATACACTTATTTAATTTCTCTTAAAATTCCATTTGTCTTAAAGCCTCTCTTAAACTTTATTCTTCAGGCAGTGGATCAGGACTAAGGCACAGCCCCAGTCCTATGGAAAGCTGCACTCCTGACACAGACACAGCTCTGGGATTTGGGAATTCTGCACTCCTGACACACACACAGATCTGGGATTTGGGAATTCTGCACTCCTGACACACACACAGCTTTGGGATTTGGGAATTCTGCACTCCTGACACACACACAGCTTTGGGATTTGGGAATTCTGCACTCCTGACACACACAGATCTTTGGGATTTGGAAATATTGGGAATTCTGCACTCCTGACACACACAGAGCTCCAAATCCCAGGAATTCTCTCCTCCAAGGCCACTCTGACTCTGCTTTTTATCACTGATTTGATGTGGGATGAGAGAGGTGGGGAGGGAAACAGGAGAGAGGCATCACCTAGAGAGTGAAATTCAGCATTCAGAGGGGTTTGATAAGACAGGAATCCTAAATAGAGAAAACAAGTTACACTAACCATCTTGTGGAGTTTAGGGAAAGGACAGAAAACCTGATAAAAAGAGAAAAGAAAAAATTTATTTCTAATTGGAAAGTAGTGCATCCCATCTACTATGGATTTGGGATAATCCTCATGTACATGGGTTCATGTGCTCTCCATTCCTACAGTGATTTATCATTAAAATTTGATTTTGAGGGGACTGCAAAGTAGCTTATTAGACAATTGAATAATGGAGCAGAGACAATAGTGAATTGATTTCTTTAGCACAATGAAAGCTGACAACAAGAAATTAAACATTACTAACTTTTATTATAAAGCACTGGATCAATACCTCTGGCCAGAATGCTCTGTTTTCCTAATTAAATCAGCAGACCACGAATGTTCTGATTGATGAGAAAGAAAGGAGATGGAGGGAAAAAAGGGAAAATGTGTCAGAGAGGCAATCTGGAGAGTGTGAAGCAAGGCTGGCACTGCTGCTCTTTAAAGGATGCTGCTGCAGCTCTGAGGTGAGTCCTGCCCTGAGCTTTTATTGCAGCAGGGGTGACACTTTCTGTGCCACCCTGGGTTAGCGCTGCCTGAGAAGCCCCTGCTCCTCCCACAGAGCATGAGGTAACTCCTGGCAAGGCTGCCAGCCCTCATAAAACAGAACAATCCCAGATAGGAAGCCAAAAAACCCCTTACTGCAGAGCTCACATGAGATTTGTGTGGCCTGCAGGGCTGCAGCGCCTCAGCTCAGCTCAGGAAGCTTCTGGAGAAGCACAGAGGAGCCTCCAGCCCTGCTGCTCTGAGAGGTGACAACCAAAACTCTCAGCACACTGCACTACATCACACTGTGTAATTGTGGTTGTGTCAGTTGGGTCTCTCCATGCCAGCAAAGATGGCAGAGGGGATAAGGACAGGAAAATCATCATTGCTTTCCAATTTCAGCCTGTTCTGCTGCCAAGAACCTCATTAACCAGTGTTTAATCAATTGAAGAAATCCTGAGTTTATCCCCTGTGGGTTCACTTGTTGCATTCAAGACTTAGATGGCAACTGGATGAGTGCATAAGGTACAAGGCTCTACAAATATTTAATAATTCTGATCTTAAAATGAATCACATCGACAAGCCCACATTACTGAGGTATGTCTTGGAATAAAATACCTATTGGAAAATACTGTTTAATCCCAGTTCCTGGATTAAATAATGGATATTAATTAAATAATGGCATATATTAAATAATAATTAAATAATGGCATATATTAGTTGCACAGCAGTTCTCAGAGTCATCCACCTCAAGTCTGGGGAAGAGAGAAGAATTGAGATCCCATGCCTGCAGGGTACCAGGCTAGAAAACAAATTTTAGTAATCTGCTTAATTCTCTGTGCCTGGAAACCCCATCTGTGAGACACAGTCACAGGCTGCCAGACCAGGATAGCCTTTGGAGACAGCAGCACACCATGGGGACAGAACTGGCCCAGAAAATCAGGGACACAGAGCTCCTAAACCCAGCCAGAGCAAGGCTGCTGTCCTGAGGGAATGAGTGCAGGGAGAGCAGGGGGACGGGGAGACACGGGAACAGACACTAAGGAGGGAGAGGGATGGAGAGACAGGTTAGATTTTCCTAGATTTTCCTTTCCTAGATTTCTTTTTACATCAAAATTGTCTTGGATCTAATTCTATTCTTCTCTGCTTCTTTTTGAATGGCTGCTTTCTAGGAAAGCCATTGTTTTAAGGGAAAGATACTAGATCAAATATATGGGAATAAATAAACAATTACCCATAAGCTGGGGGAAAAATTCCAAACCTAAAGATTAATAATAATAATAAAGAATAAGATATAAATAAAGAATATATCTCAAACAGAAAGAGAAAAGAAAATCAATAGTGAAGTGGCAAGATCTGTACAAGTGGACAGAAAAAAGTATCAGCACACAGAATAAGAACTCACTAATGATACAGATCAAAGGGAAACAGGAGCACGAATATGAGGAATTGAAGATGTTCTGAATGAGAAATACAATATCAATATATAAGGTATGAATAATTGTAAAACATCAAAGAACCACTCAAAATTCACAACTCTCCGACTTGAGATTTATGAAGTAGCAGGAGAACCATCAAGAGCAGTGAAATTCAGGCTGAATACTGAGGGGAAAAGGTAAAAAACAAAGCAACAGTTACAGAGTAGACAAGGTGGTGCTGGAAGGACTTGAGGTCAAATCAGTCCCCACACTGAGCTTGATAAACACAAAGAAAGAGAAAAATCACTTTTGGTTTTAAACTTGCAGAAGGTCAAGAGGAGAAACTACTGTAAGATACTCTGGAGAAATAAACATTGTTTTATCCAGTACATTGTAGCTTCTATAACACAAACCTCAGCTCTTCATTCACTCCTGAGCTACTCACATCTAAAATCTAAAAATTCAGGTTACTGTGGCAGGTTTTATCATTTCACAAATGTTCTGTGCCTACTCTGCATGAGGTAATGGAAAATTCTCAAGCTAGTTTTTGCATTATCTGCCTGTTATCTCCTGAAAAGCACAGATAAAGAATATCAGAGCAGCTCTAACATCAGCTGGAAAACAAGATTACACTATTAAGATCTGTTAAAAACCTCTTACACAAGAGAGGCCAGACCCAAGTGTCTTTGAAGGAAATGGGAATCTTGCCATAAGCACAAGAGATTTTATTTAGACAGGAGGCGAATGTTGAGGTACAGAAAACTGTGAGACACTAAGTAATCACTGCTACAGTAAATCCAATTAGTAAACAACACCCCTAATGCCAAAAGCCTGTTCCTTGAATGGCTAATAGAATTGTTTTGCTTGGATGGTTGTGTTGCATATATTCCCCCTTTTTCTTGCTTTTTTAATATTCTGTTCATTTAACCAAGTTGAATAAGTGACTCAGTAAATATTTGGCTGTTGCCTGCTAATTTGGGTAAGAGATTTCATCCACTTGCATTTGCTCTGTGCAAAACACAGAAGGATTGGGCTGCTAATGGAACAGACCTCAGGTGAGCAACCTTAATTCTGAATTAATGAGTTTTCTGGGGAGCTCATTTATGTTTCTTAAAGCCTCGTGGCTTCAGTCTCTGTGTTTCTGGAAAAGCCAGATGATAAAGAGAACTGATTTCAGCAAGATTTTCAAGCTGGTGAGATCTGACTGCAGAGTGTGGGAGCAAAAAGCAATGGATTCAATGCTGATCCATGGGAAAGGAGGCACACAAGAGGAAAAGCCAGCCTGGATTGCACCTTGGTAGCATTTGTGGAAAAGTAATAGATATCTTGAAGCTATAATAGGTCAATTAAAGTGTCAGTTCAATGCTCAATAGAAGTGCAAGAAAATAGCATGTTAGGAATTATTAGGAAGGAATGGAGAACAGAACAGAAATCATCATTATGGCATTGAATAAATCCACAGTGAGTCCACAATTTCACCATTTTGTGCAGCTTTGCTCCTCACCTTCTGCAAAAAAATCTACTAAAATGGAAGTAGAGAGCAGAACAACAATGATAATCAAAATTATCCCAAGAATATTTAAATTAAATTCACTTCATCCTGGGAGGGAGCGAAGCAAGGAGGAATATAAACCTGGGAGCAGCACAGACAAGGGGGAAATGGTTGCTCACTCTATCAACACAAAAACTACAGAGGAAGTAGTAAAATTATCAGCATGAATGTTTGAAGCAAACAAATTCTGATTCATGCTGCCCCCAATTGCACCGTGGAATTCTTTGTTTCAAGATGCAAAAGGTTGACTTGGATATAAATTCATTTGATACATACAAAAAATATTTATATACACAGAAAAAAAGGCTATTGGCTTCTATTTTTCCCACCAATCCAAGGGGAAAAATCTTTTTTCAAAAGAAAAATTCAAAGCAGGAAGTTCTTAAGAGCGAAATGCATGTTCATATTCTTTCTTCTCTCTTGTTATATATATTAAATATATAGTATTTATATTTCTATTATTTTTATATATTCCTTTGTAGGATTCACATTCTCTGAAAAAATCCCTTCACCCAGGGTTTTTCTCCTGGGAAGCTGAGGAACCTCAGAGAAAAGGAAAACAATTCTTATCTCATTTGCTTCTCCTGTGTTGTGCTCATGTGGAATGTGTTTGGAGATTGTTTACCCACAGGTGATTGTTCCATTGCATTCTGCTGGGAGTTGTTTTCACTCTTTGGCCAATCAGGGCCAGGCTGTGCCAAGACTCTGGAGAGAGTCACCAGTTTTCATTATTATCTTTTTAGCATTCTGTCAATATCCTTTCTGTATTTTTTAGTATAATATAGCATTCTTTAATATAATATAGTATCATAAAATAATAAATTAGCCTTCTGAGAACATGGAGTCAGATGCATCATTCCTGCCTTCATCATGGCATTCCCGGCAAATATTTATTCTATATAATATATATAAATATTTATATTATTTATATATATTGTATTGTATTTCTATTTTAATATGATACTTGGACTGTCTTTGGGCCAAAAAATAAGCACCACCCTCCATTTATTTCCCCAGTTCAACTGCTGTTCACCTTCACAGCCACAGGTGTGAACCAACACGTTGACAAATCAAGCTAGGTCAGACAAATGTCAGCTGCTGCTTGGGTAACACCTGCAGGAAATTGTCTGTACAGCCTTTAGAGCTCAAAGTGCCTCTCAGTGAGGCTGAAAAGGCTTCTGAGGCCATTCACAGCCCAACCCATGCAATTTCACTTCCATTCTGGGATACTGAAAAGGTGCTTGGATTCCAGACAGATGTGAGAGGTGCTTCCTTTGCAGCAGGGCTTGGAGGAGTATTTAAACGGAAGGGTTTGATCTGGATCAGGTTTTCAGGAGAAACCCCAGCTTTTGACATGTCCTGAAGAGCTCTGGTGCTAGCACAGAGATAAGTGCACTTTGCTGTGCTTCAAGCAGGTTCATTCCAGTAAAGCTGGTGCTTTAAGAGTCCATCCACTCTGAATTACAGATAATTAATCTGCTCAGAAAGGCAGAAAGAAAAAAACACATCTACAGCACCCACAGAGCCAAAGAGACAAGGGCAGGCTGCTCAGCAGGAGAAGGGCCAGAGATTTTCTATCCAAATGCATTTGCACAATAAAAATCAAGCAGAGCAGAGACAAAAACCCAAACCAGCAAAGCTCAGTCCCCACAGACATATGGCTTTTAAACTGGCATTAAATTGCACGTGGAAGTCCCAATAAAAGGACAAATTAGCTGATTCTAGGCTGTATCCACCATCATGAGCTCCCAAGCAGGGGCTGAGGGGGCACAAAACAGGATTTTGGTTGCACTCTTGACTCAACCCCACACACACCAAAGGCTGGTTTTGGCCTTTTGATTTCTCCAAACTCCTCCCTGCTCACACTGATCCTCCCTCAACATCACTTGAACTTTATCACTGCTAAGGTCCAGGGAAGGCAGGGGAAGGTTTTTGCATTTGTAGAGCCAAGCTTTTGGTTCTAGATTTGTAAAATGCTTCAAGCTGAGCATTTCTGCCCCCAGTTGCCTTTTGCAGAGCTGGTGAAGCTTTCATAAAACCTAATAAAATTCCAGCTATTGCTGAGTTTTGTACATTCTGTTCTTGATCATAAAGTGGGTTATGCTTTATTGTTGCCTTCAGGCAGAATGTTTGTTGCAATTAAATGCCTTGATACTCTTATCAGAAATAGAACAAGCCAAGGAGGAGTGGTCCAGGAAGCTTTCAAAAGGGTTAAAGCCTCCTTGGTGGGCTCATGGCTGGGAATCCCAGGTTCACAACACATCTCATCCTAGCAAAGTGATTCACAAAATACTGAAAAATCTATTTTCATATTATCAACACCACCTCCCCTTTCTATCCTGTATAGGGCATCAACTCAGCCCTGCAAAAATTTGAAGTCAAACCCAATTTGAATTTAAGCCAATGGCAGAGCTTTGCCATAATTTGTATTGTTGCAGTGTTTGCAAGCAGGAACAGCTGCCTGTTCCTATTCCCACCCAGAGGAAAAGCTGGTGCCTCTCCAGGAAGTGAGGAGGTAATTGCAGAGAGATGAAAACAAACAACTGGAACAATATCAGGTAGCAGTGAGCTGGCTCTGAGCACAACATCAGCTGAGGAATTGCTGCAGAAACCTCCCTGCGCCAGGCTGCCCTTGGAGCAGAGCACCCTCACTCCTGATGATGGGGAAGGTTGCCCAGGCTGGGCTCAGAGACCGTTCTGAGGGAATTCTGAAGGATGGGCAAGGTGGTGGTACATCAAATCAAATCTATTTCATTTTCAAGTCTACTCTTGGCTCTATGGATAAGGTACATGAAGGAGCAGAAATGAGGATGGTGAGAAAAGACTATATTTAATTTTCTTGAACAACCTCTAAGGGGATCTCCAGAGAGGGAGAGGAAGCCTGTGACAACACAGTGGAACCCCATGCTGACAGCAGGACAGCAGCACTGCCATGGAGACAGAACCTTTTTCCTATCATGACATTTGTCAGAATGTCCCATGGCTCACTCTTTGCACACTGAGATGTCAAAGCTCAAAGACATTTCCTGGTGCCTTTCAGTGTCCAGAGGCATTACAAACCAAAAGTAAATAACCCCAAGCATTTACAGTTGCTGTAAAGGCCCAGACCATCAGTCAACAAACCATCTATCAAGAGTTTCTGCACTGTTTGAAGACAGACACAGACCCTGCAGCCCTCAGCTGTCATCACACCCAGGAATCTTCATGGCAAGACCCTGTCATTGTGATATTTTCTGAAAAATCCCTTCACCAGGATTTCTTCTCCCAGGAAGATAAGAATCCTCAGCTTCTCCATGTTTTGCTCCTCTGGAACATGGTCTGGAGGTTGTTTATCCAAACATGTGAATTGTTTTTAATTAATGGTCAATCCCAGTCCAGCTGTGTCAGACTCTGAGGAATCAGTCACAAGCTTTCATTATCATTCTTGTTTAGCCTTCTGTTGTGTCCTTTTTCTTTATTATAGTTCTAGTATAGCATTCTTTAATACAATATAATATCAGAAAATAAGAAATCAGCCTTCTGAGAACATGCAATCAAATTCTCATCTCTTCCCTCATCCTGGGGACCTCACAAACACCACAAGACCCCCCCCCCCCAGCAGGAAAAATCCCAGCATTCTTGCTGACAACTTCTCTCAATAAAATAACTGGAACAGGCTTGGGCAGGGCTTTGCAGGCACTCAGTCTGCACGTTTGCTGTCCCCCTCTGTGCTTTATGATCTCCAATACATCACTGGTGGGAAAACATTGCAGTGATGTATTGCTAATCAATCATTAGAGTATTGTCACCTCGGTGATGAATTGTATGAGCACATTGCTAAAGTGCTGTTCCTCTGAAGACATATTATGTAAAAACAATTTCCTTGGATTTTTTTTGTTTTGTTTTGAGGGAGTTAGGTGCACACTCACAAGCTTTTTTGATCCCTCAAGAGTGAAATCACTATCCAGCATTTTTCTACACGTTGTAGGTGAAATAGTGCGAAACCACCTCACTCAACCCCATTAAGCAACAGAAAGCAGAACCACATCTTATTAAAGGAATTTCTGGCAGGGTGCAAAACAAAGGTTGCTTGAATATCAAATAAAGGCTGGGTGGTACGAATTTAGCCAAGGATGAAGTGTTGCAAACTGGTTCATCCAACAGAAGCTTTAAACCTCACTTTCTTCTTAATTCTCCTTGGTGCTGGTTTCCCAGGGGGAGAAGCGCTGGTTATTCCCAAGCAATGCAGGTTCTGAGAAGTTTCTGACCCCCAGGCTCATTCCCACTCCCTGCACTGCACACTCCGCCTGCCCCTGTGTCACCGTGAGGAACTCACACTCACATAGAGGAAAACCAAGGCACAGAAAGGTCCGGGTGATTTACTGAGATCTGATGGCTCAGAGAAGAATGAGACCCCCTGGACTCTCTTACCCACAGCTCACAGGAACATCCCTCAGCTCCTAAGCGCTGTTTAATGCCACAGAAGATATTTATTTTGACACCTGCACCATTTGCCAGGTATCACAAGCTGCTCCTCCAGCCCTGGGGCTGTGATGTCACCTCCTTGAGGCACAGCCACCACAGCCAGGGCAGGCTTTGGGGCTGGCAGGAACGGTTCCTCAGACTCAGTTCTAACTTGGTTTGATTTACATGGGTTTGTGTTGGCTTTTGCTTGTAGTATCCATTCTGGTGTCTCCTAAAAGCACAACTTGCACCCCTTGTGGTTGTTGGGGTAACTCTGCCTTCACAGCACCACCTCTTCCTCCTTATTCTACACTTCTTATTTTCCCTTGAGGTCCTAAATGGATTTTTGTCACCTAATTATATAGAATGTCCCAAATGGACTTTTTCGTTGGATTGTTTTTTGTTTATTTTTTAAATTATTATTTAGAGATGGGGTAACTGATAGGTGTTTTAAATACTTAATTCTATTTTTTTGTTTTATGTCAATCTGTATTATAACAATACAGATATTATAATTCATGCTATTACAGTTAGAAGCTAACTATTTCTTAATTACAATATATCATAAGTGGTTTTTTGCTTATCAGTTTCAGCTACATTATGTTGTAAATGTTTCAAAGTTAATAATTTAAAATTACTTCTTGTAGGTCTTACAATAATGCGTCTTTGTAATTTTAGTTCTCTAAAATATTTAATCTTATTTTTAAGACTATTTTAAAAAACTTGTTTCTAGTTTCATTTCTTTTTTAATAATGTCTGTCTTATTCTATAATATTTCTAAGTAAATATTTCCTATCTCAAAGTTTACATATAAATGTATATTGTGTGAACATTTTGTTAAGTTTTAAGAATTCACTACAAATCTATTTCTCATATTTTTGTCACCTAATTATGTCAAATGTATAGCAAAGTGGGTGTTCTCAAAATCCTTTCTGCTACCCTCCTTTCTTGAGCAGTGCTTGCACAAAAATGAGAATAATCACAAAATTACTTTGCCATCTGAAAAATAAAGCAACTGGCTACTCTAATTTATCTCCTTGATTTGACATAGGTCCCTTTCCATGCAAGAATTCTCCCTGTGTTGATCTAAGATAAAGGAGATTACAGTCTCAAAAGCTGTGCCTTCCTTTTCCTTCAAAGCTAATTGTCCATCTGTTGTCCAAACAGATTAATAAGCTGCTTCAGCCAGCAAAAATCTTGTGTCCAGATAAAGACACCAAGTCTTAAAAGAATTACGAACTGAAGAAAACAAGGCAAAGTCTCAAGTTTAGCAGGAGGAGGAATTAATAGCCAAATTTGCCTCAAACTCTTAGAAATGAGTCTGACCCTGCTCCTTTGGCCTAAAGGAGGAGTAGGTTAGATGGAGTTTATCATCTTAATATCCATGTTCAGTGAGATATGTCAAAAAAAATGGATTCTTGGACACAAGAAGATGAAGCAAATACTGAAATAGTAAAGTGAGTACAAAAAACATGAGCCACCAATGCCTGAGACTGAGGAGATCCCAAAATGCATTGAAAGTCTTGTTCATCACCTGAACACCTCAATAAAAAAGTGGCAATCAAACGTAAGGCAGTTCAAACCCACGGAGAGCTCACTACCAACATTTGGTCTCAATCAGTAAAGCATTTATCCAGGTAACTTACCTCCTTTTTGCAAGATCAGTTATAGGCACTTCCATGGTATTTTGGGTCTTGACTAATTCAGAAGGATGCTTCATTTCAGGATATAATAAAATCACTCTCAAACTAAACAAAAAAAAGCAATTCAGAGAGCCTGGTGAGAAACACACAAGAAAAAAAAACCTTCAAGGGAGAATATCTTCAAACCTGCATTTAAAAGCAGGATTAAAAGACAAAAAGCTCTACTGCAAAGAAAAGATGCAAAGCACTTAGAAATGCTATATTTATTCTGGGCAGAATGCAAACTCTCTTCTTCCTTGCCAAGCCTTCTGATTACATCAGACATCGAGTTTTCCAAATATAGCCTGCTAATTATTGATGGCTTTTTTTTTATACCCAAGATAAAAGACTGTCAGGGACTGTTTGAGAGCTCTTCCAAAAAAAGCCTCGAATCTCCCTTTATCTCCAGGATATCTCTTGGATACTCTGGCAGGAAGTATGGATGCCCAGATGCTGCTCCTAGAAAGATCTCAACATATTTCATATATTTTCCCAGACTTGCACTTGTGATCATTTGTGGACCTGATAGAGCAGATGACATTCCATGAAGGATTTAAATATATGGGGAAACATGAGTACAAACTTCTCTGCCTGGCTTCCAGTTTGAACAGCACCTTCCCTTTCCCTTTACACACATTTGTAAATCCAAATATTTTCCTCAGGGTCCATACCCAAAACAAGCTCTTGCAAAACAAATAACTCAAGAGAGAAATCAAGCTGTTTGGGCATGTTTAATCAAGCTGCAGTTTTCAAATCAAATTGGGCATTGACTTGAAGAGTTCACTTAAACAACATTCAGTGTTCCCAAATTCATGAAAGCTAAAAGTGCATTTTATTGACTTGTAGACTGACCTTTAATTCTGAGGACAGTTAAAACAAAAATATGACAGGCTTGGAACGCACTGCACTACATCACACTGTGTAATTGTGATTGTGTCAATTGTGTCTCTCCATGCCAGCAAAGATGGCAGAGGGGGGAAAGGACAGGAAAATCATCATTGCTTTCCAATTTCAGCCTGTGCTGTTGCCAAGAACCTCATTAACCAGAGTGTTTAAGCAAGGTGCTCAATTGAAGAAATCCTGAGTTTATCCCCTATGGGTTCACTTGTTGCATTCATGACTTAGATGGCAACTGGATGAGTGCATAAGGCACAAGGTTCTACAAATAATTTAAAAATTCTGATCTTAAAATGAATCACACAGGCAAGCCCATATTCCTGAGGTATGCCTTTGAATAAAATACCAATTGGAAAATATTATTTAATCCTGGCTGCTGGATGCTGGCATGTATTAGTTGCAGTGGTAGCTCTTGTACAGGAAGCTATGTTGATCATTTTGAATTTGTTTACTCAGGCTAAGTAAATTAAGAGTTTTAGCAATACCTATTACACTTCAATAAATCCCATGTTTAATAATTAGTGTTTATTTAGCACACAGTACAATAACTGTCCAATTAAATATAGATTTGCAAAATTAATTTTAAAGCAATACTGACACTAAAAGGACTGCCAAACCTTTTTTTTTTGTTGTTTGTTTTTGTTCAGTGTTGATTTTGTTATCAATTTCTCTCAGTTTTTGCAACACTCAGGAAAATTCCTTTTTCCTACATCTTAATGTGACACTCAAGTCCTGGGGTGTTTCTGCCTGCACACCCTTCCTTCCCACACATATACTAACATAAGGTGTTTGATTAATTTGAATTCTAATCTTTCCAACATGCAGTTCAACACACGTTTCATCATACCACAAGCAGCAAGGAAAACCTGGAGAAGGCCAAGAAGGAAAAATTAACCCAGGCATCAATTACCATCAGCACACAGCAAGGCCACGATCCCACAGTAATGGGTGCCAGTTCTGGGCCATACTGAATCACTCACAGGATTTATTTGGTCAGAATCAGCCATAATATCCACATGTAGGGTAAGAATTTAGGCAAAAAGACAAACAGCAGTCTCTCAGCAAAAACTTGATGTCACATTGATGAGGCTTGGTCTGCCTTACAGCCCTTTGATCCCAGCTTCAGGCACTGTAGGGTTCTGCTTGTTTGTTCAAATTTGGTTTCATATAAACACTCAGGGTGATCCAACAGCAGAGCAGCACTCTCCCTCAGAAGACCAGTCAATTTTCAATCTATTAATATGAACTAAAGCCAGATTTATTATGGCTGAGTGCAACTGCTCAGTTCCTTCCAGTTCAGCAAAGGTTCCACCTTCGATCCGAGCTCGGAAGCAAATTAGACTTTTCACTCTCCTGAGATTCAGGAGCACATTATAGCTTTATTATTGCTCTGGAAAGGGACAAAACTTTCAACCCCATTTAGCAGCTGGATGAGCTTGCACAGCAAGACTCATGGAGCATAAGGAGGTGATTGGTGACAGCTAACACAGCTTCACTGAGGGCACATCTTGTGGCTGCCTTTGAGGGAGATACAGAGCTGGTAAATTAGGAGAGAGTGACTGATATTCACCTCCCTGGACTTGTGCAAGGCATTTGACACTGTCCCACATGACATCCTGGTCTCTGAACTGGAGGGCCATGGATTTGACAGAGGGACACTAAGTGGGGAAGTGTCACCATGATATTTTCTGAAAAATCCCTTCACCAGGATTTCTTCCCTTGGCAAGATGAAAAACCTCAGCTTCTCCATGTTTTGCTCCTCTGGAATGTGATTTGGAGAATTGTTTACCCAGCATGTGAGTTGTTTTTACTTAATGGCCAATCACAGCCAGCTGTGTTGGACTCTCTGAGTCTGTCACAGGTTTTTATTATCATTCTTGTCTAGCCTTTCTGATGTCTCCTTTCTCTTTCCTTAGTATAGTTTTAGTATACCATTTTCTTTTAATATATTATAATGTCATAGAATAATAAATCAGCCTTCTGAGAACTTGGAGTCAATTCTCATCTCTCAGCTCATCCTGGGTGCTCTCACAAGCACCACAACAGAAAAGGAGCTGGGACAGTCACAATGTGTTCCCGATGTGTTACTGGCTGAAGTGACACAAACCTGGGCTACTGCAGGAGGGAACATTTCCCTATTTAATTTCCCCTTTGTTCTGAACGTGGCATTGCAGAGGGTTTTTCAAACAAACCAAACTCTCCTTTGTTCATGATCTGAAGGCTGGACTCAAAGCCCTCATTAACAAGGGGCTTCAACGAGTGGCTTCACAACTCAGAGCTGCGGCTGGTGGCTCAATGTCTGAGTGCAGAGCAGGGAGCTGTGCTGGTCCTGGGCGTCAGCACCATGGACAGGGGAATCACTGCACCCTCAGCATGCCTGGCAAGGGCACCAAGCTGGGCTGGCACACACAGGAAGGAGGGGATGCCATCCACAGGGATCTGTCTCTGGCACAGCCTGCCCAGGCTTCTCACCTGTGGCCGCCCCATCCCTGGAAGTGTCCAAGGCCAGGTTGGACAGGGCTTGGAGCCACCTGGAATAGTGGAAGGTGTCCCTGCCCATGGCAGAGGTGAAACAAGCTGAGCTTTAAGGTCCCTCCCAGCCAAACCATGCTGTGGCTCTCCAATAAGTGAGCAATGCCCTGCCAGCAGTGCCCTGCAGCCTGCACCTGCTGAGCTGGGACTTCAACCCCATTGCTGTGAACCTACACCAGAGGGATTCTAGCCAGGCTTGATTCCTGCCTCCAGCAGCTTTGTAAGCAATTAAAATTAATGACATGCAGATACCTACACATCCACGGCCTTTCCTGCATCCACCAGGAGGGTCACCAGGTCATAAAAGGAGACCAGGCTGGTCAAACACAATCCAACCCTCCTAAAACCCTGCTGGCTGGCTCTGATACCCTGGCCATCCCCCAAAATAAACTGTTCCATTGCCTTACTGGACACTGAGGTCAGGCTGCCTGGCCTATAATTACCAGAATCCTCCTGACTGTGTTAGAGTGCATTTCTTTACTTTGTTCCCATTTTCAGGAATCCTTATTTAGAAAACACAACAGCACTTCGACAACAGCAAGATCTAAGCGTGTTTTCAAAATAGCTCAAGGCAGCACTTAGAAAAGTTTGAATACTTCTAATAATATAGGTGCTCTGGGTATTCTTTCAGGTGGAGATATTCAAGCACAAAGAGGACGCCCGTGTTGGGATCAGGATTTTGCTTCAAACAACAAAAGGCAACATGGAAAACTGCTAATGCTATGATCCTTAGAGCACTCCAGGCAGATGTCAGCTTTGGTGAGCTATTTCCTTCTGCAAACAATCTGGTCAATGAGCTGTGTTTGGGTAAGTGACTGAACCTGCTCTGGAGGGGACACTGCTCCCACTCCAGGGACCCCCATCCACTGATTTCTGTCTTTCCAGCTTCATGCTGCATCCTGAATAATCTCTACATGAGACCTTTCAAAAGTAGGATGCTGTCAGGCAGTAAATCTCAGCCTGCTTATCCAACTTGCTACATTTTTCTCTGAAGGAGCCCAATCCCAATGATCAATGGCTGTATCATTATGATCCCATGGCATCCTTGTGGCACACAAGCACAGCCCACCTGCTATTGACAGCAGAGCTCCAACCTCATTTTCCAGCTTTAATATCTGCATCACTGTGCTCTCTGCCCAACCTGCACTAATCAATGGGAACAATACTCAAGTTATAGCTGCAGCAAACTCCTGGATGCTGTTGGCTGATCATTGAACAGTGGAGTTAGAGAGCCCCCAGTAGGCTGCAAACACAACCCTATTTCACCTAACAACCCTTAGGGTGCTTTATAGTAGGGCAAATATCAATTTGAATCCAAGTTTACAGAGACTGGTAGCAGCTACAGACTGAAATAAGATTTTTTTTTTCAGCTGTCTACAGTGCACAGAACACAGAGCCTTGAGGAAACATTATGGGTTAAAGTGACTGAGGTGAGATTAAAGTGATTTTTCCAACTAAATAGATACATTCACTTCCCTTAGATAAATAAAAGTCCTAAGTTATGAAATAGTTTACTCCTCCAAGAGGGTGTCCTGCTCACAGCCAGCTTATCTTCATACAAAAAGTTTGCATCTGAAAACCAGAGATCAACTTATCTTTTAAACTCAGACTAAAGCTGAACTCCATGTCTTTACTGGAAAGTCAGTACCTTGTGAAGCAGCTTTAAAGGCAAGACCTTAATCCTGAAATATTAGACATCAGCCTCTCAAAGTTACATTCCAGAGAACTCAGAAGTTCTGTCATGAAAAATTTATAACTTTTGAACTGAACTAACCCTTTTATTTGCTTATTACATTGCGTGGCCAAGACTGTAAGGAAAGTTCCCTAAAATCCATTCTTGTGTCTGTCTGGTTTCTCTGTTTCTTGCTCTTGCACATCACCACTCTAGTGATGACTATTTTTGTCACTGATAAAATGCTAGAGAGTTACTAACAACCCAAAAGGACACAACCCACAGGCCTGAATTCCTGCATTTCTTGCCACTTCCAGATGAGTGGGGCAATGGTGCTGAAAGTGTTAAGTCCAAGAGTTTTAATGGAGAGTTCCCAGTGCAGCATCAGATGCTCCTCAGGGCAGCCACAAACCCAACCAGTTGTACCCTGCAGCTTCACGGCACTTTTACTTTAACTTCTCCTGGAGACTCATGACAAAATCACCTCGAGAGCCTTGTGGGCTGTAGATGGAGCAACACCAGGTTACAAACCAGTTCATAAGTTCTTATGGCACCTCATTATGGTAATACTGAGAAGATTAAAAAAATAAAAAAGAGACAAAAAGCCCACAAAAATCCAGTCTGATCACCTTTGAGTAAAGGCCAATATACAAAACACTTCCTCAAGACAAGATCTCTCTATAGGTTGATCATTTTGTCCTGCCCATTGTAAAAAATAATGTGGAGAGCAGAGAAAAAAAAATATCACCCACTCCCCATCTTCAATTGTCTTTACTCTGAAGGCTCACACAATATATCAATGGAGATTACTTCCAGAAATAGAAAATCTCCCCTAAGGCACTCTTTTCCTCTTCATATTTTCACATTCACTCAGATGGGATGAAAATGTGCCTGGTATCAAATTAAGACTGTAGGGCTGGGAAACAGATGATGCCAGATTTAACTGGGGCTTAGAAAAAGACACTTCAAGGTAACAGGAGCATCTGCTACTCCTCATTCAGGAGTGTAACAACTTCAAAAGCTAAATGACAGCAATACATGTCATTTGTACTGGCATTTTCACTCACACTTCCTTGTTAATATTGCAATTTTGGCCCACCATAAAGGCAGCATGTTTTATGTTCTTCTTCAAGGCTGGAAAAACAGAGATGGCAGCCTAGGAGGTAAGAGAGACAAAATCCTCAATATAAAAACACAAATGCTGATGGGCAGAATAAAAATAAAACTTCACCATCAGCTGTGACAGGCTGAGATTTCTCCTGCCCTCTCAAATAGCACAGCTACCCTTGAGTTTTCCCTTGTCTCCTCAGTAACAAGGTATTGCTAGGGCAGCATTTATCAGTGTCTCCTTAGCTTTCCTTATGCTGAAAATCAAAAGGGGCTTTCTGGTGGTATCTAGATTAAAAATACCCAGGGACCACGTTGAAGATGATCTGTTGGCAGTGCTGTGTCTTATGAACAGCAACAGATTCAGAAGAAATAAGAACAATTGATTTTTTTGCCTTCCCTAATCTGCAGGGTCAAGAAACTGAAACATTATGTTTTTCCTTAGTTTTACATACTCTTGTAACCTCAACATCTAACAAATCACAAATATCAAATACAACCCTTTTTTCCAGACATTTACCTATGTTAGCATTTTCCCAAAAACTAAGTTGCTAAGAAGACTCATCTTTAAAAATCACGCGAGGGAAAACCTGCAATCAGCACTGACAGAAATCCTTTAAACAGCTTCCCACTCCAAGGCACCACCTCCCATAAAACACCACTCACATCAATCAATGATTATCACAAATAGCTTGATTGACTTCTCATTTTCCAGCAGGTTTGTTTTACTCACAGACCTTGTTAATGCAGCTGGGGTTTCCCTTTTCCTCTACTCACTGCTCATCTTGATCACCCTTAAGTGCAAGAACTTCTCATAGCTGTGTTTCTTTCAGACCCAGCTGTGTTGGGTCTATGTAGCAAAAAAATATTCAGCATTTTCTTCTCAGAATCTCTAAAATTATATTCTACACTGCCTTTCCACAGTTTGCAGAAAGGGAACTTGCAATCAAACCTGAGAAACAAATGCAACATTACAGACTTGATAAAGAAGTTAAAAAGAGCTGAAGACCTGTCTCCTGAAAGAAACTGTAAATGATTCTCTGGAAAGGTTTTACTGTTTGATCAAAATAAGAGATCTAGTGCACAGAAGAAAAACATTTATTTTTCTTCCCCTTCAAGCTCCCTGATCTCTGCAAGAGCAGGAATATGCAATAGAGATTTAGGGATGCTAAAGGTGTACAAACCTTCCTGTCTAAAAATGAAGAAATGCTCTCCTACAGCTGAGGGTCCATCCTGTCAGGCATATGGGAAACCTTACAGATAATGCTCTCAGAAGTGGCTGAATTGTGCAAGTGCAACCTCAGAAACTAAGTTTTCATTTCATGCAGTGGCCTACTGATGATGACAAAGCTTTTATACTTTGTCTTACATAAGTATTTAGCCTGAATTCAATTTAGAGGGTTTGCAGTGAATAACTCAGCCATCAACTGCGTGTTTTCTCTGCTTTATTTGATTTTCTTGTGCGAATCCCATTCACTGAAAGAAAGGAAAAAGAACTATTTATTGCTCCTTTTTCTGGTTAATCATTCCACTAGTGTGTAGACAAATTAT
Organism: Emberiza elegans; assembly: GCA_024865655.1. Lineage (NCBI taxonomy): Eukaryota > Metazoa > Chordata > Aves > Passeriformes > Fringillidae > Emberiza > Emberiza elegans. Next base: position 3,223,723 of record JALJVW010000197.1, on the reverse strand, counting down.
AAATCAGTCTGGTGATTTGGACAGAAAAGCCTCTGTAGAATTTTTACCTGCATGTACCACAGAGAACGCCTTTGATCAAGGTTTATGAGCAAAGGCCTCTTCCCAGGGATGCATGCCAGCTCCTTAAAGGAAAATCAATACATTCTGGGAGGGAGCATCTGGAGGATTAGCTTTTGGATTTAACAAAGCATCCCTCACCCAGGGACTCAGGTCTGTTTGAAGCTTCCAGATCTTAAATCACACTTCAAATTTTAGAGTGAGCTTAATGTGTCCCTAAATACAAGTCCTAGGAATGACTTTTTGGAAAATCATTGTCCCAAGAGTTGATAGCTTTCAAATTTTCAGTTTTGTTTTATCCAGATCCAGGTGAATTATTTAGTCTTTCTATACAATTATTTCACAGTAAAAGAGAGAAAAAAAAAAGCTCAAAGAATTAATGTATTTACCTGCACTATCAGAATTAAAGCAATTTGTTACCATCAGGTCATTTGTTAATATTGGAATGGCTTTGCTTCCAGTGGGGGAAGTGAATTCTCACCCTTTTCTAAGGCACCTGCAGAAGGAATCCCTACCCCCTTTCCCTCCAGTCCACCACCTTGGTGCAGTGCTGAGGAAGTCTAAAAAGGGACAAAATTATGTAACATCTACTGAAGCCTCCCTTCCACAGGAGCTGTAGAAAAAAAAGCAATTTTTATTGAGCTCTGGAATCCAATAAAACACCGCAAAGGCTCTGGCACTGCCTAAAGTCGTAGTTTATGTATGAGTAGGAAGTCAGTTTTACACCAGATGCGTTACAAGGTTTTTTCCTTTTCATCTAGACTTTAATTTACCTTTTCTGCAGGTAAGAACTCCATACAAAGATTGTTGTCTAATTAGGTATTAAACCCTTGTCTCACTGTCAACAGCAATAAGGCTCCCAAATATATTTGAAGATCTGGAGCAAATTGACTCAGAAATACAAAATCACCTCCTTTCCACTGAGATTTTAAGCCTCACATATCAAGATCACTTTTGAAAAAACAGTTTATGTTTCTTAATAATTTAGATTTTATGCATTTATAAGTGAAACATAAACCATATTATTATTAAGTGTTTGGCTTAAAACCCAACTATTTTATCTCCTCTAACCAAACACAAAATCTGCATGCTGGGTTTGAAAATTCCTTCTGCAGAGGGTCTAATTTATGGAGATGACTGAATGGCTCACAGCAGCTTGGATCACACTGTACCTGATGAAACACAACAACTCAGCCATGCTCTGTGGCAAGGAGTCTGCAATAATTGCTTATTTTTCCTGCTGACCCATAAAATACTTCTGCTACAAACACTATGTAATCAAGTTTTATAGTAATGAGTCTTCCCCTAAGAAGAAGCTCGATTTTAATGCCCAAAGAAACCCTGCTTAAGAGCAATGTCTTGGGCTGAAAATAAAACTTCAAGAATAACCAGGTGACTCCAGATCCTCTTTTTTGTCCAGGTTAGGGACAAGAGAGCCAGATTCAGATAATTTTCCAAGTTTAGTTATTTATATAATGTGTGACATTTCCTGCTCCAAGGAACCTTGGCTTGCAAGAGCTGATGTGTGGCATTGCTTGGTGTACAGATATGCTCAGGCACCTGACAGGAATTAAATAAACACAGCCCAAACCTGGACTTCCTGCTCTCCAGATGCCACTTAGTGACTGCCACCTCTGCCTGGCTTTCATTTAGGGGAATACTGGAGGAAGACCCCACTACATTTCAAAAACAAATCTGGAAAATTAACCTTTATTAATGACTGTATTCTAGGCAGGGTAAATCTCTAAGAACTCTGCAGTCTGAAGTCACAGGGCTTGGGGAAACTGGGATGGAAGCAAACATTGATTGCTTTCACATATTTTTCATCAAAATAGTAAAGGATTCTTCACTGAATTGTGAATAAGGGAAAGGTACAAGTTACCTCACTCAGCAGCCTCATGGCTGCACAACTGACACCACCTCAGCTTAAAGCCAAGAAGATTTCAGGGAAATTTTTAATTTTCTTCCCCAGAACAGAAGCTCATTTCCAATCTAACTTTAGTGTCAAATTTGACATTCAGAAACCAGCATATTTAATCCAAAGGGACTTGGAAGCATATGCTACCTCTTTTGATCACCACTCCAAAATTGTTTTAAGACATACACTGACAGACCTTGCCCAAATATTGCCCATATATTTTAAGAATGAGAAGCAGCAAAATCCAGTTAAATTACAGCAGAAAAAGGTAACAGTACAGGAAAAAAATGCTTTAAATAGCAAAACAAACTTTAAAGCACATTTTTCAGACACAAGAAATAGTAATTTTCTTTAGAAGGCAATTTGTGCATTATGATAGAGCCAAATAAAATTGACACCCTTTTTAGCATACTGTACTCAAAAGCAACTCTGACATTTGTATTTTTCACTACAAATGTTATTTCTTCTGGATATATTAATTCTGGAGTTATTTGCATTACAGCTACAACACAGCATAAAGTTCCAGTATTTATAGGCTAGGAAAAAGCTCTGAGGGCAGCACTGGAATTTTTTTTTTTTCCTTTCCCAATATTTCAGAGTCATCATTAGAATCACCTGACTTCCCAGAGCAACACAACACAGCCATCATTATTTCAACTAATTCAACAGTGTCAGAAGTATTTGCTCAGTGACAGATCTGTGGCCAAGAGGAAGATATCAATCAAGCAAATGGATACCACTGCCTGCCTTGGAAAGGGACTTGGTGCAATTTCCACCGCAGGCATTAGGGCTGCTGAAGTTCCAGGCATGAACAGATTAGATTTGCAATTACACTGCTCATTTCCATCAGGCAACGAACCATTTGTGACTCCTGGTAATTAAATCCCTCTCAAGCCGGCCTATCTTTGGATTCCTTCTACAGCAATTTGCAGGGAGTCCCCTCCACATCACATTCCCAGTGGAATGAAAGGCTGATTTCACCCCAACAAACCCTGGCTGGTGTGAGGTGAATCAACAAGTGCTTCAGTGATTCTGAAGGAAGTCGGTGCTATCAGTGGCCCATTAGCAATAATTAGTTTTGCTCTGAAGATCCTATCAGAGTCTTGCTATGTGTCAGAGAGAACACAGCCATAGAGGGAGTTTTCTCCATTCCTTGACAGACAGATACAGATATACACTTATTACTGTCTAAATGTCTGTAGTGCCATGACATGAAAATACCCTTAATTCAGTCCCCAATAAATGCAGTGATGGTCAGAGCTTGCAGCAACCCAAAACTGAAAAAATACTACATTTTAAATATATGCTTAATGTTGTTCAGTCTTGGACTCACTGTTGCAGAACAGGAGTCTCCCATTTCCATCAGCTCAAATGCAGCACAAGAATGTCCAATTTCATGAATTAACAAACTTAGTCCAAGACATCTTAACAAACATAGACTACAAGAACTACACAAAGGATATAGATAGAGCACTTCACTAATTAGAGAAGATTATTTGGTTAGGTCCAGCATTATTTTCATAGAAAAACTAAATTCAGAGATCTTCCACATCACTGAAAGAACACATGGAATCCTTAGTTACAAACCAGGGTAGGAAATTGTTTGCCTCTGTGGTGTGTGTGTGTGATTCCTATTCACCAAAATTCAACATTCACTTGGATATATTCAGCAGTGTTTATTGCTGCTTCATTATTAGTTTAATATTGACTAATTAGCAGCATTTAAAATGCAGGTGTAGTGTGATAAAATGGCAGCTGCTGTTCATTATGTGCAGGTCAAAGACAGAATTCAGTTCAGCTCCTAGACCCCACTGCAGAGCAGAACACCAGGAGCAATCACTGTTGGATCACACCTCCCCTGGCAGAGCACTTCAACTACATTTAATTACGTGATGGTTGCATACCAATGAGTCAAAGCAAGATTTATTATGAAGAAAATATATTTCCATATGTACTTTAACATTTTCCAGCTCTTATGTACCAGAAATGTAGGATTCAGGCTTTTGCAGCACTTAGTGAAATATCTAAACTCAGAAATAATAAATAAATAAATAATGAAACTAATAATAATAACAACTAATAATAATAATTAATAATTAATAAAAATAGTAAAGCTTAAGAAATACCTACACTTATTTCTGTTTAGATATCTGTAGTGCCATGACCTAAAAATACCTTTAATTCAGACTGAGGGCCTGTGATATTGAGAAACCAACATTAAATTGTCAGATGCTCACAGTCTTACACAAGATAAGAATTCTTTAACAAGAGATGTGTTCATACCAGTCCTCACATCACTGCAAAGAAATAGCAACACAATACAAAAAAATTCTTATATTGTCAAGTGCAAAGCCAAACACTGAGAAGAAAAAAAGTCTGTTTAAATTTTACTCAAACAAGAAACAATGGGTGTATAAATGCAACAAGAATCTCATTACTGATTTCTTTTGATTTTGTGTTTGATGCAAAGGGCCTGTTATAATATGAGAGCCATATTTAATTTCTAAAAAGAGGATTTTGCAGACACCACCCCCAAATGAATACTAAATAGCAAGGACCTGAAGTGACTTCCCTATTCAATAGCAGAGAAAAAAGAAAGATTTTTTAAAGAGGGGGGGAATGAAAAAAAAAGAATATTAAATCCAGAGATTTTATTTGCACTGAGTTTTAAAAGAAAGGATGGTCATGTCACTCAAAGAAAAAATAAACCACAGCTCATATGAAACGTTTGCTTAATAACATGGTGAATGTCAGCTATAGATTTCTGCTGCAATATTAAACCTGAGGAATAAAAATAAACAGTAAATCCCCAAGCATTATTGCTCTGCAGGAAAAAGCACACACACTGAAAAACAAAAGTTCCAAGAGCAAAGTTCGTGCACCATATGGCAACTCCAGCGATACCCACAGCCTGATTTGTGGGGCCAGGCCCCTTCTCTTAGAGCTCAACATTCAAGGAAAAAGCAAATCAGCGAGCCTGAAGTCTGCTCGGAGAATCTTTGAACCTCAACCACCAAATCAGATTTGATCTCTGTTTTTATACACCACAAGGAGGGTTCAGTACCACTGAAGCCTTGCCATCCTTCAAAGCAGTATTTTGATAAATTGCTTCTGCTAGGAAAGGTGCAGTTGCTTTCCTGAAATCAGCTCTTCTGCATTTTGCCCCCCTAGGGAATAAACTGCAGCAAAGGAGAGGGGTTTGATGAAAATTCCTGTATTTCTGCATCTAAGATTGGTCTGAACTTCCCAGCTAAGAAGGGCTTGAATGTTTGATCTCACAAACCTATAAATTTCCTTTATAAAAGTGGGCCATTTAGGCTGTCTTGCAGGTCAAAAAATAATAGATTTCTCAATGATCAAAAGTGCCATTAGCCTGCAGTTCCCTCTGAATAATAGGTCACACTCCCAGGCATGTTCATTTTCCCAGTGTCAGCTGAACAAGGATCTCAGGAAAGAGATCTGAGCTGTGTCAAGCAAAGAGTAATTGATTTGTAATCTTGTTTTCCAACAGAGCACACTTTGCTAACTAGATTCTACAGGCTCTATAAAGTGCAGAGTTATAAACTTGCCATTTTTATGGCACAGGAGCCATTAATACACACATTTGCATGTTGTTAGACACCTGAGTAATAAAGTGGCTTCATAGATCAGCAAATACTTGGAGCAGGTGGTGTTTCTGTGATCCTCTAACACATCCCCCTGAGCTGTGGGAGCACGTGGCACTCAGGATTCCTCTGTTACTCAGCTGAGTTTGAACACAACCAAATGCTCTCCTGCTGCCTGACTGAGGGACCAGAGATTAATTTTAACCTGCTGGCAGATGAACACTAAACTTGAAGCAGTCATGCTCTCAGATATCAGCAATTGCTTGTCAGCCTTGCCAGTGCTGTGCAGGGACAGCTCATTTTGCCTCTGAATGGAACAAAGAAATCAATCCAGCAGGCAGAGACCTAAAGGGACTTGGAAATGAAGACCAAAAGCTGCAGAAGGCAACTCCTTGACAAGGCAGTGAGCAGGTCTGAACTATGGTTTGAGTGCCAGAGGTATTTGCATCAGTCTTTAAATGCTGGAGTCCTGGAAACCACCTCACCCAGAGCCTGCTGAAGTTTTCCACCCAGTTTCCTGGTATCATTTTCCCCACACACCAAACATGATCCAAAATACACTTTATTGGAAGCACCCTGCTGCAGTTCCAGACTGTGGCAGGACTTTCTTCACCCACCTGTGACCCAGAGGGAAAAATCTGATTCTGCTGCAGCATGCCCAAGATTTGGTCTTGAAATGAAATGAACTGAAATTAAATGAAAAAGGCACCTGACTTTGAGGATGAGAGCACATCCACCCTATCTGAAAGTGAGTTTTAAGTACCACTGGTTGAAGTGGATTTTACAAACGCTGAAAAGCATGAGTAGCTCTGAAACCAAACCAGAGCCTGTGGGAGGAGCTGTGCTCCCTTCTGTGTGACCTCACAAACCTACCCTCGTTAGTGATGGAGAGCCAAATTAGGCTGTACAACCGTGTGGGAGAACAAAAGCAAGAAAAAAACCACTTAGAAATGCCTTTCTGACTCTGTAAATAGCACAGAAATGCCTTTCTGACTCTGTAATTAGCACAGACGCAGGTGATACACAAGTTAGGCAAAACAGGGGTGACCATAGAAATTTATGATTAACTAAATCATAAATCATGGGTTTAAAAACTGTATTAACACTCAGGGGTTTCGGGCACATAAAGTCAGACACTTTCTGTTGTCACTGTGATGTTTTATGAAAATCCTTGTGCCAGGATTTTTCTCCTGAGAAGCCTCAGAAAGGAAATGTAAACAAGAACTGTCTGATGGCTGTGGAATGTGCTCTGGAGATGGTTTACCAACAGGGGCATCTTTGATTGGTCCCATGTTGATTGTTTTTACTTGATGACCAATCCCAGTCCAGCTGTGTCAGACTCTCTGGTCTGTCACAAGATTTTATTATTCATTCCTTTCCAGCATTCTGATGTCTCCTTTCTCTTTCTTTAGTATAGTTTTAGTGTAGCATTTTCTTTTCATATCATATATACCATGAAATAATAAATCAGCCTTCTGAAACATGGAGAAATGGGGACCTTCAAACACCACCACATTCTGTGAATAAGGAGCTACTCAAGAGCAGCAAATTATCCCTTCTGCCCTGGGGTGGCCATGCCCAGCCCCAGCTGCCAGGACAGCTCTGGGAACAGCCAGGACCTGAACAACCAGGCGGTTTTTGGGTTTAGCTGATTTATCACCATTTTTTAATCCATTGCTTCCACATGGGTTTTATTCCAAAAAATGGCTTTTCAAAGGGTTTTGGTTTGGGTTGTGCAGCACAATGTTGTTTTCCTCAGATAAACAGAAGCCTTGTACTTATGTAGCAGAAGCCTCAAAGAAAACGTAAGGAGGTTGGGGATTCTGTCTCTCAAAAATGTGCTGTTACTGTGAATTCTTTTTAAAAATGCTAATTGCATCTGGTTCACCACTTCACAGATGGATGGAGCCTTTTTTATGAAGATGAGCCCGATGCACAGAGAGCCCATCAATGCCACCACACAGGTCTGGAGAGCAGACACACACCAGTAATTGATGCTGAATAAGTCATGTCAAGATTGTCTTGCTGTAATAGTTCCAAGTGTTTACTTGAGCTTCCCAAACCATCTAAATCTTTTATAAAGAGCAATGGAAGAGGAGAATGAAGAAACTTGTGCAAAATGGACATTCAATCTTCATCTCAGTAAAAATTAAAATTTCCCTTCAAAGAACATTCCAGATAGTGACAGGAATATTTTAGCACTTGTCCTCCAACCCTGCTCAAAAAAAGAAATCAAGTCAAATCCCTATGAAGTGCTTGAATTCATCCTGCTTCAAATGCTCTTAAAGTTCCCAAAATGATTTTGTAAGCCCACTGAAAGGGAGTAAATGATCCCCACTTAGTGCCAGCAGCTGCACATGCCGGGTTTTGCTGAAATAGGAGGTGAGGCCCCAGTGCTGTGAGCTCACCTGCCCAGCAAGCAGAACTCAGGAGGTTATTGATAAACAGGATAAACAAAACCATTTGTCACAGTAAAGGCTGCTCTAGCAATCCATTTAAAACTTCCCTTGATTTAAAAGAATTTTCTTTCAAGCAAGTTATCAATGCTTCTAAGTCTCCAGTTTTTGAATCAAGTCTCTCATTAACATTTTGGTTTATTCTTGAAATTCTGTACAGCTGAAGTGATGGAATTATTTCAGAAACTCAGCTTTACTAAAAGTTCAGCCTTTCATTTACATTCTTGTATAGCAGCTTACATTCCTGTTTGCAGTCTTACAGATAAATCTGTCACTAAAATATCACCCAAACAGCTTAAAATGTAGAAGTTAACAGAAAAACTGCATCTAAAATTGCGACTTTTATAATATGATTGAAGGCAGACTCATGATGTGAAGGAAAAAAAGAAGAGGTTTACTTACAATTTAATACTTGGAGTTGGTAATCCAAGAGTAGCTTTATGATAAATCCTACATATTTCTTAGAAGATTTAGAGAGTTTCCATATATACACACACACACTTTTCTCATGCTAATTGTACAATTTCTTGTATTTCTTAGTGTTAATCTCTTGGCAAATTTTATAATGCTTAAGGTGACATTTGGCAGTTGAGTCCCCACAGATACAACTGTCCTCATTCTTACAGAAACTAATTTATTTTTTTCCCCATAACAGGTATGGCCCAAAGAACATGATAAGTGATAGGAATCACCTTCAGGATTATTTAATTCCTTTTATTCAATTATTTAATTCATTTATTTCTTTTTATTTAAATAATTAATTGATATAAATACAATTACTATAAATTTATTTGTTATTTTTATTTTATTATTATTATATTCCTTTATTTAATAATTGCATTCCTTGATTTAATTATTTAAATCCTACTAAGCAGGTAGTGCTGGCTGCTTTCTTTTCCCACTGCAGCCTTCCAGCATTTACAGTGGGAAGGTGGAATGGCTATTTAATGCTTATAACAATAAAGCAAAGTAGAAGAAAGCATGCTGAAAGTGCCTCAATATAATAAAAGCAGGTTTGAAATTCAGCTCCTTAATTGCCACAGACATATTTTATGAAAAATCCTTTTGCCAGGATCTTTTCTCCTGAGAAGCTGAGGAGCTTCAGCTTCTCCATGCTTTGCTGCTTGGGAGTGTGATTTGGAGAATTGTTTACCCAGCATCTGAAATTTTTTACTTGATGACCAATGACAGCCCCTGTGTCGAGGCTGTGAGCAGCCACAAGATTTTATTATCATTCTTTGCTATTCCTTGCTACCCTTCTGATGATATCCTTTGTTCTATTCTTTAGTATAGTTTTAATATATCATTTTCTTTTAATGTAATGTATATAAAAAAATAATAAATCAGCCTTCTGAAACGTGGAGTCAAGATTCTGATCTCTTCCCTCGTCCTGGGACCCCTGTGAACACCCCCACATTTGGTGACCCTGAGTGAGGAACATTCCCACACTTGGTCACTCAAGGAAATTAAAATATTCATATCATGTAGATGAACAGGCTTGGATGAAGAGGCTTCCAGTAGATGGAAGTAGGAAAGTGAGTCCTTTCTCTAATTAGCAGCTTTTTCTTGCAGCTCCCAAAGTCTCAGGTAAGAGGCAGAAGCCTGAGTGCTGTGCTGGCTCCTGAGCACCAAACCCACCCTGGGAGAGGGAACACAAAAGGACAGAGGGTGCTGAGGGGAGGAGGAAAGAGGAGAGCCAAGGGGTTGTTAAACACCAGGATTCTAAAAACAGCTGCAGAAAGGACAGTGAGGGTGAAGCATTGATTTGTGCCCTCCCTGGAGGCAGTGTGATAATGGCCTCAGCACCTGGTTTGGGTTTCAGAGCCCCCTGTGTTATTCTGGGACCTGACCTGTCTGTGCAGATGCACACTGAGACATCTTTGATCAGCTCTCTGACCTTACTGCCAACCTCTCAGGCCAGAACCATGCAGTAGAATTCCAGCTGAACAAAGCTGCGAGACTTCCCAAAGTGCCTGGATCAGAAAAGGCACTTCCAATCCTCTCAGTTCATTTAGTAATTACCAAATATTGGGGCGCAGATTTATTGGGACACAGATTTACTGGGACACAGATTTACTGGGACACAGATTTACTGGGACACAGATTTCTCTGCCCCAGACACCTGAGCTGGTTTGCAGTGCCAGCCTGCCCTGTCACAGGAGGTCACACCCACACATCTGCACCTAAGGCAGCAGTGGCAATTCAGACATCTGGGCACATTTTCCAGGGAGAAATATTTTCCCTCCACCTCTGCCAGCCCCGTTCTCCATCAGAGGTGCCAACAAACAGCCAAAGCTGTGCCAACAGCTCCAGGGGAACTCCCCCTCTGCCTGCTGATGGTCCCTGACCTCCCTGGGCCTGCCCCAGAGCCCCCAGGGATGATTCCAGACCCTTCCAGGGGGAGATTTCTGGTCCCTGGCATTTAGACATCAATCAATCAATCAATCCATCAATCAATCAATCAATCAATCAATCCCACTGCAGCAAACAGGGCGCTGGGGTTTTCCTGCACCCTTCCCAGCACCATCACACCCTCCCCTGCACTGACCAGGCAGCTGCAGACCCAGAATTTATTGCAGCCACAGAGCTGGGCTTTTTCTGGGGCTTCCTTGCTCATTTTAGCAAAAAGAAAAGCTTCCCTGCTAACAAAGCACACTGCACACAGCCCCAAGGGAACAGCCTCAGCCGCCTCCAGACACCCAGTCCCAAGGCACCGCACAGGGTCTGAGTCACAATTATCCAAACTGACCTCCCAGCTGGGAAGATTAGGGGTCTTGGAAAGTTATCACTGGGTGGGGCAAAATTCATTTGTCAATAGATAACAAGATATTAATTTAGTTTTGGTTTTTTGCCTCAGTTACATAATGATTTTTTTTTTTAAATCAAAATTGAGCAACCACTCTGAAGTACTAACGTACCACCTTCGTGTTGGTTTGTGTGCACAGCTACACAGGACACTTTAAAATGAATTAAAACTGAGCAGATAGGGGAGGGGAAAAAAAAAAAAAGGAGCAAAGTCATTCCAATTAAGATGCCTCTGCAATTAACATCCCACAAGGATCTGTTCTTCCATGAACATTATTCAGTGAATTTTTTTTTTCCCAGTGAATTGGAGAGCGAGTATGTATAAATCAAGGCATTGGTAATTTTCAGACAATTTTAATCAAATTGCAGTCATAAATTCTGGGCTTGTCTGACAAAAATACACTTCCATGTGGGCAAACACAGAATGTTTAGTGGCACTGGCAGCTGTTGGTAAATGAACCTGGAGGCCCGGCCAGAGCAGTACCCAAACCATTGATATATTAACAGGGGACATCCAGCAGAATCAGCTTTCTGCAAAAATGTTGAACTTGCAAAGAGGCAGCGAGGGCACGGATGAATTATTTCAGATGGGGAGCACAGACCTGCAGGATGGAAAACAAAGCACATGGATCCAGATGCTTGGCTTATCCAGGAGGAGGAAATGAGTTTATTCCCATCATGGGAGTCAATAACATCTGGTGCAAAACAATCCACTCAGGCTGGGATGAGCAGTTGGGCAAATTCCAACTCCAGGCAAGGATTTATATTTTTATTCTAAGAATAATTATCTACAGCAAGAAATTTACCTGGAGACTTGAGGAATTGTCCGTGACCTGAAGCCTTTAATCAACACTGGCTGTTTTTGTAAAAAAATTCCATTTTCTAGCTCAAACAGAATTTAGGAAGATGGAATTAACTTTTACCAGAAACCAGGGTCTAGCAGTCAATTCTAGCCATGAAATCTAAGAAAGATCTGAACATGGGTAGTGAGGAACAGTAACCTTTATGTAACATGTGTAACACAACCCTGGCTAATTAGAAGAAAATTTTGCCACATCACCAAAAACTATTGGTTTTGTGCCTTCAAGAGCTGGAAACAAGCCTATAGTTAGAGAAAGAAATTTTGTTCTGCTGCTTTTCCAAAAAGAATCCGTCTTTTTTTTTTTTTTTTTTTTTTTTGGAGCTAATGCAACAGCTTTCTGTAATGTCATTATTTATTTTAAATTAAGTAAAAAGTGATTAATTGCTCAATCAGCATTCTTTCCATTTCATATGGACTCTTGTAATTCACAGACAGTTCCTAAACATAACAGTCAATGATTCTGCCCTCTGGAGACAGTGAAAAGATTAGGGTTTTTAGTTGAAATAAATATTTCAGTGAATGAAAAAACTACCTCTCAGCATCTCAGAACAGATGTTACTTCCCCAGTGCATTATTGATAAGAAAGTTTAATTTCCATTTACTTGTGGCCCAACTCAAGGAACTATGACAGTCTCAGTGTGGTGACTTTATAATTTTACATACTAAATCCATTTATATTTTTTGTGATTAGCCTTCATTTTGTGGAAAATAACGTTCCCTGAAGATAATGCATGTTGAATGCGCAGTACAACTCAGCTAAAACAGGAATTTACCAAACTATTCATAGAGAGTAAAAAGAGTGGAAACTTCGCAAGAATTTGTTAATTTTTCGCCATCTCATTACGCTTCAGGGTAACCAATATCATCAAAATAATTACAGGAGCTGGGGAAATGTGGAGCCTGTGCTGTCCTTGCTCAACTTTCAAGGGAAGACAGAACCCTTCTAGTCCATGCCAGGGCTGATTCTGTGGTGTCCCTACTCAGTCCTTGTTAGGCTCCTGCCCAATCCTTGCCATAAAACCTTGGACAACCAGGAGCTTCTCCACCTCACCTTTCCACTTCTGTCCAGTGACCAACTCAGTAAAGAAAGATTTTTCTATGAAATGAGGGACCAGAGCTGTGTCCCTTCCTAGGCATCCTAAAGCCACACCCCTATGCAGAAGGGCTGGCATCCAGTTTATTGGAATATATTCCAACATATTGGAAACATGCAGGGGAAAGAATAGATTGTGTAAGAATTATTGTGCTCAGGAAATCTTTTTCATTTAAACAAGTTTTGCTTTTCAGGCTGGAACGAAAGTATCCTTAGCAAGGACTGCAGACACTTGTTGGCTTCTGAATCTTAGATGGACCTTTATTAATTATCAGTACAACTAATTGACAATTACTTCATTATCTAGCACTTAGAGTCACCAGGTTAAGTCGCTCAGCTTTTCCTGCACCAAGCTATTTGAAGTTTGCTGGCAGTGACCAGCTGGCTCACAAGCTTTGGACCAGTTATTCCCATTTTAAAGATATCTTAAGGTGCCTGAAGGAAAGAGATCAGAACACAAGACAGCCATCAAAAGTAAACATTCTGTACTCTGAATTTACAGGATGAGATCCTTTCCAGTGTAGACAAGACTGCCTGTAACTCCTTGGGCTGTTTAGGAAGTGCACAGTGGGGAAAGCATTAGAACATCAGAACACATTAAGTGCATTCCTGAGGGGGAAATTACATGGGTGGCAGTGCAGCAGATCCTGCAGCCTAATTTAATGGAACAAAATAGGGAACTCTTTGGTAATAATGCATCCCAAATGAGTCTGAACATTGAGTACTCCACAGGAAAGGGACAGCCAGGGAAGCACCAGACTGATTCCATTTTCAATTTTTGCATAGCTTCTGGGCTTATTCCTTATTGTTGTAGTGAGGGCTAATGACTAAGACTGCAAATATTAAAAAAGAACCAAAGTAAATAATTTTATTAATCTTTAAATCACAGAGGCTTGAAATAAAAAAAAATTTCCTGGCTGACATTGGCATGCAGAAGGAGAAAGCATAGCAAATAAGAGCAATATATCAATATCTTAATTTCATATCTCCTCTAATTCAACATAGATCACAAATGTCTTCTTTTGCACTCTGGATAATTTTAATGCATTTGTAATTTCAATCAAAAGTAATATTCCAGTCACTGTACAAAAAATATAGTATTAGGCAATTGATTACTCAAACTGGGATAGAAATGCTCCATGAATGTTCCTTATCAGTGAAATTGAACTTCCAATGAGTAAACACAACTGGCCAACGTTGCTCTTGGTTGAAATTGCTAGTTGAAAACAGGCAGTTGTTTGCTGAATTAAATTTAAATTCCCTCATGACAAAATAATAGGATAATGCACACAAAGCCCTTAGCTTTGCACACTTAGCCCCTGCCATCTAGTGCAGCTACAGGAAAAATGGCAGAACAAGGTCATTCATGAGGGTCTCCTTCTGCTGCCTTGCCTTGTCTCAGGCAATTCCTGGCTGCAATTATTCCTGCTCTGGCTGCAGTGCCATTGTTTGCTGACAGTTTGCTGACCCCAGCCAGAGGTTAACAGGAGGATGAATCAGTTTTAGGGAGAACATTTCCCTCCAACTTGTTCTTCTTCTTCTTGGAATCAAGTCCAAACCGATTTTTGATTTATCCACACCTTTCTACCAAAGCTCCTCTACTTTGATTTAGCAAATATTCCTGTGGAAGGAACTCCAGCATCTTGTATCAATACCACCACTGACTACTGAAGAATTATCATCTCATTTCTTCCCACTTCCAAAGGCAAATAATTATTTCTCTGTCCTGGATCTCAGAACTTGATTGTGCTCTGAATCAAAACAAAAGCAGTAATTCCACCATCTATCACAGTCTGCCTAACAAGGCAATAGACTCAATCCTTAAGTTATCCTCTAATTAGGTAATCAGACCCAAGAAAGGAAAGAGAGGAAAGGCAGATGCAGTCTGCAACACATTCCAAATGTCCTGCTCTTCAAAACACTTTAAATTTATGGTGCTCTCCTAAAACCATCCATTCCATAACGTCTGAGGACAACAGGAACTCAATAGATTGAAACACTGTTATATAGAAGACAGAAAAAGAACTAAACCACAGCCTTGACAGCAGAATGGTTCCATCTGCTTAGAACCCTGAGAGTCAGAAGTCAGCACCTTAAATTGGACTCTCAGCCCAGACAAACCCACCATTCCAGTTTCTCCCTTTGCAAACACATTTCCTCTTTAAAGTAATATTTATAAATGCAATCATGATCACAAAGCCATACACACACAAATCAGGTTTTGCAATAAACCAACTGTATGGAGCAAATACAGTTTCTAAACCAAAAAATCTATGAGAAACTGCACTAGCACAGTGGTGTAACCTTACATGGCAATGCAATGAAAGGTCAAACTGACAGACTTCAGATCCAATTCCTATACTTCCTTCTATGTTTTATGGATGTATTTCATGATAAAAGCCCTGAGTTACTGAGTCAAAAATGACTTTAACCCAAGCTAAACATAAGAGATAAAAAAATGTGTATTTCACTCATCAAGATTAATTCTCAAATTCAACACCTCCTAATGTCTCTGTTATTTACCCCAAGCCCTCCCAGGACAGCAGCTGACACTGCTGAAGGCACACACTGGATTCTCTGCAGTGACTCCAGATGGGGCTCAGTTCCTACATCCACACCTGGTCTTGACAGAGATTTTAATTTGATACCTTGAACCCAGACCCATCCTTCAAACAGGGGAATTTTGTCTTGAGCTGAAGCTCCAAGCTCATATTCTAATCTCTAGAAAACCCTTCCTCTCCTCCTTTTAAATGATCAGCTTTTCAATTTGTGTTTCTCAGCTTTCCAAGGTATGTTCTTCCACACTTTAGGAATACTCAGGTGAATTACTCAAAGTTATGAAAGGTAAAATCTGTTCTCTGTGCAAATCAAGGGCATTGCATAGCACATCACATCCCCCCATCTAAACTGGGTTTACAATTCCATCAACATCTGAAATTTAGAAGGCTGGATCTGTCACATGATACAAGTTTGGTGTAGTCAGTTCTTCAGAGTTGACCAGCAAAGCCAGTTTCCCCCTCCTACAAAAGTCCTAAGTACTGTTTCAAATACTTTCTTCACATTTTCTTTTACAACATGACAGTCCCAAAACTGAATAAAGATGTTACTTCTGATTTTAGAAACAAAAAGTTGGATTTTTTTCTTCACAGTGCTTCTACCCTTTCCTCCTTTCTAAGTATTACAAAGGCAAGTAAAAAAATTTTAAACAGTACATTAATCCACAAATGCATTCTAGTCATTCTGAAAGTTGTTTAAAAGGCAAAAGTTCAAGCTCTCTCGTGGCTCAGGTGGCATTAGTGATGAAAACATAGTCTTGGAAGCTGTGTGCTGTGGGAACAGCACAGAAGTCAAATCAAACCCAGGAAATTTAGTCTTCTTCTCTAAACTTGGCACAAATATTTATGGGGGGAAAGTTTGGATCATAACAAAGGAGGCCTTGTGGATACAGAAATATCTCTGCACCAAAATCCAAAGAAACTTCACCAGGCATATGCGCAAAGAGTTGGTTAAAGAGAGATAAAAAAGGACTATTCTTGAAAGACAAGGGTGCATGGATCGTAAGGATCCACACTCCTGATGATTACTCGTTGATGATTACTCGTGGCTAACTATGAGTCTCACAGAGTTTCTCGTAGGTAACAATGAGACGATCTCATGTCTATCAGCCCAGGAAGAAGTCAGCACTTCCATGTTTAATTCCTCATACACTTCCCATTTCAGGAAATACAGCTTTAGCCTGATTTAACAGTTTCCAGAGTGTGGTATGGGGTAGGGCGACAATCAACGCTGTGGCATCACAGAGCTGACAGCTGTGCTCTTCCTCCAGGCACACAGCTGGGGATGGAATTCTCCAGACTCCCTGGATAAAGAGTTTTACCCAAACTCTTGATGAAAAGCAGCGACTCACTGGCTCTCCCCAAGGCGACTTCCCCACCATCTGCACCCAGTGAAGGGTTGAACCTCAAGCTGAACCTCACAAAGACTGCAGCCCCTCCATTTGTACCAAAGGCTTCATCCTGATGCTCTGCCAGGAAAAAACACAGAGGGAGCAATTCCAGGGCCTTGGACTGTGTGATCCACACCTGCCACGAGCAGCTTCCTCACCGTAATGAAGGCAATAGAAAGAGAAGGCAGGAAGCAAATTATTGGAATAGATACCTAAATTAACAATTCGAGTTTCACCCCTGGGTCTTAGGTTGGAAATTGGGATGTGTATTCTATCCCCAACTGTCAGAGCTGGGGCAGTTCTCTGCTGTCCATGGGGCAGTTTTTTCTTTATCCCTCCCACAGCCAACCCTCCCTCCAGGAGATCTCTGCTGTCCATGGGGCAGGTTTCTTTATCTCTCCCACCCCAACCCTCCCTCCAGGAGATCTCTGCTGTCCATGGCCACTGAGTGTCCCTGCAGGGCTGATCCAATCCCAGCATCCCATGGGGAGATGCTCCGCCCAGGGGAGGAGCCAAGCATTCCTGCCTGGATCCAATCTGAGCCTGGCCCAGCACAGCAGCCTTTGCCCCCTGCATTCCCAGAGGAGCAGCTTTCTGCTGCCCTGCATTGCCAGAGGGAGCCCAGGCCCATCTGCAGCAGCCCTGGAGCTGCAGAGGAAAACTCCCCCCTTGTGCAGGAGCCCTGCTGCAGCAGAGCCACAGCTGGCACTGCAGGAGGGCTGGGCCCCCATGGCATGGGGCTGTGCCCCCGCCCTGGCACACAGGGGGTTAGGGCCTATTCTGATTCTTGACAGTGTTGTTTTGTATTACTGCTTTGGGGGATTTTGGGGTTTTTTTTAATTTTTCCTAATAAAGAGCTGTTATTCCTACTCCCGTATCTTTGCCTGAGAGCCCCTTAATTTCAAAATTACAATCATTTGGAGGCAGAGGTTTATAGTTTCCATTTCAGGGGAGGCTCCTGCCTTCCTTAGCAGACACCTGGCTTTCCAAACCAAGACACCCTGTCACTGCACCAACCAGTCCCCAGCCCTAAGGGAAGGAGTCACTGCAGCTGCTGCTGCCCCTCTTTGCCAAGGCAGGGAAGGGAGCTCTGTCCAGGGGCACAAAGATCCTTCTGCACAACCGACCTGTGCCCAGCAGCAGCTCCTGCTGCACACTCAGCATGCCAAGGAAATGCCCACATCACTCCAGGAGCATAAAATACACATTGTGTCTGCATTCTCCAGAATCCACAATTCCATAATAAGTGGGATCATGAGCTGGAGCAGCTGACCAAAGTAGATTTCTTCCTTCTGAACCCAAGAATGATGCTGGATGATGCAAATAGCAGTGGAATAAACAGAGAACTAGCACACACACTGTGCTGATTTTTTATTACGAGTCCAAAAATGAGTCAAAGCCTATAATTTCTTTTAAATGTCCTTCTTTAAAGTGGAAGACATAATGGACTATTAGGAAATGTTCCTCCAATGCATGCATTGATTACCCATACCACTATGCCTATAAAATAAAGATTCTTCTAAGCACAGAAATGAAGTCATTCCAGTGTTTCCTAAGGGCACACAGTCCATCTTTCCCAGCAGCTTGCTCTCTGCAAGGTGACAGACACTTACAGCCATTGTTGAACAAGCTTTTACTGCTTTGAGAAAAAATTTAATGTTAACAGAATTTCAAATGTCACCTAATTAATTTCTAATAATGCCTCCAAATCAGACAGGTTTAAAAGGGAAGAGGAAAAATATTACTGGAACTTTATATAAAATGTATTTCAACATCCCAAGCCAGAATCCACTCAGTGAGGGGAAAGAAGAGCTTCACTGAGCTTTGATGAGTTCTGAATCAAACTCAGTTTAATTTAAGAATTACTATAAGAACAATTATTTCATTATAAAAACTATTTAAGAATTTATTTTGGGAAAGAGAAGCAGAGAAATAATTGTTCATTAACTGATTTGCTTTGTTAATATTTTTAACAATCCCCTGATGAAAAGCCAGAATGTAAAGTTGGAGAAGCTATACCAGTTCCTTGAAAGGACAAAAAAAAAGGTATTAACCTGTGCAGAAGTTTGCTGCAGTAGCAGAACATAAATAAGGGGCTAAACCAGGCCCCACAGATGGGGCAGAGCTCAGTGATTCATCATTCTCATATATTCTGCATTAAAAGATAAAGTAAATTTATTCAGTTAAGGCTTATTTTTCAGTAACTTCCTCATTAGGTGTTATAGTGAGATGTACCATCAAAAAGACTTTTACCCCAACTCACAGTGGTGTTCACTTCAAGATATTTATGACAAAGTAGAATGGATTTAAAACCTTTACTCCCAGGTAAAAAAGAAAAAAAAACAGCCAAAAACGAGGGTTGTGATTTGAGCAATTAACATGCCTGAATTTTGCACTTATTTGGGGGAAAATAAATCTCTGCCAGAAGTGGTGTAAGAGCAAGAGTGGCACTTCACTGCCTGAGAGTTACAAAGAACCGAACCTAACTTCAGAAAGTATTGGAAACCCAGAACACAGAGCAAAGCGCAACTCTCTGCAGTTACATGGCTTGATAAAAGATTTCTGCTTGGATAAACAAACCAGCACTCTACACACATTTTAAATACTTCCGTAGCTCAGGAAAACTGTTGCATTTAGAGATGACCTTCCACCAAGAACAAGACAAATAAACTCGATTTCAAATAGTTTGAACATGTAAATCCTACTGAAACACTGGGCATCTACTTAGCTCCTCATTTGAAGAAACATGTCTAAATTAGGGATATCAGCCCCAGGAGGGAAAACAACGCACATTTCAGAAAACTTCTGGATAAAACCAGCGCACTGAAATCTCCAGCAGCTCTTAGGTGAGCTCTAAAGCTACACTCTGCCCCGATGACAACTCACACAGAAACATCCTCCACCCCAGACACTGTCCCCACCACCCTCCCCCTGTATTTCTGATGGGAAGCAGCCAGGATGTGTGGAGGGAAGGTACCTGGCCTGAATTGCACCAGGAGGGGCAGAGCTTCAGCTGGCTGGGGCTCCAAACGTTCTCCCCTGAGCTCTCTGCTGTGCCTCAGGAGCTGCTGACGGGCACAGGAGCTGAGCTGGATAACCAGGCAGCAAAGTTACCCTCGTGTAAACATCTGGCAGCGCTGATGTTTATACAGGCAGCTGCTCAGCAGCTCTTCTTTGGCAAAATCTCACCGGACGAGATCTCTAACCAACAATTCTCCTCCTCTCCTGGAGGCTGTACCCCCATGCCCAGCTGTAAAACAGTGCTACTCAACATGAATGCACTTCAAAGTGCACATGGAGAGACTGATAAACAACCAAAAGTGTCCAATTTCTGATGGACAGACTGATAACCTGAACTGCCCATTTCTGAATGGACAGACTGATAAACAACCAAAACTGCCCAATTTCTGATGGACAGACTGATAACCTGAACTGCCCATTTCTGAATGGACAGACTGATAAACACCCCAAACTGCACCCATCCTTACCCAATTTCTAAATGGATAGAGGGAGCTGAAAAGCAAGTTCAGCTGTTAATGTTCCTTTTCCCCATGAAAAAAAGAAATCACTCCTCTGACACACACATCTTGCAAGCAGCTGATGTGAGAGCCAGATAAAACCACACACTCCTGCACTAAAAAGCATGCAGGCAAGATCAGAAATTAAAGAGGACCATGCTTATGATCTCGGTGAGATGGGACGCTCTATTTCATTCATGCTGCTCTTCCTGATGCCCAATTACCAACTTCAGGATGACAGATAATTTCAAATGTAACCTCCCGGCCCTCCCCCCTTTCCCTGAGCCACTGAAGATGCTCACTTACACTTTTGCCTTCACCTCCTCCTTCGGGCACGGGCTCTTCTCTGCCTGAGCAAGGCATTATTGCATCTTCTGCTTCCCTGTCCTTTCCACCGGTCCCTGCTTCATTCCCCAGCTTCAGCCTCTTTCCCTCAGGCTGGGAATCATCCACATCCTCCCTTCTTATCCTGCCATCTCTTCCTCTCTGCTTCCCCGCGTCTTCTGGGCTGCCGCAGGAATTTGACATTTTCAAAGTGTTGCGGACTTTTTTTTTTTTTTTTAAGGAGAGAAAGAAAAAAAAAAAAAGGGTGGGGGGCAGCTGAAGCTGCCGTTTTGAAAGGGGATTTGGCTTCCGAGAGCTGCGATGTGCTGTGGCTCCCGTTAGAGATTTGGGTGCTGTGCAGGAGCCGGAGCTGTTTCTCTGCCGCCCTCTCCTGCCGGCTGCGGGCGCTGAGCGCGGCCGGAGCCGCCGCTCCTCAGGAGCAGCAATGCAACCTTTCCTTCATCGATTATGTGCACGCTGCTGCTGCTGCTGCTGCTGCCAGCGACAAAACCCTCGGATTCCTCTTCTCCCCGACCCACGGAAATTGGCTTTCCTCAAAGTACAGAATATTAGCTGCACCGTCTTTAAATCCAAATTTACGTCTGCGCCCCAGGGATGCTGAGGAGTTTGGTTATGCACTGGTAGTGATGCCAAGGGTAATTACCCATTAAAATGCAAAGGTGGCCTTAACTCCAAACAGCTTCTTTCAAAGTAATTTCACTACAGGTTTAGGGGTGTTTTTTACAAGGATATCCTTACTTTGCAAATTAACTTTGCAGCACCTAAATCCACATTCCACACTGTAATCCAAATTTCACATAACATTCTGGTCCTGGAGCTGTAGGGATGAGATTAAAATGAGATTGGGACAACCCAACAAGACATTTTGGAGGTTTTATTTTGTTATCTCAGACAATTTATTAAAATCGCCACCACACATAACCATCGGTTTGGTGCCAACATTTGAACCTTTAAAAAAAAATAACCAAGTGCTTTGACATACAGACTGCAATGTGCTGCTCATTCTTCCAGTAGAGAAGGCTTTATTATGAAGTAGAGGCTTTATTAAAGAAAAAAAAAAGGAATGTGAGTATCGTTTTCTCACACTTAAGCACTTGTAGATTTAAATGAGGCTCCTTACATCTTGCAGAGGGAAGTAAATCCCCAAGAAGCCCACTGCAAGTATCCAGGGATGTTCCAGTCAGGACAAAACTTCAGGAGTGG
This sequence comes from Emberiza elegans, assembly GCA_024865655.1. Lineage (NCBI taxonomy): Eukaryota > Metazoa > Chordata > Aves > Passeriformes > Fringillidae > Emberiza > Emberiza elegans. Next base: position 3,201,915 of record JALJVW010000197.1, on the reverse strand, counting down.
TGCCCAGCCAGGTGTGGATGAATTCAACGACTCAAACTCCATTTTCTGCAGTGCTCAATAAGGTCTGTCTGGCCAGAATCCTCCAGGGAGTTAATCTGTGTCCCAGCACTGATTTCACTGACATTGCTATCCTAGAGAGAGTTAATCTGTGTCCCAGCACTGATTTCACTGACATTGCTATCCTAGAGAGAGTTAATCTGTGTCCCAGCACTGATTTCACTGACATTACAATCGCAGAGGGAGTTAATCTGTGTCCCAGCACTGATTTCACTGGCATTACAATCCTCCAGGGAGTTAATCTGTGTCCCAGCACTGATTTCACTGGCATTACAATCCCAGGGGGAGTTAATCTGTGTCCCAGCACTGATTTCACTGGCATTACAATCCCAGGGGGAGTTAATCTGTGTCCCAGCACTGATTTCACTGACATTGCTATCCTAGAGGGAGTTAATCTGTGTCCCAGCACTGATTTCACTGGCATTATGAAGAGGGTGTTAGTTTGAGCAAGTAGTTGTGTCAATTATTGAAGAATGAACAAAGAGAGGAGGAATCAGTCACTTGAGGCTCTCCAGCAAGACCCACAGAAGGCTGAGGGAGCAGTTCTGAGAGATCCAGGATATCTGCACACCCAGACCTGGAGACATTAAACATCCACTGCTAACACTGACCATAGCAAAGGGGTGGGCATTGGCCTTTGCCTAACTTGCAGCTGTAAATACTCTCAGAGCTGGATGAACACAAACTAAGTGGGCTCAGCAGAGTTAAAATCAAGCTGAGAGGTTTTTTAAATGGTGCTGGATCAAGCCTCACATCCCTTGTAACCTGCAGTGGTCAAGTTCCACAGCTTGGCCTTCAATCTGGAGTGGTGTCCACTTGTGATGAGCCTGCAGAAGAAACCTGCTCAGCTGGCGACCCATCCTCTTCAAGAAACAAGAGATTGCCAGCCAGGGCACAGCCAGGCAGCTCCTGCAGGAAGGGTGTCACCCTAGGTGAGCACAGATTGATGCAGGTCTTGCCCCTCTTCTCAAAGCCAAGAGTCCCCACACCCACCTGGCTGAGGAGCAAAGAAAACCATCAATAAACACCACTCAATATCCTCACCAACAGCAGCAGCACTAGAGACCAACAGCGGGGATTTTGTTCAAAAGTCACACCCCCTAGGCAGAGCTGTGGGCTTCAACAAATCCTTCACCCTCTTTCCCATACTGTTAGAACTTGAGCCACCCCTTCCCATCTTTCCTCCTACTCGAAGCTCCTGAAGGAGTTACACCACTGTTTAGATCATCTTCACCAAACCGTAAAAAACTTTCCTATTTCTAGGGCTCATTCACCATTCATACCTGCTTTTTCCATCACACAAGCCATTTAATCCTGCTTTCTATTTGAGCTTTGTTTATTCCTTCTTAAACTTCCCATCCTCACCTAAAACACTGAAATTCAGAAATAATTCTGAAACAGAAGTGCTGTTTTAGCTACAATGCACTTCAGGCTTATTTGCCCAGTAAACTGCATCAATTTCTGTTGGAGCATATCTCCATCCAAAAGCTTTGATTTCATGGAATCCAAGTGCCTGGCAAGCCCTTGCCAGTTGTAGCAGTGTTTTATTTGTGTTTGAAGTGGAAGCAGGCGGCTGCTCCGGCTGCCTCGGTGCCCAGCCCAGCCACAGCCCCAGTGCCTGCCAGGCACTGCTGGCTCCTGCACAGCGCTGTCCCCGGATCACAGGCACAGCCAGCTTCCTCCAGATCAGAAAATAAAACACCCACTTCCTCATGTTGGAAGCGTAGCCTCTGGTTTTGAAGAAATGAAAATTTACAGAGACGGGGAACGCGGTTTTGTCTCTAATGAAAATCAAACATTTCTGAAAGGCCGACATCTTCGTGCAGAGAAAAGGGGAGATGGCAAGGCAAGAAATAAATTCTGTTGGTATTTGTGAGAGACGGTTGGTCAGGCCTTGACTTCCTGTTATTTAGCATACAAATACTGCATGGCAGGAATAGGCAACTACTGTTTTTGTGTTTCTACAGCCCCAAAAGGTTCCATGGTGTCAGGAAGTTCTCCAGAAGCCCACACTTAGCTGGGCCACCAGGCTTCACGCAGGGAGCCCACTTCAAGTCTTTCAGATCATCATGAATTTCAGAAGAGGATAAAGGGATCAAGGTGAGAGTCAATGCTCTAGACACGTCCAGCCTCTCTTTTATCCTGCATGATACATTCCTTGCTTAATATCAGCCTGATTTACTGTTTTACCGCCTGACTCTATTTAGTGTCAGAACTTCCCTCTTGGCCAGGGCCCACCCCTTGCCTTCTTCTGACAGAACTCACTTCATACCTAATGAGCAGTTTCAGAGTCAAATCCATTCCCCACAGAACCCCTCACAGAACTGATCCTGAGCCAAATAAAGCCATGAGCACAAGTCACTAAAATCTGAGAGGCCATTACCCAGTGAGGTACATGAAAGTGAGTAACAAGTGCTCTGAGACCTTGGGAATCCTTGCACAGACTGCCTTCAAGACATTTCTGCTTGAAATCACTGCTAAAAAACGCAGTTATACCAACAGCAAGCCAGAGCAGCCAGAATTCCACAGGTACCACCCTCAGCCAGCATCTCCTCTTGGACTGTAAGACGCACTAAATGAAATCAAATAGGCATTGAGACCCAAACTGGGGGAGATTTCCACCTCTTGTGCACCCCAAAACACTGAAACAAGGAGCTGGAGACAGGATGGAAACTGTGCTGCTCCCTGCAGAAAGCCTGGCCTCCTCCAAGTGCCACCCAAAAGCCACTGGGATTTGGATGCAAGGAACCAGGGGGTTTTTAGGGGGTTTGGGCAGAGCTGGAAAGTGAGAAAACTCCTGCTGACTGAGTCTCATGAGGCTTAGATGTAAAGAAGCTTTATTTTATTGTATCCGCTTGCCAAATAAGCTTCTGAATTATCAAGGTCCGTGGTTTCAGCTCAGGGGTGAACATCCCGGTAGGATGTGCATTATTTGGATCCCACTCCACCCCTCAGAGCTGTTTTCCCTTGCAAGGAAACAACACTCACAATGAATTTCAAGGTTCAAGGACAGATGAGCCAAGAGATTTTATGTTGTCACCTAATCGTGCTGCCATGAAAACCAGCAGTTTCAGTGGAAGCAACGTTAGAGAATCCCCAAATAATTCTGCAATTCAGCTCAACCAGTTCACAACCGCCATAAAAGAGAAGTTCATTGATTTTAGTGTCTTAATGGGTAAAATTATGGGAATTACCTCAGAATGGCATTTATATCCGAGCACTATGATGTTTAATTTAATGGAATACTTGTTGCATTCTCTTACCTCACCTTAGTTTGCAAGCCAATGTAAAACTAATCTGATTTAAAGCCCTCTGATGTATGTCCTCTCTGCAGTGAAAACACAGGTTCTGTAAGTCCATTCCTGTTGCAGGAGAACATAAAATGCCAGTTCTGCAAATGAAAGTCACTATAATCAGCAGTAAAAGCTCACAGCTCTTTTCATGTGTTCTCTGATTTAAAAAAATAAAAAGGAACAACAGGCAAGTTCCCCACTTGTACAATTACTTTAATGGGTGGAGAACAAAATTATAAGTTTACATTAATCAGGTAATTTGGCACATCTTACTGCTACAAGGAGGCCAAGTTAGTTTTAATAAGTCTGAAAATGAACCAGTAAGTCTGGAAAATTAATTTTTCATTTATTTTGCTATTGCTTCCAAATTAAACTCTGCACCTCATCATTGTAATTACTTCTGAAAGCTTATAAATATTTCATTGTTTTTATTATTGTTTTATGTTCACCAACAAACATTAGAGACACTGACTCCATTGTTTATAGCTTCAGGTTTCCCTGTAAACTTATTCTGCAGTAACATCTGCTATGATGGGCATAATAAAAAACAAAGCAGGGTGTGCTGCTATTGAATCCTTCAGAACCTCTCAGACACCAAAATATTCCTTTAAACTCTACCAGAAATGTGCCAGGGCTTCAGTAACCAGCAAAGATTCCAGACCATGGAAAGGCTCACTGTTCCAACCTGGGATCAAATGGTGAATTTGGTTTCTTCCACCTCTCCTGAAGGATCAGAAACAACCTAATTTTTATGTCCTCAAGTTTCTCTCCAAAGCTACAAAATAAGAATTGTATTCATTATTGAATATATTCCTTTTGCTGACACTGTGCTCTCCTTGGGTGGGATCTCTCTCTATTTTCTTTACTCTGCCATGAACTCCACATGGAGGCAGCAGAAACAAAACCCCTCCCAAAAAGCAAATTATTCCACATAATTTTTGGTAACACTTCACAATCCTTCTCAAATGGGAATCTTGCCTACCCTCAGCTCACATTTTGGGCTTCTGATTAAAGAGTGTTCAACCTCCAAGTCCCATTTCTGATAATCTTGAGTGTTGGAATCCTCGATGCTGAGAATTTTAAACTTTCTGTGCTGAAGGGCACAGACCCACAAGAAAATACTATATTTGACCTCAGGGCAAAGGAAAAGGCTTCCAAAATTGATTGATAGTACTGGGATATGTAGTTTGATTAGAAGTGTTTAATATCACTGGGTGGAAACTTAGAGTTTAAGGTTTTAAAATATAGCAATATATATGGGGCAAGATGGAGGTTTTTTTTAGGGTAGTGGCTGGTTGTTCTTCACCATCTTCTTCCTTCTTCTTCATGGGTTTGGGTGGCATTCTGTAATTGGACAGAAATTTGACAGAGGCAGAAAAAGAAGCTGAGAACCAGCATCTGAACCTTCATAATGTTGAACCAGAGTGGAGGAAGGAAGGATCCAGCCAGATGAGCTGGTTTGTTTTAATGTCACCCATATGCCTGTGGGTAGTTAATTGATCAAAGGGATCCATTTTCAGTCAAAGCAGTGGCTCTTTTCTCTGTGGTCCCCATTCAGCGCATGAGATATATTGTAAAATATCCGTATGTATAATCCAACTCCAATTTCCCATTATTCTCAGCACACTCACACCTATTCACCCTCTAAATAAATGTTCCAAACCTCATTTCAAGCAGGCGGTTACTGGCAGGAGCTGTGAATGTCACCTGCTGCCTTGCCCAAGGTTTGCAGATCAAATTTTAGACTTCCACTTAAGGTACAGCAACACCCAAGATGTTCTGAGGAATTTGAAGATTCAGTTTTCAAGCTGCTGCAATAAACAATCCCTCTTTGGGGAGCAGGCTAACAGCATCATCTCTTCAGCGCCTCTTATCAAAGCACAGGCCAAAAAACAGGGCTGTAATTTTTACAAAGCTGTATCAAATTATCCAAAGAGCTACTCTGGATTCACACCTGCTGAGTGCAAAGCAGATGATTAAAATAATTCCTCTCCCCACCATCACTTTCCATCTGTGTAACTCTTACAAACTGGAATAGCTTTAGAAAGAGAAACAATTAAGAGACAGCCTATTACTATAGGCTTTATAAACACAGCCTGTCACATTGCAAATTTTGGAGAAAGCATCAAGTTTCCAGATCTTTCCTAGGTTTTCTTTAAAGAGAATCTTAAATGTCCAGAGAGGCCCAAACCACTCCTGGAAGGCTGCAAGAGCTGCAGGGGGTGGAAAATAAAATAAAATAATTTTGAAAAAAATTATTCTCTTCTGGAAAAAATATTGTTGCAAAGGAGAAAGGTTTAAAACAATAAGTGATTCTACTTCTTGTTCCAGAAGTTCAGGATCACAAAAGCCAGGTGAGATAATATTGCAAATATTCCAAACGTTTTCTCTGTGTTCATCTTTGAGGGGAGCACAGACATTCTGAAGGGTGCTCAGGCTGCCAGCCACAGCCAAGCCTGGAAGTCTCAACCAACTTGAAGAGTTTAAAATGCTATTTTAACTACTGCACAAGGCTATTAAAATACATAATATATGTTTATTTTAAAACATGTACTGTATTTTATTTCGTATATAAAAGCAGTAAAAAGCTGAAGTAATTTGCGACTCTGGATATGCTCTGAGTGTATTTATTCATGGGCTGTAGGACATCAAGCCCTTTTAAAAGGGTTACATTTAATTTAACATCTTCATTTGACTATTTGGAGTAGAAGTTCCTGTTGGAGATGGTGTTTTCCCCACATCTCAAGCTAGTTCACAGACTCTCAGACCCAAATAACCTTCCAACTGAACACTCTTTGCAATATAAATCCATGTAATAACAGCCTCACCAAGATACCCATCCCTGCACAGATCACCCTGAATATCCTTTGGAGGACAGAAACCAGCAAAAGGCACCTCAGCCAAAGAGATGCCAGTCAGAAACCCTCTTACCTGTCAATACCTGCTCCTAGAATGGCTAAATTTTTATATTTATATGAGTTTTATTATTTTTCTAAACGTTCTCAAAGCATTAGAAGCCACTAGGCAGCTTTTATGATTGGAAAATTCCTGGAATCTCTCTATCAGGCTGACAATTCCTGAGGCTGCCCCAGACCAGGAGGGAGGGGAATGCTGACTTTGCTCTGTGCCATCAAGGTCCATCAGTGCTCTCAAGGCCCAGATGATTCCATGCTGCAGGCAAAACAGACTGAGCTAAGGATGGCAGAAAAAGGACAAGGATATATCTACCTCTGCCTTATAGCCTTTTTTAATACAATATAACCAGTACAGGAAGTTATTGAGTTCTTCCTTCAGCATCCTTGGCAATAAAATAAATAAATGTCTTCCACTCAAGCTCCAGTAAGGGGTGTAGTCAATATTATCTGCTTGGCTCATCACATGGCTGAGCCTCAGGCAAGAAGACAATTGGGTTTTTCTTTCTTCCCCCTTTCCCTCTCCCTTGCCTGTTTTAGCAGCAGTGTCTTTTCCAGTGAAGCAGCACTTTTCACCACCACAGTTTGTCTCACTTCTTCCAAATTGACTTGCAACTGATTGTTCCCCACCCCAACCAGGCAAGTCCAAACCAGGCATGAAGAAAGTGAATCTACCTTGAAGTGTCTTCTTTCTTTTTCCTTGCACTTGCTCATCCTCAGAGTTTTGAATAAGAAGGTTTGAACATGGACCAGCTTCATGAAAGTCTCCTTTCTAGATGTTTCCAAACTTAGTTCAGACTGTCTCCTTTTGGAGGGAAAAAGGGGGGGAAAAAGGTGCATTGGAAAATTATTTAACGCGCCTGTTAGCTCTGTAAGGATACAGAAATCTCTTGCTTTCTACAGTTTCTACATACTACCACCAAGAAAATTATTCTCCAACAAAATCTTTCCTTGCAGATTTCTGGATTCTGGTATTTTCTACCACACCATCTGTATCTGAGGCCCAATAGCAGTACTGGCAGCTCCAAAACCTTCATTTCATACATTTAGATTGGAATTAGATTTCCTGCTAGGAACAGACTCCAGAGTTTCAGCATCAACAGCTGTCACACACCTTGAAACAAACTTATTTGTATTGCCCAGGTGTATTTGTGAAGGGGCCCAGGCTTGCCAAGCTGCCCTTTGCTTTATTCTCCTCCCTGCTGGAACAAAAAATTCACTTTGCAGCTCTCAGGTGTGTCCCTGGTGCAGTGGCAGGACTGTGAGCCCAGGGCTGCAGGGAAGCTCCTGACACATCCCAACAGGCAGCACAGCAGGGCTTTTGTTCCTTTTCCCACTTCTGCTCCAGTTAACAATGAGATCCTGATCAGGAGAGTCAAGAGAAACGTTATCAGTGATTTCGGGGAGATAGTCAGCTTAAAAAATGACATTATCATCAAAATGCTGCAGATGATACGGGCTGAAGGAGGAGCAGGAGACAAAGGCACAAATGAGATGGTTGCAAGAGGCAAAGGAGCTGCTGTGCCATCCAGCCACCCCTCCAAAGGTGACTGTCACCTGAATATTCTGCAGCTCACCTAACATCTTCTGTGTTCAGTGCCTCCTCCTTACCCTTCAGCACAGCCTCACTCAAACCCTCCTTTAGAAAACTTTGTTTCCTGCTCACACTTTGCAGTCTTGCTTTGCTTGAGCATCACAACCTTTTTCCCTCGCACCACACCCCTCAGTTCTGGGTGCCTTTCTGAAAAAGGGTGCCAGGCTTCATGCTTTAAAAACTTCATGCAACAGGACCTCAATCACATCTCCCAGCTCACAGATGTCTGTGATAACTGGACCCAACAGGCACCACCAGAATCTGCCACACAAGAAATGCCTACGCTAGCCAAAAGTCATATTCTTGTGCTGCAGGAATACAGAGGGAGTCAGGTCAAACCCAAATATGTTAATAAACCCTTTTACCAAGAGCTAGTCGGTGAAGGCCAAATGATAAAATATCAGTTTAGTTTAGTCTGAAAGCAAAAGTAGGAATAACTGAGCTACAGCATTTGTTGGTAGAAGATAGCAAACCTCACATCATTATCAAAGGAAGAAAATAAAGTGTAACTCTCGGTGTCTGTTACCACCTGAGCCACAAAAAAAGACCAAGATCCACAGCAGGAGATAAATTGTTATCACAGGCACTCCACAGGAAACAAAATGCAATCCCAACAGGATTCCAGCAAGTTCACTTTGCTCCAAACATCACTCCTGAAAGGGAGAGATCCCAGTTCCTGCAGCCACGAGGCAGAATGAAGCTGTCCCTGCCTTTTGTGAGAGCCTCTCATGACTGATGAGGGCTCTGCTTTATATGGGATCACAAGATGTGTCCTGATCCATCACAGCATTTTACAACACAATTATAGAAACCCGTTCAGTGTCTAAAAAACGTGGGGAAGCAATTTGTCTCCCCCTGTTATCAAGCAGCAAAGGCAAGGCTCTATCTGGTTTCCTTTAGACACACATTATCTCACAAGTCTAAGTGCTGGATAAGCAATTTGTAATAGAGAGAGCAGAAATTTCAGGATACTACCACAGGAAGTATCTAATCCAAGGGGTAAAACACAGGTTTTGGTGGCACAACTAACACCTGACTATCTGCTATTATGTAAAGCAGGTTTTTGCTTTTAAACCTGCCTGAGGGCAACAGAGCAGAGCAATGCAGATCTGCTCATACCAGCCTCAAAATGAGTCCAGTATTTCAGGTAAAAGACTCTTAACCCCCTTAAGTGCCCATTGATCATTCTTAGTATCACTTATTTCAATGATGGGATCTGTTCAGAATGCAGCTGCGATGAAATAAATATTTTTAAATGTACACTGAAGTGAAAGGTGGGAAGGCCAGAGGAAAAAAACCAAACCTGGAATACAACGACATTTCACATCTTGTGCTCCTTTCCTGTCTCTCACTGAGTATTGGTGCTGTTAATCACAAGCCTTCACTTAATTAATGCCCTAAAAATCTAGAATGTCCTTTTGAAAACAAATGCATTACAATCTTTTATGTTTATTTTTGGAAATAAATCAGTCTGGCATTCTCTACAACACAGGAGGACGGGGAGTGGTACTTTGGTCATTGTTAGGAAGTGAAAGGGCACAAAATAATCCTGCTATAGCTCTGTGGAGCTAACAGCTACAGTAAAGGAGGCATATTCCATTTATGGCTCATTCCCAGCTAGGACCCAGGTAAAGCAAGCCCTGTCGTGTCCTCTGCACATCCATGCCAAGGAGCCAGACAGCTCCGGGCACTGTGTGGGACCTACAGGAGCTCTGCTGGGGCAGAGGAGAGCCCGAGGAGTTACAAATATTAAAGGGTGCAGGTGTGCTTTGCACAGTTCAGGTGAAATCGCTGGGCCTACCTGGCGTTACCCTGGGGCAGCTGCTGGGATAAAAACGGCAGAGTGGATTTCTCCTTTGTGCTGCTGGGATAAAGGGGACACGGTGGATTTCTCAGTGCGCAGTTTTTGTATTGATAGAAATATGTGGTCTCTCGAAACCCATCTGCAATTATTCCATCGATTTGTACACAGAGAAAATGAAGCATTAGTTAAGAGACTGCCCTGTTAATCATTCCAGGCAAACACCAAAGCAGAAACCAGAATCCAAGTCTCAAAAGCTAAATTTTCTACATAAAGTGCTTGTAAGTGTAAGCTTATCTTAAATAAATACTGAATTTTATCTTCCTATCAAATGCTTTGATAGATCTGCTACTTCTTCCCCACCTTTAAACATTATTTTGTTATAGATGTGTGAAGCTATCACTTTTTAATTTTGATGAAAAAAACACTGGGAGGTGTTTGGAGTCTCCTAATCCCATGTCTCCCTTGAAAAAAGAAGTATTTCAAGCAGTTTATCATATCACTGGGGCATGAGAAGGGATTTCTAAAGGCCAAATTCTCTAATACAGCTGGGTGCTCCTTATCTGGTTGCAAAGCTGACCCTGTCCCCAAGGTCCCCTGCCCAGGAAGGTGTTGGGGTCATTTCAAGCAGCCCAGCAGGAGCTGCAGATCACCCTGGGGACTCCCCACATCGCTCCTTTCCAGCCCCTGCAGTGCCTTTCTGCTTCCATCTTACACAAATTCCATCAGTGCCAGGAAAAAGCATTTCCAAATGGAAGCCAGGGGCCTCTAAGAGCAGAGAGCAACAACGTCACTGACATGTTTTGTGAAAATCCTTTTGCCAGGATTCTCCTGAGAAGCTGAGAAGCCTCAGAAAGGAAATGTAAACAATAATTATCTGATGGCTGTGGAATGTGGTCTGGAGATGGTTTACCAACAGGTGCATCTTTGATTGGTCCCATGTGGATTGTTTTTACTTGCTGACCCATCATGGTCCAGCTGTGTCCAGGCTGTGAGCAGTCACAGGTTTTTTATTATTCATTCCTTTCTAGCTTTCTGATGTCTCCTCTATTCTTTAGTATAGTTTTAGTATATAATTTTCTTTTAATATATATAATAAAATAATAAATCAGCCTTCTGGAACATGGAGTCAAGATTCTCATCTCTCCCCTTGTCCTGGGGACCCTCAAACACCACCACACAACAAGAGCAGTGGGTGCTGTGACACACAGAGCACAGCACCAGCAGATTGGGTTTTGGCCATGGAAAAAGCAGGAAAACATTGGGAGACACCATCGGGGGGGGGAACTGAGCCAGCATGAGGGCTAAGGAAAAGTTCACATTAAACACTTGAAAGCTGCTCTGCTGATTTAAAGCTTGCCAGCAGGAACAGGGTCCATTTGTACTGAAGATGCACTTTGGTCAATAAGCACAAATACTTAAGCCACAAATTGGGCTAAAGGGATTTCTTCAGAAGAAACAATTAAAGCCTCGTCATGTAATACCTTGACTAAATAATCACAGAGGGGAACAATAACCTTCTTGAAATACATGGAGGATGTATACAAGGAGGGAGATGACTCTTCAGGGATTCAGCTAATAGGATTAAAATTCTGAATATCAGAAACTTTAACAGTGCAACCTCCTGGACCATGGATTAATTAGTATCACCAGAGCAAAGAGTCATTGTATTAATACCACACAGACCAAGTGCTCACAGGGAGACTGAGGAGAACAGCAGTGAGATTTACACTTTATTTGTGGTACCATTTCTAAATAGCCTTACAGGTCCATTATTGGACTATTTAAAACACTTTAGAATCATTAATTTGGAATAATTGGTGAGATTTTCAAATGATAGTACAACAAGAGTTTTCTCCCAATCAGCCTGTAGGAAACTGCAGCTTTGGCAGAGTATTTTCCTCACTGTGAACAAAGAAACTCCCACTTCCAAGGGTAGGTGGACTTTCCCCCCACTCAACAGCTAACCCTGAGACCTCAGCCAGCCCTGGCAGGTCATCTTCCATTCCTCAGTGAAAAGTAAAAGTACATCACTGCCAGAATATATCCTCTTATGTACAGAGATTCTAATACAAAGCTTACTTTTTTAAAGATCAAATCTTTTTTGCCACATAAAATTTTATAATTGAGAGGCTCCAATAAAGTGAAGGGGAGTCGTAGTTTGAATTCCAAGCCCCAGGGAAGATATTGGTTGCTCCTAGCAGGAAGTTTTACTTCTAATATACAGATACCCTGCATCTGTTTTATATCTCTTAAATTCAAACAAACTGACTGGAGTTATCTACTCTCATCCAACTTGATTAAACTCAGCACACAAATTCCCCAAATCAATAGTTAATTAAAAAGAAGTGCCAATTTCTACATGCTAAATTAGCCCGTGCTAATTCTGCATTCCCTGTTCCAGGTATGTGTTTAGCACTAAAAGAAAGAAGATTACTTCAATTGCAAGTTATTTATTACATCTTAGAAGGCTCCCTCTGTTAGGGGGGAAAAAATAAAAACAAACCACAACAGCAGCAAAGACAAAAGATAAAAACAAAAACCAAACACAAAGAACAACCCCCCCCAAAAAAACCCACTCAAAAAACCAGAAAATTTTACTTAATCTTGAAGTTTAAAAACCAGTTCATTGTTGGTTATATCACAATAGGGGGACATTGCAAAGTTGTACAAGGCTTGAGAAGCCTGCACAAAGTAGGCCCATAAAATCAAAACAGAAGAATTCCATCCTATTCCTGGAATTCCCCATGAGCTGTTCTTTGGATCTTAGCGACAAGAAATTCCAAGAAAGCAATGTCATTTTCATTGCATTTGACATCCAAGTAGGATACAGGCAGAGGTGCAACTCACCACAAAGTGCCTCATCCTCCCCTAGGAAGATTTTGCTACTTTTTTGGTTCTGTATCTGACGTCTTTTAAAGCTAAAAAATATTATTATGCACCCCAGTGTGGAGCTGGCAGATGTGGGGATTTGTGTGCTATGTGTATTATGCCAACGTGAGCCTGTCCAAAATGCACAATTTAATGCAGGTTCGGGAGCCACATTAGGCTGGTGTGTGGCGCCCACCCCTGCAGGTCTCTCATGGCCACCCAAGCCTGAGGCTGTTTGTAAACCACAGCCCAATGTCCTCCCCTCCCTTGCACCAAATAATCTCATTTGAGGACAGGCAATACCTGGGTAAGCCAATAAGGAAATAAAATCAAAGGCTGGGATTGGTCACACATCAGCTCCACCAGGATTTCCTCTCAAGAACCAAACCTGTTATCATCTGTTAGAGACTCAAGAAGGTAAAGGCCCTGTCGAGCCTCTGAAGGGGGGAAATGACGCCTCAGGTTTAGCTTTTATATTTTTCAGATTCTGTGCTGCTTTAGTGTGTGGGTCTGGGTTTCATATTATGGGATGGTGAGCTCTGTGCACAGAGCAGGGAGACAAAACAATTCCTGCTCCAGCTGGGGACCAAGGACAAATGATCCAAATCTCAGCCCAAAGCACCGTGGGCTGAAGAGAGAAACAAGAAGGATGGGACTGCATGGGCTAAAGATGGAATGGGACAATGAACTGCAAGATGCAAATGGAGCAGAGCTTATAAAAGTGAGAGACCCCGTGACTAGTTGTGAATTTTTGTGGCGATTTTGGGTTGTGCTGCCCAAGGTGGATCCATTGAGCCTTCCTAATAAATCCCTGCTTTATTTTTTAGCTCTGTCCAGCCTCTGTTCTAGGCCAGCCTTCTCCAGGCATCAAGTGGAATCTCTGTGTTCTGCCAGAACTCCTCCGTGCTCTCCTGGGAGGCCCAGGAGCTGAGCACACACCTCTGCTTGAGCCTGCACAGGAGACATGGGGGAGCTGTGAGATCTGCACAAAGCCCAGACCACCCCAAAAAGAAATGCTTAGATTGTAACAAGTTGTGCTGGGTTACAAAATGTGCTTGGGGCTGTGTGTTCTGTGATCTGTCAGGGCTGGGGCAGTTCTCTGCTGTCCATGGGGCAGGTTTCTTTATCTCTCCCACCCCAACCCTCCCTCCAGGAGATCTCTGCTGTCCATGGCCACTGAGTGTCCCTGCAGGGCTGATCCAATCCCAGCATCCCATGGGGAGATGCTCCGCCCAGGGGAGGAGCCAAGCATTCCTGCCTGGATCCAATCTGAGCCTGGCCCAGCACAGCAGCCTTTGCCCCCTGCATTGCCAGAGGAGCAGCTTTCTGCTGCCCTGCATTGCCAGAGGGAGCCCAGGCCCATCTGCAGCAGCCCTGGAGCTGCAGAGGAAAACTCCCCCCTTGTGCAGGATCCCTGCTGCAGCAGAGCCACAGCTGGCACTGCAGGAGGGCTGGGCCCCCATGGCATGGGGCTGTGCCCCCACCCTGGCACACAGGGGGCAGGGGATGGTCTGACTCTGGCAGGGTTGTTCTGTATTACTGCATTTTTATTTTTATTTTCCTAATAAAGAGCTGTTATTCCTACTCCCGTATCTTTGCCTGAGAGCCCCTTATTTTCAAAATTACAATCATTTGGAGGGAGGAGGTTGAAATTTTCCATTTCAAGGGAAGCTCCTGCCTTCCTTAGCAGACACCTCTCTTTTCAAACCAAGACACAAGTGTAAGGGCAAGTCTGAATTATGTCCTGTGTACAGCCCAGAAGTGACCTTCTGAGATTCTTCCTATTTAGTAGATCTCAGTAAGGGATCCCTGCTCAAACTTCTGCTCTTCTTGGGCCCAAAACAATTTTTGGCTGGCTTGGGGGGTGGTTTGGGTGTTTAAGGGAGCAGTTTCTTGTCTGCTTTTCCTTTTTAACTGTATATGGGATAAGGAATTATACGTAGCAAAAAATAGTCTTTCAATCTGCTCTTGACTATTATCTCAATCCAAGTCTGGCTTCATTGCTCCATTAACCAGCAGCATTCGGAACAATTCCCAACAGATGTTCTGCCCCCAGCCTTGTCAATCCTCCAAAGACACATTTCCCTTCTCCTGAGGCTTTTTCCCATTCTCCCGCATGGACTTGCAGGCTCGTCCTGCTGTGTGAAACCTTCCCCCCGAAACAGAGATTTTGCTGCAGTGCTGGGAGGCACTCAGCCCTTCCCTGGGCCTCTTGCAATCTGGAGATAAAAGAAGGAAGCAGAACCAGGGCTGGTAGAACACCCCTTTATTCCTTTTGCCGGTGCCAGCAGTGCTCTGAGCCATTCCAGAGGAAATCAGATGTTCCAAAAGTCACAGCGCATTTGCCCCACTGTCACTTCCCTGAGTTTAACACCTTGGAGTTATAAATTTCTCTGATGCATTTAGGAGACATTTTTAAGTTTACAGACAACATATTTCACATCAAAGAATGGGGAAAAAAAACCAAGATAAATCCTTCTGGTTTTGTGTTTCTTTGAATTTCCCTTACATGGTAAGGACAAGCAGAATGCTTTGTCTACCAAAATGCTTTAATACTTCAAGTTTCTGCTCTTCCCCTGCAATATGAAACTCATTTTTCATGGTCACCCTTCACCATGTACTGTATTTGAGGATATTTTTTTTAAGAAAATAGGGTTGTGGCACCTGTAGAGATTCACAGGCAAAAGCAGTTCGGCTCTGAATTTAAAAGAAAAATATTTAATTGTTCAGAGGAAAACGTCCTTCTAGGAAATAAGGCTGAATTACAGAATATAAAACAATGTAGAAAGCCTGCAGCTATTATGCTGTGACATCCTTATGATAAATATTTTCTCATGCCACAGAACTGGTATGAAGAATTAATGCTAAAAGTAGTTCTTTCAATAGTTATTTCTGATTTATTTTACCTTCACTTGAAGGAAGACTTTAATTATTAAACTTAACCCAAATAAATTCACACACAATTTGGACAAAAGGGAAGAATTATTTCTACACCATCACTGTAGTCATTCCAGGGTTGTCAAATTATTACTTTGCAGGTAGAGAGGGACAGCTCTCACCAACCCAGTGAAAGAACTCAAAATATATTCAATTAATGGATGAATGGATCCAGAAACACAGTTTCACATTGTGCAAACAATACCAGCTCTCATGTCACTAAATAAACCTGGGGCTGAGGAAGAAGGGAAGCGCAAAGGCCTTTTGCTTTAGTGTAAACTGGAATTTGAGCTTGCAGATCAAAATGGGAGCTGCAATTCCTCTGCTCTGACACAAATTATCAGCTAAGAAAAGGCATTTGCCTCTTCCTGTGTCATGGGATGATTTGGGAATGAGGGCAGTGGAACTGGCATGTCCAGAGTGGAGGTCACCCAGGACTGTGTGGGCACATCAAAGCAATTTCTGTTTTGCAGAAAACCTCTTAAAACCTGGAAATATTGAAATATTTCTAGGTGAATAACAGGTGAATTGAAATATTTCTAGGTGAATTGAAATATTTCTGTGTGAATGACACCCTCTGCTTTATGGGGGAAGAAGCAGGTTTGTTTAATCACTACAGGGTCCTTACATTCCTTGTGATCCACTGAGCAGGCCTATTTGCATAACTAGGTTTTAAATGCAAATCAGATAAAGAATTTTACTAAGTGGATGATTTGTACAATACAGCCTCTAGGTCTCTTGCAGAATTACTTTGATGAGGGAATGGTTCTTTAATTACGCTGAAGGCCGATTACCCCATTACAGCCATATTGTTTTGTGGATTGCATATAATTTTGCTGTTTCCAAAGATTCCCTGCCATAATTCTGAAGAAAATGCAAACAGCAAGCAGACACTTGAGACACATTAGGCAAGAGATGCTTTAGTGAATTCAATTTAAGCTGCAACATTAAAGTGATTTTGTTGAATAAAACATAATGCAATAATGAGCCTGTGTATGTCAACTCTGCAAAGATAATAGCTGGAAACTTAGCTTTGCTTTCCTCTTTTCCAGGCTTTTCTCTTCTTAGGCTCATTAGTCAGAGACAATGCTGCAAAGAGAGACC
Source organism: Emberiza elegans (assembly GCA_024865655.1). Taxonomy (NCBI): domain Eukaryota; kingdom Metazoa; phylum Chordata; class Aves; order Passeriformes; family Fringillidae; genus Emberiza; species Emberiza elegans. Next base: position 3,185,346 of record JALJVW010000197.1, on the reverse strand, counting down.
TCTTCTAGTACAGGCTTTATTTCAGTTTAAGTATATTCCCTACAATTGTATTTTACAGTTGAATATAGAGTTAAAGGAATTAATTTGTGCCTGCTTCACATCAGCCCTAATGAGATTACACATTATATGGGATTTTTATCCTTTAATGCCTAATGTTGGGGACAACCTAATGTATAGATCACTCTAGATCACTTGGTGGTGTTTGCTGCCTTTTTAGAGAAGAAATATTTACAAATGTATGTGATTAAAGGGAAATAATCCCAGTTCTACTCTGTACAGTTTTGCTTTTACTCCACTTTCGGACACCCTTCTTGTCTCTACAGGTAACAGCACCAAATGTAAGGAGGCAAAAGAGCTCTTTATGTCCAAGCAGGGGTCACTCATGGCATTCCTTGCAGCTGCTCAAATCTGAATTACATGCAAGTAGGCTATGCACGACTGCATTAATATTCACCTTTACCAGTAACAAAAGAAGGATTAAAAGCTGATATTAATGAAAATGAAAATTATAAGATTTATTTGTTTGTTGGATCTTCCACCGGATCTCTTCTGATTTCCAGAGTTAGCCTGCAGGGTCAGATAGGTACAGCACAGCTACCAGGTGTTCCTTTTAACAGCTACCAAAATATCTCCAATTTGTTTTTAGGTGGAAAGGTGACTGCCAGCACTTGTACCTGCACTGCTTTTCAGTTATGGCTGTCTTGGGCTTCCAGAGCTTTTACAGCTTTGTACAGTTTCAGTAAGAGCTACCATATGGTCTGGTGACACAAAACCCTTTGCTACAGAAAGCTCCTGGGATTCTATGATTGTAGCACACTGGCAGCATTTCAGCTTTCATTTATATGTGGAGTCATCATTTGATATGGAAAAAGAAAGGTAATAAATCAAAATCTCAGCCATTCATCATTTAGAGGGGTGCCTCACCTTGTAAATTCGAATTGCTTTAATGGTTTGGCACCATTTTATTTTGTTTTCATTGAATGAAGAATAGCTAAGGAGAACAGCCAAGCTTATACATCACCACATATATGAATCAAAGGAAAAACCAAGAGTGAAATGTTTTATAAAGGCAAAGCAGTGAACAGAACAAAAAGAAAACATCATTTATAATTGGGGGGAAAGGCAGACAATCTTTGTTGCTTGAATTTAGATGTTATGAGACTCTGTGCCTGTAGGTGATAAATTAAAAGCTCAGGGGTCTGCAGGGTGGAAGTTGGGGGTGTCCCAGAGGTTCCTGGCACAGCTGTCCCTGGCAGAGCTGAACATCTCTGTTTTGGGGGAAGATGGGTGAATTTGGTTGATGTGGAGGGGCTTTGCCATTGCTGCAATTTGGTCACCTCTTCCTAAGCTATTCCCACACTAAAGGTGCAGGAACTCAGGGGAGCAGCAATCCCAAAAGAGTCTTAGAGCTGATCAGAGCTGTTTTACAGCTTTGCTTGCTCTTGTCTCCAGTTCTGTTTTCCCCACAAGCCCCTTTTCTTGCTGTTTGCGCCTGCAGAGTTATTTTCACAAAAAAAAAAAAAAAAAAAAAAAGCCAATAATTTCCATTCTGAGTCACTGAGAACGACTTTATACCCCAGGTCGAGCAATAGGAAAGAGACTATGAATGCCAGGGAGAGTTCTTATATTCTGCTAATTGAAAGAATGAAGCTGTAGCACAATAAATGATTTGCACTGCTCAGTGAAGGTTGTAGGGACTAAAGTGACAGCAGATATGGGGAAATCAGTGAGTGCAGCTCCATTGGAGAGTGTTGGACTCTCTGGTCAGTCATGGGTTTTTATTATTCATTCTTGTCTAGACTTCTGATGTCTCCCTTCCTCAGTATAGTTTTAGTATATAATTTCCTTTTAATATAACATAATATCATAAAATAATAAATCAGCCTTCTGAAAACTTGGAGTCAAATTCTCATCTCTCACCTCGTCCTGAGGACCCTCACAACACCACAACAGTTTAGACCTCCTCAGGAGTCATAAATTATTCAACTTTATCTTTCTTCTGCAATGTAACTGGCTCAACTAATAGTGCCCTTTATTTGTACACACAGTTTCTTCATTTTATGTTTTTGACCCTTTTTCAATATTTTAGACAGTTCTAAGCTGCTTTCAGAGATCTTTGCAGCTTTACTGAACACTTCTGATACCTAGGTTAAAATATGCAGCCCAAAAATGAACAAACAATAAAAAACCAAGGCTGATTGAGTATCCTCCTTTCTGGGGAAGGAAACACAGACTGGAATCTGTACTAATGAAGCACTATCAGTATCCTGGAATACTATTTCACAACATCCACAAATTGTTATTTTTCTTTCTCTCAATTCATTTACCCTACTGAAAATGCACTGGCAGTGGCACCAGCATGTGTAAATGTCTTAAGGCTTTTGTGTGTGCTTTGTTGTTTCATCTATGAATCAAAATCTTTATTCTTTATCACCAACAAAACAGACTCTCCACAAGATTTAAAAATCTGACATTAAAATAGAAAAAAAAAGCTAACAAAACCCTCCAAATTAAAAGAAACCATGTATTCAAAAGGCATCAATCACACCATGAAAGTGGAAAATGGGCCACAGTTTGTCAAAGAATTTTTTTTTTTTGTAGAATGGGACCCTGAAATTAGAAGGTTCCAGTGGCTGTTAGCATTCTACAGCAATATGCAGCACTTGGCAGACTATACAGACATTTTAGAGACTGTTTATGCATTCTGTTTTTATTGGTGCCATGTCTGTAATATTTGTTTGTCCCCAGCTGATGCCACAGTAGGTGATATAAAAAAAGATGCATGAATAATTTATAAAAGTACTCAGAAGTCACCAAAGTGCCTTGCTCTGATGATGTAGTGTGCACAAGGGCCTTGGATAATAAAAGTAGATTATATATCATAATAGATTCTATATAATAATAAATTAGAGGGGAGAACATCAGAAGGATACATTTTGTTCTGTATTTTGTGCTGCATTTCTAGAACTCTGGTCAATATAAACACCTAAAGCTGCAAGGGAAATTTTCCAAGTAAAAGCATATTGAAGGCCGAATAAACTTGAATGAACTTTGTGTTAAAGATCACTGAAATCCTGCATTGTCTTAGCAGGTTCACTTAGACATCTCCTGAACCCTTCCATCAGAAAGGTGAAATTCTGTTTCTGAGTCAGCAGAGACATAGATAGATGGTTATTCACAATCAGCAGGACCACAATCCATACTTTAAAATGGAAATAAAGCACAATGGTGATTTCAGTCCTGCTTTTCCACAGTGGAGTTGCTGTCACTCAGAACAGTAAGAAGAGAAGGGATTTCACTCTGATTGCAATGGAATTATTATTTGAGGTGAAAATCTCTCTGGATACAGAAAATGTTCTGTTGGGACAAAATCCCTAGAGGGAGGTTCCTAAGAGTCTCCTTTACGGTTCTTTCACTTTGAGCAGGAAAGAGATGTGGCACAATCAAAGACCCCAATTCACAACTCTGAGAGGGGTTAAGCATAAGACAGACAGAGAATCACAGAACTTTAGAGTCTCTGTCTAGGCTTAAATTTATCCAGAAAATGTCACAACATTTTTCTGTGCATGCTTTGTTCCTTGTACCTCTGGAGAAGAAACCATGATCCTTTCATGAATGATTCAAGGTGGCTGAGGCTATTTTGAAACAGATCAATGAAAATTGACACTTTGGCCCTTGGCAATTCAGGCTTTGCTCAAAGAGAAGTTAAGGTTGCCTGAACTTTTCTTCTTCTCTGCAAATGTGAAGGAAATTATCAGGCTCCTTGAACAGAAGCCTGAGACAGAACTATGGTTTAAATTTTATTAAAGTCATTTCCACTAACTTGAATATCATAATTTAGTGTGTTCTTGCTCACCTGGAGGGATGAGGAATCAGGAAACTTATGCCAAAGTATATTTTGGCTGTGTAAAGTGTGGATGTGGTATTTTTGGGGTATTTTGGGGTCCCCATTGTTCTTAGAAGGAAATATTATATTATATTATATTATCTTAGATTATATTTATTATTATATTATATTATATTATATTATATTATATTATATTATATTATATTATATTATATTATATTATATTATATTATATTATATTATATTATATTATATTATATTCTAGTGACTCCTTCCAGAGTCCCGACACAGCTGGCTGTGATTGGTCATTAAGTTAAAACAATTCACATTAAACCAATCAAACAATGACCAGTTGGTAAACAATGTCCAAACCACATTCCAAAGCAGCAAAACACAGGAGAAGCAATCAGATAATTCTTGTTTTCATTTTTCTCTGAGGCTTCTCAGCTTCCCAGGAGAAGAAATCCTGGAAAAGGGATTTTTCAGAAAATATGACGGTCACATGTGGGCTTGTGCTGTAGGGTTCTAACAGAGTGGTGGTTTGGGCACCTTTTCTCTCTGCCCTCCCCTTCTCCCCCTTTAATTTCAGGTGCAGGGTCTCACCTCCAGTCACCAGAGCAGACAGATGCCAGCAGGATCTGATGAATTAATTGATCTGGAGCAGAAACTCACCCACTGAGCACAGGATGGAATAAAAGGATCAGAAATGGTTGAACTTCAGCTCTTGCCCCATGGCAGAAAATTTCATCCCAAGCCACGGAATCCTGATTCTCCCAAACTTCAGGATGAACTGGGAGCTGAAAACAGCCACAGCAGAAAGTCCAAGCCAAAGTTCTCTGAGCAGCAGGTGACAGAGAGGAGAGGCAGCGACCAAAGACCAAGAGATTCCTGCCCCAGCAGCAGCAGGTTATGGAATAGAAACTCTCCCAAGGGAAACCCTTCATGAGCCAGACAGTTTGTGCTGGTCAGATGTACATGAGCTGATGGAACAGATTTGATAGTAAAAGATTTTAATATCCCAGAAAATTCAGGGAGTTAGGAAGACAGTTAGGCTTAGTAGACCCTGGGAAATGTTAGGCCTTGTATTTGCTAGATCCTGTGAAACTGCACCTGTGTAGTCAGTATATGTATATTATATGTATATCAGTATATATACATGTATGTGTAATCAGTATATGAGAAATTATCTGATTGTTAGATGTGATTAGATATAATTGTTGTTTAAAGAGTCATGGGAAACTATGTTAGGGGTTTGAGGGGATCATAAGAAACTCATGTTTGGATCAAATCAATGTATACAGTAGAACAATGTATGTTTAATAATTAATATGTAAGTTATATAATGATAGAATATAAAACATGTTCATGCCAAACCCATGGCAGGTCAGATTTGGGTTTGTGCACCCCTGACACCCAGAGCTCTTCAATAAAACACCTGCACATTATCATTCTGTGATTATGTATTCCTCAACACTAACATATTGAAATAGGAACTATTGTCATTCTTAGCTGATTTGGTAGAATTAATGGGCTTGTTTTTAAGTACATATTTTAAACTGTCTAGAACACAATTTTGAATGCCAGAGGGATTATTCTCACTGCTCACAGCTATTTTATCTGACTTATTTCCTTTCTACTCTTCAGCTTAATTCCTGAAACCATCTTCAGCACAATCAGGATTTGCTTCTTAAAATTCTTACCTCCTCATCCTTAGTCCCAATGAGAGCTAAGCAGAAGTGTTTCTTGAGTTTATTTCCATATTTATTTGCCAATATCTGACCTTCAGGCCAGACACAGGATTTTGACTATAAAGAATGGTCTCTCCTATGACACCCAAACATAGGAATATTCAGATATCTGTGTGCACCCTCCTGCACCTGCTCTGAGGATTCAGCATGGATGGTCCTACATGCCGTTGGAGTCTTTATTTTTCAATTACTCTATAAAATAGTAATCTTTTCTCACTGTGGAGTCCCAGTGGATTTTATGCATTGTTTATAATCTTGAAAAGTGTCCTGGTTTTAGTTTCTGAAAATCAGAGGAGTAACCCTGCCTTTATGGGCACGTTTTGTTTTTAGAGAGGCTTCCCAGTGCTCTGGACCTGCAGACAATAAACACCTGTGAATCAAAAAAATCAGCTTTGGTGATCTCACAATGATCTCTTCAGCCCCTCAGGTGCAATCTCAGGTGGGAGGAGATTTTCCTAGACTGACCTCTGCAGCTCCACTGGTTTGGCTGTGTTTGGAAAGAGCCAGATCATGTAATTCATGCTTTAAAAAATGACATTAAATAGAAGAGGTTAATTTCAGAAAAAGAAATAAATATGCACTTCCCATGTTAGCATCTTTAGAAATAAGCAGGTTAAAAAAAAAGACATGATTTTAAAAAGTGATTTATAGTAAGAGTTGTCCCTTAACAGAATGCTTACACATATTTTCTAAACTCAAGGAGGCTTTTAATACAGCAATTTGGCTCCTTCACCTGTACAAATATTTCAAAGCATGTTTACTTCTTTCCTGTTAACTCAGTTTTTCTTCAAATCCTTCTACATCCCATTTCTTTTAACTGACACTTTCTCCTTATTTCCATACTTCTGCATAAACATCTCACCCCACAGAAAGAAAACTATTCTTTGATAATTGGAATTTTGTTGTGCCTTTTCACTGTGCTTGGGTATCTTGGGCCAGTTTGAAATATTTAAATATTCAGCCATACTTTTTTCAAACATGGAATTACTAATACTCACTAGAACACACATTAGGTTTGTCCCAAAATTAAGGCTCCCAGATTATCTTTTTACACTGAATTGTGGGATGCACCTCCTAGAGATTCCCATACTACAATCTAACAATTAAACATGCTTTATTTTGTTTCTCATACTGATTCTGGGGGGAAAAAAAAACCCAAACAAAACAAAACAAGGATAAAAAAAAAAAAAAAAAAAAAAATATAACAAGAACAAGAACAAAACCCCAAACCCAAAGAATCCATCACTTTTCTCAGCTACACCAGGCTTGCTAGATTATGATTTGATTTAGATTGCTTGCTAGATTTATGATTCAAGAAAACATACCAGAAATCAAGTGGTTTTAAGGAAAAAAAAAAAATTCCTTTTTGTTTAATCTCATGGAGAGGTTTAACAAAGTGCCTGTCTCTCTAAAATGAATGTTTTTTTCTGGATGAGCTGGGGATGGGTCTCACGCAGATTTAACAGAAATGCATTCACCAGTGTAAGGTTTTGTCTTCGACAAAATAAGATGCCTGCAGTCATTTTGTGGAGCAACAGCGACATTTAGTGGTGACCAAAGAAATCCCTAAATTTTATTGTTCCTTTAATTTCTCGATGACCCCGGGAACATTTAGCAGATGTTGTCGCCTTCATTGAAATTCACACCTAATTTTCCCTTTTGTATATCGTAATGCAGTGTTTGTAAAGGGGTAAAAAGCTCTATTTCTATAACAAACCAACACAGATATTTTGAAACCAGAACTGCTTTGATGATCTTCCTTGAAAATCTACTTTTTGCATATCATGATAAAATATTTAATAATGAAAAAATGAGAATATTTTTCCTCATTTGAGAATCAGACTGAAGCAGTGCATGGTACAGATCAGATTGCAAGGATTAGATTTCCCTGATTTCCATTATTTGTCAAACAAAGTTCTCATTGGAATAGGCAGTTGCAGGTTTCTCTTATTTATCCTTCTTTGTTTCTTGGTTTCTATGTCAGTGACCTTGGTAGAAGATTCTCTCAGGGGTAGACATGGATCCTCTTATCTGTCACCATATTTTTCTGAACAATCCCTTTGCCAGGATTTCTTCTCCTGGGAAGATGAGAAGCCTCAGAAAACAATGAAAACAATAATTATCTGATTGTTTGGGAATGTGGTCTGAAGGTTGCTTACCAACAGGTGCACCTTTGATTGGTTGCATGTGAGTTGTTTTTAATTAATGACCAACCACCATCAGCTGTGTCAGACTCTGAGGAGTCAGTCACGAGCTTCCATTATCATTCTTGTTTAACTTCTGATGTAGCCTTTCTCTATAGTCTAGTATAGTTTTAGTATAGAATTTCATAATATGATATGATGATATGATATGATATGATATGATATGATATGATTATGATATGATATGATATGATATGATATGATTGATATATCAGCCTTCTGAGAACATGGAGTCAAATTCTCATCTGTCACCTCGTCCTGGGGACCTCACAACACCACACTTATTAAACTCCTCCCTGGCTCACAGAAGTCACTGTAAAACCTCTTCCACACAAAGCCATGCTCAGCCCCTCAGCGGAGTGAGCAGCCAGCCCTCACAACCCCTACAAGGGTTCAAGCTGAGTTCTTCTGGTTTAAAACAGTTTCCTTCTGATGTAGGGTTTAGAAAAACTTCAGCAGAGTGCCAAGAGTAGAAATGTTTGACACTGAGTGTGTGCAGGCAAAGGTTTCAATGCCAGAAGGACATTTTGGGACCCACAGCTCCCAGATCCTGGGGCAGTTCAGCCTCTCTGAGTTCAGCATCCCCCAACCTTGCCCACCCCATAAATACTTTGTGGGTGCATTGCCATGTGTTGTGAGGTGTCAGTTCACCTCACTGCTCCTACAGAAGCAGTTTCTGTGAAGTTTATTTCAACCTTGCATGTGAAATGAGGCCTTGAGTGTGAGGGTGAAACAGCAGGACTGAGGCCTACAAACTGAACCTTGACTCGAGCCCACAGAAGCCATGAGAAAGCTGAGAGCTCTTTGTGAGAGCAGAGCTCTGCAGCAGTGAAAAACAATTTGTTTTCCCTGAGGAAGAGCTCTAGAACTGTAGAAAACACCCTGCTTTCCCCAAGAAGGAGCTCTAAGACTGCAGAAAACAACCTGCTTTCCCTGAGAAAGGGCTCTAGGACTGTGAAAAGCAGCCTGCTTTCCCCAAGAAGGAGCTCTAAGACTGCAGAAAATAACCTGCTTTCCCTGAGAAAGGGCTCTAGGACTGTGAAAAGCAGCCTGCTTTCCCTGAGTAAGAGCTCTAGGACAGTGGAAACAACATGCTTTCCCTCTAGGACTATAGAAAACCACCTGCTTTCCTTCTAGGACTGTAGAAAACAGCCTGCTTTCCCTCTAGGACTGGGGAAAAACAACCTGCTTTCCTTGAGAAAGAGTTCTAGGACTGCAGAAAACAACCTGTTTTCCCTGAGAAAGAGTTCTGACTGTGGAAACAACCTGATTTCCCTGAGAAAAAGCTCTAAGACTGTGGAAAACAGCATGTTTTCCCTGAGAAAGTGCTCTAAGAGTGCAGAAAACAACCTGATTTCCCTGAGAAAGGGCTCTAGGACTGTGATAAACAGTAGCCACCTGTATAAACTGTTTTTACACCATTAGATGGAAAAATGAAAACTCTCTCTCACAAACAACTTTTCCTGCACACAGGGGGATTGAGTGCCCAATCAATACAGGCTAACTCATTGCTGACCAGTTGAGGATAGACAGGGGATGTTCTTTAAAAACCCTATAAAAAGAGGCACGTGAAATAAACTGGGATTGATCTTTTTGTTTTTACACCATAAAGTGTGTCCTGAATCCTTCCTTATTGAGCACCACAGTGACATTTGAGCTCCTTTGGGATTTTAGAAATGAGATAAATGAGTGATTCTTCTGGGTTTTTTCACTCTGATTTCAGGGACTCCATCTATAATAAAAAAGGAGATCAGATTTGGCAATGATCAGATGAACCTAAAAGGGCTTTTGGCACTGTTTTCAAACAGAATTATTGAGCTTAGCCCATTGACAAGGTCTACATATCTACTGATGTGTAAACTCCAGAGTCCACCCAGTGTCCAGGGCTGGATCTCTAATTCTCATGGACAAAAAGCTTGTAGGAGGAGCACAGGAGACAATCAGGCATTGAGGTAATGTCATTTCCAGCCCAGCAGCAGCAGCCCTTGTACTTGTCTTGTCCATAATACAGGCTGCCATTCAGTGGAAGCTGCAAATTAATATCTGCAGGGTTGGAAGCTTTGAAAGAGTGGAGATCAGAGAGACTTGAGGGAGAGTTGGATGGGTAAACCAGGTCATTTTGCTATTTTTTTAACCATGGGAAAAGGGACATGACTGCCTCCTCCTGAGTCCACTTATTTAACTGAGCACATAATTCCTTGGTAGCCAAAAAGCCAATATTTGTACTTAGTGTCTCAGTTTGGAGAAAGCTCCAGGAGGCGTTTCTGTCCAAACCTATAAACTGTGAAAACACAGCACTGCAGCTTTTCCAGCCATCTATTTAACATTCAAAACTCCTCAATTTAAAGAGCTGGTTTAGGGGTCCATTGCCTCTCCCAACCAAACTTCTTCCATTTAGAGAGTTTTAAAAATGCTTTGTAGATATGCAGCAACGAGTTACTGTCAGGTAGCACTGTAATTTCTCCTAGAAGAACCCAGCACTCTGTTTTATTGTAGTACTTCTCCCTCTGGTAATTTATTTTCTTGTGCCAGCTTGTCCCCAGCTCTGGTGGCACTGATGTCCAGGACAGGGACCCCGGTGTGGCCAGGCCATCTCCCAGCAGCAGGAACCTCACAGCTCATTCCTGCTGATCCATCAATTCCCTGAACCTTGCACTGCCCAAACACCCAGCTGCAGATCTGAATCACTCCACTCTCAACCAGCTCAGTCACATTAACCCTTCAGCTGCTTCCCAGCAGCACTGCAGGCACCAATGTCTCCAAAAAGAAACTGTTTTGTAACTGTATGTATTTTCCAAGGAAAGAAAGTGGGGGTTTGGATTTATGAAAGAATAAAAATAATATTCCATTAAGCAAATGTCTCCAGATTCTCAGACATGCAGCAGCAGCACAATCAAAAATCCCCACATTTTGTCCTCCCTCCCTTCATCTCCCTTCTTCCTTTCATTTCTTCCCTCTCTTCCCTTTCCTCCTTTCTGTCCTTCCTCTCATGTCCCTTCTCCCTCCATCCCTACCTCTGTTCTTTCCTGCATCCCTCCCAACCTCCCTTTTCTTTCTCCTCTCCATCTTTGGGACAGACTGAGAGGCCCTGAACACTTCCCAAACGTGGGAATGTTTTCCCTCCATGGTAGCAGGATGTTCTCTGAAACACCTTTCAAGTCATCTTTATCTTCTTGCTCTTCATGATCCCAATCTCCTGTTCCTTTTACCCAAGATCTGTACAGATAACCCAAAGGTGGCTGTTGTGCTGAGTGACTTTGTTACTGTTGGGAAATGAGAGCAGTTCCCAGACCTGTTTCCAATCCTGGGAATGGCAGCCACATGCTGCCTCCCAAAATGTGGTTTTCCCTTCTCTCCACTCCCACACAGGGGTTTTGCAATGGAGGCAAATCCTGAAGCAAGGGCTCTGCGCTGACAGCGAGGTCATGGGGAAGCCTCCAGCAGACACAACTTCTACACACACTGGTCAGGTCTGCAAGGCTTCAGGTCTTCTCCTAACCAGAGATGATTTCTCCCTCTGTGATTTCATCCAGATAAAAATATTTTTCTATATTTTTCACATTTATGTAGGTTCTTCCACAGATTAGAATCTTTAAGCATATCACAATAGACATATAAATAAATCAGGCATTAAAATCTTTGAACATCCACCAGGATATCTGTGTATAACAGAGGATGTCATAGGGAGTTATATAAAACCCTGCCCAGTTGCTATCAAATAACTGAAACTTTTCCTTTTCAGTTGTCACCTGTGTCTTCTTCTTTCTGTTCCCTCAATCCATTTTCCTTGGAAATAACCTCACAGGATCAACCCACACTGAATTAGGTATGGATTCCACAGCAATTCCACGGCATCCTGGCTTACTGGTGCAACTACTGGCCTGAATAACTTGAAATGCAAGGCAAGAATTGCAAAACAAAGTTAATCAGACAGATGTTTATCTTTAGAAATATATGTTTAGTGTCTTTTTTCTTTAGAAACACATGCTGAATAATATTAAAATATTTCACAGGGACATAATTGGGACCATAATTGATAAGGAAAAGTTATAAAATGTTTGTTTCAGCAATTTCAAAAATACCTGTAAAACTGGTACAGTTCTGAAGGAGTCCATTTTATCTCTATAAAACCATGTATTTTCACACAGCACTTCAGAACAGGGGGAAATGTCAGAAGGTGTTTTGCCACTTTTGTTGCTGCTGTAATCTAAATAATCACCTTTATTCCAAGCCTGCATTATGTGCACTACCTTCAGCTTCCACCTCGAGTTTTCTTTACCCCACACCACATTTGGTGGCTATAATTAAGGCAGGATATATAATACAGCATCAACACAGTTTTCATTCTGGAACCTTGCTGATCACCCAGGGCAGCTGCAATCCCCATTGTTATGGCAGACCCACTCTCCATCTCATTGCTAATCAATGATTAATTAGGAATGGGCCTGCATTCATCTTCCTTGAAAATGAAAGGTCTGACTCACTCACAGACAGGGAGAAATCTTTGGGAAACAAAACTTCCACTGTGGACTCTATCCCAGTAAATTTCATGCAAACTGTGTGAAAACGCTTTTCTGTGCATCTGTTTGAGTAGTAAAGTGAATGGTGTGAGGCACAATTCTGACACATCATACAGGCTTTGAGATTCTTCTCAGCTTATGTCTGAATATTTATCAAGATATTTAATCAAAATTCCTCCAAATGTTTATGGCACCACAAGAACAACCTAGTTAAGATGCAGATATGCCACACAGCTTTAACAGAACAATAGTTCAAACTTCAGACCTGCCTTATTTATAATTTCTTGGTACAACAAGAGAACAAATTAGTGCTTTTTCCTTTAACAAATTAGTGGTTTTTACTTTACTGACAAGTAAATTTTGCCTTTCTTCTGCAAATCTTTCTTTTGCTTCCCAGCAAAAAGCATATTTTCCTATTGCTAACACTGTTAAACACATCCATGTTTTCCTCTTGGACCTCATGATTTTCCCAACAGTAACAAAGTCACTCAGCACAACATCCACCTTTGGGTTATCTGTACAGATCTTGTCAGAGCTTGATCCAGCAGCTGAGCAGAGTGAGCACTTACAGCTGCATGGAAAATCCCAACACCTCCCCTTTCCTCCTTACCAGCCTCTGCTGAAGCCAGGAGATCTGCCAGGGAGTAAAGCAGAGTTACCCCATCCAGCAGAGAGCTGCACAGGACCTGCACAGAGCTGCTGGCAGCAATTACCTGGCACTCCCTGCAGCTGCACCTCCCAGACAATCCTTGTGCCTCTTTGGCACTCTGCAGGAGGAGTTGCACAGCAGCCTCCACTCACTGCCCACCATAGCTGGCTCAGAAAAGGCTCCCTGGCTGCCAGGGGAAACTCCTCAAATGTGCAACAGGGAGTGAACCTGGGGGAAACCTGAGCAAAATGCCACCAGAGCTCATCTGCCTCTTCCTGTGCACTCTGAGTGCTCCAGGCCTCTCAGGTAAATGACTGGAAGATCTTCACTGACCCAACCAGGAGACAGAGGGGCTGGGAGTGAGTAACGAAGTCTTCTGTCCTTTTGTTCAAGGTGCCTCAGCAGCACTTAAATCAAATGAGTACAAGGTCAGGTGATCTTGAATTTCAATTCTTTTTCTAAAATGAATATCAGAGTAAGCAAATGGAAAAGGCAACCTGTAGATTGTGTTCTGCAGGTCATTTCTGAACTCCAGAGGGAAATTCAGTTTGAAGGAATTTAAGTAATGCTGTATTTGTCTCTGCTCTTTTGCTGCTCTGTGAGAAGCTGAGCTCTCAATTCTTCTTTCAGTGCTGATCACTCTGAGCACAGGGATGCTCTGCCTGTGGGGGGGATGCAGGGTCAGAGAGGAAGGATATAAAGAGCTAATTAATAGCTCAAATCACTTCTCTGAGGAGAAGTGAATCAGTATTCTCTGAGGAGAAGAATCACTTGTCTGAGGAGACATCTCTGAGGGTCTCCTTCACCCGTGGAGCTGGTAATCTGCTCCACACCAGACCCATCTCAGAGGAGCTTGGTCTCAATCTCCTGACTGCATTCCAGTGTTTGCAATCTCAGTCCTCTACAAAGCAAACATGGCCACTGTGCCTGGGTTTTCCCTGGTCCAGGTTTCCTCAATGTGCCATTTTAGGTTGTGTCAACAACATTCTGGTTGTCTTGCGCTCCTTTTTTTTTTCCTCTGCCTCAGAAAAAAATCATTTTACAGCTGCCTCACTATTTGTAGCTCTTAGATGCTCAGACAGAATCCAGTGACAGCATCAAGTGGTTTCTGCTGGGAAAGTTTATTCTGTGCAATAGGGAAGATTATGACAACTATATTTTATAAGATGACAGAGCTAGACAATGGCTTTTTTAAAGAAATTTGGGGTTGTTTTTACTGTATTTTTGCTTAAGGCTTGGCTACCTGAGTGCTGTTCCAGGCAGGAGCTCTGCTGCCTGTGTGGGTGGTGACTGCCAGCCTCACACTGAGACAGAGAGTGGGAGGGGAAGCTGGGATAACTTACACCCTGTCTGCCATCCTCTTGGCCTCGACCTGAAATACAAAACTTCACATCCCAGTCTCCTTTCTGAGCAGAGAACCTTTATTTGGTGGAATGCTGATGCCCCAAGCTGCCCCTGTGGCTGTGCAGAGCAGACTCCAGGGCAGCAGGCAGTGTGCTCCTGGCCAGCCCAGGAGTTGGGGTTTGATTTTGGAGACACAAAAAGCCAAGGGGGATGTACCAGGGTCTTGCCTCTTGCTGTGAGTTTGGCTGATCAGCAGATGAGGGAGGGATGGCCCCAGAGCCTGCAGGTTGGAGTTCTAGCCAAAGAGATTCTAGCATAATTTATCCTCCTTGTGGAAATTGCTACTTGTAGGACTTAGAGATGTGTGGCTTTCATTTTCAACATTTAGCTAACAAAGAAATGCCTTTCTCTTCTCAGAATGCTATCGACATTATTTTCTTCTCATCAGTGTTGAGAATTCAGAATTCCCTTATCAGATTCCCCTTGACTGAAATTTCCCCAAGTGGAGAGTCAGACCATGCTCCAAGACACAAAAAGCTGGTGGCATTGTTGTTCTCCAGATTAGCAAAAGAAGATTAAACAATACAACGACTGGAAGTTAAAAAGCCAGTGCTTATTACCACAACAGGAAGGATTTCTCAGCCTTGTATATAAAATTTTAAGGGATTTGCCAAGTAAAGCACTCCTGAACACTGTACAGCACCGAGGCTGAGGTTGTTGTTTCTTGTGTTTGTTGAACCCCTGAAAGGAGATCATATTACAAATAAAGAGGTAATTGTATTAATATTTTTACACTGTTCACGTACACTTAGCAGTAAGTAGTGGTGATAGTAGTGATGAAGTAACAGCAAGTAATAGGAAATATAATATTGTTCTATATTCACAGAGCAACAAGGATATTAAAATCTATCCCAGAGGCATGAAACTTTATCAAGGTTTATTTAAGGTATTTTAAACTGAAATGTAAGACAGACACATGTACTAGACTTGACCATGGGGTTTTTGGTTTTTTTTTAATTGCAATTCTCTAATGCAAAGAGGATAAAAATACTAAATTAAAAGGGCCATCCCATTCTAAATGGAAATGTAGTCTTTGAGTAACAAATTAAATAGAATATACTGCTGATAGGGTAGGAGATAAAAATGCTATTTACAGAGAAAATATCATTTCTTTGGCATGACTGGAGACATTAGGGTGAGAGTCAATACCCTGGCTTGAATGAGTGTAGTTTGGCTTTTCCTGTGAGGCTGCTGGTGGATCCAAAACCAGATGGAAATGTGGCAGCCCTGGGCTCTCAGCCCTCTGGGTCCTGCCTGTGCTCTCTGTCCAGTGTTCTCCTGCTTTGCATGTTTCCTTCTCCCTCGAAATGAACAAACCAGAGCTGATGGATTATTTCAGCATTCAAACAAAACACTTCACTGTTTGTATTCAGGGCTGTTTATATAACCTAGAATTGTCTTTCCTCCCACTGTTAAATTTGTGTTTTGTTACAATTGCTTTGTGGGCTGTTGCAACAGATGGGTGGGAGAAACCATGAATATAATTTTCTTGGCTATGACACAGGATCGTGTCTAGATCAAAAGCACTCTGGAAAAGCATGAACTCTCCTCCAAACCGTAATTTTCAGCATATAATGCCAGACAGAAACTGAAACCAGTGAACTGCTTTTATAGAGGCACATATATTGCCATTGGATACGGAATTTTTCCTAGTGAAAGCAGGAAAGAATTTCTGTATGAACTTTTCATAATTTCTGTATTTTCCTAATTCTGAATTGTCCTAATTTCTGTACGAGCTTTTGTGGTTCAGCTGAAGTGAGGTGGCAGTCACTGTGCCAGTAGAAGACTCACTGGTTTTGACAAGAAAAAAGTGCACCAAGCCAAGCATAGCCAGGAAATGAAGATTGGTCTCAGCAGACAGGAAATAACCCTTGGGCCATTTCAAGACTGATAGTCTAATTCAGAACTCTCTGCTTTTAAAATAGGTTTCTAGATAGTTTAATAATATAAGGTTTAGTAATACTGAATGCAAAAAAATTTATGTCGAAAATGTCCTAAAGTCAAGACTTGAAAAAATAGGAAAACCTTCAGTGCAGCTCACCCCTGCTCAGACCTGGAGCTCCATTGTGTCTGTGAGTCCTGGGGAGAACAATGCTTGTTCCTGGAAATGAAATCTGGTATGGAATTCACACCCTCAGGTGTGCCAAATCCCAAAATTAACATGGGAACCAAACACAAGGAAAAGTAGCAAGAAATCTGAATGTTGAGAAGTGTGGAGAGCACAAGAGACCAAATGGGTGGTTATGCTTTGCTTTCCAACCTTGTTCATCCTGTGATTCTGCTGCAGTGTGAAGGTCACTAAAAACTTTGCTTTTTTCATTTTTAAAGACTAAAAGTGCTTTGATTACAGTGTTGTGGGTGTATGGAGGCTCAACCTACCAGAACTGCTGATGTGGCAGAGAGTGACCATTCCATTGTCTAAAGGACAAGGAAGAATATTTCTCATCCCAGAGAAATCTGAATTTTATTTCAAAGAGGAGCTGAGCATTGTGTCAACAATGTATGACTTGTGCCAAAGAATCATAAGAGAGTTGGCATAACAGTTCCCCAGATGATTAGTGACTTTATAAAGATATGATACAGGAAATTAGACAGCTGTTGTTCCAATGCTTTAAAAAACATTGCTCATGGACTTGTCAGCCTGGTTTGATCCTGGGTAGAACAACTGACAATTTAGTGGTTAGCTTTTTAAACATGGCTCAGAAGAAAACACCCTTTTTAGTGGCAGTTAAAGACTATTGGATGGCAAACCTGGTTAAGTGGAATAAATTTAATCAAAAAATAATCTTTAAGTAACACATTGTGATAGCACAGTTCTCACTGTCATATTTTCTGAAAAATCCCTTTGCCAGGGAAGATGAGAAGCCTCAGAGAAAAAACAATATTATCTCGTTTGCTTCTCCCTGTTTTGCTGCTTTGGAATGTGGCTGGAGATTGTTTACCAACCAAGGTGCATGTTTGATTGGTTTCATGTGAATTATTTTTACTTAATGACCAATCACCATCAGCTGTGTCGGACTCTGAGCAGTCAGTCACGATTTTTTCATTATTATCTTTTTAGCATTGAGTAGGTATCCTTTCTGTATTCTTTAGTATAGTATAGTATTCTTTAATATAATATAGTGTTATAAAGTAATAAATTAGCCTTCTGAGAACATGGAGTCAGATGCATCATTCCTGCCTTCATCAGGACATTGCCTGCAAATAAAGGAGCTGTCCCAGAGCTGGAATCTCTCTCAGCAGCAAATCCAGCCTGGAAAGGAGCAGCACATTTGGAACCACGGCCTCCTTGGAACAGTTTATGGAGTGCAACAGAGCCAAGTCTGTTATTTGGCTCCACTAAACCCAACTGGAGGGCTTGGCCTTCTCCTCCCACCACAAAAACTGTGGTGGGAAAGCTCTGCTGAGGCCACTGTTGGACTGCAGATCTCAGTCTGGGATGGGCAGCATTCATCAGCTTCAGCCAGGCAAGAAATTCTCTCTCCTAAACCAGAACTGACCTAATATTAAAATTTCCTCCAACTTTGGGAGTTATTCACTACTTCATGAGGAAGCAATCCTCATATAGAGGTCTTGGTCAAACTGTTTTAATGATACAATGAAAAACAGAAATAAGGCAAAGGAACACTTTTAGCTGAGCTGCTCCATCCTTTCTTCTTCTCTGTGAAATACTTCAAACACTGAAGCGACTGTAGTGAAATGAAGCGTGTCCATCTCTGATGCAAAACACTGTTTTGCACTGTTCTTCTAAGATTTTTTTTCTCCCCCCACCAGTAAATTCTTTTTTTTTTTTTTTTCCTTTCTTTTGCTAGGAATTTTAGGAGGAGATGCTTTGTTGCCAGCACCTCAGAGTATCTCAATTCTTTCAACCAACATGAAACACTTCTTAACTTGGAGTCCTGTGATCGTCCAGGGAGCAACTGTGAGATACTCAGTTGAGTTTCAAGGGTAACTACTCAATTTTTTTATTCTTTCTGCATTTTGAACATTGTTTATCTCAACTTCAGGTTCTAAATTTTTGGGTGTCTTGTTCATATTCAGTTCACAAGCCTAAGAGAAGTTTAGCACTGTAAACGAGAAAGGAAAAATTCCTTTTGTTCCAATTCTGGAACAGTTTGCAAGTTAATAGATGCTGGAGTAATCCAAGGTGTGCATCAATTCCATATAAGAAATCTGCCTCTATCCAAGAATCCAAAAGTTAAGAAGATTTGCAGCATTTTATTTAGAGGAGGAAGGAGAAAATATTGAGCTTTATTTCTTGTAAACATTTTAATCATTTGACACCACAGGAGGTTTCTGGTACATCTTGAGCTCTGGTTTTTATTACAGTATGGCATTGGGATTGGGGATTCTGGAAACTCAGGGCACTGGGAATATTTCCCTGTCTGCTCTGGGGTGTCCTGGCCCTCCGGGAAGCACTGACTTTAACCCTCATTCATGGAGAAAGTTTCCAGACATCAAGATAGACTGGAATCCACAAAAGTGTGAAATAGATTATAGAGAGCAGTGTAGGTGTATCACTTGGTGAGAAATTTAGATTTTGGGATTTTTAGTGTGTTGTGGATGGAAGCAAGATGGAGGGCACAGGGTGTCATCCTGGGCTTTTTCTTCATGCTTCTTCTTCCTTCTTCTTCTTGGGTTTGGGTGGCATTTTGTAATTGGGCAGAAAAGTCCACATTGTGGGCTCTTTGGGATCAGTTATTGGGTAAAAAGGGAAGATAATCTAGGTATCAGTTCTTAATTGGATAGTTTAGCTTTAAAAGACCTTGTAACAAGAGATTGTTGGTCATTTTGTGCCTTCTAATGAAAAGCTGCCGAACTCACAGCAGCGAGGCTGTTTTCCAGATAAGAAATAATAAACACTTGAGTCCGAACACAAATTACTAATTATCTCAATTAGTGCCTTCAATCCAGACCCAGAAAAACCAAGGACTGGTACCCCCACAGGGGATGATCGAGTCAAATGAGTGGGCAGGGCTTGATGCATCAACACCGTGTGGGCTGTCCCCACCTCCCACAGCACCGCGCTGCATTTGGCTCACGAGCCAGCTCGGTGCGATTTTCTCCAGATAAGATCCAAAACACACCCACACTGCTTCCAAACACCTGTGGGGCTCCGTCCCCACTGCATCCCAGTGCAGGTTTTACCTGGAAAGAACCCAGCAGCAGCCTTGGCTGCACAGACAGAGCTCGTGTCAGACTGCTGCCTGTGTGCTTCCTCTCCTCCTCAGGGAATACGAGCGGGAATACGCCAACGGGAGCTGGATCCCCATCTCAGAGTGCTCCCTCACCACAGCCACCATCTGCAACCTCACCGAGGACATCTCAGCCTCTGTGGCCTACAAGCTGCGTGTCAGGGCAGAGCTTGGTGCCACCAGGTCACAGTGGGGCACCACCAAAGGCTTCTTCAACCGCGCCATGAGTGCGTCCTGCTCTTCTTAAATGGCATCTCCTGGGCTGCATGCTCATGGCTGGGTGTTGGGGTGTGCTCAGATCTGATTTTTGGGGTGTTCCCAGAGCTGGGTATTCTCAGAGCTGGGTGTTGGGGTGTGCTCAGAGCTGGGTGTTGGGGTGTTCTCAGGTGCCTGTTTGTGCCCAGTGCGTGGCAGGCAGAGCACAGATATGCACAGAGCACCTCCTGCTTCTCAGCTGCTCTCATCCTGTGCTGGGGGTTTCCTTTCTCAGACAATGTTCTTGGGCATGAGTTCATCCCGAGGCAGAGCCATAATCATCTGGGCTTGAATTTCAAGGGTTTCAAAAATAAGCAAGATGACTGCAGGACTTTCCTTTCACAGGCTGGTCATTCTTACCCTTAAATTTAAAGGTTTCTGTTCAACCAGGCTTGCTGTCATTTAATTGAAGCCATGTAGTCACCTCTAAGAGGTCCAGAACCTGATCCTAAGGGAGCTTTTACTCTAAAAAACCAGCCTGATCATGCTCTATGTGCCTTGTACTGAACTCAAAATCCCACTCCGTGGTTCCCTCTTCTCATGGTGCTAGTTCTGTGAGGTAACCTCAGAAGAGGTGAGAAAACTGGAACCCACAGCATTAATTTCCTCCTAGCAAGGCAGGAGGTTTTCTCCACATCCTTCCAAAGTCCTGCCAAGCCTGAGGCCCAGCTCAACCCAAGGATTAAGGAACATACTGTTTCTAGGATTTCTCTGGAATCATTTCCTCTGTTATCTACCATGCAGTCAACAAAAACTGTGGTGGGAAAGCTCTGCTGAGGCCACTGTTGGACTGCAGATCTCAGCATGGGCAGCATTCATCAGCTTCAGCCAGGCAAGAAATTCTCTCTCCTAAACCAGAACTGACCTAATATTAAAAATTCCTTCCAACTCTGGAAGTTATTCACTACTTCATGAGGGAGCAATCCTCAGTCACACAGAGGTCTTGGTCAAAGCAGCACCATCAGAAGTGCCACCTAAGCTGGTGACTGTGTCTCTTTGTGTGGAAGCATGGTCTAGAGAGTGCTTTAGGTAAAAAATTCTTCCCTTTTCCAGCACCTGTGGAGGCACAGGCCACACTGTCAGGCAGAGACAGGGCACGGACACCCCTGAGACTGACAGGAGCAAAAGCAGCAGCTTCTCATGGTTCAGTGAAGTATTTGGCAGCTTGGTCCTGTGTCTTAGGGACCCCAGATCAGCCTTCAGACTGAGCTGTGACAGTTCAGGGGCTACAGCTTGCACTGGGATTTAGTGTGAATGTGACAGATGTTTAAAAGAGAAAGAAAAGTCCCTGCAAGTTCTTGTCCTTATGCATTTTTCCTGCTCTGCTGTCACACCGCTCGCTTGGGAAGGTGTGAGGAGCAAAGGGATTCAAACCCATCCCACAGGTTCTGCCAGGGGCTCACAGGCAGCCAGGGCAGCAGCACAGCCCCAGGGCCAAACCACAGGGGCAGAAGCTCATTGAGTAGGAAAACACATGGAAAACACTTGGAAAAGATCTTCCTAAAGCAAACAATTTAGTCAATCTTCCTTCTTCATTTCTCAACATTCACAGAGTTAGTTGGTGTCCAGTGTGCCAGCACAGAGCTAGATAGAAATGTTCCTGTTTGTTTGGCAGCTGCATCTTGCAATGTCCTTTTGTTAGTACTTTACACAATATTTGCTTTTAAACACTAAATGATAACATGTTTGGGTTTGTTTTTTTTTTTTAATTTTGAGATGTGGTGCTAAGGAGATTTTCACCATTTTTTTTATTTTTCTCAGCTTTTCATTTAAAAGTACAAAGTAGATTTCCAGGCCTCCCATTTGTGGCACTCTCATCATCTATATGCTTGGATTTTATGTTTTCATATTGCTCAGTATTAGTGGCAATTCACTGGATGTAAGAGCAAATTCTATTAAGAACATCTCTTCTATATGGCACCATGCATCACTCTCCTTCCTTTCTTGAAAGCAAAGAAGTTGAAACGTGTTTCAGCTACAGCAGAGTGGTAAAAAATGGCACAGATAAGTGTGAATAATGGCACAGATAAATAGTGCAAACATGATCTCTGTACTGCCTTGAACTTCCCAGTTCATAAATGTACAGTGCAGTTTCATCTCTGCTCAATTGATTCTCATTATTTCCCTCATATTCCTCACAGCAGAATCCCAGACAAAACCAAGCTTTGAATATCAAAGTAAGCAGGAAGCAAATCGCCTCAAGATTTACTTGCATACATTTCCAAAACCTGAAGTCACAGCAGATCATCAGCCCAAGTCTGTCTAAAACCATGCAGACACTAAAAGAAAATCAGGATTCGTGTGAATTACCCTGAGGCTCATAGTGGTTTTTTTCCTTCACCTTTGAATAACTGCCAAAATTCCCATGAACAGCCATGGTTTTTCAGCTCCTGTTGTGTGTGGCAGGGCTGATCCTGCCCAGGAGCACAAGAGCTGCCCTGATCTGCTGTCCCAGCCTCGGTGGCCCAGCTGCCTCTGCTGCAGCTCTCATGGCACCCTCAGGCCAGGCAGCTCCTCCGCTGCTGGAGGAGAAAATTCAAAGCCTTTCAAGTTCTGCCAAATTCCCATTGGCAATGCCAGCCACGGCATTCTCCTCCTCCTGCTGGAAGTCTGCTCCTGTATTTGGACCCATAGGGAGGAAGGGCCGAGAGGTTCCTGCCCCGCTGAGGCCGTTCCTGCCCCGCTGAGGCCATTCCTGCCCCGCTGAGGCCGTTCCTGCCCCGCTGAGGCCGTTCCTGCAGGTTGATGTTGTTCCAGTGGCGATGGCAGAGTCTCTCCCTCCTGTCTGGGCACAAGGGGGATCTCAGGGCTGGCTCGGGGTGCTAATGGTGCTCTCTGTGTTGGCAGCATCCCTGACCCCGCCCCAGCTGAGGGCCGTGGCAGACGGGCACCATTTGCTGGTGGAGCTGGCAGACATGGGACCCTCCTTCCAGTTCCGGGTGCTCTACTGGAGGAAGGGCCAGGAGAGCAGGGTGAGTTTTACCCTCAGGTTGTAGGAAATCACTGAGAGCGCCCTGAGGGATGCCCACAGAGCCTCTTGGCCAGTCCCAGCTCCTGCTGTGGGGCTGGAGTGGGTTGGTGCCACCTCACCCTGCACACACCAGGCAGTTGCAGTCGGCTCTTCATGGAGAAGTTTGTCCTTTCCACATCTCCTTCTCTGGGAAAAGGAATCCCCTCACACACCTCAACTACTGTGGTATTTTCTGTGTCCCTCGTCAAAGGGAGGAAATGATGAATCTGACTCCATGTTCTTAGAAGGCTAATTTATTATTTTATGATCTATATTGTATTAAATAATTTTATATATTATAATTCTATATTAATTATATTCATATTCTATTATAAATTATAATTATATATTAATTCTGTATCATTATATATTAGTTATATTAAAGATTGCTATATTAGTTATATTAAAGAATGCTATACTAAAACCATTCTAACGAATACAGAAAGGATACAGACAGAAGGCTAAAAGATAATAATGAAAATCTTGTGACTCTCTCCAGAGTCCCGACACAGCCTGACCATGATTGGTCATTAAGTTAAAACAATTCACATGTTGGATAAACAATCTCCAACCACATTCCAAAGCAGCAAAACACAGGAGAAGCAATCAGATAATTATTGTTTTCCTTTTTCTCTGAGGCTTCTCAGCTTCCCAGGAGAGAAATCCTGGCAAAGGGATTTTTCCAGAAAATATGATGGGGACAAATTATAGCTAGAAACCAGAAGTCAGGAACCAAAGGTGTTTGTGCTGACTTTCCCTCCAAACTTCATCTGGTTTATTCAGACTGGGATTAAGGTATCACACTGAGGTGCTGACAAATTTTCCTCAGTTTTCTGAGCTAGAAATTGCAGCATTAGTAGTCCTTGATGGATTTTTGTTCCATTAATTTATCTGTTCTGGCTTTCAGTCTCTGTAAACTTCTAGCCTGTACAGCTTCCTGCAATGAGCAATTCTGCACCTTAACTCTTGTTCAGTCTCAACCTTGATTTGGGGATGAGAGAGAGAAGAATTATTCCCCATTCACTTTCCCTACCACTCCATTAGTTTCATATTCTGCATCTTTTTCCAGGCCAAGGACTCCCAGACTCCTGAGCTGTTCCCTGGGGAAGCCCTTACAGCTTTTTTGTCTTTGCCAGGGTGGGCAGGGAGAAACCTGCAGAGTCCGAGGTGCAGGAACGCTCTGTGTTAGCGCCATGAAACAAAACAAAAGTCTTCCCAGTCCCTTGGCTCTCCAGCAATTGTTAATGTGACCTCCACAGAGCTGGAAGCTGAACCCCAGGCTCCTGTTTCTGAGGGAGGATGCTGTGAAAATGTAGGAGACAAATTTAGGAAAAAATTCTCATGAGCATAATTCCACGTTTCTCAGGGTTGAATTGCATTTGTTGCTTTATTACCAGATCCTCCTGCTGTTCTTCACTGTTGTCTGTCATCTTTGCTATTGTGAATTGGGTTTTTGGTATCAGTTTTCATTATTCTTCCTGATCACCTCTGCTAATACTGAGTCCCCACCATGACTTCCTGCCACTCTCAATTAGCAATTTACTCATACAAAAGTCTTTAGCCTATAAAGAGGCATCAGGAGTAGGACTGCCCACTGTGAGATCCAGCTAAATGAGATCAACCTTGTCCATGGGCTTTCTGATACCTTAAAAATTATCAATGGTTTTGTATCTACTTGTGTTTTATTAATTAAATTTATTAATTTAATTTAATTATTTATTAAATCTCCTTCAGTATGTGATCTAAATGACCTCAACATTAATTCCAAAAATTTCAGAATACCTTCTACCAACTGGACTGTTGCAAACATTAGTTTTACTGGTCAATACAAGTTCTGTGCTGGGACTCTTATTATTTTTTTTAATTATTTTTACATTTGACATGTCTCATTTGATGTTTTTGCAAGAGATCACCCGAGGTAGTCACAGACCTGACTTTGTCCTTGAAATCTTTCCAAACGAAGGGCCCTCCATATCATGTTTCTGTGGAGAAGGCTGTTTCGATGGTGAGAAGGACTTGCCCTGCCAGGAGAGCCCTCCTGGCTCCTTGGAGTTTTCCATATGTGTGGAGCTGGAGGCTGATCAGGCCTTCTGTGAGAACAGGTTTGCATCTGCAGCACAGCAAGAGGAGCAGCTGGGGAGCTGTTAGCCATCCTCTCATGGCTGGGGACCCTGAAACAGCAAATTCATTTTGCCAGCAATGAATGCAGACCTATTTACGGCAATAAAGCAATGTACTGCTGGTCACACTGTTTCAATTTGCTGTGGAGTGTGTCTCAGTTGCACACTCCAAACTCACTGCCCTTCACTAGCTGTCCATCCCCTCTCTGAGCTCCCTGGCACAGCTGTCACACCCCTGTCCCGGCGCAGTGATGGTTTTGGCATCCATCACCATGAAAAACCATCACCATCACACCCAGAAAAAGCTCAGATCAATTGAGACCTCGGCCATGCCCCTCCTAGCAGGATGCCAGGCTCTGCCCTAGGGTTGTGGCCCAGCATCATCATCAATCTCTGGCTTACAGCTCCTTCCTTCAGGCCCCCCTGCCCTTCCTGAGGTGTGTGGGCTCATCCTGCACCCCACTGTGCTTTGCTGGCTGCTTCCATCCTCCTTTTGTCCTGCTCACACAGGCTCAGACATCCCCTGCTGCTCCCTCCTTTCCTCGCTGGCTAAGCACCATGGTGATGCCAGATCATTTTTGCATTTTCCCTTTTCTGTATCTCTGTATCCTTTACACAGATTTTTGGAGCTCTGTAGCCCATTACTGCATTCCTAGCTGGTTTTCCCAGTGCTCTTCCCTGCCCAGAAAGACAAAACATATTCCAAAGCCCCTATCCTACCCTGGTTCTTCTTAGAAACCAAGGCTGAAAAACAGCTCTTGGAGACACATTTTCACCAAGAAACTTCAGTTCCACCTGAGGGGCAAGTGTCACAGACATGTTTTATGAAAAATCCTTTTTTTTTTGATTTTTTCTCCTGATAAGCTGAGAAGCCTCAGGAACAAAAAGTAAACAATGGTTATCTGCTGCTGTGGAATGCAACAGGTAGATCTTTTATTAGTCTCATGTGGTTGTTTCTAATTAATGGCCAATCACAGTCCAGCTGTTTGGTCAGTCACAAGATTTTATTACCATTCCATTCCATTCCTTTCTGTTCAAGCTTTCTGATGAAATCCTTTCTTCTATTCTTTTAGTATAGTTTTAATGTAATATATATCATAAAATAATAAATCAGCCTTCTGAAACATGGAGTCAGATCCTCGTCTCCTCCCTCATCCTGGGACCCCTGTGAACACGACCACAGGGGGAGGATTTAGAAGTGGAGGGGGGAGTTGCATCACCACTTTTGCTCTTAATTTTGGTGCTTTTGTCAATGATGCTAATTTACTAAACTTATAAATCTGTATTCAGCCTGGGGGGGATGGGTTTTGTGGACATTGGAGGCCTCCAATAAAGATCAACCTTTGTGTTACCTCCCGTACTAATATCATCTCAGAAGAGTGTGTGTTTCATTTCCAGGTCCTTTGAGGCACCAAGGGCAGGGCTGCTCTCTGCAGTGAGATCCCTGCCCTGATGTTTGTTTGTGGGGCTGTGGCAGGTGCAGCAGAAGGTGCTGAAGGAGGTGAGCGCCGTGGTTCACCTGGACACCATGGAGGCAGGAGCTGAGTACTGCGTGAAGGCTCAGACTCATGTCCAGGCCATCAACAGGAGCAGCAGCTTCAGCCCCACGCAGTGTGTGAGGGCTCAGGGTAAGAGCCAGCCCTCCCTCCTGCCCCCTGCCCTGCCCAAACCTTGTGGGAAATGAATTTGTAGAGAATTTTTTGAGTTAGCTTCTGAAATAGTTGGCTTCTGATGGTGATGGCGTGAATTATGACATCTGTATTGTCTCACCCTTCACATAAAACTAAAAAAAATTTTTAAATGGAATGATATAAATAATAATAATTAAAATGTTTAAAATTTTAAAATAATAAAATTAAACATTTTAAATTAAAAACTATAAATATATTATATTATATTATATTATATTATATTATATTATATTATATTATATTATATTATATTATATTATATTATATTATATTATATTATATTATATTATATTATATTATATTATATTATATTATATTATATTATATATTATATTATATTATATCATATTATATTATATTATATTATATTATATTTCTTATAATTACAATAATATGATAATGCTATATTATAATGTTATTATATATATATTATTGTAATAATTATAATATATTATTATATAACAATAATATAATAGTTATATATTGATATTTTATTATTTTATGTTATATTATCTATTAATTCTTATAATATATCAATTTATTAATTTCTTATAATAATATTATAATATTATAAGTTGAGAATAATATTATAATATTTTTATTATAATGATATTACAATAAGACATTGTAATAATTATTATTATAGTGTAATGAAATAATTTAAATTAATAAAATAAATAGAAATAAAAAACAAAGATTATATTATAAATTTTTTAATAAATAATCATAACAACAATAGAATAAAAGTTTTTAAACACCTCTCAGTTACCCCACCTCTATGTCAAAATAAACTTAATCCAACAAATGCTGTTCCTTTTGTTTCCCCCCCAATCTCCTGCCTGGTTTGCCAACGTGCTGTGTCTGTTCCATGGCAGAGGCACAACAGGCATGGGTCAGGAGTGCAGCCCCCAGCCTGGCACTGGAGGTGGCTGGGGGGATGTCCCCAGGCTGGGTGGCAGAGCAGCCCCACAGGGCTCAGGCTGGCTGCAGTGAGTGCCTGCTCCCTGCAGGGTCTCTGAGAAGTTTTGCTGCTCTCTCGTTTGCAGGTGACAGATCCATGTGGCTGGTCACTGCCCTCATCTCCTCTGCTGGCTTTGCTGTGGCAGTTTTGACCCTGCCTCTTCTTACCTGGAAAATAAGTAAAATCTTCCAGTATTGCTGCTGCCCCGCTGCTGTCCTGCCAGACACACTGGTAACTTTTTTTTTTAACTGTGCTTTATTGGTTTTTAGCATGCTGGGCATTCCCAGGAGCGTGGGGCAGTGAGGAAAAGCAGATTGCCAGGAAGCTTTGCCCTTTCCAGTGTGAGGAGCTGAGCTGCAGGGATGCAGCAGCCCTGAACTGCCTTTGGCCCCAAACCCTGAGCAGGGAAGATGCTCCTGGTGCTTCTGGGGAAAGGGCTTGGGAGGCAGGGATGACCCTGCCTGAGCAGCTGCTCCCTGAACCCACCAGCTGTGCCACTGTCAGCACTGCTCCATGTCCCTGCTACCCCTCTGAGCTTCTCAGCAGCCTGCCAAGGAGAAATCAACCAGCAGCTCCTGGGGAAAATGTGAAAATGTCCAGCTCAAGTGAGAATGCAGCTTAGCAGCCTCTGTGGCTGTGGGTTCTCTGGGCAGCTGTGGAAGGAAGGATGAAAGGAACACTTTGTGGGGAAAAGGAGCCTAACTCAGCAGCCTGAAGGTGTTTGAGGGAATGCATTTGTTTTCCAGAAGGAATCAGAGCCCCCCACGCAGCTGATCCTGCGGGGCAGGGAAGAAGCTGAGCAATGTGACCTGATGGTGGTTGTGATGCCCTCAGAAGAAGTTCTCCAGCTGTGGATTCAAAAAGCTCTTTAGGGCAGCCCAGAAAACAAACAGCACCTTTGTAGCACCTTCATCCATCTTCATCAAAAGTAAAGGTGGCAGTGCCCAGTTCCTGTCCTTGTCCTTCATACCCTCAGCCAGGAGCAGACATGGGGTGACCCAGGCCCCCTTTTTTCACCAGAGCAACACCTGGAGAGCCCAGTCCCTTACTCCAAATCATTTCAGCCTTGGTGTTTTTACCTCAGTAAGAGCTTCTTATGTGGCTAAGTCAGCTGGAATGACCAGGGGCAAAAATGCAGACCCTGAAGTGAGGTGACATTCTTTGAAAAGGGCATGAGGGGATGTGGCATCCTAATCTGTGCACGTGGCAGGCACAGTGCTGGTGCCACCAAAACTTGCAGAGAGCACCATGAGGGATGCCTGGCTTTCAGCAGTGCTTTGGGAGGAGTGCTGTGGGAAACAGCCAGATCTCTGAAGTGCTGGGAGGGAGCTCTGCAAGACCAGCAGAGCATCACTGACAGTGTGCAGCTCCAGTATCACCCAGTCAGGGTGTCAAAAATGCAAAAGCTGTGTATTGTGGCATTTCACATTCTCTGAAAAAATCCCTTCACCCAGGATTTTTCTCCTGGGAAGCTGAGGAACCTCAGAGAAAAGGAAAACAATTCTTATCTCATTTGCTTCTCCTGTGCTGTGCTCATGTGGAATGTGTTTGGAGATTGTTTACCCACAGGTGATTGTTCCATTGGATTCTGCTGGGAGTTGTTTTCACTCTTTGGCCAATCAGGGCCAAGCTGTGTCAGGACTCTGGAGAGAGTCACCAGTTTTCACTATTATCTTTTTAGCATTCAGTAAGTATCCTTTCTGTATTCTTTAGTATAGTTTAGTATAGTATTCTTTAATATAAAATAGTACAATGAACTAATAAATTAGCCTTCTGAAAACATGGAGTCAGACTCATCATTCCTGCCTTCATTGGGACATTCCCTGCAAATACAATAGTGTATACATAAAGGAAAAACCAAGACCTTTAGGGAGAAGAAAATTAGGGGTGACTTATTTAAATAAGAGAGGATTGGAATAGAGAAAGATTGGGAAAAGACAGAGAAAGGTAGGCTCCAGAAATAGTACAAGAAATGGGAAAAGAGATAAAAATATGTGTGAACAGTGGTCAGGATTTTCCTGGGTGCTTGCTGGGCATCCCTGTGGTTCAACACCATACCTGAAACAGGACAGGGATTATTTCACACAAGGCAGATGTGTTGCTGTGGTCAGGAGGGCCAGAGTGAGGGGAAAATGCAGTTCTCATCTTGGCAAACAGGAATATCAGGCTGGATGGACCAAGCATCACAGCATTGCCATTTAGTGACCATCCCAGGCCTGACAACACCATTATCCTCCAGGCATCTTGTCCTGAGGAAGGAAATTGCAAAAGACAAGACAAATTCCTTCTAAATACAGATAAAATACAGGTGTTGTGTATATTGCAGTTATGGCTGTCACACTGGAAAAAAGTCATTTATCACCTGTAAAGCACAGACTTGTGCCAGCAGGGCAGGAAAAGACATTGATCTGAGAAGCTTTTCTCAAAAGCTCTCTGTGGTTTTCATGAAATGCAAGACTTCTCTAGGAATGCACCTTTTCCAGTTCCATCCCTGCAGCCTTGTGTGAGGCCATCGGGTGGCAACAAAGCACCGTGGAAAGGCAGAAGTGGCTCAGGGGTCTGTCTGTCCCTGTGCTCTGCCCATACACTGTGATCCCTGGGCAGCCCCTCATTTTCCTCTTGCAGCCCACTTGCTTGGTGGATTCCTGTTCCAATTGCTTCCTTCTGGACAATATTGGAGTGCAGAGCTTTGGTGTTCAATTTTAAGATGGATATTGCTGAATATCGAGCAAATTACAGGGTGAGAAAATCCGTGCAGGTCTGGGCATTGAAGACTCAGTGTTCATAATTAGTTTGTTGATAATTAGCTGGGAAATGCCTGGTTACAAGCACCCATGAGATGCTGGGCCCAGAGATGATTTGGGAGTGAAGAGGAAAAGAGCATTTCCGTGGGCAGAAATGACCCAGCAGGTCTCAGCCTCCCTAAGCCAAGCTGGAGCAGCAATGGGAGGCAGGCAGGGGTGATTCTGGCTGTGAGCTGTGGTGTTTGGGGAGCACACACAGCACAGAACTTCAGCTCCTTGCAGGGTCAAGGGCTCTTGGGCAAACATCCCTTTGCACAGCTTTGCCCGGTGCTTGAATTGTCAAGGGCAGCTCCACATCACAGCGGCCTTGGTGCTGGGGCTGGTGCTGGGGCTGGTTCAGGGAGCTCCTGGGCCTCACATTTATCTTTATTTTATACCCCATAGATTCCGGTGAGTTCAGTGCCTTGATTTCTCAGTGCCTTGATTTCTACACACCCCACAGGGGTTTCCCCATGCAAGAAATTTTTCTCTGGCTTGTCCATGCCATAGGTCCAAGAAGCCTCAGCAACTCCTCCTGTCTCTTCCCCCTCACTGCTGCATTTTCAGAACCACAAAATCAGAATCTTCTGAGCTGGACGGGACCCACGAGGACCAACATTCCATCTCTTAAGTGAATGGCCCACATGGGGATCAAACCCACAACCTTGGCATTATCAGCACCATCCTCTAACCAGCTGTGGCAGCACCAGCAATTTTTCAGGGATATCTAGAAAAGAAGGGAAATAAAAGGCCATTGAATGTGAAGGGCTTTTAAAAAATTATTTTCCTGTGTATTTTCCAGCTGCACATTAAGCATAGAGCATATGTTTCTCCCTCACTTGCAATAACAGATTTTATGTCCTTCCTCATTGCCAATAAAGCAGTTAAACTGTTGTAGAAAACTGCACAGACAACATTAAACAAAAGAAACACCCAAGAAAAAGTTCTTAAAATGGGGACATGGGAGAGAACTGTGTAAGTGCCACTGCCTCCTAAGCAGACTATTCTCAATTTACATTAGGATATTCCAGTTTATGGCAGCTTGAAGCCAAATTTGAGATGGTGATTGAAAATCCTTTTCAACCTCCTCCTTTTGAAGAATGTGCTGCATTTCGTTAAGCCTGAAAATCGTGGTAGAGAACAAGAGCAACTCCCCTGCCTGCCATGTACACAGAGCAGGGTGGCATTGGCATAGGCAGCTGCCATCACTGACTCCTTAATTCATTTCCTGATATCCAAAAGTTAATTTTGGCATGGCAAACACTGCCTTTGAGAGCTGATTTTGCTCCCACCACCACGATGCCACCTTGCAAAAAGGCCTAGACCATTCATCACGGTGAAGAATGTGTACAGATGAGCTTCGCTCTGTTCCTTTCCCTTCATGAGGTATCAAGTGGCTCCATTTCTTTCAAAATAAACTTTTCTACTTTCCTCAAAAAGTGTTGCATGGAAATAAAGCACAAACCTGCATCATCTTCTGAGTGAGTTTTGGTTTTGTGCTCTGTTACCTGTGGGATGTGAGTCCAAAAACCCAACCTTTTTATGAAGTCTTTGTAAGAAGAGAAGAAGTGGTAATTAGAACAGTTTTCAAAGAAAAAATTATGATGATCAGCATAAAAACTGTGGATTACCTGGGAATTTGAGCAGAGTTACATATTGCTGCATTGACAAGAAAGCAAGGAATTCAATTATCTGTTCCATGACACTAACAGCCTGGAATATAGGGTAATTTTTCCTCTGAACTATATTTCATTAGAAGTATATTGCTTTTTGCAATTTTTATTCATTTCTCTCTCCAATCAAACCGAGATCTTTAACTTGATAAATTACCATTTTACGTGTTTCCTGCATTATTACTTTATGTTTTGTCTCTTTTCTTACAAAACCTAGAGGTAACCAAAAGCACTACTTTGACTGCAAATCAGTTCCATTTCTTGTGAAGGTGGTACTCTGTCCTGCAAATAAACTGCTACAAAAATAATAAACATCCAAACCAGAGACAGATATTTATTGCTTGAAAAATTTGCCTACAGATGATTCTGTTGCTATTACAGTGTGAAACAGCAGAAACAGAAAATTACTCAGTTCACGTCTCTTGTGGTGCTTCTCAATAAATGGAACTATGAAAAAAAATCAGAAATTACTAAATCAAGACATAAAAGCAATTAAAAGATGGCAAGGTTAAATGAAATTGCCCAAGTAAATACTGCACACGGAGCCCTAATTTGGTTTCCTGCCATGCATGGGCTATAATTTAACTGTTACTACAGGAATGGCCCCATCTGAGGATTTTAATGTCCATGATTTGCTTGGGATCAAGTCAGAGCTTTGCGAAGAGCCAAGGACGTGCTCTCCCCGTGCAGGAACTGGTGCTACCACACACCCTGCCCACCCCAGAGCCCCTGGCAGGGCTGGCAGCAGCTTCCCCTGGATTCACACATCCTCAGTGCTGGAATCCAGAGAGACATGGGGGCACTGCCTGAGCTCTGCTGGTGTGGCTGCATCTAATGGTGTTAGGATGACTTAAGGAGTTTTAAAAGATTTTTAAATTATAAATTTCTATTTTAAATTTGTATTTTTTAATTTTAAAATATTTTTATGTTTTTAATTTTAAAAGATTTTATATTATTTCTATTATATTTATATTTATACTATTTTATATTTTATATTATTTCTTTGATCGGATGCATGAATCAAGAGTGTGAGGCCTATTTAGAGACTGAGCACAAGTTTAAGTCAATACATTCTACCTTAAGTCAAACAATTCCCATTTAGCAGAACTATTTTAACTGAGTGTCTCTATCAGTATCCAATCCTGCAGTCTCTGTTAAGGGGCTTATTGTATTTGCAGGGGTTACCCCAATGAAGGCAGGAATGATGCGTTTGACTTTATGTTTTTAGAAGGGTAATTTATTATTTTATTATACTGTGTTATATTAAAGAATACTATACTAACTATACTAAAGAATACAGAAAAGATACTTACTGAATGTTAAAAAGTTAATAATGAAAACTCCTGACTCTTTCCAGAGTCCCAACACAGCTTGGCCCTGATTGGCCAAAGAGTGAAAACAACTCACAGCAGAATCCAATGGAACAATCACCTGTGGGTAAACAATCTCCAAACACATTCCAGACAAACACAACACAAAAAAAGCAAATGAGATAAGAATTGTTTTCCTTTTCTCTGAAGCCTCTTAGCTTCTTAAGAAAAAAAATCTTGAGCAAAAAAAATTTTCAGAAAATTTCAGAAAAAATTTTCTGAAACTACTTCAGGGTGTTGTTTTAACACACACAAATACCAGGGGTCTGTGAAACCTGGATGATTTGGGCACCATCAGCAGAGCCCATGGTGGAGGAAAGGAATTTTCTTCAAAGATGCAACCTCAGAGGTCAAGGGGAAAGGTAGAGCGTTCCCTACCTGAGATCTTGCAGGATACTGAGAATAGAAAAGACTTTTTCCCATGCAAAACCCAGTCAAGGAAGGGGTTGGAAAGAGGAAATATTCATGACCAGCTGTGAAGCTGGAAATACAGCTCCCAAGCTGAGCAGTCAGTATGGTGCTGCTGAACCTTTCCCTCCTGTAGCTTCATTCCCATTTAAGCTCCCAGAAGATTCGTAACACTTTCCCTTTGAAGAATTGCTCTCTCATTTTGCCCCTTTGCTGAGGTCAGAGAGTTCATGTAGACCTGTGAGAGTGGTCTTTGATAGCAGCCAGCTGCAGCTCTGTCCTTTTATCTTATTGTGGTCTCCAAAGCAGCCTTCCCCTGCTCCAGCCCTCCCTGCTCTCTGCTTTCACTCCGCTCAGTGTCCTGCTCGTCCTCCAGCTTGCTCATCTATCTCCTCCCTCCTGCTGCTCTCCAGACAGGCTGATGGCTGGCATTCTCCCTCTTTCTGCCAAGTCCTGGCCTTGACTCCCTCTTCTGCCATCTGCTACAACTTCATTGTGAAATTCACATTGTTCAGAGCCACACTCTGCTGGGTTTGGTTTGCTGCCTCAAAAGTCCCTCAGTTTGGGGGATGTCTCTCCCCATGACCCTTTGTGCCATTTTGGGACAGTCTTACCCAGGCCTTCTCAGGCAGTTTGGCATTTTCTTATTCACTTCTGCATCCTCATTTTCCTCACTTTTCCTTCCATGCACTGTGAAAAGCTGTCCCCAGCCAGGCAGGAGCTCTCCATGCACCAGCCTGTCTTCTGCCTGCTGACCTTTTCTCTTCCCCTTGGAACAGTTATGCAATTACCTGCCTTTGCTCTGGAGACACATCTTTGCCACTACGCTTTGCTTTCAGTATTGATCTCTTGATTTTTAGTTTGGTTGCTTTGTCTTCTGCTCTGCTCCTGGGGGAGAGATTTCTGCTCAAATTGAGGTTTGCTTCTGAAAGGTTGAAAATCTGCTGGCGGTGGGTATAAATTTGGTGTGCTCTTTAACTTCTCTCTCAGTGTAGACCAAATGCAGTGTCCTGTTCGTTCTCAGCTCCCAGAGCCAGCATGACCTTCCTGCCTCCCTGCCCTCACCTTCAGCAGCACCACCCTGATGGGATCATGGGCACATCCCAGGGGCTCTTGGTGCCCTGGCTTGGAATACACCCCCAGGGACCCCATGTGCACCCATTTTCTGCATGGCCCCATCAAAAGCCATCCCTGCACCTAAGCAGCCTCTTCTACTCTGCTCTGGTAAAGTCTATTTCCCCAAGTGCATTTTGCACAGGGTCCAGTTTCTGAAGAGAAGATACAGAAACATGAAGCTCCAGGTAGAGAGCTTGCTCCAACAAATCTCCCTGATCGCTCCTTTCTGAACGAAAATCCCACTGCAAATCCTGATCTACTACTTAAAATGACTGGACATATGGATGGATCCTAATTATGGGGAAAAAATACATGGACATACAAATAAGCAACATTTTTCTTCATATAAATGACACCAAATGCACACAGTTTGCTCCTTTGCCAAGCAGAAACTGAAAACTATAAACATTTAAATGTACTAGCTTCTGTCCCTAAAAATACATTGATAAGAGAAGGGAAAAAATGTCTTAAAAACACAACAAGGAAGTAATATAAATGAATTCATCTGTAGTTAGTGGATTAGGCACTTCCAAAAGTACAGTGGGATATGACAATAAATAACTTTAAATGAATATGGAAATCAGATGCCTGGCTTATGAAAGAGCATGTTTGAGTAATGAACCCTTTGACATTTCTCAGCACTGCTCTGTTTGTTGTGGCCACTTTTGCTCTGGGGTTGCTCTCATGCCAGACCAGGGGGCCCAGGAATATTGAAAAACTCACAAGCTGCCATTAAGGCTTTGATGTGCAAGAATGCTTCTTTAATTACAGCAATAAAGAATGAAGTGGGATCTGCTTTTAGAGTTTTTCTTAAGTGGGCCTGCAGCTCCTTGTAACAACTTAAGACATATCAAAGTTAGCCTTAACAAAGAGTACTAAATATTAATTAAACTTTCATCTTAATCCAACCCAACTCTCAATTGTGAGGAAATAATCCTTGTAACTCTAAGACAGAAAAATTTATTATTCAGGATCAAAAGTAGTATAGCATGATACTTAATTCACTCCCACCATAGGTGGGCACATGTAAATATCTGGTTGGGAATTGCCTCAGGAATATCGTGCTTGCTCAGCCCTGACCTTTTGGACTGCCTCCTATCAAAGGCAGCCTTAACAAAGAGTACTAAATATTAAATTAATCCAATCCAACTGTCAGTTGTGAGGAAATAATTCTTTTAACACTAAGACTGAAAAATTTATTATTCAGGATCAAAGGAGGATAGTATGATACTTAATTCCCTCCCACCATAGGTGGGCACATGTAAATATCTGGTTGGGAATTTCCTCAGGAATATCGTGCTTGCTCAGCCCTGACCTTTTGGACTGCCTCTTCAGGCCATCAGCCAGCCAGCTCCCCCAGACACGAATCAAGGCATGACTCAGACCTGTCACTTCTTTTCATCTCCCTTCCTCTCCAGCAGCTGCTGCAAGAATTAAATGCAGACAGCAGATGAGTACAAATCTGCTGGCACCCCAGTCCCACCCAGCTGCAACACAAAGAGCAGAGCTGGCTGGTGGATCTGATGTGTTTGGGACACTCAGGGAGCCTGATGGATGGATCTGGTGGATCTGATGTGTTTGGGACACTCAGGGAGCCTGATGGATGGATCTCTCAGGGGGGTGGATCTGGATGGATCTGATGTGTTTGGGACACTCAGGGAGCCTGACTGATGGATCTGATGGATCTGATGTGCTTGGGACACTCAGGGAGCCTGATGGATGGATCTGATGGATCTGATGTGTTTGGGACACTCAGGGAGCCTGATGGATGGATCTGATGTGCTTGGGACACTCAGGGAGCCTGATGGATGGATCTGATGCGTTTGGGACACTCAAGGAGCCTGACTGATGGATCTGATGCGTTTGGGACACTCAGGGAGCCTGATGGATGGATCTGATCTGATGTGTTTGGGACACTCAGGGAGCCTGACTGATGGATCTGATGGATCTGATGTGCTTGGGACACTCAGGGAGCCTGACTGATGGATCTGATGGATCTGATGTGCTTGGGACACTC
This sequence comes from Emberiza elegans, assembly GCA_024865655.1. NCBI lineage: Eukaryota > Metazoa > Chordata > Aves > Passeriformes > Fringillidae > Emberiza > Emberiza elegans. Next base: position 3,148,375 of record JALJVW010000197.1, on the reverse strand, counting down.
AGGGAGCCTGATGGATGGATCTGGTGGATCTGATGTGTTTGGGACACTCAGGGAGCCTGACTGATGGATCTGGTGGATCTGATGCTCTTTGGGACACTCAGGGAGCCTGTGTGCTGCAGGATGGTGCCTGCAGTCCCTGAGCAGCACAGCCAGGATGTGCAATGCTGCTCACAGCACCCAGAGAGGGCACTCAGGGATGGCTTCTCTACTGCCCAGTGATGCTGGACCAAGGAAATTTTTATGGGAGAGGCAACAGTTTATTTTACCACTTTCATTCCTGTCAAGATTACTAAAGGTCTCTGCTACAGTACTGTCAGAAATCATTTTTTGCCTGGTTGCTTTAGGAACAGGGAGAATTTCCTGAGCAATCTTCTTGTCCTTGCCTAAATGCCCACAAGCAAAGAACGTGAAAGACACACTGCAAGTCATGAGTTAAAGTGAAGACCAAGGTTTCCTGTGGTATCAATATTCTGCCCACCTTCACGTGGACCCCTGGGGGCTGCCCATTTGCTGAGGGCTTAATTTCTGTCAGAAAATCAGGGTTGTCTCTGAGCAGCACCTCTGAGATGAGCTGGACTGTGCAGCCCAGGCTGTGTGCTCAGAGTGCCAAGCATCGCTGCTGAACACAGACTGCTTTGGGCCAGAGCTCTGAGGAAAAGATAAAAACTGGGGTGAAAACAGCAAAGAGGAGCCTGAGTCTGGGGTGGAGAGAACACGAACTTCACAGCTGGGTAACACAGTCTGGGGAAATATGGACAGTATTTCCATCCCAACCCTCTTCTCCAAATATAAAAATAAAACCTGTTAAGTGACTGAGGTAAAGAGAAACTTTCCATTCTGCTGGACAGAGCAGAGACAGGGGAGGTGTACTGGGGACACACCAATAATTCATATTTACCCTGGAAAGAGAGCAAGAGAAAGATGAGCTATGCAGAGCTCTATGTCAAGGGAGGAAAATTCCAACCAGAAAAGGAGATTTTGAGCCATTTGCAAGACAAATGAATTGAACAAGTGAATGCTGTGGCTCTGTGGTGCTGAGGAAAAGCAAAGAGGAGCTGCCAGGAGGGGTCCAGTCCAAAGTGGCAGGAGGAGCTGGGAAATCAGTGCCAGCTGAAAAGGACAAAATAAACACATGAGGAAGCCCAGGAGGAGAGAGCTATAAGAAATGAAAATTTAAATAAAACTATAGGAGGTTTAAAATGTTGATTTAAATCCAGCAATAATCCCATGCATTTGACATTGCTGGTTCAAATAAACACCCAGGCTGAGCTCACCGTGTCCCCATCAGCACCAGAGGACCCAAAAGTAGGGCTTCCTCTCACTTTAGTGAATGGTGCCTCTGTTTTCCACTAGTGAAAAACAGAGCCTGATTGAAAGATTCCTTTTGCAAAAGCTATCATTATTTTAAATCCTCTCAGGCAAATTGTTTTTGTACACAGTAAACACTGAGTAATAACAATTTACACTGATCCTATAAGAAATACTAAAGGAAAAGGGGTTACTATAACCTGGGAAGGTAATTTTTCTCACAACATCAGAGAAAAGTTATTGCTGCAAAAAGGTTTTTAAAGATTCTTGTAGCCACAACCTGAAAACTACATCTCTGTAGCATTCAAACCCTTCTAAGTTATCATCAAAGATAATACCACATAAATACTACTTAATCCAGGCATCTGAACTGCCTTCTGCAACATATGCATGATCTTTCCATTTTTATACACAACAAATCTGATAAACAGAGATTATATAAAGAGAAGTCATTGGAGTATTACAGCATGAGCATAGCACAGAATAGTTTCCCTCTTCTCAAGTAATCCCAACAATGAAAAAAAAAAAAAAAAAACTGGTTTCCTTTAAGAAAAAGAAAATTATTCATATTAAAAGATTCTCTGACTGAGCCTACTTTACTTCCTGTTCAGTTTTTTTTAATGCTTAAGATTCTAAAAGCTCTGTATCACAAAACAAACCAAATTTCTGCTTCATTTTGTGGTTTGTTTTTGTTGGGGTTTTTTTATTTACTGCCACCATGTCAGTTCTCAACAGCTCTGCCAATCTGAAAAAACAAGAATGAAGGTGATAAGGAGGAACAGAAATAGAAATATCTGTTAGGATTAGGAGTAAAAGCAAAATGTAAGAGGTATTTAGGACAAAATTATCCCAGAAAACAAAAGTCTTGGATGGCCACCCCTCAGGGAGATGGGCACAGGGAGAAGCAGAGTGTGCAGGTGCTGGTGCTGCAGGCCAGCAAACACAATTCACAGGGCACTAGATAGAGAGAATTTGTGAGAAAAGAGCTGTAAAGACCTATATTCACACTTGGAGAAGTGTGATGATTCAGATGCTGGCAGCCACTTGAAAGACAGTCCTGAAGAACAGCACCAGCTTTCTTGTGAAGGCTTTCTGTCAAAGTTTCAAGTGCTTTGTTTATTCCTCTTAGCAAGTGGATAACCCTGAGAAATACAGGAGCACCACAAATGCATTACTGAGTAGATGTCCTGAACATAAAAATAATTGAAATAATAAACCTGTGGTCCCCTGAATAGCTACCACCTCGATTCCTTGCATGCAATTAAAACCAAGGAAAGAATGCTGATTATTTGGCTGCAAGGGCTGGGACAGGGAGAGGTGCTCTGCCAGTCCAACAGGACAATTTGAGGCACTCTGCTAGTGCAGAGCACAGGGCAGCACCTGGCACTGAGGAGGTGGCACCCACCAGGCCCAGGCAGGAGTGGGCAAGGCAAAGCCTCTTCTTGGGCACAAAGTTATTTCACCAAACTTGCAGAGCTGCCATCACAATTGCTCTCACAGGGCCCCTGTGAGTTTCCTCACAAAAGTTTTCTATTACCTTTCCAGTTTATTTATAACAAAAAATGACCAAAGCCAAGTGAGTTTAGAAACAGTGGGAAATCTCATCAACAGTTGGGCTCAGACATTTGGGACAGGCACCAAAAAGAGCTATGAGTCCTGTGAGGGGCATCAGGAAGGCAGGAACGGGTGAGACATTAAGGAGAAATTTCACCTCTTCCTCCCTGGCTTTCTCAAGGAGCTGGAGGAGCTGCCCCCCATGCCCTGTCAGCAAAGCACAGGAGCAGCTTTGCCTGTGGGTCCATGGGCACTGTCCTGTCTGTCCGTGTGAGCCTGCTTGGCTTCATGGATATTTCCAGGATATCGGGTATTTCTAGGACATTGGATATTTCCAATAGTGGATATTTCCAGGCAAAGCCGCTGCTGGGCTGCTCTGAGAGGCCACCAGCACCCCCATGGCCCCTGCAAGGAGTCCAAAGTAGGCTGGAAGGAAACCCCACTCAGAAGGCACAAACAGCTTCTTCACCACAGAAAAATGTGCCTATGCACCAAGGGACAGAACTGTTGTGGGACAAGTGTGGCCACCTCAGTGCTGGACACTGGGTCTCAAGGGTTGTGCCTCCATCACCCTCAGGTGCTCTGCTCCTCTGGGCGCTCAGCAGAGAGCTCTGAGCAATGTGCAGGGGGGTCAGAAACTCTACGAGCCAGCTGGACTTCGTGGGAGGACCGTGCACTTCTATTTGGAAATGGGATACTGAGTATTAACTGCTCCCTGCTCTCAGCATTGCCATCTGGTGAATAAAGCCCGGGGTTTGCTCTAAATAGCTCTGTCCGTCTGCACAAAGCAGGACCTACAAAATTTCCTCCAGATCCAAAACATCTGCAAGAGCTGGGAATGAAAGCCTGGGCAAGGGGCTTTGCTTGATGTTGTGAAAGATGTGGGTTTCACACATCACACACTTCCAAATCTAAATCCCTCTGGGGCTGCCAGAGCAAGCCTCCGAAGAAAGAGATTTGCACCAATATGCCAAAAGGAGAATCAAGCCCTGGATTTACTCCTCTCTAGCTCAGAGCAGAAATGCTAAAGTACCACTCCACCCCTCCTCCTCCTCCTCCTTCTCCTCCTGGACGGATCTCTACCTCGGGGAACACGAAAAATGCCTTTCACGGCTCCACATAATAACAACATTAATAATAATACTACTAATTCTTGTCGGGACTGAGCCGCGACGCCTCCCGCAGGCCGGCTGTGCTGCAGTGGGCTCGGAGCGGTGCCGGGCACGGCGGTGGCAGCGGGTGGCAGCTGTCCCTGCCTGCTCCTGCCCATCCTACGGGAGCAGGGCACAGCGAGCCTGGCAGCCTGCAGGTGTCTCCCGGCGGAGGAGGCTGCGGAGCCCCTCGGGAGGATGGTGTGCGCTGGCCGAGCAGATGTTCACTCGCCTCTGGGGCTCCTCGGCAGGCAGAGCCGCTCCGCCGCCCTCAGCGCGCTGAAGCTCCGCGGCTGCGAGGGATCGGCCCCGCTGCCGCGCCGGCAGCTGCTCCTCTAACCAACAAAGGCAGGGTTTCAAGTCAAGGGGGAAGAATGGGAGTCTGGCTGCAGAGCTTCCTTCGCCGCTTCAGCAGCAGATTGGAAGAAGCTGAGAGTTTTGATGCCTGGACAACTGGATTCTGAATCGTGAGAGGCTTTGAAACCCACCCCCCCCCCTCCCAAATAAAACAAACCCCTTTGACTTCTTCTCTCAGCAGGAGGGGGAGGGAGGGCGGATTTACCATGAAGACAAATCGAAGATGCAGAGCCCTGCTAGCAGTGAGTCTGAATCTGATGGCTCTCCTCTTCTCTACAACAGCTTTTATCACGACCCACTGGTGTGAGGGCACACAGAGGGTCCCCAAGCCGAGCTGTGGGAAAGAGAAGAAGACAAACTGCCTCAACTACGGCGGGAATGAGACTGCAAATGAGACGAACCAGAATGTGGTTCATTACAGCTGGGAGACGGGAGATGACCGCTTCCTTTTCAGGTATTTCCACACTGGGATCTGGTACTCCTGTGAGGAAAATATCAATGCTGCTGGTAAGTACGAAACAACTTCCTCCCAAGCCTGCGTGGCTTTGTGTCCTCCTCGGCGCGATAAGCGGCGGGCGAGCCGTACCTCGGAGCAGAGAGAGGCGAGGGGTTTAACAGTTCTCGGTAGAAAAGCAACCTGTTTCCTGCGGGGAGCAGGGGTTCGCTTGTTTACCTGCTGGCTGCTGCAGGCTCGGAGCTCCCCAGCCGAGCCCCGGAGCAGCGGCGAGTGCCGCCGGGCGGGCGCTGCAGCCCCGGGCGGGCAGCGCTCCCGAGCGCTCGGCGCTGCTCCGGCGGCCCCGGCGCCCGTCCCGCAGCAATCACCCCGGGGACAGGGGGATGAGGGCAGGGAGAGCACAAAGGGCGCGGGTTTTACCGGCTTTTGCCTGGTTTCTGCTCTCCCTGAAGTGAATGACCGCCCGCCAGCCCTCCCTGGGGTGTGCGGTTGTTGAGCAGAGAAATGCGGTTAAAGGGCTCAACCGGGCACAAGAAAAGCTCATTTCTGGTCCCTGCTCAGCCATTGACTGGCTGGGAAGCACTCAAAAAGACATCTCTCCAGCTTATCAGTGCGTTCATTTCCTCTGCTGTAGCCTGGCACTTCCCAAGGAATAAAACACTGGAGGGTGGATGGCAGGCAGCTGCCCTGGGACCGGTTTGAGTCTCAGCAGATGCAAACTGACAGCCCCTGCTCCCAGAGCTGTCCGCTAGAGCTAACATCCACACTCTGCTTCTGAAAGAGCTCTTCTCTAGATTAAGTGACTGAAAAATAAAGTTCACAGCTGTGACTCAGTAGGAGATGATGGGTTGTGGGTACTTGTTCCTCACTGGGCTGTTCCCATCCCATCCCATCCCATCCCATCCCATCCCGTCACTGCCCTAGGAGTAGATGAGGAAGTTGGTCCTTCACTGCTGGGAGAGAGTAGCAGTTAACCATGGATGTCTTATGTCTCTGAGAACACAGCCCCTCTGGTAACGGGAATTTTAGGGTAGAATTCTGGTAAAATTGATAGAATTCTCTGTGAGGGTGTACTATTAAATGGGGCAAACCTGGGGAAGTGCTCTCAGCCTGTTTCATCCCAAGGGGTTGTGTATTCTCCCTGGTGGTTTCGAGGAGAGTACTTGCAGAATTAGATGTTTATTAAAACCCAATTTAATGTTAAAAAAGGAAAGTTCATGAACTCCAGCCTTGGGACTGCAACGGCTCCAGGCTGAAATGAGAGCACCAAAGCAACACTCCTGATGTTAGGAAGAAAAACACAGGAAAAAAGCTGATTTGTCTTACTGATTTGGGAATCAGCTTAGGCCACAGCAGCCTGAGAGAGCAGCCTAAGACTCTCTGGCTTTTTGAGCATCTTAGCTGGGGTTGGCATGATCAAGGATGCCCATATTTCTGGCACATACTGAATCCTTCCAAGTCCAGATTTATGTGTGAGATAAGTTGAAACTGTGTGACTCTAGCCCACTCAGAAAAGTGAGTTATCTGTGGGAGAAGAGAAACACAGAGATCTATTCTGTGCTGGGTAAACAAAGCTGTGCTGTAGTGGGTGATTTCAGGAGAGAGCTGGAAGCCAGCTTTAAAAAGTTATGGTGAAAGCAGGAGAGAAGGGGCTGCTTCTGCCTCCCCACACCCCCACAGCAGCTCAGTGAGTGTTTCCTCTTATCTGAAACTCTTCAGCTATCAGACTAGGAGTGACCAAGCTTTGGAAATAACCCAGGCAGGTACAGGGATATACTGGCTTAGACAGACAGCTGCCTCTTTCAGATTTACCATATCTTCTCCTGGGAAGGACAGGAACAATGTAATGGACACGGGTCTAAATTTGTCCCTAATAGTGCCAACATAAAATACCCCACAGCTCTTCACTCAGACTGATGGGTTTGGAATGCCAGACTGTCAGAGTGTTGTCATGGCCTCTTGCAGCCTGACTGATGATCATTTATCGGAGCTGCAGGGCCCTGAGGCACAGGGCTGTGCTCACACAGACAGCCCCACTCCAGCCCCCTGTGAGGAACCCACCCCAGAGGCTCATCCCCCACCCTCAGCACACCTGCTGGGCCCAGTCCTGCAGGCATCACAAGTCACGCAGTCATGGGTGTGTGTTAAATGGCGATTTATTTATACTGTTAAATAGTGGTGTGTTCAGTTAGTCCAAGTGCCCAGCTCAGATGTACGCTGCCAATGGCACCTTCCTTAAAGCTCTACCAGCAGCACTCTGAAGTGACTGCAGCAGCAGCCTTGCTCCAGGCAAAGTCCCTTCCCCAGCCTCGCACTTGGTCAGCAGAACACACGGCCAGAGCCCATGGTCGGCACCATTCCCACAGCTCCCAGCCCATCCCAGTTCCTCCCTGACTCACTGATGTCTGAATTTAGGCAATGTGAGAGGAGATCTCATCACAGTCTGTAACTTCCTCATTAGGGGAAGAGGAGGGTCAGGCACTGGTGTCTTCTGTGACAGGATCCAAAGGAATGGCCTCAAGTTGTGTCAGGGCAGGTTTAGGTTGGATATTGGGAAAAGGTTCTTCCCCCAGAGGGTGTTTGGGCACTGGAACAGGCTGCCCAGGGTACAGCTCCCAGCACCGAGGCTGCCAGAGCTCCAGGAGTGTCTGCACAGCACCCTCAGGCACAGGGTGGGATTGCTGGGATGCCTGTGCAGGGTCAGGAGCTGGATTTGATGATCCTTGTGACTCTGTGCTGGATCCCACCAGGCACAGGTGAATGCCAGGAACTCTCTGTGTGATCTGTGTGATCGTGGCACTGCCAAAACTCTCCAGAGCCTCCAAACTTCCACAGCTGTGAGCCAATTCTTCCTCCAGCCACCAGGCTTTTGATTTCTCTCCCCTCCAGCCACACTGCCAAAACTTTCTGCTCCCTGCACTGGTGCAGCCGCACCTGCCAGGCAGGCATGGGAGCAGCAGGCTCCCTCTGGCTGGAGTGCCTGACAGGAGGCAGCAAGGGAAACAGCTCCTTCTGTGACAGGCTCCAAAGGATGGCCTCAAGGGTCAGCAGTTTAGGTTGGATACTGGGAAAGGTTCTTCCCCAGCTTGGGCACTGGAACAGGCTGCCCAGGGTGAGCAGCTCCCAGCACCGAGGCACCAGAGCTCCAGGAGTGTCTGCACAGCACCCTCAGGCACAGGGTGGGATTGCTGGGGTGCCTGTGCAGGGCCAGGAGCTGGATTTGATGATCCTTGTGACTCTGTGCTGGATCCCACCAGGCACAGGTGAATGCCAGGAACTCTCTGTGTGATCTGTGTGATCTGTGTGATCGTGGCACTGCCAAAACTCTCCAGAGCCTCCAAACTTCCACAGCTATGAGCCAATTCTTCCTCCAGCCACCAGGCTTTTGATTTCTCTCCCCTCCAGCCACACTGCCAAAACTTTCTGCTCCCTGCACTGGTGCAGCCGCAGCACAGCAGCTCTCGTAGTGCCAACAGGAGCAGCTCCCAGCAGGCTGATGGGAGCAGCATTCCAGGCTCCCAGCTGGCTGGAGGAGCTGGCACTCAGTCACACCTTAAAATGACATTTAGGCAGCAAGCAAACACATTTCTGAGTGTCTTCTCGTTGCTCCTGTTTATCTGCAATGTGCATTTAGATTCCAGAGGCTGAGGTGCAAGCAGCATGCCATCCACTTTGTGCAGAGCCCAGTGGAGCGTGCCTGCCTCTTGGTGCCAGTTTCTGCTTTCCACTGACAGCTCTAACAGAGATTGAATGCTGTGATTATTTCTGAAATAATTTGTGAATCTAGAGTTTATTTTTATCCAGCATGTCTAGGACAGCTCAAGAATTCAAAAAGCATTTAGTACCTGAGAAATGTAATTGTGAATCCCCTCTGGGAAAAGAGGGACTGGAGCTTTTCTATTTCATTGCTGGGGGAGTCCTGTAATTATTTAGCACAATTTCTGACTCAAAAGTGTGCTGAATCCCAGTCTAACAGAAAGAGGTTCTCCCTTTCAGAGTGGGTGCAGTGCTTGGGATGCCCCACAGATGGAGGTGCCTTCTGTAGGAGCAACACACCCAAGCTCAGAAGGGGATGAGGACAGGGCTCTGCAGACTGAGCTGCTCCTGGTCTGCCCTCCAGGCAGCACCTGGGGCCTCCTCCTGGGCTGTGAACTCCTTGGCCAGGGCCAGACGCCTCAGAGCCAAGCTCACCAGCTTTTAATTTCTTTTTAAATGTGACTTTGGGCACGTATCTTGTTGCACACACACAGTCTGTGCTTGGGCACCTCACAGCAGTGCTGCACTGACAGCAGCGGCGGCGAACTGCTGTGGGTTCCATGACTCAAGAACACACACGCCATGAAAAAATTAGCACATAAGGTAGGCAAGGTGGCACATCAAATTCTAAAGGGGAGTTTGAGAGTAGGAAGTAGCTTGAGTTGCTGGGAAGCAAGGAGAAGTCAGCCAGTTTTGCTCAGTTGTGTGTTTGCTTTGATGCTGATGAAAACCCATGAAAAACCCATGAACTCAGACCTTGCTTTAGTTACCAGTGAAGACAAGCTCAGTATTAACATCCACAGCCAGAGGGAAGAGCAGCTGCCCAGCTGCCTTTTAGCAGTACTGTCCCGTTAAATAAACAAGGATGCTCCCCAGAAATCAGGAGAGCAGGAATGGGTATGCATGGCTTGTTTTGTGGGCTTGGATCGAATTTTTTGGAGGGCAAGGGGCCCTTTGTGTGCTCTATACCACCTATTGCTCCTGAAGGAGGAAATGGGAGAGTGGAATTTAGATTGGATGTAAATATCAAAATGGGTCAGAGGTGTGGGCTCTGAATGTGCCTTGAGGAGGAGCCAGAGAGGGAGAGGGGTTTCTCCTGCAGAATTGAATAAATTTATGCCATAAACACCAGAAGTTGCCCCAGCCTTTCCCAGCTGCAGAGTGGGGTTTCTCCTGCAGAAATGAGTAAATTTATGCCATAAACACCAGAAGTTGCCCCAGCCTTTCCCAGCTGCAGAGCGGGGTTTCTCCTGCAGAAATGAGTAAATTTATGCCATAAAAACCAGAAGTTGCCCCAGCCTTTCCCAGCTGCAGAGGGGAGTTTCTCCTGCAGAAATGAGTGAATTTGTGCCATAAAACCAGAAGTTGCCCCAGCCTTTCCCAGCTGCAGAGGGGGTTTCTCCTGCAGAAATGAGTAAATTTATGCCATAAACACCAGAAATTGCCCCAGCCTTTCCCAGCTGCAGAGGGGAGTTTCTCCTGCAGAATTAGTAAATTTGTGCCATAAAAACCAGAAGTTGCCCCAACCTTTCCCAGCGGCAGAGTGGTTGTGCAGCACCTCTGTCCCCCGCCCCTGTGATAATCACACATCACAGTGATTCACCACAGGTGGCTGCCCAGAGAGGGGCTGGGCAGAACTATACCTTGTGAGTATATAATTAAAAGCAAGAGGACTTGGGAATTCTTGCTGGATTATGAGAAATACAATATAATTGGCATGACTGAAACCTGGCAGGTTTATTCGCATGACTGGAATGTAAAAAAATTGCTGGTTATAAATTGTTAGGAAGGAAAGAGTGGTAAAAGGAATGGAGGAGGTAGAGCTCTGTATTAAAGATAAAATTTCCAGTGCTAGAGGAACTGAACCCAGGGGGCTAGGATAATCTCCATCTGAGGATGTTGAAATAATTGGTACATGAAAATGCAGGGTTAGAAGAATCTGTACATCACTATTTTAAAGAAAAGTGGAAAAAAATTGTACAGGTCACTTGACCCAGGGATTTTAGGACAGTTTACTGAGAAAGCACTCATTTCATGGCCACAAATAGGTTTTATTAAAGGTAAATCATTTACCAAGATGAATCACTTCTCAGACAAGGGTAATGGATTAGACCCAGTCTCTGTGGATTTGCAAAAAAAATATTTGGTGGAATGTCCCAGTGAAAATTCCTTCCAGAAGAACTGCAGAGAGCGGGGAGGATGGTAAGAACAGAGGGAGAGGCAGGCAGGCTCCACACTGAACAGCCTGAGCTCCAGGCTGGACAGAATGCCCAGGGCACAGAGATGTCCCATTGGTGGGCATCAAGTGACAGTGACAGAGCTCAGACAACACACACCATTGCCTGCTTCCATGATTCCAGAACAAAAAGGCGTAACAGACAAAAATAAGTACTCTTTCCTGCAGAGCTCCCTGCCAGGGAATGTTGAGAAGGCCAAAATTGGGAATTGCATGGATCCAGAGAGCAAACCTCCATTCCTGTTAGTGACAGGATGATTTTGGAGCAATCCCCAAACTGCTGCTGCTGCTCTGGTGTGACAAAAGGAGTACAGGAGCACTTTGTTCTTCCCTAAATATCTGTCACTGGCTTCCCTAAATATCTGTCCCTGCAGACAACACAAAGACAGTGGAGCAGAGAGACCTTTTGCATCAACCTGTGTTGCAGATTCACTTTATTGATTATCATTGGGATAAATAGATTGCAAACTGACTAGAGAACAGTCTTACAAGGAGACTGTGGCAAGTAATACAAAAGGGAGAATTATCCCAGTGGAGACCAGATGTTTCTAGCTGTCCTCAAATTTGCTTTTGGGGCTGATTCTGTTCTTGCTGGGATTAGCAATCAAGGAAAAAAAAGAGCTGAGGATACAATTTGTGTCGTCTAAAGAAGTAAAGGTGAGATGAATCCTGCAGCCAGCCCATGGCCATCAGCAAATGCAGGTGTCTGTGCCCAGACTGACCAACCTCCTCAGTACAGAGCAGCACTCCTTGGGAGGTTACACTGCTCCTCCTGTGGGATCAGCTGAGCCCTGGGATTATGTGTTTGCCTCATTGGCCAAAGGAGAATCTGCCTAAGACCTTGCAATTCCCAGCACAGAAGTTTTAATTTGAAGAGAATAATCCTGCTTTGGCTGCGCCTCTTACGTACATGCCACACAAAATCTGGGAATATTGGCATTACAGAGGAGAGATTTTTCTGCATAACTGAAAATGTGAGCTGGCCTGATAGAGTTGTAAGAGCAGCATTACATTTTAAAGGAGGTTTAAAAGCACCAGATGCCAAGGCCTAAAGCTCTGTGAGGTCACAGGTAGGTGCCAATTGTAGGGGGAAGAGAAGAACCAAGTTGGGGGGCAGTGTTTGTCTGTGGGGGGGCTGGGAGCATAAAAAAGAGATTATTCTAGGGAAAAATCAGCACCACAGGCAACACCAGTGTGTTCTGTAAATGCCATGGTGCACGGGTAGGGTAAGAAAAAGGGGAAGGTGAAATAGGTGCAGTGGGATTTCCAAGGAAGTTAAGGGAAAGAGAATCTCCTTCAAGAAAAGAAAGCTGGTGTTCTGTAGTGCGCCAGACTGAAGAGCTGGAGGGGACGTAGTGATAACTTGCACATGTATGGATAAAGAAAATAAAATTACTTAAATAATTCATAATTGAGGGGGGAAAGCATCACTCCAAGGACAGGCTCCCACAGAGTGTGTCTGGATCTCATCTCCACAGAGGGCAGTGTGAACAAAGGAAACCCAGGGGCTGAAATGGAGCCTTCCAAAGTGCCAGGAAGAGCTGCAGGAGAGAAGAGGAGCGTTTCTGGCATGAGGAAGCTTGGAGTGAGCCCTGCATAGCTGATGTGTTGGTGTTTTGGGAGGTCTGGAAGGAGCCTTCTTGCCTCAGCGCCTGTTCTGTGACATCCCTGCCCCGGGGGGGCTGCTGGGCCCCAGTGGGAGCCAAGGCAAAAATAGCTGCTGACTGGGTGCCCATCACGTTTTCTGGAGGTTTTAATGCCTCCTCTAATCTAAAGCAGCAGAAACTGGCTCCAGGTGGAGGCAGTGTGTGAGGAGGCTGCTCTGCCACTGCTGACATTATTCCAGCTGCTCAGGATCTAATTGGTATGGCTGCTCATGCACTGAGCATTAAACTGATGATCTAATTTGGGATCAGAAGGGAAATCTCCCTCAGGCTAGATATCAGGGAGAGTAACAAATTTTTGCCTTCCTTAACAGCACGGGAAGGATCCATTGCAGAAAAGCACTTGTGAACTCCTCCTAACAAATCCCTGGTATTTTGCTTTCAGGATGAGATAGGTCTGGCCATAGGAATTTACAGATTTATTCGTGTTCCTCATGAGAACTCTTGCTCCCTTCCTGTGGTACATGATAGCTGTGATTTCTGTGCTGGTGATTGCTTTATTGCAGACATTCAGGTTTTTATAGCATGTTGGGGATATTTTGTGTCTGCGGTGCTCTGGGAGTTTTGGATTTTAGGTCCTCCTGATCCTGCTGGGCAGACTAGCTGTGAGAGCATCTATCATCCATAAAACATGGACATAAAGTCCCTGCAGGCTGAGCCTCATAACAGAGCAAAGTAAGGGACCAGGCAGCTAACTACTCCTTATTAGATATGTTACTGTTCCTCATGAGTGTTTGGATGTGTCTGTTCTCAGCCATTTAACCCAGTAGCCTTAAAGGAAACATCTGAGGAGTTCTGGTGGCTCCTTGTAAATGGGATAAACTTCAAAGTGCTGGAAGATTAACACACAGGTCCCAGATTTCAAAGGGAACCGAGATGCCTTACTCCAGTGTCAGTGCAAAATATGAACAGATGTTTTCAGGGCTGAGGAAATGCATAAGGGATGGAAGATCAATGACTGCGGTACCCCCGTGGGTTTTAAATTACACCAGACTCAATCCTGATGTTCAAACTTTCCTTATGTGGGGTTAGGAGAACTGGCTGACTGGCAGATCTCACAATTGGGATGTACAGTTTGTTGTGATTTAACAGCTGATAATTAAGTGCTGCTCAGCCCCTCACTCACTCCTGCCCCAAAGGGCTGGGGAGGAGAGCCAGAGAAAGGCAACACCAGTGGGTTGAGATAAGAACAGCTTAATAAATAAAATACAACAACAACAAGTAATAAAAATAGAGAAAAGGGATGAGAAAGGACTAAAACCCCCCAAAAAGTGTTGCACAGTGCAGCTGCTCACTGCTGCCCAGCCCAAAGCAGTGACTGGCAGCTCCCAGCAAACTCTGCCCAATTGACGCACTGAGCACCACATTCTAAGGTCTGGAATGTCCTGGTCTCAGCTGTCTCAGCTGTCCTGGCCATGCCCCCTCCTGCTTTTTGTGCACCTCCTCAGTGGCAGAGCATGAGGCACTGCAAAGCCCTCGATTTGGGCAAGCCCTGCTCAGCAACACCCAAAGCACCTCTGTGTTATCAGCACTGTTCCCATCCTAAACCAACACTCAGCCCTGTGCCTGCTGCAGGAGCCAAATGGACTCTGGCCCTGCTGGAGCCAGGATGGCAGGGAATAGGGCTGATGAAACCAGGACCCTCTGTTAGCCACAAACTGGTGTGACACCAGTGTTCTTGTTGCTAAACCAAAAGGCAATATCAGCCTTTGCTGATCTAGCTTAGGAAGGAATACAAAAGCCAGTGAGCAATAAGAAGCAGGTGTAATTACTGTGCAATGACGTGGCTTGTTTCTGTATGTTTCTAGTCACAGGCAACCAAAATCCACTCGCCTGTGTTCCACCTTCCATTTGGCTACAAAAAGGACTCAAACCATGCTCACAATGTGGAAAATCAATTGAGAGGCAGAGACATTTTACCATGCTTAGACTCACTAGGTTTGGAGAGACCAAAACACTTCATCATTCAGCATGATTTCACTGTGCATCACCCAGGCAGACAAAAAACACTAATGAGAATTTGTTTAAAATTTATTGGGTACATGCTTGGGAATAAGGTTCACAAGAGGAAATGCAAGCACAACTTCTTTTTCACTTGATTTCAAAACTGGATATTAATTTCCAATGTGCTTCAATTCACTTCATTTAAAAGTCATGGAGAAAAGGTTAAAATTATCTGTTTCCATACCCCAAGCCAGGGGTTTCTGCCTGGAAAAACAGGAAATCTCAACCCAAAGAACAGCCAGGGCAGGCACAGGAGGACGGGAGAAGGAAAGACTTCATAGAGTGAGGGACATACAGCAGCCACATCTCTGTGAAGAGCATTGGGGTTTGTCTTTCCCAGCTTTCTGGGTGTCTCAGGGAGCCTGGACTGCCAATATCTAGCTTATTTTGGCATATTTACAGTGGCTCAGGGTCAGCACATTGTGTCACCCCTGGGATGAGCAGGTGAAACCTTCCCCTTCCCATTGTACAGCCTCAAAAGCTTAAATCAACTCAGAGCTCCTTGATTTAATGAAGTCAGCTCTAATTTGACACCAAAATCATTGAAAACCTCTCTCAGCACCGCTGTTCCCCTGATTTTCACAATCACTTGGAAACCCAACCTCCTTCCCAGCTCTCCAAATGATGGATGTGTGTACACATCCTCCAGGTCTCACCAAGATAATCAGCTGAATCTTGTGACTTGGCTGGCTTTCAATTAGACGTGATTTGAGAGCAGCCCGTGGAGATGTTTGCTTTGAGATGCTGGGGAAGATTTTTCACATCAGGGAGAGTTGCAGCCTGGAACAAGCAGTTGCCATGGCATAGTCCCAGGCAGCAGCAGCGCCAGCATTCCCAGCTCTGCCCACACTCCCTGCCCTGCCCTTCCCTGCTCCAACCCCCCAGGAGGGAACCCCACCGTGGGAATGGGACCTCTGGGGTAAAATTAGCAGCATTCCTTTGGGAATGTGCAAACCGAGGAGAAGTGCACCGCGCCTGAAATGGAAAAGTGGGAAGCTTTGCGTTTTCCCACTTGGAGACGTAGGAAGTTGGGTTTGCTGAGGGAGAACAGCAGCACAACGTTCAGGTTTAAAAGCAATCCCAAAGGCAATACAGGCTGTGAGTAATCCCTGAGAAATTGGGCAAATTCTCAAGATATTTAGAGGTAGAAGAAATGTTGATGGGCAGCAGCAATGAGTGGCAGCTGTCAGAGGAAGAAAAAATAATTATCTGCGTAGTTCAAGGCATATTTTTGTGCAATTCTGTGTGAGCTTGTTTATTTTCCAGAAGAAAATATTGCTCCAGCAAAATCAACAGGGTCAACTGGAAAATGTTGATTTTACTGATTAACACTCAATTTTTCGTTAGGGGAAAAAAAAAAAGTCAATTAAGTGCTCTGAGATGACTTTAAACAAAGTTTGCATATTTCAGTTGGTAATTAACCTGATCCAACTCAGTTTGAGTGAGCCTATTAACCTGCATTTTCCCTCATGTGGTGCTTTTTTTCACTGAAGTTGGTGTCCTCGGCCTCATCTAGGCTGGGATCCCTTGAGGGTTATATCTTTTTTTAGACAAATACGATGATTTTACTCTCAGTAGATGATGTGGGATCTCATCAGAATCACATGACTCCAGATATAATTGGAGAGATAAAGATGTGTTAGGGCCTAGTGGGAAAAAAAGGGGACCTTGTCTGTCGTAGGCTGGGAGCCAGGGTGTTACTAAAAGGGAATGTTGTTTAAAAGAAATTTAATCATTTAAATTTCCATCATAACTGCACTCTTGAACTCGTAAAATTTTATGCAGAGTAAGTGGATACAGACAGCTTTTCTTTCTTCTTTTTTTTTCACGAGATGAAAAGCAGAGTTATAACAGAGTTCAGCCAGAACTACCAGATTTCTTTTAAGTCAATTTATTGAACTTGAATATTTTCAAACCGTGTCATTGCAAGACATGCAAAGTAGGATTTTTCAGGGTTGTTTTTATTTTGCTGCTGTCATTACTAATCAGGCATTTTCCCCTGGCTCAGAGAGGAAAGAACTTGGGAATGCAAGACCAATAAGCAGGAACCAGAACATCAAATTCTGCTCTTTGCTATGACAACAGCTATGTTAGAAACAGAATATTGTCTTGAAGCGCTTTTTTTGGTGTTTTTTCTGCCCTCTTCCTTATTTCCAGTCTAAACCAGCAGGCACCTGGGCTGTGTGAGGTCCTGACAAGAGGAGCAAACAAACCTCACCTGTTGTATTTATCATATTTCTAGAGTCCTGTACCTTTTCAGTGGCTTCTTGTGGGCAGCAGATTTTCTCAGTCAGAGCTCCTCCAAAGCTCTCCCCAACTGGCCAGCCCACCCCCTTTATCCCAGTTACCTTGACTGGCCACAGCCGCAGCCCATCAAGAATAACTGGGACCTGCCGGGGCAAAGATATTCAAATACAATACAGATATATTTCACATGGACTCAAGGGCCACTTACACAATACGTATATTTTCAAGGGCCTATACACAGACAATGGTAGTAACATTCAGCAAACAGTGATATTTACACATAGGTCTCACCCAACAATCAGATCTCCCTGAGGTACACATCGTGTTCTTCCATCTTTTTGCATTATCCACCATGTGCAGCCTGGTCCCTGAGCAAAAACAACCCCACAAATGGGTTTGTCTGTACTCGAGGCAGAATTGATCCAAACTGTCTTCCCTGTCTTCCCTCTGACATGCACCACTGGCACTTTGTCTCCATCTACTCTATGCAAGCAAGACATAGAGATCATCTGCTAAAATGTGCACTGCTCATGGCCACTGCTCCTGTGTGCAAGTACAGATAATTCCAGCCAGGTCCCACCTCTTCTTTCTGCTTGAGTGAAGAGCAGGAGAGGTCACTCCTTGGCTTTCTTCCCTGTCAGGAGCACGGCCACAAACAGGGGAAGGCAGGGCTCTCAGGGGATGAATCCCAGAGACTCTTCTTGTTGCTTCTCTGAACAGTCTTTTGTATATTCTCTAAAGACTCTCCAGGAGCCCGGTTAGGGGGAGAAGATGCATCTGGAAAAGGACAGCACAGCAGGATAAACTCTGCCAAGTCTAAAATTAAACTTAAGAGGGCTTAAGAGATCAGTTATACAAGATACCCAAAAATAACTTAGAATAAATCCTAAGAGGAACAGTGAAAGCACTGCTGACATCTTCAGTTCTCAGCGAGATGCATGTCTGCATGTGCAAGTGTGACTGTGCTTTATAAATACCACCAGTGGCTACCACTGAAAATGGAAGAGGGTTTTCCAGTGCTCCAGCAGCAGGAACAACAAGGGGAAGAGTTAGAAACTGCTTGTGCAGCTCCTGCTGTGACCTTCAGCAGCAAGCCAGGCACAATCAGCCATTGAAAGGGAGGTGACATCAGGCTCTTCTCTGTCTCCAGCCATTCTTTTTGCTATGGCTCCTAGAGGACTTGTTCTGGACACTCCAGCACTTTCTGTCCATGCTATTTAAACTGGAGGCCTCACCATGGGGAGAGATGGTGTTCTGGGCAAGCTGAGTTTGAGGGAGGAAGAGGATGCTCATTCCTCCCAGCAGCCTGGGACAACCCTCTCCTCTGTCCTGCAGATAAACTCTGGGAACTCAGAGCCTCTGTCCCCTGCCAGGTGGCTGAAAGGCACCACCAGCTCTCAGAGCAGCCTGTGCAGTTTTTTCTAGTACCAAGGGCCATTCCCCTTTGCCTGTTTTGGGATAACGTTCTGGAGAGCCAGGAATTTGTTAAAGGTTTCCAGTAATATGGCTTTGGATTCACTGTAACACAAGTGAGGGATGATCAGTGAGAGACAGCTTGAAGTCAGGTTCAAATAAAACTATGATAAAAGTAATAACTTACATCTGACAAAAAACCCACAAAAACCAGAGGCAAACCACATATCCATATGGCTAGAATGAAAAATCCTGCTTAATCTGCTTATATCAAGGCCAAATCTAGAGGTCACTCTCCCTATATTCCCCTGATTTTATGTCAATAAAATTCCTGAAAAACCTCATGCCCTAAAACTCAGAGGCTCTGGATGACATTTTCTACTTACACCTCAGTATCTTTCATAGTCCACTTACTTATCTGGATTTCTTAGTCAGGAACCTAAAGTAAAGAACCTGGGGGAGCTGGGCTTGTTCTTGCCCCTACGAGCAGACAAAGGATGACTGCACTGATGCCAAAGCAGCTACAGAACTTTGGGTTGGGTGTCAGGAAACACTTCTTCAGAAGAGGACCAGAGTGGGAAGAAAATCCATCTCTGAGTCTCTAAGGGATGGGTATTACCATCCTCAGAGCATTTCAGAATTTGGGTAGGGAAATCATGTCCTGCTCTGAACAGGAAATGTGCAGGGCTGGTAATTTCTGTGATCCAGCAGTTACCTTTCCATCTGTCTGCCCCAAAACTTACTGACACTTCTGCCCAGATAGAGCCTGCTCTGCCCACCCCTTTGGAAACAGAGATGATGCTTTGGCAGGCCAAGTGTCACTTCCTTCTCTTGGCTGTCCTCTGGACTCACGGAGTAGAAATCCTTCCCCTGGACATATCAAAATGTGCATGTCAGTGTCAAGGGAACCTTTTCTTTTATAGCTACTTAGACAATGGACTACAGACACATCACCTCTCAGTGTATTTAGCATGGATTTCAAACTGCAAAAAGTAAATAAAAAGGAGAAATAATAGCATTAAAATAATAGATTCTTATGTCAGCACAGCTATCATTTGAATGATTGCATTTATCTCAATCTTGCCAGCAAATACACCAGAAAGGTGAACACTTTATATTGCTTTTTATGTATACTGAATTACAAATAGGAAAAAAATACACTGACTTCACCATCACTGTGGCATTTCACTGTTTATTCTTTTTTAATGGCTCACCTTTCCTAAATTAGTCTTTTGAACTTTGTAATTAAAAATGAGCAAAGCTAATTAAAAAAAAAAAAAAAACAGCCTAGTCCTATAACTGCCTTTGCATCAATTACAGTCTTAAAGGGCAAAATGGACTTTATTCCATGACCTCTGGCAGATGTGCCAGCACTCCTTGGAGCACATCATATCAAAAGGAACACATACACTTGGTGGAGGGATGCACCCAGGCCAGAGGAATTATTTGATCATCTTTGGTTACCTGAAGAAGTAAAAAGAAAAGTCAAAGCATCCACCCTAAGATCCATTTCCTGTTCAGAAACTCCTCAAGAATTCCTGCAAGGCCAAAGGTGGTGTCCTAAACAGAGAAAATTTAACTTAATAGTGGAGCACAGGGAGGGGCACAGGCTGTGATGCTCAAGAGCAAGGCGTTTGCCTGCTTTTGAAACAATTTTTAAAACAATTATACATTTCCTTAGCTTCTTTGTGCTTCAGGTTTGGTCTCAGTCACGTGTGTCACATCTGTGTATGGAGAGCTCTGTGCCCATGGCAGTGCCCCAGCACTGGGAGGTTTGGTCACTCTGTGTGGGGCATTTGAAGGCGATGAGAAGGTAAAAGTGTGGGTGACAGGGGCCCGTGCCCTGCCAGTGCCACCTGCTGAGGTGATTGTCCCTGTGCCACCCCAGACAGAGCCCAGCACTGCTCCTGCCCTTGGGAAGAGCATCAGTGGCCCAGCAGGGCCTTGGCCAGCGAGGCAGGATCTCCTGCACTCCCTAACCCAGGAGCTGCAGTCCCAAGGGAAGTCCAGCCCTTGGGCACGGGGGAATGTCTGTCCCCAGTGTCCTGGAGAGACTGGGGTGGGAGTGAGGGCAGAGAGGAGGCAGAGCGACACCAACTCACTCCTGTCTCCTAAAACAATCCTTTTCTTTTAAAGGTGAAAAATGTCGAAGTTTTATTGACCTTGCCCCGGCTTCTGAAAAAGGTAAGAGCACACAGCCAAGGCTTTTTCCTCTCATCTCACAGATTGCATCAGTGTTGTGTCGTATGGGACCTGAGTGCCAGGGGAAGCAGGATCCCCCAGCACACAGGGACCCACACGCCATCCATGCTACACACAGCCGGCTGGAACGAGCTCCAAGGCTCTGTGACAGCTGTTTGCTCACTTTGGGCAGGTCTGTCATTTATTTGATCTTAACTCAGATGGCTTTCTTCAAGAAAAATATTTATTTATGTTGTAAGACAGATGTCACTGTCATATTTTCTGAAAAATCCCTTCGCCAGGATTTCTTCTCCTGGGAAGATGAGAAGCCTCAGAGAAAAAACAATATTATCTCATTTGCTTCTCCTGTTTTGCTGCTTTGGAATGTGGTTTGAACACTGTTTACCAACCAAGGTGCATGTTTGATTGGTTTCATGTGAATTGCTTTTAATTAATGGCCAATTACCATCAGCTGTGTCAGACTCTGAGGAGCCAGTCACAAGTTTTTCATGATCATTCTTGTTAAACCTTCTGATGTATCCTTTCTCTATTCTTTAGTATAGTTTTAGTATAGCATTTTTTAACATAATATAATATCATAAAATAATAAATTAGCCTTCTAAGAACATGGAGTCAGACTCATCTCTTCACCTCATCCTGGGGACCCTGTAAATACCCCAGACAGACATTTCCCTTCTTCCTCTAGAGAGGAAGGAAATGCTGTGTGGTCTCCTCAAGTCATGAAGATTTATGGTCAGAAAAATGCAGTATCAAAGTTATTTCTTTGTGAGACGGAATCATCCAGACGCTTCTTTGGTTGGTTTACCCTTGGGAAAAGTTATATATTCAAGTGCACAGAAGCAGGTTGCAACCATTTTCCTCACCCTGGTATTGAAGTTCAATTGATCATTGAGATTTCTTTCATTTTTAGAAGCAATTTACCCCACTTTTGAAAATCTGTAAGGGGGAAAAAATGCTCAATAGAGCTCAGTTAAAGTGAACTGAGCCCATCCTGGTCCCAGCTGATGAGATGCCCCATATATTTTGTCAGATCACTTGAGACAATCCCAAAACCTTCTGGGCGCAGGGTGCCTTCCTCAGTCTTGGTGGAGCAGCAGTAAATGGTGTAAGGAACAATTTTCCTTAATTTGCCTGAATTGCTGATCCGCTGGAAAATGGGAAGAAAGGCAATTACTGCTAATAAAGCAGGGCGATATTGCAGGGAGAGAAACAGCCACAGAGCCTCTGTGAAATTCATTGTAAGCAAACCCAAATAAATTATGCACATAAGGGAAGAACAAGCCTGGGATTAGTGTCGCTAATGGGCTCCCAGTTAAATCTCACACACACAAATGGGACCTTGGGGCACAAAGGCTCTTACAAAACCAGCAGCTCAACACTCAGCAGCCACCAGAAAACAAACTCTGTGATAGAAAACACGTCAAAAGGACTCAGTGATGCCTTCTGGGCTATCTAAAAACAGAGGCCAGACAGAATTAAGGGAATCAAAAGCAGTTCTATTTATTGAAGAGCCTTCAGGTACATTTAGGGCAGATGAAGCTCCCCAGGGCTGCACCCAAAATGAATGAAGGGTCACAGATTTTCACACTTTTATAAGTTTGGTCCATTTTCATATTGGAGGTTAATCTTCCAATTACAGCTTCAGGTAATGAAGCAATTTACCCCAAATTTGCTCCCCCAACTCACTTTTGTTTCCATCTCTGGGGCCTGAGGCAGTGAGGTGTCCTTGACTGCCAGGCCTGGACAGGAATTGTTGTGTCTGCCCAAAATGGGACAGCAGCAGCTCACACTGAGTGTGGAGTTTGGAGTTATACACTAAAAACTGCAGGATGACAAATACATGAAAAATATAAAGCTGAAATCCTAAGGCATCATCAGGAATAGGGCACAGAGCTGAAAGCTGCACTTTCCTGTAATACACTGGGGTACTTTGTGCTTTTTAGCGCAGCTCCCAGAACGGCAGTGAGGATCTCAAAGTTCCAGAAACTTCTGTCCAAGGATGGGAGTAGGACTGGTGCTGAAGGAGAGACACAGGAGAGGAGATGGAGTGGACAGGGAGAGGAGCTGGAAGGGCAGCTGGGCAAGGGAATCTCAGCTGGGCAAGGGAATCTCCCTGCCTTGCCCTGCCAGGGCTGTGGGCACAGCGAGCAGGCAGACCAGAGCTGGCACAAGGTGCCTGCTCTAAAGGCACTGGGGTGGGTTTCTGCTCTATCCCCTTTCTCTGGAACTTCAATATGGTGCAGAATGCTTGGTGGCATCACCCACACACTTTCCAAAACAGCATTTAGTGCTTTACTTTCAGGATTTCTTTTGGTTGTGTGAAATGCTGTCAGCATTTTTTTTTTCCAGGAGAATTTTAGAGTTGTTGCATGATGTCAGTGCATATTTCTAGATGATTCTGTTTTTCTTTTTTGAGGAAGGAAGGCTCTTTCTGTGTAGTGTTATAAAGAAAATTCCATCTATTTCAGAAGACTTTCCATAGTGTTGTAAGGCATATTGACAGAAAGAGAGGGGAATGCTTTGTCGGAGATGGAAAGTGCTGACCAACAGACTCATAAACAAAACCAGGATAAATTCCACAGCTGTACATCAAGCTGGACACTGCAACATGGTTAATCTGGAATTTTCACCATCAGTCTTGTACTCTCCAGACCTACTTTCACCACATGTGAAGAGAAAATTGATGCCTGATTTACTTTCACCGAACAATTCTTTAATGCCTTGATTTAATCTGCTCTTTTCCAGTTAAAAGGAAATTCCCATTCATTTAATTTCTTCATCCCCTCACTCAGCATTGACTTTAATGGGTAGAGGCTCATCAACTACTCAGCTCCAGCCAGTCCAAGTCAAAGAGAAAGGATGAAATACAGTGAAAAGCAAAATTGAGTTCAGTTCAAACATTGTGGTTTTCACAGGCAATCATGTAACTGGGAAATTTGGGACTAAGCTTCACAATGAGACTGCAACTTATTCACTTTCTGTACGTATTCTTAGCATCACTTACCACCAAAAAGTGGTTGTTTATCTGAAATATCTCTGCAATTTTGTTTATCTGAAACGTCTGCAATGTCTCTCCATTACTGCAGCTGAGCACCCAGGTTTCCCAAAGTTTACCTTTTGGTTGGTTTTCCCTGGCCCAAAGAGGATCCCTGTCTGACCAACTTCTAAGCTAAACAGAGGCTCTTGAAGCCCATGCCTTTTTCTGAGCACATCATCTTTCACTTCTAAGACAACTTTTAAGACATGCTAAGAACACAGTGCAGTTGCACAGCCCATCTTTCCTTGGGTCCACCACCGGTTAACAGCAAGGTGGTGTTAAACTCCTGCAGATTATTTAAAACCCTCTGATATAGAAAAAGAACTACCATAAAAACTCACAGTAAATAAAACCATCCACAACGAGCTCTAGTCACATCCTTACCACAAACTTTGCATTCATAAATGAAAATTCTTACAGTAAAAATCTCATATTTTATGGCTGAGTTTCCTGTCTTTATGCATTAGTGCTGATCTCCAGTGTAGCTGGAAAATGCATCTCTGATCAGTTATTGTACCCTTGTCATATATATCACCAATGACATCTCCTAAAAGGAGGCAGCAAAATTTGGGGCAAACAGACCCACAGTATGGTATAAATAAGCATTTCCAACCCACACTAGGAGAGCTTTTTCCTGCATTTAAGGCAGCTGCCAGCAATCTGTCAGAACCTCATAAGCCTAACATTGAATTTATTAGCTGTTGCTGGTTCTTAGTGCCAAAGCTGCTTAGCAAAATCAGCTTCATGATGGTAGATATTAACTGGGAAAAAAACCCACATTTTCCTATGAGAGTTTACATTTGCTATTGATAAAAATGATCAAGCAATAGCTGGTTACAGTGGCCAGGCTTTTAATGGGCTCTCACTGAGCAGATGTTGGGGCCCACAAAGTGCTCTAATTTTCACTCCAGACATGAGCAGTAAGACAGCAAATATTTCCAAAAGGAGCTGGGAGGGAGCTGTCAAAGTAGGCTGGACCTGATATTTCAGTTCTCAGTTTCTTCTGGGATATTCTCCACAGAAATTCATCGAAGTTTTGTTTGCTCCTGAATATTTTGCTGCCTGAGGAAGAAAAGGGTGATTTATTCAGCAAGGGACGGACACTTCTGTCCCTGTTGTGGTGCCCCACCAGGACACTGAGGCTGGCACACTCCTCCTTCCATGACACCTTCTGTCATCCCATTCCCATGGCCTCAAATCTTTGCCCAAGAAAAACCCCAAGAGGCCACAGAGGATACATTCAAAAGGAGGAAACCCATACCAAAAATCCTGGGAAAAGTGGTTTTAAAAGCTGTGGTTTCAAAAGTTGTGAAGAAGGGAAACCATGACACCACAATGGAGAGCAAAGGGTCTCATAAACGATCAGATCAAAGGTTTCAGTGACCACAACACCACAGCTGGCCACCAGCAGCTGCCTGCTTCCTACCTGCTGATAAACTCAAACTCACAAAACAAACCAGGCTTTTCAGGGACCACAGAGGCTGAGGCAAGGCAAAACCCTGCCGAAGGAAAATGCTCATGGCTAGTGAACATCGAACAGCCCAAAAATCTTACAGGGAGGCTTTTTAAATGAGAGACTGTCCTCAGGCAGAGGTAGGAGGTGCCTCCTGCACGTCCTCTACGCAGCCTGTGGTGGTGCATCCTGGAGAGACGGAGCAATAACAATTCTGCATTGCCTAAAAAGTGGCTGGCAGAGCTGAAGTAGCACATGGCAAACAGCAAGTAAACAAATCAAGTCTCACCTAAACACAGCACAGAAAAAAAAGGAAGCTAAGCCAGTTCTGTACATGCTCCTAAACCAGCACTCCAACAGCAATTAATGAGAACAGAAAAACTAGATGCCTGATTTTAATGGATCCTGACACAATAGGTGTAGCAGAAATTTGATGGGAGAAAGATAATTAGAGGGACAATAACGTCTTGTTGC
The DNA here is from genome assembly GCA_024865655.1 of Emberiza elegans. Lineage (NCBI taxonomy): Eukaryota > Metazoa > Chordata > Aves > Passeriformes > Fringillidae > Emberiza > Emberiza elegans. The sequence continues at coordinate 3,123,065 of JALJVW010000197.1, read as the reverse complement.
TGATTACACTGAAAGACAAAGCAGATGTCATGTACTAAAGCTGAATCAGAATAACAAGGTAATGTCATTAATGAGCAACACAATCTCTGTGGATGGATTCCATGTTCAGATAAAAAATGCAGAATTATGTTAGTGATCACCCCTTGGGACAGCTTCAGAGGCAGCAGGGTTAAACCTGATAGCAGAGAAGGTGTAAGGACAGAAAACAAAACAGCAGGAGCTGACTAAAACACCAGGCACAGACCAAGAAATGTCACGCATGATGTAGAGACAAAATTTGGATGTGAGCATGGAGAAATTAGTGGGAAGCTTGTTACTGTTGACTTAACCCTACACTTGATTCAAAATGTTAGTAGGAGATCCCCTGTATGGCTTGTATGGCAGATTCAGCATCTTTCAGAATCAATAAAAGTGGGTTTAGAATTTGTGAAGAAAGAAACCGAAGAAAAGCAAGAGCCGCTTAAAATACATTAAAATGTTCAGCTAAAAGGACAACTGAAGCTTGAAAGCCTGAAAACAACTGGATACACTGCAGGCCTCTGAAGCATGCACAAAGTGAGTGACTGAGAGCAAATGGCGGATAATGATCAGTGTTGATAAATGCCAAGTGGGGAAGATGAGGAGTCATCCTACCTTTACATATATAGTGATGGGTTCTGAATTAGCTTTTCCCCTCAGGATAGAGTTCTTGGGCGATGACAGACACTTCTATGAAAACATTAATTCACTGCTCTGCAGAGATTAAGATGAAAAAGAAATATTAGGATCATCGTAGGAACCCAAGAACAAAACAAGAAGTCACCATGCCACCACAAGTACTCATGATGTACCCACCTGCAGCTCCCTGTGAGCGCCTCTCATCCCTCCCCTGCCAGCCCCAGCTCAAAGCACTGACAATAAAATTTAAAGACATAGAGAGAAGAGTGACATTTATGGTCAAAAATAGGGAAATACTTGTTTGGATGAGAAGGACAACGCAGAGCAGGTTTGAGGCTAGAAGAGAGACAAACGAGACTTGTAACAGCCAAGTGAAAAAACAAACCTCCTTTTTTATGTACTGGGTAGATGTTCCTAAGAAGAAAAAAAGAGGATCAATTTTCTAAGAGGAGCACTTAGAGACCTGCATCAGTAAAAAGAAATGTAACTGGGTGTCCCAAAAGAGCTGTACTTTCCCAAACAGGCTCTATATTCCTCTTGAATACTTCCTATTGCATTATTGTTCATATATCTGCAATAGGGTAAATCCTTACCCACACACACAAATACCTGTGCACTTGTCACAGGAGAGCTATGATTAAGTATGCAAGAAAAAATGTGCTACTTTTATTTTATCTGTGTTTTCTTACACATCTGTTATGAATCACTGAAGTTAGTTTTAAAGGGCAATTTAGACATACAAAGATGAAACCATTCTTACCTGCAGAATTGAAGCTAAATTCCTAATTACTGAAGGAGGAAGCAGTCTTGTTTTTCACACTGGGGATGCCGAAGATGCAGAGAACACTGGTCTGAACATCATTCATTTCTCAGCCCAGTGCTGACCGTAGAAGTACATCACAGGCTCTGCACTGATGGTCTTCAAAGGGAAATACTGAGCCCGAATATATTTAGTAAGGCGCATGGGATAATTCTCTTTTAGAGTATTTTTCATCATCTTTTCCACTCTCTTGCTCTACTCATTATATTACTACCACACCAGGAAAAAGAGATTATGGATACAAAGATATCCCACAGTCTGCTCAGTATCACACACAGGATTCAACCTGCTCCATGCCAGAGCCATCCAAAGCCATCATCACATAGAAGAGAATCATTTTATGAGTCACAGCTCCACCTCACCTTCCAAAATAAAGAAACTAACCAAGAGCTAAAGCTAAACAAAACCAAAACACAGTTTTTCCCCTCTCCCCTCAGCAGTGTCAGGTATTCTTCCTCTGGTTTCCCACCTTCTGCAAGGCGCAGTCCCCTGTCTGGGTGCCAGCCCTTTATCTGCCCTTGCTGCCCCATTCAGTTGGCTGGAGCAGGCAGTTTTAGGTAGCTCAGGTGGCATTTAGGGTCAGGAGGCTTGCAGTGTCTCTGGTGGCTCTGTGTGTGCCTCTCTGCAGCACGAGAGGACGGGCAGATGGTCGGCCCTGCCGTGACGCATTAGCCAGCAGCGCTCAGCCCGCTGCCAGCCACAACAACATGCTCAGGGCTCGTTCTTCTCACCATTTTCTATTGATCACTCCAGCATTTCTGGCTTGGAATTCCCAGTGTTGGAGTAGCAGAGAAGAGCAGATGACTAAACCCACCCGAATGGCACTGGAAGAGACACTGGGATTTACATGGAGCTGGCCTTATGACTCTTCCAAACAATGTGCACAGCATTTCTCAGTGGGTGGCCATTTGCCTTATTATTTCCTCTCTTCCCTCTTGAAGAAGAGAGATTTAAGTGAGATCCAGGTGTCAGTTCCAACAAAGTCACTAAGTCTGTAAAAGCAGAGCAGTGAGTCAAGAAAAAACACAAGGACAGCAAAGGCTGACTAGGAGACACATGGGCAGAACTTTTTGTTGCTGCCAGCATGAGCAAGGGTAACAGCTCCCCATGTCCCTGGCTGACCAAGGAGGAGAATGAAATCACATTCTCAGGAAATCACAGGAGAATGAATCTTCTTGTGCACAAAGAAGAGATGACACCTGCAGGGTGCAAGTTCACACCCCCCAGAACCAGGGCTGGCCCTCAGACATGGCTCTTCTCCTCCCACATGGGGCGACATCTGTCTGTGTGACTCCCCCAGCCTCTTGTGGTTTCCCAGTGTTTTGTGGCAGCTCAGGGATGTTGGGGACATTGGCTGTGAAGCGCAGGGTGAGAGCAGCGCTTTCTCCCCCCGGCGGCAGCAGCAGCAGTGTCTGGGTTAGCAGCTGCCAGTGGGGAGGTGAGAAGGTTCCACACCCTCCAGGACAGCATTGCTTGGACTCTGGTGTCTCCTCAGCTGCTCCACAATGCAGCCCTGGCTTGTCCTTCAAGTGCCACCTCCTGGTTTCATCTCAGTCGGGCGCGAGGATCTCAGTGGTTGTTTAGGAGCACACATTGCTCAGCTTTGCTTTGAGCAGACAGAAGGGGTTTTGTCGTATAATGAAGTGTGATGCAGAAAACCCCCCAAAGCTCCTACTTGCCCATCAGACTCTCTCAGAGGGCTCAGGGCTGAACTGGCAGAGCAGGGGCAGGAGCTGGTGTGGTCTCACCACAGCTCAGACAGAGCCTGGCTCTCAGGGCAGACGTGTGACACTGAGCTATGAGGAGCTCCAAAGCTCTCCCAGAGCTCTCTGGCTGCCTGCAGCATTGCCCAGCCTGGTCACTGGCTCAGGGACAGCGTGGCAGAGTGCAACGCCTCAGGTGAGACAGCTTTGGGCAGCCCCTGGCCCCAGGAGGGCAGCTCTGCTCTGGGAAGGGCTGGGATGCAGCAGCCCCAGATCCACAGGGAGCTCAGGCTGAGGCAGCGGGTGTTCCTAGGGAGGACGAATTCCCACCGAGGCATTCTGAATGTGCGCCTGCCCCAATTAGGGAGCTAATTTTCTGTCTGAAAGGGCCCTCAGAAATCAATACAGATTCCAGACCACTTCTTCTTGGGCGCTGCTCAGGAAGGCTGCCCTTTCAGCAGGCAGTGTCACACAGGCAATACATTCATTTATGGGCCTCTTTGTGCTGGATAATTTCCAAGCCACTCTCCAAAATGCACGACAGACATTTCCAGGCACACAATCCCTGCCTTTGCCGGGTATAATATGGTTGACATGACTCAGCAACATCCTTCAGGAATAGCAATGTGATCTTCCCTGAAGAAATCCTTTAAGAGCGAACAGCTCATGTTTATGGATTCCAAATGCTTTGAACTCTCCCAGCAATTCCTGTGTTGGCCACCTCTTCAGTTTTTTCTTCGAGAACATGCACCAACACTGGATCTTTGACAGTCATTTCCATGGCCTGGCCAGCCTCAAGGAGCATCCAGAAGGGGATTTCATTATTTCATCTGGAGATAGGACCTCAGAATCTGCCATCAATTCCTGTTGGCATAGTGAGCTGGCACCAAAACCCAACTCTTCTGATTTGACAAGTGTGCACCAAACTCCATGGCTGCATGTGACTGTAGGTGGTAGGAGGTATCGATGTGATTTAAACTCTCCAGAACTGGTTTGTTGGCCTCATTAATCTCAAAAACTCAACGGGAATTGAAATTATGGAACTCTGGCATTCCAGAAACAGCAGGAAATGTTTCTTTATCATCCTGCACATAATCCCATTCAGATGTCATCCAAGTTCTTGGTGTTTCAATCCAAACTACTAACAAGCTTGAGCATGGTTTTAATAATGCAACATAAGAATCATCTTGGGATTTTGTGGGGAAGGAGCACAGAATGTGTCAGGCTTGACATGGCCCAGTTTAACCAGAGCTCTCTCATGGAGAAGATGGAGTGAAGTGTTCCTGTTTTGTGTCAGGAAATGGCAGTGGACTTGAACAAGGAATGAACTTTGGTATCAAGCAGTCAAACTCAGCTCAAACAACCTCCTGGAAGTCATTAACAGTGCTGTTCTTTGGGTTCCTTCCTCAGGAACTCACTGAATGCCTCGAGTTCTTCTGAGCAGAATTCCCATGGCTTTTATCAGAACCCCTGTTCCACAGGAAGCTCAGCACTGGAGCTCCCTGACTCCATGGTGAGAGGTGTCCACTCCTTCCTCAGTGGCCAGGGCTGACCTGAAACGGTTTCAGGTTCTGGGAAGAGCTTTGTGAGACTCACTATAAAGATTCCCTCACTATCAGAAGAAATATTCCATGTGTTTCATCCCTTCAGGACTGTCTGCAATATCCCTTTTCTAACATCTCAGTGCAGGCAGATGCACCTGAGTTGATCACCACCTCGCAGAGATGCACCCAGACCTGTGGATTTCTTTCAAAATGCTGCTGCTCTCTGCTGCCAGACAGAAAGGCAAGGGGCTGATCCTGCCAGATGGCTCATGGAGTGCCTGAGTGCCTAAAACCCCGGGCATCTGTGGGCAACCCTTCTGCTCCCAGCCATAATGAAGAGTGTGTTCACTTCACTGGAGAGTGCTGGGAAATGAATTTCCTTGTAACGTTGCTGCTGCAGGGCCTGAGCCCTTGAGGAGGTGACGCTGGGGCTGCCCACCATGAGCTCCATGGAGAAGACAGTCCCTCACACACTGCTTAGGGAATGACAAAGCTCAGAGACACAAAGTTCTTTCATGTCCCAGCTACTGCACTGATCTTCTTCCTGCCATGAGATCAGATGATATGAATGTGATGTGATTCCTTCTGAAGCAGGAGCCCTGTGATGTAGGTTGATTTATGTGAAATCTTTTGGTGAGTCTCAGATTTTCAACCTCAAATCCTGGGTGAGAAGCTGAGCCCAAGTCCTGCACTTTCAGGGATTTTGCTTCACAGGGAGGTCATCCTGAAGCTGGTGACCCCATTTTCCTCCAGGAAAAGCCTCACAGTCTGTGAGCAATCAGAGCCATCCCACCTGGGACATCCAGCCTATCTGTGAGTGAGAGCAAAGATCCAAGGTGTCCCACAGTGCCCAGAAGTGGCTCTGTCATTGCCAGCAACACTGCTGAGGGGTGGCAGACTGGCTGGGGGAGAAGCACCAGGGACAAAAATGACAGGAGAAGGGGTGTTAGAGCAGGAGGTGTTGATGGTACCGATGTCAGTGGTCATCCAGATCACAGTGCCCACCTTCCTGCAGCTTCTGACACCAGGACAGGCCCAGACACAGGACACAGGATGGGCCCAGACACAGAACACAGGATGGGCCCAGACACAGAACAACGAGTTGATGTTCCTCAGAGAGTGACAGGACAGTGAGACAGGTCCCTGCCAGCTCCTGGGCAGCACAGAAGGGAACATGCAAACCCAGCACGATTTTCTCGCCTAAAAAAAGCCCAGCAGGCATGAGGAGGACTTGACAGCTGTCATCCTCTGCATTATTCCAGGGAATCCTGGAGAGATGGGCTGAACACATGGTGTCCTGGTGCTGGCATGCTGGGTGGGCTGCTCACACATCCCCACCCTGGTGTGTGTGGGAGTGCCGCTGAACCCACTCTGGGTTTGCTTTTGCTCTAAAGTCCAAGGTTCTCCTTTCCTGGGAGGTCTCACATTGGAATGTCCTTGGCACAGAGGCACAGCCCAGCTGAGCTCCCCCCCAGCCCCCTCTCTGCACAGCAGAGTGGGTTTGTTGATCAAACAAACAGGCATAAACAGGACGGAGACCAAAAGATGAGAGGAGGCTGCTGATTGATGAGGGTGCAGATCCTCAGGTACAGGCCATCCAGGTGGAACTCTCTGAGTGAACCAAGTCCTGACTCTTCTGAAGGGGAGATTTTTCATAGAAGCAGACTTAGGCCAGACAGATCCCTGGGGCAGAGGACACAGGCTGGAGGGGAGTAAGCAGACAGAAAAGATGACAGCAGAGAAGATTGGAAAAGAGAAAAATACCCTGGAGATCTTCTTCCCTGTCACCTGGAATGACTGAGGTCCCCTCAAGAGAAGGAGCTCTCTGCTTTGCAGGAAGGAGGCTGTAAGAGGTTGTGAGTGGAAGTGATGCCAAGTGACTGCCTCATGAATCTCATGTTGAGAGAGGAGCAGTGGGAGATCACTTCACCATCAGCACAGAACAGAAAGACTCTGTCTCCTGAATTAATAACCTGAAGCAACTGTTCTGCTTCAGGCAGCCACAGGAAAATCCAAAATTCATACACAGGTTGCATTTTCTGGGTGTTATTATTTCAGGTGAAATTCAAAATCAGAGAAAAAGGGCAGGACATAGAACTATGCAAACGCTGCATGTCAGACTTGCCTTTCCCCACATTAGATGCACTAAACAAAAGGCTCAGAGCAGGAATTCAGTAACACCATGGAATAAGACAAGAGAGTTCCTTGGTAGATATGAACAGGGCCCCAAAAAAGCAGTAATTGACTATGCCTCCCACAGCAAACTCACCCAGCCTTTGTGTCTCACCAGAAGAAGGATTTACAGGAGAGCAAAACTCACGTCTCATTGAGCTTTTCATCATTTCCTTGAAAGGTTATCCTGCTGGCAAAGCCACTCTTATCCCAGCCCTTTGGAAGGGAAGGCAAAGCACTCCCTGTGACACCAGCCACACAGTCAGGTGTTCTTCCCTGCTGCTCCTTTCTCCTTCCTTAGGAGAATAAAGGACACCAGCTGGCCCCAGGCCCTCCAGGCGCAGCTCCCAGAGCCCTCCTGTCCCTCTGAGAGTGTCCCCTTGCAATGGACACACGAACCCAGGTGCTCCCACAGGGACATGTGCACGTGCCCAAACCCCTGCTCCTTCCAAAATCACCGCACTGGTGTCTGCAGCACCAGCTTCAGGCCCTGGGCCAGAGGTGGGCAACAGGTAGGGTATGCATACATAGAGCTGAGTGCATCACCTGAAAACCCAGAACCATCAACCAAATCCCCAGAACATCAACCAAACCCCCAGAACATCAACCAAACCCCCAAAACCATCAACTAAACCCCCAAATCCATCAACCCAACCCCTAGAGCCATCAACCAAACCCCCAGAACATCAACCAAACCCGCAAAACCATCAACCAAACCCCCAAATCCATCAACCCAACTCCCAGAGCCATCAACCAAACCCCCAGAACATCAACCAAACCCCCAGAACATCAACCCAACCCCCAGAACATCAACCAAACTCCCAGAACATCAACCCAACCCCCAGAGCCATCAACCAAACCCCCAGAACATCAACCAAACCCCCAGAACATCAACCCAACCCCCAGAGCCATCAACCAAACCCCCAAATCCATCAACCAAACCCTCAGAACATCAACCCAACCCCCAGAGCCATCAACCAAACCCCCAAATCCATCAACCAAACCCCCAGAACCATCAACCAAACTCCCAAATCCATCAACCCAGGATTGCACTCCAGCTCCTTGTTCCCCCCTCTGCAGGTACCTCCAGGATTACCCTGGCCCAGGAGCAGAACCCAGCATTTGTCCTTGTCAGATGGTTGGTGACCATCTGGTTGGTGACACACTCCAATCTACCAAGACCTCTCTCTAAGAACCCTCCATTCTCAAGGGACTCAGGGTCTCCTCCTGATTTAGGATCACCAGAAGCAAAATTCCTTAAGAGCGTCCAGGTCATTGATAAAAACATCCAAGAGAATTGGCCCTACACCTGAGCACACCAGCCTGATGTCACCCATGGACTGCAGCTCTCTGAGCCCACCTGTTCCCCCAGGGAAGCAGAGCTGGAGCCACAGCTCCAGTGTTTCAGCACTGCCCTGGTGTGCACAGAGCACCAGGGGGGTTCACAAGGCTTGTCCCAGGGCAATAATCACCTGGGCAGGTGTGTTGTACATTGAACTTCAAGTGTGGGCCGAATGAATTACAGCTCATTAGTTAGGGCTCTCTGCTGCCGCTGTTTGTAGGTCAGGTTTGCATCAGCTAGTTCTTCCAAATTCAAATCATTCCATCATTCTCTCATCATGGACATTGCTGGTTTGAGAAAATGAGGCAAAATCCCTCCTAAACCCTGCTGTTTCTGCTCTCTCTCTTGCATTCCTTTTTGGAAGAGTTGCCTGATACCAAATTGACTAAGAGGAGTGAGATAAGCAGCTGTTTGCTGTTGATAGACACAATATTGCACACACAGCCACTGTGAGCAATTAAAAGCTTTATTTATTGCTATCTCCGTAGTGTGGTTTAAGAACTCAAAAGGTCAGCTACAGTGGCAACAACGAATAGCACATATTAATTAGGTGTAATTATAAAGATGAATTCCCAGACAAAATATGAGCTGGGATCAGCCTGGTCACCAAGAGGCCACTCAAATATTTGATAAAAGTGAGACTGCATATCTGGTTTGATAAGCTGGACTGTGGGCTTTATCACACATGTGCTCTGGCAGTGAGGAGAGAAGGTATTAATATAAGTGAAGCCTGTAGCAGTCTCTATGGTTACAGCTAACATTTTCTAATATAAGCCATTGTCTTCAGATGCTTAACTTTCCATGTTTCAACTGCTTAGGCTGAAATTTTCCATCACTGCTCATTGTTTCCAGGTGAATTCTCTAGCAATCAGGTTAGCAAATGTACTGGAGAATTCGAGCAGATTCTCATGCTGAAACAGCAATTGGAAATTGGGCAGGGACTCAATCTTATCATCTGTTCCCATCCTCTCCAATTTACCCCATGGCTTGGTGACTTTCAAAGACTCAGCAGATCCTGCTGGAGGTATTGTGCTGCTGGAATTCCCAAAGGTGACACCTCCTGGTGGTGCAGCAGTCCCTGCTGGGCACTGCCCCTAGTCCTGCAGAGCTCTGACCCTCAGGGCTGCACCCAGGGGCTGAGGAAACTCCAGCCAGGCCTTTTTGCATCTGCAGCTCCTCAGCTGAGCACGTTATAAACATCTGTGCCCACCCTGCTGCAATTGTGGCAGCTCCTGGGCCAGTCCTGTGGCACAAACCCTGTGAGAACACCCTGAATGAGACCAGCCATCCTGCAGAGCTGTTTCTAACAACAGCCCCCAGCACTAGGCTGTGGCAAGAATTTTAAAACATGGACTGAATTTATTTTCTTTGTGGAAAAGAGGCATCCAAGGCTGTCCAGCTCCCCGCAGCACACAGGCAGGCAGGTACCCTGTGCCATCACCTCCCTGCGTGGTGGCTTGTGCTCATCTAAACTGTGGAACAGGTGGGGAAATTATTTCTGTGAGCTGTGCCTGGGCTCAGAGGAGCCAAGAGGTTCTCACACGTCCCCACAGAGGTTCTGCAGCCAAGCTGAACAAGAACAACAGCTTGTGTCTTTACCGCCCTGCCACTCTTCACATCTTCATCCACTGCTTTTTCTGGTTTTCTCAGTTTGGGCCGTGGTTTGCTGAGTTTAGACTATGTGAATCACAGAATCATTAAGGCTGGAAAAGATCACCAAGGCCAACGTTTTACCAAATGCCCCCATGCCCCCAAAGCTCATTGGGAAATGCCACCTTTACTTGTTTTCTGAACACTTCCAGGGATGGTGACTCTGCCATTCCCCTGGGCAGACTCTGCTTAATGACTTTTTCAGTAAAGAATTTTTTTCCAATATAGAGTGGATGGGATAAACATTCCAAAAACAAACCAAATTACAATTGGCGACCTCAAAAACCAACGAACTTTTTAAAAAATTCATAATGCCCAGTTACCCCTAGACATTTCTGATTTCCTAAATATTTTTTCGCCAACTTTAACCTCTTGCAAGTGTTCCCCAAGTGCTGACAGGTTGCTGCTCTTTGCCCCCAGGTGTGCTGTGGCTCTCAGTGGTGTCCGAGGTGTTGTACATCATGCTGTTGGTCGTCGGGTTCAGCCTCATGTGCCTCGAGCTCTTTCATTCAAGCAGTGTCATAGATGGGCTCAAGTTAAATGCCTTTGCTGCTGTCTTCACTGTGCTTTCAGGTATGAACCTCCCCTTCCCCTTTTTACCGCCACAAAGCAAAATTTCACAACTTTGAGAGGATAAAAAACCGGAGGCTCCGCGACTCTCTTATCCCCGTTTAGCTATCGCAATTTTTCACTGTAATTTTTTTGTTCCTTTGGCACAAAGACTGCATGATAAATTCTCCTCTTGCCAGGGAGAAGTGAATATCCTCATTCCTGATTTCACAGCAGCAATGCAGTAATTATCCTTCCCCAGCCTGCACAGCCATTACCACAGCTCCAGCCTCGGCTCCATTTGCAGCATCATCACACTCATTTTCCAGAGGAAAATTAAAAACATGTAAAGCTGAAAAGTCTTTTTTCTCTGTTAATCCTGAAAGTAGGTGAAGGCTGGAAAACCAAAGGAAGGAGCTCATCTTGTTAATTAACAAAATTGAGAATGAAAAGGGTTCTAATGCTGGCACTGAGGAGCAGCCCCAGGAGTGGCTGGGACATGGACATCTCTCAGAACAGCTCTTCTGGGCTGGGTTTGTACTCGGGGCCCCTCACCATATGAACTTGAGCAATTCACTTCTCTAAAATTAACTCCAACCATGTGGTTAAGTGCCCCTTGACTTCTGTGAAGCTTTTTTCTGGCTAAAACCCCCACTTTCCAGGATTTATACGAGCTGCAAGAGTGCCCATGTGAGCGCTCCTGCATGGGCCTCTCTGGCAGACACAATTTCTGCAACAGAAGTGCATTTTATCCTGCTGCATTTCAGGCTGGAAGACATTACAACAGGCAGTGTACATGCTGGGAAGGACTCGGTATCTTCAGGGATAGCTGCAAGTGGTGAAATAATAACAAAAAGGAAAGGTCAGAAGTAGAGCTGAGTGACAAAAGCATCTGATAAGAACTGCCAAAGCATATTTTTCAGCTTTGGATATAATTTGGAACTCAAAAAAAAAAATCAGTTCCATTTTCAAAATCAAACTATGTGGATTTCTTCAGCATTCAATCAATTACTTCCATGCTGTTCCTCTCTCCCTTCACCATTAACTGCAGTTTTAAAGTTTTGTAGGAATGATGAAGTTTTCTTTCCTACACAACTTTCTATTTTTATTTTGGCCTTCCCTCTTTCTAAGTACATTGCCAAGATAGTCCAAATATAAACTTCAAAATTTTACAGGGAAAAATGATAGAGGAATTGAAACAAGGATAAAACCCCAAACCCCAGTGCACTGCTAGTTGTTATTTCCAATGGCAGGGATATTAGAGGAAAGAAGAAAACTATATTTATTTAAGCTTAGCATATTTATAATGACATAGCTTAATAGAAATTAGGTAATGAAGAGGACTTTCCATTGGAGCATAACACTCTTCATTAAATTCATGCTTCAGTTCCCTCATAAAAGTGCAATGAGATCTCCACATTCTCATAGCTCAACATCTGAAGTTTAGGAAAAAATATCCCAACTGTGTGGTCACTTATTGTTGTTTCTATGAGCCACTAAAAAATACCCCACAACATCACAATTTTGGTATCCCTCTTAACCTTACACAAACTAAAAAACTTACATATGTCTCTCACATAATATTTATAGTAAAGCATTTTCATTAATGTGATATATTCCACATTTCTAGTAAAAAATATGGGAAAATGCTTTAAAACACGTCGTCTTTTCCAAATTTCCTTCATCTCCAGCTTTCCAAAGCTCCTTAATTTCTCCCTTTACTGGCACCTCCATGCAGCTCTGGTCCTTTGGGGCTCAGGGTCTCCAGCCAGCTATGAATGATCAGTGTTTCTGCACTGCCAACCCCTCCACATCACCAGGATTTTCCACCTGCAAACACCTCTTGCCCTGGAGCCCGCATGGGCACAGGCATTGTGCCCTCCCTACCCAGGATGATCCTGGAGCTTTTGCTGGTTTGTGGTACAGGCAGCTCATTTCAGCTCATTAAACGTACAGCAAAAAGGACCAGAGGGTTTCCCCACGGAGAACTTGGCAAGGCACAGCTAAAATAGACCAAACCAAAGGCGAATGAAGCAGCACAACAAAAGATTTGCTTTATTCTGCTTTAGTTTGATGTGGCATAACAGCACCAACCAGGTGCAGATCCAGCCCCATCCCGCCCTGGCGTTAGCAAGATAAAACAAAGAACGTTTCCAGTGTTTGCTGGTGACCTCCTCCTCCTCACCTGGATCAAGTGAGTGTCACCTCAGCCTCCCACACAGCCACAGGGCTGAGGGTGGCTCAAACCCTGAGCAAGGTCTGCGTGACAGAGCCCAGCAGCTCAGCCCTGCTGGGGCCTCCTGGCTGTGTCAAAGCTCCTGCTGCCCCTCAGGGACTGTGACAGCTCTCAGGGCAGGCTGTAATCTTTTATTAGGGTTGAAAAATTACTGACAGGACATACAGAAACAGCAAACTCCAAACTTAAGATCAAGGCACAACTGTCAGCTGAAGCAAAATGCACTGATTTAAAAAGTTCAGCAAGCTGCAGGTGCATTCTGGAAATTAAATACAAGCAGGAAAAAAGCAAGGTGTGCAGCACTTTGCTGCACTCCCATTAGGCCACCCACCCTGCCCAAATCTCATTTCTCCTGGAGTGAATTGCTCTTTCCACCTCCTATCTTTGCAGCGTGTCACTCCAACACGAGGCAGCTGAGCAAATCACCCCAGCTCCCTGTAACACAACTCTTCCCCCAGCCTCTGCACCTGTTTGTATCAAAGCTGGCATTTGTCTTGCTGAAGGTCCTGCTCAACATGCCCACAACACAACATTCCCCTGCTTCCCTCCCCCAGAACTGCCCTGAATCATCCACAGGTCTGGGGGAACAATGGAGTGGTTTAGGTTCTGAGAGTAAGAAAGAAAGAAGAGCCAAATGTTGGGTGTGTCTGGGGGAGGGAAATCAGGATCTTCCATGTATGGGAAGGGCAACCATGGAAAAAATTGGATGGTCAGAGGGAGCAGTGAATGAATGGTCAAAGTGTGGCACACAGACCTCACTGCACCCACCACGGCAGAGAACTGGTATTTCTGAGTGCCCAGAGCTGCCACTGCAGCACAAGAGGCTTTTGCACATCTGTAGCTCCAAGAACTATTTGGGATACAGTGGTCCAGCCCCACCTCCTTAGCCTGAGCCCATTGGGGATCATCACCCTGCCCTGCCCAGGTGCCATGGCAGGAACATCCCAAATTATTGTAGCTAGAAAATTCCCCAAGCCTCAGAGCTGCTCCTGACCACCACTGCTTGAAAAGCAGGGTTTGGTTTTCCTCAAAGGACTGTTTAAATATAAAATTCAGGTGGTTTTTTTTTCCTGTTTAAACTGCAGGACCACAGTGGCCAGCTAAAGGCAGAGCCACTCAGGCCACCCTGTGATTTACTGCAGCCCTGTTCTTTAACTTCACAGAGACTGCAAGCCTGATCCTCACCCAGCTGCAGCTCTCTCAGTGAGCCCTGACAGCGTCACAAAAGCATCTCCAGCTCTGCCCCACCAAAAGTATCCCAGTGGGGTCCTCATCAGGAGAACCAAGCTCCCTTCACCTCCTGGTGCAGCTCCCGAGTGCTTTACGAGTGTTGCAATGCATCAGTCTTAGCAACTGCTGGGACAGAATGTGGTTGTGTGGCACCAGCACACTGAGCCTGCCCTGCCGGCAGGAGCCTTTCTCCTCCTCCTCCTCCTCTCACCTGGGGCCTGTCTGTGACGGGCTGGGAGGTCTCCGTGGGTGGCACACCCCTGCTTGGCAGCAGCAGGGCTGGTGGGGATGCTCCTTGTGCAACATTTTCTTCAACGATTCTTCAACTCCTCTCTTAATTGAGAATTCAGAATGATGTAAAATAATGAGCTCTCAGTCACATCTTTCCTCTGCCCATGCAGCTCCCTCCTCCACAGTAGAACAGGAGGCATAAAAGTACAACAAAGACTTTTTTGGAGCTCTCAAAGCACTTCCAGCAGTAGCTCCCTTAAGAATGATTTTTAAAAAAAAAAAACGTTGGCGCAAAAATTCCTGTTCTGATCTCTGCTTCCCAGGTCTCTTGGGGATGGTGGCACACATGATGTACACTCAAGTTTTCCAAGTGACAGTCAGCCTTGGGCCAGAGGACTGGCGACCACACTCCTGGGACTATGGATGGTCCTTCTGGTAAGTGTCACCCCATGTTCATCTCCTTCTCTCTGGAGCTGTTCCATCAGCTGTCGGGATGCTGCACACATCCAACCTCCCACCTCCAACTAACAGGAACATCCCTGTGGATTCCCAGCTGCCAAAGCTGCAGGAGCAGGAGCCCCCAGGGCCAGGCAGTTCAGAGGTGTGGGGACAGTTCTGTGCAGCAGCAGCTGCGCTATCAGCAGGTACAGAGCATTTTGTAAATAAACAGCACCCACAATTACCAACACAGATTGAGCACTCTCATTAAAGTTCAATTTAGGAACGTAATTGCCATGGCATTTCTGAGACTTTGAGCTTTTTTATTTTTTTTTCACCCCTTGTTTTTAATTAATGTCTCAGTTGAACCTTAGGGTGCAGCTTTGAACACAACTGCAGAGGAAGGTGCAGTGCTCCTGGCACGATGACACTTCCCTGTGGATCATGGGGAGAAGACTTGGGAAAATGAACATGGGTTTGTCGTTTTGTTTTGTTTTGTTTTTTTTTTACCTTTCCCATTTATCTTCTAAAATCACATAAAACTAATTTGGCCAAGACACAGCAACTGTGTTATATTGCTTGCACGTTTATAAGAAGCTTGCCAAGAGCAGGAGGCTGTGGAGAATAAAAATACCTGCAAACAACATCCCCAATCCTCCAGAGGCATCAACCTCTTTGGATGGATAGGGAAAATACTTTCTTCTTGTAATTTCTAAATATAGCCCATTATTTTCTTTCCATCTCAAAACAAAGACAACAATCTTTGCTAACACCAACAAGTAAATACTTCTTATGCACAGCACTGCAGGGAATTATTAGTCTTTCCTTCTCACCTCTTTCCACTGTTTTCCATAGGAGGAGTTACTACCATTTTAGCAACATGTTACAAAATACAAATCACATTATATTTAAAATACAGCTTATTTGGTGTCTCAATAATGAATATTTATTGCATGTGATAATGGACTTATAAATACATTGCATTCACATATTTATAATATTTATATTAATATTTATAACAACTCTGTCACAATAATTGTATAATTTTCAATAGATTTAAATAATAAGGCATATTTGTCTTCAGTAATCTATTTTGTAATTTACTGCAATATTCAGACTTCAAAATGTTGTTAAATGTCTTGCATGATAAACACTCATTAGATTATTCTCCTTCATCTTGTGCAAGCCAAGAGCCCCCATGGCTCAGAGTGGGCACCGGGGTCCCTCAGGGCATCCCGAGCTCTCCCTGGGCCCACTCATCCCACCCACACTCCTGCTGGGAGCTGTGTCCCACTGAGATGGAGCTGGTGTTTCGTGGGAGATGGGGATGGGAGCTGTGTCCCACTGAGATGGAGCTGGTATCCCATGGGAGATGGTGTTGGGAGATGGTATCTCATTGAGATTGGGACATGGTGTCCCATGGCAGATGGGTTTGGGAGCTGGTATTCCATGGGAGATGGAGCTGGGAGTTGGTATCCCATTGAGATGGGGCTGGGAACTGTGTCCCATAGAGATGGGGAGATGGTGTCCCATGGGAGATGAAGCTGTTGTTCCATGTGAAATGGGGATGGGAGCTGGTATCCCATGGGAGATGGAGCTGGGATTGGGTGTCCCATAGAGATGAAGCTGGTGTCCCATGAGAGATGGGTTTAAGAGATGTGTCCCATGGCAGATAGAGCTGGGAGCCATGTCCAGTCCCATGGGAGATGGGGCTGGGAGCTGTGTCCCACAGAGATGGAGCTGTGTCCCATGGGAGATGGAGCTGGGAGCTGGTGTTCCATGGGAGATGGAGCTGGTGTCCCATGAGATATGGGTTTAGGAGATGTGCCCCATGGCAGATGGGTTTGGGAGCTGTGTCCCACAGGAGATGGGCTTGGGAGCTGCTATTTCATGGGAGGTGGGTTTGGGAGCTGTGTCCCAGAGCAGCCTCTCCCTCAGCTCTCCCTGGGCAGCCACAGCCAGGGAAGGCACAGTGGGCTTTGGTTCAAGGACCAGGACTGCCCCTGGATGGGGCCTCACTGTGGAGGGCTCTGAGCTACTCCCAAGCAGGGAAATGTGTGGGAGCAGCGTCCCCTCTGCCCGAATTCCTGGGTGAGAGCTCAGCTCCGCTCCACACAGCCACCCTGGGAGCTGAGCCCTCTCCAGCCACTGCCACCACAAAGCTCCTTCTTGCATTGAGCCATCTCCCCCCTCCCTTCCCTGGTGCTTCCAAGGCAGCCCATTGATCCGTGCAGGATGTGGGGCAAGGTGCAAACACCAGCTCAGCTGGGACAGGGCTGAGCAGCAGCAGCAGCATTTCCAGCCCGAGGACGGCCATGGGGTCTCCATGCCATGCTACTGATGGGTAGCAGACATGGAAAAGGATGGGCTGGAAGTCAAAAGAAGCAAATCCAAGGCTTCTGCCTTCCAGCTAACACTGAGCCAGCACTGTTGTACAACCCAAGAACCTCCCCTGGCAGCATCCAGGCTCAAACGCCTTCTTTAAGAAGGGTTAATTACAAATGCCCACCCAGCCTGGTGGAAAACCGCACATGCAGGAATTATGGGCTCTGGTGATGTCCTGGAACATGAGCTTTGAGAAGCCCTGAGCCCTCAGCTGTCACCACCACCTTTAATTCCATCTGCTGTGAATGTGCCACTGCAGCCCCCAGCCAGAGAACCAGAACAGCCCTGGCAAGCCCTGGGAACACTGTCCCCATGGCCCAGAGCCAAAGGGTCTTGGGCATCCTCACTGCCATCCCTGTCCCAAGGACTAGTGGGAGAAGTAAGTTTTCTGTGACTCTACTTCCCCTCTATCAAAGGGGAATGATAAAAACATCTCTCCCCAAAATGAGGAAGGGCTGCTCATGGTCTGCTCCAATGTCTCAGGGTGGTGTCTGTTGTCCAACCCCATTTCCAAGCCATTGGCAAGGCCTGGAGGTTGTTCTGGGCTCTGGTACAAGGCAGGAGTGGGCATGGGGATTCTCCAGGCTGGGGTTTTCAGTGCCCCTGAGGATCAGGAGATTTTTGAGTTCAGACTCTCTAAAGCAAATAAATATAAAAAGCCTGAGCTGTTTGAGCCATGGGGGGAACCTGAGAGCCCATGGAGTATGAACAACATTGCTGTTAAAGAGACCTTCACCTAAGGCAGGTGTAACTCCTAGGGTAGGACAACCACTCTTTACAATTCAAAATAAATAGCATTTAACCAAGGTCCATAAAAACTAAAGTACATCCATCCTAATTGCCTAATTACTATGATTTCCCAAATGCCAGGCACTGAGAGTCTTCATTCTGTATTTCCTTCTCTGAACCTTTCAGCACTTCTGATTTCATCAGAAACCATCAGAACCATCCAAGAGAAATCCTCCCTCCAATGCCATTCCCCAGGCACAGTGAGGCATGTGCTTTTTGGCTGGCTTCTTCCTGGATGCTGTTTGGGAGCCCAGCTGGAAATGCCTGCAGCTGCTGGAGCTCTTCCCCACGCTCCAGTGGGAGGCAGACTCAGGCAGGGCAGGGAGATGCTGAGTGTGCCCCTGACACCCAGCACCAGCTCCCTTCCTGCTTCTCCCCCAGCCGTGGGGAACTTCAGGGAACTTTGTCACCCCAGGGTCACTACATTTCCTTCTCATTTGGTTGCATCTGGCAAACAGGTTCAAAATTGACAGGGAAAGAGCTGCCTCCGCACATCTCCTTGCCTCAGGAGTCCCTGCAGGACTTGTTATAAGCTGAATTTTGAAATCATTGAAATGAGCCATTTCTGTTTACTTGAGCCATTTTTTTCCCCCAGATTTTTCAGTCCATGAATATGTGCTCTTTTTCAAGTTTTGTCTAATTTGAAATGAGAAACCGCTTCCTTGTCTGCAGGTCCTTTGCAGAATGGGAAAATAGCTCATGCTGAGAGCTGTGTTGACAATGCGTATTTATAAGATAATGCTACTGGGGCTGGATACTTTCTGCTCTGCATAATTCACATCCATTTGTTACATAAAAAGTGCAAAAAAGGAGCAGGTAAAGTGTGTCACCATCACAGGTGATGGAGTTAATCCAGCTTGCTTAGGCAGCCACTGTGAGCTCTGTGCAGCCAGAGTTGATGGGCTGAGTGTGAAGCCGAGGGGAGCTGGAAGGCAGAGGAGCTCTGCAGACAAAAGGAGGAATTCAGGGCTGGTTTTGCAGCCTCATTTCATGCTCAAAAACACCTCCTTGGGGCATGAATCCCTTGCCAGCCCCTTCTGAACTTGAGGTCAGGGAGAACAAGAGCAGCTGGGGGGAAGCCCTGTCCACAAGGAGGGACCAGAGCAGCTCCCAGCTGACCCTGCTTGCCAGCAGAGCCAGGACAACACTTGCTGCTGTTCCAGCTTGAGCCTGGGCCAGTCTCTTATTTTCTTCCCCTTCCCTTCTCCCTCTCCCTCCCTGTGCTCCTGGTTGGTACTGGCAGCTGTGCTGGCCCTGGCTGGCAAGGTTGGCTGGCACTGCCTTCACTCTGGGGGACTCAGCCAGGAAACCCCCAGGCTGGTGACCCCACAAAATGAAGTGTTGTCTTCTGCTCTGGGTCAGGCTTTCAGAGACCAGACACAAGGCAGGAAAGCCAGGGCGTCCAGGAACCAGGAAAGAAGGAAATACAGTAATCTGATGGAGGCATGAAAAGCAGATTAGAACCCATCCCTGCAGTGGCATTGTGCAGCCAGTGTCCCAGGGACGGCAAAACTGCTCCAAACGACTCCTGACATTGCTCCCTCCAGGAGTGTGTGGTGTTTAACCATTGTCTGCAAGGCTCTGAGGCATTTCAGAGATCAGGAGGTGTCTGGCCATGGTGCCACCAGGTGTTCACCTTAGCACAGGGTTCTCCATGGCGTGAAGGAACCATGGCCCAGCCCCAGCCCATCCTCCTGCCTGCCTGAGCACGAGCCACAGGTCTCCAGAGGAAAGATGGGCTCAGATGAGATGGGTTTGCTGGAGGAAAGATGGGCTCAGATGAGATGGGTTTGCTGGAGGAAAGATGGGCTCAGATGAGATGGGTTTGTCACCTCCAGCTCCCCTGCTGGTCCCAGCCTGTGTGTGTGGGTGTCAGAAATGTGGCATGAGCTGCTGTGTAACCCAGCTCTGTCTGCTGGTTTCTCTCTCCACAGTCTGGCCTGGGGCTCCTTCACCTGCTGCATGGCAGCCTCTGTCACCACCCTCAACTCCTACACCAAGACTGTCATTGAGTTCAGGCACAAGCGCAAAATCTTTGAGCAGGGCTTTCGAGAAGAGCAGAACTTCCTAGACCAGGAAGCCATCAAGTACTTCAGAGAAAGGTCAGTGCAGTCAGTCCCTCCATCAGGGGAGGTTTCCATTACTCTGCTGGTTTCAGGCTCTCACCCATTCAGCACTCGCTGGTGAGACTCTGAGGCACCTGGAAAAGGTGTGTGTGAAAGGCAAACTCAAAAGGTCCTCCTTGCTTTGGTTTTTCATCCATTTTGTGCTGTCCCAGTGCCCGCCCTTTCTCCTGTACTCATTGAAATATTTACAACGTGCACCCAATTCACAAAAAGCTGTGCTGCCAATGTCAGCTGATTTCCCTCTCTGGAAAGGTAAAACTGTGGGGGTGTGCCAAATGTGACATCCATCCTCCCTCAGCACGTGCAACAGGCACCTCCCAATAATCCCAACAAGCTGCTGAGGCATTTTCCAGCCACCACCAGGCCACTTTGGAGCTGCCACCTCCCACATGTGGTCCCATGCCCACAATCCATCCCTGGTGCTTTGCACAACCCATCATCTGCAGCAAATCCACACAAACACAGCAAAGCACCCACCCCAGTGCCACCCATGTCCCAGGGGGGACTGGAGTCCCGGTGGGTCCCAAGGCCCAGAGGTGCTCTGTCACTCTGCTCCCCTGCCCTCACGCTTTGGAGAGGAAGTTCAGGCGTTGTTTGAAGCTGTGGATTGTGGAGAACACACAGATCCTGGGCTCACACAGCAGGGATGGGCTCCACAGGGTGATGGATCCTCACAGGATGAAGAGCTGAGAAGTACAGAAAATCCTCACCAAAATCTATGGCCTGAAGTGATATAAAGATTTTTTTGGGGGTAGGAAATACGAGCAGGATGCCTTGCTGTTTGTCAGACCAGTGGGGCAGTTTCTCCATGGTGGAGAAGCTCTGAGGGGACAGAAGGTTTGGAATTTTGGAATTTCAGCATTTCAGCAGCAGAGTGAGGAGCTCTCCTGAGAGGGCAGAACTAGAGAGCTTCCATGATTATTGCTTTTCCTTGGTTATCTGGTTCATTATTCTGTTGTTGCAGTTATCCCTGTGCTAACATCCAGGTTTTCTCTCTGCCTTTCAGTCTGGAAGGAAAAGAGAAATGAGGCAAACAACCATGATTTTCCTAATTTTGCATTTGGACATGACAGTGAATTCTAAAAAATTCTCCATGGGAGAAAAGAAAGCCCAGACACAGTGAAGAGGAAGGGGTCAGTGTGTGCCTCGGGGTAAATTAGCACTCGGGGAGGGAAACCAGATGAATTTTTGAAGTGAGAATTGCAGATAGGAGCTCAGGAGAACTATAAGGAGCAGTATCTTGAGTTAGACTGGAAAATGCTAAGGAGACTTGTTGAAGTAGCACTACTGGAACAGTAAATAGCAGAATATATTAATGGCCCAGAGGACATGGGACCTCTCTCTCTCTCACATGGGCATTGTGGGTTTGCTTTGGGCTCCTCCTGCCCTCACAAGATGACACAATCCCACCCACAACAATTCCCTCCTCGGTCACCTCCTCCCAGCCCTTCCACACACACTTGGCACACTCAGCTCAAGCATGTGGTGTTCCCTAACTTCATGATTATCACTTTCTTTTTTTGTATCACATTACTTTAATTGTTGTATCTGAATACATAATAGGAAGCCCAGAGACAGTGTTACCATGGGATCATTCTAGAGATTCAAAGCTGTGCAGCAATATACGAATTTTTTTTAATTTTTAAAGTGATCATATTCGTGCTCAGCTTCACTGCTGTGCCCAGGGGATGCTCTGACTGCAGGGGTCCAGGGGCTGTCCATTAACAGCACCCTGTTGCTGCATGCTGTGGGTGCCCTCAGTCCCACACAACTTCCCTGAGCTCCCATCTGCCTTTGCACAAATAGAAAATAAAATAAATCCTCTTTCCTTCCTGTGCACATACCCAGGGATACTTCACATTCCCTCCTACTCCTCCACCTCCATGTTCCTTTTCATACCTCATGAATAAAACCCTCCAGCCTTTCTTCCTTCCAGTTACTTTGCACATCTCCTCACCCTTTTTGCCTGTTCCTCTGCCTCAGTGCAGAGCCAGCACCCCCTGGAGCACACATCCAACCTCTGGGCAGGGCACACCCCGTGCAACAGGCACTTTCCTGTATGCCTCTGAAAATTAAACTTTATCATTATTCCAACAGCTCCATTTAGCACCTGGGACTCAGGGAAGGAAAGCATCAGCCCCATTTTGCATGATTTTTTTTTGTGGGAATGTTATCCTACAGGCCTCTGCTCCCAGGGAAGAGATTTGCTTTATGAAAAGTACTGACAGTAAAATGCTGCTCCTCTTGCACGTGTTTCCTCAACTCTCTCATTGTGTTGTGCTTCATTTTAATTGCATGCAACTGCCCAGAACAGCAGCAGATCTGCTGGAAATGTGGATGTGAGAGCTGAAATGGCCCCTTGGGAGCTCCCAGCTGTGCTGCTGTCCCTGGAGGTGCAGGGGATGAGCCTCATCACCCCTGGTTTGCTGTCTGATCCCCCTCCAGCAGCTCCATCCTTTGCCTCACCCTCTGTGGCCCTGCTGCTCCTTAACCTCAGCCTCTGCTCTGAGGACATGGGAAAGGCCTTTAACACCCCAGGAATTTCTGTGTGCACCCCAAATTCTGCTCCACAGCCTGCCCTGAGCCCACAGGGAGCTGGGAGCTGCCCAGCCTCAGCACTCACGGGAGCTCATCCAAATCCTCTGTACCCCAGCGCCTCACTGCTCCTGCCGCTGGCAAAACACTGAAGCAGCTGCTGAAAAATCAAAGATTCCTGGTGTTACATCCACTTATGTCCCATCCAGGCCTGGGACACTTTGAGAAGTCCAGAAAAAACAGACTCTGTGGTTCACACCAGAAAATTGAAAGACACCAGAGCTCTTCAGATATAATAGGTACAACAGCCCTCAGGGTAACTCTGAGAAAACCAGGTCAATTATACTGAATTGGAGGTATTATTCATGCTCTAAGTGTTCTAGAAAATTATCAGAATTAACTGCAAAGTCAGCTTTCAGTCTTTGTCCTTCAAGTGTTTTTCCTTGCTTTTTTTGGTTGTGTTTTCCTTTGAAATGAATGTCTGTCTATAACTTTTGCTCATATTTTTTCATTTTTTAGTTCATAACAAGTATCTGTCTTCCATCCCTCCCAGTTTCTCTTCCTGCTCTGTTTCACATGAACACTCTTGCCCCATGTGGTCATGAGCACAGTCCCCCCTCTGAGGTTTACCCCAGCCAGCAGAGCCCTCAGTGCCCTCCTGCTTCCTCCCTTCCTGCCCTGAGGATCCCTTTAGGAATTAGCTCTTATAAGTTATCTGTTTATCTGTAATAAAATATTGTTGTTACCGGTTTATCTGTAATGAAATATTGTTTGCTGGGTTAATTTGCGAGAAGAAACAATTAGCTCAGTGATATGGAGATTAATTCTTGCAGGTATCTAGTAAAAACTAGATGTCACTTTAAAATATAACCAGTCCTTTGCTGTTGGCAGTGTTGTCCTAGCAGAAAAAGGGCATTTTACAGGTAACCATTGGGAAAATCCATCTCTGTATCTTTCAAATAACCAACATGAAATGATGGATACAGAAACAAGAAACTGCAGTTTATCTTAAATACGTGCATTTTTTTTCAATTAGTCATTTTCGATTAATTAACCAATAATTATTTTCTAAATCTTACAGCCTGTGCTTTATGGAATATTAAGCCAAAGGGACAGGGATTCTTTGTTCTGTCCCATAAAGTCTGATAATCTCAGTGACAGCAGCTGCAGGGATGGTGACAGACCTTCTCCTCTTCCCCTGCCCAGCTGTTTAGGAGCTGCTGTTTGAGCAGCTTTAGCTCTCCCCTGCTGTTTTGGCAGCTTTTTCCCCATGGCTGTGTAATAATTAAGATGCATTCACAAGAATTCTGCTTGTTCAGACCAAGCAGCTCCACCAACACCATCCCCACATCCATCCAGGCAGGGCCAGCACAGCCAGCTCACCCAGGCTCAATTCTTTCCTGAGTTTCTTCTCAGTTTCTTGCCCTCATTTTTTTCATATATTTAAAAAAACCTTTCAGGCACCCTCCCCACCACACCTTTCCCTTTTCCCAGGATTCTGGTGGGTTTTGCTTCCAGGTAAAGAATGAAAACTTGGCTCTGCTGGTGGGGCAGAGGGAGCCCTGGGCAAGGGGCACAGCTGCAGGGACAGGGACAGGAGCAGCTCCAGGGAGGACAAGGGAATGGCCAGGGTGGGAGGGATGTGAGGACTGAAGCCTGAGGTGAGGGATGTGGGGCCTGAAAGGGTGGAACTCCAATCCAAGTGAGATCCTCATGGAGAGCTCATCGCTGCCTCAGGCAAGGAATGAACCGTTTGTGAGGGAACTGGAATTAGCCATGGCCCTCTTTAGTGGGGACAAGAGCAGCTTTTGGATGTGCATCCAGGCTGCTCAGGGCTGCAGAGCCCCACTGCAGAGAGGGGCCAGGGGCTTTTCCCACCCTGGGACCCAGCGATCACAGAGCCCTGGCTCAGTCTGGGACCCAGCCTCGTGCTCCCTGTGAAGCCAATCCCGCTTACCAGGGGCTGTTCAACCAACACATTCAGCAAGTAAATCTGGAGGATTCAGCCTCCCCCAGCTCACCCATCCCTAGCACAGCGTTTGCAGCTGTCCATCAACACCCATTGTGCCACTGCAGCTGATTTCACAACATTTCACAACATTTTTCTTGCTGACTGGGCCCTTACTCGGATCTGCAGCGCCAACCTAAGCAGGCAGATGCTACTGGTGGAATTCTGGAGTGAGCTGAGTTCAAACTGCAGTTGATAGCAGTGCAGACAAAATGTCTCTGCAGGGACAGAAAATGTAGTTTTAAGTGGTAGAAGCAGTTTGAAACAGACAGCAGGACCAAAGCTATTGCAGAGCTAATAAATCAGGACTATTCCCAACACTGTGAGAACCAGAACTTTTCAAATCATCATTCACACGCCATTTTCCCCCTTTTTGCACATTTCTGTAACGTACCATACTCACAGCTTGCTTCCTCTAAGTCCATTGTGCTGGTGTCAGATGTGCAGATCATACCAATCCCTTCCAAAGACATGCCAACCTTTTGCTCTGATTTCCTGCTTGGTCACCCAGGTACCTGAGCAGGGTTTCAGTTACTGACCTGATGTGCCTCCCGTTGGCAGAGTCAGTAGCTCTTCACACAGACATCAATATTTCCAATCTTCCTGTTCCCCTTTCATCCGTGCACAGGGATAAGTGCAACCTCCTGCCTTGGATTTGTTCTGTGCTTTATTCTACAACGCAGGAAGCTTTATCCACAGAGCTGCTCCTTCTGGAAATCACATGGACTGGCACTAAAATGGTGCTGCAGCAGCTCCATCCCCACTTCCACCACACACACACACACACACACACACACACACTGTCCAGTGCTGCTGGGCCCCGGTGCTTAGATCCACCCTGGAGAGGGGAAGAGTGGAGAGATGCAGCCCTGAGCCCCTCATTTCTATTCCCCAAGGCCTCTTTACATGAGCTTTCCCCAAGAGGGGCAAAGCCAGGGGAACCGAGTCCCTCCTGAGCCCATCACCATCTGCATGGTGGGCCTGGCTGTAGATGGAGGAGCCCAGGTACGTTGGACTCTTACTGGTTTTGACCCTTTTTGTGTACGTTTGGGAGCAGCCTTTCTTTCTGTTCAAGGTGCTACTTCTATATTCTCTTTTCCAGGACTGAGGAGGAGAGGGCTGAGGCTGGGGACCTGAGGTTACAGTGCCTCCATAGCTGCTCCCCAAATAGTAAGTGACCATGAATGTGTCTGGCACACAATGGCTTGTACTGTCCCCACGCTGGCTCCCGGGGCCCAGAACCAGGTTTGGAGTAGGAAGCTTTGGGAATAGAGGTTTGTTGCTTTCCCAGACAGCCTTGCCCAAGAGATAACCAACCAGCATAAGAGCAGTACAGAATTCTCCAGCATTCAATTTAGGATGTGCACATATCCTATAATTTTGTGTTATCTCAAGAAGCTGTGACTTCATAGTAGTTTAAAAATATGCTCTAATTTACACCTGTATAACTTTCATTATCACTACCTTTTTTCATCTATCTTTATCACCAATTCATGATGATGCATGCTATTGAATATAAAAATGATTGAAAGCAGCTTTGGTAGACAATAACGTTAGTATAATTAATGCCATTTCTTGCACTTTCTCTGGAAATTGCTGTGCTTTTATTCAGTGTTTGCAAAAAGCTCTTGCTTTAAGCTATGGGAATCAGTGGTTCAATGTACAGAGCAATGTTGGAGCATGGCTCCTGCCCTGCTCTGAATACTATACTTTTTCTTTACTCTCCAGGAAAGATGTGTGCAGTTTCATGCATCTATTTCCTTGGAAAGAAAGCAAGTGATCCTTCATTCAGCAGGAGGGAGCCTTGGGAGAGTGACTTGCTGGCTCTGCGCTATTAAAATTTGGAAACCTGATGGCATTTTGCTGCCTCTGTCTTGCTGAGATGCACATCTCAGCCACATTCTCATGGAAGCTTGGTGTGTGTAACCCCCACCCCTGAGGGTCCTGCTCCCTCCCCAGACCTGCTGGAACAGCTCTCCAGTCCCATGCCACTGCAGGTGGTGTCCCCACAGGCATGATAGAGCTGGCACTGCTCTCCAGCTGGGTTTGTCATCAGCTCATTGGTAACTCCTGCTCCTTGAAAATGTCATGTCAGTCATGGACCTCTCCACAGGCAGATCCATGCCCTTCATTCTCACAGGCCTGAAAATGTCTCTTGGTACAAAACTGATCTGGGTCATGTTTCCTGAGGATGTTCCTCACCTGCCAAGCTCCTGGCAGGTTCTCAAATGTGTTTATTTTATTATTGAAGCCTGTCCAGAGGTCTTTGTTTCAAAGAACCAATAACAAGTCTTGGCAATCGGTATTCCAAGGAATATGGCCAGCCCTGTCCCAAGTATTTCTATTTTAAAGGACCCAGAGCTCACCCCATAGAGTGCTGACAGCACTGGGAAGGCAAACCCCCAATGAGAAGCCCAGAGTCAGGTTAAAGAACAGTGGCCATCCCTCAATATTCCATCAGGCTCAGCCTCCCATCCTTACCTTCTGTAATGAAATCAGATCAATATTAATGAAGTGACAGGAGGGAAGTTGTGCTCTCAGTTCACAGTTTACTTAAAAATCCAATAGAAGCTGCAAAATGCTCCTTATCCATGCTTATTAGGGAGGAAAAACCATTAGTTACTGCTGCTTGGCATGGCACAAAGCCTCACAATGCTCAGATGAACCTCTCCTTCTTCAAGCAAGTCCACCAAGCCACAACTGGCCTGGGCCTGAGCCCAGGATTCTCCTTGATGCTGGCTCCAGGGTCCCACACTCCCAGTCCTTGTCACATTCCCCGCTCCAGGGGCTCGTGGCCAGCAGAGGACTGAGAATGGAGAGAAAACAGCAAGAGAAGAGCTTGGCTAAAGGCAGAGCAGCCACCAAGGTCACACTGACCCCATGGGTGGTGTGCAAGAAGAGGACACATCACCTGGAACAGACCAGCCCAGCAGCCACCGGCCGGGAAACGCCAGCAGGTCACCAGGAGCACTCCATGGACACTTCCCACAGGGGTGGCCCCTGCCAGCACCACCTGGAGCTGTTCCTGCTGCTCTCCTCAGCCAGCACCTCATCCCCTGCGGGACCTGCAGCTCACCCAGAGGCTCTGAGGAGGCTCCAGCCTGAAGCAAGCTGCAGATGAGGAGAACTGGCTCATCCTCAGGCGGCGTGAATCTTCCTGTCCTCCCAGCAAGACAAATCAGGGCATCTGTCCTTGTTGAGAGGAAAGGATTTGGGGGAGTGCCCCTGAGGAGTGAAAGAACAAAAGCTGTAAAGAGGAGAACGAGGCTGAGCAATTGGGGGGGACAAACACTACCTGGCCAGGTGATTTTGGAAGAGAGAATGTTAAAGGTTTGTGAGCAGCCCAACAGCACTGTGGGAGCACAGGTAGCACAAAGGGCCTCATGCCAGGGCAGGATATCAGGTTCCTCTGTTGGCAAGACTGAGCTCTCCATTCTGAGAAGTGACCTTAAATTATAAATTCCATCAGAAGCTTGAATCCAGAGTAGACTCAATCAGGACAATGCAGTTATTCAGTCTCGATAATTCTATATTAAACCATTTAATGTCCATCACTGAACTATAATTTTCTTTTAACAGGGTTAAAAAGAAAATTATTTTATTTCCTTTAAACCCCTTTAGCAGGGTTTAAACTTACCTGAGCTGAGAACAGCACCAGGGAGCTCTAACCATAACTTGGCATCCTCTGCTCTCCCCAAGCTGCCTTCCTGTGCAAGCATATGGCACTGGCCCCTATACATCTGATACCCCCGGACACACCAAATTTAGCATTTCCAGACACTTCTAAAGTCTATTTGCTGTCATTTTTGACCTTGGAAGTCTCAACTTTTTCTTTCAGAAGTGCAGGGATCTCAGTGCTCCAGCTGTGTATATGCCCTGCACAAAAATACAGGAGAAGTTTCACCTCAGGATATTTTTGTTGTTGTTGCACAGTTATTTATTAGCAAGAAAAGCACACTGTTAATTATCTGACAGCCAGCAATAGTCCCTGATTTCAGACATCTGTATGTCCATGCCACTTCCACCCTTCCCTCCAGGGTTGTCCCACCCTGAGGCATTAACATGAGGAGCCCGGATCCCACGGGGAGGTGGGAGAAGTGCAGATGCTGAATGTCAAATGGGCAAGAGAGAGGCAGGAGAAATATCACAAAGGACAAGGAGGGACAGGCGTGGTGGCACAGCCAAAGAAGAGATAAATAGCCCAGAAGAGGAAGAGCTGAGCAGGAAACAGCAAATTCTTACTGTCTGTGGCTGAAAGCCTTGGTGTTATTTGAGGCAGATAAACCCAGAGTTCAGGACACCAGCTGCTCTTGTAGAAAACTGAGAGATTATTCAAAATTAATTCAGTGTTAAAGAAATAATATGTCACTGTTTTGGCAGCGTGGGCATTTCAGAAGGGTCACCTGACAAAGAGGAGGCCTTGAAAAAAATAGTTTTATTCTCATGTCATCACCCTGTAGGCATTTCCCCTGGGTCCATCCTACAGCTCTTTTACCATCCTCCCACCCCGGCTGTCTACAGTGAGATTTATGCAACCAATCCCTCAGTGCTTCACTCTGAAGCACTGTGTAATTTTTTCCTATTCAGACAAGTTCATCAGAAGAACTCTAGGTTTAAAACACAGTGGAAACAATTCATTAAAAAAAAAAACCAAATAATATCCACTGGTTGGGTTTTTTTTTTCTCGATCATGAACGCCATGGAAGCGAAGTGGTGCTGGATGTGCAGGCAACTTTCAAATGTCTCCAAAAAAGTCTGTAGCACCAGCTCAGCTGGAGAGGGCAAGGCACAGACGGCAGCCAAGGTCACTGTGACAACGGGGAACATGCTTTATATGCTGAGCAGCACAGGCTGGGAGGCGGCAGACAACAAGGGCTTGACGCATTTGAAGTGTCGCTCAAAGTTGAGCCAAGGTTTCTCCTTGTGGAGGTACCTGACAGCTGCAATCAGCTGCCTATTTCATGTCAGCATTGATTCCAACTCCAGGTCTTGCAATTCTTCCTGTAATTTATTCAGTTCATGGTGATTCACCACATAGAAAAAAAAGCGAGTGGGGAAAAATCCCCTCTGATAAAGCACCATGGTTACGGGTCGAAGATCCAGCCTTGCTGCACTGACAGCAGTGGGAATCTCATTCCTGTCTTCAGGCAAAGCCTTGCCCACTAGGAAATTCCAAAGCCAAAGGTCTCAGTTCTGTCCTCATTTACCTCTGCTAACATCCAGACTGACATTTTGCTTTAACATTGCTTCTTGAGCTCCCAGTTTTTCTGCTTCCGAGATAAGGAGGATGATAAAAGTAAATGCAGTCCTGTGTGGAGCATGGCAGCCTGTGAAAACTATGGGGTGGAAAAGGGAAGCAAAATAAGCTGACAGTTTATAATACATTTTTTTGTTTCCTCCAGTGCACAGGTGAATTGAAAGGTTTCTTATATAAATTTCAGTGGGATTAGTTATGAAACGTGCTTTCTGTCACTCTTTTAAATTGCATCTTTCAATAAATGCTTCATCTCCTACAGCTAATCCTGGATTTATGCAAAAAACCTCCCCAAACCACCCCCCTCAAAAGCCAACCCTGTCCCACACTGCTAAACATGTGAAATGAAGTCTTTCAGACTGTGTGTGCACCCAAATAGCCTTTCCCTTACTGTGCATATCCTATCCCCCCCTAGACTGGAGCTAGGGATTGTTCTCAGTTCAGATAGTGAGATATTTTAGGATAAATACATGCCATTTTAACAGCCAGAATGCATTTCTGTTTTAATTGCCTTAAAGTGGGGCTGTCTCTTGTCTCCCATGGTCCAAAGCCTGAGCTACTGACCCTGACATGCAAGGAAGGGGCAACAATCCCTCTGAGCCAAATAACTCTGATTTTTCTGTAAAAAACCCTTTTTATTCATCAGGGACTCTCCTGCACCATAAAGTCAGTGAGAACAGAGGTTCCAATAGAAGAGAAGGATGGTGAGGTGGGGCTCAGAGGGGACAAAAGTGAGAGAAGAAAGGGGAATGGGGGGAGGAATAAATTATTTTCACAGTTAGGCAGAACCACAGAATAGCAGAGAGTGGACAGGGACCCTGGAGGGCTCTGCTCCAGTCCTGTGCTCCCAGAATGGCCAGGCTGGATGAGGCTGCTTCATTCCTTGCCCAGTTAGATTTGAACATGTCCAAGGATGGAGATCCCAATGCCTCTCCTGGCCTCTACCCCACTGTTTGAGCACCCTCAGGGTGAAAAAGCTTTTCTTCATGCCCAGCTGGCAACTCTGGCCTTCCAGTCCTGTTCAGCCAGGTTAAGAAGGCAAGGCACTCCCAGGTGCTCCCTGGGACATGTGTGAGCTTGTTTTCTCTCCTGCCCTTTACGTAACCCATTTTATGATTCCTTTTAGGCTCTGCTTTTATGCAGTAGCTCTGTAACTGTCTGCATTTCCAATTATAAAACCTTTAAATTTGATTTAGACCTGATAATTAAGCCGTGATTTAGCAAATTAACCCTATTGAAGCCCAGAGGTGTGAGACATGCTCTTTAGAACCTTAAATGTTTGGTGTTTAATTGCATCCAACACTGAGAAAAGTGCAGGGAGGAGGAGGAGTGACCGTGCAGCTAATTCAGGCCACCGGTGCTGCCAGGACAGGACCTCATGCACAGATCTCACACATCCCATCCAGACCAGGATTTGCTGCTGTCCTTCCACCACAAGGATTTACCAGATGCACAAAAAGACTCACTTGGTCCCTGGCATCACTACAGAAGCTTGCCATGTCCTTCGGCTGTTTGTTAGAAATCCTGCACCATGATCTGCACAGTGATTGTCTTTGTGTTCCCCTTCAAGGTCAAAGCATTGCTAGCTGCATTCCCTACCTGCCAGGACAGCTCCAGGCCGTAGGAGTGCAACATTTTCCTCTCTTGCCATCAGTATTGACAAACTAAGAAAAATTTAGCCATCCTCCATTTCCCTGGGTCCTCAGGCAGCGCTCCCAGGAGACTGAAGCATGAGGGCCCATGGAAGGAAGGCAGGTCTTCACACTGGGCAGGATGGGCAGGGAGAGGTGCTGAGGCCACCTGCAGCCAGGTTTTTGTGTTCTCAGAGCCATGGTGCCAGCAGCTTTCATCCCTTCCTGTCCTTCCCCAGCACCAAACCCTTGGTTCTCGCAGAGCTGTGTGACTTTTGGCAAGGAGAACGTGGCTGTCCCGGTGGATCTCACACTGAGGACAGCTGACATGGGCTCAGTCAGCAGCAGGGAGGAGCTGGTCCTGAATTCCTGTGCCTTATTCTCAAATGCTTTGCTCCTGGTCATGAGAAGCAGAGGGTTTTATACAGACACGAGAGGCAAATCAGCCTGTGGGGAAATGCAGTTGTGGAAAACAGGCTTAAAATTGTCCCAAAATAGGCCTAAAATTTTCTTATAAGCCTTTAGCCCAGTCCAGAGGAAAAAGTATGTGTTTGTCTTTCTTTAGGGCTTCACAACACCCAGCTCTAAGTGTCACTAGCCCGCAGAGGAACAGGAGTGACCATAATGCTCAGAAAATCCCCCCATTCGCTACGTCAAGCTCTTCCAGCGACACATCAAGCAGCTCTTCACTTTCATCAGAACCAACCAGCCAGATCTCCATGGTTCAGGATCAAACCCTGCTGGACATCACCTCCATCACTAGATTGGCCCCAGGGGAATCACCAAACCCTCAACCACTTGAGCAAAGAGATACAAATTCAGCAATATCATGTTCCAGCCCACTCGGAGCAAGGACTATTCCAGCATCTTGCCCAGCCAGCCTCAGGCTCAGTCTAACACCCAGCTCAGCCAAGCCACAGCAATACTCTGACTGCTCTCCAGTCAGCCCAGGGATCAATGCAGCTTCCTTCTCCACCTTCTGTCCTCACTCAGCACAAAACGTACGAGCTTCAGCTTCAGATCACACACTGACCCCAACCAGGACAAGCACAAGGCCTCCAGCAACAGCGACTCCTGAAGAGAGTTCCCAGGCTCCTGGCTATTCTAAAACTGAATTAAAGAATACAGGAAAGGGGTTTGAATCAGATCTGGAAGATCCTGATCATGAGAGGTACGTATCCAGAGCACACAGGTGTCTAAGTCCTCAAACAGCCCATGTTGGTATAGAATCAGTCAGAGCCCCCCATAAAAAAGTTAAATATCTTTTATGATTCAGATGTTCCCAGTGTTTGTTTTCCAGTACCCACCCTGTGCTTCCACTACACCCTGTTACCCAGGAAGCAAAATGCCCTATTTCCATATACCCATTTAGCTCTCCAAACCTCACGACAGACCTGGGCCAGGCTGTCACCCTCAGCTCCTCCAGCAGGGCACAGTTTTCAGGTGCCTCCTTTCCTTCCAGAGAAGGCAGCACAACTTTCCCTTTGTAGCAGCAGAGAGAAGCTCTGCTGTCCCCTGGAGCCTCACAGAGCAGAGCAGAGCAGGGGATGGTGCTCAGTGACATGGCCAGGATGTCCCCCCAAAGCTCCGCTGTCTGCTCCGACCCCAGGCAAGCTGGGCTCACCCCACTCCTCCGAGCCTCTGAACTCCACCCTGTCTCTGCCACTTCTTTCCTTGGCAGGAGATTTGTCACCACACAGGAATTCCAAGCCATGGAGAAAGAGCTAGAGGATGTAAAGGAAGACCTGAAATGCCTGAAGTGGAAGGTGAGACACATAGGTGAGACGGTGCAGCCCCTGGCCGAGGACAGCAAGAGGTACAACGGCTACACCCTGATGGAGCTCAAGGCCATGGTGCAGTTTGAGGATGACCCTTACAAGGCTGCCCACAAGATCCTCACTGCCCTCTTCAGCGATGTCTACTGGCCACAGCACCCAGGCACCGAGCAGGCCTGCAACTCCTGCTCCCTGCCCAAGCCCAACATAGACCCAGAGCTGTACACGGTCTACTGTCACATCCTGAAAAGCATATTCCCTGGAATTAGCAGCCAGACATTGAGGGAAGAGACACAGCACATGCAGAAAGGCACCCAGAGTGCAGTGCAGTAACAGCAGAGCCCAGAGGCGTTGTGCAGAGTGCCAGGTCTGCAGTGGCTTCAGAGGACTGGGCTGTGCTAGGTCCCGTTGGTCCCCTTAGGTATGGATTGTCTGTGAAGGTGTTGGTGAGCTCTGAGCCCTCATGCCACTTGCCCAGTGACACAGAGTGGGATGGCATCCTGCACTCTTCCCACATTTTAGAAAACAATTGCTCCTTTGGTGTCTCTTTCAATCTATGGACGTTTCCTTGTTTCCAGCAACTACAAATGCTGACAAAAGAATCCCACGAAGGCGTTGTACGTCCAACAAGGGCCTTCTCCCAGCCCCAAACAGACCAACCAACCAACCAGCATCTGGGTAGTTTCTATTTTCTAGAGTGTATCATTCATTAAATGACATTACTTGTTAGAAAATTGTGCCTGTTCTTTTTTATTTATTTGTCTAAAAGTGCTTTGCACATCAAATCAATCAGGACCATAACCTGAACACACACTGGAATGAGACCTGAGAATTTCAAACCCTCCCCTGCCCAGCTGAATCCCTGGTTTCAGAGGCACAAACCCAGGGCACCGTGGTGAGCAGCTGTGGTGAGCCCAAGCAGGTCATGGGGATCAGGGTACAGAGCTCTGCCACGTGCTCCTAAATCACCAACCCAGCAGTGAGACAGGGGAATGTCTGTGAGCTGCAGCTCTCCCAGTCTGTGGGACTGGGCTGACAGACCAGCTCAGATGTGTTACCCCAGCTGAAAGGGTCCCTCAAGGTGAGCACTGTCCCCACGGGAAGGAGGACACACAGGAACATGGCTCTGGGGCTCCTTCCTCCCATCTGGGAGCCAGCACCGTGCCATGGGTGAGCACTTTGTCCCCCAGGTTCTCCCACAGGCCTGGCCCTGCAGCCCGCTCTGTAAAGGTGAGAGTGGGGGGCTGCAGGGATGTCCTTGCTGCTCAGTGGCAGTGGCACTGCCCTGCCCCTCTGGCTCACCCAGAGTCAGGGACACTCCTTGGGAAGAGTCACTTCCCTGGTCTCAGTGTGACAAACACATCAAACCAACCCCAGAACACATCCACCCTGCTGCTCCTGCCAGGCCCTGAGGAGGGCAAGAGGCAACCTGAGAGTTCAGCCCCTCTTCCCCTCTGCTGGGCTCTAATCACTTCTAAAGCTTATTCCAAAAATAACAGGGAGGGGGGAAACCAATTAGAAAAGCACTGAAAGGGGATCATTGGCAGTGCCAGCACAATCCAGACACCCTGGGTGATGGGAGGGGGCCACAGCCACACTCTGGACCTGCTGGGCACATCTCCATGGGGACACTGACTTTGGTGGCAGAGCTCCCACCTCCCTCTCAGCAGGATGGTCTCTGCTGCGCTCACAAAGCCATTGGTTGAAGCTCCCTGTTGGTAGCAATTTATTTCACTTCCAAGCTGCTGTGCAGACACTGGCACTGCCCACACTGCAGCCTCTGTGCCACAGCTGGCACCCCCAGGCACCTCCAGGGAAACCAGGGCTGTGCAGGGTGTGCCCTTGGGACAGGGACAGCCCCCAAAGGGACTGGGGAAAGGCAGCTCCCTCTCAGGTGGGCACAGGGCTGTGCAGGATGATGGGAGCCACTGGAGACATTCTGGAGTCACTGGAGATGTTCTGAGTGTCCTCCCAGAGTAAATCCCCCTGGGTGGACCATCACAAACCCAACGGAATTCTCTGTGCACTGAGTCTCACACAAACACCCCCTGCACCCTGTTCTGCTTTCCTGGCTCTTTCTTGTAGGAAAACCTGTCCCTTTGGGTGACATGGGTGGGACTAGGCTGATCCTCCTCCCACAGAACACACTCAGGCACTGCTCCACACCCATTTTTCTGGGGCACCAGACCCCCAGCTCTCTCTGAGGTCTCTCTTTGGAGCTTTCCATAACCTCCAGCGGACATTGAACTGACAAAAACACATTTAGCAGCATCTATCTTTATATGTTGCATTGCCTGCCCTCCCTGCCTGTAAAATCTTAATCCATTTGTTCCTGTGAGAACAGGCTCTGTGGTTTCTCACGCTCATGAGATCAAACAATATGCTCAATTTTCTCTTTTAGTCTCATTCTCCTCATGCCTCAGATCCAGCACAAACCCATGAATTATTTTTATTAACCTTACATCACCAGGGCTGGTTCTGTCAAATACTGTCAGTTCTGGGTCCCTTTCAGGCTTCAGTGCCTTCTTCCACAGGGTCAGTTTTACTGTGAATCACCTCCACCCACTCTGGAGATGTGCATCAGGTCTTTTACCCTGATAGTCTTGGCTTTTAGCTATTCCAGAGGAATTTCCAGGGTGTTTGCATCCAGCTGGAGCTGGCCACTCTTGTCAGAGCTTCTATACAACATTTATTTTTATTATTTAGTAGTATTATTATTTGTTGTTGTTGTTTTTTGTTGTTGTTGTTAGATAATAACCGTAATAGTGATTAATAATAATTATTATATTAATAAATAATAATAATAGTAGTAGTAGTAATCTGCACCTTCTGAGCCCTACAGTCTGTCCCAGAGCCTTGCCAGCCACAGCAGCCCAAGTGCTCAGGGGAAGGGGAAGAAAGCAGCAGGACAATCCCACTTCACCTGTCCTTTACAGACTCCTCAATTCTTCCTTTCCCCCTGCATTTATACCTTGAAGGCAGCTCTTCTCTGTGAAGATGTCTCAGTCTTCAATTACTGCATTATCCTTGTGACCATTTCCTTGTGCTTGAGGCACCTTCCCTATTTCTACACAGGTAGAAAAACCCATTGATTTTCGACTCATTTTCCTCTTGTTTGATGTGCATTACCAAGTCCTTTCATCCCTCCACAGGTCTCAGCTTCCCTTGCTGCTTTGCTGGGGAGAGGAGCACAGCTGTCTGCCCACCATCCCAGAGAGTTTTTCTGTGTCCAGCCTGTTTTTTCTGCTCTCACCCACTCCTAACGCAACAGGAGGGTGAGGGCTGGCCGCCCACACCTGCAGGAAGAGCCCTTCTCCCTGCAGAGCACAGAACTGAGTCAGCACAACCAAACTAACACAGCAGTGTCTTAAATATACAGGCCTGAAAGCAGTTTTTTGGCGTTGATTTTTAACATCCTGTGCTTGCCAGAATGTGCCCTGTTACAAGCTTGCTCTGTCTTTAGGCTCTAGGTCTTGCTGCCTGCTATTCAGACAGAAAAGCAATTACACAGCCCCATTACTGTGACAGTTAGAGAGATTCAGCCATTGTTCTTCTTGGACAATTCACACTGATTCCAACCCTTCTGCCTGGCCCCTTAGCATAAATAAGCCTTCTCTCCAAAATGTTATCACCTCCACTTGTATGCAGACAGGCAGGGCAGGCAATCAGACACACAGTGAAAAATTAGCCTTTAAATCCATGTTGCGTTCTGTCTGCTCTTCATTAAACTATTTTTTTTTCCTTAAACACATATTCTCGAGCTCTAAGACCCAATACCAGACCAAATTACTTTCTTTCCTTTTCTCTCTTAACTACAGGCATTACATTTGCTATTTTCCAGCCATATCTGAGTCCAGAGTCATTAGTATCACACTCATTCAGGGGCCATGCTGGCTGCTGGTCATTCATCCTGCCTGTGTCCTGAGGGCCTCAGAGCCTGGCACAGCCTGCCACCCCCCTGTCATCTCCCAGAGCAGATGTCTGGTCAGAAGTGTGAGGACAACAATATTTTTTTCCAGCCTCAGGCAATCTGTAGTTTGCACTGATTGATTGCATTAAATAAGCAAGCTATTAATATGGCCCCTGCTGTGGCTCCATGGGCTCCAGTTGGCAGAGCAGATTCTTCAGCAGATAAGTTGTGTTAAACAGAGGGTCCTGATGCATACTGCTCGT
This sequence comes from Emberiza elegans, assembly GCA_024865655.1. Taxonomy (NCBI): domain Eukaryota; kingdom Metazoa; phylum Chordata; class Aves; order Passeriformes; family Fringillidae; genus Emberiza; species Emberiza elegans. The sequence goes on along the minus strand of JALJVW010000197.1, from coordinate 3,085,817 downwards.
GGAATCACAGGAATAATTTCAGCTGGAAAGAGCCTCTGGAGGTCAGCTTGTCCAACCTCTCTGATCAGACAGCATTCCAGTAAAAAATCCTGAATAATAAACTCAGTGCTGCAAAAACGAAACCGTTGCAATTAAAACAAACTTCTAACAACAAAAACAACAACAACAACATTTTAAAAAAGAATAAAAGAGCTTAATTTACATCTGCATGAGTGGATAAAGAAGATAAATGGCAAACTTTTTGTAGCATTGATTTGGAGGGCTCTTTGCTGTGGTTAGATCTCCATGCATCACCAATTCATTTGTCAGCCTTCTCATTAATATCTCTAATGCATAATTGCAGTCAAAGTCACTCATTGAACCATGCATTTTATGACCTCAAGGGTTACCCCTTCATACTGTTAATAATAATATCCCTGCATAATGCAAATGCTTTATGCAAAACAAGTCCACCAGCTCTCCTGCTTTATGACTTAAAATACAGCACAGCAAGTTTTAGGCAACTGTCTGCATCTTTATATCAATTACAGGCATCATCTGGCCTGAATTGTGAGTCACAAGGGTTTGGGCAGTGCCATTAATTACCAGTAATGCCTTCTCCATTAGTCCTCCCTGAATGTCTGCTCCACATGATGTGTTCTCTATACATTTATACAGCCACTGCCCCTGGCACACTCCATTTCAACCTGACTTCAGTGATTTTCACAATAAACCTACAATCTTTGTTTTCCAAGGTGAAAGTGCCTCCCGAGACCCTTTTCCATTTTTCCTATCCATCCATTTCTGTAAAAGTTTCCATTTCTTTTCCACTCTGAGCCGGAGCTCTCCCCCACAGAGCTCTCCCCTCCTCAGAGTCTGCCAGGGAAACGAGTGCCCAATAAATCATCTCTGGACACTCATTCCCAGCCCACAGGCAGGTGACAACGGTGCAGATGTCCCGAGGGCCTTGATGCTGCTCCCCCAGGGACACAGGTGACACTGGGACACCCCAAAGGGCCCCCACACAAGGACAGAGCACTGATCCTCCCCAGCCCTGCCCTGAGAAATGCAGATCGCAGCTTCTTGCCAATTTATGATGAAGAGTAAATTATCTGAGTGGCCCAAAGAGAGTGATTAAAATACACATCAATGCCTTGCTGGGTCAGTGGGTTTTGATCAGATCTCCCATTTTGTGTTAATATTCAGATACGTTACTACCCCAGAGAGATGAATAATAGTGGCTATTTAATTTCTCTGACAATATTAAACATAATGAAAAGTCATACTATCATCCCACATCCTTCCCCATGAATTCTGGCCACAGACAGATCTCCTGTTGGTAATGGAAACGTCACTTTGATTCATCTGTTCACCAAGGAATCCTTACCAAACAATTTCCAGTATCCAGCAAGCCATCCCAAAACATTCCTTTGGAAACAGGCCAGAACTGACATTCACTGTAAATTAGTTTTTACCACTGTTAAGGCTCAGACCATTGCAGGTACCTTTGCTACTCACTCTATTTTTAGCAGTGTCTCCAGCATACCAGGAAAGACGTGGATCATAGGACTTCTGCTAATCTGCAAATCCGAAATTATAGTTGAGAGGTGGAATTTATTATTACACAGCTCAATGACAACAACAGAGGTGACCTTTCTGCAATGCCAGAAGTTTTATCCATGCTGATCTGTGCCTTTAATCAGGGGGAGGGTACAGGTTATTATGTGCCAAAGGAAAAACTTTTTCCCTATGAGGACAGTTAAGTATTAAAACAGATTGCCCAGAGAGGCTCTGCATCCTCCATCCCTAGAAGTTTTCAGGCCAAACTGCTTGAAGCTCTGTGTAACCCAGTCTGACTTGTGCAAGGTTAAAAAAAAGAGGTGTGTAATTGCAGAAAGCAGCCAGGGAAACCTTTGATGAATGGGAGCACAGAGCCAGGAATAACAAGAGGCAGGAACAGCCCCACTGGGGCATTCCAGGGCTGAGCCCCACCATGTCCCAGCTCCCTGGGCTGGCCAGAGCCTCCTCCTGCTCTGCTGGGGCTCCCTTGGCCCCTGGCCCTTTCTGATGAGACATAAAAGCTCTTTCTTGCTCAAGATGAAAGTCCTTTCCCCAGCTTGTTTCACACAGAAACCTCTGTTCTGGCAGCCACCTCATGCTGTCAGGCAGAAGAGAATTCTCGGTGAAAGAGATGAAAGGGCTCAGCTGTCCTGGCTCGCTGCATTTTCCACAGGATCCTTCTCTTTCTCCAGCACAATGGTCCCCCTGGGTGGGAATCATTTCCCTGAGAAACCTTCCCAGCCAGAGCAGCTCCCTCTGTGCTCCCTTGCCCTGCTGCTGACCACACTTGTTCTGCATCCCAGAATTTGCCTCTCATCTGTTTCCAGCTCCAGGTGAAAAAGATCTGGAGACCAGTTCAGGGATAGAGTCTGGAGACCAGCTCAGTCCATAATTCCCAGCTGGGCTCACATTCTCAGGAGGCAGCAGCTGAGTTCCAGTCCCTTCCTGGCCTTTATCCTGGCTCTGAGATGCAGCGTCCAGACCCAAAACTGGCTCCCACCCCAGGCTCCTCCAAGGCCACAAGACTTTCAGGTTATAAATGCTCTTTTGCTGAGAAGGAGACTTGGCTATTTCTAGCACTGACATTCACCTCCACGTGCTCAGCCCAGCAAAATGTTCTGTCAAAAACCACTGTGAAGCTCCTTTCCCAGTGAGATCCAGATAAGCTGAGGAAAACAAGCAATAGAGCTCTGAAACAACAAATTCCATGATCCCAACCAGCACTGCTGAATTTCACTTCCTCTATGCAGGCAGCACCTTCCCTGAGGCACACATCTGCTCCTGTGCCCTCACTCTGTGTTTTTATCCTCCTCAAGCTCCATTCCATGTGCCTCCAGCACAAGCAGGACCTTTCCTCAGCTGCCACAATGCTGCCAATAAAATCCTGTCATTCTTTCATGTGCTGCTTCCCTCCATCATTCTTTTGGATATTTTATTTTACAGTTGGCTGAGAGACCTGCCTGCTTCTGTAACTGAGGAGTTACGAATGCTCTGGTCTGGCTGACAAGGTGGTGATCAGTCACAGGTTGGACTCAGTGATCTTGGAGGTCTTTTCCATCCCTAATGTTTCTGTGATATCTTAGAGGGAGGAGTTCAGGTGAGCTAATTCTACCTGTCTGATATATTTCCTTGGATTTATAGTCCCCAAAATGTCCATCCTCTTTCCACAAACTGCACAAAGTCTGGGCATTTTGGAAGTCCCATGAGCAGTAGCACAGAGACCAACACTAAGACTTTGAGAGTCAAGATGATTTTAGTCACACCCAAAGAGACCTTGAGCAAGCTGAAAGCTAAAGGCAGGATCTCTCTGTGGTCTCACTGCATAATTGAGACCTTCCAGAAATAACCAGGACACCTGGGGAGAGCAGCTCACAGGTCATGTGCTTTTCCTCCTAATTAAAGCCAAAGCAGTGAGCCATGGATGGAGGCTCATGGGGCGCTGGAAGCAATATTGTTCCAGGCTGGGAAACTCCTCCCCTGCTGCTCCTTGGGATGGTCAGTCCTCTCCTTCAGGCAGCAGCTCAGGGAGGGAACACCACGGAGATGGCAGCCTGATTTCCCCCTTCTCCAGGAATTCCTAGGTTAGGAAGAAGGAAGTCACCAATTGCAAGTGTTTCCTTTGGGGCCCAGATCTTTAACACTGCAGCACTTCACAGGGTCCTGAGCCAGGGTGAAGGGAACTGATGCTGTCAGACAAGGGTGGAAAATTGATCTCTTCCCAGCAAGATTTAGAGGGCAGTTGGACAAGAAATTACTCCAGCTGGGCACTGGGTCCCCATCTCTCAGCTCTTCCTGCAGCTTGGAGATTCACTCTATAATTGCTTTCTTAGTCCACATTTTATCCTCAGCTGACAGAATTCCATTAGGGTGATACAAGCAGTGTGATAAAGGGATGTTTGTGTCTCACATGGGCTCTAAGTCATTTCTCAGCAAACAAGCAAATAGTCACAGAAATGGGCAAAGAGGCCCCTGAGCCAGGAAGTTCCTCCCTTCCTGTGCTCTGAGCAGCAGGGTCAGCCCACAGAGGGAAGCAGAAACAGCAGACACCCTCCCAGGGTGTCACAGTGCTCCCCTCCAGGGTGTCTCTCTGCTCCTCAGAGGAGACACCCCCAGAATGAACAGTTCTCCTACAGCAGCTCTGGGCACACAACAGCCCAGCAAGAACACAGCACTGCCATCCCCAAAAATAGCGCCCACACAAACAGGAGCCACAGTGCTGTGTGACACAGGAGTGGGTGACACCCCAGATCTCAGAGCAAGTGCCTTTCCTATGGAAATATAAGAAATTAAACTAATCCTGCAGCACATCTGAGCACCTATGTCTGGAGAGTGGAACGGGTTGGTCACAGCAGCAAACAGTGACTCTGAGCAGCACTTTCAGAATGGTTTTGGCAGACAAATTGACCTTCTAAGCATGGTGATGCAGCTATAAGATAGTCGTGTTGAGAAAAAAGCTAAAAGGGAGCCCAGGATGCTGCAGGGTGCACAGTTTCAGTACCTGGTGAAGGACAATAGTGAAGCCATCACCACGTGGTGTCTGATGGAATTCACATTTCTTGAAGAATGTTGGAAGAGATTTGGCTGCTCCAGTGACTTTTACCAGAAGAGCAGCTCCTGTTGGAGCTCAGCCCCCTGGATGAGCAGCCCCAGAACACAGAGGGCAGCCCAAGGCACCCTAGACAGGGTTTGGGTTCCCACCACTGGCTGTGTTCCCAGGATGGTGTGGGAGGACAGCAGAGAGCAGGAGGGAATGGGAAATGCTTCTCTCACAATCAATCAAAGGAAAGCTGACTTCATCCCCTGCATGTGGCAGAACCCAGCTGTCAATACAGCTCTTCATGTGCGCTCCTGCCTGGCTTCTGCTGGGAAATGAGCATTTCCTGGAAACTTCAGAAAGCTTCAAGACTCCACTCAACCTCCTGCATGCACTGCTCTCCCCCTGACAGCCTCACTGGCAGCAGCTCCTGTCTCTGGCCATTGCAGGGTGTTCAAGACCCCCATCCAGTCCCCCATGGGCACTGCCAGTGCCACAGCCCAGCACACATCCCTGGTGTGGCAGGGCTGGGCATCCCCAGGGGAATGACACAGCAGGGACATGGCACAAGTGCAGCAGGAGCAGATTTCACAGAGAACAGCACCACCTGAGCAGTGCAATTCATGGCCCAGTGCAGCCCAAGCCATGAGCAGGGCTCAGTTTCATTCAGCTGCTGGATGTGGCTCCTGTGGGTTCACGGATGAGTGTCCTGACTCAGGAATACACAGGTCTCCATGTCTGCTGGGCTGCCTTTCACACCCTGCACCACTGCTTGCTCCCTTTTCCATGGACAGGTGCCTCTCCCTGCCGTTTAAATGCTCCTGGATTAAAGCACAAAAAGGCAGAAATTGAAAAGTTACAGGCTTTCCCAGGCATCTCAGATTACACTGTGAACACTGACAAAAATATCTTTTTCTAGATCAAAAAGTAGGCAGCCTGGCATGTACTTCCTCACAGATTATTTCTTTATCCTCTGCCCTTCTCAGTGTCACCGTGGGACAAACAAATTGATTTCTGTTATCTTGATCCAAGCCCTTTAAATCCAACCACAACAGGTAAAGGTGAGCAACTATAGCATAAAAGTCTTTGCAGGGCCCAGATATTGAAATTGGGTGAAACTTTATTCATTTACATCACTATCTTCAGCAAGAATTCCTATGAATCCTTCCTTTTCCTTTGCTGTGCTTTTGACAATGTCAAATGATGTTACTGGGCACATCCTTGCTGAATTCCTCCTGATGAAACTGTGCCTGACATTGACTCAAGAGCTCTGTGGGGATTCTCTTGATTGCATGTTTACTCTTCCTCCTGTCCCTCCTGTAAATGCCAGTCTGACATGAATGTACTTGTGAGGAGTTAGTTAAAAAAAAAAGGTGAAAAATTGAATAAACCCTTTTTTTTAACCCTGATTCACTGAAGAAATGAGTCAAGTGTCTATGTTTGAGTGTATAGGGCTGACTAGGACTCTTTAATTATCTTTGGTTATATAAAGGGTCATTACATCTCAGCTCCTATTAGGAGGGCAAACGCTGACAGCTCCTACCCCACAGAGATGAATGAAGTATTTCCCAAACATTCTGCTGCTCTCCAGAATGACTGACTGGAACCAAGGAGTCCATGAGGCTGTGCCTTGGTGGTTTTTGTCATCCCAGACAGCAGCCTGGCAAACCCTTCTTTCACACACAGACACTGCAGGGGAGGATGTTCCACAACCTGACAATCTTTTAAAATATCAAGGTCTTTTCACACAATGTGGCAGCTGAGGGGAATCTGAATGGGTCCAAGGGCTGCTGGGAGAGGATGGAAATGTTGAAGCCACTGCACTCTGTGGCAGATGCCAGACCAGCTGCACTGGATACAGATTTCCAGGGACAAAAGGTGTTGAAAACTGGCTGCAGTCATCAGCTGAGGAAGACTTGGTGGCAGGGAAACACAGAGAGAACTGTGACCCGTCTGAGCTTGACCAAATAGTTTTCAGTAATTTCCAAAACCTGGAGCGTTAGGGTTGAAAAATCATTAGCTCACCATGCAGGACTTGAGATGCTCCAGAGAGATCCAGAGAAGTCAGGTGAGCACAGAAAATCCTCTCCCCCTCCTACCTTTTCAGATCAGTAAGAGAGATGCTGTTCAGTGCCAGCAAACAGCAGGTTTCATTTCTCTGCACATCCAATGCAATTTTCTCAGAAGAACAAACGGTGTGACAGGCCCCATCCTATCCACAGATTGGCTACATGACAAATCTGAGATTGTGCCTTAAGCCTTGAAAACCTTGCTACAACCTCTACCCTCCCAAACACAGACATTTATTTCTGCTCTGAGCCCTTCCAGTACCCCTCCTCTCAGCTCCTCCTCCTTTTCGTTTGGAGTTGCCTGTTATATGATTTGGGGCAAAAATTAGCACTTGGTTTTTGGTAGAATCACACCAGAAACAAATGAGGGGGAGTTGTCAGAACAAGAGGGTTCTATAGTCAGTGCAGCTTGGGAAGAACCCTTAAACAAAGTACAATGTACTCACACACGCTATTTTACATTGAAAAGTAAAGTAGTTTGTATTTAGTACAAAATAAATTCTTTTGCTCCATCAGTACACAGAAACCTGGGAAATGCATTGGTATCTTGTGTCCTTTCAGCTCAGGCAACAGCAGTGAAGTTTTAATAAGCAAATATACAGGATATTACACTCCTGACAGGGCAGAAAGGGAAGCAGCACAGTTTGATTCCAAACTGAGCTGCACCGCTATCTCTGGTTTATGTGTTAAAGAACATCCTGACTTCAGCATTCAGCTCTCTCTGGAAACAATCACAGAATCACAGCAGTGAGCAAGTTCTAAATGAGAATCCATGGAAGAGATTTACAGGTTGTCACAAACACCAAGTTTTCAGGGAACAGTACATTTGCATAGCAAATCCTGCAGCATATTTACTTGGTTAGAGTTTTTATTTAAATGACTACATGTGCAGGGTATTTTTGTTTAAAAATGAACTTCTCTCCTTACCTTCAGCTAATTAAAAGGCATTTACCATTTCTCAGAAGTGATGATCTGTTGCTGGCAACATCTGGTTAGTGCAGCACAGAGGCATGGCCTCCTTGTTCATAAAAATTCAGGCAAAATAGAAGGAAAAAACATTGCTCTGTAGCAGGAGAACTCTGAAGGATGTGCAGAGCGCCTGTCAATGGCACTCCAGGCAAAACACCTCACTTGATTTTTCCATGGTAGTGAAATGATGAAAGAAATAATTATTTCACTGCAAAACATGAAAAGGTGACAGCTGAAATGCACTTATTAAACCTTGATAAAGCCACTTCCTGATCTCTACTTCCTAAAAGCATCCATCACATTTCTGCAAGCCCCGTGGAACCTGTCTAGGTGTCAGAAACAGTGGCAGCTCCTGCAGACAGCCCTGGCACCAAAACATGCCCAGAGACAGACAGCTAAAGAGTATTTCCTCTAATAAGTGCATTTCCCTGAGAACTATTTACAGGCATCAGAAATAAAGCAACACCTCCTTCCACTGAGGATCTTCGTGATCATCCAGCTAGGGTTTAGGAATAAAAGCTTTAGAAATAATCTAAAAAAACCTGTGGACAATCCTGCTTAACCCAAGTTCTCAGTACTTGGCAGAACAGTTGTCAGCAGAAAGGTTCTCACTCTCTCCTTTATGTTCCTTCTTCCCTGGATTTTCAATTAAGAGATAAGGGGGAAAATTCAGACAGATCATGACCAAAAAAAAAACCCCAGGAAACTGAATTCATGCTTCAGATTTCATTCTGAAAAAAAATTCCTGTAGCATATAAAACTGCCTCTACCAAGAGGAGGTGGTTCAGCAGCAGCAGACATAGAAAATCTTGCATTTGGATATGCGTATTTTGGAGATCTAGAGTGCAGTTACTTAGGGCTGGATGCATCCAGGACTTTCCTTGTTATCTTTTCCTCCTCTGCAGTCCTTTCTCATTGATGCAGGTTTTGGGGCGCAGAGCTGTTGAGGAAAATGGAGGGCAGCTTTAGGATTAACAGTGTAGCAAAAGGACATGGAGTAAAATGACATGGAGTAAAATAACATGGAGTAAAATGAGGAACAAAAATGCCCACTTCTCTTTCCAGCCCAGAATGAAGCAGAGCTACCCTTCTCAGTGATGTTTGTGACACTGAGTGCTGCCAGCTTTTCCACAGCCCCATGGAATTCCTTTCCTGTCCAAGCTGCTCTGAATTCAGGGTTGACACTGTCCTGAGTAGGAGGCTGGACCCTCCCTCATGAAGGGAACCCCTGAGGTCTCCTCCAGCCCAAATCATTTCCCAAATGTGTTATCAACACCCTCTGTGGCTGATACCAGCCAGGACTGCAGAGGGGACATGGGGCAGAAGGCAACAGGCACCCTCAGCTGGTGACTTGAGAGGCTCTGTGTCCTCAGAGCTGGAAAAGCTGTGATGGCCATGGCAGTGACAGCTGTTCTTCACTGGACAGGTCTGCTCAGGAAGCCAGGATGCCATTCCAGGGGTCACAGAGATGTCCAGGATACTTTTGACAAGTATTGTTCAATATAATAACTTTCAAGCTATTTTTTCACAGGCAATGGCATTTCAAATCCTTCTCCTACAGAACTGTTATTAAAAGCCATCAAATAATATCTGTAACACTTTCCAGAGAACTAATTGGAGAAAGTGTCATGCTCAGGAGAGAAAACCAATCATGAATATACCAGCTTGGCTGAGAATTTGAGATGTATTTCGGGAGCTATTCTGAGTAATTTACAATGAATGACTGATACTCTTCAGACTATAAATACAATCTAGTCTTTCTCCTTGGGAAAAAGGAGAGGTTGTCTTTTTAATTATCACTTTGTAAGCAAAAAGACCAACCAGAAAGACAGTGGGAGGAACAGAATCAACAGGGTTCCCTCCTTGTTACACTCCCTGTGATTCTGGGTCTGCTCAAGAGCCACAACAGCTTCTCAGACACATCTGAACCATCTCTGAAGCTGCTTAAAAGGCCAGTGGGGATGCAAAGAGCTTTTTATTCCAAAAGCTATCAATAAAGCTGCACAATTAACAGCCATTTTCAATTTATCTCCAGCCAGTTTCTTTGCTGAGGATTTCTGCAGTTGTGGTGCTGTGAGCCACAACCACATCATCCCCTTTCAGATTTAGATACAGAGCAGAAACCCACCAGATGATGAAATTTGCAGTTTGTCTTTTTATGACAGAAAAAGCAGAGCTAAATATACATGAAGACTTCCCACTTTTCCCAGTTTAGGGCTGTAACAATGCTCATTATCCACACTGTGTCTGCAAGAATTGAGCAGAAGAAAAATGTGGAAGGCAGAACTCACCCGGATCAGCCACAACTTGTTTCTTTTTGCTGCTGGTGACAATCTCATTTTCATTCATCATTCGTACATCCTGATCCCCCACATGATTGCTGAAAAGATTGAAATCAGTACAAGGGCCAAAATCATCAACATTGGGGAAAATTATGAGAGTTATTATGAATGAAAATTATGGACAAGGATACCAAAGAAGGGATGTTTGGAGTCCTGCAAGCTCAACAGCTCCACAGCACAGCCACAGCACACAGGATTACCCACACAGGAATTATCCTGTCCTCATCCACCTGAAGGATTTCCTGCCAGTTTTAATTAGTGGCATTCATTCAGGCACACATGCAAATATAAATATCATATTCACTCTACAATTTTCCAGCCTGCCTACACAGCTTGAACCACAAAGCAAAGTGAGATTTTAAATCAGAGCACAAAGGGGGTATAAAAATCCTCATATGGAACTTCCACACTGCTTTCTAATTCTGAAAGAGCACTATTTGAAACTTTTCTGAACGAAACAAAATTCATTTACTGTGACAAGTTTTGCTTGCAGGCTTTTTTAAAAGCTTGCAGGCTTTTTTTGCTTGCAAAATTTTAACCATTTATTTTTGGGGGGAAAAAAGTAATAACTTCAAAGGTAAATTAAGATAAACAAATTACAGGAAGAAACATGAGCTGAATTGAAAGGTAAGGAAAACATCACTAATAAAATCTCCCTTTCACATAGACCAAAAAAACCCATTTGTGCCTTTGCAATAAAAGAAAAATGGCTTGCACAAAATGGCTTTCTATTTCTGAAGAAAAACCTAATGTCCCTCAAACTGTCAGAGCGAAGCAGAAGAGCCAATACTGAAGCAAACCAAAACTTAAACTATTGATGATGATATCAGACTCAAGTTCAGGTTCATAAAATCCTGAACAGTGCCATGTGAAAGAGAACAGGCCAACATCACAAACAGTATCCAAAAGCTCCAGAGCATTTTGAAAACGAAGGGATATTATCCAGCATGTCTTCCATTGCTGCTGGAGTACCCTGTATTTTAGCAGGGTGGGAGATGGAAAAAAAAGAGAAAATATGATTGCAGACCAGGCTGGGAAGAAAGAGCTAGAAAATTCCTGCCCAGGAGTCTGGAGGAGAAGAGGCTCAGCTGGAAAAGAGACCATGCAGTGTCTGTGACCCCAAAATCTCCTCTTTAAAGTAGATCAAAGGACATATGTCTTATAAATATGTGCAAAGGAAGTTATGTAAAAAAGATCTGTGATTACAGATGGTGATTCCCTGGTTTCAATAAAATAATTTTACTCATAGAAAGATCTGAAGCTGAGGAAAGTAAAGGTTCATTTCCCATCCTGCTCCTTTTTCTGTCCCATTAAAATTTTTCTCAAAACTTTCATTTCCTCAAGGCATTTTCATTTCAGAGACTTTTTCACTTTGAGAAATTGTTCACCTCCAAGTTTTACCATGACAACACAGCCACTCACACAAAAACACAGGTCCAACGCAACACATCCAACAATAATCATTTATTTAACCTCTGGCAGGAGCAGTGGCCAACAGCCAATGCTTCAGGGAAACAGAAGAAAACAAACCCTGCAGGCAAATGTGAACTTCTGTCTTTATTCAGAGCATCTCATGTTCCTTCTGCTTATTTCTAAATGTTTGAACATCTTTCTGGGGGATCACACACCATTTATCCATGCAAAACTTGCCCTTTTTTTCCAAGTGATGCATGTGCAAAACGCTCTATTTGTCAGCTGTCCAACATGTAAGAAAGTGTTCATTTCTATAAGCTTTCATTTTTTCACTTTTCAATCCCATTTAAAATAAATTATTCCTTCAAATCTTTACTTTCCTTGCCAGGGACTGTTTTTTAGATCCTACCAATCCTGACCTTCTAAATGTAAGTGCATTTTTCACTGCATTTCATCACATTCTCCATGAGATTGCCAACTTAGTGGTTTTAAATCATCATTCCCCCAAATGCAATTCATTTCTCATTTTAGAAGTTCATTATTTTAGACTGTTTATAAAATAGTACAATTCTGGCTTCTTAATTAGCATTTGTGTCAAATCAGAGGAGTTTATTTTCTTTAATTTTGATGCTTGGTTTTTTCATGAACTTTCAATTTTATCCGCCTATAATGTAATAATGTTGGGATTTATTAATCCTTCTCTAAGGAAGCCCAACTTTTTAATTTTGTGTTTACAGGCTTTCATGAAAACAGATGTAAATATAAATCATGAACACCAGGAAGTGCTAAAAGATGCTTGCAAACAAAGCTGGTAATTTGGTCCTCATATCTAAAAATCTCTTTATCCCTCCATAAGTGAGGCCAGGGATGCTCTGGAAGGGAATTTCCTCAGCAATACACACACTGCTGATATCAGTCACATCAAACCAGTTTTTAAAGGCAAGATTCCTTGTCCCAAGCCAGACCAGTCCCATACCTGATAACAGTTCTCCTCTCCTGGTGGCAAATCCTCTCATCATCCGTGAACAGGATGGTGTGGTAGGGCACCACGGGGTCACATGTGGGGAGGATGCCTGACACCACATGGCTCACCATGTCCAGAATCCCATTGTACACCAGCAGATCGTCCACCAGAAGCTACAGACATTGAAGAAATAAACCAAAAATCCATCAAGAAATCAGGCCCTGCTTTCAGCATTGTCTCTAAAAAGCATTTTGCCCTATTCGTTTCACAAATCCAGTCATTAATTTAGCTTTTGTCCCTTAAAACTTCCATTTCTCTCTATTTGTTGCTGGAGTTTGATTTTTTTTTTCCTCCCTAGGTTTTTTATCTTGTCACTGATTTTTTTTAATGCAGCTTTCAAGTAGGTAATTAAAAATGTATTTCGTGTTTTACATAATTGCCATTCTATTCATTGGAGTGAATCACTCTTAAATCTAGGAATTAATGAATCTCACCTCACTTCAGCTGTCTAAAACTTGGGTTTTGTAGTTCAAACTACTCTTCCAGGCCTACTCTACAGTCAGTGGAAAAAGGCAAGTGTTATCCTGTCTTAAGACAATTATCTAAGACAAAAATCAGATAAAATTTTCTTTCCCTGGACAAAAATGGGAGGACAGATGACTGGCATAGATTAGTCATTTTAATATTAAATGCAGAGTTAGATGAGATGAATCCCATCCTTTGAGATTACATGGAATCACACTTCAACAAACTGTGAGAACACGTTCAGAATGGAGGCAGCTGACTCACCAGGACATACAAAATGCACAGGAAAATTACTTACACCAAACTCCTTCACACCTCTCTGAGGTGTCTTGGCATAATTCCATAACTTGATCATTGACACAGTGGTAGGTACATCAAAAATGACATATACCCTATTCACCTGCAAAAGAGAATTAATTTATATTTAACAGCACAAAGTCCCCAAAGAAATTGAATTCTCATGCATGTTACATCAAAAGAGGTTCATATTTAAAGAAATATAGCTGGAGGAGAGATAACTGATGCTGAGGAGGGAAGTTCAGCTATCATCCCTGCTGACAATTCCCAGATGTTGGCTCTACCCCACAGCTGCTCTTAAAGCACAGAAGATGAGATCTGGAGCATTCTTGTCATCCTGGACTGCCTGGAAATTGGAGGAGGGGAGAGAAACATTTTTAATGAGTATTTCATAAACCAAATACAGACATGTCCTTAGGGGTAAGACAAGCTGGTGCCTCCTCTGTTCTGTTCTATTCTGCATGAGACAATTTCCAAGGGATGGAGGGACAGGACACAGGGAATGGCTCCCACTGCCAGAGGGCAGGGCTGGATGGGACATTGGGAATGAGGAATTGTTCCCTGGCAGGGTGGGCAGGCCCTGGCACAGGGTGCCCAGAGCAGCTGGGGCTGCCCCTGGATCCCTCAAAGTGTCCAAGGCCAGGCTGGGCAGGGCTTGGAGCACCTTGGGATGGTGGAAGATGTCCCTGGCCATGGCAGGGGGCTGGAACTGAATGATTTTTAAGTTCCCTTCCAACCCAAACCACTCATTTTATTCCATTCCATTCCATTTCATCTCTTCCTACTAAATATGAATGGAATCCACTTTTTTATTTAGAAGACTAAAATCTCCCCTGTATGCCCTGCAAGCTATTGCAGAAATTTTGCATTTTTTGTGTGAGTTATACTACCAGGAATTTAGAGACAATCCTCCAGATGCTTGCTAAACAATTACTGCTGGAGGTATTATTCATCTGCCTTTCAGTGACGTTAATGTCAAGATGTTAAGACCAAAGATTAGGCAGGCAGGAAACCAATCTTGCCTGTTACAGTTAATTCCATGCTTTTCCTTTTATGAGCCACTATATCAACTTCAGATCAACATATCTTAAGCTTCATCTTTAGCATCCTCTGAAGTTTTAATCCTTTGATGTACTAGAGAAGATACTGTAGGTTATATTAAATCATTATGCTGGGGTTTTTGGTTTTTTCTACTGAAGAAAGAAAGGTAGATTGGATCAATAGAAATGTTTGCATCTGTGATTTTCCATGAGACAACTGGAGCATTGTCTCCAACAACAACAACTGTTAATCCCACAGCAAATGATATATTTGATTAAAAATCTATTCTAACAAAAGAATAAAATGACAATCAGTTACAGGAGAACAAACAATTCAAATTCTGCTTATGTAAGAAATGAATTTGAAAAACAGGAAACCACCTTCAGAATTAAAAAAGAGAAGCCATTTAGGAAGGAAAAGAAAGGCTATAATACCAATTTCCTTCAAGCTTTTGAAGCTTCCAACACATCAAAGAGTTAAAGCAGCTTCCCAGGCAGCCTGCACTGAGGATGGGAGCAATCATAGCTCTGGTTCAGCAGCCCAGCTCCAGAGGCTGAGCATCAATAGCTGATTGCTCCATCCAGCACCTTCCAGCTCAACAACCATCCCAGGGAGAGGGAGGAGGGAAAAGTACTCTGTGGATCTTACAGAGGTGTAATTTGCTACAGTTCAAGGACAGAAAACACCATTAAATGGCTTCTGCCTCCCGCATTTCACACATTATCAATTTACCCTTTAATACTGGTATTTTGTGCTCTTCTGCAGTACTTTGGTGTCAGGCAGAACAACACAAAGAGAGAATTCCAGTGCCTGTTATTTTCCTTTTCCCCAAGTGAAAGAGCCTCTGCAAGCATGTCTTTTGTAAGGACATGAGCACACTCAGATGGTTGTCAAATCAATCAGTCATCCTGTTATAAGAGACATCTGAGCATCCCATCAAATTGCCAGGATTCAAGATCTGGGATGTGTACAGCAGGAGCCTCAGGCATGACACAGACCTTCCCCTTCCCTAGGAAATGCAAGCACTCACTATTCCCAAGCTTACTTAAAAGCTCTACCTTAATTATAGTCCTTCATTACAACACATCATGATATAAATTAACAATTCCTCGCTTCTAATATTCTAATTAATAATTGCAACATCTGGAGTGAGGAGTTCACCAACACAGTAAGTGACAACTTACCACATGTCAGGTTTATACTTTGTTTTCTTTCTAAATCCATTCTCTTATAAGAAATAAAACCACTTTAATTATGTCCATTACAGGCCCCTAAAAATGTCCTTTCCCAAAACAAGGTCAGAAATCATCTATGTTGATCTACTTTTCCTGTTTAGATTTTTGATATCCCAGCTATTAAATGTGGGACTTCTAAAAGGGCTGAATCATCTGTGGCCTTAGGACATGAAACACTGAGTCTGCCATCCCTAATCTACAAATTTGAATTCAACATAGATAATGAGATTAAAAAAGAATTTCTCACTGCTGGAACAACATTCATTGTATTTTGTAAAAATGAACTGAAAAGCACCAGAAAGGTGTTTATTGCACAGAACTCCTTCATCAGTATCTTTGTCACAGTGACTCAAAAACCATCTCTGGAAAATCTTCTGCTGCTGCCCCATGGAGAGAGGAAATGACAAACCTGGGAACCTCCATTGCTGCTGCCTGTGCTGTGCAGAGAGGCTGCAATAAAAACAACTTCTAAAAAGCATGATTTAGCATCTGTTACTAAAATCAAATTTAGCTCTGAATTCTATATGCTTCCTTTTTCCTCCATGCTTCCAGTTCCATCCCCACACATGACTAGGACAGAATGGAAAGGGAAAATGTACCAAACCAGGAAGAACTGGTGCCAGCCACATGTGCCTGCCATCAGTGGTGTCATTCACTCTGTCAATCAGCTTGTCTGGAGTCCGGATGTCTCCAGATACATCATCTAAAATGTTGACACTATCTGGAAAAGCAGCAATATCTGAAAAAAAACTTTTAAGCATAAATAACCTAAAAATGGATATTTCAGAAACACCATATTTAAAAGTCTGTGCTGTTCCCAACTCCTTGAATGAGTTTTCATCACTACAGCAGTACTCCCAGGACTGCATAGCTGAGGAACTTGGAGCACGTATTTAAAAGCAGGACAACCCTTAGATATTCTGGCATTCCAATTTATTTTTAAAATAGGAATCAAGCAACAAGATGCATTTAATTTATCCTCAAATATGGACTTATGACTTCATCAATAAAGTTCCATTAGCAGGAATAGGCACTTCCCAGCTTTTTGGTGACAAAGTCCCATATTTTTATCGTAAACTTGTGTAAATTCCTCATATAAAACCTATCTCAAGAAGAGTGTCTTTGCAGGAGGCAGTCATCAGTCAAACTAGGTTTTGCTGGAGTTTCTCAAGGTTTGTGGTAAAAATCAGTAACTGTAATAAAACATTTTTTCACTTCTTTGAGAGGGAAAGATTAAACCCCCATTGAACAGGCAATCAGATTTTCTCTGTAAGAGAACATTTACATTAAAAACATATATGAATGTTAAAGACATGGAAAAAAATATGGATGGATGGCACTGGCTTCAGAATTATGAATCCTGAGCAATCCAGTTTGAGGGACATTAATTTCCCCCTGTCCTGCTTTCTAAAAGTCTGTAAGTATTCATAAAGAATTGAAGGAATGACACAGCAATGCCTCAAGTGTTTAAGAAAAGCTTGATTCACTTGTGAATTATCACATTAAACATTGCACTAAGATAAATATGCTCTTTTGGGATCCTAATACATCCCTACACAGCTGCACAGGCAGGAAAGCTGATCATTCAAAAGGAGCTGAGGGTTCTTTACCTGGCCCTGTTTTGCACTGTAGAGCTGAACCAGGTCAGTTAAAGATCCCTGCTCCTAAAGACAATTTGTTACCACTTCTCAATTTCAAAATGTTTCTTGTCCATTATAAATGTTTCAAGTTCAGGGTGTATCATACAAGATAAAAATCAAAATAGCACTTGGGGAAAAGCCTTTATTTCATGGAATTCCCTATTTATTAGGCAGTGAGGATCCTTAGAGGCAAACAATTCCTGCAGCATTTGTGCTATTTATTCTTTCCAAGAGGCTAATAAATGTTCTTTCCTTGTACCTGAACTATGTTATCTGTATGTTGGGTATGAAGCTTTCATCTCTTAGAAGACTTCAGCTGGTACAGAGCACAAAGTGCAACCTTGATGAACATCAATCATCCCAACACACCCCTCATTCCCTCTGTTGGATGTCCAGGGGCACTGAATCAAATTCAAACTCTCAGCCCTGATTTCATCACTGCATTGGGTGTCTAGAACAGCCTAAACCTCCAGAACAAGAGTTATGAAAAATTTCTTTCTTGAGGCACAATGAAAGATTCCATTAAAAAAAAAAACTTGAACTCAGTTTTTTCTTATGAATTTATAGCTCAGCAAACTTTCTGGTCCTTCCCCACCACAGAAGAAATGTCAAGAGCAGAAAACACTCCACCCTTCTTAAGCCTTCCCTTCTCTAACTTTGTCCTGCTTTGTTGGTGCATCCCACTGAGAGGAAAAAACATTCTGGAAGCATACAGAATCCATAAAAACATATGGAAAAGAGGTTCATCACCAAAACACAGAGAAATAGAAGCCAAGTCCGTCCCATAGGACAACCTGGCAATGTGCAGTGATGCCCTGTGAGGATGTGCCAGGGAGTAAAATGCACCAGCAGGGTCAGGGGTGCTTGGTGTGCAAAGGATACTGTTTTCAGTCAGCAAGATTTGCTCTCCGTGCTCATTGAACAGCTCCAGCCCATTCAAACCAATGTAGTAGGGATCACCCCAACTGGTCAACAGCTGGAACTGGAAAATAACTAAAAAGCAAAAGGCTATTAAGGAAAATATCAGTACAGAAGCTTTGTCCTAACAGGCTATTTAATCTGCAGTTTGAAAAATTATTGTGCAGCCCACGATGTCAGACACTCTTATTTGCAGTTCAGGAGAAAAACGCTACCAGAGGATCTGAGAACAGGCCACATATTCATATATGATATTTCACTGATTTATTATTAAGCCATATTTATGGAAGCCTTTCTCATATTCTTGGTGTCTGGTTAATACCTTAAAGCACCCAAAATTGTTGGATTTATAAAGCTCAGGACTCCTAACCACAGTATGTAACTCTAACATATTCCAGATGACAGGGAAGGATACAACCACAGGGCATTAATGGTGCTTCATAGTCCATACTGGCTTGTTCCAGTGTCCTTGAAGCATTCCTGCCAAAACAAAAAACAAAAAACCAAGGCAAAACAGGTTTTTATGTACCCTTGGCTCATTCAGAAAAGAAGAGACCAAACCCAAAGAATTAAACCTCCACAGACACCACCCCAACACCTCCACCTGTGATGCTGGACCAGACCCAGAGCTCAGAGCATTTTGGTCAGGGCTAAAACCAAGAGAAGCTCTGCCCTAAGTGCTCCATGCGTTCATCCAGGAGCCTCACACAGGCAGCTCCAACTGGAAATGTGAATGTGAATGTGAAATGACACTGCAAGGGTGAAGAGAAATCCTGACAACAAAGACATCCTGTTTTACCTCCTGTGTGCTTTAGGAGCTGGCTGGGGCTGGAGATAGTCAAGGAAGAGAATTTCTTGAGCAAAGTCAAAGTGGCAGTTGCCTGGTCCCTTGCGGATGAGGAAGCCCTCCAGGGGGGAGATGCTGTGCCCATCCAGCACCACATGGACCACCTTAGCCTGGTTTAAAAGAGCAAAACATCAGATTATCTGATATTACATGACATGACTTCCATTCTAATCATTGCAAACAATTCCATTCACTTCAGAGACTGAAAGAATTTACTTAGCTGTATTTATTTCATTCCTCTAGAGTGAGGACTACACTTCCTTTGGCAAAAGAAAGCTGCAATCCATAGTGTCCAGGTCATCACTGACATGGATGGGGATGGCAGAGGTGAGGATCTGGGGGGAAAATACTAAAAAAAGGTATTGAGAGATCCTTGAATTACTGCATGGCTCTAGATCTCAGCAAACTGAAGGCTCCCTTCTTCCCAGAGGGCTCAAGCACTGGCACAGGCTGCACAGGGAAGGGGTGGAGATCCCATCCCTGGAGGATTTCAGAGGGGTACATGAGGCAGGGACCCTGGGGACATGGGTCAGCGCTGGCCTTGGCACTGTGAGGTTTGCAGTTTGACATGCTGACTTTACAGCTCCTTCCCAACCTAAACAATCCTCTGATTGCTGAGCCTGCAGCAACATTTACCTCAAGAGAATGGGAAGCTCTCAGTCAGGGGATCTGAGGAGACATCCTGCCCCTGAATGCTCTGCTGAGGCAGCTGGGACTGCCCAGCCTGGCTGGGGGCACCCTTCCAGAAATCCCACAGCCTGCTGCTCTCTGCAGAGCACATTTTGGTGTTTCTGTTGCATTTACAGCAGCCTGTGCTTCAGCAGTTCTATCTATCTTTGTGGCAGGTGGCACTTGGACTTCTCCAGGATCATACAAACTCCTCTGCCAAGCAGTGCTGTGTGTAACCTCAGGGCATATGAATAAAGAAAAGGTGCCTGTACCAGACAGAGACAATTGAGCTGTGGCCACCTCAGAGATGAGAGCACCCCTTATCCAACCTCTGGAGATTAAAGTGAATAATTCAGGCACATTTATTCAGGTGATGCACGAGTCCTGGCCCCTTCACCCTCCGCCAGCAGCACCATGTGGAGCTGTATCCATGATCCCAGGTGCAGAACAATTCAACCAGGCTCCAACAATTAATCACTGCACCTTGCTCTCTAATTTGTTAAATGTGACTTAATGCTCATCACAAGCAGCATTTACTGCCCTGGGTCTCTCACCAAGTACCAGTTTGTGCTAGACTGGAGGAGGGGCTCAGCTAATTTCCATGAAGATTAATTAGGAGGGAATGTTTGTATGACTACCAAGTGTGGAGAAATAACTATTTCTGGCTTCATCTCCAATACACTTGGGATCAAATAAAGGAAACATCTTTTTCATACAAGAAACTCTTCTGCATGCTGTTTTCCAGCTGAATAAGCCCGCCAGGCTAAGGAGAGGAAGTGAGAAATCCACTGAAATCCACTTTCCTAAACGGAAACACGCAGTGAATGGGAAGTGTGGAGAGTCAGAGATGGAATCTTACCTATTACACCACAGCTGCTTATATTTATGTGCCCTTTACAGCCCTCATTTCTAAGTAATTCTCATCATCTGAGAGGCACTCAGCCGTCACATATTGCATTTTACAAATGGCATAACAAAGCTCTCACAAGGTGATTTTTCACAGAGCTGCAAATAGCACCCAAGCCTTCATTCTGACATTCGCTGCCATTACCCTCTCACACTGAAGCTGTGAATAGAATCCCCCAGCCTGCAGCTGCCTAACAAATCATCCCATCTCACACCCAGGGACCGGCTCCTACAAGGAGCAGCAATACTTCAAGAGACAGATGTCAGGATGCCCTGGGTTTACAGCCTAAAACCTCCTTTCCTGTGGCCCAGTGGACCTTGCATCTTTTGTTTTCCAAATAATTTATTTTATCCTTCTCCAAGAATGCAGGTATGGGCTCCTCCTTTAAGTGGTCTCCGCTAACTCTCATGGGACTTTCAGTATTCATGCAGGTAGACACCTGTATCAGACTCACTTCTTTTTATTACCTAGCCAAGTAAACTGCTAAAAATACACCTTTCTTCCTTTTTTTTTTCTTGGTTTGGCCTCCAGAGACCAAATTCTATGTTAGATTTTAGAGATTTAATAAGCACTGCTCAGCAACAACTGAAATATCACTAAGTTACCAACAAAACACAGCTCCTGGGAAGAGAATTAACTCCATCCCAGCTGAAATCAGGACATAAATGCCACTAAAAGCCCTCATTTGCATGTTTAGATGGTAATGCCCAAAATGCTCCAGAACCCTCCCATGTGTCAAATGTGATGGAGCACAAAATCAGGGCCCTCTGTTCAAATCTCTGCATCAGCTGGGATTTAATAAAGATCTTTTTTGTCCTCTCTCCAGAATAATATGTGCCAATATTTTTGTTCTTATTTATTGTCTGAATTTGGATTTGAGAATGCAACAGTTGCTTTTTGGGATGGAAAATCTGGGAACAGGTGGATTCCTAAACTTTCTGTGCAATGAACAGCAACCTCTGGTTCATTATAATTATCATTACAAGTGTTATCGTGACATGTGTAAGTACAGCAGGGGAAGCAGGGACAGCCAAACTCAGTGAAAAGCTGGAAAATTATCTCCATCAGGTGTCAATTGGCAATCCCAACAATTTAGTATGGAAAAAAAATATATAAAGCAGGCAATTTGCAAATAAGAGAGGATTTATGTTAATTTTAGCTAAATTATTATTCAGCTAGATTAGCTAAAATTAAAAACTTAAAAATTATTTAGCTGAATTAATTATAAAAATTATTTTAGAATTAAAAATTATTTAGCTAAATTAATTTAGCTAAACTGCTTGAAGGTAGCAACTTTCCATTTATTAAATGTTAATATTTCAAAAGACTCTTCCTGGAAAAGGCAGTACTGAGTGAGTGGCCTCCGGAACCTGAACTGAACAGGATTTCTTTGGAAAAGTTTTCTTCATATCATTCCCAGCATTTCAGGAAATACAGAATCATACAGTAGGTCTAAATACAAGATATTGAGAGGATACCAGTTCAGAATCATATATCCTGAAAATAATATGTGCTATTGTATGTGTCTCTTAGAAAAATCAGCTGTGAAGAGTTCTTTAAAGCATCTCTGGCTTTTTTTTTTTTTACTATCTGCTGTTTGTGGAGACAGGAATGCATTATACCTGCCACAAAATTCAGCCTCAGACAATCTAGAAAGATTTATGGTGTTCCATTAAGGCAGCTATATTCATTCATCACAGTACCAATTTTCCAATGCACTGCTGTATATTTTTGCTGGCAGTGCTCCTTTTCTTTTACTTACCCCTCTGTAGGTATCCTCTGGAGATTTATTATAGTTCCAAAAGCGAAGCCCTGCAATACTTTCAGTTTTATCAAAATGGATTGTGAGCAGATGATCTTCTCCAAAAGAGAAGGGAATGAGCCACATATGGTCATCCTCCACTGTGATATTAGTGCCATCTATTAACCTACAAAGAGAAAAGTCCATTAGCTGCACAAAGGGAAAAGCTGGCTTCTCTCATCAAAGGCAGGGACTTTCCTAAGGTTCATTTTATTCTGGATACCACTTCCAGCTTCCAGGGCTCCTCATGCCCTTGTGCATGCAATTAAAAGCACAGAAAGCATCAAAAATAGCATGCAAGTATTGAACTAAAGGCAGTGGAGGGAGAAAAAAACTCCATTATTTTCTTTAGTTGGGTGTGCTTAAGGAAAAACAGCAAAATCTTTAGGTTTTGCCCTCGTGAGCAGGACAGGCAAAGGAAAGCTGAAGTGGCTGAAGGCAGAACTCAGAGGCAGGCACAATGGAATTCCTGAATTCCCACACCCAAAGCAGTGGATCTGGCACCCTGCAGGGTGTTTCTATGCCAACACAATCTGCTGGATCTGAGGAGGAGCTGGATGGCAGCTGGATAACCCTGAGCAGGACCTGGGACTGCTCACATCCCTCATGGACACAATTAGCCACATCCCTGCTATTTTATAAAGCTTCCAACCAGCAGGATAATGTCTTTTCATGGCAGCACAGGCTTCAGACTGACTAAATAAAGTTAAATCTGCTGTTTTCTGACATTATATTCTTCTACTACAAACTGTGCCATATGAAGATGGAGTAAAGGAGAATATGAATTAATTTTCCACTGTAATTACTTTGGTACACTGCCAAAAAAGTAAGTTTATACTTACTATTTATTTAAAAGTTTAATGGAAGAATGAGTGCCAGGCTTGGCAATTCCTTAAAGAAAAAGATTTGAATAATAACTCTTTCACAGAGGAACTGATTAGGGAGTCCATGAGAGAAGAGATAATTCTTGATTTGGTCTTGAATAGTACATGGGACTTATTCCAAATGCCACAGTTGAGAGCACTGCAATGTACTTAAATTCAACATGCTTGCAGGAATATCCAAAGAGCCAAAAGAGCCTCTATTTCTTGTGCCCGAAAAGGTTCTCCAGGAAAACAATCAAGAATGTAAAAAAATAAAATAAAAATTAAAAATATAACCCACTTACTAAGAAAGATGTTAGAAAGAAGGAGGACTTGAAAACTCAAAGCCAGCCTGGCTCAGTAGCAGGATAAACAAAGTTATTATGGGCCATCTTTCAGCAAAATTCACGATGAAAAAAGCCCTAAATTGATAGACTCATAAACTCTGGAAGGTTAAATGCGTACACACAGGCCAAAAAAAGAGTCTGAAGGCTAGCAAGCAAAAGATACAATAAATAAAATCCCTCAAATACATCAGGGGCAGAAAGCTTGCCAGAAATT
The DNA here is from genome assembly GCA_024865655.1 of Emberiza elegans. Taxonomy (NCBI): domain Eukaryota; kingdom Metazoa; phylum Chordata; class Aves; order Passeriformes; family Fringillidae; genus Emberiza; species Emberiza elegans. Next base: position 3,062,183 of record JALJVW010000197.1, on the reverse strand, counting down.
CTGTAGGATCAACATATCACTAGGCTGCAAAAGGAGCATTCGGAGAGGAGAAGGCACCAACAAAAAAGGTAAATGAATTCTTTACATCTAGGACCACCAGGGTGGGGTCTGGAGAGACTCCCCCAGCAGAATCTGCTCATCACAGGGAAGATTTCTTTGATCAGCAACTGCCTACAGAGGAGATTTTCATACAAGATGGCAGAAGGAACAAGGAATTACACACAAGTCAGGTTGATATCTGCATTTGTCAGATTAGCAGAAATTACAAATGGAGTTAGTGTGCATGGAGATAAATACAACATTCTAAGGAAGACTCCAGAGCCTTTGAAAAGACAAGTCCTAATTCATAAACCTGGTCACAGCCCATAAACATGCCAGCAAGACAGGATTAGAACCAAAAATACCCTTTCAAATGGAGAGATGACTCAGAAACAACAGGATGCAGCTTCAATAACATCCAAAATGCCAAGTCCTCTCCAGATCCACAGCCTATCATTTCTATACTGCTGCCATTGAGATGCACAAGTTAATCTGAGGAAATATACTTGTCAATGAATAAAACTTCATTAAATTTGCCAAAAAAAGTGCTGCAAATTGGCCAAAAGATTGGCACCTATTTGTGCAAATCCCCAACACATCCTCACTCTTTGCTAACGTGCAATTTTTCCTTGAAATGATCCAGAAATCCTGCATAAATATCACTCAATATGCACAGACAGATGCTACAGAACACCCACATTCCTTCCTGGAAAGTCCTTGGCACACATACCAAGCAGGCATGTTCTCATCTCCCAGCTCAAACACCATCTTTTGGAAACATCTCATTCATGTTTCTACAACAAGCTGTTCCTGGACAGCCTGTGAATTCCAAGAATGAGCAGTGATGGGATAAAAATCATGTTCACATTAACATGTGTTAACATTAGTTTATAGAAATGTGTCACTTCAGAAAATGTGATGTAGAATGCATCCCAAGTCTTTGCTTACTTACTTTTCTAATGTTCTGGAATCTCCTCTGTACTCTGGAAGATCATTTAAGTCTTGGGGTGAAGCAGAAATCTGTTCTGCATTGATTTTTAATGCTTGACCATCCTTTCCTATCACTTCCAGTCCTGTCAGCCCCAGGTAATGAGAGTCTCCCCAGGTCATGGTGAAGTTCAGTTGCAGGCCTACATAAAGGAATGAAGATTTAATGCCTCTGTAAACTTACTGGTTTGTAGTGATAAACCAATGTAAACACGAGTGCAAATCCCAGTGATTAGCAGCATGGATATTTCATATAGATTAAATCACTTTATACGCTGCAATTGGATTTTTCCTGCTCTGTTTGTCCAACTCCATGTAACAGCAGCTCCTTTTAATCTGTGTTAGATGTTAGAGCCCTTTAATGTGCCACCAACACCTTGCTCACTTGAAATTACCCAACTGCTGATCAAGCACGTTCCCAAGTGCCTCATTAGTGGGACTGCACCCTGCCAGCCAGCCAGTGACACATTTAAGCAGTTACATGACAGATTTTGTGATTATGCAGATGCAGAGAAGACCCATTAGTCTGAAGTCTATCCATCATCTTTCACCAGCTAAATGACTGTATAGATTCATTTAAATCCAGCCTCTCAGAAATCCATACATTTTTAGAAAACACCTACTCACAGTTAAAGAAAAAATTTGATTTACTAATGTTTTGAAGTTATTTTCTTCACATCAGAACTGGAGACATGGAAGCATTCTCATGGGACAGCATCAGTGAAAAGCACAAATATTGATTAGGCTGCATCTCCAGAAAATAAACAGGAAAAAAAAAGCTGGATGGACAAAAGGCTGAATGTGAATCTCCTGTTCCACCTGTTTTATGCCTTACTGAAAGGACAGAAATAGCATGTACAGATATAACAAGTAAAATTCCAATCTGATCGTGTTCCACAAAAATCCATCCCTGTAAATTAAAAATACCTTTCATTTCACACACTACAGAAGCCCACAAATAATCTAATGTAATGTCTAAAGAAGCACCAGTAGTCATAATTTACGTTTGTAAAAGAAACAAGCATTAAACCTCTTAAACCATCCAGCCCAGTTACCCCTAAAAACCCAGAGTAAGTATTGATACACACAGAGATTCACTCGGGAGTAAGATTTCATCAGCATTTGCAGGGACACAAAGAAACAAACAGCTGTCAGCTGACAAACCTGGAGCTCTGGCTACACTGACAGCAGGTACCAGTGCCCAGGCCAGTGCTGAGACTAAAAGTGCCCAGGGTACAAGCAGGCAGGAGCAGAACCAGCCTGTTCTCCAGTGCAAAGCTGCACTGAAGCAGCCAACCACACAGATTTACTATCCCCCAGAGTTTAGGATTCCAATCTGAGGATGGCACAGGCAAAAGGAACCTCTGGAGGGGTCTAATCCAGCTCCAAGCTCAGAACAAATCCAGCTCAAGGCTCTCAGGAGCTCATCCAGGGGTTGTTTTCCTGTCTCCAAGGCTGGCAGATCCCAAACCCTCTCAATCCAGTGTTGGATTGCTCTCAGGGTGAAAAATATTTCCTAACACGCTGCTGGAAACTCTTGTCAAAGGACCAGGAACTGCTCCTGAAGGTTTTGGACTATCCAGAAACTCTCTGGGCAACAGCTGAAAGGCCCACAGAGAGCTGGTTTGGTACAGGATAATAAATCAGGTACTTAAGCAGGGATATAACACCCTGATCTACCTTTACTCTAGGGTTTCTATTGTCAATCCAATCTAAAAAATTCAGTCAGTCTACAAAAATACAAAGGATTGGGAGAGAATTACTGGGTAAGGGACACAGCTATTAAAAATCCCATTCAGGGACTAGGCAAATGGCTAATGTTATTTTTCTGAGATTAAAAGCCAACTGTTGCAATATAATGTTGTAAATGCCATAGCAAACAAAGCTTCTGCCTTAAATATTCAATTCTCTTCTTTATTCTAGACCTGGCATCTGTCACAAAGTGCTGTACAGCTCTGACAAATCACATCCTCCTAGATAACACGTTTGGGGGAAGGCTGGTACAGCAAGAACTTACATTTTCCAGTAAATATTCCTGTTTCCTTTGGTATGCATTCAGAGACAGGGTCTGGCTCTTGAACCTATGAAGGAAGTCAAGGAACAGGTTCAGTATTACACTCACAATGACTGCTTATAAAGTCTGTATTTGTAAAAAAGTTATATTTGTACCTATTTCTTTTTGTATATCAATCTCCCCTCTGCCTCCCCACCCAGGCTGTCCTGCAAAAAATGGAAAACATGACCCAAAATGTAAAGTATCAGGTGGGTTCTTAGAAAGCCAAGACTATTAGGGCAGGGGTTTAGCTTAGTGCATATAGAAATGTGAAATGGGAGACTCCATAGTGTGAGCTACCTCTTCTCAAAGAGGCTGAAATCCTTAAATAACACTTATTTCCCTGCTGACTGCCATCAGCAAGTGATAATATGCTGTATTTGCAATATGTTGCAAATCTGTTGCAGACACAAGGAGTCTGGAAGGAAGTCAAGACCAGAGAGTGCCACCACAATTTCTTCTCAGGAATTAAGAGGCAGAACAAACAAGCAAACTTGTCCAAAAGCTTGTGCTCTAGCAATGCTAATTAAAAATTGCCTATGCTGTTCAGAAAAGTGAAGAAACAGATGACAAAATTTGCTGATCACACTGGGGCAATCAGGGTAGTAAAGACAAAAATGGCAAAGGATTGCAGATAGAACTCACTTCACTGAGTAAGTGGGACAAAATGGCAAATTCTGCTCTCTGTGGACAAATGTAAAACAGAGAAAACAATCTTCACATATACCAGTATTGGCTCCAAAATAAATAATAGTAGATTAGAATGAAATCTTGGCATTTTTATAAGTAGCTCTATATAAACATCAGCTCAATCCTCATTAGTAGTCAAAAGGCCAAACAGGAAATTAGAAGTCCAGACTCTTTCTCTTTAATTCATCATTAGAAATAAACTTCCTGTCAGCCACAATACATCAAATGGATCTACACTGTGTCTAAGTAAAATAAATAAAGACTTGTCAACACTTGTCTCCTTGTTCCATTAGATCCCTGCAATTTAACCACTGATCCCCAGGATCTCATGGGCTCCCAGACTGCAATATCTTTCATGTGGCAGCAAATGTCCCTGGGGGAATCAAGGGAATTCAGGTGAGACTGAACAAGAAATGGGCTCTGAAATAAACCCACAGAACGTACACAGTGGAAAATCCCTCCCCTGGGAGTACCTCTCTCACAAGCCAGTTCTGTTCCGCACAGCAATTCTAAAACACCAGCCTGGGAATTACAATTTGCAACTTTACTGAAAATCAAAACCCATGGACACTGGGTTTTACTGATTGCAAAATGATGCTCTCCCTAGCAGAGCACAAACCATTTGTGCCAAGGCACCTTATCACCTCTTTTCTCCCTTTCTTATCTACTCAGATCCCTTCCTGATGATTCCATCCCACTGATGCCAAATATATTTTCTTTCAGATATGGTCGCATTTTCTACTACTTTAACTGCTTCTGCTGGTGGGCATTGTCCTACCTGTGTTCTTAGATTCTTATGGCTAAAACAAAACACCACCATAACAAAGGAGTTATTGGAAAAGCAATAAAAAGTAGAAAGTATTACCATGATCTTACACCTGACCAAATGTTCAACACCTTTGTAGGAGCAACTACTCTGGAAAAGATTTAGAAGACTAACACAGGGGTATAAATCTCTTGAGTGGCTTGAAGAAGGGAGTGGGGAATAATTGTTTAGTTTCTTCCAACACAAAACCCAGAGAACATTAAATGAAGCCAGCAACAAACAGGAGGAGGTTCTTTGTGCCACGCAGGTTCAGCTGGGAAACTTGCCACGGAGCACTGTAAATTTTAAAAGTGCACGTGGGTTCAAAAAGCTGGTGGATGAATTAATGCAATAAAAATCAGTGGCAGGATATTAAACACAGAGGTTAAGTTAAAAAGTCCTTGTGAGACACATTTCTAAGGGCTGAATGAGTGTTTCAGAGAAACAGCACTCTGTGTTTGTGCTGTTCTTTCTTTCTCTCTCAGCAGCCACTGCTGGCCCCAGAGTTGAATCAAGTGCAGTGGCCACAGGTCTGATCTGGTATAAAATCAGCATGGTAAGGATTCCTGAATTCATGGACAGACAGAGGGCCATGGATAACACTGACAGAAAAGTAAGACACTTCTGGAAGAGCTTTTGGAAAGCTTTTAGTAAAACCCACCATTTCATCTACTGAATGTGCAACAGGGAATAAAGGGGAATGAACAACAGCAGGGCTGCTCAAACTGGTCAATACTGGTCTGACAAGGTTAGGCTGGGGAAGACAAATTGTGCAGTGGATCTGTATCATTCTGGTAGCATAAACATCCCCCTGCAGAAATCCTGATGGTGCCAGCAAACACCCAGTGACAGGGAGATCAATGGCTCAGCCACAACAGCTTGTGTTATTCCTCTGCTGATACAGCAGTTTCGGAGGGACATCAGGGTGTGGAGGGCATCAGAGCTGAGCAGCAAAATGAAAGGCAGGGCCTGGGTCTGAGCAAGGATCAGACAGCCCAGGGCCAAGCTTCTGCCATGGGAGAGGTCCTGGTGAATGCTCACAATAAACAGGTGATCAGGAAAAGAAAGGTCAGCTTCAGTTTGTCTTCATGAAACCCAGCACTGTGCAAGGTTCTGAGCAGTTTCAGCTACTCCATGCAAAGCTGGGATCAAAATTCCTGCAGAAGTGCAAGGGTTAAAGGCACTGACTCGTGGTCTTAACACTGAGCTCAAATTCCAACACCACTGGATCTCCTTTTGTCTTGGGAGCCACAAGAGAAAGGGAACAAGACAGGAGGGGAAGGTTGGCAACCACAGGAGGCTCAATAGGAACCACACATCCCTGGGAAGGTCTCAGCTGGAGCAGCTGGAATTCGGATTGATTCAGCTTTGGATCTCCTGACACACTCACAGATAAGAGTGTGAACCTTAGAAAAAGACAACCTCACTGATGCAACAGAGGGTGCTCAGGAAGATTCTGAGAAAGTAGAGAATTTTAAGGAAAACAGGTCAAAGACTGCCACACACCATGTTGAGAAAATCCTGCGGGATTTTGCTCACACACCGGACTCTGGGCTGGAATGGCAAAAGGCAAGAAAGAACTCAAGTGCTTGGAAATACAGCCCTCCTCCAAGGAGGGAAATGCCTTCTGCATGGACTAGAAAAGAGGAGTTTTTATGATGCAAAATGCATCCAAACCTGTGATGATGGAAGTCAAAAAAAAAAAAGAGAAAGAAGAAAAATAAGGGGAGGGTTGAGAGGAAGAGATCCTTCTTGTTTAACATCCTTCATTTGTGAAGGAAGAAACCAACAATATGGAAAATATGGAAAAATCTTTGGTTTGGAGGGCCAGGGAGGACAGCTACTCATGACAGGAGTAGCTGAGAGGGAAAAATCACAGACCAGAAACCTTCAGGAGTACCCAAATTATAAAGAACTTCCCCAATCTCTGTCCAAGTAAGTAAAGAAGTAAGCTTATTAATTAATCAGGGAAACCACAATTTGGAGGACCTTTAGAGCTTTAAAAAAATAGCATAAATTATTGATCTGTAGAAAAAATATCTTTAAAATAGTAATAATTGTGTTAGTTCTTCTGCAGTTTTATTCCAGCCTGGAAAAGTGGCTATTACTTCCGTATTTCAAACAGACATTTATGGAGAGTTTTAAACATAGAGGCCCCCACCTGTTGCTCCTCTGTTCTCAACCCTGCTTGTGTAAAAGGTCTCTCATCTCCCTCCCTGTCTGCAGTTGTTGGCCTCTTCAGCTCTTCCTCATATCTCAGGGAGCTGGAATCTGCCATTTCTCCATCATATGTCTCATCATAGTAGTAAATGGCTTCAAGAATATCATCATCAGTAGTGAACAATATGGTATCCCCAAAGTGCTCTGGAGCTGAAGGCAACACACAGAATTAAATGGAGAAATAATGCAAAAAAGAAAATAATGACAAAAATTATTTTTGGCCCTTCTTTGCATTTAATTTGCAGCAGTGTTTAAATATATGGCAAATTGATACTGACTATGGCTATAATTAGTGTTTCACTCTCAAACTTATACTGCACAATGGAAAATTAGAGAATTCAGATGGAAAATTAGAGAATTTCAATTCTCTAATGTATTCTCTAACACCCTGCTGGAAACTCTTGTCAAAGGACCAGGATCTGCTCCTGAAGCTTTTGGGCTATCCAGAAACTCTCTGGACAATTTCTCTAATAGTCATTCATTTCAATGGAAATTCCATTTCTCTAATGGAAATTCAATGGAAAATTAGAGAATTCACTAAAGAATCCAGTCAGATTTCAGATACACAGAAAAGAAAATAGGAAAAAAACTTCCCAATCATCTTTTCCAAAAGACCATGTATGTGAAAACAAACAAAAAGCTGCAACTTTGAAATTTCTAGTGCCTATCTGATGGGATTGAAACACAGACTGGTTGCTAAAACATAGTTAAAAATGGAGATTAGCTCTGTATGCTGCTAAAATCCCCAGTATCAGTGAAGAATGCATTAATGGGCTTCGCATTATGTTTTTAAATTAAACACCAGACAAAGTGCCAGCTTGCTTTGAAGTGGAAAATGATAACAAACAAGCTAAATGTATTTTGTTTGTATTGCACTGCTGTTTCCACCAGGAAAATCAGAAATTATAGCCTACCTCCAGACAAGGTTCCTGAGGCTTTGGCAATCTCTCCTTTGAAGATGCACTGCTCATCCAGCACCATGATGATGTCTTTCACACCTCTGAAGGAGTGGATTCGGGATTTATTGTAATTCCAGATCCTAATCATGGCTACCTGACAGGAATCCACAAAGTCAATGAAGACAAAGTGAGCTTTTCCAGGGGTGAACGGTGCCAGCCAGAGGTGCATATCATCCTGGGTTCGATTCACCCCATCTATGAGGTTGGTTACTACCCTGGGATCATTTCCATAAGCTGGTAAAATATTTATGTCAGGGGGTTCAGCTGCTATTTTTGCAATCTGAACAGGCTCTCCTTTAGAACTGAAAATTTCAATTCCATTAAGACCAACATAATGTCTGTCTCCCCACGTTGTTCGGATGTCTATCACCAAGTGCTGCCCATAAGGTAAAACTGGGATTTTAAAATCACTTCCATCCTGGATCTCCACAGAATTTTCTTCCTCTTGTTTCTTTGGCAGTGTTTGTAGTCCCTCTTTTCTCTGATATTCTCCAGGCCGGTTGATTTTCTGCTGATGGAGAAACTCATCAAAAATATCCCCTTGAAAATCCATGTTCGAGATCCGACCACGGTGGGAATAATTAAATTTCACCAAGGAGTTCCAGGACTCCTGCAGAGTGTGTTCTTGCTCACTGCACCACTTCATCCTAGAGGTTGCTACGTCCTTGATGGGAAAGTCTTCATCTGAAAACAACATTACAAAGGCATTTAATGTACAAACAGAGAGCAAACCACTCCAACACTGACTCTGCAGAATGATGTTGTGTCCCTCACTGGGAAATTCTCCGACAGCAGCACTTTTATTTTGCTATTCTGTCACAAAGACTACGTGTCCCAGTTCCCCTTCTCCCCTCAAACACAATGAACAAAATCACTTTTACCTATGGAGGAGCAGAACTCCTGCCATGGTAAAAACTGCAGCTAAGTTTGAGGCTGTGAATTCTTGCCTCAGCCCATAAAGAAATTGGGATTTTTGCTTTGAGATACTTATTGTGTGGCTGTTACAGGAGTTTAAAACATCCCTCTGCATTTCTGCAGGTCTTTCATACAGCTGGAAATGGCTGAACTGGTTAATGTAAAGCATTACAGAGAAAAGCTGGTTCTTCCTCTCAAAATGAGCCACAGGTATACCAAGAAAAGTGGTGGGAAAAGGAGTAGGTTCAGCAGGGAGGATGAGGTGAGCATTGCATTCTAGGCAGGTAATGTCCAAATATTTTTCCTATTTTTCAGCACGTGTGAGATGTAGAAAGAGAATAATTACAAGATATCCAATGGGAATGCAACAATGGGAGGGCAACAAATCAGAGGGGCCCAGTGGGAGCAAAGCATCTTCTCCTTGTGGCTGCACTGGGGAACTCCTTCATTTCCATCTCAAAACAATTAAGAGCAGATAATAACCAAGGTTTTCAATAAAGCAGTCACTCATGTATTTTCTTCAAATAAATGAAGAAAAGGAAGTGGAGTACTGAACAATTACAGGCCCGTGGGCCAGATTTTACTTCTGTACAGTGTCCTTGGGTGGATACTAAAACAAATGGTTATCAAGAATAAATGGCAATTGCTGTGAAATGCAAAACAAAATTTTCCCAAAAGACTGCTCAAGACTAACTTTTAACTGTGTTTTTGGAAATACTGGAAAGAGGCAATGTTCCTAATCTATGACTGGCAAATAATCACTTACAGTGGGGACACGTGAGATAAAATTAAGAATTTCAAAGCAGATGGGAAACTACCTGGAAAAGGGTTGTCTTGCAGAATGAAAGGCTGGAGACCAACCTGGCACTCCTCCTTACAGCACAAGGAAGAGGCAGACATGAAGGAAAGGTTCATAGTTCAGAGAACATCAGACATTTTTAAGTCACTTTCTTGCTCACACCACTACCAAGAGGTGGCTGATCCCCAACAATACATCCCAGAGCCTCACAACTCACCTGGACAAGGCACTGTACAAATATTTACCCCTTGAAAATGTCAAAGCTTGAAAACTTTGGGATGAGCAGAGTATACAGAGGATTATTCAACATCCACTGCCTTTCCCAGTTTGGGAGGGTTTTTCCCATTTCTTTTCAAACATGAAATACTTCCAACAGTCCAGAGGTTACAATCCTGAACCCCCTCTAGGGCAGTGCAAGGGAAATTTAAAAGATTTGTGAGCTACTTTAAGGAGTGGTAACAGGAGAAGTGGAGCTCTGAAAGGAAAGCAGAGGTTGCCCAAAAGCAAAGACCAATGGCTGAAGGTTCATAGGGTGGGAGTTTTTTCTTTTAAGAATCTAAAATGCATTATTTATTAATGACACCTCAAACATCCAACTCCTCTGTGGGTTCAGGAGTGTCTTGAACCACCAGTTCAGCTTCTGATGGCCACACACACCACACACAGTACCTCTCAAAACTTTAGAAAACTACATTTTGGGGCAAGACTACATAGAAAAAACCACCTTTCTTGTCCCTCTGTTGTGTTAATCTCTTTTTTTACTCCCTGCAGTTATAAACAGCAATCATATTTCCATGCTGCAATCACATGCTTCATTTCCCAAATCATTCTAAAAGCTCTCCTCTGTATCTGTTCCACTTGGTAATCAGCTTTCCTGAAAATGGATGATCAGAGCTGCAGATTTCCAAGTGAGGTCTCACAAGTGCCTGTGTGGAGATACTGAGGTTTCCCAAGTAGCCAAAATGCCTCTGCTGATCCATCCTGGGAGTGCACTGCTCCAATCACTGCTCACCCCAGCATTTCAGTCAATCTGCCATCAGCTACTCAACCATGAGTCTTCTCTTCCTCGGTCATTTGCAATTGATGATTACTCAGCTTACAACTTAATTTTTGGTTATTAGTCCCCAGATGAGCCTGCAAGCATTCTACTGAATTGCATTGCATTGCTCCAGTCCTCAAGTTCATCGTTCTGTGCAGTTCTTCAATCTCCTTAACTCATAATAAACCAAATTATATGTTATTTGCAAATTTTATCAGCGTACTCCCACCATTTCCTTTGCACATTAAACTGGTTATCAAAGAAAAATTGATGTTTTTATAGCAACATTAACTCCAGCCAAGCCCGTACGTGCTGTTACTAATTCCTGTTGTTCTTGTGAAGCATTTAGTGACCAAAGCCATGCTGTGACATCCAGAGGAGCCTCTGAGCCTTCCCTTTGTCCCACCCTCCACTGCCCTTCTCTTAGCCCCAGGCCAATTAAAATCCAGCCCTCTCAGGGAAACATTTTAAAGGTTTTCCTGTTGTTAAAGCTCTCTCAGCTCCATTTGAAGATGGCTTTACCCTGCACACACAGCAGAGAGAACAAAAGCTGCTGGGTGGCTGCAGGGACTAAAACACATCAGGAGCTTAAAGCACCACAGGACAACCTGCTCTGAGCAAAATCAGAGAAAATTTACATTGAAAAATTATAACCCTCATCTTGTAGTTTGCATTGAAATTCCTAATTTATCTCCATTTTCACGACTGAACAGAACTTCTCAAGGTGGGATTTATTTACAGTTTTCACAACATGAAGGTTTTCATGTAACAGATACTGGGAAATGTGTGAAACAGTAAATGGGCTGCAGAGAGTGGGGTGGGTGAAGGGCAGGTGGCACCTGTTCCAAACTCCTCTGTTCTCTTCTTTGAGGTATAACTTCAGACACACTGATGAAATTGCTGTTTTCTCCACAGAGGGTCAGACAAGGAAAAATTCAGACATTCTAAGTTTAGAAAGAACCATTTTACCTTTGTTTGAAAAAGCCCTGCACCACCTGCTGTAGAATTTGAACTGACACTCCTTCATTTAGGTGAATTTGCTGTTCCTTATCACCCTTACTTGCATGTAAACACCCAAATTCAATATCCAGCAAGATGTATTTTCATCTAAATTGTTCTGATGTTCAATCACTCTCCAAATTTCAATTTGTAGTTTTGTAACATCTTATTCCAATTCTCTGGGTCTTGTTGTCCTTGCTGTATTAAATCTTCATTTGAGACAAGATACTGAATGCTGAAGGATTACAGAATGCCAAGGAAGGAGAATGAAGGGTCCAAAACCCAGGAGTCAGAGTGACATGGCTTGAAACTGAAAATGGAATACAAACATATATCCCAAGCAATGGCAAATAGGGTGAAAGCAAGCAAAAGTAGAACTTGTGGCTAAAAAATTCTACTTTTCTGTTATTTACGCTTGTTAAAGACAAAAACCATTATCTCATGCCCTGAAAAATTCCTAGCCATGGATTGCCAGATGTTGGGATAAAGGGGAACTTGGGAAGTTGCACATTTCTCCTGCTGTTCCTGGAGACACAAGCAGGTCCTGCCAGAGGCAGAACACAACTGCACAAAGCTGGATCCACCTCCAGCAGGAGGTCTGGGGAAGGAGGACAAGGATAATCAACAGCACAGAGCAGACAACAGCTAAATTTATTAGAAAACTCTTCATAAATAAGCCAGATGTCTGAGGGAGAGGTTTATGAAATTATGAGTGGAGAAGAAAAATAAGGGTAATTTTCCATTCACTCTGGATAAATATATTGAGCATCTATTCTCACCAAGAAAGACACAAAGCTACTGCACAAATAAACTCTGCAAATTTGGGATGTAATCTTCTTTATCTCTCTGCAGATTTTAATTGATATTAGCAAACATTTGCTGTCTGCAGGACTGTCAATTTTTAGAATGTAGTTTACTGAAATTTCATCTTCCAGCTGCTCCAAATAAATTAAAAGCCCCTAAATCAGAATGTAAATTTTTCTGAAGAGTGTTTCATATCAGGTGTAGGAGACAGACTGAATATTCTCATGAGGAAAATACCACAAACAGCCAAACTAATATCCCCTGTCTAAACTTCCAGGTATCTCAAGAGATGCCTTCCACCTAAAATGAGTTTGTGCCTCTGCAAAATGGACAAACACATCAGCACTTGGACTAAGGTTGCTATTGTGACTCTTACCTTTGAGAGCAGGATCATCTTCTCCAAGATTTGTAGTGTTTAATCCCAGCTTTTTACCACACATGACACTTCTCCTTCCACTCACAGGGTACTGCAAACTGCAGTTTTTGTTAGAAAGGGAGTCAAAAATGTCCAAGTCCACATCAGCATCCTTTCTGGTCAGCGTTTGTGATCTCCCATCTCCAGTTGCATTTCTACTATTGGGTCTTCCCAGTTCGTGCCTCTGATATTTGACATCCTCATTTATCAGATCTGAGAAGTTTTTCATGATTTCATCTGGCTGTGTTTGAAATCTTGAGTTGAAATTCTGTTCTGTAGCAAGCCATGGAGGCTTCTGCCTATTGAGAGTGCCTTGATTATTCTGTGTTACCTGGGAAGATGACTGCAACCAAGAAGGAATTGCACCTGCAGAATCAGTCAGTTTTCTTCCTGTTAACCTTTCCATTTGCTCACTCAAACAAAGCTCATCATCAGACTGAACGTGCTCTGGAACTGCTGCTTCCTCCTCTTTGGCATCTTTTATACAAACTTGAGATGGGGGCACTTTTAGATCATCCTCTAACTGAGATAAATTTTTCTTTGTAAAGCTGATTGAGTTCATCTTAGGCTCAAGAAGATTTTCTTCTGGCAGAGCTGTCCAGTTCAGTGAAGCACTGTTTGATTCTGAGCATTTAAAAAGCAGGTCTGTTGTCTTGTCTGGAGCTGCAGGTGCATTTCCTTCCTTCCTCTCAGCTGAGGGAGAGGCTGAACTATCTTGCTTGTGATCTGTAAGGTCAATTGTGGTGTTCTGGTCAGCAAGGAGATCTCCAGAGCCTCTCTCTAATTCACCATCAAACACAAGGTTCTCATCAACATACAGCTTCACCTTCCTTGCTCCAACATCAAGGTCCTACAAAAAGAAAGGTAGGAAGATTTCAGTCAAGCTTTCAAGCATTGGATATCACAGCTCTGGGACTCTGACGTTTGAACACTTAATCAATAGACAGATGAAAACAATTAAACCCTGTGTCAGTATGTGCTTTTGACTGCTTTTTAATCTAAAGCTGAAATGACTAAGAAACACAGTGTAATAGGTAAGATTTTTTTTAGAAGGACAGGAAACCCTGCTAGACACTGCTATCACTTTGTCTGACAAGGTTTGATTATTTAGAAAAGCTCGAGGGAAAAAGCCTAGATTAAGTACAATTATATTTGATCAGGATATAAATTCCAGAGGCACATTTTGCTTTTCATCCCTAAGATTCAGCACTTTCACGACATGTTCCACAGTGAACAACCACCCAGATCAAAGCCACCAGAGTTAAAAAGAGTTACAGTTACAGAAATGCAGAGCTAGAAAGTATAGCAAGAAAAAAAAAATCATCCAGGCCATCTCTTTCCACAGAAGAATATAAAATAACCTACACCATTGTGAGGAAATCTGGTTTTAACAGTTTTCAACTAATCTGCCTTGATAGCCTATTCCAACACTTAACTAGCCTTTTAAACAGCAGCCTTCATCTCAGACACAATTCTGCCACTCACAACTTTATCTCTATGTTCTCCTTCTCTGAGACACTCACCAATACCTGATTTTTTTATTCCATTGAAGTTAGAACTAATGTTCTTTCTATTCTCTTCACCATTTCAATATAACCTTTTCTCCCTCTTGACAAAAATACCATTATCTTCAAAGAAAATACAGAAGATGAGACACAATCCATCTCCATTCTGTTCTCTAACTTGTCCATCTCATGGAGTCTTTCAGAGACTCTCTGTTCTTTCCTTCTTTTTGTGAAAACTAAGAAGCTTTTTGTGAAAGTAAGAAGTTTCAGTTTCATCCCTCTTGTTCATTTCCAGCCTGTCAGTTCTCCTTGAATACTGATTTTCATTTCCCTCTGCTCCCAGACTAAACCAATCACTCCTTCCCTTCCAAGCATGAAAGTCTCTGGTTCTTCACTCCTGAACACACACTGTTTAAGCCTTACAAGTTTTTATAGCTTCCATCCTGTTGCCTTCCCAATAATAACATCTCCGAGGCCAAAAAAAATGCAATATGGATGTACCCAGAGGAAAAGCAGAAGATGCAAACATGACAAGAAGCTACAGGTGAGGGAGAGGAGTGGGTGCAGGAATGCAGGACACATTCCTGAAAGGAAAAATATAACCTTCCCTGAGTTCCCAGTGAGCAGCTGTAAAACCAGTTTAATTGGCCATTATGGCCTGGCTGCCTGTGGAACTCCTGTAGGATCATAAAGTGCTGCATTTCTGTGCTGATGCAGTCAGCCATAAAACAGGGTATTTTTTCCCCTTGAATGAGGACACTGCTAGATTGATCTAACTGGGGATCAGAACATTTCAATAATTACATCTGTTGAAAACTATCTGCATGGCTTTGCCTGGAATTATGATGGGGAAGAGAAAGACTATCAGAGTGTCCCAATAATGCTATTTTTAAAATTTTTATATGTCTAAACTGCCAATGTCCTCCTTAAATGCTAGAGATATAGAATAGTCACAGCTGAATTTAGGATAACTGGAACATTTCTCTATAATATTCCAGCCCTACTGTTGTTAGGAACACCCAGGCCTTAGTTCTGTATTTTTACCTGGAAATAGGTATAAACTGAAAGGGGCCACAAAAATACAGATCTACATTTGAAAAGTATTTGTCAATGTCATCTTTTTAAATTAAAATCAACTTCTTAAGAGCAGCACGTTTTGAAATGAATCCCACTGCACTCACCAGCAGAGGAGGTCAGGTAGGCAGAGGAAACTCTACAAAATGAGATAGTGGAGCTCATTCTCCCTGAAAAAGGGACAGTCAAGCCCAAAAAGGGGTCACTCACTTCAAAACTGCTGTTCCAGTCAGTGGGAGACTGTTCTCTGATGCTTTGGAATGTCTGGGATAGGTATTTTAGGAAGCAGAGAAGGTCTGAAGTGTACCAAGATGAAGCAGCCAGGTATTTCTAGGATAACAGAGACACACTGGACTGGGGCAGGCATTCCAAGAGCTGACAGCTCAGGAGAGCTAATGAAAATCTGCACCAACATCCTGAGCAGACTGAGCCTCGGGGAGGAAAAATCTGAACAGATCCCAAGAGACTCCAAGAACAAACATATGCAGGCACAAGACTAAGAACTGCTCTTTTTCATTCCCTCCCACCCCTCTTCTGAGTTTCCAGTTGCTTAGTGATCTGTTCTGGTGGAAAAGATTGACAGTTTAGCTTCCCCAGTACCACTGCTCAGCTCTCCTCAAGCGTGAGGAGGCTGGAAAAATCCCTTCCTCAGGAGTAATCCCACCCTGTAAACAACCGCTCAATACTTCAGCCAAGGCAGGGCTTTTCCTTGCTGGAAGAGTAATTAAAAGGGCACAATGTCTCAGAACAAACAAATGGGTATGAGCATTGTCAGAAAGAAAAAAAAGATTTTTGTGAAAATAATTCTGGTTCCTTTGGATGTTCCTTCCCGGCTTGCACCCTCAGCCCTCCCAGGGTGTCTGCAGGGATAGTGCCTCCCAAAGAGAAAATAGGGATGGTATTTCTGGCCATTTCTGTGATATTTGTGCACAAAGGACAGAGCCTAAAACCAGAGGCACTTTTCTGAGAATTCCTCCTGGACAGAGGACCTGAAATTGCCTCTGCCTGACTTTTCAGAAAAGTGTGAAAAAGAAGCAGTAGAAAAGAAGTCAAGAACCAAAGAAAAAACTTCTTCAAAACTGATTGTGCTGGAAGAAAGCTGCTGCATCCTTACAGGCACCCCAGGGATAATCCAGCACTGAAAAAAATCCCCAAGAGAATGGACAGGAACATAGGCACAGAAGGAACAAACACAGGCAACCACCTGAAGAAGAGAATTATTCAACTGGAGAGCACCTAAGACCTTAATGCATTTAGGTATTGATTCCATTCCCAGTTTTGTGAAGACATACAACACACTTTAGACTGGATCTTTGAAAAAAAGTTTTAATAGCACCATTAACCATGCAATTTCAAGGCTGTATCAAGTAGTTACAAAATATCTGACTATTGCAGATAAATTTGAAAAAAAAAAAAACTGGCTGCCCTTACACTTGTTCCCTTTCTGCAGTCTAAAATTCACCTCCTTTTTTGGATGTTTCATCTGAATTAAATAAAGGCAAGATGAAGCATCCTTTGAGACCTTTCTTGTAATTCAATGAATCAAGGAATCTATGACAATGATGTCATCTGATTTTTACAGCTTCCTTCAGACATACTTTTTCTCCTTCCAGGCTCAAGTTCTGAAATTCAAATATACAAAAGTACCAGCCTGACTTAATTTTTGGCCTATTTTTGGAAGCAGTACTTGGACATCTCTCACTTACGTGGTTTTTGAGGGAAAGAAGGCAGTTAGAATGATTCCCAAAATCCACACAGAAGTCTGGCTCTGGATTTACATTAGCAGGAAGAAAATTGTTCATTCATTGTGTTTTGGGGTTTTATACTTCTTAGACAAAACTTCCTCATGACAAATTACAGACTTAGGCAGAACTGCTTTTTTTTATTCTTTCATGCTAAAGATAATGAGACATTTCTTCAGCAAGGATAAACTGCTGCATTTCCACCAAAATCCATAGGATTATATTCCCAATGCATTTTACACATTGCCTTATATCAAGTTATTAAAGAAGCAGAGCCTTGAAACCAGACAAACATTTCTCTGTGTGTCCTGCACACAGAAATTTTTCGACCAAAATCCATAGGATTATACTCCCAATGGATTTTACACATTGCCTTATTTCAGGTTATTAAAGAAGCAGAGCCTTGAAACACAGACATTTCTGTGTGCGTCCTGCATTCTATTCAGTTTTGGTAACAAATCATACCATTACCTCCAAGAACAGCAGCCCTTTCGCACACTCTAATGATGATGGAACATCCTGTAAACCACGTTTTAGTGAGAAAATCTATTAAAATTCCAGGAAAAGAAATATAAATCATGTTGTAGTAAATTTGTTTTAAGCTGTCCCTTCCACGGCCATTTCCGTATGTATAAATTACCATATGTGCTTATATAAGAACATGGATGAGAGAAAAACCAGAGGGATAAAGCTTCTTATTTATAATCCAGGACAGCAAATCCTCTTTGATCCAGTACCTGAGATTTTTTTTTTTTTTAACACTGCAGTGTACAAACAAGAATAATATTCATGGTGACATTCAAACACACAGACAAGAGACCATCTGCCATCTGCCATGATATGTCTCTCTTGTAACAGTAGATGACTGGTTTTATTATGAGCACACAGTAGTGGACTTTTTAATTGTCCTGCCCAGGGAGGGGGGCTGGAACTGGATGATCTTTAAGGTCCTTCCAACCCAAACCATTTTATGATTCTCATTAAAGTGACAAACCCCAAAGTGAGCAACAGTCAGCCTGTTTATATTTATAGACACCAGAAAACAGATATTTAAACATGTATTTATTTACATTGTGATTAAACAGATGAAAGCCCTGAATACTGAGATGCACTTACCTTTGTATCTTTATTTCTCACCACAGTAAAGGATTAATGACAGGACATGCAAGCCTTTTATTAAGTCTTTAGTGATTCTTAATAGCTTTGAAAGCAAATGCTCATTGTGCCCACGAAAACATTATCACTACATTGTTAGCACTTACAATTAAGACAAAAGCAAATTTCACAGCAGACAGGGACACCTCACAGCTCCTGTTTTATTACAGGAAATGGTATCTACTTTTATTTCATGCTTTTAGAAGGAAGATCGCACTGAATTTCCCTAGGCAAGGCAAGAGCAAATATAAAGAGGAGTTGAGAAAAGACTACTTACACTGGGAGTTGTTGTGTTGTAATTCCAAATCTTGATCTTGGATATACCAAAGTCATGTGAGCGGGTGGGATTGCGGATAACAAAGTAAAGTTGGACGGGTGGGTGGAAAGGGCACATCCAAAGGCAGCTTTCCTTGGGGAGCTAAAAACACAGACAAGCAAACTGTCACTAATGCTCCTTCTCCTGGAGCAGGTGTTTTAATTAACTCCCCACCCCCCCAGCAGCACAGGAGGCCATTAGAAAAGTAAAGGTTTCATAAAATCTGCTACGTAAAGAGCAAAACCTCAGCCTCATTTCCCAAGAGTAAATCCCACTCTCCCGCCTGCCAGACAGCTCCCAACAAGCTGGCAATGAGCTAAAGGTCAGCTGCCTGCTGTCCCAGGGAGACATCTGCACGCTCAGAGCACAGGCAGAGCAAGCCCAGTTTATTTTTATCAAATTAATCAGCTTTGCTGGCACTAGGGGGGATCACTGAGCACAATGGACATTCTACAATCATTTTACAATTTCTTTGCTTCTGGTTCGTCCTCTGAGGAGGGGAATCTTAGAGAATTTTACTTTATTGTCTGTCTCTATTTTAATCAGGCTTTGCAGATAATCAGTTTCACTTACAGGTCTACTCCTCAGAGCTACACTGGACTCTACACTGGAAATTTTCTAAGACATCACAGAATTCCCAACATCAATTTTACATACAACTGGCAATCAAGAGATTTTAAAGTACCAAGAAATGCCTAATTCTGGACATTGTTAAGAACTGCTACCTCTACATGTTCAGAATGTAAGAAAAGGATATGTGGCGGCTCAGAAAGAAGGAAGTTTCAGAATCAAAATGTTGAATATTAATATATTTGATGTCCAGTGTTACTCACATGTGAGTAAAATACCAGTGATCTGAAAGCAGATGATAAATTGGTTCCCCTCATGTTCTCAGGGACACACAGTAGACAGATACACACAAGATGAGCAGTCTTTTTCCACACCTTTCTCTCTGAAGTGAGTGTTTCAATTTTTCCTGAAGGTGTCAACCACATAACTTTCCCCAGAGTCCTCTATCTGTGTAACTAACAATGGTAAGGACAGCACCCTGGAGCCTGCTCAGAGCCAGCATGAATATGATAGCTATCAGATCCACTCCTCACCATGGTCCTCTCTCCATTTCTCCAGACTCTGATGGGTCTCTGCCCCAGAGCCTCTCAAAAAGCTCTGGGAGACTATTTCTGCTTTAACACCAGTTTGGAGCACCAACAGCCATAAGAGTGCCAGACAGGTTCTATCCTTTCTACTTAAAAAGAAAGAAGCCTCTTGACATCAAAGAAATGAAGGACAGCCCTCAAATCACTGTGAACCCAACTCCAGGGTCAACTTCAAAGCTGCATCATGTTTTTGAAGCCATAGTTTGAATAAGAGCAGGTAAAAAAACAATTTCCCAACTGCAGACAACATCTGATAAGCAATCCATGTGCAGACCTCTCAAGGCAGGAGCTGACTCTCCAAAAATCAGGTTCTGGTGGGTACTGAGAGCCAGAGGAGCCTTCACAGGAGGGTACCTGATTCAGCACCAAAATGCTCCTGCTTCTCACTGGCTTCTCTGTAAAACTGCACTCAATGTTCCAAAACCAGAGATTTATCAGAGCCAGGCTGAGTGTTGTGTCCTGAGTGAGAGGCAGCCATGGAGATCATTTTGTTCATCAGTGGAAATAACTGATAGGGCTGAGCTTACACAACCTCACAGGTGTTACAGTCCCCATGAGGGCGTCAAAGATCTGATACCAGAAATTCAAGGCACCTTGAAGGATCCATGCCAAAACTCAAGAGACTGTGGAGGACTCTCATGTTTTATCCCAAAGAGTGATCTCATGTCTTTGCCTTCACAAGAGGTACTTGAGCCTGGGGGCTGTTGTCTTGGAGCTGAAAAATCTAACCCAAAAATTCTTTGAACCATCAGGGTGAACCTGGTATGTTAAGAAGAAGGAATTATATTTTTAGTGGACCAAGGAAAAAGGGAAGAGTGGAAATCTTTAATCTTAAGATTTTTTGGAAGATTGGCACTTCTTCTTGTGGGATTGAAGGTGTAAATGATGGAGAGTAAAGGAAACCTCAAGCACTGTGAAGAGGAATGACACAGGTCTAAAGGTTCCCCATGGGGAAGAAACACCTTTGTTAGCATTTACCTGTCCTTGTTATCCTTAGGTTTAAAAGACCTCTATATGCATATAAGAACCAAAAAGGTTTGTTGAAAGCAATTTCAATACAATACCTAATCGATGACTTACTAAATATTATCACAGAATCCCAGAATGGTTTGGGTTGGAAGGGAACTTAAAAACCATCCCGTTCCAACCCCCTGCCATGGCAGGGACACCTCCCACTGTCCCAGGCTGCTCCAAGCCCTGTCCAGCCTGGCCTTGGGCACTGCCAGGGATGCAGGGGCAGCCACAGCTGCTCTGGGCACCCTGTGCCAGGGCCTGCCCACCCTCACAGTAGAGAATTCCTTCCCTATTATCTAAAAAGTTGAGAGCACCAGATATTCTGCCAGGCTTTTTTTTTCTTTTACAGTACATCACAAAATACAAGGAAGGAGGCAGTTTAAGTGCTCTTCTTAAAAGTCTGCAAGGGTAATAAATAAACTAATAAAATAAAATCCCTCATCTTCAATAAGAGTATTCTCAAAGACACCTAAATGATCAAAGATGGAAGTGCTTTGAGCATGGTAAAATGAGTTTTCTACACAATAAGTTTTTATTTCAAGTTTTTGTTCTGTTGAAAATGTTCATTGCTTGGAGATTGATTAATTTATTGGGTTTTTAATGCACCCTGAAGCTTTCCTGTATGATCTGAAATGTACACAAACTGGAAGTGCTCCTCTGCCTTCTGAAGGAATCTGCAGTTCAGGCACCCCATACCCACAGCCTAAGAGCAAATTCCCTGCCCAGATTGCATCTGGGATGCAGCCGCAAGAGAGGAGATTACAGAGTCACAAATCAAGGGTATATATTAATCAATGCAATATAAAAGCTCATTCCTTACGAATAATGAGATCTATAAATGTATGAGTAATACTGAGAGTAACAAGTTCATAATGGCTTAATGAATGTATTTCTACATAATTTATAAATATCTAGAGAGTCTGAGAGTCACTACTACAACTACTACCACCACCACTACTACTGAGTGTCACATCCTAAAAAGGAGAATGGGTATTTATGAGATCCCAACTACAATTTTCAGGAGACAGTAAGGAAGACACTTCTGGTAAAAATATTTGGAAATAATACTCCATAAGGAGTTTCAACTAAATCTCAAAATACTGCATGTTTGTCCTCTTTCAAATCTCATCTACCTTGAGAGCAGAAAAGCACCATTAGCATGAAATGAGCTGTAATTTATGTTTTTAATGGACTAAGTTCTTCAGTATCCTCATCCACTAAAATCATACTAATTTTTTTCTAGAATCCTTGCTCTACAGGCCCATGAAAAATGGCCCAGAGTGAATGTGCAGCACAAATGAAACTCTGGCTGGATGAAGGGCTGTGGACATTTGCTAATTCTTTCACACCAGTCAGTGTCTTTTGCACATTTTCATTAGTGTGGGAGCACCTCATATCTCCTCATCTTATTACCTCACACAAGAGCCATGAAAGACTCTTACCTGCCATTTATTTTTCCTAATCTCTTGTTCAAAACTACCTACACAGTCTTATATTTCCAATGATTCTTCCCTAGGTAAAAAGATAACAAGGGAACAAGAGAAAACAGGCACATTTTCTTTATAAATTTACTTAAATTTGTATTATCCATCCGAAAAAAAATTAGCTGTGGAGCTCCTTTACCTTGAGACCACAAGGATTACTCCAGTTCTAAAACAAAGTTGTAACTGAATACCAACATCTTGAATAGGAGAGTTGTTAATAAGAAGCAATATTTGTAGGGGTTTTTTTAAATTATCAGATAGTTGTTATGCAGTCAGGTTCAAACATTCCTGAACAAAAAACCTTTAGATAGAGTATTATGGGAATGTTATAATGAGAGATTTTAGCACCCAGCACTAAGGTGTCTTACATTTAAGTTGTTATTGACCAGGCAGCACAAATCCCCTGCGTTGTCAGCATTTCGAATGTCCACATCATGAGGAGACACAAAGATCCTCTGGTTGTGCAAATCAAAGAATTCCACCTGGCTCAGGCCCACATTTGCTGGATTCCCCCAGTTGGAAAGAAGTTCCATGGTCACATAAATGGCATCATGTACATCCATACTGGCTGTCATCTAGACCAAAATGAAATATGGTAAAAACAGCAGTGACCAACCGATAAAATGTGAAAGAAAAGATTGCTCAGACTGCAAAACTGATGGGTCAGAAGAAAAAAGATTGCAAAGCCATGGCTATTTGGATGACATTCAATCAATCATTTTGGGTTACACCAATTCTGCCACACATCAACACTCTTAAAAAGCCTGAAGAGAAGGCAACTAACTCTCTCTTCTTTGTCTGATTCCTTTGTCGTTCTGATGAACAGTGATAAATTCTCTTTTTGCACCCTGCCATAGGTTTGTTACTTGATGTAGGGCAGAACTGAGGGATATAGCTTATTCAATGTACTTTTATTTCAGTAACACTGGGAAACACCAATTATGGTGCACATATGCACAAACCTTCTCTCTCCACATGGAATTTACTCCAGCTTTGCCATCAGCCAGGGATCTGTCACTGTCATAGACAGAATGGCTCCCACGCTCCACAAAGCCTTTCAGGAGTCTCTTCTTTTGTCTGAAACAACATATTCTGGGTTATTTCCTCATAATTCCTGCATTTTTAACAAATAGTTGGTGCAATGGTGAAGAGATGATAGGATGAACCCCACAGAAAAATGTACCCAACACCAAATGACAACTTTTGCAGCATTCCACCTTGGATACACAAAGTTTGGTTAAAAATCTGGGCTCCAGCTCCTGGTTCTGAGGCAGTGTGAGAAGAGAATGCAGAGGTGATCTGAGGACCATAAAGTGAGATTTTGGCAGATCCTGCTCCACAGAAACTGGCCCAAGGCTGCCCTGCCTGATTTGCCACTTGCACAGTGTCTCAAGTATTTGTAGATTACCAGGTGTAGTAATTGGACTGGTGGCATTCTAAAAAATCTCTCTTAAAAAAGAAAGTTATCCTAAAGCAAATATATATAAATATATACCTGCTTCCAAAAGGGCAGAATCTCTCCACAGCTCTGGTGACTGTAGTCCTTGTCTGACGTTTTTCTGGAGGTTCAGCCTTTGCAGAAAGAGTACATGAAACAGAAAATGTCTCCCAAGTAAGAAACAGATGAACATGTTCCATTCAGATTGTTCTCACCACACAGCATCAATCTGCATCTCTGGAACAAGTAAGAGCTTGGGTCCAGCTCATCTGTAACTCTATACAAAGTTAAAGCACATTTCATGGAATTGGTCTTGATTTACAATGAAAGAGCTGAGCTTGGAGCTTGATCTTCTATGTGGAAGAAAACATAGAAGCAAACTCTGAGGACTAGAAAACACACACACATATAAATAAATAAATAAATAAATAGTATTTTATATATTTATTTATATAAGATATATATCTTTAAAAATATATATATATAATCTCATTGTATACATTTGGTAGGATTCAGGGTTAGCCAAAGCTTTGGCACAGGTCTACTAGACTTTCTCCTCCAAAATCATAAATCACCTCCATAATCAAAATCTCCTCCAAAATTTTAAAATCCCCAAACCCCTCAATTCTATTAGCATAAAATAATGATTTATCTTTTAAATAAAGAGCTATCAGTAAAATACCTAAGAGAAAGCAGAAGAAAGGTGCTGCATTCTTACAGTGCTATGGGCTCTTTCTCTGACTCTACTCAACCTTTTTGTTGATTTTTCTCGACTTCCTTGCTTATAAGTTTTTAATTGTTTTTAAGCATGGTTTCTGGAGGTAAGAGATGAACACACATTGGAGTAGAAAACCCTCCCCAGCTCATCCTCAGCGAGATCCAGCAGTGTACAGGACAGCTGTGCTCCAAAAGCAGAGCATGCAATAACAGGGGGCAGTGTCCATGTTACAGAGTCCTGGAGGAAGACAGGATTTATTGGCATGGAAATCACACTTTGCCTTGTTTCAGAAGCTTGTAGGATGAAAATGGCTCAAGTGGACCTGCAGCTGTGCATCTGATTGTACAGACACATCATATGGCTGCTCTATCAGTTGCTCAGTGATCCCTGTAATCAAGAGGGAGCTGTGGGATGCCATCCTGAGGAAGCAGATTAAAGGAAACAACCCTTTGGAAGAATAATACAAATTAAATTACACTTAGGGAGCATCACCATTCATTCATACACAATCCTAATGTGTAAGGGATTGTAATTCATGGGGGTTTTGCTTGTTGAACAAACAGCTCTCTCTTTTTTTGCCATACCTTTTGGGGGTTGGTGGCAACTGCTTGCTTTTGCAGATCTCCCTGCAAGAATTCATTCTCAATCTGCACTGCTTGAACAACAGCAGAAACAGAGAAGTCAGGATCCTTTTCACACACACTCTTCCTGGTTACTGAAAGGGAGGTTTCTGGTCGACTTAAGGGCTCTGGGACCAAAAAAAAAAGGGAAGAAATACTCATTTTTTCAGGACATACAAGTACAGAACATTCCAACATCTGAAATTTCCCATTCAGTTACTGACACAGGGCTTTGCAAGCATCTATAACCATCCCAACTGAAGCTGAATTCCCCCAATTTGGTTTTATGCTAAGATTCCAAGTCACGTCTTCTTTAGGCAACAGCTAAAACAGCATCATAAGAAGAGGAAAACCAACAAATGAGAACCATAATTTTTATGCTTTTAGATTGCTTTGCTCTGGTATTTAGTGGAAATGCCTTGTAATAGTCCATTGAAAAGAAGTATATATCATTTAAGCACAGCAGGAATTTTTTTAATTGGGGTGTTCAGCTATTTTGGAGTAATCCCCAGAGACTTCTAGCAAAACAAGGAGTTGCTATTTACAAGGCAAAATAAATGACCTTGTCACTTAAGCAGTCATCACAATGCCCACACGAATCCCAATCTTCCCAAACTTCATGGAGAAACAGAAACATCACAGCCTAGAAACAGGTTTGAAAGAAAGGAAATCAAATTTAACAACAGATGGTGTGAGATTGGACTAAAAGAGAAGCACAGTGGTTATATCTGGGGGCTTCAAAAGTCAAGGGAAGAGAAGAGACTGAAGTTGTACAAACATTTAAAGTGAGGGGAAATAACTGAAGTGCCAGGGTGCTCTCAGTGCTGCAGGGAGGGGAGCACAGTGCA
The DNA here is from genome assembly GCA_024865655.1 of Emberiza elegans. Classification (NCBI taxonomy): domain Eukaryota; kingdom Metazoa; phylum Chordata; class Aves; order Passeriformes; family Fringillidae; genus Emberiza; species Emberiza elegans. Next base: position 3,036,388 of record JALJVW010000197.1, on the reverse strand, counting down.
AGTAACATCAAGTCAACCTTGAAAAGACAAGAAGTTCAGACTGAGCTGAGATTTGTGTGCATTCACTCCTTGCACATACACCCATGAAAACTTTCAACAAGCATCAGTCATCCCTGCAAAAACAGGGATGGAATAAAGACCTGCTTATTCTTCTGTATTCTATCATCCCCCTGAAATGAAATTCATTTAGGATTTATCACAGTAGTTGGACAGAAACAGCTCCAACCAGCACTATTATAACCTGAGAAAATGCTGCACGCATCTCTGGGAATTCAAAGCAACATCTGCTTCAACAGATGGTGGGTGAGGGTCTCAGAAACTACAAAGGGGATTTATTCTGGAGCCAAAAAGAATTAACTTCTTTTTCTCTGTTTGGTTTTCTGCTAATTAAGAAACTAATTATTGTGGCTTTTCAAAACCACTGGCCTTAGTGCTTTCTTGGGACACATCTGGATTCTGTTTTTTTGAAAAGAGCAGCTTGACCACAGAGTATGGCAGGTCTGAAAACTTCCCCTCAGACCTTTCAAAACTCAAGCTGATCAGACTTGTTCAGTTAAGGACTGCACTGAACTACAACTGCAGCCACAACTTCAGCCCCTACATTTGGGGTTTGCTGTGTTTTGTTGGGGTTTTTCTCCAGGTAAAGACAACTCCTTAGCAGCAGATTTTTAGAATAAGCAGCAGTGGCTTCAAATTATGTTCTGCAGTCCAAGAAAAATATTTTCCAGTATGCTCCTAGATACTGGCACATCTACCCAGCACTGCAGACTGATGTCAGTGTTCAAGGTGCAATTCAACTACAGTCCCAAGCAGCCACAAGGCTTTTTTGTCATGCTGTGAAAAACTGTGCCTTTATTGTGGCAGAGGAACTCTGCATTTTGTATTGCTACAAATGTGTTGTGTTTGACTGGGAGAACACACATTTCCATTAAACCCACAGGGAACAGACCTCCACGAGGGAAGTGGGAAATACAGAGCAAGTCCTGACCAAGGACTGAAAGAGAGAGGGAAAATCTTGTGCTGGAAACAAAAAAAGAAGGAAGATAGTAAAGATGTGGCAGAAGATTGAAGCATACAGGCTTTTACACTTTATCACAATTTCAATGAAGTCAGAACACTCGAGGTGTTAAAAACGACAACAAAAGCACAGAAAATCCCATTAAAAAAAAAAAAAAACAGGGAGGGGAGTGACAGCTAAAAAATTCACATAGTGACAGATGTGAGCTGAAATTGCATCTGAGCCAGAAGGGGGAAAAGCATGCAAACTCTCCTTATTGTCATCATATATTCTTATTTCTTACTAGAATACATTGTTTCATGTCTGTCCTGGTGCAGGAACTCAGCAGAGAGTGGCCGAGTGCCTTTATTTTTCAGCATGGAGTGGTTTGACAGGAATGTACACTTCAGCACTGTCCTTTCTTTTGGCTGAAATAACTTGCACTGGCTTCACTTCTGCAAGATAAAAAGGAAAAAGAAATAATAAACTTTAAAGTTATGCGGAAGCAGCCAGCCCAGGAAAATTTATTGGATTTTTAATGCTAAAGTTTTGCCACTTTAATTATGTTGGCATAGTTAAAAGTGATAATTTCCATCCCTTTCACTGGCACTGTTCCGTTGATGCAAAAGCACATATGGATGGCTGGCACTAACTCAAACAAAATAAAAATAGTATTATAATGTACCAAGACATCTCATCTCTGCCAGATATTTACCTGCATTACTGTCAGGAAAAGCAAAAATAATAAAGAAGTCCTGAGTTATTTGTTAACACAGTTATACAAAAGTAAATTCTTAAAATATAGACACAAATGTTATCTTGTTTAGAAGTTTCAGAGGGGGAGAGGGCTGTCTAAAACAGCTCATAGAAGTAATTCTTCACTTTTTGGTTTGGGAATTATTAATGCCTCTATTGTTTCAATCACAGCTCTGAAATTTCTCTCTGCACAAAAAGTCCTGCACTGTCCCAGAGATTTTGTTCTCACTGCACTTCCATCCCTTCCTCCTGTCTCTTCTGCTCCTCTCCCCATTCACACTCCACTCACATCCATGATAATGAAAGGAATACTCCTCTACTTAATTTATTCCAAGATTGTTCCTCTGAATTTATGCAATTAACTACAGATTAGGGGAAAAAAAAAAAAGATGCAGTGAAATAAACAAAACCAAGAAACCAAAACCAATTACTGTACCAGAAATGAGCAGGGAAGGAATTCTGAGAAATACTGAAGGTAGTCTTAGGTCTGGTTTCTGCCTGAACTCTTCACCCTTTGTTAAATCATCTTTGAGACCTAATGACTGCTTGTGGGTTTGGACACTGAGGCTCCAAAGGAGACAGAAAGAGACAAAAAGAAGTGGCTCATGTCAATCACCAGGGATGAACAGCACACACTGGGACAGGTATGTGAAATAAAAGTGAGACTGAAAAGATTTGGCTGCCTGAATTACTCCAAAACCAGTTCAAAAATATATCTAAAACCATGGTAATTCCTTGAGAAATCTCACAGACAATCTTAGTTCAAGAGTCTAGACATGGTGATGCAGGTGCAGTAACCAGGTCTGTATCTTTGGATTTGCCAAAAAATTCCTAATGAAGTACAAGAGGATGAGTGTCCCAAATCAGGAGATCAAAACAACAGGTTTGCTGAAAGGCATGAGAATTTAGGAGGGTGTAGAGTAATTCCTCATGATCAACCTTAAAAGCAATTCCCTCAAAGAATAATTATTGTAAAGAAGAATTGTGCAAGACACAGACTTACTGCTTTGATCCTGGGTGAACTCCAGCACAGTTGGGGCACCAGAATCAAGGCTAGAGCATCTCCCAGCATCCTGATTTTCAGAACCTTCCTTCTGCAGTGCCCCACTGCTATCCAACTGAAGGCCTTCAAAGCCTGTAATTGCTTCCTCAGTGGGAGATGGGTCTGAAAACACATCCTCTTCAACAGAATCATAATCATCACTAAGGGAGTCTTCTTCCATCCTCTCCTCTTCCACACTGTGCTGCAAGCTGCTTCTCAATTTCTGCTACAATATAAACACATCTGTCAGAAAAGCTCAAACTTGTATTTTAGAATAAACCAAAGTGGCTGCCAGTTCCTCTCCAGGAGAAAGAAAAATCTTCTGAGGAACTCAGATCCATGATGCAGCTAAAAATATTCCCATTCCTATGTCATGTCTTGCCTCATTTGATGAGGCTTGTAAAGAAAAATCATCCTGCAACTGCTGGGCTCCTTCTCATCAGTATCCAGCAGGAACATTCTGTAGGCCAAGGAGCTTTTATGTGCAAAACCAATTTTTAGGAGTAAGTTACAAAAAGCAAGTAAGGGGGAGAGCAAAGGCATATATTTGTGCAGTCTCACAGTTGTGCTTTGCTGTTTCAGGAGTAGCTGCAATCCAGAATTTCCAAATGCCTTCACAAGAGTGTCAAGCTCATGTAGCAGCAACTCCTTTTTAAGCACATGATAGATGATAATAGTCCTGCCTTGTACACATCTGTATTTCAAAAACCAGCACAAAAAGAGTTGGGCTCTGATGGGCTAAGCTCCCAGCTTGCACTGAGTTTTTTGAAGTGGACACACTCTAACAGGATTTTATGCAAAAAATAACCTATTTTGAAATTTCCTGTGGAAAAAAACTGCCCTGCCTCTCCCATCACACACCACAAACAGCACAGATGATGCTGGAGAGCTGTGGGCTTTCATGAATGCAAAAGGAAAAGACCCTGCATCTCTTAAATGCTTTTTTATTTCCCCCTGCTTTGTTGGTATTAAGAGTTTTGAGATAAATATAGGTAAGCAAACTGTATAAAATGAAAACCTGAAGGTACCTTAGGTACAAATGAACTGTGACAGTCTATATTCAGTTTGCAATGAAAGCTTCAAGCTCCTACAGATTATACCTGTTAGGAAATCCATGTTGACAGAAATATATTACAAAGAGCAGACAAAGTCAGGCTCAAAAGAGGGTTTATAAGCAACCTGAGCCTTGATATTGAGCATGTCTTTAAGACAGTCAAAACTAATATCTCCAGCTCTTTGACAGGAAATTGTACAAGTTTCTTTTCCTTTGAAACATCTGCATTGTAACAAGACATTCAAAAAGACACATTATAGCCCCAGCAAAATCAAAATTATTTCCATCTTTACTAAAAAGAAAAGGGGGGTTTTGAAATTATTAGCTTCCTATTAAGAACATAAAAGATATAAATATTCATCAGTGTAAACAAGTTAGCATCTTGTAGAGCAAAAAATAATCATCAATGCAAGAGCAATATAGGAATGAGAGGAAGATGCAAGCTAGGAAAATATGCTTGGGAATTTAGTCTGATGTCAGTGGTAAGATCTGTTAACAGTTTCATATATAGATGCTACTCCATTACCCAGAAAAGCTTTATTTATGTCATTAATTGCTTAGGCAGAAAAACATTCATAAATTTTTGTTCATTGATTAGTTTTCTTTCACATTTGTGAAGTGTGCTAGAACAAACTGCAATTAGTGATCAAATGGAAGGCTGCACAGTCAATACAACAACAATCCTTGATGCAAAGCAACTGCATTGATTAGAACATTTTCAAATAGTCTGATTTTTGTTAGGCAAAATAATGACATGCAACAATTTTAGCATCATTATTTAAAGACTACTCTAAAGGCAACAAAAGCTGTTGTTTCAGCTTTCTCTAACCTGATACCCAGGAGTGATGTTCACTTGCACAACCATTAAGTGAACTGAAAGAGGCTCCTTGCAGGAAATATCTCAATTCAACCCAACAGAGACAATATTCCCCCTCCTAAAAATAAGGTTTAACATTTTGTAGCGTTGCTGATTGAGACTTGATCTTTCAAGCAGCTTTGCTTTTCATTTTTTTTCTTCTTTTTGTCACATCTCATCAAAGCAAAATTCTCTAATGAAGACGCCACAATAGAGGGGTTTGGGTGCTGAGGCTGATCCCTGGGCATGATCACATTTCAAATGGCACTGCCATGAACAACAGAGGGCAGCTGCCAACTGTACCTGGGAGAGAGGACCATCATCATCATCATCACCACTGCTGCGCTCCACATTCAAGCTTTCATAAGGTTCAAAATCTTCAGAGTACTCCAGAGATGGTTTAATGTAGAGTTTACCCCCTTCCTCTGTTTTAATTGCCACAGTTTTCTGTCAAAAGAAGCATTCAAAGGAATCAGATTTCTTCCGTGTACCAGCAGTACAAAAAGAGTAACCATCACACTTTATATAACAACAGCATGATCAAGCACTGCTTTTCTCCTCTGTTCCACAGAAGGTTTCTGTCCTCCCTGAGCTCATCTTTGAGCCCCTGATTTATGGTTTATCAGCCCTGGTCAAACTCCCCACCTGCTGCTGCTGAGCCCAGAGTGGGCAGTGATGTTAAACCTTGGTCTCTGCTGTTCCCACACTTCTCTAGCATTTTCTAAGTGCCAGGGGCAGAGATGTCCCAGAGGGAATATCCTAAGACAACTTGGGTGAATTCTTTCAGTGAGTCCATCTTTCCCCCTCACAGCATCCCTCAGCACAGCCCAAGTTTGACAGGTTTGGCCAGGAATTGCTGGGTCCTCTAGATATCCAAAAAATCCCCACGGAAAATCACTGGGAAAGGAAACTGCTCAGTCTGTGGTTGCACTTTTCCCTAGCTAAATCATTCCAGTTGTTCATAAGGATATAATAACTCCTATCCTCCCATCCAACTGGATAAAAGACTTTAGGAATCATCCTAAACTAGTCCCAAGTAGCAACCAGGTTTTAGAACAAAGCCACACATCTGGCAAATTCAGCAAAGAAGTCCTGACAGCCCATAATGGAAGCTGAGAAAATGAATTCAACTAAGCAGTAAGAGTGGTAAACAAAGTAATGCAGCCTTCAAGCTTGAATGTGAAGTATTTTCTGAAAGAAAAGAAAACCTGCACAGCTCAAACACTTATCCACAGTGCCAAAGACCTCTGATCCCATCACTCAAGCACAAACTGAACATCCAGCCAGGCCAATGGCTAATCAAGTAGTGTAATTACTTGGGGACATGTCTCCATTGTTCTGAATTCACATTTATTGTTTTAATTAAGTCCTTGACAGGTTAACTCAGATCCTTCTTTAGGCTAAAAGAAAATAGGTTTTTCTTCTAAGACTTCTCTGGTGAACCAACAACTGTGGAGTTAATGGCTCTAAATTTCTTATAGATATGGTATTTTTATCTAGATGCATTTCCCCCTCTTATGACCTACAAGAATTTATCACAATTTTCAACTCAAATTATGTAAATTACATTTCTTTATCCCTCAATCTTGTTGCAGGGTGGAGAACAACACTAACAGGCAGGGATGTCTCTCCAAAATGAGTTTCCCCATCCTTTGCACTGGATAAATTCCCTAGGGTGCCACCAGAGCTATCCAGCAGCATCTCTTCTGCTGGAGGACACATTGAGCCACTCATGTCCAGGCTACAAAAGTTTCTGTGATGAATGTCACTGAAACCAAACCCTTTCAATGAGATTTGCCTCTTTAGGCTTCCAAGCAGACACAAATCTGGGCAGGGTAGCATTTCATGTTGTCAGTATCCAGCCCAAGCCATCAGAGAGCCCCAGCTGCCCACTCTGTACCACTTACAGCCAATTTCCCCTGAAGTGATTTGCAACCTCAGAATCAAAGCCCCATTTCTCCCACCTGCCCCATACCTGAAGCCAATTTCTGCGTTGTATCTTGCCTGGGACAGTCTGAGGGCTTTGTTCTGACAGCCCACTCTCTTCTAGCTGGGCTGCTTCTTCAGCAGGGATCAGAAGAGAGGAGAGAGAAAGCAGAAATCCAATATTAGACAATAAACAGACACCTTTGTTTGTGGATTTGTGGGTTTTTATTTTCCCCACAGCTGAGGACAGAAGAATAAATCTGACACATAAATAGAATCAACAGCTGCAAAAATCCCACATCAGATCCTGGCCAGTTCTAGCAGCAGGAGTTTAGAACCTCTTCAGGGACAGTTATCATCAAGTGTTTTTAGGAGAATAAATTATTATAAGATACAATAGCTTAATAGCAAGGGAATCCCAACCTTTTTTGAGATGAAAATACAGAAATACATTCTAGAACAGGGGTACACATCATTCTGACCCACAGTTGGGCAGAAAGTAACCTGTCTGAGGTTCTGAGCCCAGAACACAACTACCAAAGGCAGACTGACAGACAGAGCTCTGGTGAACAACAGGTGATATGCTGGCTTTACAAAGGAATTGTGTGTATTTACTCTCAAAATTAAGGAAATATAAGGTACTGGCAGATTAAACAGAATGTACTGGGTATTTAACATACATGCAGAGAAGGATTCTTCATGTATAAGCCATAAATAAAGGACAAACAACCATTATCCTTAATTTCTAAGGCAAGGAAGAGTTGGTTCAGGAACTTCTGCAAGAAATCTCTGTATGGTCAAGGAGAACTGAGAGTCTCTGTGGTGGAAATGGCCCCAACTTTGAGTGAAACAATGGATTTTTGAGAAAATGCTTTGATTGAGAGAAAGAGACAAACAACTTGCAGGTCACATCAGCGTCCTCAATGGAACAAAGGCATCACCAACACTCTCAGTAGCATCCTAAATAAAGGCATCTCATTTCCTATGGCCAAGACAGATTTACAGCTTCCATTTCTTCTCAGTGGAGAAAAACAGCTGATGCAAAACCTTTTTTCTTTAAGCCATAATTTAATGGTCACCCTAAGGCTGCAGGAACTGGCACAGCCAATAAAAGAAGCTATTGTCCTACAAAGGTCATAGAATCACAGAAAGATTTCATTTGGAAGGAACCTCTGGGGCTCACCAAGTCCAGATTTCCACTCAAAGCAGGGCTTACTTCAGAATTAAATCAAGTTGCTCATTACAACTCTCAATAACAGATTTTCTTTTCTGAGGGTTGGACAACCCTACATGCACCTGTGCAGTGACCTGTTCAGAGAATTGATATGGCAAGTTTAGACTGTGGGAAAACATAAAAGATTCCTTTTAGTTATAGGCCCTTGGGCAATCCATCTCTTCAAAGCAACTGCCCAGCAACTGCCCAGAAGCCCCTCAAGTGTGCTGCAAATGTGAGTAGGAAAGGGGGAGATGGCAGGACTCATGCTACCACTGCTGAGCAGTTCATCCTCAGAACTGCTTGAGTGGCTGAAGAGACTCTTTACCAGTCATGGGGTGACAGGACAAGAGGGAATGGTTTTACACTAACAGAGAGCAGGGTTTGATTGGATACTAGAAAAAAATGGTTCCCTGTGAGGGTGATGAGGCCCTGGCACAGGGTGCCCAGAGGAGCAGTGACAGTCCCTGGATCCCTGGAAGTGTCCAAGGCCAGGTTGGACAAGGCTTGGAGCAGCCTGGGATGCAGTGGAAGGTGTCCCTGCCCATGGCAGGGGCTGGAACAAGATGAGCTTTAAGGTCCCTCCCAGTTCTGTGATTCCATGACTCTTAGTGATGGATTGCAGTGGTCATAGTTTGTCATGGATTCACCTGACCAGGTCTCTCTAGGCCAGGAAGAAGAGTCATTGAAATCCCAGGCAGAGGCTGATGCAGCTGAGCGAGTCATCTGTGCAACAAACATTAGTTTGGAACAAAAATATCCTTCCCTTGGGATGGATGGGATGTGAATACCAACCAGTACTTGTTTGGGCACACAGAACAGCTCCACTGGTGTCACTCCCTCAGAGATTTGAGCTGTCAGTGCCTATTTGACTGGACAAGGACTGAAAAGTACATCCTCAAAATATTAGTCCTAACCCAAGGAGACCCCACATCACCCTCAAGCCACATATCTGTGACCATACAGACACTGACTGCAACAACAAACAGAGTTGTGAAACCATGTGTGGGTTGTAGATCCAAAGAAATGCCAGCACACCTAGAGCCCAGCTTCACTACCCTCCAACCCATCATTTCCTTTAGCTCATTACCAATCCTAAGCATAAAAACTTTATCAATCACTATTATCAGTAATTACTCCTAGGGAACACAAAGAAAACAGTCCTGACAAACAGATTTATGATGACACTTCCAGGAACCAGAAAGAGGGATTTATGCCTGTTCTGGATTATTAAGTACCACCCATTCCTAATTTTTCAGTGAAGACTAATCCTATAGATGGATGCTTTAGAAGTAATAAATGATGCAATAACTCTCATGGAGATGGATAGAGAGGAAAACTAAGTGCTGTATCTCAGGTAGGAATCATTCCTGTAAGTAAAATCATATTCAATCATTGAGAAGAAATACCTTGAAAGGAAAGAGACCACAAAATTGCTAAGGTAGAACTCCCAGGCAAGAAGCTCATACAGACCATCAGTGACTCCCATTCTGGACTCCAGTGGCAAAACCAAATGGAAGAGGAAAAATGACAGGATAATGGTTCAGTTGGTACCTTTCACTGCAGCTTCATGGGTTTAAAACAACACCACTGGAGAGTTAAACAGCAAAACACTGAGCTATCTTCTGCAGAGCTGGTGCTACAGTCTCTGATAGATGGAGCTGAGGAAAGGAACAGAGACTGCAACTGGAGTCTTCAGAGATCCCTAAGACATGTATTCTACCTTGACTGAAGCAAATGGCTTTAAGGGACCATAGAAATAAAGAATTTTAGTTAAGCTGAGACATAACAACTGCACAGCAGAATTTAAGAGGAAATTTCTCTTGACTGCAGTTCCACTACAGCTGCTGCCACAACATCCCTTGACAATTTTTGGAGCAAAAATTCCAAGATGTTGATTTACACCCTCTTTAGCTATCTGAAGATCTATCAGCCCTGTGTGACAGAACACCCAATTTCCACCATTTCCCAGAACATGACCATTTTTACATCATTGCACACAAAGTTTCACTTTCACAGAGAGCAGTGGAGCCAGGTGACAAGCTGATTCCTCATCACCATCCCACACAGCCTGCAGGAAATTATACAAGCTGAACACACCTAAGCCTGCAAACAAGTAGTATGTGCCCAGTGTAGCAGGAAAACAAATTAAGGAGATGAAGTTAGAGCCATGGTTGGAACAGTTATTGCAGGGAAAGTTTGTTTCCGGTATTGTTGAGATTAATAAACTTTCAATCAATAAATTATCATAGTAGGTAACTTTTTTAACTCTTTGTCTTCATTTTAGGTGAAAATGAAGCTTAAGCAGGCTGTCACACATTAAAAAAAACACTCTGAGATAGGTTGTAGCAAGTGTGAACATAACTGACTAAGGCTGGTAAACTGCTTTACACAGGGATTTAGTAAAATCAACTTTCTTTTCATTATGCTAAATAGATTAGGAGGCCAGTAAGCTCATACTTTATACTTTCATGCATGCAAAATTATTCCTGTCACTGCGCTGCTCTCAATGACAGACAGACTTAAATTAGAAACAAAATACCCATTTTCCATAAAGCCAGCTAATCACTGGGAAAAAAATGCTTGATTTTCTTCACTTCAAATATTTAAATAAAGATTAGGTATCTTTTTAAGACAACTATTATAGCTTAAATGTAATTTATGAGCTTAATGAAGCTATTACTGGATATAATTTGATTACAGTCTATATCATCAAATGTCATTTGTCCTCAGGACACCAGGCTTGGATAACACTGAAGTCCATCAGATCTTAAATCCTCTTAATGGTGTTATGTGTCAAAGGTATACCATTATTTTCTCCTGATAATTTATATACATTTCTAATCTTCTACTTTTAGTTAGAGCTGTTTAACAAATGGAGAGGCAGGGAAGTTAAATGTTGGAATTAAAGACGGATCAAGTGAAAAATGGGTAGGGTGTTGCAGAGACTCTTCCTTACACACACAAGCAGCTTAAGCACTCTGATTTCCATGGAATTTCATCCCACCAGGCTCCAGAGGTGCTGTCCCTGGATCTCAGTCACCTCTATGAGTGAGTGCCAGCCCTTGTGCAGCTCTGCCAGGCTGCCAGGGCACTCACCCTTTGTCCTGGTGGCTCTGAGCCTGTTTCTCAGGCAGCTGTGTGGGGTGATTTTCCTGGGGTACTTTCTCAGCTCAGAGTTAGCTCCATTCACATACAGAGAAAATCCTTTTTCCAGCTGCTCCAGTCTGATTTGCACGGGATCTTTTCTTTTTAACCGCTCCTGCAGCCTGAAGGAGAAAGGCCAACAATTCATCCTTGCACAGTGCATACACACATGGTCAGATCTTCAATAAATACAGCAACACACCATGTCACAAAGCTGAAAATTATGTTCCCAGTTCAAGGAACCCTTTCAGAATCCATCTTCCAGGGTCTGTTCCTGTTCTGTAACGTGTGTATGAGCACCCACACACTGTGACAGGGGAAGTTTGACCAAGCTTTTCTTTTCTGAGGATTTTTCCATGCTATTTCTTATTTCACATTATCTTCTCCATTTGGTATTTTGCATATTTAACCTTTCTCCTTAGGAATTTTAAAGAATTTCACTTAGAATTTCAAAAAGCTTAAAAATTGTTGGCCTCTTTTCAAGAATAAAAATTATTATTTGTGTTTTGAAACTGGAGGTAGAAAGTCCCCAGCCAATACTGCAGTTAGAGATAGCAGAAAATTAAATGCTGGTTAAAATAATATCAAAAGAATGCCCTTCCACGGGCTCAGTTTCAACTGCTCTCCCTCTTCCAACTCTCATCTTCTCTCCTCTCACCATGGGTTATACCCAGTCCATACTAATTCCTTTGGTGAGGTGACATGTAGGCCAGGAGGTTGGCAACATGTGGGTGACAATTTGTGAATTCCCCTGCACCATCTGGTTTCTCTCTGGCTCCAGGATGGGTCAATCCACAGGCCAAAGTCCCCCAGGTGTCTGTGTTGTGACACAAGGCACCTTTTCCCAAGAGCATGTCACCAGCAGTCAGAATGAGAGCTCTGGTACCAAGGATGCACATTGGTTTAACCATTAAATAAACTGGTTTTATTATTTTCCAAAACTGCTTTAGGATACTATATAGGAAAGAAACCTGTGGTCACAAAAATTGGTTTTTTAACGTAATTGTGGCCTTTAAGGTCTTTTTACCAAACCAGTTTGTTATAGAATTTGGTTAGAAATCTCTTGTGTTAAAGGAAGGGATCCAGTAAGAAAGTTCTTTAGACTCCTCTAAAATAAGCTCTGAAGTTCATATGTCCAGGGTGTAGTGACAGGAACACATGAACAAAGAAGAAAAGAGATGTTTGAAACTTGTCTGAAAAACAAAACACCGGAGTTTGCAAAGGCAACCTGGCTGTTCTTATTTCCCACTTTTCTGTATTTCTGACAACATAACAACTGTGCCTCTTAACTACATCCTCACACAGTGTGAGCTGCCAGCTCCTTCTGAATCTACAACCTCTTGCTCTATAAACAAAAATCTTCCCTGTCACTGTGGAAAAAGTAACTATTTTATTAATAAATGTATTTATATTTTAAATGCTGAAGAAACATTGTAATCTCCCCAAGAAATAGGAACTTTTAGCGAGCAAAGGGAAGAAGAGAGAAACACCTGAATGTTTTAAGGCACAGCAAGTCAGACTTTGCATCACAGCCGATGATATTTGATCCAATATAACAAATATTTCATGCCCCAAGTGGAAACAAATGTGAGTATTACCGGTTTCTCTGCTGAAGGGATATTAAATATTCGTCATGTTTTTCATCAAAGTCAGTCACCATGTCTTAACATAAACCTGAAATGAGAATATAATGGTCACGCTGAATGATTTATTATGGAGTACCACTGGTTTTGCACCCTCAATAGATGAGTAGGCTATAAACTGAAAAACATTCCTCTTTCTACCATGCATAAAGTTGTCAGGGCTGTAAATAAAACTCCTGAAGAACAGGGGAAACAGTAGCTGTTTTACTTATTTTTCAAAACCCTTCACAATCTATAGAAGAACCAAAAAAACCCTAAAAGTAGAAGGCATATGCCATATGTATATAACAAGTTTATAATGCCAGACCTGGCAAGCAAGAGAAGCTGGGGCACAGCTGAAGAGCTGTGCCCAAAGCCCAGCTGTGGAAGGAATTCTTTGAGCTGCTACTTGTTAGGCCAGTTCATCCGACAGCTTATTCACTCTGTATCTATTTGAGGAGTTCAATTAAAGATTTTACCTGGCTTGCCATTCAGGAAATCGGAGTTTTTCCAGCAATCCTCACCACACCGCTGCCGCAAGTTGTGCCAGGGTGTGCTCTTACACTGCCCGAAGGTCAGATGTGCCAGCAGCACGCTTCGGTGAGCTCTGTCACAAAGAGAGAACCGCGTGTTTTGTCCCGTACCGACCGCGGGGCAGCTCTGCCAGAGCCCAGCCCCGTCTCGGGGGAGCCCCGGGCACGGCCCCGGACGGACACAGAGACGGGACAGACGGACACGGACTCGGGACAGAGCCCCGGACACAGCCCCAGGATGGACACGGAGACGGGACAGAGCCCCGGGCACAGCCCCGGACGGACACAGAAACGGGACAGACGGACACGGACTCGGGACAGAGCCCCGGACACAGCCCCGGATGGACACGGAGACGGGACAGATGGACACGGACCCGGGACAGAGCCCCGGACACAGCCCCGGACGGACACGGAGACGGGACAGAGCCCCGGACACAGCCCCAGGATGGACACGGAGACGGGACAGATGGACATGGACCCGGGACACAGCCCCGGACACAGCCCCGGATGGACACGGACCCGAGACAGAGCCCCGGACACAGCCCAGAATGGAAACGGACCCGGGACAGAGCCCCGGACACAGCCCCGGATGGACACGGAGCCGGGACAGAGCCCCGGACACAGCCCAGGATGGAAACGGACACAGACCCGGGATGGAGCCACCAGATAGAGGCCCTGGGCGGACACTGCCCTCGGACACAGCCCCAGGATGGCCCCGGACTGGGACACTGGACACTGACACCGGAGAGAGGTCCCAGGTGGGCACGGACACTAACCTCCGGACAGAGCTCCCGGACGGATACGGACCGGGCAAAGAGACCCCGGACGGACGCAGATCCCGGGGCAGAGCCCCGGGACACGGACCACGGACAGCGACCCCGGACAAACACTAACCCCGGACTAACACTGACCCCGGGCAGACACTGACCCTAGACACGGACCCCGGACAGACACTGACCCTAGACACGGACCCCGGACACGGCCCCCGGGCAGACAGAGACCCCGGACACTAAACCCGGACAAACACTGACCCCGAGCAGACACGGCCCCCGGGCAGACACTGACCCCGGACACGGCCCCCGGGCAGACACTGACCCCGGACACGGCCCCCGGGCACACACAACCCCCGGCAGCGCGGGCCGGGCCGGGCCTGTTGCTCGGTCTCCCTGGCGACGGTCGCGGCTGGCCGCCGTCAGTTCCTGCGCGCCGCGGGCCCGGAAGCGGCGGCGGCGAGGATGGAGGCCATGGAGCCTCTGTGGGCGCTGCTGGACGAGGTGGCCCTGGAGGGGCTGGACGGCATCACCGCGGCCGCGCTCTGGCAGCGCCTGGCCGCTCGCTCGCCGCCCTTCCCGCTGCCGCTGGAGCCCGACACGCAGCAGCTGCTCTGGGCTGCGCTCAGCGCCCAGCCCGACGTGCGCTTCTACCTCCTGCCCCGGCCGCGTCCGCCGCTCCGCCTGCACGACCGGTGAGGGCAGCGAGCGGGCGGCCCCGGCCCCTTCCCGCCGGAGAACCCGGGACTGGTTACTGGGCGAAAGATGGGCTTGATCGCCGAGCTAAACCCGGGCCTGGTCGCCGGGCTAAACCCGGCTTGGTTGAGAGGCTTAACCCGGACTCACTGCCGGCTAAACCCGGCCCGATTACCGGGCTAGACCCGGCCCGATTACCGGGCTAGACCCGGCTTGGTTGAGGGCTCAACCCGGACTCATTGCCGGCTAAACCCGGCCCGGTTGCCGTTCTCGCCCAGGTTTTGCTGCAGCAGCACGTCGGTAGCCGGTGACAGCAGGCAGGGCCGAGGGTGGCTCTGAGCCGCTGTTTCGGTGTTATACAAAGAATTTTCACTCTTTGGGGGGGTCAAACAGTGGAATAGGTTGCCCAGGGAGGTGGTGGAGGCACCATGGCTTGAGGTGTTTAAAATCTGGCGCCGTCTGATGGGTTTTAGGCGGCACAGTGGTAGTGCTGGTGGATGATTGGATATTGTTAAAGGTCTCTTCCAATTTTGATGATTCTGTGATTTAGGAGGCCTGTATATGATTCCTGGCCTGATTTCCATTCAAATGACTGCATGCTACCTAGGTACAGGCAGAATTTGTATGTCTTGGTTAGCAGGGTGGATGTACCTGTCATTTTCCTTCCTGTCAACTATATGTTTCTCTTATTCCCACTATATCTTTGACTTTTCAAAGATTAAATAATGCATCTCCCTCCTGCTGCCTTCTGCATGCTAAAAAGGTTTGGTCATGCTTGAGGAGTACAGCTCTGCTCTTCACATTTTTCCAGTTTGGAGGTTTCAAAGGAGCTTCGTTTTTCCAAGATAATTCATAGAGGTATCAGCATTGTCTCTGACAGTCTTGTATTTCTACTTGCTTGGTTAAATATTGGCTCTTTGGTTTTATTTCAGATATGAAGAAATAGACCTTGAGACAGGAATATTGGAAACCAAAAGAGATCCTGTTTCTTCAGATGATATTTATCCTATCCACATGATTTTGGATAACAAAGATGGCATACAAGGTTCCTGCCAGTATTTTAAAGAGAGAGTAGATATCACTGATCAAATAAGGAAGAAGGATTTGCAGCCTTGTTATACTTACAAAGAAGCTATTGAAAAGTGAGTGAAATCCTTATATCTGAAACCCTTACATCCTATAATCCTTATATATAGCATTAAAATACTTCTAAGTTCTAAAATTTAGTCCTTGCTCAGTTTGTACAGATTGTATCAGGAATGGCATTTATGAAGATAAAAATCTCTCTGTTTTAATGAAGCCAATAACAAGACATTACTTTTCCTTCTGTATTTAGATGGGGAGAGAAATTAGTCATTGTTGCTTCCCAGGAGCAGCGTTACAGAGCTTTGATAGGCTGGGAGGGGGACCCTGACCTGAAACTCCCTGACTTTTCCTACTGCATCCTGGAGCGTCTGGGCCGAGCTCGCTGGCAGGGAGAGCTGCAGAGGGACCTGCACAGTGGGGCTTTCAAGTAAGTTTGTGTCTTGCTCTGAGAATGAAATCCAAGGGGTTTTTTTTTAAAGTATTCCTGTGAATATTTGAACTTTCATCTATGTTGTAGTGCTTCATGCTTGCTACCAGGAGTGCTTGGTTTGGTAGAACTGTGCTGGTCTCATCCTTGAGTTCATTGCCTTTCCTGATATTTTCACAGAGAGGCAGAAATTTGTCTGGTGGGTCAATATACGAAATGGGTTTCTATTGTGAAAGTTCTTGTTTTTTCTAAATAACTTTTTCAAATTTGGGATGGAAAAATGATTTTCATTTCCTTTTCTAAATTGCTGTCTAAGTATCTTACCCACATTCTGAAGGAATTCTTGAACAGCCAATTTTGTCCACAGCATTTCCCTGTGTGACATCTCCTCTATTGAGAGGGAACCTGAGTTACCACCTCCCAAACCAGGCCATGTATTTTGCTGACGGAGGAGCATTACACACCTTCTTAGAGAACTTCTGGATGTGTCCTGAAGTTCTGGAGAACATCAGCATTTCTCTAAGGGTCCACTGCTTTTGGGACATGGGTGGGTTGTAGCTTGCACACCACCTGGTGCTGGTTTTTGCCACTTAGGGAGCTCTTGTAGGTAACTAAGATGATGGGGAAAACTTTTGTGGGTGCTTTTCTGTCAGTTTGGTGGCCCAAGCTAGCTCACCAAGGAGGGAGATGAATCCCAGAGCTGTTCCAAGAAGGGCAGTGACTGCAGCATAGCCATGAGTTAGAAAGAGAGGATGGAAAAGGAGGACATGGGGATACAATGCTGATTCAACCCCTCATCAAAACATGTCATGACACTCTGTGCCTAAAGGCTTTAGGTGAAAATCAGAGGTATTTCTCTGTTTAATCTGATTAACTTTGAAAATAAATTTCACAGGTTTTCCTAAGTGTGAACTTCCCAACTTTGAGCTGTCACTTTGAAAATTAGTGCATGTCAGTAAGGCTATAGGTAATATCGGTAAAGCATTCTGGGTACTGGATAATTAGAATTGTTTGCAGAAGTTCCTATTCCTATAGCTGTCTTGCCATCTTTTCTTTAGGGTGGATGCTGGAAAGCTGCATTACCACAGGAGGGTATTGGACAGAAGTGGTCTGATAACGATGCAGTCCCACGTCATCCGGCTGCCGAGCGGGGCACAGCAGTACTCAATTCTGCTCCTCCTGACTCGCTTCCATGTTGATAGGTATGCTTTAAGGGTCTCCTGGGTACTCTTTGACCTTTTACTGTGATGAGGGATTGTTCTGTTGTCACAGAACCATCAAATTTTCCTGCAATTGACGCTTCCCAGTTTATTAACTCCTCTTCCAAATGTTGGACACCTTAAAACTTGTCTTGGAGCTGTAAACAGCAGGTTCTTTTAGTGCCTGTCACCTGCCTGCATAAACATAATTCTTCTTTTTGTAGCACTAATCATTCTGTTCATTTTTACTGTTTTCACTTAAACACATTTTAGTCGATTTCTTGTTTTGTTTTCCTATCTTGTTTATGATTAGATCTTGTGCTTCTGTGGGTTGCCAGTGAAGTAACAGCTTGGGCTTAGTCATTGTTTCCTCTTTGAGGTATTTTCTTAGAGACAAATTATCTCATGTGCTATTCACAGGAGGAAAAGAAAACTAGAATTCCTAAACCAATCTGAGAACACTTAGCATACTTCCTCTAGTGACTGACAGTTTCTAAAGCTACAACTCGTGTTTATGGAGTTATATGCATACTTACATGTAAAATAATTCTCTTTTTTGGTTAGGAGGAGCAAATATGATATTCTGATGGAGAAGCTCTCAAGTATGCTAAGTGCTCGTTCAAACCAGATGGAAACATTAGGAAACTTGAGGGAAGAACTGGTGAGATCCATTACTACTTCAAATTCTCACTCAGTAGAATCTAGATGCTGAGTATCAAAGGCATCATTCATACTACCTGCTTCAAAAGTTGCATGAAATTCTGGGCTAGGACAGCAAAAGAACAATCTTAAAAACCTACCCCAGATCAAGCTGCTGGTGGTGTTTGTCATAGGGAAGCAGTTCTGTTCCAACCACAGCCTCAGAAACTGTGATGGTGGTCACGGGGGTCTTTGGATGAGGGAAGAGACAAGAATGTTGACTCCATGTTTCAGAAGGCTTGATTTATTATTTTATGATATATATTACGTTAAAACTATACTAAAAAGAATAGAAGGAAAAGTTTCATCTCAGAAGGCTGGCTAACCTAAGAATAGAATAGAAAAGAATGATAACAAAGGCAGCTGCCTCAGACTCTGTCCGAGTCAGCTCTGCTGTGATTGGCCATTAATTACAAACATCCAAGATGGGCCAATCAAAGATCCACCTGTTGCATTCCACAGCAGCAGATAATCAATGTTTGCATTTTGTTCCTGAGGCCTCTCAGCTTCTCAGGAGGAAAAAATCTTAAGGAAAGATTTTTAATGAAAAGATGTCTGCGACAAGAAACATTTTGTCAGTGGATGTCCTCATGCAGTTCTTAATTTTTTACAGCTGCTCTTTGTGTGAGTGGCAGAGCTGGAAGGATACAACACATTCAGGAACATCTCAGGTTCTGCACTAAAAGGCTTTTAAGTTTCTTATGGATATCCTACCCCAAAATATGGTGTTGTAAGAGCAGGTGGTGTGAATGCCTTTGATACCAGTCAGCAGCAGGTGAAGCTTTTGGGCTGCAGTGACTTTTGCCATTTCTCTTTGCATCAGGGCCTTTGTGAGAGAACCTTCAAACGTCTCTATCAGTACATGATGAATGCTGGCCTGGCCAAGGTTGTGTCTGTCCCATTGCAAGACATAAATCCCAATGGAGGACCCTGCAAGACAAAGAAAGGTCTTGGTTTTGCTCTCTTTTTGTGTGATTGCATTGATGCCATTCTATCTATGAGCCTCATATCTTAAATTAAAAGAGGAGTAAGTAAAAAACCTGTCCATGCAATTATGTGGATAAGTGTGCTACCAAAGTTAAAATGCTGCAGCCCACTTGAATTAAGCATTTGTTGCAGATTTTTAAGGAGTGAATATCATCAAGTTGGTTGGATATCAATGTAAGGTGTGGTCTTGGGACCTGATAAGACTGCTCAAGCCAATACAGAGTCAGAACAAAACTTAAACTTTCAGGTGGAAGTTAAATGACAAATCAATAAACTTGTCAAAAAAATACAAAAGCTTAATGTTGAAAAGAAGGCTCATTGTGAAATAAGTTAAAAACCAGACCATTCTTGGTTATGACTTTTCATGAAAGTCATGAGAATGCAAAGCTTCTCTGAAAAGTTTCCTGTCAAATTATGGAAGGTCTTACAACACTTGGAATTCACAGAACACAATATTCTGAGTTTGAAGGGACCTCCAAGGACCATTGAGCCCAGCTCTTAAGTGAATGGGCTATACAGGAATCAAGCCCACACCTTTGGCATTATTATCTCACCAGCTGAGCTGGTAACAGGGTTGAGGTAAGTGAGATACCCAAAATTGCTATCCTAAAAAATCCACAGTCTGCTGAGGGGGGTTTAATGCATAACCAGCTTTGAATGCCAATTTAATTGGTTCACAGGAACTGCTGATAATTTCCAAACATGTAGTGGAGAGACAAAGAGCAGGATTGCATGAGGAAAGGGAACAAAAGAAAGCAACTGTTCTCAGGAAGAGATACAGATAAAACTTGCATGGGGAAAAACTACAGGAAATAATAATGGAAAGTATAAGGAAGGATAGTGCCTCCAGTGGAATTAATACAATTCCTGAAGGAAATCTAAACCAAATCCTTAATCACAGAAAATCCTAAGAGGCAGATTTGCAGGGTTAAAAAGAAAATAGTTCTGAAAGATGAAGTGCCTGTTTTAGAGATATAATGAACTGTTTGTGAGGAAAAAAAATCTGATAGAAACTAAACATTGCAAATTACATAGTCTTTGTGAATAGGAGTGATCTTAAAGGAGCAAGTGAAAGAGCAAATAAAACCATGAAACATTCCAGAAGACAAAAAAGAGTGCTGATTACATGGAGTTGGATTAAGGCTGTCAATAAGACAAATTCCTTCAAATCTTCTAAGTCTGGAGAAAGGAAATTCTCTGTAGGGAAAGTGTATTCTGAACAAAGAGAAGCAGTGGGCAAAAGTAGGTACAGCATCAAACATGGGTGAGAGAGAAATGACCCAGGTTTTTCAGGAGTGTTCTAATGAGCTGCAGACACTTGGAAATAGCACCCAAAAGACCAGACAGCACTCCTAAAAACAGTTTATAGGCAGTAGTAAAAGCATTTAACTTGCAATTAAGGTATTTACTTAGAAGACAAGAAAATACAAGTCCACTTACAAACCTGGTGTTTTATGCTCTGTCAGAGATGGGCAAAACAGCAGCTGCATTGACTGCTTAAATTTGTTGGGAAAAATGCCACTTGATGAATCTTTCACTTGAATGATAATTCCATCTTACAGATGTAAAAGCTGAAAATCCTCAAAAATGCCTTAAAAACACTAGGTATTAAAGGGGGATGAATTAATAATAGCTGATTTTCAGCAGAGATCAAGATAGTTTAATCTCTGGAGTTATACAGGAAAGAAGATAGAAATATGTGGGACACACTGAGGATGAAGCCAGAGCATCTGCTATGGGAAGAACATTATTGGGCAGCAGGAGCTAAAGGAAAAGGAATTGGTTTGTTTTGGGGGATTTCTTTTCTATGGAGAGTTTTTTTTGTTTGTTTGTTTTTTTCAAATACTGCTTCCAGTGAAAATTAATGGGCTGTAGAAATACAAAGGATGTAATAACAGTGCTTGCAACCCTACCAAAATGTCAGCACTTAAATCCTAAGCAGCATCCTAGGGAAAGGATTCAGCTTGAGTGAAAATAATGGCATCATGTGGGCTGGAGCACAGTCACATGGTGAAGTGACTGTGGGTTAACTTTGTGTCAGCTGGGCATCAGCAACTGCTCACATATAGAAACACAAGAGAAAATTCATCAGCTGAAACCTTAGTGATTCCAGCTAAAGCCTTCACCTGGCCTTTTCACAGCAGTGTGTAGCAGAGGGGCAGGAATGGCTGGAGATGTTCTCCCCAGTGCTGCAGGATGAACTGGCTGCTGCTGCTGCAGCTCCTGAATCACTGCAACTTGCCAGGATGGGAATGTCCAGTAACCCAGTCTGAGTTAGCACTGGTGTGAAGGGTCCAGCAGGAGCTCAGTGACACTGAGGAGAGCAGGATCTCAGCTCTCCTGCAGCCATCTCTCCTCACTCTGCCCTTTGCTGGGAGGGCCCAGTGAGTGGAGAGTTAGCACAGCTCAGCTGATGGACAGGAACAAGCTAAGATGTGGAATTAAATCAACAAGAATCTTGTGGCTGGTGAGCAGCAGTGTGTTCTGTCCTTGTGAAAAGGAATGGGTTAATACCCAGTGAGTGATCTCCCAGTCAAATAAGTGTTCTCCAGCTGTAGTTCTAGGCATCAGCACTTAATCCCTCCATTGATTTATTTATGTTCTGGAAGTTTCTCCCACTGGACAGTCCTAGCATTGGCACAGTTGTGAAGGTTTGGAGCACCTGAAAAATTCACCTGATTGCCAGATTCATACAAAGGGAAAAGCTGTTGCAAACCTTTCCTAGAAATACCCAGCTCTCTTTAGTCATTTGTGCCCCATTGCACTGCTACTTCTTCATGTTGAGAAAAAAGTCAAATTGTTTGAAGCTGTGCACACCCCCTGCACAGTTAGGAGTTGTTACTAACACTCATTTTTCACAGGGACTGATGTCATGGTCCGTTGCCTTAAGCTGCTGAAGGAATTTCGGAAGAAAATGGAAGATTATCATGATGATGATGAAGAGATCATCACAAAAGTTGTTCAGCCTGTGGATATTGTTTGTGAAAGGGATATGCTCACCCAGGCTTATCAGTTAAGTAGGTGATTTAAGACATCTGAAGACTTTTCCCATTACCTCCTTACTCCTTGTAGTATAAAAGAAATGTGTATATTGCAAGTGGTTTTACGTTCTGGTTGCTCTTGTATCAGAAAGTGTCATTTTTTTCATAGCAAAATGAGCTTTAAATCCAGATTAGACTGGAGATGCTGCCACCTGTTAGCCCTTCCTGGAAGCTTAGCAACTATCCAGCAGAAACAGGATGTTTTGATGGGATGAGAAAAGATGAAGCAAACAGTGTTCATTATTCTCCTATCTCTTTTCCTTTCCAAATGGAGAAATTAATATCTAACTGTGGAAAGCTGCCAGGGAAGAAAAATCATCTGTGCTTCTAATTTGAAGCTGTCACCTCCATACCTCATTCTGCTGGGCACTGCTTCATGTAAAATTGTGGTTTATGACAGTACTTGCCTGAATATTTTATGTGTCTGTAAAACTGTCTTTAGTTAGTGGCGAATCTTAAATTTAATATTCTGGCATATAGTGTTGTTCAGGGAAATATTAATGTACATAGAAATAGATATATATAAAATTCAGTCAGATTCTTTCCCTGAGATATTTTTTTGTTTTCCTTTCTGCAACAGTTGAAAGTAGAGGAACCAAAGGTATTTCTCAGGCTGAACTTCGCCTGGCCATGAATGTGGGGAAGCTGGAAGCCAGGATGCTCTGTCGTCTTCTGGAGAGGTACAAAGTTGTCAAGGTGAGGCTAAAATAAAATAATTCAGATACTTTTTGGAACTGAAGATACAATTTTCATTATTTTGGGAATAACATTGTTAACCTTAAACATTAGAAACAGCAGAGATTTGGGAATTAGTGGGCGAGTCCTGGTGAGATTGAAAAGAGAATTAATTTAGTTGAGAAAAAGGTGTGTAAGGCAAGGGTTCAGTATTAGGATTGCAGCCTCTCTAATCAGAGCACTGAAGAATCTTCTCAAAGACCCTCTGTCCATGTAAGATCATTAATCTACTTGCCTTTTGAAAATACCAGGAAATTCTGGAGCAAAACAGTTACTTCTCTGAGAGTTATGATTAAACTTCTTATTTCCAGATATTTCAATGGTTTTTTATTTCACTAGACAAATCCAGATATAATGTCTTGCATGCCCAACAGTCCCTTTCCACAAAGGCAGGATAATTGCCATCTTCCCTCAATGGGGAATCTTTTTAGAAAAATCTTGTCATTCAATAGAAGGTTCTGTAGAGTTAAAAACAAGCTGTATAAACAAACCATTGGAATATCTAACATATTTTCCCTCAGTCAGCTGTGAAAATGAAATCTTCCCTTATTGATTAGTGGAGTGTGTGAGTTTGTAGATCCCTGTTGGAGCAGACAGGGCAGACTTCCACTGAAGTCTGAGTCACTCAGGGAGCTGCAGTGCCCTTATTTCACAAACATTTTTGTTCTGAAAAAAATTGATTTCCACTCTGAATACACACAGTTTGTTCTTCCTCAGACTTTTCTCCATCCCACATACCGTAGGAGTTTCATTCTAATGCACTGGTAATGCAGATTTGTTTATTTTTCAGGCACAGAATCCCTTTTGATTTCTCTACGTGAAGGTTAGGGACATTTTTAGTTACTTAAAAAAAATAATATTATATCTTTTGATGGGTGGGGAATAACACTGAGAATATTTTCCCTCTGTTGATGCTGGAGAACACTGATAGAATGGAGAAGCAAGGTGGTAAAATAACATTCCAACTGTTTCCTCAGGGTTTTATGGAGGATGAAGGTCGGCAAAGGACAACAAAGTACATTTCCTACATTTTTGCAGAGGAGAGTGATTTGAACCGCCAGTTTGAGAGGGAGAAGGCCAGGAGTGAGCAGCTGGCTACAGTTACTTTGGCTCTGGTGCCAGAAGATTCCCCACCTGTGGAAGATGCATCTCCTGGAGAAGATGAGGCTGTGGCCTCAGAGTCTGACAATGAGGAGGAAGGGAAGGACAAGAAGAAGAAAGGAAAAGGTCAAAAAGCCAACTCTGGTTCTCCAGTGAAATCACGTGTCCAAGATGATGTCCAGCCGACAACACCAGCCAAAGGTAACTTGTGATTTGGAAATCTGGAGAGCAACCTGCATTTTTCTTGTGGATCATTTTATTAAAGAACAAATAACATGTCATTAGTTCCATTATGGCTTTTGGCCACATATTTATTTTGAAGCCTATTTGGTTATTTCCCTGCTTTGCCCCCAAATTGTTGTGGTTTGGAGTTTGAATTGTTACCAAATGTGGTAACCTCTGGAGATGCTCAGGGCTGAAGTGTGGCCTGCTGTCTGTGTCCCTGTAGTGTTTGTGCTGCCTCTCCTGACCCCGTGCCATGTCTCCCCTTTTCTCTGAGCTCACACACTGCTCCTTGGATATTCAGGGTTGGGATGACTTGACCCACAGCCTTACTCACCTGAGCATTTTGTAACACAAATGTCTTGTCCCCAGAAGTTAGTTACCTCAGCTTCTTCTTTAGTTATTTGGAACATGTTAGTGTGAAAGCTACCAGCCTTTGGGGGACATATTAAAAAAAAATATATGGGGGCTTTACTTATTTTTTTAAACCTATTTAGATATTCCTACAACTTCTCTAATAAACTACAGTGGAAGAGAGAAGATCTCTATTTTTCTATGTAGATTATCTTTGGAGTAGTATTAAATTCTTACCCTGATTTGAGTCAGAAAAGTCATGTTTCTGACAGAACTTGAGAATCTTTGAGACAGAAACTCTCCTTTTTTCAGACAGCAGTTTCTGGATAAGCCCTCATGACTTTCCAAGCTGTGAAAAGGTTTCTGAGTGGAGAGAATTATTTGATGACAGAGAGTTCACTTTTTTTTTTTTGCTTAACTTTTGGAGGCTGAATGCAGTCTTTCATGGTCAAACCACTGCTTCCAGCAGGGCAGAATGTATGAAAAGTGTAGCAGAATGCTTTTAAGTGCAGCTACCTGGGTAGATGGGAGAATGCCTCTTAGAGAGAAAGCTGAACAGGGAGAGCAGAACAATTACAAAGCTTTTTGTTCTCAAACCAGGCTCAAAGCCAACAGCTGTGAAGTCTCAGGGAAAGAAGCAGCCTTCCCCTCAAATTCTTGAAGATCCTGAGGAGCTCCCAGACAACATTTCAGGAGATAGCTCTACTTTGGGAACTCTAAAACAGGAGTCCAGTGTTTCTACCTGTGCTCATCCCACGGATGAAGATGGAGATGTGGCTGAGGTGGAGGAAGTCAGACTTGAAGATCCTAAGGTAAGATCACATGTTTTAATATCTTCTTGTTGATACAGCTGTCTGAGTTAAGTTTTGTGCTCTTATAGCAAGACTTTGAACTAGAGTTTTTGTATTTATTTATCAAATTATTTTGGGATTTTAAAAAATTAATTTCAAAGTACATTCATATTTTGGCTGCACTGCGTTGTAGATATAAGTGAAAATTTTTCCAGGAGGGTAGGTGGGTATATAGGATATATTTAGGAGGGTAGATGTCCAAAACAACAGTTCTGGGTTAGTTCCTGGGTGCCCTCCAAATTGTGTGCTGACTGAATGCATGTCATAGCTTAATGTAGCACACAAGGGCTGCTTATCATTCCCTGTCTGCCTTCCTGGGAAGAAGAGATAAGAGAAAATTTTCATCTGAAGAATTTATTATAAATAAATCCATCCAAACGGGTGTCGCTATAGGACACAAAATAACACGACATGTTCTTCCAAGGTAAAAAGAGCAGTTTTAATTTCTGACTCCAACATTTATAGATTTCCAAAAGTGACAGTGGATTGGAGAGTGACAGTGCCACCTCTCCAATGACACTGGACAAACCAACAGTCCATCAAATTTCTCTTCTTCTATAAAAGAATGCAAACCAATTCATTATTTACATAAAGTATGTGAGGAAGTTTGTTACAAGAATGTAAACATCAGAAGGCTTAGAAAATCTTAAAAAATTAGGGTGTGTCACTATAGGACACGAAACAACAGGAGCGCACACACTGCTGCTCTCAAGGTGAAGAAAAGGGGAAGTTTATTTGCTGACTCTAACATTCATAGTTTTCCAGAAGAGACAGTGGATTGGAGGGTGACAGTGCCACCTCTCCAGTGACACTGGACAAACTAACAGTCTCTCAAATTTCTCTTATTCCATAAAAGAATGCAAAACAAGTGTGTGAGAAAGAAAAGAATATAAACATCAGAAAGCTTAGAAAAAATTCAGAAGTCAGGGTGACAAATGGGGAATTGCTCAGCTGCAGACAGGCTGGCTGATGTCCCCTTGTGCTGTGTGCTGTCCCCAGAAGCCCTGTGGCCCCAGGAAGGAGAAGCGCTGCAAGGCGGCGGCGCTGGAGAGGCCCCACGAGACCTACAGGCTGCTGAAACGCCGCAACCTCATCGTGGAGGCCGTGAGGAACCTGCGCCTCATCGAGAGCCTCTTCACGTGAGCCAGGGCTGAGCCTCCCCTCTGGGGTGCTGGGAGCACTGGGGGCTTGTTCCTTCTGCCTTGGCTTGTCCCTGCTGGCACCGTTGCTGTAAGGATGGGGAGGGTGGTTGAATCTTAATCAGCTCTTTGGAAGCACCAATAGTCTATGCACATAATTACACAAGAGTGCTTTCATTATATGTCTCATAAATACAGATCAAAGAACTTACTTATCCCTTCAGAATGTGCCAAACTTGGGATCACTGTGTCCCAAGTCATTGTACAGCACTTCCCTGCTGCAGGATTCTTGGATCTGCAGCAGTTTTATCTCATCTTTGTTCATGTGTTGTTCTGTATGGACTGGAGAGACTCAGGTTTTCGTGTCACTCATCACTGGCATCCTAGCAAGGCCCTCAAAGTTTGCTTTTCAGTGCAGTTTTATGTGGTGTTATATCTCTTCTCCTAACACGTTACCTGAGCTGGAGATATTTCCCCGAATGTTATAATGTCTTTCAGCCCTTTAAGATTTCACCTCCAAAAAGAAATGGGAATTCTGGTGCTTTGCTGGATCCTAAATTGGCAGTGCTGTGTTGCCACAAATAGTGTTGCACCATCCATCTTCTGTGTCTCCTGGCATGTCAGTATACCCAGGGCTGCTTGCTGTAGGAATTTAGTCAGAAATCATGGCCTTACTCTCCTCTGGTCTGAGAATTTTGAAACCTTCTGTCACCTTGTTTAATTGCAGAGTGTTACAAAATTAGAGCCTCATCTGGCACCAGCCTTGGCAGTGATTGATTGAGTCACATCCAAGCACAGGCTTGGAAGCTATTTCACGTCTCTGCTATCCCTTCAGTGCTGCCAACAGGTTCCTCACAGGTTCCTCAGAATCAGTGGAAGTTCTCTGCCAAGGAAATTCACTGGTGTTTGACTTCCATTTGTTAATTACCAGAATGTGGTAATCTTTTGGGACAGTTGAAGTCTGTGTGTACATTCAGTTATTGCTTCATTTCCTTGCTATCTGCCAGGTCTTTTTCAGAATTGATTCCCCAGGAGCCCAGAATTAGGGCCTGGGACATTTGTGGGAAAGTGCATGGGAACAGGCATGGGGAGAGTAAGGTGTGAGCGCACCCCTGCCAACTGTGGCAAGGGAAGAAGGGAGAAGGGAGCTGGCTTCACATGGTGGGATATGTGTGTCTGTATCCATGTTGTGAATGCAGGAATAATTTCTGTGCTCTGAAACCACTGAATAAACCCTTTCTGCCTCGAGCTGAACTGAGCTCACAACTGCAAGAACTGACTGCATTTGTTAAATCACCACTAAAAAAGGTGTAGGTTCTCCTGACCTTAGGGAGGCTGCAGTCATAATTTCCATTGTAGCCATGCACAGGGGAATCATCATTGAGAATTTGCTGTCATCAGAACAGCAATTCTCCCCTGACAAGGAAAAGCTTGAGTACAAAGAAAAGAGAGCTGAAATGTAAAGCAAAGTTCCCAGTTGTCTCCAGGAAAAGGGAAGAGGGAGCAGGGGAAGAAATGGCCATTGACCCCGCATCGTCTAACAAACCACTTAGGCAGTTCAGGGTATTGCTGGCCTTAAAATGCAAGGTATCTTTGGCATCTTTCAGGCTTCAGAAGATGGTGATGGATCAGGAGAAGCAAGAAGGTGTCTCCACCAAGTGCTGCAAGAAGTCCATCGTGCGGCTGGTGCAGAGGCTGGCGCGGGACGGGCTCCTCAGGCTCTACCGCACCACGGTCATCCAGGATGGCATCAGCAAAAAGGTGACAGCACAGACACAGCCTTCACCTCACTTCTCACTGTGCCCTGGGCCCTTTTGCTGGAATGCATGGCTGACTTCACTTCTTGTAGCAGAGCCCACAGGGGAGCTACCCAGAGGCTTCTTGTCAAACTAAGCTACTGTGAGAGCCAGATCGCTGCTTTCTGTTATTGGGCTGCAGATAATTCAGACTAAGGAATAGGCCAGAGATCAAAGTCTCTGAATCTCCCTTCCCAGAGGTTCTGCTGCTTATCTGTTCTGTGATTCATGGTTCTTTCCCTGCACTGCCAGGCTGTACCAAAAATCTGTTTAATCCCTTTTGAAGGCCAAGTGTGTGAAAAATCTTCAGTGAGCTTCTGAGTTGAAATTTATAGAATGTGATTTTTAATTTTAAAACAAAAATCTGCTGTTACTGAGGTTTATAGAAGTCAGATGTCTGTGGTTGTAGAGCTGAGACTTGTCACTTACTCTGGTGTGAAATGCTCATCCACTGAAAATTACCTGCTGCATAATTAGTGCAGAGCACATGTGAAACCTCACCAATCTGAACTGTGTGTGTGCTTTCAGCAGCAGTACATGTTAGCTTGGCCTTTCACCTAAGGAGCTCTGACTTTTCATTTTTCCCTCTCAGCTTAATATTTACAAGTCAAAGTACTTGTTTCTCAGATATTTCAGCTTTTAAAAACCCAAACCCCAATGTCTGTAGAAATGTCATTAGCAGTTTATTGCTACAAAGACCATGTACTTTGACCTCTTGTTTAATACAAAGTAGCAACAGGAATTTTCATTCAAAAATGAAATTAATTAACTGTTAATCTCAGATGATTATGCATCTGATTGAGAGCCAGTATCTCCATAGACACCTTTTGTTTGTGTTGTGCCGCTGTGGACAGGTGGAGTTTGTTGTGCACCCCTCAGTGAGTCCCAGTGATCCCCTGGTGAAAAGCGCCATCGAGCAGGTGCGGTTCCGCATCTCCAACTCCAGCACTGCAAACAGGCAAGTCTGGGATGGCCTGGGGGAGCTTGGCTTATCTAGGGTATGCAAAAATATGCGGAGGAAATAAACACAAGGTAAGGAAAAACAAACAAACAAACAAACAACCTCTTCTTTAGCAACAGAGAAATGGAAGCACGAAGCTGAGGCAACGTGCTGATATCTCCTGAAGTCAGGAAACAACAGGAATTGAGCTCTAGTTATTTTTTACCTAAGTGCTGTGTGGTTTTACTACAGGATTAAAGTCCCCCAGACACCAACATCCCAGGAGCATGGTGAGGAGGAAAACCAGGGACAAGAGGCAGTTTCTGACTCAGGAAATACGCAAGAAAGCTCATGCAAAGCTGATAATAGTCGGGCAGGAAAAACTGATGATAAAATGGGCATAGCACAGCTAAAGAACTATCATCCTGTTACAGGTACAGCCAACTTTGGGGTTTCTGTCATCCTTCACCTTCTCATTTATTATTAATAATAATTTCCAGATGTCTCCTAAGATACAAATGGGTTTTTTTCTCCTCCTATAGAAATAAAATTTATATTAAACCAGTCTAACTTATTCAATGTTTTCTTAGCTGCTCGTGTTTTTTACAATTGTGAACTGGAGCATTTGTATTTGTTTTTTACTACTACTTCTTTACTATTTGTAATTTACATTTACTTTCAACTGCCCATCTTCCACTTTACTTCATATTATTTTTGTGCAGGGAGCTGTTTCTCCTCCTCTAATCCTCTTTTTGTTTCCATTTGGTCTTTAATCTTCCCTCCCAGTTCCAGGACTTGGACGTTCTCTTGGCTTTCTTCCCAAAATGCCCCGTTTAAGAATGGTCCACATGTTCCTCTGGTACTTAATTTATGGACACCCTTTAAATGAAACACGGCAAAAAGGAGGAAATTATGGTGAGAAAACAAAAGGGCTGGATGAGAATGCAGCTGTAATTGAAGCACAACCAGATGGGACCTTAGAAATTGTGACAACAGTGGTGAATCCTGAGAGCTCTGCACAGGAGACTGAAGTAGATCTGTCTAATCAAACAGGTAAGAAATGGCACATCCTGACTTAATTACAGCCCTTACCATGGTTCAACACTGCAAAACAGATAAAAGTCTACTTCAGAAAGGTTTGAAGATGAAGGGTTTAGAGAATTTTCAGGCCATTTTGGATTTTCAACTGTGACCTGCCAGTTGTGTTGTGCTTGAGCAGTCACAGAGAGACTCCAGGTGTGAGTGTTGGGTTTGGTGTGTCTGAGGCTGTGTTCTTGTTGGCAGTGTACGTGGATGATTCCTCCTGGATGCGTTACATCCCTCCCCTGCCTGTGCACAGGGAGTTTGGCTTTGGATGGGCTCTGGTCAGTGACATCCTCCTCTGCTTGCCTCTCTCAGTCTTTGTTCAGATTGTACAAGTCAGCTACAAGGTAAGGTGCTCTTTTGTTTTCCTTCAAAGTCTGATGATGTCAGCTGTACCTTTAGGCTGGAACAAATATTCCTTTAATCTGTTTTAGCAAAACTAGACCCTGGAGAGGAGAGGAGACACTTCAGTCTTTTACAGAAAAAGTAGTTGCTTTTCACAGGCTCGCTGAAAAAAAAATGTGTAGCCCTGTAATACTGCAAATTTTTAAGCTACTATTTTGCCAAGAGCTTTTTATAATCTCACTGAATCCTCTGCTTTGTTGATTAACAAGAATAATGTTTAAGCATTTTACAAAAGCAGTAAAGTTTACTTAGAAAATATTTTAGTAGGCAATTGTGGTAGCAAAGCTGTATACTTGAGGGGATAGTTACATTGTGCATTTTGATTAACTTCCAAAATAATTCTAGGTGGAAGGTCTGGAAGATATTTTAAATGATCCACTAAAAAAGCACACTCTGATCAGATTTCTTCCAAGGCCAGTCCGACAGCAGCTCCTCTACAAAAGGTAAGCAGCTGAGTCAAAATAAGAGACTCTAGAGAAGAACCAACAGTGGCTGGTTGTTTTCTCAGTTATTTCCTGTCTGTGTCAAAGAGAACTGTGGCACTTAA
Organism: Emberiza elegans; assembly: GCA_024865655.1. Classification (NCBI taxonomy): domain Eukaryota; kingdom Metazoa; phylum Chordata; class Aves; order Passeriformes; family Fringillidae; genus Emberiza; species Emberiza elegans. The sequence goes on along the minus strand of JALJVW010000197.1, from coordinate 3,005,164 downwards.
GACAAGGACCATCAATCCTCAAAGGATAGTGTGCCAAACTGTATTTTTCTCTCCCAAATAGAAGGTAATAAGAAACTAATAAACAATATTCATGTATGCTGTCAGGCAGTGCTTGAGAGCTGGGAGGTTCTGTCCTTCATAACTCATGAGCAGGATGTTGTTTCTGTATAAAACAGGCTCCTGACTGCTGCTAAATTCAGAATTTAATAGGGTCTAAGTGTTGCTGTCCTTCATAAATCTTTTCAGAGGTGCTACATTTCCCAGCTCCTGCCTCTCACACATTCAGTTTCTCCTCATACCCTCCGTGGCACATCTGCCATGGTTTGCCATTTCTCTTCCAGGAGATGTAAAACTTGAGGTTGGACTGAAGAAAGGAAAGTGATGTGAATGTGTGGAATGAAGAGCACCGTGTTAGTTTTCCCCAAAAAGTCACTGCTGACAATTTGTGAATGGTTGGATGTTTAGATGATGTTTTCCAAACCTCCAAATGTGCCTTTGATGAGAGAACAGGGCTGGGCACTATCAGCAGCCAAGACTAGTGGGGAGCCCAGCTTTGCAATTGCAAACCTATTGTTAAATCTTAGCAATTAGAAACTGGATTGATGGCATTTTCTGAAATCTGCAGGCTCCATCTGATGGGGTGATGCAAAACAATATGACACATAACCAAGCTGTCTCTTCAGCCTCCTTTCACTAAAACTTTTAACTGAGCCAAATTTCTAAGCTTGATCTTTCTGACCCCCAGAGAAAACTCCTGCCAAAATCCAACTCCCATTTAACTGCATTTAATTAGATCTTAGTGAAGTTAAATGTAGGCAAAGCTATTTTTTACAAACTGTCTCAGAAACTAAATCTTGCAGAAGGTTCCTGCAACTGCCAGAATTTTACCATAGATGTAGGTACGCAGGATGGAAAATGCTGCACTTTTTGTTCTGCCCAAGCTTTGAGCAACTGAAAGCAGTTTCTTGGAGCAGTAATTTTAAACAATCTGAACTCCAAAAATCATTGCCCAGTTCTCCATACAGACATGTATGAAGGCCTGTACTTAGCAGTCATGTTTTCTTACTCCTGTCTTCTTTACATAACATGAAATTGTTTGCAGATCTGCTGTTGACCATATTTAATTCATTTTTACATATGTTATTTATGGTTTATTTTCTTTCTTGCTAGCAAAATTTTACTTAGTATTTGATTAAAATACTGGGTTTGTAATTTTAGGAAGGTTTGGACCCTTTGGGAATATATTACATGTTTTCCATAGGCTGATAATTCAAGCAAAAATACTACTTCAGAAATTCTATAACTCAGTGGTTTGCTGAAAGCTCAGGTTGCTAGATGAAAATGTTGGATTTTCTGGTATCACTTCTCTATTTTCATGGGTGCTAACTGTACCACTCCTGCCTTTGCTACAGGAGGTACATCTTCTCAGTGGTAGAAAACCTTCAGAGATTATGTTACATGGGACTGCTGCAGTTTGGCCCAACAGAGAAGTTTCAAGACAAAGACCAGGTAATTAAAATTTAAAAGGCAATTACTCTTCATGAATCTTTCAAGATCTGAGGTTCATAATTACCTTAAATGAAGTACTGATGTTTCAGAGGTATGTGCAAACCTCCAGATCCAAGTGATACTGTAAGTTGTACAGGTAATTTTTCACCTCCCTTCTCTGGAAGGGAGCTCCTCAAATGTATAATGCTGAACACTGCACACAATAATGACCCAGGAGGTCCCAGACTGGCAAGACTTAATGAAAAATGAGTATGACACATTCTTTTCCATCAAGCTGTTAAGCTTGGATGTCTGACACAGAATAAAGGCACTGATCAGAGTAAAATAATGAGATTCATATGCATCTTTTTAGATAGAGAGCACCTGCAAAGGAGAAAACAGATCAGACTTTGTGAGGATAAGAAAGGTAATGAGGCCCCAAACACATCCACTCAAATCCCAAGTGAGGACTTGCAGGAAATAGCTACTCTCTGGAAACTTGGAATATCCTGTGCACAAGGGAGAAAAGAAACTGTTCTAAATCTAGAAAGGAAAATTCTGAATTGCTGTCAAGGGAATTTGGGAATACCGAGCAATAGTGTGGGAATGGGCATGGCCTCTGTCAGAGCAGTGGCTAAAAACACCAAAGACAGAAACTGTGCAGTCCTAACCCAGCTGGTGTGTCCTGCTGATAGGGTAATTTCAGTGATGTTTACAGCCTGAGCTGTGCTCTGTGTGGCAGGTGTTTGTGTACATGAAGAGAAATGCTGTGATTGTGGACACCACCATCTGTGACCTGCACTACAACCTGGCCCAGAGCAGCCGCCCCTTCGAGCGCCGCTCCTACGTCCTCAACACCCTGCAGGACGTGGAGAACTTCTGGTTTGATCTGCAGTGTGTCTGCCTGAACACACCCCTGGGTATGGCACACTTGGACCCCCTGAGCACCCTCTCTGCCCCTTCTGGGCACATCCCAATTCCTCTTCCTTTCCTGAAACTGGAGCCAGGCTCTGTCAGATGCTGATGCCCAATGGGTGGGAAGAATGGTGCACAGAACTCCATGATATCAGAAGGCTAACTAATTACTTTATTATACTATATTATACTAACACTATATTACATTATTTTACACTAGCTATCACTAACTAACTAGAAAACCTTTTGACTCTCTGCCTGAGAGTCCCAACACACACACATGGATCCAGTTGGTCAGTGAATCCCAAACACCATCAGCAGAATCCAATCAAGCAATCACCTGGGGCAAACAATCTCCAGAATACATTCCATATAAGCACAAACACAGGAGCAGCAAATGAGATAAAAATTGTTTTGGTCATTCTTTTCTCTGCTTCTGTCACAGCTTCTCTCAGGAGAAATCTGTGAAAGCTAAATCTCTCTCTGTTCAGAGGGCATGTGCATACCACAGTTTTCCACCTCTGCTGTTCTGGAATGTTGTCCTGTGCATCATAAAAAAAAAAAAATTGGGAGCTGTGTCCATATAATTCTATAAAGTCGTGATCCACTTGTGTTCAAAGCATTGCTGCCCTGTTGGAAGTATCAAAGTTGACAGTAGCCCTTCTCTGTGAGAAGCAGGCATGTTGTATTGAGAAGGGGTAAAAATGGCAGTACTATGTGGGAGCAGTAGTTTGCCAGAGCAAGGTGGATTGAAGGTAAGTTGAATTCTGAGCTGTCATGCTGAGGGTGAAACCCCTTTGTCTGTGCAGGAGTTGTCCGCTGTCCTCGGACAAAGAGGAGCAACCTGGCAGGGGAGGAGAGTGCCCTGGATGTGGAGAAGGAGCAGGAGTCAGCAGTGAACAAACACAACCTGGAAAGAAAGTGTGCCATGCTGGAATACACCACGTAGGTGCTGCAGCAGGGCTGGCCAGAGGAGCTGTGCAGGGGTTCAGGATGTTACTCAGTAGCAAAAGCCCTTGAGACTGGAACATCTAGCTGGGTGTTCTGTGGAGTTCAGAGCTGAACTGAGTCCAAGAAGATTTTTTTTTGTTTCAAATTCCCAGTAATTTGGCTGACAAGCAGGTTGTGTGCTGGAGGGATGGGATGAGCAGATTGGGGTTTCTTTTCAGAGCAGTACAGATGTGTGTTGCAAAAGTCCTGAGGAGAGCAGAGGGAGGGAGGGAATGCTTCCCAAGTACTCTGAATGCCAGGAGTAAAAAATGTAAAGGTTTTCTGTTCCTATGCTTTTTATCATGGTATCTCAAGTAGATTCAGCAGCTCCCCAGTGCCACAGTCTGAATCCTGTCCCTTTGTGCTGCACTTGGCTGTAATTGGTTGCAGATTAATTTCTAATGTGCACTGTGATCTGGAGGTGATCTCTGGAGCATTTAATCTTCTGCCTAATCACACCCAGAATACCTGGGAGGGTTGCATGCTCACAACATCTGACAGCCATGCAGAACCCCAGCTAAATTTGTTTGATTGTGTTGTGCACTGTGGTTTAGCTCTGTCAATATTCTATTCTGTTTCAATAAACAGTCTGTTTAAAAGTATTTTCAGTTAGTTCCATGTTGCAGGTAAATATATCAAGTTACCTTGAAAAAAATAATGGAGTTGAGGGACCCAATTCCACTGATCCTTGCTTGAACTTGCATATAGTCTCTTTGTGTGGCAGTAAATCTTTTAAATTGGATTTCTGGTGTTTACTTGCAGTTAGGCTGGGGATGACTGTGACATCTTTAAGAAAGAAAGTTTTGGGATGTAATTAAGGGTGTAATATTACCCCCTAGACTGGGAGGGCAAGGGGAGAGTTCTACACACCGCACACACACCAGTAAGAGCTCTGAGAAGGAATCTGCGCAAAATAATTCCTGTGGGTTTGTTCCTCTTGCTGGTAGAGGCAGCAGAGAGGTGGTTGATGATGGATCCATCCCTGGAGATGGGCTGGGAGCTGCAGGTCTGGATTCCAGCTTTTATGGGCATCTGAAACGCAACTGGATCTGGACAAGCTACATCATCAACAAGACCAGGAAGGTCGGTATTTTAAAATTTATACACTTCTCCAAATTTTAATGTTCTTAAGGTTGAGGTAGTGACATCACATTCTGTTTGCAGTGCTCTCAGTAAGGATTTACAGCACTGGAACAAAATGAGTGCCAGATGTTTACAAATCTTGGTGCTGAAGTGAATGAAAGAATTCAACATAAATTTTATTTGAAAACGGAATTTTGGATTTGTTAATACATTCAACCAAAGGAGAAATACTTCAATGAGCAAGCAGTTCACACTACTCAATGATTCCTCTTCCCCTTCTGGAATGTAGAAGTTGTCAGACAAAAAGAAAAACATCCAAAACAAGGAAATACACAAGGAAAAAAATAAAAACAAAAAAAGTAGGGAGCCCAGCACATGCAAATCAGGATTCTGGCTAATGTCCTCTCTCTGATGGAAGCTTGTAAGAGCAAGGGATATTTCCTCAGAATGCTCTCCCAGCTGTCTGCAGTTTTGGCTCAAGGCCATTCTAAATCTGGGACTGATGTTTCAAAGCAGTAATAGCTTTTTTCTTTTAGTATTAATTTGTCTGGTTTTTGAGCATATGTAAGTCTTTACTATCCCCAGCCTCCTGTGGCAAAGTGTTTCAAATTCCTGCTATGTGCCACCACTTCCTTTTGATGCCTTAAGCTCCCCAGTAATTGAAGAACTGAGGGAAGCTGTGAAAAATACATTCTTCATTTTTCTTACTGTTTCACTGGATTGTTGTAAACATCTCTCATGTCTCTCATATTTGTCCCCTATTTTTAAGACTGACATCTGCCATTCCCAGGATGGAACTGTCCTGTCATGAATCATTTTTGTTGCCTTTATTTTTACCTGTGATAGTTCCACCTGTCCTTTTTAAGGTGGAAATACAATCTGAGAGTGCTTCAAGGTTGTGGCCAAGCACAGATTTTTGCAGCTGCTTAGAGCTGCTTTACTTCTCTAAGAATTCCATACATTTCCTTTGCTTTTTCACCATTACCAGGCACTGAGCAGGGACTTTCGCAGAGCTGCCTGTAATTACTCTCCCCTAAGCAGTGCACAAATCAGAGCCTATCAATGGATGTAAAATTAAGGTGCTAATTTATTTCCCTCAGGCAGGATCATTTCACTCTTAATTCTGTCTGCTGTTCAGTCACCTCCTTGTTGAGCAGTAACACAACCTCCAGCAGCTCTTTCCTCTCTGCTTTCCTCTCCACATCTTGTGCCCAACTTCTGCCCCCAACAAGAGAAATGGGTTTAGCAGAGAATGGCAAAACTCCCAACACATTGCAGTTGGTTCAGGCTCAGATCTAGGATGGGCTGAATGTGCTATAGGAGGCATTTACTCCTCAAACACTGTTTGTGTTTGCATTTTGGTTTTGTGCTTTTCAGAAGTTCCTGTGCAATGTAAAATGTTTTACAGCAAACTCTGCTCAGCCTCTGCAGCAATGAAATAATCAAGCATTTCTTTTCCAGTAATTACTGCTTTTAACCTGAGGACATTTCTAACCTTCACAGTCTAGTGGTCATTCCAGGGTGATTTAAGAAAAGCTCTGGAGCCATTTTAATGTGTGGTAGTAATAATACAAATGAGCTCTATCTTATAGCCAAGGATCTTTTCCTTTGAACTGAAAATTTATTGCTGACACTACTCAGATTATAAAAGTAGATTGTTGTTAAAACCAGTGCACCCATTTTGTATGTCACCTTTTTTAAAGTTATGTTGTCTTAGGAAAATACAGTTCCTGAAAATGGGCTGACAGCAAGACTCCCAACCTTCCTCACCAAACACTCCCTGCCACTCAGTACTGGAGGTAAGGCCTGAGACTGTGCCACAGCTCCTCCTGCCTTTGTCAAACCCAGCATGAAGGGTGTGGGTTGTTCTTGTCTCCTCCCAGTAATCTGGGATGCTCCTGGGGCAGTAAAACAGATAAATGATTTCATTCCCTATTACTGGCTATATGGAACAATAATTTTTTATCTAGTATTGATAACATGGGCTGGTCCTGTCTCTTTACAGTGATCTAGAGTACTTCTGGGGCTGTAAAATAGATGTGTAAATAAATTCTTATAAAACAATCATTTCTATCCTTTGTAATTTCTGATGTGCAGTTTGCAGAAAGTCCAGAGGGACCAATGTTTTGTAGCACTGTTATCCAGCCTAATGTTTGAGCTAAGGAGGAGAAAATGCTTCAGGTTGAATGTAAAACCTCAGCTCTGTTCCCTTGTGTTTGTGCACTGTAAACTAGGCTTAATTACTTGATGATTCCTCATTAATGTAGGAATTTTTTTTTCTGTGAGCTGCTGAGAAGGGGCATGAAATGATAGGACTAACAAGGAGCAGTTCTGAGAGAACATTTGTCTTTTAATGTACTGAAATTTGTCATTTGGTCTCTATACCTTAACATTGTAGAATGTCATTGCTATAAAGCTCCACTGCTGTAAATATGTGTCATTTTAGGTAACAAAATTAATATTTTGGGAGAAGCAAAGATAGGATCAGAGTCACTTTTCCATAAAGAAGAATGTATTGAAATAACTAAAGAACCAACCCAGGATCGAACGAAACGAGTGAGAGGTGGAAAAAGCCAAAAGAGGAAGAGGCTTAGGAAAGATGTTGGAAAGAAGCCAAAGAAGAAAAAGAAAGGTGAGAAACATGAAAAAGCAGCATTCTTTACTATGCCTAGGCCTGCAGGAAGCTGCTTTGGCAAAGAGGTTGTGGGACAGGGCAGCTTTGTGGCCATGTCTGTGGGCTGCCTCAGTCAATGGGGAGGAGCAGCAGCACCTTGTGCCCATGAACTGTGTGTGAGCCATGGCTGCACAGGCTGGAGTAATCCTCATGGAGTCTGTGCCAGAGCAGCTCCCTGCAATCCATTATCAGCTCTTGATAGCTGGTTTAAAGATTCTTCTTGGAATGATGCTCTAGGTTGTCAGTTTGCCAATTAAAGTGTTCATTTTCTCATGCCTGGGAGAGCTATTGCTGCATTTCACTTCTAGACTGCAACTTCCTTCCCTGCTTGCCTCTCATTCTTACAAACTTGAACTGGTGCTGAGCCTGTGCTAGAAGTTTGAGTTAATCAGAATATAAGGTGCTGAGATAAATGTCTGGTTTTGTTTCCCTGGGTTTGCCAGAAGAGGATTCTGCAGACAAAAGCAAACGGCTGCGCTACCACGACAAGGCTGACCAGAGCGCGCTGCTGAGGATGACGCGGCTGCGCGTGACCTGGACGGTGCAGGAGGACAGCCTGCTCATGCTCTGCAGGATTGCCAGCCACGTGCTCAATGCCAAGGTGATGCTCTGCTGAATTTGAAAGGCTGTGTTCTATGAACTTGTCTAACCATTCACTATCCATCCACAAACAGCTTCAAAAACTGAGTGATTTGACAAATCAAATTAAAACAAATGATGTATCATGGTTAGACGACTTGTTTGACGGATGGAGTTTTGCACCTTAGCTAAAAGAGCTTTACAAAATAAATTTATATGCATTGATTATTATCATAACACTGTTAGTGATAGTACCAGCCATCAAAGAAGTTTTTTCTATCCAAGAGAGAGGGGGAAATGTGGGAAATGGATTTGCAGAGAGGATGACGCGGCTGCGCATAACCTGGATGGCACAGGAGGACAGCCTGCTCGTGCTCTGCAGGATTGCCAGCCACGTGCTCAATGTCAAGGTGGGAGCACTGCTGATTTTGAAAGGCTGTGTTCTATGAACTTGTCTAACCATTCAGTATCCATCCACAAACAGCTTCAAAAACTGAGAGATTTGACAAATCACGATGGATCATAGTTAGGCAACTTGTTTAAAGGATGGAGTTTTGCACCTTAGCTAAAAGAGCTTTACAAAATAAGTTTATATGCATTGATTGTTATCAATGTTAGAGACAGTACCTGCCATCAAAGAAGTTTTTTCTATCCAAGAGAGAGAGGGAAATGAGTTTGTAGAGAGTTGTCAGGGCCTGACAGAAGGCCCACACAGTGTGCATCCATATGCAAACTTTGAGATAAGAAATGCTCAATTAGAAATGCCGTGGAATAGGACAGACATTGTTGAGAGACAAATGGAGCTAGAAAAACGTTTCAAAGGATGGCCTTGCAAATAAGAGTGGATACTTTGGAGAAATAGAACTGTGAAAGATGCGTTGTGGTAGGATCCACGAGGGGTAGTTTTAGATGATCAGCTTTAAGGCATCTATAGCATGGTGTGGCTAAAGCTGATAGGCCAAGAAACACTTATAGTGTATTGTAATTAGGAAATAGTTGGCTTCTGATTGTGATTGCATGAGTCATAACACCTGTATTGTCTCACCCTTCTCATGAGACTGAAAGTGGAATGAAAGTTTTTAAAACACCTCTCAGTTGCCCCATCTCTGGGTCAGAAAAGGGCATTGTCCAACAAGCACGGAGCTGCTGGGTGCTGCACACACATTTCACCAGCCATGGCTTCATCCTGCCCTCACCACGTGTGCACACACAGCAAGGTTTAACTGCAGACACTGTTCCTCCCTCAGGTGAAAGGGCCCTTCGTGCCCTGGCAGGTGGTGAGGGACCTGATGCACTCCAGCTTCGAGGAGTCCCTGGATAAAACCTCCCATTCCGTGGGACGCAGAGCCCGCTACATTGTCAGAAACCCACAGACCTACCTCAATTACAAGTAAGAAGTTTTCTGTGTTCTAGATACAGGCTAAATTCTCCCAGAGGGACATAGTCCTCCCACATATTTCTTTTGTTTCATGTTGCTTTAAAATTTCATATTTTTTGCACCCTGCTGCTGTCAGGTCTGTTTAGAACTGGGAAAATTTCAGCTCTGAGCAACACCTTCAATTGTATCTCTTGCAGAGTTTGCCTTGCTGAGGTTTACCAAGATAAAGCCCTCATTGATGATTTCATGAATAGAGAAAATAATTATGAAGATCCACAGGTAGGAGGGAAGTATTCCAAAAGTTCATAGAGTACTTTATGCTGTTTGGAATACTGAATACTTGCACTGATTTCGTGTCTTTTCTCTCCCTTGAACCTTTAGCTATTTTTAAAATGGCATCATTGTAAAAATGCAGCATCATTGCTGGTTTGGGATAAAGTGGACACAGGGCAGCTTTCCAAAGGCACATAAACAGCCCCTTGTGCAACAATCATTGTGTTTTCAATGTGCTTCTTTATAAACATCCATGACTAAACATCTCTATCTGCTGATTCCTTTTTTATCCTTTTAGCCACATTGTTACCTGAGCAAGAAAACATTTTTGTTCTGTAATTTCTAATTTTTATTCTGGTTGTGTGTTGAACTGTCACCTTAGCTTCTGTGAATGAATGCAGGAGCACAAGCAAATTTTATCAGACTTGATTTGAGCAGCTAAAAGATTTTATTTTATTTTTTCCATTTGAATTAACCATAATTTCAAATTGAAAAGTTGTTTACACTTCTAGTGCAAGCAATTCCATTTTGATTTTCAGAATTTTCTCAGAACTGGGACAGTGTCATAGCAAGATTATTTTTATTTAGGAATGACAGTTCATACCATTGTCAGAAAAGCCCATCAGTTCTGTTGTTAGATTCATGTTGCTTAAAGGAAGAGCAGTTGTTCATTGATGAGACATCACTAAAATAAATACGTGTCCCCATCCCCAAAGTCTGTCCTTGGAAGCAAATAGAAACTTGTTTCCAGAGATGATTCCTCTCATGTAACAGGTGTTCTCCCAGCCATGATTGTGCAAACACTTCATGGAGAACATGGAAAAGCCTGCAGGGCTTGAGCAGAAGCTTAAACATAGCTCTAGCAAGAGATCTTGCTGTTAATTCAGGCAATTGTCTTGGAACATATGTTCATGGTGCTTGGCTTGTAGCTGTGAGCTGATTACAGATGGAACCTGCAACTGTTCACTGAATCAGCAAACACAAACTGCAGCAGCTTTTCCCTGCCTTGCCTTGGCTGTTGGACTCCTTCTGACTTCAGAATTGAGCTATTGCCACAAGAATTTTCATGTACACTTCAAAAGTAGAGGAGTTTTTTTTCACTCTGAGAAATGGAGGTTGATGACATTTCTGTCTCCTCTTTTCAAAGGTTTGTGCAAATGAGTTTAAAGAGTTTGTGGAGAGACTGAAAGAGAAATTCAGTTCGACCCTGGGGAACCCCAAACTGGAGATTCCTGACACTCTGGAGGAACTCTTTGCCAGGTATTTAAATCCTGGTACTTTTGGCTCTGCACATGGGGTGAGGCAGAGGACACCAATTCAGAGCAGGTCTCTTCTCTGGGCATGATTTACACCCTCTGTACCTGTACCCTTAGTAAGAAAAGAAATTTTGCTAAATACAACCAGCAGTGTTTCCTTCATATTCACACTTCCTAAATACATATAAGTGATTTTCAGTTATTTGCACAATTTTGCTGATTTTAAACCAAAGCCTTATTCCTAAATAAGGCTTTTAAACCAGAAATTCACTACAGCAGATTTTTGTAAATTGTCAAGTCCTCAACCTTAGTGTTGCTACTCAAGTGTAACTTTCATTGCAGTAGAAATCTAGCATTTTCAGATTAACTGGCCTCATTTTCTATCACAATTTGTAGCTGGTTGCTCAGCTGAATCATTTCAGTGCTGCTAAAAGTATTGATAAGGAAGAGCACTCAGCCTTGTGCAGCATTCTCCAGCTCCAGGTCATTAAGCTTTTTCATGATGATTAACACTTGAAAAGCAGTGTGGAAAAATTGTGTCTCAGACCATTTTATGATAACAAATTTAGCACCTTTGTAATTTTTCTTCTTTTGGGAAGAGCTGTGCGTTACAGCAAAAGTGCTGCTGGCTGTAACTGGAAGCCCAAAACCTCAATAAAATTACAAATCCTTTCGGTGCTAGAACTGTGTCCTGTCCATTTTTTTATCTCCTTGTCAACAGCTATTTGAGTGGAGATGGATCTGGACAGTTCTTTTCCTGCCTGACCCTTGTGCTGAGGGCTGCTGGAGCACACATTGCCCTGGGCTGGCCCAGCACTTGCCTCATTAGCAGTTGTGCTCATCAGCCTCTGGGCTTCATGGCTGATGCAAAATCACAGCAAATCACAGAAAATCTGGTTCCAGTGTTCTCTTTCCCTTCCCTTAACTAGATTTCGAGTGCTGGCAATTGGAGAAGACACAAATCAAGGCACAAAAGAGGATAACCTGAGCAGGTGAGTAGCAGTAGCACCATTTTCCTCATTAGGATCAGGCCACATCAGCCCCTCCCTTCTGTGGAAGTCGTATAAAGAGTGTCCTAATTCAGTGTTTCCATCTGTTTGTTGCAGTGTTTAAATTTATTAACAAAAAAATACTTTGACAAGATTGTAGGGACATCTGACATTGATTTGGCAGATAAAATGATAACAGAGATGACCTCAAAATTATTTTATCACTGGGGCAACTGTACATTTTCTATGTGGGTGTTGTATCTTAAGAGGAGGAGATGTTATCAGGGAGAACTTGGTGTCACATTATCTGGACTGATCCAAAAATTGGGGGTGGAAGGTGAGGGAAAATGTAACAGATTCCTCTACATGAATGATCCTCAGCTGTAGATCTTGTGCCTCTATTCTTCTATTTCAGAAGCAGGTGGTGGAGTTTTTGTGCTGGTTTCATGGGTACCTCATGTTCAAAAATCACCAGGAATAAATATTTTTTCTTTTTTTTTTTTTTCAGTATTTATGATATTCATTTTCTGGTGCTGCAGAATCTGATTCAGAGCACACTGGCACTCTCAGATCACCAGATGGAATCTTGCCAGTCATTTCAGGTACAGTGTCTGGTAACTGCTCCTGGAATCATGAAATTGTTTAAGCTGGAAAAGAGCTGTAAGATCATCAAGTCCAGCCATCAGGCTAGCACTGCCAAAGGCCACTAAACCATGTCCCCAAGTGCCACATCCACATGTGGTCATACAGCCCTAAAGTTTCTTCTCCCTCCCTTTGCACATTCCTTTTTCAAATGGGAGAAAAGAAACGTGGAAGTTTGGATTTGTATCCATTGTGGGGAGTATTGTGCTTTTAGGAAATTATATATTTTAGGAAGATTTTCAGTTTTCTCTCTGAGGATGAGAGCGCAAGATGTGAGGTTGAAGCAATCCCCTAAAACCACATGAAATAAGCTCCACATCACTTCCAGTGGGTCAGTCTGTACCATGCTTTAGTGCCCCCCTGAGCATCTGGAGTGTTTTGGAGCAAATAGCACAAAACCAATCCTAATACCCAGCTGACACTGGTGTTGGGGGTCTCTCCTTCGGTGTTGGGGACTACAAGAAGAGATTATCAATCAGTCCAGTGCTTAAGTAGGGTCAAGGTTCAAAGGGAGTTTAACAGCTCATAAGCAAGAGTGGAACCTGGATAGCCAAGGGCTCAGAACCAAGTGTTCCTGCTGAAATGAGGGGAAGAATTACCAAAATGTGTGGCAGAGGAGCATTTCTCACATCTGTAATTCCAGTGGGAGCCCAATCTCATTTTGACCATCAAGTATTCTGTAGCATTTAGTTAATTTAATTGGCATGTACCATGGCAACTCTGGAAGGCCATAGAAGGAATGGAGCAGTGAAGTGAATTTTGATGGATGATTTTCATCCTGGCTTGAGTCCTCCCAGCCCCTGGGTGCGTGTGGCTGGAGCAGGGGGTGCAGAGCTGTCCCTGGTGTGTTGCAGACCTTCAGGCTGTACCAGGAGTACCGGGATGACATCCTGGTGAAGGCTTTCCTGGAGTGCCAGAGGAGGAGCCTGGTGAACCGCCGCAGGGTCAACCACACGCTGGGGCCCAAGAAGAGCCGCGCGCTGCCCTTTGTGCCCATGTCCTACCAGCTGTCCCAGAGCTACTACAGGTGGGTGCCATCCTATTGCAGGGCTTCCATACTGTTGTCTCCTAATCGCAAAAGTTTCATTTCATTTCTGCCCTTCTTGGCAGAAAAAAGGTCTCAGAATTTTCCACTGCGAGAAAACTGAAAAACAACTTCAAGCTTAAACTGTAATGTACTAACTTTTAGTGATTGGAGACCAGTAACATGAATATGGTAATTATAGTAATTATGACAGGGTATAGATAAAAGTTAAGGTATGGAATGGTTCTACTGTATTAAGATGCTCAGCAAAGAAAAGTATATAATGCACTGTAACCTAAACTAAGGGTCTCCAGGCTTGCCTGCAGCTGGAGCTGACAGCTGTAGGCACAGGCTCTGCCACCCACAACCCTGGACTGCTGTAACATCTTGGATACAATAAACTGCATTTTGGAGAGCTGCCTGGAGTCACACATCCCTCATTTAAGCTCTTACAGGTGATAACACAGGAGAAGTGTCCAGAGCAAGGAGCCTTCAGCTGAGGGTGCAGAGGAAGGTGAAGCTGACATCATGTCAGTCAGTCCTTAATGTGGGGAGGGCAGTGAGGGAATAGAGCCAAGGGTGCTGGGCAGGACTTCATAGACACATGAAGAGGAGAGGAGATGCAGCAGCACAGTTGTAGATGTGGTGGGAAGATTTCTTTAGCACTCCTGTGAAGCAGAAGATGATAGCTTTGCTTTTTATTTGCTGTATGCTACCTGACCTTTACACAGTGCATAAACACCTAATGTGCTGGAAACAGTAAAAGGACTGTGAAAGCAGGTGTGGAGTGTGCTTGGTCACCAGCTCTAGAATGAAATTTCAACTGTTTGGCTCCTTTGTGCCACCATAATTATAAAACTCAGAGCAGATTTTGAAGGATTTGTGCTTCTTTGTGGTTTTGTGCAGAGTTTTCACATGGCGCTTCCCAGTACCATTTGTACAGAGTCCTTCCAGTTCCTGGAGAAGCTCAAGGATGCTGAAAAATCAGACCAGCCACACAGTTTCTCATTTAAAGATGAAGAAAATGCATCATCAGAAGGCATGGTGGCATTTCCCATGGATGGCCCTGGTGGCCAGTGTGTGGCCATGCTCTCCCTGTTCTCCCTGGGACTGGTGGCTGTGCATGTGAGAATCCCAGAGCAGATCATTGTGGTGGACAGCTCCATGGTGGAAAATGAAGTGATAAAAAGGTAAGTGCTGTTATTGCTATTAGAGAATACAGTTTGGGGATAACTTGGATGAAATTGAACAGGAATTGGCATTTCCCGCACTGCACTGTGGCATTTTTACTGTGCTATTGTTTTGATTTTTATTTCTGGGGAGGTGCTCTGAAGACTTAATGGCACCTAAGTCAGTGTCTGTCATTATAGCCCTGGGCTGCATTTGCCTTCACATGTGACATTTCGATTGCTTGACACTTGAGTGCCATCAGAGCTGACATGGAAAGGAGAGCACTGGGTGCTACAGGAGCATTTCATCAGCACTGTGCCTTGGCGTGTGACAGACCGAGAGGGTTGGTAACAAGGTTTCAGCTTTATCAGTGGAACCTCTCACCACAGCAGTGCTTCTGTGCACCGTCTCCTCTTGGATTTCATTTTCCTGTAAGCCTGCAGTAATGGCATGAACTGAAACTGTCCCCAGGCAGTGGGGGCCTGTGAGCCCTGTTCCTAAAAGCCATTATGTGCTTTCTTAAATGTGCAACTCAAATCTCATAGTAATTCGACCTGCTGCTTCCTATTGTGAGTACACATGGAAAATACTTTATTCTCTTTCTCTTTAGGGCAGCTTAATTCCAACTTGAGGATTGTTATTGTGGTCCCTCTCCCATAACATGCTGTTCTTTAAAATGAGCAGCTTCAGTTCCTTCACTTCATTCATGTTAACCAGTTCTCTGTCTTTCTCATTATTTTCTTTTGCACTGAATTATGATGTCAAGAAACAAAAGCCATGCTCCCACTGGCAGCTCTGTGCCAATTCCCTCCTGTTATACAGGTGAAACACCTGCTAATGCATCCCAAGATTCTGAAGGGCCATGGCCCTTGCCAAAAAGAAAAGCAGCCAAACCCCCAGTGCAGTGATCCATGCACTGTGACTCACCTAACAAGCTTCTTTGCCTTTATCTGGTGAATTGTTCCCTCTCAGTGTGGAGGGACAGATGCAGAGTACTGTATTATAAATAACATGTATTTGTCATAGGGAATTGCTCCCTGCTCTTTTCCAGGCTGGCTCTCCAGTGTGCTGGAGATGTTCTGAATGCAAATCCCAGCTTCTCATACACTTGCAGTGTACTCAGTTGGGTGATCCTGTGCAAGCTGAATGAGCTGCTTTATCAGCCAGGTCATTAACAAAATACACTGAGCCCTGGCCTGGTCCCATTGCTGAGTTAGGGGCATCTTGAGTAGTGCACTCACTGTTTTTTCTAAGTGATGTGCTCCCTTTCAATTTTAAATATGTTTTAAAAGAAGGCACTTAAGGTCTAATTCGTGTTAGAAAAGTTTGGAAGGAACCTTTCATAGTCCCTGGCATAATCTGCTTGAAACAGAGGCAACTTGAGAGTGAGATCAGGTTGTTCAGAGCCTTCAGCTTTATCCATAGTGGCTCTTGTCACGTCCTAGAATAAATAGTGTTGGTTTGACTAAGTTTGTTTCTGGGAAATCCATCCTGGCTGCTACTGCTTATTATTTTCTTTACTTGGAGGATGTCTGCAGTTTGGTCTTTGGTGGTTTTTTAATTATTATTTTTCAAAGTAACTGAAATCTGTAACTCTCTCTCCTCCTTTTGAAAAATAAACAGTCTGCCCCATCCTGCAGAATCCTTTGTGCTCTCAGTGTCTAAAAAAACATTCCCTCAAGATGAAGCTTCTTCTGAACCAAAGAGCTTCAGCACTGGAAGCTGAGATATTTTGGGTTCATGTCAACACATTTTGAAAAAAAGAGAGAGTTTCCTCTCCCAGGGACCTTTAGTGTATTTCCTTTTGTGTAGTTCTTGTTCTGCATCAGCCTGGTGTGGGCACTGCCCCAGCTGCCCAGAGCGCTGTGTCCTCTTGTGCTCAGTGTCATCAAGCACTTCCTTCTTTGGGAAAAACCCAACAAACAAATCCAACCTCTGTGTTTGCTGCAGCTTGGGAAAAGAAGGACTTGAGGACGAGGATGATGAGGATGATGACTTGGAAGAGAGCTCTGGAGGCAAACGCAGGATCGAGGTGAAGCCTCGCCAGGCCTCCCACACCAATTATTTACTGATGAGAGGCTACTACTGCCCTGGCATCGTCAGCACACGCAACCTGAGCCCCAGCGACAACATCGTGGTCAACTCCTGCCAGGTGAAGGTCAGGCTCAGATGTACCCCCATCCCAGGAAGGCTCAGCTCTCCAGGTTAGTTCTGCTTGGCTTAAAGTGCACAGAAGTGGCTTGGAGCAGGAGAGATGGTGAGCTCACCTGCTGAGGAATTGATTTAAACAAAGCCTCCGACAGGAACATTCTGTTTGCATTACACATCAAGTCTGTAAGGATTTCTCTCCTGACTTAAAACAGATGGCTGAGTTAGGCTTTTGTTGGTAACAAGGCCTTGCCTCTATTTGATGTTGTGTTAAACTATTACTGCAGTCTTTCCTCTGCTCTGTTAACCCTCTCCAGGAGGTTTTTCAGTCCCTTCAACAACTTAAAATACCATATGATGTAACAGCCAGGCTTTCTCTTCTGTAAAGATAAAATCTTTCAGAGCTCCTTGAATGGAAATTCTCATTTAACTTGTCTCATGCAAGTGCCTGAAGTAGTGGTGTCCGATGTCTGGACTCTTAGGTCAGTAATTTAAACATTTTTATAATATTTAGAGCTTGGCTGCCTGCAGTTATCAGCACTGCCCCTTCTTTAAAGAGCATGTTGTTTTCAGCTGTAATGCAAATGTATGCAGAGCCTTGAGTTCTGCAGCTGAAATCATCTGGTGCTGCCCCTGCCCATTTCCATGGCTGTTGTGACAGGTAAAACAGAAATTCTTTCTCCTGTCTCTGCTGCCTCTCATGCCCTGCAGCTGTGCTGAGCTGACTGCTCATTACAGCTGAGCCCATTTTTCCTGGCTCCAAAAGTTCCAGAGGCAAATGTGGAGCAGCCTGCAGGTAAAGGGGAAGGGAGCAGTGCCAGAGCTGTCCCCTCATCAGCCAGGACTGGGATAGGGGTTCCATGGCTTCAGTTGTGGATACTCTGTACTTTGGGGTCACTCTGGGGCAGTGCTGGACCTGTCACTGAACACAGAGATGCTTTGTTGAACTAATTGTCTGAAGCATTGTTGAGTGGTAGTTCAATCCAGATCTGGCCAACAGCTTTCTGCTGTGGATTTTTTGATTAAAAGTGTTCTCTACAGCATCTCCTTGCCCTAGAATTTTTACTTGACCTTCAAGAAAAAAGGAGAGGATTCTCTCATTAATTCAGAGCTGAGCTGACCCAGTGTTAGAGAGAACACCACCAGGTGCTCACTGCCTTCCAGCCATAATTCATTTTGCTGGGAGGGTGAGCCCTGGTAAACTAGTTTGCTCCTCTTTACAGGTCTTTTCAGACAGGTATGCAAGGCAGAAAGAAAAAAAGGAACTGCAGCAATGAAGAGGAAAGCTAAGCTTATTTTAGTTGGTCTAGAACACCTCTAATCTGTTTGTCTTCCTGTAGCATGTTGCACAGTAACTGCTGCTTCACAGCTTAAACTCCTGTGGTTTGTTTGCTTTGCAGTTCCTTCCCTGCTGGATCACATGGCTGTGGGCATCTCCTGCCTCCCTGAAACTTTCACCAGGCTGATAAAAATCCAGGAAGAGAACTATGATGTGGATAAGTTTCTCCATGAGTGTACAGAGCGCTATGAGTACAGCCCTGGGGATGTGGAGGCTGCTCTGGAGATCAGGAAGGCCATAGAGGCCACTTCCCACTTTGGGATTTGCAAAGCTGAGCTGAGCAAACATTTCTGCAGCTATGAGCAGGTGGAAGCTGAACGCAGCAGGAGCTTGGAGCAGTACATCCAGGTGGGTTTACAGCCACTGCTTTCCATACATTAATGTTTGCATGCTTAGTATTCCCCTTGAACAGGATGAGCTTCCAGGCTGTTGGAAACAACTATAAATTGAACAGAGTTATTTATGTTAGGCAGGAGAAACACACCACACCTGAGACCAATCTTGCCTCAAAGTTAGAAAGGCTGAAAATTAAAGCAGCTCTTAATCAAAGGTAGGAATTAACTGTTTCAGAAACCTAGAAGTGCTAACATCAACCTTTGGAAGCAAAGTACTTGTTCCCAGTTATATTTTTAACTTTAAGCTGAAGAAAAACATCTCGTGCTGAATTTCAGGAAGCTTTAGGGGTAAAACATCTTTTCAATTTCAGTGCAGCTGGAGGCAAAATTGAATATTCTACTAAACTTTGCTCCTCCCTTGCTGCCAGTTAAATCATGGCAATTCCATGGCACTGGGTTAAAGTGACATTTTTCAGTGAAAGCTCCTGAGATAATTTGTTGTGGGGTTTTTTGTTTGGTTTTTACAGGACCTCATTGAAATGCAGCAGGTTTTAGAAGTAGGAGGCCACACAGTCAGGCTGGTGGCCATAGTGTTTGCCAAGCCCTGGCTGCTGCGCTCGGTGTGCCTGAAGAACAAAGCAGAGGAGGCTGAGCAGCCAGGGGCAGAGCCTGCTCTGCCAGATGTGCCACAGGAACACCTGCCCTCGGAGCCAGGGAAGGGACAGGAGTGTCTGGGAGAGGAGCAGCAGCTGGGGAAAGACACACAGTGTGCCAGTGATGATGAGCCCCCAGGAAGAGATGTAAGACTGACGTCCTTCAGGGTGACAGTCACCTCTGCCAGGGTGCGCTGCCTGCTCTGGCAAGTGCAGGTGGCAGGAACTTGGATGCAGCTGTTTCTGAGCCTGCCCCAAGGAAGGAAGCTGTTACTGGGGGTGAAGAAGCTCCAGGAGGAGACTCCCTGGAGCCCCCAGCTGAACTCCCAGAGCCTGCTCCAGAGGCTGTGGATGTGGACACTTACAAGGAACAAGACAAATCTCATTCTGAGGACAAAGAACCCGAAGTCGAGAATGATGAGCTCAGCACTGAGCACAGCAAGCAGATCCCTGTCCCTGAACAATCAGCCAGTGAGCAGGATGATGATCTTTCCTGCTTCCAGGAGAACCCAGGAGTCTCTAAAGGTATGGAGAGCCCTCTGCATCCCTGAAATACAAACCAGCTCATCAGCAGTTGATCCCAAACCAGTAGCTCCACTTTATAAGCAAATCCTAGATTCTTTATGCAGCTGTACCAGAGAGATTGTCTTCTCTCACAGGTAAATTGACATAACACTAATTCATCTGGAAGGTCTCTGAGCTTTCAAATACATCCCATAATCCTTCCTGTGCCTTTTGCTGGAATGGCTAGTCCAGAAGTATGTTTTCCTTAGAAACTTGTTTCCATGTTCTAAATTTTTCCAGAATAATTTGGATCTGAAGTTTCTCATCTCTGGCTTCAGTTCAAAGGTCAGGCATCTCTAAGCCTAGAAAACACAGCACTGCTGGTGTGCATTTAGCTGGAATGTCCATGGCTGAAAGTCCTGAACTCATTAAACCATTCACCAGGAAGCAGCACATGCCAGTGAGATTTAACAGCCTCATTTGTAACCCAATTGGACTTCATTTTCCTTTCCTTTTTACTGCCAGTTTTCTAATAGCTGGTAGTTCTTGCCAAGCTTTACGTTTAGTAGTTTGTGAGGGATTTCATTTTGGTTTGGTTTTTATGAGCTCTAATCTCAGACTGAACCACAAGCTCGCTGCTCCTGTAGTACCTTGCCAAGCCCTGCCAGAACCCAGGTCCAGAGGGTGATCCCCAACATCCCACAGCTTGGGATTGTTTAACTGGAGCCTTCCTGCAGGAAATGCACTGTCTAAACAGCAGAGATCTCAACAGTTCTTAAATTAAACTACTGAACTATTTCCCTGGATTTAACATCCTGGCTTGTTTGTAGCATAGGAGGGAAAAAACAGGAGTTCTGTTATCAAACACAGAGTCCTCACTGGCCAGTGAATGTTTACATGTGCTTAAGCCATAGCTGTTACCCTCTGGGTGTGGTAGGAATACCTCGTTAAGTAATTGTCTAATTAAAACCCATGACATAATGTAATGGGAGTTGCAGAGACAGCCTTTGCTTTGAAACTGAGCCTGCTGGAATCCTGAGTTTGCATTCACATCTCCAGCTCCTTGGAGCTCTGCCCTACATCCCTCTGATTTCCAGGAGCTTTAGGTTACCCAGAGAGCTCCAGGCTGAGACCCTGCACAGCTCTCTGTGCCCCTCAGTTCCTTCAGCCCATACAATCACCATGGTTCAGCCACAGCATCAGACTTCCAGGAATAAAACCTGCTGGGAGTGGGGAAAGGAACCACAGAAAGTGGGGTTGAGTAAAGAGATGTGGCTGTGGGAGGAGGTGTGGGAAGTGTGTGCTGCAGGCAGGGCAGAGGGGCAGCTCAGGGCTCCCCAAAACTGAGAGCAGCACGTGGAGTAGTTTGCTGCTGTGGTTTCCTAGCAAGCTCTTGGCACTTCACAGCTTGGCCACCTTTCACTCTCCTTCCATTAGATAAGGAATTTGAGTTAATTAGAAAATATGTGTGCTTTTCTTTCCAGGAAGCTCCATGACAGATGTCTCCCAGGCAGCCAGGGACCGGTGAGTAACAGAGATGTCTGCAGAATACCAAACACTTGGCACTGCCAAAAGAGTACTGGGAGCAGTGGTTTGGAAACCTCAGTTTTATGCTCTGATGAGCAGTGATGGAGAAACCCCACTCCATTGTTCCTATTAATGTTCCTTGTGCTCCTGTGCATGCTGAAATGTCTCTGATAGATATTTTTACCCAAAAACCAACGAGCTCCAAATATCAGAGGACCAAAACTGATTTTACTGGACAAATAGGCCTAGTGCCAGCTTCCAGGTGCCCAGGAACATGTTATTAGAACTTGTGAATGTGAATTTCCATGCAGGGACTGCCACAATGCTAAAAATGAGGGATTTGCTTCCCATCAGAGCACTATTGGTGCATGGTGCAGGTCTTGGATAACTTTTGGAGGATATTGGAGCTAACACCAAACAAAGCTTCCCTGCTTATCGAGACCCAGGGCAGCTGCTGGGTTTGTAATGGTGCTAAAAGGGGTGAAAAATGCAGATTTGGTAGAGCAGCACCAGCCCTTGCTCAGAGCAGCCACAGGACTTACACTTGTGTTGAAAGGGATGCAGTGAGAACCTCTGTTAGGCTGAAATTACAACGATGAGAAACCCATCCCAAAGCATTCCTGAGAGCCGAGTTTTCCCTGTCTTTGGCAGGGCCTGTGAGAGCGTGTCCTTCATCGGGAGGCCGTGGAGGATCGTGGATGGGAAGCTGAACCAGCCGGTGTGCAAGGGGATGATGGAGGCCGTGCTCTACCACGTGATGAGCAAGCCGGGCGTGCCGCAGGCAGCGCTGCTGCAGCACTACAGCGGCGTGCTGCAGCCCGTGGCCGTGCTGGAGATCCTGCAGGTACAGCCAGCACAGCCCAGCCCGCCCAGGGCATGGGGAACACACCCCAGTGCTCCCTCTGGGCTCAGGGAGCCACAGCCAGAGCGGGCTGCTGCTCCCAGGGAGGGGGGGAAGCCTGGGGTACCCATGCTGTTGCTGATTTTGCACTCTGAACTTGCTTCTGAAATGGATCTACAGGGAGGTGGAGTTGCTGAAGAGTGCATGAAATTGACTGTTTAATGCAGTGTTAATCACAGGATCATGGAATAGTTTGGGTTGGAAGGGGTGTTGGGACTGGATGCTTTATAAGGCCCATTCAAACCCTGTAACATTTTATGATCCTATGAAGAATGGCCAGCAAAGAGGAAACCCAAGGTCTGTAAGGTCCATTCCAACCCCGTAACATTCTGTGATCCCATGAAGAATGCCCAGCAAAGAGGAAACCCAAGGATGGGTGTTGATCTTTGGAGCTGCTCAGCCACCTTAAAGATCCTCTGGTTCCAGTCCCCAGTCTGGGGGATACGGATAATACATATACCACAGATAATACACATATTCTTAATTATTTTTCTTATATGCCTTCTAGATGGGTAATCTGACATAAGAATCAAACTGATATGTGTCTGTGCTAGACAATGTGTAAATCAGACCTTCTGACCTGCCTACAGGTCCTTAATTGTCAAACAAAAGATGGCAAGAAAATTCTGAATTTCTTGTAGTTTTATTCCCATATCTTGACATTCGGTTGCCACCACTTTGGAAATGGAAATCTGATTTCTATTTTTTTCCTACAAATATTCAGAATCTGAAGCACAGCAGTAATCCTGCAGGCCTTCCCAAAAGCATGACTTCCTGCTAATTGGAAATCCATTTTTCAGTGTCCATGTGCCACTTCTTCCCCAGGGCTTGTACCCTGTGGTGACAGTGCCAGCTGGGAGTGCTGCCAGTCCTGTTCTGGGTGTTCCAGAATGGATTCCTGGGCAATGTGAATTCAAACCCACAAAATTAAGCAATTAATTACCTCTACATTTTACAAAGTAGGGAACTTCAGTCTAACTCCTGCACCAATAAATTCACTAAGAACTGGTTTGGAAACCACAGACAGAGCTTGTCATACACCTATTAACCATTAACAAGGACTGGCACAGAAGTCTGGGATTGACATCTAGAGCAGCCTTATATTTTTTGTAACTGCTCCTAAATGTTGACATCTCTTGCTGAGCACCTTGTGTGTCAGTAACCATGTATCAATCACTGTGCTTGAAAGTAACTAGATATATCCGGCTACAGCCAGAGCTTGCATGGTTTTATTAAGCTGTTTATCCTTTTTACCTTTGGGACTCAAGTGAAGCCATTCTTGGTATAAATTGTCCAGTATTTCTGAGAACACTGTAGCTAGAGCAGCATTAACAGCATGTTAAAATATGTGATTTTTTTTGCAGGGTCTGGAAACTCTTGGTTGCATCAGACGGTTCTACATGAAAAAGCCATCCCCAGTGTCACTTTTTTCTCAGCCAGTTGTGGATGAACAACTACAGAATCCCAGACTGAGTGAAAGCCCAACCATCTACTACGAGCCCACAATAGACTGTACTCTCAGGCTGGGGAGAGTGTTCCCCTGCGACATGAATTGGAATAAATGGGTGCAGATTATCCCTGGATAGAAGGGGTCATAGGAAATTGGTTTAGCCTGTGGGAGGGAGTGTTCATGGAGATTAAATGTTACAATTTGTGCTCCATCATGTTTTTATTAAGTTATTTATCGTTTTTACTTGTGAATGTATTTAAACTGAGAATAAAACTTGATGTTAAAACACAAGTAATACGTGATCCTACCTGAAGCACATTCTCCTTTTACCAGTAACTGGTTGCAGTGTGTAGTTTGTAGTTCCTGCTTTAACTGATGAGGTTTTCACAGATCAGAGCAAAGCCCCTTTTTTCATTTTTGGTTCTGTGTAAGGCCACAGTAGTAACACTTAACCTCTGCTTTGCCTTCTGTGTTGTGCTTAGGGCTGGGGTTTCCTCACCGTGCTTCAGCTCGGTTACCTTCAGGCCTGTCTCTGGTTTTAGCACAGGTGTTTTGGTGTGCAGGGCACGACTTTCTTACCCCTGCCCCGTGTGCAGGACGGGCCCTAGGGCCGCAGCCCGGGCACATCACCCTGCTGGAGCCCGAGCCTGCTTCCCCTCCCTGCCAGGCCCAAAGCAACCACGCAGAGCCGCCTGCTTGCCCTCAGTACCGCGTTTATTGCAGGAGCAGCAATGACTGCGATCCCCGCTGCCCTCAGTCCCGCCAGCGGTGCCCGCACTGCGGGTTGCAGCACTTGTAGAAGGTGGTCATGGGCTCGTCGGCCGAGCGCGTCTGGATCTGCATGAAGTAGGCGCGGGGGTGCTCGCACTTGGGGCACGGCTCTGCGGGAAAGCGCCGTGAGGGGCCGGCAGGGCCCGGCGAGCCCCGCGCGGCCCCGCGGCCCGGCCCTACCTGCCGTGGAGTCCACGTTCTCCCAGGCCGCGGCGCCGCCCAGCACATCGTCCACCTCCTTCAGCCGCGGGTACTTCCTGCTCGTCACCTGCGGGCCCGGCACCGGGAGCGGCTCAGCGGGCCCCGGGCACACGGCCCCGGGCCCCCCGCCCCGGGCCGCCCCCGCGCCCCCCGCGCCCCGGTACCTTCCGCGTGACGTTGCGCACGTAGGGACAGGTGGTGCAGGCGAAGCGGTGGCAGCGCGGCCCCTCCTCGGCCACCAACACGTTCCCGCAGGCCGGGCAGAAGAGCAGCATCGCCGGTTCCGCCGCGCCGCCCGCCCCTTCCGGCGATGGCGGCCGAGGAGCCGGCGGAGGAGCCGGCGGAGGAGCTGGCGCACGCCGAGGTGCTGGAGCTGTTCCAGGCGGCGCTGGCGCGGCTGGTGCAGGACCCGCTGCTCTGCGACCTCCCCCCGCAGGTGGGCCCGGGGCTCGGGGCCGGGCCGGGCCGGGCCGGCGGGGCTGGGCTCACGGCCGTGTCGCTCGCCCGCAGGTGACGGCGGAGGAGATCGGCTCGCAGGTGGCCCTGGAGTACGGGCAGGCCATGACGGTGCGGGTGTGCAAGGCGGACGGCGAGACCGTGCGTGCGTGAGGGGCCGGGCGGGGCGGGCGGGGGCCGGGGCGCGGCGGGCCTGACCCGGCTCTCCCCGCCCTCAGCCGTGGTGGTGGTGCAGAACGCCTCGGTGCTGGAGCTGAAGAAGGCGCTGCGGCGGCACATGCAGCTGAGGCAGGCCCGGCAGGGCGGTGTCCAGCACCTCAGCTGGTGAGCGGGGCCGGCGGGCGGCAAGGGAGCGCGTCCCAGCCCGGCCCCGCTCCGCGGCTGCCCCTGAGTGTTTTTCCCGCAGGAAGTACATATGGAGGACGTACCACCTCACCTTCAATGGAGAGAAGCTGGCGGATGACAGGAAGAAGCTGAGAGAGTGAGTAACTCTCAGCGCTGGGGGGCTGAGAGGAGCCCACGCAGCATCTCCAGGGGCAGGGCTGAGCTGGGAGATTGTGCCCTGGATCGGGGTCCTGAAGCGGCACAGGCAGACCCAGAGGCTCTGGGCAGGACGGGCTGGCCTTGGGAGGTTCCTCATCCTCAGCCAGCACCATCCTGTGCTGGGTTCAGCCAGTTCAGAGCACCCCACAGAACCTCGGCCATCCCTCCCAGACTCCTGCAGGTGGTTACAGTTACTCAGCTCTGCACAGATACTGGTGTAGGATAGGAAAGAGCAGGGAACAGGAACTGGGCAAGTTGCCCAGGGAGGTTGTGGATTCCCCAGCCCTGGCAGTGGTGAAAGCCAGGTTAGATAAGGCTTTGAGGAACCTGGCCTAGTGAGAGGTGTCCTGTTCATGGCAGGGTGTTGGGACTGGCTGAGCACCCAGTGTCAGTAACCATGTATCAATCACTGTGCTTGAAAGTAACTAGATATATCCGGCTACAGCCAGAGCTTGCATGGTTTTATTAAGCTGTTTATCCTTTTTTACCTTTGGGACTCAAGGTGAAGTTTGGCTTGGTATAAATTGTCCAGTATTTCTGGAACACTGTAGCTAGAGCAGCATTAACAGCATGTTAAATATGTGATTTTTTTGCAGGTCTGGAAACCTGGTTGCATCAAGACGGTTTCTACATGAAAAAGCCCATCCCCAGTGTCACTTTTTTTTCAGCCAGTTGTGGATGAACAACTACAGAATCCCAGACTGGTGAAAGCTCAACCATCTACACGAGCCCACAATAGATCTGTACTCTCAGGCTGGGGGAGAGTGTTCCCCTGCGACATGAATTGGAATAAAGGGTGCAGATTATCCCTGGATAAAGGGGTCCTTAGGAAATTGGTTTAGCCTGTGGGAGGGGAGTGTTCATGGAGATTAAATGTTACAATTTGTGCTCCATCATGCTTTTGATAGTTATTTATCGTTTTTACTTGTGAATGTATTTAAACTGAGAATAAAACTTGATGTTAAAACACAAAGTAATACTGTGATCCTACCTGGTAGCATTCTCCTTTGCCCAATAACTGTTTGCATTGTGTAGTTTATAGTTCCTGCTTTTACTGATGAGGTTTTCACAGATCAGAGCAAAGCCCCTTTTTTCATTTTTGGTTCTGTGTAGGCCACAGTAGTAACACTTAACTCTGCTTTGCCTTCTGTGTTGTGCTTTAGCTGGGGTTTCCTCACCGTGCTTCAGCTACGATTACCTTCAACCTGTCTCTGGTTTTAGTATTAACAGGTGTTTTTTGGTGTGCAGGGCACGACTTTTCTACCCCTGCCCCCGTGTGCAGGACAGGCCTAGGGCCGCAGCCAGGCACATCACCCTGCTGGAGCTGAGCCTGCTTCCCCTCTGCCAGGCCCAAAGCAACCACATGGGGCGCCTGCTTGCCTCAATTACCGCGTTGTGCAGGAGCGAAGCAATGACTGCGATCCCCGCGTTCTCCCTCCAGTCCGCCAGCGGTGCCCGCACTGCGGGTTGCAGCACTTATGAAAGGTGGTCATGGGCTCGTCGGCCGAGCGCGTCTCTGGATCTGCATGAAGTAGGCGCGGGGTGCTCGCGCGGGGCACGGCTCTGCGGGAAAGCGCCGTGAGGGCCAGGGGCCCGGCGAGCCCGCGCGGCCCCGCGGCCCAGCCCTGCCGTGGGTCGTTCTCCCAGGCCGCAGCGCCGCCCAGCACATCATCACCTCCTTCAGCCGCGGGTACTTCCTGCTCGTCACCTGCGGGCCCCGGCACCAGGAGCAGCTCAGCGGGCCCCGGGCACACGGCCTGAGCCCCCGCCCCAGGCCGCTTGCGCCCACTTTGCCCCCCTTCCGCGTGACGTTTGCGCACGGCAGGGACAGGTGGTGCAGGCGAAGCAGTGGCGGCGCGGCCCTCCTCGGCCGCGAATGCCCAGCAAAGAGGAAACCAAGGTCTGTAGGATGGGTGTTGATCTTTGAGCTGCTCAGCCACCTTAAAGATCCTCTGGTTCCAGTCCCCAGTCTGGGGGATACGGATAATACATATACCACAGATAATACACATATTCTTAATTATTTTTCTTATATGCCTTCTAGATGGGTAATCTGACATAAGAATCAAACTGATATGTGTCTGTGCTAGACAATGTAAAAATCAGACCTTCTGACCTGCCTACAGGTCCTTAATTGTCAAACAAAAGATGGCAAGAAAATTCTGAATTTCTTGTAGTTTTATTCCCATATCTTGACATTCGGTTGCCACCACTTTGGAAATGGAAATCTGATTTCTATTTTTTCCTACAAATATTCAGAATCTGAAGCACAGCAGTAATCCTGCAGGCCTTCCCAAAAGCATGACTTCCTGCTAATTGGAAATCCATTTTCAGTGTCCATGTGCCACTTCTTCCCCAGGGCTTGTACCCTGTGGTGACAGTGCCAGCTGGGAGTGCTGCCAGTCCTGTTCTGGGTGTTCCAGAATGGATTCCTGGGCAATGTGAATTCAAACCCACAAAATTAAGCAATTAATTACCTCTACATTTTACAAAGTAGGGAACTTCAGTCTAACTCCTGCACCAATAAATTCACTAAGAACTGGTTTGGAAACCACAGACAGAGCTTGTCATACACCTATTAACCATTAACAAGGACTGGCACAGAAGTCTGGGATTGACATCTAGAGCAGCCTTATATTTTTTGTAACTGCTCCTAAATGTTGACATCTCTTGCTGAGCACCTTGTGTGTCAGTAACCATGTATCAATCACTGTGCTTGAAAGTAACTAGATATATCCGGCTACAGCCAGAGCTTGCATGGTTTTATTAAGCTGTTTATCCTTTTACCTTTGGGACTCAAGTGAAGCCATTCTTGGTATAAATTGTCCAGTATTTCTGAGAACACTGTAGCTAGAGCAGCATTAACAGCATGTTAAAATATGTGATTTTTTTTGCAGGGTCTGGAAACTCTTGGTTGCATCAGACGGTTCTACATGAAAAAGCCATCCCCAGTGTCACTTTTTTCTCAGCCAGTTGTGGATGAACAACTACAGAATCCCAGACTGAGTGAAAGCCCAACCATCTACTACGAGCCCACAATAGACTGTACTCTCAGGCTGGGGAGAGTGTTCCCCTGCGACATGAATTGGAATAAATGGGTGCAGATTATCCCTGGATAGAAGGGGTCATAGGAAATTGGTTTAGCCTGTGGGAGGGAGTGTTCATGGAGATTAAATGTTACAATTTGTGCTCCATCATGTTTTTATTAAGTTATTTATCGTTTTTACTTGTGAATGTATTTAAACTGAGAATAAAACTTGATGTTAAAACACAAGTAATACGTGATCCTACCTGAAGCACATTCTCCTTTTACCAGTAACTGGTTGCAGTGTGTAGTTTGTAGTTCCTGCTTTAACTGATGAGGTTTTCACAGATCAGAGCAAAGCCCCTTTTTTCATTTTTGGTTCTGTGTAAGGCCACAGTAGTAACACTTAACCTCTGCTTTGCCTTCTGTGTTGTGCTTAGGGCTGGGGTTTCCTCACCGTGCTTCAGCTCGGTTACCTTCAGGCCTGTCTCTGGTTTTAGCACAGGTGTTTTGGTGTGCAGGGCACGACTTTCTTACCCCTGCCCCGTGTGCAGGACGGGCCCTAGGGCCGCAGCCCGGGCACATCACCCTGCTGGAGCCCGAGCCTGCTTCCCCTCCCTGCCAGGCCCAAAGCAACCACGCAGAGCCGCCTGCTTGCCCTCAGTACCGCGTTTATTGCAGGAGCAGCAATGACTGCGATCCCCGCTGCCCTCAGTCCCGCCAGCGGTGCCCGCACTGCGGGTTGCAGCACTTGTAGAAGGTGGTCATGGGCTCGTCGGCCGAGCGCGTCTGGATCTGCATGAAGCAGGCGCGGGGTGCTCGCACTTGGGGCACGGCTCTGCGGGAAAGCGCCGTGAGGGGCCGGCAGGGCCCGGCGAGCCCGCGCGGCCCCGCGGCCCGGCCCTACCTGCCGTGGAGTCCACGTTCTCCCAGGGCCGCGGCGCCGCCCAGCACATCGTCCACCTCCTTCAGCCGCGGGTACTTCCTGCTCGTCACCTGCGGGCCCGGCACCGGGAGCGGCCCAGCGGGCCCCGGGCACACGGCCCCGGGCCCCCGCCCCAGGCCGCCCCCGCGCCCCCGCGCCCCGGTACCTTCCGCGTGACGTTGCGCACGTAGGGACAGGTGGTGCAGGCGAAGCGGTGGCAGCGGGCCCTCCTCGGCCACCAACACGTTCCCGCAGGCCGGGCAGAAGAGCAGCATCGCCGGTTCCGCCGCGCCGCCCGCCCCTTCCGGCGATGGCGGCCGAGGAGCCGGCGGAGGAGCCGGCGGAGGAGCTGGCGCACGCCGAGGTGCTGGAGCTGTTCCAGGCGGCGCTGGCGCGGCTGGTGCAGGACCCGCTGCTCTGCGACCTCCCCCGCAGGTGGGCCCGGGGCTCGGGGCCGGGCCGGGCCGGGCCGGCGGGGCTGGGCTCACGGCCGTGTCGCTCGCCCGCAGGTGACGGCGGAGGAGATCGGCCTGCAGGTGGCCCTGGAGTACGGGCAGGCCATGACGGTGCGGGTGTGCAAGGCGGACGGCGAGACCGTGCGTGCGTGAGGGGCCGGGCGGGGCGGGCGGGGGCCGGGGCGCGGCGGGCCTGACCCGGCTCTCCCCGCCCTCAGCCGTGGTGGTGGTGCAGAACGCCTCGGTGCTGGAGCTGAAGAAGGCGCTGCGGCGGCACATGCAGCTGAGGCAGGCCCGGCAGGGCGGTGTCCAGCACCTCAGCTGGTGAGCGGGGCCGGCGGGCGGCAAGGGAGCGCGTCCCAGCCCGGCCCCCGCTCCGCGGCTGCCCCTGAGTGTTTTTCCCGCAGGAAGTACATATGGAGGACGTACCACCTCACCTTCAATGGAGAGAAGCTGGCGGATGACAGGAAGAAGCTGAGAGAGTGAGTAACTCTCAGCGCTGGGGGGCTGAGAGGAGCCCACGCAGCATCTCCAGGGGCAGGGCTGAGCTGGGAGATTGTGCCCTGGATCGGGGTCCTGAAGCGGCACAGGCAGACCCAGAGGCTCTGGGCAGGACGGGCTGGCCTTGGGAGGTTCCTCATCCTCAGCCAGCACCATCCTGTGCTGGGTTCAGCCAGTTCAGAGCACCCCACAGAACCTCGGCCATCCCTCCCAGACTCCTGCAGGTGGTTACAGTTACTCAGCTCTGCACAGATACTGGTGTAGGATAGGAAAGAGCAGGGAACAGGAACTGGGCAAGTTGCCCAGGGAGGTTGTGGATTCCCCAGCCCTGGCAGTGGTGAAAGCCAGGTTAGATAAGGCTTTGAGGAACCTGGCCTAGTGAGAGGTGTCCTGTTCATGGCAGGGTGTTGGGACTGGATGCTCTGTAAGGTCCATTCCAACCCCATAACATTTGTGATTCTATGAAGAATGCCAAGCCAAGAGGAAACCCAAAGACATGAGTTGATCTCTGGGGCTGCTCAGCCACCTCTCAGACTGTCTGGTAACAACACTGACGGGTGACTCCCATGTTTCCCTGCCCATTCTTGAGGCAAGGAGGGATGAGGCACTTCCCTGCAGTGCTGGGTCTGCCAGCCTGTTGCAGACCAGTAAGAAAAAGTGGTCTGAAGTACTAAAAATTCAGCAAGACAGCCCAAATCAACTAAAGCGGTCCTTGGAAGAGAGAGCCTGGGTGACACATGTTGCATTTAAGGGGTTGTTACAGTTAAAGGCAGATCAGCAGATCCTTCAGTGCTTGCAGCACATTCCAGCTACACAAGTGAGAATTTTAATGTGTCCTCTAGTAGAGCACAGCATGGGATTGTAGGAGTCCCTCTGTCCCTGGGAAAGATGAAGCTATGGGGTTTCACAGTTGTTTTTCCTGGGAAGCTGGCATTTAACAGCCTAACTCTGTGTGCAGGTATGGCATCAGGAACCGGGACGAGGTCAGCTTCATCAAGAAGCTTCGCAAGTAACCTGTGGGGTAAGTCCTGAATGTCCACTGAGAGCTCCCAGCTCCACATCTTCCCCAGGCCATGGTGCTGAGGCTCAGAGCTGATGCTGCTGCTCTCTGCCGGCTGGCAGAAAATTTCTGAATGCCTGCACGGGGCTGGTGCCTGTTTCCAGATCCTGGTAGTGTTGTTTGTGCTCCTCTAGGGCAGGGAATGATAATTCAGCTACTTCAGGTAACACACACTGGGAGCAGCAGCAGGAATAACTGACTCTATGTTTAGACTCTCAGTCTGCTTCTACGTTGTCTTGAGACTCATTAAGCACAGTTTTCCTTTGCCACTGATTGCTTCCAGGACCTTGCTTTCTTTTAGGCTTTTTAAATGTCTGGAAATCATTGTCAGGAGCATGGCTGGGTTTCTAACTCATGCAGACATAATTCTGGTATTAACACTGCTATTTTGAGAAAGTTGTGCACACAAACACAAGATGTGGCCAAGACTCTAAGGCTTAGTAAGTTTTAAATTATGCTTTTAGAAACAGTCGCAGTGGCTGAAGAACACAGCTAAGAGCAGCTTGTCCACAGCCTTGTGTTGTTTTGCTGCTCCAGGTAGTTGGGTTAAAAACTGTTCTTTTGGACCACGGTTACTTTTTATTCTTCTTTCAACACTGCCATATTTTCAAGATCCAGTGTAATGAAATGTGTGCCCTAACAACAGCCACCTGCTCCAGGGTGCCTGTGACCAGCAGTCATCTCTGGCACTGGCTGGTCCCTCCTGGACCATCATGGCAGCATGGTGAGAAAAGCCCAGCATGCAGTAATTACTGTCCCTGACCAAATATTTTCTTTCTTAAACAGAGAGAGCAGAGAATCCAGCCCTACCAAGACCAGACTGTGGATTCAGCATCATCCTGGAGGAAGAGGCTGGTCACACTTCAAAGAGGAACAAATTCCATTGACTGGACATTCTCACATTTTTTACAGTTGCTGTTTGTGGTGTTTGCCTCTGAGCTGTATGTGGATTCCAGGGATTAAAGAGACCCTCTAGTTTTCTAAGGCTTTTCAGGCCCTTGTTTCCAGCTGCAGATGTGTATCTGGCTGGTTTGGGTGCTCCACAGGGTACATGAAACAGCAGGAGTGAGATTAAGTAACAAAGGTAGGCACAGACTACTCAGAACAATTCACAGTAGCTAAAACGCTACCTCACCATTTAATCACCACCTTAGCAGTAGTAAACAACTCTGGTTAAAAATGTAGTATTGAAACTAGTGTAATAAAAATAATGGCAGCAGAAAAGGTTCAATACAATTGAACAAGGCACAAACGTTCTGTTTTTCAGAGTCTTCTGAGATAAGGCAAACCATGCCTGCCAAGTGCTAAGGAGACAGTTTAAATTAACCACGGGCAGGGTTAGAAGTGTCATTGGATTAGAGGCTTTGTCCCCATGGAACTGGCACAGCAAATGCAAAGACAGTCCATCTCCAGGGCCTGCTCGAGAAGCCAGTCTTTGCTGTCAGTGGAGCTGTGCATCCAGGTCGTATTTCTCGCAGAATTTGTCTGTGAAGGGTATGCAAGTGAGGAACTCGCACCACTCGCACTTGATGGGGTAGAAATAGAACAGAATCACCAGTCCTGAGAAGAGTGCAATGAAGATGAGCTGGAAAACTATAATTTGGCATCGTTTCCTATATAAATCAAACTTCCCAAAGCTAATGTAGGGCAGGAAGGCAAAGGAGAGGAAGAAACCACTGATAAATCCTGAAATGTGAGCGAAATTATCGATCCAAGGCAGGAGGCCAAAGGCAAAAAGAAAGAGCACCACAGCCAGCAGCTTGAAGAAAGCCCTCCATGGGCGTGCCAGGATTTGCCAACTCTGGAAGAGCTCCACAAAGAGACAGGCCAGAATTCCAAACTGGGATCCTGCAGGGCCAACCTGGAGAAGAAGAGCATTACAGATAATGTCAGGCTCATGCCATCTGCCTGGCCTCTGCCAGCTCCAGGAATTAGTTACTTCTTACTCAAATCCTGTTCAGTGGTCCTTGGCAAAGAGACTCTGCAACTTCATCCATGTAATGGGGTGCCAGGAGCAAAGGGGCCTGGTTGGATTTAGGATCAAAGTGTGAGGCCAGAACAGACTAAGAAGGGCAGATCTGGCTCAGGTTGCCAGAGGGGAGAAGCCCTTGAAGGCAGTCTCTGGCTCCCCCCACCCACCATGTAGTTTTCCTTATGGAAGGAGCTGGCAGGCTCCTGCAGCTCCAGCCCTGCAGTCTCCTGTGGGCACGGGGAGCTCTGCTCTTTGCCACTCTCAGGTGGGGGTGTGTGACACCACACTTGATTGCAAGCCTGCCTGGGGCCTCTCTCACCCTGTGGCTGGACAACCCCCATCTGTTATGAGAAGCAGCCTTTTTCCTGCAGCCAGCCCAGGCAGTGACTTGGAAAGCCCACGGTGCCTGGGGATGGTGCTGCTCAGCAGCAAATGATGGTGTGGTGCCATCTTCGAGCCCAGCTCTGGTGGCTCTGCCTCAGCCACAGGGGCACAGGTATGTAGAGAAGGGTTGTGCTCAGGGCAAGTTACCAGGACCCTGGGCTGCAGGAGACCCACCTCTGCTCTGTAGGGTAGGAATATTGCACTGGCAAGGTTCCCAGTGATGCCACTGAGCAGGTAGATGATGGAGATGCGGTGCCATCCTGCCAGCTTCTCCAGGTCCCGCAGGATCGTCATTTGGAAACAGACTGAAACCAGACAGTGCAGGATCCTGCCAAGTGCAGATACAGGAGCTGAAGCAGCAGCCACTGAAGTCACCCCTGTGCTCGTGTTCTGTCCCCAGCCTTGCTCAGAGTTCCTGCTCTGGCCTTACCCATGCTGCTAATCCCTCCCAACAAACACAGGATGGCAACCTTGGCAGAGAGCACAGCTCAGATCCCTGTGTCCCCACGAGGGACAGCCACAACCCTCACAGCAATCCCCAGGCTGAGGGTGCCCCCACTCCCATGGTGGAAGTTTTACACCTCTGCTTACCCAGCGTGGAGGAAAAGTGAGAGCCAGAGGCGGTAGAACTGGTCAGGGACTTCTGGATTGAGGAAAGGAAGGAGCCCACAGACATCATCCATGCAGTGCACCTAGGGCAGAAGTGGGTGTGGAGAGGGGTCCTCCTCCAAGCCCAGGGCACACTGCAGACAGTTCTGGAAGAGGGGCTCCCCTCCCACTTCTCTCTGAACCAAGTCCCAGGCCTTGTCTTCAACACAAATTTACACAGCCCCATCCCTTCCCTGTGGCAGCTTTAAACCCTCATTTTTCACCCCAGCATCCCGAGCTGAGACATCTGCTTGCCCACAGAGCAGACTGTGGATCCTTCTCCCACTGCTGTCACAGTGGCCCCATGCTGGCCTGTCACAGCTGCCAGCCAAGTCCCAAACTGGCCCCCAAATGGTGACAGATGCAGCCACCTCTGCCACTCCAGCCAGGAGCAGCAGGGTGGGACAGAACACAGGACCCCCACCTACTCTGCAGCACTGCCACCCCAGACCTGCCAAGCTGATGAGGGCACCTGGAGGCAGGAGGGCAGCCATAGAAGCCCCAGGTGCACCCTTACCTGAGAGCAGAGCGTTGCCTCCTCGTGGAAATAGCCCCGCATGAATTCACAATACTCCCTGGAGGTAATTTCACACCTGCAGGAGGCACGAGTCGCACATGGAAAGCACAATGGATCATTCCAGTGATCTCCCAGGCCACCCACTCTCCTTTTCCATCCCATCCATGCCCCTGACATGCTGCAGTGCCACAGCAAAGGCACAAACACATTCCCATTTAAACCCAGTGCCTCTCCACACACCCCTCCTGCTTCTCTCATCCAGGAAAGCTCCACAGACCTGCATGCCATGGCTCCAAGGCAGATCCTAAAGCTGCTGTTTACAGCTGGGAAGAACCACCAGAGCCTGGGGAAGCTGTGTCTCAGACTGGGGGAGTCTTGTACCTCTGCAGCTGGCAGAGGGGAAGGGGGGGCTATGTCAAGAGTGTCCTGGTCATGCCCTTCAGGGACAGAGAAACTCCTTGGGGCAGCACACATTTTTCTCCCAGCAGGGAAAGCCAAGCCCAAGCACTGGGTTAGTAATCAAGGTCAGGGATAACATGAGAAAAACAGCATCTTCCTCTTTTGCAAACCCAGAGTGGGCCATTTCCTGGCATCTCCTTTGAGTGCCCAGGGACTGCAGGCTGGGGACAATGGAGCCTGTCAGGAACAAGCTGACCATTCCCAAGGAAAAGTACAGGACACCCAAGCAGAATGGTTCAATCCCTCCAAACTGGTATCCAAATCCCTCCAAACTGCAGGAGCAGCTGAGTGAGACACTCTGCTGTGCCAGCCTCAGGCTGCCTGTTAACTCCTGCTCATCCCAGACTCCTGCTCCACCTGGGAGTCCTGTCATGGCTCTGTCCAACTCCCCTTCCCAGCAGGGCTCTGGGCTGTGTGTGGAAAGGACAAGGAGGGCAATGGCTGTGTCTACAACCTGAAAGGGCCCCGTGTCTCACCCAGCCCCTCCATACAGGAAAACTCACTACCTTCCCTTGGTCCCAATGCAGCAGGGCCGGCCTGTAATCACACAGTCCATGTGGAGGTGGTTGGTGTAATTCCCAGCACTGTTTTTTGTGCAGATCTGGAAAACAACAACAGCCTGCAGTCAGAAAGCCACAGCTTTGCTTGCTGGCTGGGTAAAATCAAACCAGCCCCTTGGGAAGGAGCCAGATCCCAGACACAGCTCACTCTGACAGCAGGATGGTGCCTGATACTCCATCTGCCTGAGCATCAGTTGACACCTCCTCTCCAGCCCGAGGCTGAGCTGGTTTCCATCTCCCTGTTACCCTGACAGGATCCAGGGCCTGACAGGATCCTTGGCACAAGACAAGACAACTTTTGTTGTTGGAGGGCTTTGAGCCTTGGCTGGGCAGAGCACAGCTGCCCTGAGCTGGTGTTTGTGACAAGCAGCAGAAGCTGCACCAGAGGCCCTGCCCTCCCAGCAGCACAGCTGAGGCTCTGCACAGTGGGATGCAAACGCCACATGGCAGCTGCCCATGGCCCACTGTCCCCCTGCCATGCTCACCGGCCACTTGGTGATGTCATCTGGCCACTCGTGGGGCTCCATCGAGGCTGGCTGCTCACACACCCTGCAGCAACAAAGCACACATCAGCCTGAGAAATACCTTTCCCCAGCACCAGGCAGGATTTGCACACTCTGCCTGTGCCCATTCCACAGCTCCCTGTGTCCCTGGGTGCTGACACTGACACCAGACCAGATCAGCCAAGGCCATGCTGGTCAAAGCCTCAGCCTCCTTCCAGCAGAGATCACAAAGGCAGAGAGCACCCAGCTGCCCAGCAACAAACTGGATCCAGGTGGACACACCCCAAAGGCAGGAACTGAGCTGGTTTCAGCTCTACATCAGCCCACAGTGACTGTGCCAGGGCAGCCAGCAGCTGGCTGGGCTCCTGGACAGAGGTGTGCTAGGCTCAGGACTGCTGCCCCCCAAGCAGGGAGCTGTGCAGAGAGCAGGTGAGGACAGGGAGAGGGTTGAGGAAGGCACCCACAACTCACAAGTTTCTGTTCAGGTGGGCAGCCCACAACAGAGACCAGGGGTGAGCAGAAATATGATCACACCCTGCATCAGCCTCCCCTGCAGTGCAGGGACATCACTGCCCCATACCCCTCCAGAGCTGCTGCTGCCTCATCCAGCAATCCATTGGCCTGGGACTGACTCTAGAGCAGCCCTGTCCCCCCGAGGATGGCAGCAGGGCCAGGCAGGACCTACCTGGGGTCCTGATGACAAACAGAGCCAAACTGCCTCTTGTTCCCTGCCAGCATCGGTGTGCTGGGGTGATGGGGCCACTTCACCCACACGGCCAGCGTGGACTGCAGGAGAGAGGAGAGGTGTCACCATGAAGCCCAGGGGAAGAAGCATGAGCAGAAGTGTCCCTGAGGCTGCAGGGCTGGCAGGAGCAGGGCCATGGCACTCACTGAGCACTCCTCCTCCGAGGTCTGCACGCAGCCTGACTTGTCGTTGCGCACGCAGCACGCCGAGTGCTTCTCCTTCTCGCGCTTGGCGCTGATGAAGCTGTGCACCTGCTGGTCCTGCCTCATGCACGGTGAGAACTTGGCCCCCAGGTGGATCAGGGCCTCCTGGCAGAGATGGAACACTCAGCTCAGCCAAGGCAATGACTGCCTGGGCAGAGCAGGCTGGGGGAGCTGCTGGGGTAGCCCTATCCAGACCCGAGGGCCAGGGACAAGTCCTGCATGATGAAGCCCAACACACACCATGCACATTCTCCATATTTGCTTTGGAGACAGGTCCAGAACAAAAGCTCAGGGATTTCTTTGCCCATAGCCCCAGAAAGGTCAGCACTATGGTTGGGAAAGAAAACTTTGAGATGTTTCCTCTTCATTTTTGTGTTTCCCAGGGGAATGGCATCAGGAAAGCTGCCACACACCATACAACTCCTGCATTTTTTCAAACTCCATGCTTGTCTTTGTAGGAACAGGGTGCAAAGCAGGAAAGGTCCATCCCAACCTCTAGGTCACCCTTCTTTACAGGGTAGTTGGGGCACTGCTGCTCCCTGACAGCGACAGCAGATCCCTGAGCTCCATGCAGCAGAGGGCTCTGGTCCATGGGTGGCACAGCTGCAGCACAGTCCCACCCACCAACAGTCCCACCAACAGCACTCACTGAGCTGGGGCCGATCCAGAAGTTTTCCTGCTGAACATATTTGACATTTTCATAAACCCCTCTGTTTCGCAAGACCTACAAGGAGAGAAAGCAAGAGCCCTGTGAGCTCCAGCCCCCAGGGACTGGTAAAAACAGCCCCCAGGATGAACAGGAATCCCCACAGCCAATGACAGGGCCCACAACTCCCTCCATCTGTTTTTTTGCAGGATCACATGTAAACCCCATAGAGGTGTGGGCACCTTCATGTTAAGGTTTCATTTAAAATGTCTACCTCTGGCTACTTCAACTTTCAAGAAATCCCAGGGCCTGGAGCCCTTGGAGCAGCCTGAGCCTGCACAAAGCTCCACAGAGCTGAGCAGCACAGGCAGGCAGCAGGCCCAGGTGCTCTGAAAGCTGTCAGATATGCAGCTGAGAAGCTCCCCAGGCATCTCCTGCATGGAGCAAGGACATGGCTGTAGAGATATCTGTACCCCAGAAACATTTAACAACGTGTGGGAAGGCTACAAACAGCTTCAAATCAGCTCCCAAAGTCAGACAAGTCAGTTTTGCTCCTGGCAGAAGCAAAATCTTGCAACTGTAGCAAAAACTTAGCTAAGGTTTGAAGTATTTCCCTGCCTTGATCATCCTTCTGGTCTCCACCAGGAGGGGAACAAGCTGTTTGGAAGCTTTGTGCCAGATATAATCTGACATCAGGAGCACTGTGGCTGCAGGAGGGAGAGAAGGGGCTGTGGGGGCTCCCAGAGACCCTCCAGGCAGCCCCCCAGGCTGGACAGCGGGCACCCAGCCAGGAAGGCAAGGAGCCAGCATGCTGTGACACAACAGCTGAGGGCTAAACTCACTCACACTCCAGGCATGTCAGGGGGATCACTTACCGAATCAACAGTTTCGTGCTGTGAGAACCCCACAGGGGCGATGCCGTAGATGCACACAGCGAGGATGGTGATGAGGGAGTGCACAAAGGTGACCCAGTAAGTGAAGAAAGGCCTGCAAGGAGGGAAGGGGAAAGGATCAGAGGCAGAAACACAGGCATGTTACATCTTCTAACAGAACAGAGGGGGAAAGCTGCTGTTTTCCCCAGAAACCTCACCAAAATCTGGGGTACATGGCCAAGATCACCTAGGAGAGCTCAGGACAGGAGGCAATAACCTGTTTACTCTGACTCCCCCATTACCCTGGATAACCACCCTTTCCCAAGAAAACGTCCATGGGAACCCCAAAGCCCAGTGCTGAACTGTGCTGTGTTTCTGAATTAATGGCTCTAGGGGCATGACCAAGGCAGGGATAGCTGAGCCCTGCTGCTCACCACGGGACAGTGGTGGTGGCACAGAGACCTGCAGTCCCTCCAGGCAGCAGAGACACAGACCCAGCGTGGGGAGCTGGGGCAGGTCCCAGACTGCTGGCTGAGGACACAAACACGCTGCTGCCAGCTGCAGCTGGCTCTGCACTCCAAGGGACAAAGACGGGGGGGCTCAGCAGCACCCAGTGACTCCAGTCCCCGAGGGCCAGCAGCAATCCCTCACTCAGCAGTTCGTGGGTGTGGAAACTCAGGGCACTGGGAATATTTATTTGTTTGCTCTGGGGTGTCTTGACCTCCAGGGAAGCACTGACTTTGACTTTTATTCATGGAGAAAGTTTCTTAGACTTCAAGATACACCAGAATTCACAAAAGTGTGAAATAGATTACAGAGATTAGTGTAGGTGTATCACTTGGTGAGAAATTCAGGTTTTGGGATTTTTAGTATGTTGTGGATGGAAGCAAGATGGAGGGCACAGGGTGTCATCCTGGGTTTTTTTCTTCATGCTTTTTCTTTCTTCTTCTTTATGGGTTTGGGTGGCATTTTGTAATTGGGCAGAAAAGTCCCCATTGCAGCTCTGTGAGATCAGTTATTGGGTTAAAAGGGAAATAATCTAGGTGTCAGCTCTTAATTGGATAGTTTAGTCTTAAAAGACCTTGTAACAAGAGATTGTTGGCCATTTTGTGCCTTCTAATGAAAAGCTGCCGAACTCACAGCAGTGAGACTGTTTTACTGATAAGAAATAATAAACACTTGAGTCTGAGCATGAACTGCTGTCTCAAGTGCCTTCAACCCAGACCTAGAAAAACCCATGACTGGTACCTGTCACAGACATCTTTTATGAAAAATCCTTTCCTTAGGATTTTTTCTCCTGAGAAGCTGAGAGGCCTCAGGAACAAAACATAAACAATGATTATCTGCTGCTGTGGAATGTGGCAGGTGAATCTTTGATTGGTCTCATGTGGTTGTTTTTAATTAATGTCCAATCACAATCCAGCTGTCTTGGACTCTGGCCAGTAACAAGATTTTATTATCATTCCATTTCTATTCCTTGCTAGCTTTCTGATGAAATCCTTTCTTCTATTCTTTTAGTATAGTTTTAATATATCATTTTCTTTTGTAGTCCTTTTTGTACAGTGGGAGTATGGTGGCCTTGGTATGTGCTTTCTCGTACAATGTCACGTCATCAGTGGAACATGACGAGCACAGTGGAGAGTAGGCCTGGAATAAGGAGTCCAGGGGAGTTGTAGTGGAATCATAATGTTAGTCCTGAGGTGGTTAGGAGGGCAGTGGCTGCTCCTAGGATGGGTCAGGGGCTAGGGTCTACTATGCGATAAGAATGTGCTTGGTGTGCCATTGAGAGTTAGATATTTTCTTGTAGGTAGAGGCTCAGTAGGAGTACGAATTATATTTTCTTTTAATATAATATATATAATAAAATAATAAATCAGCCTTCTGAAGCTCGGAGTCAAGATTCTCATCTCTTCCCTGCCGACACCCCCACATTTGGTGACCCCGAGTGAGGAACATTCCCACAGGAACCCCCAGAACGGGGAACCCCCGTGAGCGCAGCTCTCACCTGTGGTCATCCATGTCCTCGATCTGCCGCTTGACGTAGCTGTCGATGCGCTTGCGGTAGGTCCTGTTGGTCAGCTTGCCCACCATGCCCAGCCCGTAGGGCCTCTTCTCCTTGGCAAAGAGCTTCCTGACGGGCACGGCGATGCGCTGCCCACGCCGCTGCGGGCTCACGCTCACCACCTCCTGCCGCAGGCGCACCTTGGGCTGCGCCAGGGCCCCGTCCTTCTGCTTCCTCCAGCCGCGCT
Organism: Emberiza elegans; assembly: GCA_024865655.1. Classification (NCBI taxonomy): domain Eukaryota; kingdom Metazoa; phylum Chordata; class Aves; order Passeriformes; family Fringillidae; genus Emberiza; species Emberiza elegans. The sequence goes on along the minus strand of JALJVW010000197.1, from coordinate 2,964,151 downwards.
CCAGGGGGCTGAAACCAAAGGCAGCACAGAAGTAGGGACCAGCCTTGGCGTGGCCTTTGGTGGCAGCAGAGCCTCTGTCTGTGCCACCCACTGATGGCAGACAAGGTGCCCTGAAGTTGTGTTTCAAAGGGTTACACAGAGCCAGGACAGGAAAGCACAGAAGTGGCAGAAAGCACAGCAGTAGGGACCAGCCTTGCCAGGGCCTTTGGTGGCAGCAGAGCCTCTGTCTGTCCCACCCCTCTGGGCTGGGCAGCAGCTGATGGCAGACAAGGTGCCCTGAAGCTGTGTTTGAAAGGGTTACACAGAGCCAGCAAAGGAAAGCACAGAAGTGGCAGAAAGCACAGCAAACACACAGAGAATGGCACAAGGCTGCTGTGCCAGACTAAGCCCCACCACTGAGGAGCTCTGGAGGCTTTAAGGTTGCAGCCTGTTGGGCTGCAACAGGCACCTCTGCAGCCTCAGGTGTGTCTGCTTCCTTCCCTATTTCAATCCTCTTACTCTGCCCTCTGCTATGAAATGGAAGTTTAGAATGGAGTTTGGCCCAGCAGTGGAAATACCCACCTTTCAATGTCACTTCAATGTCACTGGACTGGCAAATCCAACAAAAGTGAATCCAAGCAGCTTCCCAGACCAAGAAAGCAGCACTGTCACAGGCTGCAAGCTGTACCTGCTACCTCTCCCAATCTCTCTTCCATTCCTCCCTTGTTTATACCAATGTGTGCATTTTTCAGAATAAAACAAAGCAGGCTTCAACAACACAATAAAAATCCTGATAATCCTGAGCTAAAAGAAGGCTTTTCTGTCAAAACAGATCTGATGAACATTGCACAGGTTACTGGTGAATAACACCTACTTTTTAAGTCTCCATCACATTGAGATAAATTTGTATTTCCTTGCTCTTAGACAGCAGGGTGAAGGTCACATCTGCAGCAGTCAGACCTGACCAAAAAACCCCAAATCCCCCCCATTCCACCCTCCTCATTGCCTGGCCCTGCAGGAGGCATGCTCCTGACACCTGCTCTAGTCCAGTGTCCCTCCTCTAGCTCCCCAGATGTCCCACTCTGCACAAAGACAGTGCCTGTCAGAAGGGCTGAGAGAAACAGCCAACAACCTTTCTTCTGAAAGGTGACTGGAGTATCTGCAGAGATCATGACAGCTCTGAAGTACAGGCAAGCAGCAGCATAAGGGAAAATCTGAACCTCTGTAGCCAAAATACCGCTGGAAACTTCAGCTCTTTTCATATTGCACCTCGCAGAAGATGAATTTGAATATCCCAACTTCCCCTTCTGCAGCAGAAGGCGCAGGTTCCACTGCAGCCTGCTCTTGCCCAAGAGGTCAAGTGATTTCTGTGGGGTGGACATGCTGCTTCCCAGTGCTGGAAACCTCCCCATGCCCAAACAAACATCTCACCACGTGAAAGGACACCCAACTGTGACTCTGATAACAGCTCTCTGAAGGGTGAAAAAAATGTATTTTCCTCAAGAAATAAAACTATTTAAGGAGATTCAAAGGGAACCAAGAAGACTGAAACCATCTCAGAGGAGTGACAACAAACTCCCACCATTTGTGCTTCCCCTTATGTTAAACTGAGTGAAGTTCTTGGAAACACTTGAAGGGAAAGTGCCAACACAGCAAGACGGGCTGAGAGCAGCAGAACCACAACAAGGACCTCCCTGTCTGCTCCATGTTCACACCCAGCAGAGCTCTCTGCTGGGGTGAGCTGACTCGGAAGCAGCACAGAGCAATTACTCAGTACCAGTTACTCAGGTGGAAAAAATCCAGGCACACAGTACAGCACCACCCACATATTTGTAGGGCTCTCAGCATCAGTGCCACACCTTTCTCTCGTTTCAAGTGAGGAATGCAGCCCAGCTTGACACTCTGCAATGCTTCACCGCTCCTTGGAGCATGAGAACAGTTACTGGTGACTGGGGCAATGGCAACAGCTTTCTCACTTTGCCATGCTCTCCATAGCCAAAGGCTGGGCCCTCAGCATCCTCACAGTTGATTTAAAGTTTCTTTTGCTTCCTCAAGGCATGGTACAATCTCTGAAACACATTACTATGAAGCTGGAAGTTGCTGGAGTGACTGCAGAAGTGGCCTCAGAGTCACCTTTCATATCATAGGTAGCTGGGGCAGGAGGTCCTCAGCTGGATTTAAAGAAAACCCATCACTGCACTGCTCTGAGCTCTGCACCAAGCACCCACAGCACTCAGATCTTGGCCTCGGGCTGGCTACCCCATGCTAGGCTTTGGCAGCTACCATGAAGATACTCACAGTAGTAAGTGGCTTCTTTCAAGCTCATTTTTGTCCAAAGCACCTCCTGTGAGATCTGTCTGATCTGGAGGTTTCACCTCCGCATCTTTGATTGCAGCTTCAGACGGTGACTCGAACACTTCATCCGGGTAAGTGGAGAGCTCCTCGTGAAGGACTCCTTCCTGGGCAGACAGACAGCAGCCCCATCAGAAGAAGCCAACATCCCACTTGAGACAGCAGTGCTGCTCTCTGCAACACACAGTCCTGCCAGAACCAGAGTCCTGCTCTGCCTCTGGGCAGCACCACGCCAGACCTGCCCCTCACCCGAGCGAAGAAGGACGTGTCAAGCTCATCTGGGAAATCCACCGTGTCCTCCTCCAGGAAGCTGGCGGGGGTGAAGCTGCGCCGCTGGGCCCTCCTCAGGGTGCTGTCCTTCACAGAGCGGCCCTGCAGCCAGGGACAGGCACGTGGGGCACTGCCAGAACCTCACAAACCCACCCCAGCCGGTGCACAGGCAGCCCACGTGCTGAGCTTGGCTGGAGCACAGCAGATGTGATGTGTGACACCTTTCTGGTGAGACAGACAGCTGTCACCTCACTTCTCAACCCACAGCACCACCTCCAGGCTTGCCGTGTGCCCCTCTAGCACATATTGTACAATGTGTCTGTAAACCACAGTGATGGCTGCTACTGGACACAGCAAAAACATCACTGAGCCCAGGACACCAGGCACAGGGCAGGATGAAGTGACCTCTTTCACCCACTGGAACCAAGGGAGCTTCCCCCTGGCAGTTCTCTGCTTTTAACCCCTGTGTTCTCAGAGGCGTGTCCATGTCCTCAGTGGCCACACCAGGTGCCAATATTCAAATCTGAGCACCTATTGGTTTGACCACAGCATCCCAAAAAACTCACTTCCTTTCAAACCAGGACTCTTGTGCAGCAAGAGCCTCAGGTATTTCTGTTCTTCCCTGGCTGCTTACCTGGTGCATATGGACCACCCAAAGGTCCAGACAGCTGAACTGGACCTGCTAGAATACTCTGAGGCTGCTGGCCATGAGAACCAAAGCCCCCAGGCCAACAAAGAAAAAGCAAGACCAAAACCGAACCACCATCCCCGCTTCCTTGCCACGTACACATGGCCAAAACCCACCAGGAGGTGACTCCATTTCCTCCCTCCAGCAGAGCTACCCCCATCCCCTCTGCTGAGCAGCTCCTTGCCCACATCCAGGGCAGAGACCCCTGTGGTCCATGCCCTGCAGCAGGCAGTACCTTCACCAGCGCGGCGGCCGCTCGGAAGCTCATTTTGGCCACGGACTCGCGCTTGCGGCGCCGCGGGAGGCGGTTGAAGCCCGAGCGGGAGCTGGTGAAGGAGCACAGGGAGGTGGCCCCAGGTGTGATGGGAGTGTGGGGGATGCTGCAGCCGTCCGTGTCCTCGGCCATCCGGAACGCCCGGCCCCGCGCCAGGGGGTCGATGATCTGCCAAGAGGAGCAGCCCGTCAGCCCAGCCACCCCCAAAGCCTGTCCTGCCAAGCCTCCTCTCTCCTCCTGAGACCATGGCTCCAGAGACTGAACAAGAACCAGCCTGCAGGGACCAACAAGCAATTCTACAATAGGGAGATAAAGAACAATCTATGGGTATTTTTTTCTTTTGTTAGTATTGACTATTGTCAACCAGTCTGTTCCAGTACCTCATATAAGACTCCAAACCTCCTCCAGTCCTTCCTAAGCTGTCACAGACATCTTTTATGAAAAATCCTTTCATTAGGATTTTTCCTCCTGAGAAGCTGAAAGGCCTCAGGAACAAAATGTAAACAATGGTTATCTGCTGCTGTGGAATGCAACAGGTGCATCTGGGATTGGTCTCATGGGGTTGTTTCTAATTAATGGCCAATCACAGTCAGCTGGCTCAGACTTTCTGTCCGAGCCACAAGCCTTTGTTATCATTCTTTCTTTTTCTATTCTTAGCCAGCCTTCTGATGAAATCCTTTCTTCTATTCTTTTAGTATAGTTTTAATGTAATATATATCATAAAATAATAAATCAAGCCTTCTGAAACATGGAGTCAGATCCTCATCTTCCCTCATCCTGGGACCCCTATGAACACAGTCACACTAAGCTCTTGGTTTCATTGTCTCCCATGCCAATGAGCTCAACAGTCATAGAATGTGCTGCTAAAATAGGAGTCTGAGAAAACCCTGAAAACAGAAATGTTCTTTCTTTAGTTAGTTTCCTTCCTGATACTGGACAACCCAGGACTTAAGCAGTTTCCTGTTATCCTGTTGAAACTATACTGTATATTTACATCTGCTTCCATTAATTAAGTTTAACAGCTGGATAAAGCAGGCAAGCTTCCAGGAGCTGCAAGTCCTTCTTTGGGACTCCTCAGGCCAGTGCTCTCACTTATTCCAAACATACGAATCAACGTAATGAAAATATTGCCTTCAGCTACAAACCTTGCCTCTGTCCTTACATCATCACAGCTGTGGTTTCCATAAGACCTCTGTGCTTTATCCCAAGGTTTTACGAGCTTTTTTAATCCACAGTTGCACACTCAACAGGAAGCTTAATGGGCTCACACCTACTGACACCACGTTCTGATTTAATGTAGCCCATACACAGCTGAACAATATTTCTAAGTCTCCTGTGACCAAAGATTAGGTGCAAGACATTAACAGAAAACAAGACAACAAGGCAAAATGTGATTGAAAAATGCACTACATTCTCCTCTGCTTTAGTGCTGCCGCCAGGCTGCAGATCACAGACTGACCTGCATTGGAAGGAATTGTTTTCCCACTCCCTCAGTAAAGCACAGCCATCAACCACACCAATCGCTGTCGCTGAAGGGAGCAGTGGGAAGAGCTGGATATTGTGGTTAGTTCTGGTCACTGGATGTGCCCATCTGGGCCCTGCCCACTTGGGTCACACTTAAAGGTAAGGAGCAGGAGGCAGCACCAAACCCAGGTGCCCTTTGCAGACACTCAAAACCACTTCTGAGGAGCCATGAGCAGGACTATAGCACCACTGATACAAGAGACACTTTTCAATAATAATATAACCAGGGTTCTATGGGGACAGTAGCTGTGCTACAGCCTGCATTCTGCTTGGGGCAGGGTAAATGTCCCCAGTGATTCCAGCCCTGCTACTGCACATTTGGGTCCAACATAGTTCTGTCTGTCCTTCACAATGGCAGCAGAAAGTCTGAGCTGAGAGCTGCTGGTCATGCTGCACACCCCTGATCACCACAGTCACAGCATGACAAACACAGCTCTGAGCCACCACAACAGCTGAGGGATCTCAGCCAAGGAGACTGGTGGAGAGAGAGCTGCCAAACTATACCTGGGCCATGAGAAGTGTCTGAGCACAGAGCACAGACGTGCCGAGGCAGAGCTCAGCCCGCAGACAGGTCACGGCCGCCAACGTGCTGAACACACCGAGCAGGGAGCTCAGCCATGGCCCTGGCCCTGTCCCTCTGTCCCTCTGTCCCTCTGTGCCAGGTTACTCACCTTCTGCATGCCCAGCTGGCAGGGGCCCACGTAGAGAGGAGGAGGGGTCTCTGTGCTTGTCAGAGAAATGTTGTCCTGGCTGGGCAGGTCCATCTCCCGGATGACCTGAGGCTTGAGCTTCCCGTAGCGCAGGCTGCAGTGGCGGAGGCTCTTCCTCTGCCATTTCTGAGTGGCATCGCTGTCTTTGCTCACCCCAAACCAGTCTGCCGTGCCTCTGAAAGATGCCAGCAGACAAGTGCTAAGAAGAAGGATGTTTGCTTGGACTATGCAGGTGAAAAGACAAAGCCCTGGTGGTCACTTCCAGCCCACCCCAATTCGAAGACAGAACTCTTGCCCAGGAGCATCTCGCAGCTTGTCCTCAGCTGGTTTTAGCAACCATCTGACAGATGCTGGCCAGAAATGTTTGACCATCAACAGCATTCTGTCTCTTAAGACAGAAGAAAAATGGCAGGAGATATTCACTGTGGGCAAAGGACAGTTTGTTCCGAGTTTTTCTAAAAATAAAGGAAAATAAATGGTAGAGAAATTCAGAAAATAACTTGCTGAAAGGTGTTTTTTTACTTTTAAAACCATCTCTTGCAAACACTTACCATCTTCAGGCCAGCTCTAGGTCCCCATTGTGAGAGTGTTTCGTAGCTCTGTAACTTGTCCCAAAAGCCACCAGAAATCTCTCTTCTGTCCCAGCCTCCCCTCCACACTCCCAGAATCTCCCTAACTTCTCCATCTCATGCTGCAGGGTTTCTAACCTCCTCAAGGGTTGCATTAACAGCAAAACTTGCTGCAGCTCTGGTCTCTGCCAAGGCAGACACACACACTTCTAAGCTGCTGGTTGCAGAAGCAGGAGCACAAGGCTGCAGCCACGAGGCAGGTTTGCTGCCAAGTGCCTGCTGCCACAGAAGAGCAGTGGATCAGAAGCAAAATCCCAGGAAGGCAGGGAGGGATCAGGATAAGTCAGACTAAAAGCCTATTTCAAATCCTGCAGGACAGCTGGTACCCTAAACGTACAGGGGTTATGGCAGCCCTGCCAAGCAGTTCCCACCATGGCTAATCCATCCTCAGGAGATGACATGCTGTCTCAGCCTACAGCTGACTGGCCCAGGTGTTGAAACCTGAAAGTCCAAGACAAATCCAAACCCCTGGCCTCAGCCCCCCTGCTCAGGGGCAGGATCTCCAGCTGCTGAGAAGACCTCACAGATCACAAAGTTAGCATTAAAATACACACTGGAGTAAAGGCTGGGATAAATCTAGAATTAGGCCACACATGGGAACTGAGACAGTGCACTGGAGACAGGAAATTAACCCTGTGGTTTTGAACCTTTCCAAGCAAAAACCCCATCAACCAACAGGTGAAGGTGCTCTGCCACCATGTCAAAAGGTGTGTTTGAAATCCACAGCCTTGCTGGCTAAAACCTTCCATATGCAACCACCACCCATTTTCCTCAGCCTCCCTGTTCTCACAATGATACAGAACAGACCCTTCAGAGGTCATGGGGGCCACTGCTGGAATTCACCTGACCTCACTGACTCAAATGCCACCAGCAAGTCAACGTGCCAGCCTTTGGAGATGGGGCTAGGTGAAAATCGTGGGGCACCTCTGTGCTCCCACATCTCCTTGGAGCAATCTTCCTCTCCATCCAGAGCAAAGGCCCAGGGCCAGCCCCTGCCCTGACAGACCCTCCAAGCCCATAGCACAGAGGTCAAGTTGCCAGTTGCTCTGGCACAACACACACCACAGAACAGCCTGACCACTCAGAGGGCTCCCCACAGACTGCTGTAACCAGGATTTCAACAGCAAGGTGACCTTGGGTGACAAGCCTGTACACAGGGCACCACCACAGCTGTTGGCACTGTGAGGAACACTCCAGAACTGCCAGAGACCACTGGTGGGCCAGGGCCAGGGTGAAGACCTGTCCCACTCCTCCCTGATCATAGCCAAAAGAGTCCACTAAAGAGTTTAGGGCATCCTGAGCACCCTGGGAAGATGCTGAATGCCTCTGTTCAGCTGGAGAACTCCATCACATCCCACAGAGTCCCCAGGGCACTGTAACAACCAACATCAGAGTCAGCTGTCACTCTTCTGTCATGATGAGCCAGGCAGCCCTGAAAGCCCAAGGCCAAACACAAGTGGCCCCAAAGGTGGTGACAGTGCCAGAGTGGCAGCTGGCCAAGGGCAGGATGGTAAGACAGGAATAGAGGGCAGTAGGTCCAAGTCACACTGTCTGTCTGGTTTAAAAGTTTCCTAAGCTCCAGATTTGGGGTGATGGCCAATGGGCCCCTTGTGCCCTGGACTCCTGGAGTGGCTCATCTCCTTGGTGCCAAGTAAACAAAGACCTCCACCTCAAAAAGAAGACAGTCACATTTGCATTAGAAAAAGCCATGAAGTCAGCAGGGAAAGAGTGGATGCTGTATTCCATTCATCAGCTCTGAGCCCCTCTGGACCAACACAACAGCGTCTGTTTGGTGCTGCTTCCTCTCCTTCCCCTCCTGCCCCAAGAAGGCTTTGGGGCCAACATATGCTGCACTGCTGCCAGCAAAGGCAGGCTGGGCTAAGGCTGCCCTGGGGAGATATTCCAGCTATGGTGACCACCAGGAGGTTGACAGCTTGTTAGGAAAGGCAGGAGGGAGTGAGGCTGGCGGGTGGACAGCTAGTTAGTCCATGCTACTTATTGACAGCTGCCTACACATTTAGTAGGAGTGACAATTGTTTTCTGTTAGAGGCACACATGAACTTTCTCACTCTGCCTGTCTGTAGGCCTCTTGGACAGTCCTGGGAAGGCAATGTGATCTCAGCAGCAGCCAGACTCTGTGCAGCTCACAACAGCCCTGGCACACACATGCAGGGTGGGTTTCACACTCAGTGCTACCAGTACCTGAAGAAGGATCGGGGCAGGGACTGCCGCTTTCTCAGGGAGCTCCTGCCCCCCCGGTGCCCACGGGCGGGCAGGGTCTGACTCCTCTGAAACCGAACCTGTCTGCTGCAAAGAAAAGAGAGCTGAGGGGAAGGAACCTCCAGGGCTCTGGAGAGGAGCAGCCACTGCTCTCCTTCCATAGCCCCATGGGCAGCAGTGGTGCCCCACTGCAAGTGACAGTGGCCTGAGCTGAGCGCACGACCTAAGAGAAACAACCAAGCTCAAGCCAACACAGCAGCAGCATCTTTGAACCCAGGAGGCTGCTGAATCCTCTTGGTGCACCTGTGACGTGTGTCTCACACTGCTCTGGAAGGTGCCAGGGGTAGTGCCATCCCCCTCAGCTCCCCCTGTAAGACCTGCCTTCTTCAGCCCAGACACTCAGCTACAGATTCCACAGCTGGCTTTGGACACCAGTGTGACACCATGGAGGTGTCAGCAGGCCAAGATATGATCTCCCCAGAGACAGGTGGCTGGTGCCCTGACAGGATCTTGCCTGGTGCACAAATCTAACTGTGGCACATCTGCTGCTTCGCATGGACACCTCAGACACCCTGGAAGACTGGAAATTGTGTTAGAGGCTTTCATATGAATCACTCCCATGCCTTGCTCTGGACTACACAGGCTTGACTTTATGTTCACAGTTGATCTGTGTCCTTCAGAGAAGATGGTATGGAGTCCTGCTGCAGTTTCATGTTCTGTGCATTCTGAGGGCTGTGTTAAGCAGAAAACTTGGCAGTCAGCCTTCCTGGACTCACAAAACAAATCCCAAAACACAATTTAGGGATGTATGGTCTGCATTCTCTACTGTATTCCTAGCTCTGCTAAATGGGAAACAGGGATTTAGGCCTTGATACTTTCCATTCCCCTGACCTTGTTTCTGATCCACTCATTTCATGCTTTTATTGCTAGTGTTGTGTAATGTGTGTATCTCCTGCAGTTCTGCTCCTTGTTAAGTCCTTCCCAAAGTAAATTGTCACAGTAGCACCAAAGCAGCTCACAGTTCCTCACATCCCTACATACAAACTGCATGTTGTGAGCATTTCTGGGGCAGGTTAGCCAGGTTCTTCTACCCAATGCTTCTTGCCAGGGCCTCCACAGCACCCTCCCAGGACGTCCCCTCATCCTTGACATGCTCCTGCCCAGCTGTCCTGGCAAGGAACACGTCAGGAGCAGGGAGGCAAGGGAGGAGGCAGTGTAGGTGTGCAAGGACAGCCTCAGCAGCCCCAGAGGCTGCCCAGAGCCCTGAAAAGAGCAGACACCACTTCACAGGCTCAGCTCTCCCAGCCTCACAAGAAGCTGGATCAGAGTGGGCTGATGCAGGAGAGCTTCAGCACCAAGGCAAAGGAAAACAGTGTGTGGGAGATCTCCCAGAGCTGGAAAGCTGCTCCTTTGTGAGGGGGCGAAGCCTGGCTGGCTGAAAGTACCCCTGACCCCTGGAGCTCCAGGGATGCTCCTGGGATCCAGGCAGGCCTGACACACTGCCAGAGACAGAAATGAGCCATCTCAGGAGAGAAGCTGGGAGAGCCACTCCCTCTGGGCAAACTGGGATAAGCCTTTGCCATGGTGAGGGAAAGAGCATCCAGTTCTGTATGGCCATGTGTCAAGAGACTCGTAATGACAACCCTTTGTAGGAGTGGGACACAGGACCAGAGCAGCCTCTCCCTGCTCTCCACCACCCCTCAGAGCCATCTCAAAGACCTGTCAATGAGCCAGTGCTAGGAGCCAAGCTGCTGAGAGCCCTGCTCAGCTCCAATGGGCTTCTGCCTCCCCCAGCAACCATGTGCTCTCACACACTGCGCCAAAGCACAGCCAGCACACCCCATCTACAGTCACAGCTAAACATCAGGGCCTGAAACATCCTGTTACTGAGAAACAGCCCCCCCAGGGCATGGGGACAGCCAAAATCTGTCTGTAAGTGGCAAACACCATTCATTGTCCTGGTCACCAGCATCTTCCTCTCAGGACTTGCCTCCTCATGCACTACTGGAGACCAACCTGCACCCACCCTTCCACCACCTCCCACAGAAATGAGGGACTCAACCTAACCCTGCTGTGACAGCAACGGGATGAGCAGATAATCCCAAATGCACAGCTGCAGGATGGCACAACACGGTGCAGCAGGCTCCAGGAGCTCCGTGCCTCACCTCTTGATGGTCTGGGTGATGGAGGTCTGGCGCTGCAGCCCCGCTCTCCTGGCGGGGTCGTGCGGCAGGGACGGCACGCGGCTGTTGTCGGCCGGCATGCTCACGCTCCGCAGGAACGCCTGGCGCCGCGTCGGCTGCGAGGGAAGGCAGGGAGGGAGTCAGTCAGAGCTCTGGGGTGGGCACGTCAGCAATTCAACATGGACCGCCTGAGCTCCCGCAGCACATCCTCCTGGCTGCTGGCTGCCCAAATCACGCCCTCCTAGGCCGCTCCACAAGGTCAAGAGAATAGGCTACTCCACAAGGTCAAGAGAAGCGCAGTCGGTGGGATTTGCTTCTTAAGTGGTTCTGGAGCTGCACTAAAAGCCTGTGAGAGCTGTGGGTGGGTCTGCAGTTGCTGCCTGGTGCAGCCTAAGCAAGCTGGGAAAGGCTTTGTTCATAGCCTAACTGCCTGGGCACACTCACATGTCATGGCTAAATGTCACCTACCAAATGTGACACAACTCACCACGCTGCTCTCAGCTCACACAACTGCCTCCCTGGGGCTGCTCTGGATTACATTTTTATCAGCCCAGCAGAGACACCATGCCCCATTTGTACAGGGCTTCCCTTCCCTCTGGCAAGGGAAGCTCTGATCGATCCTCTGGTCAGACACTGTCTCTGCCTCAAGACTACTTCAGCCTCTCTAGCCCAGAAAGCTAATGATTTCCACTTACATTAACAGTTTTGCTATCTTTTATGTAAAAGCAGATACTCAGGTTGTAAGTCAGAGTTGCACACAATGCACTCTTATCCTGACAGCCTGGGCTGTGCAGAGAACATCACTTCCACCAGTTTCCATCATAAGCACAGTGTCCCACCAGGTGCCCAGCTGCATTTAGAGACTCCAGATAGGGCAAAATCCATCAGAGCCTTAAATAATCGATTCAGAAGGTTTCAACCTGCACTGGTAAAACCCTGAACTCCACTTCTAATCCCTACAGACTTACCAATCTAATCCCCAAAGTCTTACCTCCCAAGGGAAGACCAGAACCAAGATTTATCTGCCAGGAGCTGTCACATAAGTGAATTGCATTTGAGTTCCTGGATCACAGAATGATGAACAGGACAGTTCTTGCTGTTCCAAGTGAAACAGAAGTTCTCTCTTAAGACAAGCTTGTCCTCAGCCCCCTCCAGGGAAGCTGTATAACCCTACATTTCTCTAAGGACTAAACTTTTTTTCACATATGTGACTGAACCCAGGCCCTGTGCACACCCATGGGGCTGAGCAGCAAGAACCCTCTGGCTCTGCCTTTGGTGCACAAAGCCTCTGCTCCTGCAGCAAGGCCACACAAGCAGCCAGCATTAATACCCAGGTCTCACCCCTACCCTAAGGTTTTAATACCTTGTAGCAGCTATTCCTGATATTCTCCCTATCCCCAGCACAAATGAGGGTGTTTGACTCTCATGCTTTGCCCTGCTCCTATTAACCTATCACCTCATCTCTACTTCAGCACTCCTCAGTGTTGTGTATTTCTCATCCCACATGGTCCTCTTATGTTCCTCCTGCTGCTAACAGCTTTTTGTTGCCAGTAACTGTTCTTTGCTGTTACTGATGAAAGTCTGTTATTATCTTGGCTATTCATAAGTCAGATTCATACCCTGCTCATTTCAGCACAAGCTTCAGCACTTCCAGGCCCTCATGCTTGTCTGGGAGACCTTCAGTCCTCCAGTCCCCTTGAGAAATGCTTGTTTGAATACCTCACTCTCATATCCCAGCCAAGACACTTCTCACAATGCCCACATCCAAACACTCACATCCACTGATGTGAGCACATCAGCCACCCACCCTCATCCCTCCCACATCCCCTTCAAGGGCAGTTAATTACTGCTCATAAATTTTCTCAAAGGCTTGGCCCCTTCTCATGTGGCCTCACGACCTGCCATCACAGGCTGCCTTTCCCTGATGGGGATCCCAGGCACAGGGATGCTCCCAGCACGTCCCTCCCCAGCTCCACAAACCCTCTCCCCTGTACCTGCACGGGCTGGGGGGGCTCCTCTGGCACAGGCATGGGCACTGGCACCGGGATGTCCAGTTTTAGCCATGGTGGCTTCTTGCGCTGTAAACTGCTCGTGCTGTCGTGCCGCGCCTCCGACATCGTCCCGCGCTTGTCCTCAGGCCTAGGAGAGGAGAGACAGCAGAGTCAGGAGAGAATCTGGCTCATCCCTCACAGCCCATGCTGGCTGGGTGAGCAGAGTGTTCTCCTCCCAGCTGTGACTGACGGGCCCCAAGCCACACGTGGGATGAATTCCCCAAGTGCCTCATGAGGGCTCAGGGCTCACAGCTTGTGCCCACACTGCTCATCCAGCACCTGACACTACAGGACACAGAACCTCGAGCCAGATACAGGCGCTGCAGTCACAGGTTTGAGTCGCCTCCCATTAAGATTTTTGCTGAGACTACTGTGAGATCCAGATTCCTTAAGAACAAGCCATGAATTAAATCTTAATGAGATCTGGATCCAGACCAACCAGCTAAGTAACTGCAGTATCAAAAGCCACTGACCTCCCTCTAAAACCAGCTTGTGACTCACCAACACCCTCTTTTGCCCACCCAAAGCCAAGCACCACACTTTCCAACTCACCCACCACTTAGCAATTAACAAGTGGCCATTTCTCATTGCTGTTTTTAATCTCTTTTAAATGTAGTGATTTTCTAGAAACATAATACAGTGCACAGAGCAATACCAGTATAGCATGAACATTAGAGAACTGGCACTAATCCTGAACTAAGAGTGGTTTTCATACATAAATAATAATGATATGGTATTTAAATAAAAACCGCTGTGTAATCCAAACGCTGCAGTGAGCAGAGTGACTCGCTGTCATCTTGCCCACTCTGCTGCAGTTTTGCCCTCCTGTTTGGGACCACAGGAGCCTTTCAGGCTGGCAGAGCACCCACGTCACTGTGCATGCTCAGAGAAAACAGATTTCACTGGAGGCAGATCAGCTCAGATGCCTCCACGGGTACTTTCCAGCCTAAATTACGCTACAAGTTTGTATTTCTTCCTCTCCTATCACACACACAGCTTCAAGTGAACAGTGGGAAGCGTGTGTGCTGAATGGGACAAGAGATTCCATTCCCTCCGGGCTCTCTCCTTGCATGGCCCTAGCCTGGCCTATGGCCCTTAGCCACAGGGGACAAAAATAATCAAGTGCCCCAGCCTCTTCACCACAGTGGACAGATGGAATAAGCAACCAGTTAAATCAGCAGGCACACATGCTTTGACAGGGAGTAGGAGAAAAACTCTGTTGGAATTAAAGCTTAGTGCTCTTGCAGTGTGAACACAGCCCATTTATTTTAAATGCAGAGTGAGTTTAACACGTAAGGATTCTTCCTTGAGAGAGGCCAAGTCCTGGGCCAGGACCAGAGGGATCTCCACCCTCTGAGACATTTGGCATGCAACAAAACAAGGCCCTGAGCTGCCTGAATTATCCCAGCCTTGCAGTGGCTGAGCCAGTCAACCTGCACGGGTCCCTCCCAAGCTAAATTAGGCGCTGGTTCTGTGAAACGTGCGCTGCCTTGCAGGGCACTGCCACCATCTTCCCACAGCTCCTGCAGCGGCTCTGGAAAGGGAACTGCGCACACCATTGCAAAAGATACAAGGCAGGGAGGCAGGCAGGAGGGAAATAGGTCAACAAATGGGAGTGGGGGATGATCTGGATTGGGTTAGGAGAGAATCTCATCTAAAAGGAGCTGAAGGCCAGCTGCTGGTTCAGTCGCCGGGCTGGGCCGGCTGCCAGGAGCGCTGTGCTCAGCTGAGCCAGAATGACAGAAAGGGAGGACTCAGCTGTAGGTGGATGAAGGTTGGGTTTCAGCAAATACCACAGGCCCCCAAAAGTCTGGGAATTCATGATCGAGCCTGTACAGACATGCCCTTCATACATGCACCACAGTCCTGTTGCACAGATGCAGTGCTGTGCATGAGAGGGACACAAATCCTTCCTTCCCTCCCTGCTGAGCTGCAGGGGTGGCTAAATACAACTGTTCTAACTTCCTGTAAGATAAGAACAGTGAGAGTATTAGGGGAACTCCTGCCTGTGCTTGGTATGAGTAAATCTGCTATGAGACACGATTTACTGAAAAGGTCTTGCAAATTTGTCTTCATGGTGAGGTCAGAAAGCAAAGCAGATTTCTCATACCTGAAATACTCCAGCAAAGAGCTCCAGCATTTACCTCTGAGGATCACAAACACCACATGTCCTCAAGGTGTCCTAATCAGAGACCAGCCAAGAGAGCCAGAGCCACCACGGTGACACAACCAAACACAACTCAAGAGCCTCCTTCCTGAGCCTTCAAGGGCAAATACAGAGCCTCCAAAGTAGCAACTCTGCTTTTTCCAGCATCTCACCACTGAGCCAACATCACTCAACATCCTTCCTGTCTACCTACAGAGCAGCCTTTGTGAGCAGGAGCTCTGGGTGTAAAGAATACAAACGAGTAGGATTTGCAGCTCTATCAATCAGTGAGGCCAAGCCAGGAAGGCAGAGGATGAATCACGCCCGTATTGCCCGAAAGTTGCTGCAAGAACGTGAAACCCTGTGAAAGACTTCTGATTAAATCTGTTTTGAGCTTCCCCTCCTGAATTGCCACAGACCACAGCCAGTGATGTCCAGGTATCTGCACTGGCTTCGCTGCCCCACTTGCAGACTTGCACATGGGATCTCCAGGGTACACATCTGCCAAAGAGGACATGCACACACAGGGGTAAAGCCTTATAATTACTCCCAAAGTTGATTCAACTTTGTATTTTAGGCAAGGTGAATACCTCAAGATGAAATCCATGTTCTGAAAGAGAAATGGATTGCTCTGCTTTCTCCCTGCTTCAGCAGTTAAAGAGTTCTTTAAATAGCAAAGCATAAAAATGAATATATAATAATTGTCTAAATGCATTCAGTATTTAAACCTCAGGTGAGTTTCCAGAGTGGCTGCAAACAGAGCATGTAGGAGCAAATCTCCCTCCCAGTTCAACCTTCTTTACTCATTATCAGGTTCATTTCCCAGTAAAAGAGTGCAACGAAGGCAGAGCTGTTCAGCATTCCCAACTCCCTGCATGCATTTGGAGTGGCCAAAAATAAACCTTACCAACACCCAAGACTGCATCAGGCCCTGCCAGGGCAAGCACTGTGAATTCTGTATGAATAATCAGTCACAGCACAGGTCAGGCAGCTGCCTCTGCCCCAGGCACAAAACAGCCTGGGGTATGGTCATGAGAGACAGGTCTCCAGGGGTTAACAGGGAGCCTGAATGTGCATCCAGCTGAATAAATGGATATATAGACCAGATGAGCATCAGTGCACAGCTGTGTGCACACATGTACAGGGACATGGTCCAACAGCCCTTGCATGGCAGGTAACTCCCATTATCACACCTGGCCCTCACTCAAAGTGCTGCTAATTTCTGCCTCAGCACCGTAGTGAAAGCACTTGCTGAGTTTCACACTGACCCCCTGGTTACTTTTAGGGGTCAATGTTTCAGGGTCCAGTGTCCATGTATTTATCAGGTCAATGGGTTTTGTTTCAAAGTTAACTGCATTGATACATATTTTGTTTGAATGGTCCCATGCCATCAATCCCAATTTCTCAGCACTGTCAAGAGGCCACCAACAGCAGCAGGATGGGAACACCCAGAGCACAGCCATGCAGGGTCAGCTCAGGGTCCCTCTAAAGCCAGTATCTCATTTCCAGCTGAGGATGCCTGGCACAGGGTAGGAGTACAGGATCACTCTACAGTCCTTTCTCCCAGGTCAGAGCCATGGCATCTTTGCATGTAACAGTTCTGTATCCATCTCCATTTCCATCCAATGGTTATTATTCCAGAATTTATCCAGATCATTTTCTAACCCAAGCAAACTTCTAGTATTCATAACTGTGCATGACAAAGCTCCAGAGCTGAAACACAAGCTGTGTGACAAGCCTGCTCCAGCTCATCTGCAAACCTGCCATTTCCTGGGTTCACTTGCTGCTCTGTAGTTCTTGGACTAGAAGAGTGATCAGTTTTTCCCTATCCTCTTTCTCCATGCAAGTCCTGACCCTACAGATCTCCTCCATGCTCTTCCTACCGTCCCCTCTTCCCACACCACATCCAGAAGCTCAGTCCTCATACAGGGGCTGTTTCAGACCTCTTGCACTTGCTTAGTTTGGACTTTGTTCCACCAGCATCACAAAACTCAGGAATATGCAAATATAAGGCTGAATGAATGGTATTTGCAAATCTAGCTTCATCTAACTGATCAGCTGATAGCAACATAAAAATTATTAATAATGTCCATTTCAATTAAAATAAACAAAAGAAAAAACATATCAATGGCAGATAGTCTGGAAAATTCATCTTCAAAAGGTCTGTGCCAAAGCAAGGTCACAGAAGCAGAATGAAAGGCAAATCCACTGTGCTGTGGGTCAGGCTAAGAAAGAGGAGAGCACATTAAATACCAAAGTTGGCACATGATCAAGGAAAGCTGCTTAGTGAAATCTACTGACCCAAAGAGCAAAGGAAAAGCTTTCTCCAGAAGCCTGAGCATGTTCCTAAAACTGACAGGCATCCTAAATACATTTAGAAGCTTGCACAGTCATTTCAAAGAAAGACCATCCTTCTATTTAAACCGACAACTGAAGCTATTCCCATGTTGATTTATTTTCTTCCTAAATCTCCATTTTTACCAGCATTCCCATTTAAAATAAAGCTGGCTTTCCCCCCCTCAAGTAACATTCCAAACAAAAACCAAACCGAAACAAAACCCCAACTTAATTCAACACTACCACACAAACAAACAGCATCTGCTTTTTCCAACAGCACTGCTCCTCTCCAGCACAGTGTGTGCACGTTCCTCCAGACACCCCCAGGAGTTACACACACAGGGGTTATTCCACTGCAATCCGATCACCATGCTCAGACTCCAGCTGTTTTTCTCCATTTTTCAAACCTCATCACTGCAACAATGTTATTTACAGTGCCTGCTACACAAAGTCCCAGGCAAGCCCCATGTACCTGAAGGGGTCTGGCTGAGGCACAGGAATCCAGCAAAGAAACCAGGATCCTCACGGTGCTCTCCAGACAGGAGGAGCCAGGGAGACAGCTCCTGGCTGAGCCTCTCTCCAGGAGGATTGCTGCTGGCACAGCAGGGAAAAGGCAGGAAGTCCAAGGAGAAGAGGAGAAGTTTCAAGGGGTTTCAGGCTGCCAATAAAACCATCTAGCATGGACCAGACCCAAGGAGTTCCAAACAATATCCCAAACACCAGGCGTGAGCCAGCCCTCTGAAACAGGCCAGATGGAGGGGCTGAGGGCAGGCAGGGACAGGGAAGGTGGGACAGGCCACTCCTGGGGAAAGCTGCTAAGGGCACAGCGACACCCAAGCTTTGGCTGAGCCCCTGCCACCGCCACTGCCCACCCTAAGAAAATACCTGAGACACGAAACAAAGCCATCAGCACTGCCCAGGGCCCTCTCCTGCTTTCCCAGCACTGGCTGCTGAGCTGGGCAATGCTGTGAGGCTCTGCAGAGCCACAGGCTGCCCCAGCAGGAGCTGGGTCTGAGCAGTCCCAGCAGCTCTGGGCACAAGGCTGGCAGAGCAGTGCAGACACGGTGCCCTGTGAGCCCTGGCCATTCCCACACACACCCCACTGTCCCTCTCACTGCTCCCGGCCATGCCTGAGCTCTGCCCGGGTGCTGCTGGAGGCTGATGCCACTTCCAAGAGCCTGCACCAAATCACACAGGCAGCAGCTCCTCAGGGCTCTGCTCGTGAGCAAACCCATCTGCCAGCTAGCTGCTGCCCAGGGAGCAGGCTTGCCCTACTCCACAAGGTGTTTTACCAGCACAAACTAACCCCAGTAAATTATTTCCTCTTGATCTGGCAGCCTGAAGAGTCTCAGATAATTTCACATAAGCCCTGTGCAACCCAGAGAGGAAGGGTAGGACCAGCCTCTTCAGTGATGGCTCAGCATGACAGCAGCTCAGGTGAGACATCAAATGCAGCCCTGAGCTGTCATGCCCTGCCTGTGTGAAACTGTCCTACTCCATCCCCACTGGGGATCTCACCGTGAACCACTGAGAATGAGCTGAGAAATACCAGCTGAAACTGCCTGGTTTGGAAGAGGCCAGGCAGACCCCTAGACAGGAAATGGGAAGCTACACTGGCCTGGTATTTCAGGCAAAGCCTTGCAGAGGGATGGTGTTCAAAGAGGCACAGCAGGAGTGCAAAGCTTCAGAAGCTTCAGCTGGGACCCACTGAACTTGGAAAAGGTTCAGCTGCATACAGACACAGAGGGTTTACAGTACAGGTAATAAAAATATCCACCAGTGAAGTCTGAATGTACGTGAGCCAATCCCATGCTCAAGAAAGGAGATCTGATATCCCTTTGAACAACTGATTTTCTTGATTTTTAGAAAAACATGAAAGTTATGATGGAAATCAAACAAAATTTAGTTCCTACTTGAACACAGCATTAAAAGCTTTCAAAGCAGATTCACCTGGGACCTGAAGGTGCGTTGCCCTCATATAGCAGAGAAAGGAAAAACAGGAAGCTCAAAAACCTCTTCTGATTTCTGTTAGTCCTCAGATCTGTAGTTGAACACCTTCAAACACAGGTTAAATATGACCCCCAACTGCAACATGCAAACACTCACAAGCAACAGGCTGATCAAGGTCCTTTTGTCCCAGCAGACAAAGGGCAAAATAGTAACAAGAATTTGGAAACCAACGCTCAGAATTCAAGCTAAAAAGATGTCTTAAACACTTGAAAGAGACGCAAGCCAACAGAAGGAGCAGTGACCCAGCCCTGTGTGCTGCCCTCCTCCTCCTGCTGGCACCAGCATCCCCACAGCTGTCGGGTGATCCACACTGGGAACCGACCCACATGAGCTCAGCAGAGAAAATGGCTCGTTCCAGCCCCAGCTCCTTCCCACATGGCTCCACAAACACTTGTGCCAGCAGAAGGAAAGGAGAAGACACAGGAACAAACAGAGCAGCTGGAGCCAGATGATTGGACTGCTTCTCAAGGCAGAATAGTTTGAAGTGATTGTTAAAAACATGGCCAAAACTCAGATTTGTAGCACTGTGGGAAGCCAACAATTATCCCAGGGAGGTGGTGGGTTCAGCATCTCTAATCTTCTGAGAAGCACCCTCAGTGCAGGTGTTGAGTGCAACAGGAATAAAACACTCCTGTACCACCAGAGGCAGAGGGAATTTTTTGGTGGGGTTATTAGATGGGAGAACACCCAAACCATCCACAGATTGCTCCAGAGCTGACAGCCCAGCCTCACACCTGGGCAGCTTCCACAGAGGGGCTCCCAAGGGAGGAGATCCCCTGCTCACCCATGGCCTGGAGCACCCACAAGGCAGCAGGAGAAGGGAGCCAAGCAGAGCAGGCAGGGCAGAGGGGCCTTTTCCATCTCCTCAGCACGTGTGGCCCAGATGACAGGGGCAGGTCTGCAGCACCAGCCAAGCACACCCAGGGCATGGGCAATGAGTGATCTCCAACTGCACCTCCCAGAGCAAACCCAGCCCAGAGCCATCCACAACCTACTGAGATACCAGCAAGGGCAACAGCCTGCACACAAACCAACCAACAACGAGGGGGGAGCAGTGGAAAAGCTTCTGGAGCACTTTGGCTCTTCACCCTGTTTATGTTTCTCTGTGACACACCCTGCGGCTTTGCCACCACATCCAACAGCCACATTTCCAGCAGCCACATCCTAAAAGCCTGGGCACAGCCTGGCACTTACAAGCTCCATCAGGGCACAGCATGGTGAGATAGCTGCCAACAGCTGCAGTGATGGCACACCAAGCTCTGAGCAGCATTCCCATTCCTCAGGGAAGCCAGCAGAGCACTGCCTGGTCCTCCACAGGAGCTGTTTCCACCCAGAGATCCATCACCAGCTACCAGAGCAAGGACCATCTGTGCAAGCCCTGTTCCTGCACCCTGGTTGAAGGTAACCACAGCTGCCTGTTGGCTCAGTGCTGCCTGGGCTGAGCCAGCAGAGCCCTTTGGGTCCCCAGCAGCCTCTGAGCACAGTTGTCACAGTGCTCTGCATGGCTCTGCACCTTCTTCAGGAAAGAGTGATCACAGACAGTGTTGCAGTGCACATTTAACTCATTTAAACAATTCCACAGGACTTCAGAGGACTCTGATCCAGATTCATTCCCATTACTAGTGAAGCAGTTGCCTGGTTAAGTTCTGGCTGACCCACAAGTACCATGAGCACAGTCACTGCCTCAATTATACAGCAAGGTGAGAGTCACAAAAAGGCTTTTGTCAGTGCAGCCATGACCCCACATTAGGAAACAAAAGACAAACCCAACAAAGGTTTTATTTTCATTGAAATTCTGCATTTTGAAGATTTTTTTCTACCAACTCTCATATTCATCACAAGTCCTGTAAGGGTTCAGGACACAAGGCAAGATGGGAAGACACTCAGGACAGAAGTAAACACTGGCTCTGGCTGATTTTGGAACAGCTGTCTGTGCACCCAGCCCAAGAGCAATTTTCTTGGTAAAGTGTCTTAGTGATTACAACATTGTTCATTTGGAAAATACAATATCAATAAACAATTGATGGAAAAGCAACTCCCCTACAAAGATGACAATTAAGCCAAACCAAAAATTATGTTAGACAAAAGCTACTTATTTTCTACAGCAAAGACTCTGGATACTAAAAGCAGCTAAGAATCACTGTTTGTTGTGCTAAATAAAAACGTTTCAATGGCAAAAGAGATCAAAACTGCCACAAATGACAACATTTCCTATGGAAAGTTACATAAAACCACTCTGAATAGAAGCCTAAAAAAAATCTTAGAGGAAATAACAATAACAAACGCTGGAGCCACCAGAAGACAAACTTTATATTCAGGAAGGATGGAAGCCACAGAGCCACTCAGAACAGCTTTCTTGGAGTGTTCCTTTGAAACTCAGAGCATCCTCACTCGCCATCACACACCTGCTTTCTCCAGCACCACCACAGTTCTGCTCACCTGGGCACAAGTGAGAGAATAAAAAATCCCCACCGCAGCCAAGGCCTGGGGGAGATCCTTCAAAGGACCAATTAAACAGCCAAGAATTCAGAGCAGAGCTGGTTTGGCCGCTGTCCCTCACCATCAGCTGATGCAGCCAAGGACACGGGAGAGCCACTCTGGTGCTGTGATTTCTCCCCTGGCTCGTGCTTGATGGCCAGGCACACACCATCTCCTGCTGTGTCCAACTGGAAATCGCCACAGGAAGAGCTTGTCTTGCTCTGCAGGTGTGTGCACACCTCTGCACATTCATCGTGTGCCCAGTGCAACAACTCCTTCATAATGCAAATAGGAGTAATCAGAATTCTAGCTTGGTTTAGCAAAAAAAAAAAAAATTAAAATTCTAAGTGAACCACACTTCTTCAGGCTGAGTGAATGGCACATCCACAGTTCTCCCTGAAATTATAGTCCCAGAACAGCCAGGGAAAAGGAAGGTACACTCACACTTTTTGGCAAAACAGCTCACAGTTTTCTACAGTTCACTTTAAGGCTTTGAATTTAAGCAACAGAGTAACAAATCTCCCGTGTGCTGACTGCTACCGGGCAGTAACTCCCGAAATACAGAAGCTGCATTTGTCTGAGCCCTCCAGATTTTAAAACCCAAGCAGCTCTAACTTCCACTGAGCCAAAGCCAAGGAAGTGCCAGACCTGAAGGACTGTAAGTGCAGCGTCCTGTGCAGTTTCAGGATGACCTCATTGGGATTGTTCTTTTTAAAGGAAAGCAAACCTTCAAAGCAGGGATTGCTGCTGACCAGCAGAGCAAGGGGCTGGCTCTGAGCAGAGTGGAAACAGGAAGGGGAGGAGGTGGCAAAGGTAAGCTTTCCAGAAAAGGCAAGATCAGGCATGGCTTGCTATCTCTTCTCCCCCTGGGAAGGCTCTACCGTGCCAGGGAAGTATTGTGCAATGATACCTCAGACTTCACTGAGAAGAAATTACATTTCCTTTAATAAACACTGTGCTTTAGAGATGCTCTGATTACTAAGGCAAGGTCTGTTTGTTGCTGAAGGCCCCAGAATTTAAGAACATATCCGCTGCTCAGGTCTGCATCACCACACTTCCAACATTTCTTTGGTAGGCAAAAAGGAACTGTAATTATATTTGAAATAAATTGTTTACCTAGATAGTTGAAGAGTGCATCCAAAGGAAATTACAGCAAAAACAAGCCCTATGTCAATGTGACATTTGCTGTCTGTGCAGCAAGTAGAACACACAAGCAATGAAACATGCACTCTTACAGCTTTAGGAGATTGGACCACTAAGATAAATGTGAAGAATAAGCTCTCTGTCTTCACCCAGAAGGGAAGAAGGAAACTGGGAAACAGTTTCTGGGAAACAGTGTCTGGGAAACAGACACTGTTACTCAGAAGGATTTGACCATAGTTTGGATGATTTGGTCAAAAACTCAGCTGCTGATTTGCTCTTTGTTGCATCATCCCAACACACATTAAAAAGAAAAAAAAACATCTCCTCATTCCTACAGCAGCATGGACTGAAACAAGGATGAGAAGTGTGAGCTGAAGCTTCAACTGGTCCTGGACAGCAGCAAGGTGGGTAGGACCAAAACAAGGAGCAAACAGTCGGAAATCCCTGAAGTTCAACTACCAAGGATATGACAATGGGCAATCTCAGCACAGACGCATTTCCACTTCTCCCTGTGGAAACCTCACTCCCAACGGCACAGACATTCTCCTGGGAAAACAGAGAGGCTGGCAGGCAAGCCCAGCTCAGGCTGCACTGCAGGGAGGGTCTCCACACTCCATGCAAGCAGGCCTGGATGGTCTGAGCACACATCACGCACCAAATTAGCTTGGGGTCCCTCGAGGACATGGAAACAGAGCTGCCAGCATGACCATGGGAAATGCTGCCAAACAGATCCATTTCCTTCCAAGGTTAAATCTGCCTGTTGCCTGCCTAATCTCTTGGGACTAAGAGCTGCAGGGTTAATACTGTCCCTTTTACGTGTTATTCTCTCAGAGGAGAGTTACTGAGCACTAGCAGAGTAAGCAACCTGGTGCCCATTCAGGTCTGCTAGTTCTGAACGAGGCAAAAAATAAACAAACAAAAAGAAAACAAAACAAAAGAACCAACCACAAGGCTAAAAATAAAGCCTACTGCCGGGGAGAGAACTACCTGCACAACCCTGGACACCAGGGCTTCCCCTGCTCTGTAGAAAGAAACCATCTTCATCCTACCTTCCAGCAGCACTGCGATGTTTTACCCACAACCCAGACACAAATCCCATGAAATTCAGGCTGCAGCACCCACAGCACACGCTGAGATGTTTTCACACAGCAGAGAGGATGCAACACAGCTCCCTGAGCAGGCGGGCAACGCATGCATTCCATGGGTTCCTTAAAACTCCAACGTGTACATACCCAGCAGCTGGGAGTCAACCCCACAGCAACTGTGTGAGATCTGCACAGTTCATGTTTCCTTTCCTTCCAACTAGATGATGATAAATGTTAAACTTGGAGTCCAGCACCTCTTCAACTGAAAAGACAGGAAACTAATCCACATCTGAGCTCAGGGAAAATGTTAAGGAAGGAATCCATCCTTGAGTTTTAAGTATTTCTACTGAAATGTGTCATATACAGGCGACAGGCTGGTGGCCGCAGGAACAGCAATTAACAGAGGTGTCATGTCAGGCCACAATTAATGCTGGAAACTCTGAGAAAGATGCATGGTCTCCACGGGATGCCAAGGCCTCCAGAGATAGCTAGGGAAGAAAGGCAGCAACCACAAGGGAAGAATCTTATTAAAAGACCAGTCTGCTGGATAAAAGCTGTAGAGTGACAGATAAAGAAATGTCAGGATCTTCAGCTCACAGCCAGTCCTGCTTGGCAGGCACATCCCCAGCAACATGGGGCTCACACAACACATGCTCTGCTCAACTTCTTGCTGGACACACTGAATGGAAGAGGAAAACAAGCTGGTAATCCTGGCCATGTTGCCCATCTCAGGCCTTCAGCACTAACCAGGCTGTGTTTGCACTGCAGAGAGATCCAACACACTGAAGAGAATCAAACTTTTACTAATTATATCTGAGCATGAGGGCTCTGTGCCCAGAATAAACTGCCCTATCATGCCACACTCAGCAGACCCTGCCTCTCTCAAGGGAACATGTTGGGACTTGCTGGCTGCTTTCCGGGGCTGGATTCCAGAGGAACAGGACTGATGACCCCAAAAGGAATTCCTATTCCTGCCTGGCGACCTCGCCGCTCCAGCCCCGTCGCAGTCCCTGCCACGAAAGTGAAACGAGCTGTCTGCCAAGTCCAGTGACGAGGTGCTGGCCCTCTCTGAGGGACATAATTCCTGCCTGAGGTGACACATCGGGGCCACACGGTCTCAGTACCAAGACACAGAGAGGACAAGCTTGTTGGAGAAGACATTTCTGCTGTGCTTGCAGGCCAGCAGCACTCTGCACATCCAAAGCTCGTCCCCCTGGCTGAAGCCTACCCAGCACAGAGCAAGACATTCCCGAGACCAGGGCCAACCCATGGCTTTCCCCAGAACCTGAAAAGCCAGTTTGTAGGCAGATCTCTTGCAAGTGGATTGCTCAAAAAAAAAAAAAAAAAAAAAAAAAGGCCTGTCATGGGAAGTCCCAGAGCAGAACTAGTTTTGTGGGAGTTGCTTTTACGCTGCACAGCATCAACCTCCTTTCATGGGAACACACCGAAGCAGGAACAGCACGGACACACGTCCACATGCCAGAGCTGCTGCCTTCCTGGGGACTCAGGACAAATGAGCACAGGGGCCAGGACAAAGCTGGGGACCTGTTCCAAATGCACAGCACCTCCTGGAAAGCTGGCAGTATCCCAGCTCAGAAATGGCACAGGCTCCCAAGAGCCTGCACACACAGGGGAGACCTGGGCTAAGCAGCAGCAGCAGCCATGAGGATTTAAGGACATGAGGGATGCAGCAGGAGGGAGAGATGATAGCTCTTATTAGAGCAACTGAGGGTTAAAAAAAAAGGCAGACAAGCCCTTTCACAAAGTCCATTTAACAATCAAACCTTAAAGGAAGTATCTAAAGTTCACCTCTTTCTTCCAACTATATCCACCAATCTAACACGAGTCATGACCTCCTCCTGCAAACCTGCACCACTGAGATGGAACAGCTGGAGAGCAACATCCTTCATACACTGGAGTAGAAATGCAATTCTTCCAAGGGTCTGCTCCCCAGCTTGTCCCAAGTGGGCCATTTTTATCCCCGTGGTCACAGCCCACAGGCAGCTATTTGTCCTTGCTGCCCTATCAGCGTTACTGCAGTTAACACCCTGTGCTCCTTCCTTGTCCCATGCTTCATTCAGAAGCTTTGCTGCCTTGTCCCTTCCCGTTACGTGTGACTATTTTTTCCCTTTACTGCAGAATGCACTTTTCTTCCCAGAGGAAATTAGCAGGCATGGGGACAAAAACAGGAAGAAAGGAAACAACTTCCTGCTTGCTCCAAGACCCGGCTTGGAGACATCTCTGACCGGCACCGTGCACCCCGCCACGAAGCCAACCTGCAAGAGAAGCAGCAGCCGCAGAACCGAGCCGGGCTCCAGGACGAGCACCAGACAAAACTCATCTGTGCGGCCACTCACCTCTCCTGAGTAACACTGGAGAAAAACGCGGGGCAAAATGTACACATGGGGCACTTTGCACTGCAGGGATGCGTGTGGCAGGATGGGGCTGCTCGCTGAGGAGCCCAAAAGGACTTGGCACTGAGTTGCACCCTGCAAAAGCTTTGGTCTTGCTCGCGTCAGGCTGCCGTGATCCCCTTGCTTCGTGCCAGCAGTGCACAGTGTGAGAACTCAGTTCAGGGACTCGATCCGGCAGGAAAACTAACCCTAACATGTAAAAAGCCATACATTTTCCACCAGATCATCTCCCAAAGTCGCTGCCAAAGCGCGACTGGGTGCCAGCATCAGGGGAGGCACGGCTGGGAAAGCGTGGGGATGGGGTGGACTCGGATCAGCCGAAACAAGCCGTCAAGGCGCACCTCCATCCACCTACAGCCGAAAGCACGGAGATCGCCAAGCTCCCGACATCCACACACGGGGGTCAGGGCAGCACCTGCCCCTGGCCCCGCTCTCACCCCGCGGGCCGCTCCCCGGTACCTCGGCGGGGCAGGAACGGCCCCCGCGGGATGCCCCTCCCGGGATGCCCCTCCCGGGATGCCCCCCCTCGTCCCCCCGGCCCCGCACTCACCGGGCAGGCGAGGGCGAAGCGCAGCGGCCGCTCGGCTCGAGCCGCCCCCCCCGGTGCGGCTTAAGGGACCGGCGCCGCCGAGCTCGGCCCGCGGAGGGCGCGGAGACTCCTCCCCCGTGCCAGGGGCCGGCCGGGCGGGCACGCCATTCACAGCCTCGGCATGCAAATAGGAGCCGGGAGCCGAGCGGCGCGGGGCGCTGAGAGTCCCGGCGGGGAGCTGCCAGCGCCCGGGGCCGCGGGACGCCGCATCCCGCCGCGCCGCCCTGACTCACGGGGTAGGAATGCGCCGCGCCGGGCGGAAGCCACCGGCCCGCCCGCGGCCCCCGCAGCCCCCGCCTTCCCCGCTGCCTCGGCGGTGGGCAGCGCCCTTTAGCCCCGCCGCTGCGCTGGGGTGGTGGGGTTGAGCGCCGGCTCCCGTCAGCATCGGCCCTGCGGGTGCTGGGATCGCTGCCGCGCCCGCGGGAGCTGCGGCGATTCCCGTGCCGGGAGTCCCCTTGGCTGGGCACCGCTGAGCTGCCAAGCCCTGGCCCCTCTGCCCTATACGAGCCTTCCCCGCTAATCCTCCCGCGCACTGGGCTGTGATGCTCCCGGTCCCCTCACTTTTTCTGGCTGTTTCACTTTACCTTCTTCTCGCCACTGTACTTTACCTTCTTCTCGCCCATTCCCCTACGCTTAGTGCCGTGTTTCCCACCAAGTCTTCACACCTCCTCTTGCAGCCATGTGGTTAGCGTATCATCCCTCCTCTAAGCTGTTGCTTTCCTCCCAGTTTAAACATTTTTTCCCTTCTGGAGGGCATCCTCCCACCTTGATTGCTCAGCCATCCTCTCCTTTGCCCTGGGACTGCTGCAGAAGATTTCTTTATCCATCCTCCACGGAGCATCAGTCAGCATGTATTGCTCACACAGAGCTTTGCTGGAGCTCCAGCAAGGCCTGCAAGGGTGCACATCCCTCTTGAGCAGGTCCCCAACCCACAGCTCCAGATGCTTTCAATGTTAGTAATAACTGGGGGGATGATGTTCCTTTCCCATCTTATTGCATCTTCCCCGCGACCTGCGTGCTCCAGCTGAGCTGAGCTCATCGGTACCGCACCCAGCCCTGCGCGTGCCCACGGCAGCCACACGTCGAAGGCAGCCCCCAGAGAGCCCTGCTAACCATATCATGTCTCATTAGCTAATGAGCAAACGCAGAGCAGCCCCAGCTAGTCCTGGCTGAGGTGGAGAGCAAATAGCACGCAGAACCCTGACTGTCCGCAAAGCTTAACAGGCACAAATTGTTTTCAGATGTTTCTACCACATAAACAAGGAAAAGAAGCATCCAGTAATGCACTCACAGGGCCATTCAGCATCTCCCAGGAGGAACACTCTGGAGCTGGAGTAGGAATCTGACCCACCCCTGCTCGTTCTTTGCCTCCTGCCAATAGTATGTGCATTTTGCAAGAAAAGCAAAGCTCTATCACTGAAACGTGACTTCTTGCTCCTGTAGAAAACTCTTGCAGACAGCGCTGTCAACCCCATCCCACAAATTCCTGTTCCCCAGTGCTTCCCTACCCAGCTCCCAAACTCTTTTACCCAAGCTGCAGGAATCTGCAGAGCTGGATAAAATCTACCCTGTTGGCAAAGCATACAGCTACCTTGCTGCCATCACCAGCCAGAGTGGTTCTCCTTCAGTGCACTGAGTCCTCCTAGCCTAAAATAGATGGAATAAGGTGACTTAAGGCCAGGTTCTGACTGCTCAAGCACGAGATGGTGAATGGCAGCAGTTCAGGGTTGAGCACCCACCATTCCTGGCCTGGAGCAGCTCATCTAGCCCAAACACCTTGTTTGTTTTCTCCCTCTTTAGGGAATACTTCTCTTTGAAATGTGGACCAGCTGAAGGAGAGCTCTTTCCTGGTGCTTGTTATGTTTAAGGTGAACATGTGATTACATGAATTTGTTTCATTCTTCTCTGCTGGAAACTGGAATTTCCTCCCTACTTGAAACCCATGAGAAACTGTGATCTTGCCACAAGACGTGGTTAAAGACCCAATGAAACAGATATCCATCAGCATGTGAATGCAGCACTTTCACTGCTGCAGCTTGCTAAAACTGCTTCAAGGCTTGATGAGCCACACACCTGCCTGCTTCCAGCCAGGCATTGCTGGGTCTGCACCAGCCAGGAGTGCTGCACAATGGCCCTCAGGTGCTGGACAGAATTGTTCAACACCTCATCTCCTGCTGCATCCCCTCCTGCGTGCACATTTGTATGCAGCATTCCTTGGAGCACTGATCCTGTGTCATCAAGTGTTGAATTGTGGCTCCACTGAATATGGATTATAATCCAAGCACAGAACTGGTGGTGTTACAGCCTGTGTGCCTTGCCTGACAGTTTTGTGAGGACAGCTAGGACACACCAGAGCACAGAGGTCTGTTTTTATCAGGATCACCGGTTCCCTAGACAGATTATTCTATTCCAACCTGCATTGTTCAGTGTTTGGGCCAAGAAGGCATCCCAGTACCTGGCAAGCACAGCAGAGAGCATCAGATTGCAGCCTTGACCAGTAAAAACAGAGCTCCCCTTGCCCTCTGGAAATACATGGGCTTTGCAGTGCCTCCTGTGCTGACATGAAGCAGCAGCACAGCCCTGGCAGCTGTCCTAGCAAACAGGGAAGAGGTCCAGAAAGGCCTGGGATTTCTTCTGGGGAGGATTAATAACACAGAAACCCAAGCGAAGTCCCACGGAGTTTCAAACGCAGGTGGCCTGGCCAGGAGCCAGAGAGGGAACTGCCAGGAGGGAAAGGACGGGGATTCCCTTTGGGAAATGCCTTCCCAGGGTGGATGGCTGGACCTGCAGCCCCTTGCTGGGAAGCAAACCAGGCTCCTGGGTACCAGCAGCTGATCAGCTTTTCACCCCCAGCTGCACACGTGTGTGTGGGACCCTGTGGACAGGAAAAGTGGATGGTACAGAAGGATCTGTTCACCAGAGCTCCTACAGAAATATCTCCATATCTCCCCCTGTTCCTCACTAACCTGCAGCTCCTGGTGTGCATCTGGCCCAGCTTTCTGCCCCAGGGAGAGCAGTGAGGGTGCTCTGAGCACCCAGCCTCAGCAGTGCCCTTCCTCACACACCATGGGAGTGTTGGTGCAAAATGCATGGAGTGCAGATGCCCCCAGAGTAGATGTCAAACTGGGAATGGTGCTGCTGACCTGCAAAAAAAAAAAATTGACATTTTTTGGAGTGCAAACCTTTCACTTCCCCCCCCAAAAAACCCAAAGAACCAAACAACTTCTATTAACAAACAGCTATGTCGCAACTTCCATTTCCTATAACCCACTCAATTTACATGAAGTTCAGAAACCCCAAACTGGGTGGAAGGTCTTTTGAAGCCTCTATCACCCTCAGGCAGCAGCAGACAGTGCAGGCATTATTGTGCAGGGCAAGGAGGGACACGGAGGCGACTTTGGCCTGGCAGTTCCATGCATCTGCTCGGGCTGTGCCAGGGGCTGAGCTGGCAGCAGGCCTGCAGGGATTGGGGGTTTAAGCCCATGGAAGAGGTTCAAAAATAAAGCCAAGCCCCATCATCTTTGCCTGTAGCTTATTCAGCCCAAATCAGGACAGATAATTCCCTTCACAGACATCAACAACGAGTCCACCTGGGGCTGGGGAGCAAGAGACAAGCAGGGAGAGGAGCCAAAATGTCAATCTGGGAAGATGCTGGTACCCCAGACCACTCACAGCCACAGGAGCTGCTGCCCAGCAGAGCACAAGGAAATCACATCAAAACTCAGGCCCTTCATTTTCTGCCCAGATTAATTGCAATTAATCATTCCTGGCTCTAGCCACAGGGAATGTGTGTGCTTGCAGTGCCAGGAGGAGGTGGAGGAGTGGAAATGAGATACAATTAGGATTTCATGGCTAGCCCATAAAGAAATATTTATTTTCAATTGTATTTTACCCAGAAAATCCACTCAGATCAAAATGGCAATTTTCGTTTTGGTGAACTCATTGAGGGAATTGGCAAAAAAAAGGGGAAAAGAAAAATAAAAAAAGAGCATGTGTAAGCAAGCGATGATTTCCAAAATATTTAGGAAATGTTACTTAGCAAAATAGCTTCTTTCTCCCCAGTTGACTTCAACACAAAAAGGTGCTTTTAACATATATATATGTGTGTGTTTCATATGGAAGGAATAAAAATGTCATGGAAGAAGTAAGATAAAACTCCCAAAATATCTCTTATGTAGCCTGAAAGACTCTTATCATTTTCCAATCCACTCTTGGCAAGAGATGAAATAATATTGCTTCAGAATTTCAAAACTGAGCAGATTTATTTCCAAGAGGCACACAAGGACTCTTATAAAGCAGTCAAATACAGAGAGCAGTGGCCAAGGGTGTGATCAAACCTTCACCGTTGGAATGCAGGCCTGGGAGAGCCTGAATCCAAATTGCACAAATTACCTTTTAGTTGTTGCTCTCTAATTCTGGGCCTCCTGGGTTTTGAGCAGGGACTTTCATTTAAATGTCCAGGTTCTCCTAACAGGGGAGGGGTGCCAGTAGGAAAAAATGATCCCCAAGGAATGTGAGCTGGATGTCATGGTGCCATTTGGGGTCTTTGTGTCCAACCCCCAGGGCTGGGTATCAGCTACTGGTGTCACATTTGATACCAGTACTAAGAGTCACTCCTGGTGATGAAAAGAGGAGCATGAGAGGATCCCCCCCAAAGCACATTGTGAGGTGGAGCAGCAAGGTTTGGTAGCCTGCAGCCAGTAAGGGCATCCTCCAGGTTAGCCCAGATGGCTTCTAACCTGCTGCAGTGGACAAGCCTTGAAGGAGAACATTCAAAATTGGCAATAAGAGTGATCCAGTTCAGACAGAACACTGCAGGAAGGACTCAGACTTGGAATCAGGCACAGTGAAGCTCACCATCTCCTAAATTCCTGTATTAATTAAAGGGGATTGAATTGAAAATAACCCCAAAAAAAATCCACTTCAGTTATTCATAAATGAACTGAAGGAGTTCATAAAGGAGCTGAGGAATTTTGGTTTGTCTGTCAGCAGTAAGCTACTTTTTGAAGAAAGTGCAGAGATATGCTATCTTGATGTAAAAATATGAACTCAGTAATTGGAGAAAAAATAATTTAGTTACTGACAACAAGCTTGTAAAGAACTTGCTCAGCTAAAATAACAGGGCTTTGTGTAAATCCAACAAATCTTTACACAAATCTGTAAGAATAGTTTTGGCATAGGCAAGTAACAAAGTAAGAAGCTGAAATTTCAAAGTAAAATCAACTGTCTCTGAGAGTCAGTAACAGAGATCCTATCTCCAGCAAAAATTATTTAATCATGTCACCCTGCAGTTAGTTAGACTTAAGGAACAATAATATTTAGTGTAAAAACAATTCCCAACAATCTAATTTTATGGGTTCTGATCTAGACTTTGCCAATCCCCCTGTGCTGCCAGGAAATGGCTCCTCTTTCCCAGTCTGTCACTGCTTTGCTGGTTGGTCCCTTCTGCACTATTCCTGATTTTTCAGGTGGAAACAGAAGCCATGCTTCAGGAAGAGGAGGGGGTTCCCAGCTTCCAAAGGTGTTATGAGCTCTGTCTCTGGCATGTCTGGAGTGTGGCCTTGCTGTTGGATTTCAAAGGCCTCCAAGGACAGAGTTCTTGACCGTCTGTCTGGGTCCTGGGTCCTGTCCCAGAGCTGGGCCACTCTCACAGGGACAGATCCCATCCCAACATCTCCCTGTCACACCTGTGGCCTCCTGCCCTTGCAGAGCTCCTGGGTTTCAACCCTGTCCCCTCATCCTGCAGGGAGAGCAAAGCCACCCCTCAGCTCTCCTCCCCAGTGCTCCCAGTGGCCCTTCCTGGGCTCTCCAGTGCCTCTCCCCTGTACAGAGATCTGAGGTGGGATGCTGTGGTGTGCACTGAAACACTGGTGCTGTGCAAACAGGAACAGAAAGATTATTTGTACTTTAACCCCATCAGCAGTGAGCCTACAAACATCTGTCAAACACGCTGAGCTGTAAAGGCTCCCTGTTTTCCAGCAGAACTTTTGGAGCAGGAACTGAGGAAGCTGTAGCTGACCTTAGCTGAGGAAGTGCTGGTGGAGCTGTCTCTGCCTTTCCAGACCTTCTGCAGGACACGGCAGAAAGAGGAAGCTGCCAGCAAAGTTTTTAACAAATACTCTGTTTATGATTGTCACAAGATGCTGAACAAGGGGAAGGCAAGAAAGGAATGAAAGCCCAGAAGAAAGCAACTGTTAATCTTGACTCCCACCCAAGCCTACTGCATGTATTACATTTTATTACAAACATTTCTTACAGAAAGTCCACACGTATCAAATGATCCCAATGGAGTGACATGGTTCAGCACTAGCCAACCTACTAATATCTGTCTTACTTGATTTTCCTTTTTCCTGGCACATGAAGCATTTTGAAATCATCTGGAGCTTCCTACTGCTTCAGGACTTACTAAGTCCCAAAGCCCATGATTCAGAAGACTCCTAAGTCACCCTTTGGAAAACTTTTGGGTGTATGTGTGACCAAGCTTTTCCCTTGGAGCCTCGGCTAAAGCAGACTGGCTGTCCCAGAGACCCACTCCCTGTGTCACTGGATGTGACAATTGCAGCAGTGAATGTGGTCAAAGCTTCAGCTAGGCAGAAGGCAGGCAGCCAGCATCCTGAAGGGTTTGATAAAACAGAGTGTGTCTTCATTCCAAATTACGACAGAGCCCCTGGATTTCAAGTTGTTCACAAAGGAAAGATCTGTATGAAATATCTAAGCCTTTCCAAAAATAAAAACAAACCAAATCCCGCAAATGCTTGGATACAGTCCATTTTTTCATGTAATATACAGAAACTTCTCAAAAACTGGGTGGGGAATTGTTTCAGAAAAGGGCAAAACCTTCCAAACTGCTTGCTTCCAAAAGCCCTCTGAGCCCTGTGGAGGAGGCAGACAGATATTTTGCTGAAGTCCGACTGGAATCACCTCAGGGCGCACGTGATCGGACAGAAAAGGGCAGATTTGGAGTTTTGCTGCCCCAGTCCAATTTCTTCCCAGCCAGGCTGCAGCAGGAGGGACCAGTGGGTCATCCCTGGGCTCTGCAGCTCCCTGGAGTGGGGTCTCTCCTGTGCTCCAGTATCGACAGTTTGGATCACAGCCCTCAGTGCCAGAAAGTCAAAGAAGCTGCTCACTGTCTCAGTCCTATTCTCCCCCGAATAAAGCCTTGCAGGAAAGGGAAGGGATCATTTCATTTCTTAAAGGGCAGCTGAATCCCCTCTAAATGGCCACATTCTTGTCCCTTTTGCAGAGCGTGACTGGTGCCAGACATGGTCACAAAGGCGTATTCACGGCTTTTTCCTTCCTACACATTCAGGAGTTGAAAGCCAGTTTGGTACAAACTCCCCAAAATGACTTATTCAGCAGCTGCTTGCCAGCTTCCTGTTTGCAGAGCAGGGGGGCTGGAGCAGGGGCACAAGCCCCAACACCAGGCACACTGCTGTGGGCACCCTGTGCCCCTGGTGCTCCCTGAGCCTGGCAGAGCATCAGCCACTGCTGCCCAGGCTTGGCTTGGGCAGAGACCTCAGCACCAGATTGGCCTTTTCACCTCTGCTCTTGGTTTCACCAGCAAATTTGCTTTTTCTTGAGGTCACTGGTCCCTGGGATATGTTCCAGCTCTAATGAGGATCTTTTCCCTAGTAAATAATTCCTCCTCTCACCAAGGGAATGGAGCAAATGCTCAGCCTCAAGCTACTGAGCACGGAGGGCAGCCAGCTCCTACCCTTGCCAACAGCCATGGAAGTGATTATCCTCCCTGGGATCAAGAGACTCAATGTCTTGTCTAAAAACCTACAGGAAGACATTGAGGGAACAGGGACAAAGCTGTCCTTCAGCTCTTAGGTTCATTTATAGCAGGGAAATGAGGAAAAATGGACAAACCTTGCTCACCACAATGCCACCTTCATACTGGCAGCCACAGATCCTTCCTCGTAGCCTCTCAGCTCCATCATGCTTTGGAGAAGTGTAGGAAAGGCCAGGACAAGGAACATCCAGATGCTTTTTATCTGGGATCCGAGCTCTCGGGAGTGCTTTGGGGTGGCAGGGTGTCCCTGCTGGGCACACCATGGGTTTGACAAGGAGAAGGAACCCCTGGGTCTGTGCAAGCCCACAGAAAAAAGAGTGTCGGCTGTGAATGGCTCAGTGGTGACTCCCGGTTGCAGCAGGAGCTGATCAGGATGTTTTCTCAAGGCTGCCTTTTGGTTCTGTGGTTTTTCCACCATCTGTGACTGCCAGCAGCATGGTTTCCCTCCTCAGCCTCCTACATGGCCTTTTGCTGGAAAACACCCCTGTGGTGTCTGCAATCCCTGCAGCCACACTCCCTGCTCAGCTCCTGGGGAGGAACCACAAACTTCTTCATGTCCATGACATCCCCAGGAACACAACTTGCCTCAGGCAAGGGAACAGCCTTCCCAAGAGCAGGCCACAGCCCATGGGGAAGGATTGCTGTGCTGGTGGATAGAGGTGCATTTCTTCCACAGTGCCACCATCTCTCCAACTCAGGTGCTGTAACTGAGCTGGGACCTCGTTCCCTTTCCCAGCAGGATTTCATTCCAGTGGCCCCATGCTCTTTCACAGGAGCTCACACCACACTGATAGCCCGGTAAGTGTTGGGCTCTGCTCCCAGGCAACCAGCGACAGCACAAGAGGACACAGTCTGAAGTGGCACCATGGTAGGTTTAGGTTGGACATTAGAAGGAATTTTTCACAGAAAATATGATTAGATTGCAGTGGACTGCTCAGGTGGGTGGTGGAGCCACCATCCCTGGAGGTGCTTAAGGAAAGACTGGATGTGGCACTCAGTGTTCAGGGCTGGGTGACAAGGTGGTGCTTGGTCATAGGCTGGACTCAATGATCTCAGATGTCTTTTCCAACCTGACTGATTCTATGGTAGGCTCAGGCTGTCTCAGCTGGAGCTATTTAATCAGCATTGTGCTGATAAGCTGACCACCCAAGCTGCTCGCTGATGATCATTAGTGGCAGGGCAGAGGTAAATGAGCTCAGATGTGCTTTCCTGGCAGCAAGGGACCCTCTCTGCTCACTGAGTTCTTTCAGCAGTGGCTATTTGTACACGCCAGCAGTGTTCACACCTGAGCCTGGCTGCAGACCATAACACTGCCCTGCTGCAGCAGTGACAGGGGCAGAGGAGCCTGGGGCCCCTCAGTCATGGGACAGGCACCCAGCCACACCACTGCATCCCACTCTGCCATGGTGAGCTCCTGAGACAAGGGGCAGGCATGTCCCTGGCAGGAGCAGCAAGTACTGCTGAGGGTGGATTAGGTCAGGAATGTGGACGGATTTGACAGCTCAGACACCAGAGATGAGGGCAGGGGTGCTGCAGGCAGACAGCCAAGGCATGTTGGTACTCACACCTCCTGGATAAGGTCTCCTGCCCTGGAAGAGAGAAGCCACTCCTGCCTCATTTTTTTGGCAAGTGTACATCCCTCCTTTCTGGAAATGGGCTTATCCCCACCATCATCCTTTCTGTGTGTTGCCATGGAGAGAACAAATGTTTTTGTGCCTTTCCTGACTTA
The DNA here is from genome assembly GCA_024865655.1 of Emberiza elegans. Lineage (NCBI taxonomy): Eukaryota > Metazoa > Chordata > Aves > Passeriformes > Fringillidae > Emberiza > Emberiza elegans. The sequence continues at coordinate 2,927,545 of JALJVW010000197.1, read as the reverse complement.
AGTTTGGATCTAGCTGCAAGTGGAATTGATTAGCAAAGGTGGCTTGATATATTGCTCGGTGGATCCAAGGGTAATGCTCCAGGTCCCAGGTGTGCACACATCCTTTGAGCTCATGGCATCAGCCCCGTTGGCATCCCAACAGGAGCATGGCTGGGACATGTGGGAGGGATCCCAGGCTACTGGGACAAAGTTCCTGGATGGGACACATCTCCAGCATAACTTCTTCAGCCTTGGTGCTGAGCTGAGAGTCTCCTGCAGCATCTCAAGCACTAATCTTGTATAAACCACTGGCTGATATACACACTGTGCTGTGCACAGGAGCTGTGCTTCTGATTCCAAATGGACATTTCCAAGGAAAAATCAGCAGCCCAAGAAACATCAAAACCAAACATTTCAGAAACTCTTCCAGGAGAGGCATTTGAAAGACAGGAGAGTGCCAGCACAGCACTGTGGACATGTCAGGGACCAGGGAAGATGGAGAGACCACAGCATCCAGTGCTGCTGACTCAGAGTCAGCCCTCACTAAGTCTAATTTAATTTTGTTGCACATCATCACCCCCAAGGAGCCTCAGTAGGTGAGTGGTGGTGCAAGTGAGGCCAGTTTTTCACAGTATGTGCTGTATTCTTACAGCTACTGATTCAGCTAAAAGCATGTTCCGCCCTGGGGCTGGCCAATTACAAATTTAGCAGCTCTAGTTCTAGGTCCATAAATATCTTTGTGGTAACCTTTCTCATTGCATCTGGGAAGGGCCCAAACAGGAAATCTCAGGTAGAAATGGGAAATGAAACCTCATAATTTGAGTCATCAATCATACAGTTAGGTAAAGTTAGGAGGGAAGTTAGCCTGAGTACAAAGGAGCTTCTCCCTGGCAGGGCTTCTACAAATAGAAGCAGCAATTTCTTCTGGTTTCCTGGAAATCTTGTATCTGAACTTGCTCTTAATTTTCCTTCTGGAAAAGGACTAAAATCTGACCTACTTTTGAGCAAGAGAGCCATTGGGATCAGAGTCCCAAAATAGTCCTGGTCATAGATGCTCCCTTGGAGCCCACTGAGGCTGGCTGTTCAGTGCAATGAGATAATGCTTCTCTGGAAGGATTTCACACAAAGAGATTCTGTAATCAAACCTTCAAATAAAATTATCTGCCTTGTTGTTCAGGGCCAAAGAGTCCATCCTAATATTGAAAGGCAGTTGTGTTTTCTGTCTTGAGCTTGAGTTTTGTCATAAATTAAAAAAAAAAGCCTGACCCTGGTAACCAAACCACTGAGGAGCCACTGCTCAAAGTGAGGTCAGACTCTGAAATCAGCCCTCACAAACAGTTGGTTTTGTGGCCTTTTGAAAATAACTCTTTTCAGATGTGCAATTGGGAATTTGCCAGGCCGCTCCAGATATTTCCCCAGAGGTCCAGATGGCACAAAAAGACATGGAAAATAAGATATGTCATTCTTAAATAAGATTAGTGACACTCTGCCTTGCCATGCTCTCATTGTATCAGCCTGGGTTTGGGGTGCACGACCCAAAGCTCTGAAGCCCTTTGCAAAGAGGGGGTGTCGTGAGGGACTTGTGCAGGGCTCCATGAACACACCCCAAGCAGCCCAGTCTCACTGGGGGAGATGAGAAGCATCTTTCACACCAGCACAGCAATGGTTTTTGTAACTGTAACACTCAAAACGCTGCTAGAGTGAAAATCCAATCAGCCTCGGAGCACCCAGCGAGCCCCTGCCTCAGCCTCTCAGGGATATCCTGAGAGCTGCCCTGGGACAAAATGCCTGAAATCTGCTCTTCTCTTTGGGTGAGAAATTCCAAGGAAGGGGTTTGGAAAAAGTTGCCATTCCACTTCACAATGAGGACCAGATTTTCAAGAATTCCTACTGAAAGAAAATTCCACCACATTTGGAAACTAATTTTGGACAACAGAAGTATTTCCATCCGTTTGGGGGAGGGAGGCAATGCATGTCCCACACAGAGCATAATCCCAGCACAGGTCTGAGCCCTGGGGTGTCGCTCTGGAGGACAGGGGGTCCTGACCAGCTGAGGACACTTCCCAGTGCCCTGGGAAGCACAGGGATGAGATGCCCAAACAACTTCTTGCTAACTTAGTAGCATCTGCCTCACATTTTTGTTTGTGTATCTGGTTTCAGTCTTGAACAAAAAAATGAAACAAGACTGAGCCCTGGAGAGCACTTGCTCAGGGTGTCTGGGCAAAGCCACAGTAAGCCCAAGCTGGCAGGCTTTGAGAGGGAAAGCTAAGCCACTCTCCAGCCTCCTCATCTTCTCCAACAGAATGTTGCCCATGATCCCTAAGGATGTGGGATTGAGCAGGACTTCAGGAGCCACCTGTGGATTGGGGGCTGCCCAGCAGAGCCAGCAGCTCATCCAGACCTCTTAGATTTCATCACCTGCACCAGAGCTCCCCAGAGCACAGTCCCTGATTGCTCTTTGGGAATCGTGGGAGGATCTGGACCATTCTCCAGCCACCAGAGTGGCAGAGCTGAGGGCCTGACTCATCTCCCTCCGCGGGATGGAGCTGGGGTGGAGCTCGGATGGAGCTGGGATGGAGCCGGGATGGAGCTGGAATGGAGCTGGGATGGAGCCGGGATGGAGCTGGGATGGAGCTGGGATGGAGCCGGGATGGAGCTGGGATGGAGCCGGGATGGAGCCGGGGTGGAGCTGGGGTGGAGCTGGGGTGGAGCTGGGATGGAGCCGGGGTGGAGCCGGGATGGAGCCGGGGGATGGAGCCGGGATGGAGCCGGGATGGAGACGGGATGGAGCTGGGGTGGGACTGGAATGGAGCTGGGGTGGAGTTGGGATGGAACTGGAATGGAGCTGGGATGGAGCCGGGATGGAGCCGGGATGGAGATGGGATGGAGCCGGGATGGAGCTGGGATGGAGCCGGGATGGAGCCGGGATGGAGCCGGGATGGAGCTGGGGTGGTGGCCAGCCTCAAGGCCACCGCTGGTCCACAGCCCCCGTGCCCCACTGCAGACACAGGAATGTTGCATGGGATAATGATAGCCCAGTGGAATCTGACTGCCCGCCGGAGCGCTGCGTGCTGCTGCGTGCAAAATACTATTTGTGGCACCATCAGCATCCCAAAGCCCAAACTGCAAGGCTGCAGCCACAGTCTGCCTGATTCCCAGAAATTCCAGCAATGGATGAGGCAGGGGATTTTTCTCACACACCCACACAGGAACTTAGGGAAGGAAAAGCTAAATGTATATGCAGAAGCTATTGATGATGGCCACCTAAGTTCTACCTAAGCATCCAGCCTGGAAAAGCTGCTGTTTCCTGAGATATGAAATGCTCCCAGGGCTTTCTCAGGAATTTTCTCCTGGGGTCTCTAACTGCAGCCTCTCCTCATCCAGGCTGACACCCTGTCACTGACTGAAATGTGCCTTCCATGTTGTGAGGAGAACAACTCACTGTGCAATTGAAGAATTTGAGTTTCTCCAGGGATTATTCTAATTAGACACCAACTATTTTTACCCCATATCATATGTTGGAAATACAACTTTAAAACCACACTGGAGCAGCCAAGTTAAATACCATAATAACCCTGAAAATAGGGTTAGTGACTTTAATGGCTAACAACAACATTTCCAGCAATAGCTCCAATGCAGAGGGAATAACTGCCATGCTTCTTGGCACAAGCTGGACTCTGGGAGAGTCAGGGATCGACCTGCAACCCTTGACAGGAGCTCAGGGCTATCTAAGTCCATCAGCAGAAGCTCTGTCATAACCACTGCAAATGATGGGTGCCTGGAGTGGCTCAGATAAAGAGTGTCAAATGTTAAAAACAAATTACATTTGCAACAGCTTCTGTATTCATGAATATCACTACAGCAGGTCTCATAAATTTTCCAGCAAACCAGTGATTATGGCTAACGGGAAGGAGGCCAGTGGCTTAGTGCCCAGAGTAGCTTGGGAATCCTGGGCTCCCTCAGAGCTCAGGCTGGGACCAGAGCAGGAAGGAGCAGCAGCGAGTTCTGCCTGACCTCAATCCCGCAGTGCCGTGGTGCTGGGCAGCTCAGCCAGGCTGGCAAAGCCATGGGCCTGCAGCCATCCACCACCACTGGGCTTCATCCTGGTTTGCTTTTCCTAGGCCACATAAAGAGCTCTTGTACCAGGACCCCGCTGCCTAAGCTACATCCTCATGCTCAGAAATTGAGGTTTGGCAAAAGCTCTGGGGAAAAAAAATCCCTTCTTCTTCCCAAAATATCACACATGGTCTACAGTGGGCAGGTCTGGCAAATCTCCAATTATGTGGGCACAGGTTTGGAAGAACTGGGGTTAAACTTAGCTCCAAATATACACAGAGTTTACATCTTATTTTACAGCTGCAGGATGCCAGCTCAGTTTAAGTCTCAAAGCTCTTTCACTGCCCCACCCCTGTCCCTTTTCAGGTGGGGGCCTGGTGGTCCCGGGGGGGGCACAGAGATGCCCTGTCTCTGCAGCCAGCTGAGTGATGGCACCACACCAGCTGAAGGCCTGTGTCCAGTCTGGGATACTGGATGAATTTTTTGGACAGATCATTGGGGATGTGCCCATTCTGCTTCCCCAGGGACACCCAGGACAGCTCCCTGGCACTGGGGATCACTTGCACACAGGTTTCCAGAGCTGCTTGGGCAGAGAGGCTCCTTGAGAAAGCCCCTGGGATGCTCAGCTGCAAAAGCCCACAGCAGACAGCTTCCAGGGGATGCATTTCACCAGTGTTAAATTTGTTTCACCTTGAGCACAGCTCTACACAGAAAACTGGGAATTGAAAAAATATATTGTCCAGACAAGTGACCCTCACCTGTGCAAGGTAACATCCTCCTGTGCTGTCCATTTTCCAAACCTCTTAAAAAATACCTGCTGGCTAATGCAAGAGCAGCCCTGGAAAGCCCCAGGGGCCTCCTTGTGCACAGCTCATAGGGGGTCTTTCCTTTGAACACATCACAGTGTGCATGGACCAAGCAATTTTGACAGCACTGGGATGGTTAAAGACAAAGCTTGGAGCTTTGGAGGTTTTTTTTTTTTGTTTTGCTCAGATTCCTGTGGTCTGCAATGCCACTTTAGCACCTGCCTTTAGCTTTGGGAAGACCCATCCCATGGACACCAACTTGGTAAAATGTTGCTCAGCAGTTTCTTTAATGCCTCAGGTTTTTGGTTACTCTAGCCCACTATGCCAGTGGCTCATTTGTTTCTCATTGTGGAATATTTCCATATCCCAGGCTTGTGGCTGCCGTCCACATCACTGGTCCCACCCCTCTCTGCTGGCATCCTGCTCTTTCCCCATAGCTCTGAAATTCCCTTGACCTTCCTCCCTGCAGTCCCTAAAATAGTTTAACTCCTTTCCATTTTTAGAGGTCAGGCTCAAAATCTGTTGTGGGTTCCAGCAGCAGAGACCCAGGTGCCAAAGCAGCCTCACTGAGAGCACCTCACTGTGCCATGGCCAGGAGAGGGAGAGGGCTGGCATGGAAGCTCAGCTTCTCTTGTTCCCACCCACAGCAAATCCACATTATCAAATATACATTATCCCAAAATAGTGGGATCAGCCACGAGGATGTCCTTCTCCTGGGAAAGGGCAGACAAACAGCACGCTGTGGGGTGATAGGGCAGGACAGAGGAGTTACTCACTGAAGCATTTCCTTTCTCATGATCACTCAGTTTATCTCTGATTAGAGCAGGGGTTTTTTAAACTTCAGTCAGTCAGCCTGGGAAAATAGGATGGCAGTTCCTCTAACTGTCCAGCAAATTGCTTGTGGAAAGCATTTGTGAGAGCTCAGCTAATCCACAGAAATTGCTCCAGACAGGCAGCACCGACTCCAAAAATTGGTTATACAACATTTAACTTCTAAACCTCTTAGTCAAAAAACTTAAACTCAATTCCAATAGGAGCTGGGTTGTAATGAATTTGGTGTGGATGCCAGTGTGAGGTGTGTAAATAGCATGTGTAAATAACACCTCAGCTATTTGGCTGTAGTCACTGCAGCAAATACATCAGGCTATTGTGCTTCCCTTCCAAACCTGTCATAACATGCACCACCCTAGCTGCCAAAGCTTCTGCCTTTTTTATTCCTCCCCAGATGTTTCAATCTCCAGTTTGAAGCTGACATCTGGAGAAGGGATGTTGTAGAAATGCTACACATCAGCAGGCCAAATATGGGATATGCTATGGAAATGAAAATGACAGAAGTGACAGAACAAAATTAATGGGCATCCAGATGCAAGGCAATAAGTGATAAAGTGCCTGTCAGGGGCCTCCTAATGCAAAAACAGGCATGAAACCTCGTTGTACTGCAAGCCCTCCCAGGAGGGATGTGACATATGGCCAGTCACAGTTTCTGGAAAAAAGGCACATTCTGCAATCTGAGTCCCCAAGTCACTCAACATTTCCAGCGCCCCTCTCTGCTCCTCACTCCCACATGCTTGTTAAGCCACCCTGGTCCTCTCCCATCCTTTCCCCTGTTGCAGCCATTTCTGCCAAGGCAAAAGGATATCTGAAATACCTTCTCCATGGTGGTTTGGGGCCTTAGCCATCCCAGGAGATGAGACTGCAGGCAGGGAACACGGGGCATGGAGGTAGGAAGACATCCTTTAAGGAAGAGTTTCACAAAGAAGGGCTTAGAATAGTCCCTCAGGCAACAGGCAACTGCTCTTTGAGTTTCCACCATGGGCAGAAAGAGAAGAGTTCTGTGCATCCTTTGTAAGAAACCTGCACTCATCAGGCTTGTGAAAGATGAACATTTCTGCTGGAGCAGCAGCTGCCTTTTTGGTGAAATCAAGAAACCACTGCTGGTGGGATTCTTGCAGCAAAGGGCCTGCAAACTACAAATTTGTGTGCTTTGAGTTGGGCAAAGTGGTGATTGTGTTGACAGCAGCAATGGACTGCTTGATCCTCAAGTCATACAAAAAATTTACTGAAGGATTTTGGTGGCACAGGAGCTCTGGAGACCTCCTCTCCAACCTCCTGCTCCAAGCAGGTCTGGCCGCAAAGCCAGAGCAGGTTGGTCATGGTCATGCCTTGCCCAGTAGAGTTAAAAATCTCCAAGGATGGAGGTCCCACCACCATTCCAGGCCTGTCTGGTGCATGGCAAGCAGAATTTCCTTCATTACTACAAGTGGTTCCTGCATTTATGAGGTCCTTGTAAGCTCCAGGAGCAGCTCAACGTATGATTGGATCCCCCTCCTTCACCTCCCCCAGGGTGACCAAAACCACTCTCCCAGTGGCCACTGAACTCCTAATTTTGTCCTTCTCTCTCCAGTACTGCTTGGTTTACTGCTCAGAAAGGTGGAGAGAAAAGTGAAACAAATGTGTTGACTGCACTAAGGCAGTTTTAAATTTTTCTTTTTTTCTGTAGATATGCTGAAGAATTCTCCAGCAGTTCAGACCAAAAAAGAAAACCCCAAACCCCAACTCTGGTCATTTTATATACACAAGGAGGAATGCAGGAGTTCTGACTTACTCCAAAGTATTTTTGGTTACTGTGTGTCACTACAAATTTGTTAAGAGTAGAACTAACCCACAATCCCACTAAAGACACAACTTCAAGTTTTGATTTAAATAGCTACTGCAGCCCACAAAAGTAGCAAGTCACAGCTCCTGCTGCACTTTCTGAAACACATAAGCAGAGAGAAAACAGGTAAGTAGGAAAAAGCCATGAGCTAGGCAAGTGTGATAAATTTTCAGGAAGCAGGAAGAAATAAATTGGGAGTTTAGCTCTTTTGAAAGTAATTCCTATTTTTTCAGTGAATATTTATATTGGCTCTGTGTTCCTATCTTTCCAGTCAAAATTCTGTTTCTCACCACGTGATGATGTATTTTAACATGAGGCCAAAAGGGATTCATATTCCAACTAAAGCAACATGGATGTGCACATCGTACACACATGATTTGCCTTCAGTGAGGCTGCCCAGAGAAAGGCAAGAAAGTTTCAGATCATTGCAAGCAGATGTGGCGTCGATCTCAATCAGCCCCTAGACCAAAAAGAGAAACCAAGCTCTGATGGGCAGCAACCCACACTAGGGAAAAGGGATTCCTGTTTGGAAAGAGAGCACAGTTTACATCCCTTACAGAAATTCACATATTCTACTATGGGAATAAAACCTGCTTCTGATGCCACTTCTTACATGTCCTTTTTGGCCACCCATGACACTGGAAGGACAAGCAGATGGGGAAGCAGCAGATTCAGCAGCACTGGTTAAATTGGCTGCTAGGGTAGATATGCCCCAAGGAATTGCTGATTTCGGAATAATCACCCCAAACTGCACAGGAATGCCAGGAGAGGCTGCCTTAGCTTTGCTTGCCAGAGAAGGTGTCTTGGGGTTAATCTTTGTAATTTAGACAAAGTCATCTGAAAGCTGGTTGCAGAGAGGCTTGGATGGTCCAAAAGAGCTGGAGGTCAGTCACCATCTTTGCCCAATTTCAGGAGAAATCTCAGCAGAGATGATTCCTTAGGCACTTGATTTACCTCCAAATCTGGATAAAATCCACTTACACAGAGATCAGGCTTATACTGCCAAGAAGTCTTCCTGGTTACTTTGGAGGAATTAGTACCTCAAAGAGAGTAAGATCCCTTAGCAAAGGGACTCATTTTTCATTTTCAATTACATTTACGCTGGGGCTTTACCAACATAGGGTTTTTTTGCGAGAATAGGATATTTTCTTTCTTCTTTTTAAAATTTATTTTTTACATTTCCAAAGTAAAAGACAGCTTTGCTGTCTTGCAAAGCCACAACACAGACCCATCCTGACTGAAGCAGCGGGTGAGGATGGAGATGTTAAAAATGAGTGAGCACTGCAAAAAGCATTAGTGATTTACATGCTAAAGCAAACTTTACCTATATTGTATTTATGTCCCTAGACCGTTTTTTTTTCCCTGGGAATATGTGAGTTCCCATCTCTTCAAAAGGAGGAGTTTGTTTTCTGTGGCAGTTCTTGGAACTGGAACATTAAGTCTGATGCCAACTGAAAAATTGATATGCAGAGGGTGCACCCTGCTGCTTTCCAGTTACTTGAATTCTTACCCTGGAGCCCTGGCTGCCTGTGCTTTTCTGGGAAACAAATAATCACATCAAACCTAAGGGATTTGTTTGAAGACAGATTTGAGGACTCAAGAACCCTTTTGTTTAAATGAGGCCTGAGACAGAAACTGGAGATCCTTCATGTTTAAGTTGCTCTTTGAGCAATGGAACAAAGTACAGTTTCCTAGGCTCCTCTGTCCCATTTCCTTTCCCTTCCTTCCCACAATAACCTCTGTGTCCTCTTGCTTTCCTGAGGGCCTGGTGATGCTGACAGCTCCCCTGTCCCCAGCCCTCCCACACCATCCACCTCTTGTGTCCCACAGGCTGCATGCCATTGCATGCACTGGCAGCCAGTTCTGATCACCCAGAACACTTCAAACAGTGTAGGGAACTGCTGAGCACATTCTTGTTTCTTTTTGGAAGGAGGACGTGATTCCAGATCTTTTCCCTCTTCCAGAAACAAGGTTTTATTACAGAAACTACAGGAATTCAACCTGCAGATTTAAAAGAGAAGGAGATAAACGAGGTATATGTAAATTTTCTTACACTGAGAAATAAGGTTAACAGGGAAATGTAGCAGCAATTTAAGTTACAACAACTAAACTTGAAAAGCAGACCCCAAGAGAAGGGCTCTCTGTCTTTTGCTCTGCCTTGTGAGTTTAGATGAGCTTGTATCTTGCAGCATTTTAATTTTTCTTTTAACCTAAGAGGACAAGCAGGATGGAGTTACAAATTACTCCAACTATAATTAACTTGCAGTGTATGCAGAGCTGATCTTTGCGTTGGCAGCAGGATACAGGCAGGAAAGTCTTTCTCAGACCAGGTCCTGTGTGCCAACAGTTCTGGTCAATGATTATCCCTTGCAAAAAGCCTGTGACATACTCCCTCCAGTCACCTGTTTACATCCCAAACGTTCTCAAGTTCTGCTATTTCAAGCTTAACTCTTGTGACCCTACTCAATGATATTCAATCCAAGTCTCTTTACCATATCCTGCAAGGCAAACAACTTCAGGTCAGTTTTAGTAACCAGTGCTATGTCATGCCTGTGGTCAATGACTCGAAGTATGCCCACGCCCATATATTTCCTAAATTTGGATGTCTGTGATAGCAAACACCAGGGGCTGGGTGGGCAGTCCTGTTTCACCAAAGAAGAATTTGGAGCATTTTTGCTGTTTGAGCATTCTCTTTCACCTTCTGAGCATTTCCTGGATGAATTCAGATTTACTAGAAGATATCAGCTAAGGAGATGAGCAAACCAATTGTGACTCCTGCAAAATGTTTCTAAGAGGTGGATGAGTCAGATAACAGATCCACAGAGCAGAAGATATCCACCCCCTACAGCAGCCAACTGTCAAAGCTTACAGACAGTATGAAAACAGATCATGTATGGAGTAATATTTCTCCTAAATACTCCACCAGACCCAGTGGTTTGTGGCTCGGGGACTTCCTGAAGCAGAGATGCTGTCTGTCTGTAATAGCCTAGACAGACTTTTCTTCCTGATATTTCTTCAATAGGTTCTTGAACGCAAACATTTTAGTACCCACAGTCTCCTGTGGAAATAAGCTCCTCAGTCTATGTGTAAATTGTCCCTTTCTTTTTGATCCTGGCACTTTCTAGGCTACTGTCTTTTCTTTTCAGTCTTTGCCCACTCTCCATGCCAAGTTTTGTAATGAACCTCTGAGACAGAGAGTGAGCAAGTTCCACTCACTACTTCACTTTTGGTCTCCTTTGGAAAATGCTCTGATGTTTTATCCCAGGGGAGCCAGTAAGTATGTGACCAATTTTTATCCCAGTACACTCATACACATAAGCATCATCTTGGAAAGTTCCTTCCCAGCACTACTTCTGTATTGCCAAAGGTACAGGATTACTCCTGTAAAAACAAATGATCATCATCAGCTCAACTGCATCCTAATTTGCACAATTTTTGATCTGTTATGAGTCACTGGTGGAGCTTATCTGCACTGCTGCTGTCTGCTGGCATGCTGACATTGCACAGGATGCAGAAAAATGGTGATTCCTCAGTGTATTACCCTGACCTCAGCTTTGCACTCCATTTATTCCTTACTGCTCCAGGCCATCCATGTCAAAGGTGAGGCGCTGCTCAGTCCAGAGGGCACAGACACAGAGAAGGGATGTGACCCTCCTCCAGCTCAGGGACCTGGTTTAAGCACAGCTCTGCATGTCACTGTACTGGTACAGTGGAGAGGAAACTCTTCTGAAGGAGAGGCAAGCATAAGTGGTTAGGGGCAAGGAGCCAGAGGAATTTCTTAAATTGGCTTTTTCCCTGCATCCAGCACATTCTGAGCACTGTCAGCAGAGGGGCAGAGCTGGAGATGGCTAACAGCTCTCAGGCTTGCAATGCTCTGACTGGACAGACATTTGCATATTTCTCCACAAATCCCTCCAACACTCTCATGTATGCCTTCTCTCTGTTCTGACTGATTTATAGGCATGATTGCATCTTGATCTAGAAAATACTGAATGAACTGTCTTTTAACCCCTTCAGAACAGGAAACTACCATATTTTAAAAAGCTGGGCTGATTGTTGGTACAGTGCCATCTCATCCTTCCTCACCTTCTGCTAGTTTAACTGAGCCTTTGGTCTCACTCTCTGACTTCCTATTGCTCCTGTGCAGTTAGGAGAGGCTCCCAGGCATGGCTGTCCTACGGTACCACCAAAACCAGTTTCACCAGGGATACCACATAAGCTGTCAGTCCTGCAGATGTAGGGAGCAGAGTCCAGCAGCCCAGCAGTTTGCTCTGCTCACTTGGGTTTTTAGCTTTTGTTCTTTTTTAATGGTTTGGGTTGGAAGGAACCTTACAGCCCATCCAGTTCCACCTCTGCCATGGGCAGAAACAACTTCCACTATCCCAGGTTGCTCCAAGACCCATCCAACCTGGCCTTGGACATTTCCAGGGACAGGACAGCCACAGCTTCTCTAGGCAACCTGTGCCAGGGCCTACCACCCTCACAGAAAAGAATTTCTTCCTAATATCTAACCTATTTGTTTCTCTGCATTGAGCAATCCTGTGAAGCCAACCATTTCTGTCTTGTCAGAGGACAAAAATGTCTTTCCCACAAAGCAAACAAACAAATAAGACTGAGTAGAATCCATTAATAGGTTACTGAATAGGTCTTGCTTGCCCTCTCTGGTACAGAGCTGAGGCTCCCACAAGCTGTGTTGCTTTACTGGGTTTTCCCATTGCTTGCAGTGCACTTGGAAGAATTCCCTGCACCCTGAGTGCAAAGCAGGTGGACCGGTACCTACCATGGATATCCCCAAATTTAGGATAATACACATCTGCTTACATAATGAATTTAATGGGCTTGGTTTACAGACCTGGACATTTGATCTGTGGTTCAGCTTAGGTGTAGGAGATACCAAAGTAGCTACAAGCACCTCTCCCTCCTAGCACCAGGTTTTGGAGTGCTGCATGTACCTCAGACAGTGGATGGAAATAGCTCTGGATAAGACACACTGGCAGTTGTGGATAAGTAGGAAGCAGCAGCCAAGACTGGATGTCAGGAGAGGCCAGGAGGGGATGTCATAAAAACCCTGTACTGCTTGGAGTGCTTTCATCCACGGGAATTCTTCGGGAGTTGGCTCATGAAGAGCTGCAGCTGTCCCGTACTGCTGGCAAGAGCAGCGTGGCCACGTGAAGTGTCCAGGCGATGGCCGGTGGGGAATTCCGTGTCTCTTCCTAACGGGACAGAGGAGGCTTTCAGCAGACACTGCTGAGCTTCATTTGGCACCTTACAAAGAGAAAACTTGAAAATCTGCCCCTACTGCTTTGTCCTGCTTCCATGCTGCTCTGCTGTGCTGGCTGTAAAAGGATGATAAGTCAGGGCTCTGCACAGCCTGGGAGCTGTAGGGAACCACTCCGCAAACAGTTTTTGCTCCAAGAAAAGCCTGGCGCGCTGTGTGCAGCCATTGTGCCACAGACCCCAGGGTCTCCACCAGCCAGATTTTCTAACCGCGGATTCCAAGTCATTCCTCTCACATTAAAAAGTTTTTGCCCCACAGGGAGGGGAACTTTAATCTTCACAAACAGATCTGCTTTTACAGGAGGCTATTTCAGGCGTTGATTCTGTAACAGTGAAGTTATTGGACAAATGAAGAACATGGCATATGCTGTCGCTTGGAGCAATTTGCATTCCTCAGGTGCTAAAAGCTTTAAATACTTCCTTTGGGCATGAAATAGATCTGCTGCCAAAGAAGCCAGCATCCTGAGAGTGCCTGTCCCACAGACTCCCACAGGGGAAATGTCTGCAGAGCTGAACTAGTCTGACCCCAGGAAATCCTCCCCACAGCTCTCGTTATTGCTCAGTTTCTCCTTTAAGTTTCCTAATTCGCTGAAAGATCAGTCTGATGTTTGGTTATCTTCCTTTTCACGCACTTTCCTGGTCTTCCTCTTTTATATTAATACCACATTAAAGCTGGGATGTGAACCATGCAAGTCAGGAAGTCCGAGATGCTCTTTCAAAGACACTCAGTCAACATTGTTAATCATTTTTAAATGATTGTTTTCTTTGTTAATACACAAACGGCTCGTTTCAGACTGGAGCTAAACACATCTGTGCAGCCAGCAGGTAACCTCCCTCTAGGGGCTTCTCACTCTTGTGAGCTTATTTTTATCTATTTTAACTAAAACATCATAGAGATCTCTAGTATCAATACCTTTAAGATTTATTCATGTTTCCTTCCCTTTTTGGTTTTTTTTACACCATTACAGTAGCAGTGCTATCATGCTTTACAATGATTTAAGGGCTTTTCAGTGCATTCCTGAAGTTGCTTTGGGTTCCAAAGTATATCAGCTGCTTTTTCATGGTCAAAAAGAATTAATATTGTGTAACAGACTCTGTGTTTGCTCCATTCATGGTGTGTTTGGGTACTTTTTTACACCTTCTTATTAAACTGGAATAGTAACATTTGGAAATTCTGGGCTCAGTTCGTGGTTTACAGGAATGTCAGAGTTTTTCCTCTGGCCTGCTCACATTTGAGCACGACTCCATGCTCAAATTAACTGGTCCCTATTTCTGCCTCCATAAGAGCCTTTAGCTACTCATGCTCCTGGCTGCACATCCAAAGCTGTCAATGTCCCCTAAAATTATAGTCAGTAATTTATCCTTCTCCTTTCCAAATTCACAAAAGGGGTAGACAGTAAATACCTATTCTCTGCATCACTGGATCCTAGCTGGTGCTATCCAGGTATGAGTGTTTTACTACAAAAATGGGAATAAACCCACTTGGATTCATCAGACTTTCCCTCATACCCTTTGTCCAAACACTTGTTTATGAATCAATGGCCCGAGCTTCATGTCCCCAGAATGTTGTGAGGAAAAATTGTATTTTGCCCCCATTTTTACCATATGCTCCATCTGGATAAAAGCTGAAGCCAAGAACTTTTTCTGCAGGCCAGATATTTGTTATGTGGGGAACTGAAGGAGTAATTAATGTAGCTGTCTGTAAAGCCAGCTTGTGACCATGCACGTTCATCGGAATGGATGCTCATGCCTTTTTGGAGTAGAACCCCTAAATAATTTGGGTTGGAAGGGATATTAAAGATTACTCAGTTCCACTCCCTGAAATGGGCAGGGACACCTCCCGTTATTCCAGGTCCTGTCCAAGCTGGCCTTGGACACTTCCAGGAATGAGGCAGCCAGAGCTTCTCTGGGCACCCTGTGCCATGGCCTCTTCACCCTCACAATGGAAGAATTCCTTCCCAATATCCCCTCAGTCAGATTGAAGCCATTCCCCCATGTCCTGTCACTCCAGGCCCTCATCCAAAGTCTCTCTCCAGCTCTCTTGAAGGCCCTTTAGCCACTGGAAGGGGCTCTGAGATCTCCACACGCCTTCTCTAACCCAGGCCGAACACCCTCAACTTTCAGCCTTCGTATTGATAAATTAACGATTAACATGAAAAACCGAGGAGTGGATGCTGAAAACCAGCCAGAGCTCAAACGCTGTTTTACAGAGGGTCTGTGCCCCAGAAAGCAACACCCGCGAGCAGACACCCCCGAGGAACAAAAATCCGTAAATGGGGGCCGGCTCTTCCCCCTCACGGCCGCGCCTCTGCGCCCGCCCCGGCCTGGCCCGCCCCTCACGGCAGCTGCGGGGCTTCCGCGGGGCCGCGGCAGGGGCTGTGTGCGCCCCGCCCGCGGCGGGAACGGGGTGGCAGGTGCGTGAGGGGAGGCCAGGAACGGCCGGGAGCGACCGGGAATGGCCGGGAATGGCCAGGAGCGACCGGGAACGGCCGGGGGGGCGGAGGAGGGAGCTCGGGTTCCCGGGGCTCGGCCGCGGCCACGGCGCCGGCAGCGCCCGAACGGGCCCGGCCGGCCTTGCCCGGCACTGCCGGGCGCGCCCCCCGCTGCAGCCCCGGATTCCGCTCCAAATCACGAATGTCCTCAACCAAAATGTAATTCTGCTGAGAAAGCATTTTTGTGGTTGGTTTTTCGTCATTGCTCCTTGTTGCCTTCTTTATTCTTTGCAGAAGGATGAGTTAGGTTTCATCCCAAAAAAGGTGAAGATGCCCGGTAGGGAGTAGGAGCGAGGACTTGAATTGCAAGGAAATAAGATCCCCAGCACTTAGTAAGGTGAATAAAAGCATCTCTTTTGGCTTATTTTTGCTGTATTAGGGGTTGCACGTGCTGTCAGAATCTGCCTGTGGAGAAATTGACTTTCTGTGGTTATATTAGCTCATCCCTACAGTCTTTTTTCAGTGGTTTTTTTTCTGCTTCTCACACTGTTTTCCAGAAAACTATACATTATTATCTTATTTCTGGTTACTAATAGGGTAGACTAGACAGGAAAGGCGGAGAGACATCATTCATGCTGAGAACTCATTGAAGGATCTGCCTTAAAATGTCTGTTTAAGATGTTATGGAACAAAAAAAGACAGGAATAACTGGCAGGAATAAGTTGCTAAACTGGCAGAAACAGGCAGGAATAAACTACCAAACCAGATGCAGCCCCCAAGGACAGTGTTGCTAGTGATGGTTTCAGCAGCAAATGTGTCACTAATTTTTAAAGGGGAAATCCAAGGACTGCAGAGCTGGAAGTTTGACCACTACCAAGTGAATTAATAGCAAATGTAGCAGAGTAGGATTATTGGAGAGCTGCATAAGTATCTAGAGGGGAAAATCAATGTGGCTTAAAACTCATGCCTTTAAAAAATGCTGTAATTTTCTGCAGGTCTAAATAAGCATGTTGAGGTCTGGCTTACAGTCAGATTTCAGGAAGGTTTTAAACAGGAGCCCTGTACCTGGACATAATAAGGGAGTTGCCCTGTCATAAATACACAGTTGTTGCAAAGATAGCAAAGAGGATGTGAGTAAATGGGCAGCTCTCCTGGTGGCTGGAGGTCACCGTTGGGGTGCTGCAGGGATGATTTGTAGATGACATGGAAAATCAGTGTTTCCAGCTGGCTTTGCCTTATTGAAGGTGGTAAAGAGGGCTGAGGGTGGTGAAGTGCAGGTGTGAACTGATTCCTCTGGGTGAGGAGCAGTGCAAATTCCCCACACAAAATGAGGGAGTTTTTGGAGCAGTAATAACTGATTCTGTGAAGTTTCTTTCTTGGTCAAGTCTCCCTTTGGCTGGTGTTGGAGAGGTTTAGGGAAGACTGTGCCTGATCAGAAGGTTCCAGTCCAGAGGTGTGGAGGAGCCCTGGATGTTTATTCTGTTCTTCCCCAGGCTCCTTCCTGCTCTTGACCTGGGCAGGAGAGCAGGATGCAGGGTATCATACCTTTGGTGTGACCCAGCACTGACCTAGCATCTGTTCCCACTTCAAATCTGTACAACTGGGGGTTGCTGTGAGGAATTGTCTCTCCAGAACTGGCAGTGTTTTATGTACTCTTCATTATTCTGTCAGAAAAAATTGATGTACCTGAGGAAGGTTGTGCAGGTATCTGGACCTGCAAGCCAAAAGTACATGCAAATTGCCAGTGGGATATATGTAATATATATATTTTTCTTTCCCCTTCTTTTCATGAAAACTCATTAAATACCTAAGGAAATGCCTGTAAATGCAGTCTTGTTAGAAGGATTAAAGAATCCTCTGTAGACTCTGTTGTGCCTTGAGTACAGGGTGTATCTGCTGCTCAGCTGGGTTTTGCACAGATTTGCAGTGTCTCTCCAGTTCTGGCTTGCAGGCTTCTGAACCGCTTGCCTGAGATTAGCCCAGGAGCCCTGAACACTTCAGGCGCTTGTGCTGATTCTGCTCTTGATCTTCTTTTTCTGACTTTCATACCCTTTATTTTATATGTTTTTACCAGATGTGCTCAACAACTTGTATTTAATTTGGTTACAACAGGATTAGTAAAAAGTGATTAAACCCATGGCTCATTATTTGAGGCCCAGGAGTAGGGTTTGTTTATTATACAAGCAGGAAAATCTAGATAGAAATTAAGAGCTGCAGAATTTGTATGTGGATTTACAGAAGAGGTTGAGCCTCTTGCTTCCCAAATGCACAGTGTATGTGTTGCCTTCTACAGTGTGATTTTTCTTGGGCAAGAAGAGATTTGTATTTACAAGCAAGATCCTTTCCAGAAAGTGTAGATAGGCTTTGAGGCGCAGAGCTTTGTGTTTCAGATCTTGCTATGAATAAGCAGGGGGACAGAGCATTAGGAATGTGGGGTTTTTTCTGGGTTTCTCAGCTGGTGTTGCAGCCCCTCACTCAGCACTCGTGTTTCTGTACTGACCCATTTCTCCTGGCTCCAAGGCAATTTCCTGCTGCTGTTTCTATTGAAGATGCTGGGATGTGTCAAGGACCAGCCCACAGCAATGAAGTTACAGTGCCCTGAGGCTGCTGCTGTAACGTGTCAGTAAGAGCACTTGCAGCTTTGGGAATGATTTAATTGGAAGTGCAGTAGGTGCCAGGCAGCTCAGATCCTGTTTCTGATGTCGCATTCCATAAGAGCACAAATTACCAAATGAGTTAATGCTCCACTCGAGTCAGCCATGTTTGCAGCATGTCTTTATGTGTGGCTGATGAGCTGGAAGCTCCAGTTAATACTGTCAGAGAAGTCTGGAGGTATTGTCTTCAGTGGGAAGTACTTCCTTGACTGGGTGTTTCAGAGGATCAGTCTGAAATGGTGAGGTGTTCTCCTCTGCCCCTTCCTTCCTGCAGCTCTTTCTCCTGGACAGGACTCACTTGCCCAGGCCACCAGACAGTTCTGTCTGAGGCAGGCTGGTGAGTTCTGAAAAAATTTTTAAAAATTCCCACCTGCTAAAAGCCACAGTTCAGACCAGAGTACCTGGCATGGAGCTGGTGGTTCTGTGGCAAGTCTCTGACACCACTGAATTATTGCAATAAAGAATTAGATGTTCAGAAAAAAATGAAACCATCCTACCTCTCTGCCAGTCATGCCAATATGATTTGATTTTTTTTCCCTACCTATTTTTATATGTTTGTGTCTGGATTCTTCTGAAGTGAAACATAACACTGTTGGGGAATTGGCACTGGTGATTCAGATTGTAGCAATGTTGAATTTCACTGTAGTGAAAATAAACTGTTGCTGGTGGAACTTCATTGTGAGAATCATCACATCAAGATAAAGATTCCTTATGAT
The DNA here is from genome assembly GCA_024865655.1 of Emberiza elegans. Classification (NCBI taxonomy): domain Eukaryota; kingdom Metazoa; phylum Chordata; class Aves; order Passeriformes; family Fringillidae; genus Emberiza; species Emberiza elegans. The sequence goes on along the minus strand of JALJVW010000197.1, from coordinate 2,908,969 downwards.
GTTGAAAGTTTTTGTAGTAATTTTTAAATGCTGATGATCTGGTGAAAAATGAGGGGCAACAGTTAATTACTTATGTATATACTTACTTGCAGGTTCAGCTGTAGGATTCTTTCTCCATTTCTAAATCTGTGTGATGTTGGACCCTTATATCTACATGGGATGCAATTTAGAATTGATGTCGTTGCATTCTCTTGTAAAAGTCCTTTTTTGGAGGCTGACTTCCCAAATTTAGTGCCAGTGGGGGCATTTTAAAACTTTGGTTTCAGTGTATTCAGTGTAGGAAAAGTGTATTTCCCACTGAATAACAAAGGCTTAAGAGCATCACCAGCACTGCCCATTTTTCTGAAACAGAAAAACAGAAAACTGCAAATTATTCTGGAGTTTGATCTAATGGTGCACTCTTGGTATCAGGTCTCCAGAATCTCTTGGCCTGTTTCAAAGCACTTTATCCAGTGAATAAATGCTTGTACCTGTTCAGCAGGTGTAAGGACTGCAGCACTGAGCAGGAAACACCAGCTTGGTGGAGCCCACATGGAAAGTGGTGACAGACCAGGAGAACAATTGCACAGTTGTGATGTAGCTGCCTCAGGTCCATGCTGTTGGCTGGAACAGTAGGTTCTGGTAAGTTGAATCATTTGGGGGAGATTCTAACACACTTCTACAGCGCAATAAACAAGTTTGTGACTGAATAGGGCACCTCTAAATTTCCTGTGGAGGTTTAGATTCTGATCCAGTTACATTACCTTTGAAAATGATTGATACACAGCTTCTGTGGGCTTTCTGAGGCAGCACAATTTTTGAAGTGCTTGTTTTCTGTTTTTTCTGTCTGCTTAAAAGATTTTGTTAGCTTTAGGTAAAAAGTACAAAGTACTGGTTCGTCTTTGCTTTTACTTTCTGAATTTTCTAACCTAACAGCAAACTTATTTCCAATGCTTAGTACAGCAGAGTTGCTTTTTTCTGCAGTCCTTAAAAGATGAATACTCAAACTGCTGTTTTCTGTTTGCTCATCAGGAGAGCCCAATATTTGCCCAGCCTGGTGCAAACACAGCTAAATCTGTCACCTGCTGCTGCAGTTTGCATAGGTTGTCCATGTAGTCATATCTTTCAGATTCATTGTTGTGGAGAGATGAGTAAAAACAGAAGTTTGTGGAAATGAGTTGCTTTTAAATAAGCTTTATAATCCTAATGATACTTATATCCATTTTCTAGAACTATGCCAAGAAAAAGAAAGCTGTTGTCTCAATTAAGTGCTCTTCAGAACACCAGCAGCTTCCCTCAGATCAATGCTGTGGAGCAGCTGAACACTACACCTGGAGCAGATCCTTCTCCAAAAAGCAGCAAATATTTTATGCCAGAGAAAAAAAATTCTCCTCAGCTACAAGAAGATTTTTTCAACCAGCCCTGTGTTAGTCTGGCCAAATCCTTTCTGGGACAGGTAAGGCATGAGCACTGAGATTCTTGCACTGGATTATGTGCTAGCTGATAACTTAGTGTAAAAGGATGAAATTCTTTTTTTGCCATTTGACTCCCAGGCTTGGCTATTTTAGGAATACCAGCTCTCATTCCTTCTCTTGCTAAGTGCAGTGGAATTTAAAGACCAGTAGCTGAATCTATTCTAGATGAAGTCAGAGGAGTAATTTTTCAGATTTAGTCTGTCACATTTTTAATTGGGTTTTTTGGGTGGAGTTTTTCTTCCTTTTTTCTGTTTACTAAAATGTGCTTAGCTGCTTGTGGTTTGAAGGCTGTTTCAGGCCCATTATCTTCCTTTCAGCAATTGCTTTACTTGTTTTTGTTTCTTGCTTAGCCCAGTGGAAAGCAATGCTCTGCAGTCAGCAACATCTTCTTTGCCTCCATTTTACTGTCTTGTTATGCTAAGGATTGTACAGTCCCACAGTTAAGCTCTTTTCATGCCAAATATTGCAATTCTTATTTTTTGTTTTTGAGTTTCCAAGTCATTACCTGTTCATGCAAGGACTTTTCCCTTAGCCCATTGCATAAACTTTGAGGAGTCTTTGGACCTTGCTGAATGCCTTTGGAAATCAGAGTGGTGGGGATTGACTCTTGTGCTTAGTGAGTCCTTCAGAAAACTCTCTGCCTGTTTCCAGGGGAGGGAGTTCCCCTAGTGTGTTCCCTATAAAAAGTTCCAGTCCTGGACCTTCTAAACTCAACTGCAAAATGTGTGTTCAGTTTCACTGCTATGCTCTTATCTTCTCTGAGTCTTTTTTTATACCTTTATTGTCTGCAGGGTGAGCAGACTCTCTTGGTTCTCATGACTTTAGATAACTCCAGGAATTTGTTCCACAAACTGTTGGTTTTGGCCTGTTTTGCTGCATCCAGCCTTTTTTTTTTATTATTTTCTAAGGATATCTTGCTTGTAAGTGACGCCTTTGCTCTGTCTTTTAGGCCTGCTGGGTTTCTTTCTGGTGTGCCTTCACCTCTGTGTGATACTCCACATGTGTTGCTATCTTTGCAGACATCCTGCTAGAGGCTTGCCTTTCAGGCCTTAACCTTTGGCTGCCTCTAAAGTTCTTCCCAACAAGCTCCCTCACTTTACATAGTTTCCTCTTTGTGCTGGTGGGCAGGACTCTGGTAGATTATTTTTGGACTTTAATGCTTGAGAAAAGACACTGAACTTTATCCTTCACGGTCATGATACTGAGTTGTTTTTCAGGAATAAGTCTTTGGAAAAGACTTCTGTTTTGCTCCAGATCTGAGAACTGAGTCTTTTCTTAAGAGGTTCCTGATCCCTTGCTCTGCATAACATTTGATGGTGTCTGAGCAAACATTGCACATGTCCTGCTCTATCTGAGGATGCCTGAAGTCTCCCATTACTGATACATTTTTGTTCTCTTAATGACTCCATCACCCTCTTGCATTCAGTTACATTTTTGAGTCCTAATTCTGTGTTTTTCCTATTTAGGCCTAGATTTCCAAACTGCATGATTTCTATCTTAATTTTACATTTTCTTTAAAGTATAACCTCCAGTTTCCCATGACCCAGCCTGTTGTCTTATAAAGGCAATTTAGTGTTTCCTTCATTACCTTCATTCTACCAAATTTTGGAGGCACCTGGTATATTAATCTTGCTTACCTTCATGATACCTGAGTTCTTGGAAACAAAAAGGTACATGCAGTGAATGGCCTTTCAGAGGGAACTGCCATAACATCAAGATACATCCTCAATGAGAAAAATAACCTTTATGAAATGGCTTACTGTGAGGTGTTGGGAATTATCACAATTTTTAAGATTTTTTATTCAACAGAATATTTGGTTTGTCTGAAGTCAGGAAAATACTTGGATGCTTTTAAACCCTTAACCTAACCATTGCATTTCATCATACTGAGGGAGAAATGCAGCCACATGGGTCTGGTTTTGGGGTGTTCCCAGGCACCTGCTGAACACCAGTGCTTTTTTTTCATAAAAAATAATAAACAAAATAATAAACATATTGTTTTCAACAATTTGACAAGTGCTGTAGGGAAACTGTGGTATACTGGAACTGCAGCTTTGGAAACCAACTCCTGGAGCATCCATGGATCAGATCAATATCTGCATTAGCAATCCAGCACAAACATCTGTTAGGAATTAAGCTTTGTTTTCTGAAGGTCATTTTTGAACAGCTGCATAATTAAAGTGTTATAATTAAATTGATTGCTGGTGCCCAAACAAGATTGTGCTGCAGCATTTCATACACGTTAGGTAAAGCACAAAGTTTAGAAATCAGGTCAAACCACAAATTCCTTTGTACAAAGTTTAGTGGTTGTTTTATTTTTAAAGAGAATCTTTTGACTGTCATGTTTTGTTTCCCCTGCATCTGCTTTGTTTTATTTAAGGAGGTACCAGCAGCAAGAACACACTGTAATAACAAAGATCTGTTGTTGTCTGCCTGAAGCCAATTCCCATCTCTCCTGCACTGCCCTTCTCTGTGGTGCAGAAAATACTGAAATAGCATTGATGCCCTCTCTAGAGCTGATTATCTCTGTGATTTGGGACTGGGACTTGTTTGAAACATCTCTAGGGAGGGAAACTGTCTAATCATAGCAGTTGTTTAATTGTGCCACTGTCATATTTCTTCTGATCTAAGGATTATACAGTCATGATGCTTCAAGGTTTATATCAGCAGTGATTTTGTCTTAAACCTGAAGGATTGGAGTGGAGAATACAGAAAATAACCACAAAAGCACCTCCGTGGGCTTTAGTATATGTAGGATCATAAATTGTTTCTGTTTCATGCTGCCTCATCTAGACACTCCAGGCTTTTGTGGGGTGAGGGACAGGTGGGAACTCCTTTCCTGGGCTGTGGAAGCTGAAAAAGTTGGTGTCAGCTTATAGACTGCTCACTGGAGAGGATTTAGTACCATCAGGTCCCTTCTTTCCAACTTCTCTGTTTCCACAGCTCTTGCTTTGGTTATTTTGTTCTGAGGGCTGGTAACTGATGCACTCTGACCTCTCTTTCAGATTTTAGTTCGCAAACTTCCTGATGGCAGAGAGCTCTGGGGCAGGATTGTTGAAACAGAAGCTTATCTGGGTGGGGAAGATGAAGCTTCCCACTCGAAAGGTGGGAAGCAAACACAACGGAACGCAGCAATGTTCATGAAACCAGGAACTCTGTACGTGTACCAGATCTATGGGATTTATTTCTGCATGAATGTTTCCAGCCAAGGTAAGCTGAGGCTGAAAGAGATGGAATGCCAGCAGCATGGGGCTGACATTTCAAGCTATAGTGGGGCTGCAAGTCACTTGTGAGCTCTCTGTCACCAGCCTCCCTTGGGACCTGGGCTTTGCCACTGTGATCAGGGTGTACCTGGGGACAGGCAGCACAGCAGGCAGGGCCCATCTCCAGCTGCCCCATTTGTCCCAGCTGGGAGCTGGGGGAGCTGTTCAGGCACACAAAGATTGAGAAATGAGGGAGAATCTGGATAGGATGGGGCTTTCAGTTTCGATGACCTCGGCTGCTGCCTCAGTCATATGATTCAGTGAACCTTGTTCCTCAAAAGTGGTGATGTAGAGAAAAATTCCGAGTCATTAATGACAGCCTAAATCTTGGTGTCTGTTGCCATGGCAGGAAACTCCTCTGTCTCCTGCCTTTATCTTCAGAGGCTGAATGAAGTGTTGGGGCAAACAAAAAGTCTGAGATGTCCTAAGCTTAAGCAAGGAGTCAGTAGAAGCATTTTAGCTGTCTAGCTGTATCTAAAAGCCAAAAAAACCCACCCAAATCAAAATACCCAGACTGTTACAGAATCTTCAATCTTCTTCTATTATTCTCAAGACAAAATAATCAAGCTCTAATTAAATTATTCTGTTATTTACTGAAACTGTCCTTCACATTTCAAGACTCTTAAGAAGCATTATTGAAAACTTCCTTCTTTTTCCTGTCCTGTTAGAATGACAGTTTTTGCCTTGCAATAATCTCTTGTTTAATTAGACACCTTGAAATGACAGCAAGTGTTTCCAAGGTAACTACTCACTCTGTTAGGAAAAATCTCAAACCCAATTTATTTCTTTTTCACTATTTCAATGCTAAAGGTTAAAAAGCATCTTCTGTATTTCTAGTTGGGAGAGCAAATGTAACTGTGACCATGAATGCTCAGGTTTTGGCCTTTGGACAGAAGCCAAGCAGAAAAATAGTGCCACGTTACAGTTTGGGGGAAGAGCCTGACTTTCCAGCTGAGGGTCTGAGTCTGGTGGATGAACACATGTGAACTTCATTACATTGGCCCTGCCACATGTGTTCAGATTGTGAAAGCACATGGTTCATTTGTCAGGATGGGATTCTTGGTGATTAAAATATTAAGAATCATACTTTTAATAAAAAAAGAAGTGTTCAGCCTTTGAATTCTAGAAAGATTTCTTTGAAATCTTACACACTTTGGGTAATTTTCCCTTATATACCTGTTTTTAGTTTTGTAGCAAAGCAGTTAAAGGGCTCCCTGTGGTGATGGAATTCACTGCATTTTTTGTTACAAACTCCCTCCCGATCATGCTGTCCCACAGCAGTGACACCAGGCAGAGCTGTCACTGCCAGCTGTGTCAGAGCCCTGCAGTCAGTGCCATGGCTGTGCATGTTGGGCACCACTGATGCAGCTACACAAACTGGAGCTGCCCCTTCTGTGCATTTGCCCACGTGCAGAAGTGTTGAAAGAGAGAATCTGGGGAGGAATCACACCCAAGATGTTTCTCTCCAGTTGTTTATTGTGCTGTGGTTTAGTCTGAGGGAAGGATTGATGGAGTCATCTTCATGGTGGCATCTGGGTAGAGGGCAAAAGCATTTCATTCTCTGGCTATGGGATTTTCAAAACTTTGGTTTGACTGTGAAAAAACACAAAGAAACCCTGAAAAAAAAAGAAAAAAAAACCGTCTCTTGTGGCATAGCTTGGTCCTTCTTCATAGCACACTCTGAAGGCAAACAGCTCCAAGAGACAAGTGCATCCTCTGAAGCAGTGGAGCTCTGACTCTTTAGGGATCACTTGTTTGATACACAACCTCACAGCCTCTGACTCCAGGTGGAATAAACCTTCTCTGTTTATTGGTTTATGCTGAGGTTCAGGCTCCAGTATCACTCAGGGATGGGAAGAGTGTGTCACCCACAGCCCTGTGTTCATAAAACCATAATGAGATGGAGGGGCTCCAGTCAGTATTCTTTGTCAGTGAGGAAGGGGAAATGTTCAAGCACAACACTGAAATAAAGCTTCATTGTGGGGAATTTTACTGTGAGAGGTCCTCCCATCACTCAGTGAAATACTGCAAGTGCCTGAAGCCACAGCAGGCATCACTACATTTGGAGAAATCATGGGTGGTAGAGGAGAAGAGCTTATAGAAAACATATAGCCAGAGTCTTTTACTGTGCATGAATCCTACAGTATATCCTGAGCTACACAATAATCTCAGTGCTAAGAGTTCCCCTAGAGTCAAGAGAAATGTGGGGCTTTCCTTGCCTCAGGAAGAGGATAAATGCCAGTCATGCCTTTCTTTGACTTAGCTGTGATCTGTTTCTCTGGAATTTGCCAAGGTCTGTATTTTGCTGCCAGATCTGAAAGAATAGCTTGTAAAATGAAGAGCCTGGTGATGCTCAGCCCAGAGTCACACTGCAGGGACTTCTCCCTAACTTTCAGCTCCTAGACTAGGATTTTGGAGGAAGTATTAGGGAGCACTGAGGTGAGTGGGTGAATGGAGGAGAAAATTCTCTTCTCTCCAGTGGCCAAGAGCTGTTTCCAAGCCTGGGAGCTGGAGCTGTTTCGGGGAAGGAGCAGGAAGCTGTGCTGTGGGGGTGTGGGACTCCACTGTCATGTTATGAATTCTGGCTGCTCAGGGAGAGAATTGGCCTCTGCAGTGTTGTTAGATTCCAGCTTTTAGCCCTGAATGCTGCTCATTATATGGAGTGACTCTTAGCAGGAGAGATAAATACTCGGCATCCCCAGCTGGCCCTGCTGCTGCTGCTGTGTGCACATTGGGCAGATGCTGAACTCAGGTGACCCTTGAGACTGAACTGCTGCAGGCTGGGAGGGAGAAGAAGCCAGGCTGAAGCACTCTGCAATTGACTCAGCCACTTTTTGGGAATTGAAATTAAATGTCTAATGTGGAGGTTTGCTCAGGAGGAACCAGAGGCGTGAGGGGAAGAAGGCTCATCATGGTAACCCTGCACTCGTGTTCTGGCTGCTGGCTCCACCTCTTCCCAAGGCTGCTCTCTGGGCAGAGTGGGGTGTGTGTTGCACCCAGCTAGAAAGAACCTGGAAACTTCCAGCTGGAAATGCAGAAAGAGCAGCCAGAAACAGAAATTGCCAGTACCCCCTGGCTGGGCTGTGCTGCTCTGGGAGCACCTGCAGATTTCCACATGCTCGTTTCTCTTCATGTGAACTCCCAAGGACTCAGTTCAATTCAAGTGTGACCACAGTTTCCACTTGCAGTTGAGATGGGTGAAAGCAAGCAGTGTAATGAGAGATTGCTCAGAATCCTGCAAGTTGTTCCTGGCAAGGAAGGCAGCAACATGATGGGAAGGATGTTTCTTTGTGCATTGATAAAAAGCAGAATTAGGACATGGAACATGTTCTTAAAAATCTGAAATGACCTTTGAGCTCTAAATCACTGGTAGGCCAGGGAAGCAGCTTTTGGCTGCCAGATTAGCATCAGTCCCCCTCCTTGGAGAAGGGAGTGCCTGGGAACAGATTGCTGACAGCTGTTGGAATCCAGGCTGTTGACTTCACCGAGCTGTAGTCAGGGCAGCAGGGGTTCTGAGATGGTTCAGGGCAGCAGGCACACCTCAGAGAGCCAGGACCTCACTGGGAGCCCAGAGGGGTAATGTGTGGGATTTGTACAAAAATTGAGAGAGGTTCTATTTTGGGAAATCACAGATCCTTAGGGATCTGCCAGTGCCTACACAAAAAGCCTTTGCCAGGCTTGAGCATGGCTCCAGATGTTTGAGGCTGGAGAGGGAGAGCGGACTCTGGGGAGCAGCACTGTGCAGATGCTGGTGGGAGGAAAGCTGTGGGTGGCCAGCACAGGGGGAGCTGCGTGGGGCTGCAACAGGCCCTGTACAGTGCTCTCCTCACCCACTCAGGGGCAGGAGGAGACCTGGGCCCCTGCTGGCCACTGGAAAACACCAGGGAAACGTTTCTGTCCCACTTAGGCTGGAGATCCTTGTCTGACAGGGAATGTCTGCTCAGAGCTGCAGCTTTGCTTTGCTGTCACCTGGCTGCAACAGCTGGGAGGGCAGGAGACCCAAGGCTTCTGACAAGGTGGCAAATCACATTTGAGAAAAGAATTTGTCAGTTTTGTTCAGTTTTTGTCATAGAAAGGTCTCCTGTGCTAAGTACTGCTCCCAGGGCTGTGCATCCCACAGCCCTGTCCTGCCCCACATCCCTGCCCTGGGAGAGCTTCTGTGGCACGTGTGTCCAGATCACACTGTTGGAGCTGTGCAGTGACCCAAGGCCGTGCTCATCCCAGCTCTTACACCTCCAGAGGGACTTTGGATTGGTACCAGCCCTGGCTCCCTCAGCAGTGTCTGCTCCCAGTGCCTGCAGCTCCTTCCCGGGTTGCTGCCTCTTTCTGCTGGCAACATCCACACTCATTCCTCCTTGCCTTTGTTAGCTGGACTTCTTGTAATCAGAGTTTATTAGAAATCCACTGGGTTTGGGAGCAGAACTTTGGATACCTCTGCCAAAACTGAGCCAGATGTATATTTATTCCTGAACATTGTGCTGACATAAGAAAAAGCTCTTGCCCTCTGGCAAGCCTTGGAGCAGCAGCTAGACTTAGCAACATCAGGTGGAGCTGGGAAGAGCAAGTCAGCACTGCAGAATGAAGGGCACAGAGCTACAGGACACTGGAGATGTGGAGGAGGAAGGGAGTGCCCTTGGAGCAAAGGACAGGCCCATGGTTGGGAGCACCAGGCCATTCCCTCTTCCGTCAGGCTGAGCCACAGGCTGAGAGCTGTAGTGGTGCTGGCAGTGGGCTGAAAGGTGTGACATTCCCCAAAACCAGCCCCATACTAACCCCAGCTCTTGTTGTGCACAGGAGAAGGGGCTGCAGTGCTGCTGCGTTCCTTGGAACCCCTGCAGGGCCTGGATGCCATGAGGGAGCTGCGCAGGGCCTCCAGGAAAGCACCCAGCAGGCTGCTCAAGGACTGGCAGCTCTGCAATGGGCCCTCCAAGCTCTGCCAGGCCTTTGGCATCGACAAGGCCTTTGACCAAAGGGACCTGACTCAGGATGATGCCATCTGGATGGTGCCAGGCCAGGACCCGCCGGGGGAGCAGGATGTGGTGGCCACCACCAGGATTGGCATTGGCAACAGGGGAGAGTGGGCACAAAAACCACTCAGGTTTTATTTACGAGGAAACAGATTTGTGAGTGTTGTAGACAAGAAAATAGAGAAAGAGATGGCAGCAAGGGGACACTCTCCTGGCAGCTGACAAGTCTTGCAAGTGACCAGGGACCAGGACTTGATCTGTGCTCTGTACAATGACCTCAAGCTGCATCTTGGCAGATGGAGGGGCTTGGGGGGTTTTTAACAATAAAATGTATTTTGTCACAATGAATGGGGCAAGGTGGAGCTTTCTTTGCAGGAGACTGGTATGGGCCTCCCAGCCAGAACTGAGGCTGGTTTTGGACACTTTGGACACTGCAGGCTACTTTCTCCCTTGCCAACGGATCCAGGCTTAATTCAGGTGGGTGAGAGGAGAAGGCTCACAGCTCTGGGCTGCTCCCATCACTTCAGCCCTCAGCAGAGGCCAGGGCTTGGCTGCTGCAGGGAAATAGTTTAAAAATTGGGTGGCAGCAGAGCAGACTGAAAGGATGGGAGCTGGGAGAGAAGGATGTAAAGGGAGGATCTTACTGTTGTATGCAGCTACCTCAGGGGAGGGGATAGAGAAGACAGCCAGGCTGCTCTCAGACAGGATGAGAGGCAACAGGCTACCAGCTGGAAAACAGGAAGTTCTCATTAGCTCTGTGGAACAAATTTTCCCCATGAGGGTGGTCAAACACTGGAACAGGGGCCCAGAGAAGCTGTGGGCCATTCACACCTCCCCAGCCAGGGTCCTGAGTGACCTGAGCTAACACCTTTCCTCTGAGCAGAGACCCGTTCCAACCTCTACCACTCTCTAATGTCCAGCTTGGAGAACAAGAATGGGTTTTTGTTCATTTTTCCAGCTGCTTTTGAAATCAGTTCAGAACTTAGCACTGTGTGAACCCCCACACAGAGAAAGCACTGGTGCAGCAGCCTGGCTTGAGGTACAGAGAGGAGAAACCTCCAGGATTCAGGGCAGGACCTGCAGCACTGCAGCCATTCTGGGTGGGTGACAGGGACACACCCCTGACCTCCACCCCCACCTTAAGGTTCACATACAATTAAAAAGCTCAAGTTTACTTTTAAATACTCTTGTCCCCATCCCACAAAAGAATGGGTTTAGCCCCTTCTGGGCAGCCTTTTTTCTGATTGCAGTAGCTCACCTTGATGCTCAGGTGCTGGGGCTGGTTTAGACAGGGCCTACAGTGGTGTTGATCTGATTTTTAGGTCAGATATGGTTTTTGCTCTTCTCTACCATCCCTGTTGCAGCTGCAGGGCCAGACTCACTGAAGGGACGCCCAGGCTCTCAGGAGCAGCTTCCCCAGTGGCTGTTGGAAAGTAAGTCAGCTAAAGCTCCCAGTTTCACCCAGTTGGTGTGGGCAAGTGAAGCTGCTCCTGAGAGCCTGCCGCTCTGGGAAAAGCTCCAGCCTCACACAGGCAGGGGTGAGCTGGCTGTCCCCAAGCCCTGGCATGTCCCAGGGCTCTTACCTCTTGTTCTGGCCCTGGCATGGCCAGAGGAGCAGTCCCAAACCAGAGCAGGAAAGGCAGCCCTGTATCTCACTTTCCTGCTGGATAGCTTTAACCCAGGCCAGGATCCCTGTCTGGTTCCCTGCAGCCACAGGCATGCTTGTGGGAGAGGGACTGGAGGGACAAACCTGAGTGCCCTCAGCACCAGCCTCTGGGTGGAACAGGTCCCTGAACTTGCAGCTTGGCCAGCACCTTTCAGTCCTGCTGAGCAAGCAAGCTCCCACCTCCAGGCACAAACTGGGAAATATGGAAACCCAGGAACACAGAGGCTGCTTGGTGACAGCCCTGCTCCAACAGACACTTGGGAATAAGGATATTGGTGACAGCCCTGCTCCAAGACACTTGGGAATAAGGATATTGGTGACAGCCCTGCTCCAAGACACTTGGGAATAAGGATATTGGGGCAAGGAAGGAATGAGCTGTGACACAGTGACTGAGTCATTCATTCATGATTTCATGTTTACTTGTGATACTTTGCCTTCCCACCTGTCCTTGCTGCTGTGAGATCAAACAGAATTCCTGGGTGCCCAGGGTCATTCCCTAGGAGCCAGGCCAGCTCCCCTGTGCCCTGGAGCAAGGCCATGCATGCTGTGCCATGGGGACAGGCTCTCATGGCCGAGTGTCCCGTGCTGGAGGGCACAGGAAGCACTCCCAGTGTCCCCCCCAAAGTTCTGCCAGCAGTGCCACAGCAGAACCCTCCTGTCCCACTCTGAGGCTCCCAGGGCAGGGCTGTGAGTGTGGCAGGGCAGGGATCCAGGCTGAGCAAGCACGTGCTGTCCTGCAGCAGCCCCGGAGCCTCGGGGAACTGCTGGGACAACCAGGCACCAACGGGGACAACCTGCAGGGTGTCACATGGCTAGACAGAACTGAAACCACCTCCTGCAGATTTTAGGCATCCTTCAGACTCTCAGCGTGGAGAGCATGGCAGGCTCCTCCCTCTGTGCAAGCAGAGTCACTTGAGGAGCGACTGGAAGACGGAGATGACGGGGTCCTCGTGGCTGGTGACCACCAGCACGCTGCGGAACTTGTCGAACAGCATCAGCAGCTGCGAGCGCCGCATGTTCTCGTTGTACATGATCTCCTCCAAGTGGTGCCGCCCTCGGAAGTAGTGCAGCAGCCTGCAGGGAGCAGAGCAAGGGAGCAGGTGGGCCAAAAGCAGCTCAAACTCATACTGCACCCCCAAGGTGCCATGGCATGCAAATCACAAGGTTGTTTGGGTTATGTCCCTCATTTGCATGAAAAGGGAATTAAATCATGCCTAGCACAGAAATCCCCTGGAAAAGGATGGGACTTGCCCACTGTGGGGCTTTGCCAAGGTCCTCCTTGGATCAAGAGGTTTCCCAGTCTGGGGCATTTCCCAAGACTGTCAATTTTCAACTTGGTTATAATTCCAGAAAGTGAACAAACACAAGTGCCAACAAGCCTTGAGAAGTCAGGATGTGGCAGATTTATTCTGTGCTCTCTTAGCCAAGCCTACAACTGCCCTTTTTCACAGCTCTGCATCAGGGGCCTGGGCACCTGCACTGCCTTTTAGAATTAAAAGCTGTTTTCCCTCACAGCAGCCCAAGGGGCTTTGTAACAGCTCCTGCACTCAGGGTTTGGGCAGCTTGGATTGGGTGGAGCAGTCACAACAGGGAGATGGAAATTTTGGTGGTAGGCAGCACAGAGAAGCTGTGGGAGTTACAAATCCCCTGAAGCCCAAGCTCAAACCATGCTGGCTTCTTAAATTCCCTGTTCTCTTTAAACAAAGACAGCAGAGATACCCCTTTGCTAGAGCCATCAGAAAACCATGGCCCTGCACAGTCAGTCACAGTAGGTCCACCACAAACAGCAGAAGTCCCCAGTGGCTGAGGGCCCCTCCCCAGAGTTCCCTCTGAGCCATAACACCAAGGCAGCCCCCACATGAAGCCCGAGTTTGCTGCTCAGTCTCTTGTCTCAACACTGTCCCAAGTGTCACAGCCATGCTGTGACTCAAATACTCCCCACTCTGTGGGGACCCAAAGGCCAGAGTCCCTTCCCAGCTCCACAGCCAGCTGTGCCTGCATGTGTGTTCCACATCACACTCTGTGCTCCAGCAGCCTCTGCTCATGTTCCATTACCCAGCTGTAGCTTCATGCCAGCTGACTGTAAAATGAGTGGAGATGACATGATCTGTTTTCCAGTCCATACCCAATACCCACTGGAGCACTCCAGCCTGTTTTGGAGGATGGAGAAATGCTCCTGCTTTCCCTGCAGGACCAACACCTGCCTGGCTCCTTCTGCTGCTCAGGCTGGGCACTCCTGTCACCCACCACCCTCACAGGTGACTGCAAAGGAGGCACTGTGCAAAAAGTGTCCCTCCATCATATGTCCCACTGCAGAGTTTTCACCTCTAGTGCAGTGCCACGTGTGTTTCTCTGCTTCCCAACTTGCCACATCCCTCCTCTCCCCCAGGAGCTGTCTGTGGGCTCAGAGCAGGATCCCCACTGGCAGCCTGGGGCTGGGCAGCCCCAGCTCCTCCTGCTGTTCCTCTGCCAGCTCTCAAGCTGGCACCAGTAAGGAGAAGGTCACTGCTGCCCCTCCGTACCTGCAGCAGCAGCAAACAGAGACAAGCTCCAGTCTTTGCTGTGTCTGGGCTGTGCCTCTGCCTTTTGCACTGTCTCCCACTGGGTACTGACACGAGGCTCACTGGGCACCTCCCCTGGGCCCGTGGCAACTGTGAGCACTGAGAAGTGGTTGCTCACAGGGACAGTGTCAATCTTGGGTGTGTCAAAGCCAGAATGTTCCCACAGGTGTGAACAGAAACATTTGTATTTTACAGCTCATCTCACAGTTCACAAAGTGATTTTGGGGATTCCCTATGCCAGGCTCTTGTGCCCATGTGCTCATACCCTGGCTCAGCTCTCTCCCATGCAGATGGTAGGACCTGGCTTTCCACAGCAGCACAGACTGAGCAGTTTGCCAATAAATAAATCCATCTTTTACATTCAGAAAGAGTCTGGATTTGTAACTGGTCAAGACTAAATACTTTCCACTCCAATAAAAGCTAGGGAGGATATTAAAGAATATCACAAAAATGCCAGCTGGAAGACACCCCCAAAGTCTAGCCCAGCATCCTGCTCCAGGACGACTACTGCTAATGCTGTGGAGCTTTTTCAAACCCTTCCAAGATGGAGATCCCTCCAGATGCTTGGGCAATCTGTCCTGGGCTGCACCACGCTCCCAGGGAGGAGGCTTTCCCAAAAGTCCAACTAGAATCTACAAGGCTGTCCTTGGGGCTCACAGCTCCAGAGAAGGTGGGCACTGCCCTCACCTTTTTGGGCAATGAACATTTATGGGACACAATCAGCATGAGATGGCACTTCTTGGGGCACCAGCACTGAGTTTGAGTCCCTCTGAAGCTGCACAGCTGTGTCTGCTGACAGATGTGCACGTCCAGATGCAGTGGTGGAAGATCACTGCTTTCTATTGCTCAGCACTGTTTTCCCCTCCTCAAGCTGCAAGAGCTGCCCCTCTAACAGCACTGGAGCGTTCCTACACACTAAAAAGAAAAGAATTCTCTCAGACTAGTAATTCAAATTGAATTAGCTTGTTTCTGGCAAGGAGATGTCCCTGCCACAGCACTGCTTGAAACAGAGCAGAAGTGTCCAGAGCTCAGTGCTGCCCATGAGCACTCCTCAGTGGAGGGAAGGATCTCACCTCCCAATCTCAGAGCAAGACAAATAAACCCTGAAAGCAACTCCACACCCATGGCTTGGGAGAGAAGCCATGAGTGAAGCCTCCACCTTCCTCAGCCTTCAAAAGCACTGCTTAATGTGCAGTGAGGAAGGCTTGGTGTACATTACTGAGGATCTAGCTCAAAAAGAACTTGTCTCCTTCTCCTGGATGGACATGCCAACCCTCCTGTAATTGCACCTTAGGAAAGAACTTGGATTTAAATTCCCATTCAGTGTTAGGAGGGTTAATGCAGCCAATGCTGGAGCCAAGCTTTAGTAATTCCTTACTTCCCCTTCAGGTTTCTGCCTTCAAACACAGGCCGTGCACAGCCCCGGCCAGGCACCAGCACTCTGGGCTGTCTGTGTGACAAGGGACAGGCGCTCAGAGGCACCAGCACAGGAAAATGTGCCAGGCTGAGCTTTATTGCTGTGCTGGAAACAGCCCATCCCTCTGTGCACACACAGCATCCTGGGAAGGGCAAATCCCACAGGATATTTGGGGCACCAGTTGTGCATTTCCAGCACTTTGCTCTGGAGGCAGCTGTGAGAGCGGAGCTGTTGGCAGGGCTGGAGCAGTACCTGCATGAGGGTAATGAGGGAGATCAGCTCCTTCAGGCAGCTTCACCATGGCTTTTTCTCTTTCATTGAGAGCAACAGATTTACTCATCTCTGATGGTTAGGCACAAAAACAGAGGAAAACACACCTACAAGTTGTGGTGTATAAAACCAGCAGTAACCAAGAGGGTCTGGCATGAACATTCCTACATGTGCACTGCAGCATCTGCCCACAGGACCCATCTGATTATTGTTTATTTACTGTTTAATCTGTTTGTCCCTCACTGTTGCCTCAGAGCACTCTGCACTTGTCAATTCAATCTGTAGTAGACTGGAAATTCTGACCTGGTAAGGCCTGGGGATCTGCAGAAGAACCTGGGGCAGGAGTAAAAGCACAATAAACATCACTCAGCTGGCTTCACAAAGAAATTGCAGATGCAAAATTGCATCTACAATTCCCAAGCTTCCAAATGGTTCTTTTACCCAGCTGAGGGTATGAGAGGGGAGCAATCACCACATCCTTTCCTCTCACTAGGATAACTAAGAATCTGCATCCCCACTAAACTGGTGCAAGGAGTCCCCCACAAATTCTGTCTTAAGCTATTAAATCTGATTTTGTTGTTACTTTCCTTTCTCAGTGGTTTTGTAATGACTTATCTGGTAATAAGGAGAAAAACACTTCAGAGTTCTCAAGTGGCCAATGTTGCCTCCCAGTCACAGCATATTCTCTGAAGAGTTGCAGAAGATGAAGGAGAGGAATAATTCAGAGAGCAGTAACTACCCACAAGTTTTGAGAGCTCTGTCAAAGTCCCTCAGCTGTACCCTGCCACAGAAAAAGAAAGCATCTTCCTGCTATTAAAATTTCCCTGGGCTACCTCCCTGTATCCATCCTAGGGCAAGAACCAGGTTTTCAGGCTATCACCAACTGAATCCAAAATAAGGAACAGCTGCAGTCCTTGCCTCAGGTGGTTTTCTGCTCCACAAGTGTGAAAATCAGTGGAAGTTGCATCCAGTGATGCCACTGAGTTTTGAAATCCTTTGGAAGAAAAAGTATTTCCCCCCTCCCTGCTTCCCAGATGGCTGCTTAGGAAGTCATTCTGCTTTTACCACGTGCAGAACCACACAGTGCCTGGTTCTGTTGAGTGCAAATGTGTAACAACAAAATGTGTGCTACTGATCACACATCCTAATGCCTTTAGCTTACTAAGCTAAGCAGTGAGCTCTCATCACTGCTAAACACACCTTGGGACACTCTGTAAAAGCATTCAGGCTGGCTCTGTGTCTCATGTTTCCATGGAGTTTACAAACCATAAAATTAAGGAGAGCTGGCTTGGAAATACCAATGGACACAAAATGGCAGCATCAGCATCCCTGGGTCTCTGCCTTGCCTGCTTAGATGGGTTTTTAGGCTGTGCAGTTTTGTGTCTGCCATGTGTGGACAAGGAAAACTGGCAGGACAGTGAAGTCCACCCATACTCCCTAATGCTCCCTCACACACCCAGGACTCTCTGTTACCAAATGTTCTTGTGCCACCAGTATTCCTTTGTATTACAGGGGAAATACAGGAGCAAACCCAAAAGAATTTCTCCTCCAAATGCCCAGGCTAACAGGATTTGCTCAGACTCCACACCAATCCTTCCATAAAACAGGAGGATAAGGAACAACGGTTGCATCCTGGCCTGCTCACCGTGCAAACATGCGGAGGTCCTCTGGATTCTGGGCAGCTGGGACGTTCAGGATGGCTTCCCTCTCGTGCTCCAACAGGCTTGCCAGGAGATTCTCTGTCATCCTCTTATTTAGGGGTGAGTCCCCACCAGGTATCAGCTCAGCACTGGAATTGTCCATGCTAGGGCTTGTCAGAGTCATGTCATCACTGCTGGCTATCAGGACAAGAGAGAGACACACATACACATGAAATTTTTGTATTCCTCAGCATAAGGATACAAAATTTATCAATTCAGGCTGTTTCTGTGCAGCCTTTCCAACTAATCCCTCTTCTCTGGAGAGCAGAGAAAGTGGCTCTCCAAGTGCTCCATGAATCTGCAATTAGTCATATGACAACACAGCGATTTTCTCAATGGGAAATTCAAATGTTTCAACAGAGTCATCAATTTGTGTGGAAAACTGTATTTCTGGAGACCATAAACAGTCCATAAAAGCATTTAAAAAGAGAATTCCCAGACAGCTGTGCTGGAATACTGTGAAGTGGTAACATAAAAAGCCTAACAGCACAGAAGGTGGGAGCAGGCAGAGAGGCCAAGACGCAATATCCTCTTGTGAGGGAGCCAGAAAAAGCAGATCACAGACTCATCTGACTCACTTTCCAAGATTTCTGCCCTAATCCATGACTCCTATAAAGCTCAAAGTTGTACAGAGGATCTCTCCCCATTTCCAAGCCCAGTGGTGTTCTGAGAAGGCTGCTCAGAACAGCCCAAGCAGGAAAGTTCGGTGATTTCAGCATTATATCTGACTCACCCTCTTGAAAGAATGCTTTCCTGGAATCACCCTGAAGAATGGCACTGGGGAGATTAAAGAAATCAGGAGATACAAACAGAAATCAATCATGTGTGAGAACAAAGCCAGCTCTGTGTCTCCTCAGGTGGCTCTAATGGCTCTACAGCCCACAGAAACCAACGCTGCTTGAACAAATTCTCTCATTTTCTTTCTATCCTGAAAACCAAAATCTGCCAGAGGAACACAGGGGATACTTCTGAGTGCAGCAAGGGAGGACAAAGTTACTTTCAAAAACAAAGAAGTACCTCTCATAAAAATCTTTTACACGACCAGATGAGAATTTGGCAAATTACAAAGCATTACTTCTTTCTAAAAGAAGTCCAATAGCCCCTAGGACTTTCACCAGTGCCCAGCTCTAAATTTAGGAAAGGCTGGACCTAATTAGCAAGTGGAGATTCTCACTACCAAGGCTTGATGACCTTCAGCAGCACTAAGGGAAGCTCTAGAAGTGAGGTGGAGTCTGAAGAGCAGAGAAAAGTGTGCTCATACTTGGGGAGCCAAAGCTGAGAGCGTTGGGGGTGCTCAAACTCCGTCCCCCAACCCTGGCAGTGAAGGGCATGTCCTCGTCCTGGGCTCGGAGCTCCTCCTCGTGCGGGGGCACCATCAGGCACACGTAGGTGTGCAGCTGGATCAGGAGCCGGTGCTGCAGCATCCAGATCACCATCTGGATCAGCTGGGTCTGCAGGGGCACAAACAAGGGGTTAAACGTCTGGGAAATGAGATACAGGAGGAAAACAACACACAAAGGGTACACTTGGTGAGTAAGGAGTCACGTGGAAAATGCTTCTAGCCCCCCACAAGAGTTTATTTTATCTCTTTTCCAGTCACAAAAAGGTGACCAGACACAAACCTTCATCACACCCAGAGCCTCTGTGGGTGCTGAGGCTGCAGTGGAGCTTTCAGGATCCACATCTTTATGCAGCACTGACCAGCACAGCCTGAAGGACCCTGCCCTGCCCCTGCCTCAGCTCCAGCGCACTTTGCTGGTTCTACACAAGGGCCACTAAAATAAATCACCAAAGGGTTAATCCCACATGGTCAGATTGAAGTGCAGGCTCCTCTAGAGAGCCAGAGAGAGGGCAGGGTGATGGGGCAGAGCTGAAGCAGCCAGGGGATGTGGCCAGGAGCCCTTTGCTGTCAGGTGGGAAACTGCTGATTAGCCATGGGAGAGCTCTGGAGATCAGAGCCTGACAGGGCTGGGCAATACAGAACCAGCAGCAGCAGCACAAGCCCTGAGCTGCCAGGAGTCCCCTCTCCCTGCAGAGTCACCATCCCTCTGCTACACGGGGCCAAGCTAATAAAGGCACCTGGGTTTTGAGGCAGGCAGAGACTCAAAAGCAATGAGATGCATTAAACACTGCCCAACACCTGCTGGAAACCTGCACCACAGCCAGAGAGAGGGGCAAGGGTTTGTAGGGTCTGCTTTCAGAAATCTGGGAGGAGCCTTCAAAATGCATCATTGTGTCTTGATTTCTGCATAAAAAGCCTTTTCATATCACTGCAGGCAACTCTCATAGCAAAGGGCTCAGAGCGCAATCACTGACGAGGCTGCTTGGGGATTTCATAGCAACCAGCACTGTTTTGGTGAGACAAACACATGCAGCATGAGCTCAGGCTCAGAAGGAAGCTCACCCTGCTGCATTAATCATCAGGGTAACTCGCCAAATCACAATAAAAGCCCCAAACCCAAGTTCATCAGCCCACATAATTTTCCTTTTTCCATAAATCTGGTAATTCTCAGTTCCTCCTCTGCTATCAAATCACAAAAGAAACCTCTCTGTTTGCAGACAGACCCACACCCTGTCTTTTCAGAGATTACCACTTCTGGGGGCTCAGTGGATTTTAATCTTAAAACTTTTTCTCTGGGATCGACTTCAAACATCTATTTTTTGGAAAAGCCATAATTCATTTTACATGTTTAACAGAAAATGTACAGAAGAGGAAGGCTGGCAAGAGACACCAAAGACATAATGCTTTGCTAACATCTGAAGCCAGCCTGGAAGAGTGAGGTTTACTCCAGCAACTATGTTTCTGAAATCCTTCCTTCCAGATGCAGTCCTGGATGGAAAGACAGCTCATTTATTTTACTTAAATTTCCAACCTGTTGGCACGTCTGATTAGCAAATGAAAGAGGTCTGCACGTTTCAAAGCACAAAACAAGCCTGGAAAAATCCAAGGAGACAGGAAGACAGGCTCTACCAGACCTACAGAAGCAGTGGGTAGGGCCTGACCCAAACCAGCCTCCCCTGGGCACTCTGGTGGTTCCATGAATTACAAAAATAGCCAATTTCTTTTGTTGCAGCTCCATGTGCATGGAGAGTCTAATCCTGCACGTGCACCATCACCTCCACACCCTCATGGAAATACCTAGAAAGCCACCCTGAGCCAGCAGCTATGGCCCAGTGGAACAAGAAGCCAGGCAGCAGCAGTGTTACAGCTTTACAGCCACAACCTTGTGCAAACAGCCCCTGCCAAACACCTTTGTGCCATCTCTGGCTGGGAGAGCTGGAGATCTGGGGCTACCCTGAGAGCCAGAGGAAACTCTTCTTCCATCTGAAGTAAACTTGAACAATCATCCCTAGACCAGAGGCTGATGATTCCTGACATTTTTCTGTACAAGCCAAACTTCAGCAGGAATTTGGTACCTCTGAAAACCCAGTCCTGGCAAAAGCCCAAGTGCTGCAGCATCCTCCACTGGCCCCTGCCCATGTGATGAGCTTTGTGCCACCACTGCAAGTGCCTCACACCATTCCCACTTCCTCCAGGGTTAGACCCATTTCTTACCAAAGGCAGAAGTGTTTCCCAGATCAGCTCTAGCAGAGGCTTTGCTAACACATTCTGCTGCCTGTGCTTCTGGACACCAGCACTGCATTTCCCTCCATTCTCCATCTGCTGCTCCCAAGCTGCCATGGAGCTCACCCAGGGCTGCAGGAGCAGAGGTTTCCCTGTGCTGCGCTGGCTGAAATGCTGCTCCTCCCCAGAGGGACAGGGTTCTCCCTGTGCCTGCTCTCAGGGCACTTCATTGGAGCTGGGCTCCTTGCTGAAGCCACATGGGCTGGGAGCAGCTTTCCAGGCAGGGCTATACTTCATCCCAGTCATGCTCTGGCACAGCAGGAATCCAGAGCCAGCCTTTTTTGGCTGAGACACCAGGACTGTGATGGAAATATAAAGTGAAACATTTTCTGTTGCTTAATTTAACTACCAATTCAATCTAAATTTTATCCATGTTCCTTTCATGCTTCCTGTCTGCCCGTGCTGCCTCTTTCCAGCCTGCTCAGAGGGGGTCCTGTCTGCTGCAGCAGCCACATCTGGCTTGTTCCTGCTGGCACAGAGCAGCCCAGGGCCATTCCCAGAGCAGTGCCAGGGTGTTGTCATGCAAGGCACTGGTACAATGCCCTGCTCTGTGCTGCATTGGCTTCCAAAAACACAGCACTGCACATCAGCCCAGCTGGGCACTTCAGAATGGCCAGAGGAAAGCTCAGCCCCAAGTCTTGGAGGGACAAGATCCAGCATTCCTTACTCTCTGGGGCCATTTGTAAAACTCTTGAGAAATGTGTTGAATTTCCTGCAAGGATTTTTTTTTAAGGCTGTTTTCTTTCCCAGGCCTAAAAAGTTAAGGATTACTGAGAATAGAAGCAGGTTCAGGAAAGGGAAGGGAAAACAGCAGCCTAGAAGCACTCAATCCCAGTTTGTTTCTCACCATGTGAGGAGACAGTGCAAATACAGCTTGTTTTGCCTACTGAAGCACACAAGCCCCTTTCCTCCAGCCTGGATTATCCAGTTATTTGATACAAATCCTCTTCAAGGTCTGACTGGAGAGCTGAGGGCTGCCTTGGCTCAGCATGATGACACCTTCAAAGCCACTGGGTGCAGGGATGTTTGCTGAAATGTATTACCTTCCTTTAGCATTCAAACCATGCTGTTTAATGGAAAACACATAAGCGATGAAAAATTCTCCCTGTTTTACAGGAAACAGACTCTGCAAACTCCTCCTGATGTAGGATGAAACATTTACTGTCTAATATTGCCATTTTAATCATTAGTTAACAGCTGTGAATTCTCAGCTTAACCATTCCCTCCATTCAGGCCTAGCATGACATATTCTCTTAACTTACTGTGTTAAACCCCTGATTTTATACCCAGTCCAACTGAATATAAATGCATCTTAATCCCACTTCCCTACTTCTGCCAACAAAAGCTCCCTAATGTCTTGCAGCAGGGCCGCCCCATGTGCAGCATGGCTCCCTGAAGACACAGCTGCCCATTCAGGGTGTGCAGGCAGCTCAGCTCCCCTCCCACTCCATCCCCTGACACATTTTCCTGCCTCATTTTCCATCGGCCCTGCACAAAGCTTGACATGTTTTCAGCAAGCACAAGGCAGAGGCCTCATCTCCCTGTGCCTGACTCCCAGACTGACTGAAACAAAAGTGAAAAGTTAAACAGATTTTGTTCAGCAGCAGCTGTCTTTGCTTTCCCATCTGTTGGGGTTTCTTTTCTGCAGTTATCGACATCCCCTCAAGGGAGAATTAAAGAACCACAACAATAATGACAACGTACATGATGATAAAGGAGATGCAGGAAGGAAATGGGATGCCTAAATCACCTGGGAACACTCCTTACAGGTGAGAAGATCCCTCCTGCTAGTCCACGTTTGTTCAAGGCAGGGCACAGAGGTGTTACAGCTTCTGAGGCAGATAAATTGGCTGAGGTTACAGTGCAGAGGAGGGGAAGCCACAATCATCATCCCTAACTCTTGGTTTGCAAAGCACCTTCATGCACAGTAGCTGGGTAAAGAAATTTGATGCTGGAAAACAAATCCTTATCCTGAACAGCAGGTCAAAGCCTCCCCTGCACCAGCAGCAGTGCCTGGGACAGACCCTGCCAGTGAACAGTGCTGACCTGAAGGCTTTGGGTCACCAGGGGCTCCTGTGCTTTCCCAGGAGGTTTGGAAGGGGTGCAGACCCCAGTGAGCAGCCCCAGAGCTGCAGCCCAGCGTGCCCTGCACCCACAGCACGGCTGTGCCTCTCACAGGAGGAGGAGAGCACAGGGGCACAAGGCAACAGCCACAGGCAGCAGAACAAGGACAGCTTCCTTGGGCTCAGGGTAGAGGAGATGCAAACTGCTCCTCTTCCAGCAAAAGCACCACAAGGTGAGTTCCCTTTGGTGTGAGTTCCCTTTGGTGTGAGCTCACAGATCTCCCCACCCCATGGCTGCACCCTGGGGAGATCCAGGACAAACCCAGGCACTGCAGCAAGTCCTGGTGACATGACAAGTCACAATGGGGACAACTCCCTGTGAAATGGGGAGAACAGCTTCTGCTTCCCTCACCCCCCCCTCAGCTGCACAAGCTCTGCAGAAATCACCTCTGTGCCAGCCCTGCAGCTCACTGGATGTCCCCAGGTGAATTCCACCTGCTCACCTGGCAGAACACTTCTGCAGCTGCAACAGGTTAAATGAACAGGGCCAGAGCTCTAGGAAAGGGAAGGGGAAAGGGAGGAAGGCTCACATGTGCACGCACCTGGGAGGGAGGAGGAAAAGCAGGACCTCAGCTCAACAGCACTGAGATCTCTTGAGGGCAGCTGAGCTGGGGCATGGGCTCATCCTCACCCTGCTGCTGTCCCAGGGAAACACAGAGAAAGGGAAGCAGCAGGGAGCACAGCAAGGATACCAAAATCTCAACTAACAGATGCACACTGACCAGGGTTCCACTGCAATACACTGCTCCTCACCTCAGGCAAGAAAAGAGATCAAGATGACACAATCAAGACTTTCTTGAGTCAATCAAGTCTGTGGCACAGGGCACACTGAGAGCACTGGCAGGCCTGGCACACACCTCCCACCTACCTGACAGGCAGACAGCAACAGCAGCACACAGCCATGCACTCCCAAGGCAGCCCTGTCCTTGCTCAGGTTGTTCACATCTCCTACCAGCCAAAAAATACCAGAGCACACCAAGCAGAAAAAAAGAGTGTCACTTTTTTTTCATCTACCCAAAGGAATAGAGGAACTCCACTCATGTAATGGTAATTGAACAAAAATAACTTTGTCCCCTTTCAATTCAAGCAATATTTTTCTATAAAAACAGGAAGGGCTCTGAGAGCTCTCCTATTTCCTATGGAGGGCTTTATTAATGCCTCCTGTATTCTTTACCCATCCAGAAGCACATGCCAAAAGCAGGGAGCCAATCCCATGCTTGAGAGGAGAATCAAATGGGATGGATGCCATGGATGCCACGAGGCCACAGCAGTTTCTGCAGAAGATTGACCCCCTGCCACAGCACTGACCCTCAGCACAGTGACCTTCAGGAGCACAAACACTGCCCTCAGCCTGATGAAAAGCACGAGATAACAGAAAACCACTGGAAATCTTTAAAGCTGAAAAACCCCACATCCCCTCCTGTGCACACAAAGAACAAAACTACACAGAGAAGTCCCACCTTTGCTGTTTTTTTTCAAAAGGCAAAGCAAATACATTTTGACAATATTTACAGTTCAGAGTACAACATCTTTTATCACAGCACAGTGGAACAAAAATCCACCCACATTTCATTAGATTAATTGCTGTATTGATTAGATCTTTTGTAATTACAACTGGAGCCTGACCACTTCAGGGCAGGGATTGGAGCCACGTCTCTTAAAAGACTGAAAAACAAAAAAATAACACAAGAAGTCCTACATTGGTAAATCAGAGTAGAAGAAAATGTACTGATACAAAAATACATAAAAACTCACTCTAATCTAAACTCCCTGAAGAACTGTCACACTTTGCTTTATCAAAAAGCCACAACTTTTCACAGCAACATCCT
The DNA here is from genome assembly GCA_024865655.1 of Emberiza elegans. Lineage (NCBI taxonomy): Eukaryota > Metazoa > Chordata > Aves > Passeriformes > Fringillidae > Emberiza > Emberiza elegans. The sequence goes on along the minus strand of JALJVW010000197.1, from coordinate 2,884,094 downwards.
CCATCCTTCCAATAAGGCTGAAAGGAGGATGAAAGCAAGCTGTGCTGGTGATCCTTAGGACCCCACCACAGACAGGTGAGCAGCAGGGGGAAGGTACACACTCTAAAAAACACCTGAGCACTCCATCAGCTCTGGTAAGCATTTATTGCACCCTTGTTTCAAGGCATAACTGCAGCAGTAAGTGACAGACACTTATTTATGTATTTTAAACAAAAGTAGGACGTCTGAGAACAACCAGAACTATTGAAGGAGAAGTATTAAGGCAAGTAATTAATTTTAAAAGGATTACTGAGAATGTCTCCTGAAGCTACTGCAGCTATAATAAAATTAATGCTATGACTTCAGCTTCAATTTTGAGGATACTTATTTGTCTGTAACTAGAGTGGAGTCCTGCTCTTCCCCTGCCTCCCAAGGTTGCAGCTGACCAGTACATGCTACTGGAATCAGACCTACATCATTACTTATTTTTATCTCAGATCATCATCTCTGTGAACCTGTAATTACAGCCAATTCTTCCCTCCCAGCTGTGCTGCAGTGCACAGGTGATGATGATCTCTATATCTGAGCAGGGGCTAAAGCCATGGAGCCACCAAGGCACCCAAGTCTGAAGGCCAGAAACAAACAGCAGGAGAAGGCAGCCAAAGAACTCTGCCTGTGCTTCCTTTGCCACACTGAGGCACAGCCTCAGCCCAGGCTCCTCCATCTGGGAACAGAGCAGAGTCAGCCAGGAGACCTCACTTTATTGAGCTCCTTCCTGTGTTCCACCAGTTCCCAGAAATGCCACAAGCCATGATCGATGCACAAGCAAAACAGCTCACAAATCCCAAATCCATATTTTATTAACACAGTCCTTTACTCTCAGGAGCTAATGCAGTGACACATGGACTTCTGCTGACCCCATGCTGAGCCTACTTCCTCCAAAAGCCTTTTAACAATTCCAGTTTTACAGCAAAACCAAGACAGATTGCTTTTAAAAACAGATTGTGAACTTGGAGCAGATGGAATAGAATAAAATCAAATGTGATTGTGAGGAATCCACAAACTTGATTCAGCCCTACCAATTGGTAACAGCTTGGGACAGACCAAATGGAGTTTCAGTTTTCCCTACTACATCACACCATGAAAAGAAACATTCTAATACTTCTTTTAGGACTGTGCTTTTCCAGAATCCCATCACCTTGAACATCCCCACAGCTTTTTGGCACCAGGACATGAAACAATAAATCACAAGGCTGGAAACACAGTAACTGGGAACTTGTAAATGTGCAACAGCAGGTCCTGAGCCAGTGCTCCAGGAGCAGCAGCATCCCTGTGGGCAGCAGAACAAGGAGCCCAAGGCAGTGCCCAGCAGTGCCCAAGGAGCCCAGGGCAGTGCCCAGCTCACCTCCTGCACAGGTGGTGCCAGTGGGTTCTTGAACTCGGCCAGGGACACCGGCAGGGAGAACTTGGCCAGCATGGAGGGCAGGTTGTGACCTCGGAACTGACAGGAGAAGGCATCTGCCAGGGGAGAGTACCTGCAGCAGAGAGGCAAAGGCACAGATCAGCTCTGCAGGGCTGCTCAGGGTACCTGGGATCCCATCAGGCATGGCAGAAGAGCCAATTCCCCACTGTAATATTCCTTGTGATCTAGAAAACCCCTAAGCACAGTTGATGGCATGTTGTGTCCTGCAGAAGGCAGCCAGGAGCTCATGCACTTTCACCTCAGCCTACATCCAGCTCCAGCCTTTCCTTCAAGGCATGAAGGGAATCCAGAGGAGAAAAATGAAAGTGATAAAAAGTCCAGACCTGTGCAGCCTCTGGTGAAAGGGACAGAGGCTGGGCAGGGCTGGGCAGGATACACACTTGACCTCTGAATGTGCCAACTGCAGCTGCAGATGTAGCTGTGCCCCCTCCCTGTGCTGATAGGTCAAGAAATATGACTGAAGTGAAGGATAGACAAGTTAAATATCAGGAAAACTGTCTGTCTTAGCACTTCCATCTCCAAAGGTCTTCAGGAACAGCACTGCCATATTTGACAAGGCACAGTTGTTGCTGAATGACCTCAAGGTTCCTTTCCAGCCCTATTTTTATACTTCCATCACCGAAGTTTTGATTTAAAACTATTTTCCTATAACTGAGTTCCAACACAGAGTCTAAAAGGATCTCAAAACCCAACAGAGGAAGGGCTGCCAATCTTCAGCAGAGTAAAAATACCCACTCCTGCCTCCACATCTTCCTTGCAGTGGCTCTGCCTCTCTCCCAATGGCCATGGTGCCTTCTGTCCGTGACAAGGCACACAGCATGGAATGGCAGCATGTGAAACAACACAATGGCAACTTCTGCTACTTTTGATTCATGTCAGAGAGCCCTATAAACCACTCCTTTAACTTAATCATAAAGTATTTTAGTTTGTAAATGTTGCCATATTGGACATTCAGTGAGCAGGACTACTAAAAATACTGACAGCAGCTCCACAGGGTAAATATTGCTTCCAGGGCCCTGAGCACCACAGAGGAATATTGATCTGCTCTGCTGCTCCTCCCTGCCCACACTGGCTGTGCAAGTTCAGGCTCATGTAATGGTCTGGGTTTTGCACAGTCTCAACAAATCCATGAAGAAAGATCCCAGTCTGTATCCAGTCAGGGAAGGAAAGTGCATCTGCACTCCTCAGCCCCGTGCTGCCACCAACACATTTTCCTTCTACTTACAGGCAGACACTGGCATTTGGAGAAAGCATGTAGACATTGTTTTCACAAAGAGGATAAATAATAATTGCTTTGCCCCAGTAAACAAGATGTGCTGCAAGCTGGAAAACCTGTATTGAGAAAACAGGGAAAAATTAGGGGAGCAAAATCAATATACAAACTCTCAGCAAGTGTTGCATACAACAAAAAAAAAGTCTCATTTGAGTTGAAATGAAAGAAAAATGTTCCATCCTTTCACCCTGCCTTCAGAATAAAGTCATGGTTTAATATAACATGTGGCAGATCAAAAAGCATTTGACAAGGTTATGAATTTCCAGAGATTCGCTTCACATTTCTAAGCAACTTAGTATTTCCTGCCTCAAAGGAATTCCTCCAAACTGTATCAATACAAGTTAAGTTTCTTTTCATGCCCCCAAAAACTATTTTTCTTTATGCACAAAATGCATTGTGTTATACATAAAAAATAAAACAAAAGAATCAGCTTCTACTATGACAGAAACATAAAGGAAACCAACACTGCCTTTTTACTGCACGGAGGTATTTCAGTAATGAGCTACATAAAGTATTTTAATGTGTTAAACAAGTCAGTGGTTGCTAATGGCTCTGGAAAAGCCACATAAATAGTGTCTACAAGACATAAAATCCAGCCTGTATCATTAGATGCATTTAACTGTGCTTTTTTGTGGAGAACAAAACTACAGAAGCAGTAGGGAATTTCCAGGGTTCATCCCATAGCCAAGTAACACCACAGACCACTGCAGGCAGACCTGGAGTTTTATTACAAAGCAGGACCTTTCCCTTGGAACAGGAGAAGGCACTGCCCTATGAGCAGGAGAACATGTGATGATGAGCTGTGTTTCTCCTGTCACACAGAGCACAGGTTGTGCCCCTGGGTCTGGATCGATCCTTAGGAGCACGGAGCAGCCCTTCCCTCTCTGGGATCAGCTCATGTGGTCATCCCAAATGATCACAGTCATCCACAGGGGGTCTCTTAGTGGCCTCACAACTCATGTGAGAGCCAGAGTCTCATCCCTCCACTTGCCTTTCCAAGGGCTCATCACATCACCTCCAGCAATTTGGATTTGAGAGCTGGTTGTCACTACTGCAAGGGCATTTGAAAAGAGCTGCTGGCTTGGGGACACTGGCTCAAAATCTCTGCCCAAGCCCAAAATAAATCTTCTTCCCCTGACTGCCAAGTGTGTGCACTAATGGACTAAGGGAAATGGATGGGAAGGTTTGTACAGGCATTCACAAGTATTCTTGGCAGCTCCAGGGGTATTTGGCCATGGCAGCTGTAAACCTGCACCTGCATTTTGGGTGCTTCATTTGCATGTAGACATCACTGTGGCAGGACCAAGACAGGCCCCTGTGGGGTCAGTCAGGAGTACAACCTGCTCTGGTTTTAACTACCAAACAGGAGGCACAGAGCTGACAGAGCCACTGTCCTCAGAGGGACTCAGGGACAGTTCCTGAGGCAACACACACAAGGAGAACAATGTGAAATTCCCCTTAGATAAGGGGAAAGGTTTCACTCTCATGCTGGTCAGGTGCAGGACCAGAGAGGCAGTGGGAGGCAGCCCTCACAATGAGGTATACTCACAATTTGAAGTTTTTCATCAGCCTGTTTTAATGGACTTGTCCTGAGCAGTGGTGAGGACCAGAGACACCTGGGATGGGGGGACCAGAGACATCTGGGATGGGGACCAGAGATCCCCTGGGACAGGGACTAGAGACCCTGGGATGGGGACTCCCAGCTGAGACAGGCTGTGTCTGCAGGGCTGCCCAGCACTGTCCCTGCAGCCCTGCCCTTTGTTTCTCCAGCCTCTCCCCAGGCTCCAGGGCTGGTACCTTCTCCCTGCCCACACCAGGAGCTGCCATGCTCCTGCCCCACACAAGCCCAGGGGCACACAGGAGAAAACACCTCGTGATTTAAAAAGCTCTCAGCAGCTGCTGACAGCTCCCCATACCTGCAGCAATGCCAAGTCAGCATCTTGAGCCAGTTGCTGCAAATTCTTCACAGCAGAGGTAGTTTTAATTACTCTCACCAGGGCAGGAGAGCAGTCCAACGGGAGCTCATTAAGCAATGACTTCTCATCATTTAAAAGTAATAAGGCATGGTAAGGCCTGCAGAAAAATAGAATACATTTGCACAGTAAACTGCAGCTTTTTCTGAAGGCTTTGTTATTTCTACACCACGATACCTGGGGTCAATGTAATGGTAAAAAAAGAATTTCTAATATCATCCTTTTGCTCTAACTGGGTTCAAAATCAGCTTATTTTTATGTTACAGCATAAGAGGCTCCCTGTGAAAAGGAGACAGAGGGCTATGTGGTAACTGGATACCCCAGTGACAAAGGAAAAAAGACTGCACTGCATTGGCACACAATTGAGAACAAGTCTGAAAACTGCTCATCTGCAATGCTGAAATACAGAATGGAGTAGAAGGAAGGAAGAAAGCAGAAGTTAATTACTTTTGCAGGTAAACAAACACAGGAAATAAGGTATCTGGGCTCTCTTTCTTCCAAAAGCAGAATTACTTCTGGGCCAACAGATTAAAATGAACACACAATTCCTGGCTGCAAACAGTGCAGGCCACTCTTGCAGCATCCCCTCAGTACAACCACCTCAAGTGAACACCAAGGCTGTGGCTTCCAACCACCATGAATGCAGCAGCACCACAGAGCCACAGCAGCAGCTCCAGGGACAAGCTGGGGACAGTGTGGCTGGACAGTGTTCAGGCAGAAAGGGACCTGGGGGTGCTGGTTGACAGCTGGTTGAATATGAGCCAGCAGTGTGCTCTGGGGGCCAAGAAGGCCAATGGCTCCTGGCCTGGATCAGGAATGGTGTGGCCAGCAGGAGCAGGGAGGTCATTCTGCCCCTGCACTCGGCACTGGTGAGGGCACACCCAGAGTGTGTGTCCAGTTCTGGGCCCCTCAGTTTGGGAAGGATGTTGAGATGCTTGAGCATGTCCAGAGGAAGGCAATGAGACTGGTGAGGGGCTGGGAACACAAACCCTGTGAGGAACGTTTGAAGGAGCTGGGGCTGTTTAGCCTGGAGAAGAGGAGGCTCAGGGGTGACCTTACTGCTCTCTACACCTTCCTGAAGGGAGGCTGCAGACAGGTGGGGTTGGTCTCTGACAGAACCAGAGGACACAGTCTCCAGCTACCTCAGCGAAGGTACAGGTTGGATATTAGGAAGAAATTTTTCAGGAAAGAATAATAAAGTACTGGAATGCCCTTCCCAGGGAGGTGGTAGAATCACCATCTCTGGATGTGCTTAAAAAAAGACTGGACGTGGCACTTGGTGCTATAGTCCAGCTGAGGTGTGAGGCACAGGTTGGACTCAATGATCTTCCAACCTCGTTATTCTGTGATTCTGTGATTCTGTGAGTCCTGCCTGAGCCCAGAGCCCCCCTTCTCCACAGCCCAGTCACACCATGCCCCTGCCCGAGCCACCTCAGACATGTGCAGCACCACCCTTGGAACAGGAACAAGGACTGGCCACACTCTGAGGGGCAGAGCTTGCTCTTACCTGATGGATTTCAGACTTCTCTCAATTGCTTCTGGGGGTATGAAGTTGGTGGCAACATAGTGGATTTTGTGAGGAAGGCAGAAACTCACTTCCAGCCAGTTGTTGATGTGCAAACGAACCACCCCTGTTGTGCAGAGACTAAAACAGGAAGGCAATCAATCCATACAGCATTTACCCTCAATCACAAATGAAAATAGTGGTCCATTTCTCTGCACGGAAATCAGATCAGGACAGGAAAAGACTGAATGCACCCTGTGTGTCCCCAGGCTGGCTGAGGACCAGCTGACTCCTGCAAGGGCCCCCCACAGCTGGACACACAGAGCACCACCCCCTAGAGCATTTGAGGGAGACTTGAAAGACTTCACCACTGACCTTCTGCTCCTCTGCCCTTAACATTGCACCAGGGTCTCAAGTTAAAGAAGTTTATTCAAGATCTACTGCAAGGCAAAGGAAAATTCTCTAGGCCAAAGCTGCAAAGAAGAACTGGGCACAGTTTTCACCTCCAATTTCCATCTTCCCCTCCAAGCAAAAAGAAAAGAGGATGTCTGTACTGGGCAAGGGCTGTTCCAAGCAGCACACTTCCACAATAACAGCCTCCTTGTGTTCTGCTTAGGTTGTTTGTTTCCTTACTAACCTGGTTCCTGCTTGTGACATGAAATCACAAACGTGCCTGTTACATGGTTTCTTTTCTTCACTCTAGGAAACCACAGGGACTGAGCTAAGCCCTTCAACTGGCTCCAGACAATAGGACTGGAGTGGAAGCAAGGGATGTCCCAGGAATAACAAAGACAATAAAGTCAGACCCTGGTGCTCAGCCTGAAAGCAACAATAAGCCTCTTTTACTAAAAAAAAAAAAAAACAAAACAAAACAAAACAAAAAAAAACCAGAAAAGCTGGAAATTAGAGCCAGGATCATCATTCAGGTGCTTTAACAGAGGTCTGCCAATCTGGACAAGAGGTGGAATCCACCTCAGGAGGGAACTACATTTACTTAAAATGGGGAATGTTCTGTAAGGAGCTAAGGCAGCACCACCCTGCAAACCCTCCCAATATTCCCATTCCACAGGCAGGGGATGCTGGCCTGGGAACAGCTGTGCTGGGAGGAAGCAGCAAGGCCCACCACACCTTTTCATGAGTTAGGAACACATAAACTTATCAATCTCAAGCTCTACACCTGAGAACTGAATTTGTCAATGCCCTTCAATTTTAAACTGTCTTCCCAAAGAATGTTTTTTGGCTTAAAATCAAATTTCAAAGTTTGCACTCTGAAAATTCCAGCCTGAATTTTAACTTCCAAGTGTGTTGAGACTTGCAATTTGACCTTTGTGTCAATAACTGCCATGAATTTCCCCCTCTACACAAAACAGATTAAAAAACATGCCAGGAACAGGCCAGGAGCAAATACACTTCTGGAGAAGTCTTTATGTGGTGATTTAACCATTAATAACCAGTATTCAACTGCAGGTGACAAACTAACATGCTCTTTTTCAAGCTCATCTGGCTGTGTAGAGGGTTTGGAGAGAGGAGAAATTTCAGCTTTAAACAAAAACATTGGGTAGCTTTGGCTGCTGGTGCAACTACTCACCAAACCACAACAGAGTGTGAGGGAGCAAACAGCATCCCCTCCCACTCACACATGATCAGACTCTCTGGGAACATCTCACTGCAGACAACACTTCTCAAAAGGTTTTGTTCTCAAATCTTGATGAAACTGTGGAAAATGCTGATTTTTCAAGCTGCAAATGGAGCAGATGTGGACTGTGTTTTTTCCTCTTTTTAAAAGGCACTGAGAGGGTGAATCCATTGTCTCTCTGGCCCCACCAGCTCTGATCTGCTCAGAGGCTCCCAGCCCTGAAGGAACATGCAAAGCACCAACACCTCTGGTTTAGTTCATTAAATGCTGCAGCTCCAGTAACACTGCTTATCCCACCACAAACAACCTGCAGATAAAGCTGGATTCCCTCAAAATCCATCAGGGAAAAGGGCTGAAGCTGTGGTTATCCACACCATCTCCCAGGCCAAATCCCACAGGGGGAAACATGGCAATAAAGGAATGGGACAAGTGAGTTCAGAGACCACCTGAAAGCTCCTGGGGTTGTAAAACCAGGTTACCCAAGAGCAGCAGAGACACATGAAAGCATGAAACACTTGCAGGGACATTTCCCCCGCAGAGTTTAACATTCAGACAAAGATCCAGTTGGTTCCTTTCATTGTTTGGTCCAAGTGCACTAAGGCAAAAGGTTTAATTACATAATTACACTCCCCACAGCATAATTTTGTCTGCAGTGCACTACACAACAAGAGCCTAGAACTAAAGACAACAAGAAAACCAGATTTTCAGTTCTGATCTGGATCTTAATTTTATTCTTCTCCATTTGCATTCAGCTGTACAATTTCCAGCCCTCATTATAGCTTTATGAACACAATTTCTCCTTCACCTGCCCCTCCTTGGATGGAAAATAATTAAGTGTCTGTAATTTGACAAGGAACAAGCTGCATCCTCCAGCAGCAACACTTGCAACTGCCCCTGGCCAGAAAGCAGAGTTCAATAATGTCCCCAGTGTGGACACAAACATCCAGGCAATAGGATATTAAACCCTCCAAGACATTTTATTCCATAAAAACTTTGTTTCAACACTTTTTTAAAAATCTCTAGTTGGTAACACCTGATGACTGATCTGAGGGATACATGGCCAAGGATCAGGATGATCAGAGTTTAAAACTGAGACAGGGAGAGGCAAACAGGAAAAAGCTGTTTAATGTCTCTCCATCATAAGACCCATGAGACATCTCATGCTACAAGAAGGAGCAAAGTTCAGAAGAAATAGAAAGAAACACAAAAAGTAGTTAAAACATGGAGCTCCTTATCAGAGGATGCTGTGGTTGTTCAATATTTACTCTGGCTCACAGGACTGTGGGCTAATTCTGGGAAGTGAGATCAGCTGAAAGCTGCTGAATGTACAGAAACCCCTCCAGAGCTGCAGGAAGCTGGGGAATATTTTAGGGGCTATCACTGCTCTTTTGCTCTGTTCTGCTGTGTCCTGAACTGTGAGCTACTGCCCCAAAATGAGAACATGAAAGTTTGCCAGCATCTCCCAGAACTGCAGCCTTTTCCATAACTGTTGGCAAAACAAAGAAATCCCACTTCACATTTATAAAAGAGTTATGAATTTTTACATATATGCACCTCATATCACATCTATCCTGTTTATATCAGAAATTAACCCCATGTTATTGAGTATGGTGGAGGTGACTTGTAGCTTTGGAGTTTGTTTTTCCTAGAGGTTGTGACTACTCAGAGCTTTGAAATGATTTCACATTTCCTTATAAAGGACAAAGGGATGTTCTTTGATAAATAACTGTAGTTGGATTATATTTTACAGCACAGCCACAGAAATAACATTAAGTCTCATAGAATTTATTCCCTGAGCTGAGATGGGCTAGATCTACCACACAGATGAGTCCCACTAGGCTAAAAATTTATAAAGGCTCTTTCTGTATTAAAAAGAAGAAACAAACAATCCAAACCTCCCCAAAAACCTCTCCATAATTTCACTTTTATTCCAATACAAAGGTAAGAGAAATTTGCTAGAACCAGACAGGCAGTTAGTAACTATCAAGCTCACATATTATCTGCAGTTGCAGATAAAACTATTTGAAAGCTCCTTTAAAAAGATACATATTGTAACACCAGTAAGTTTTTCAGCACTGAAGTCCTGAAAAATTTCTTGGGCCTAAAAACCATTGCTTTCTGTTCCACATAATGCTTTAGTTTGGGGATGAGATGAATGAAGACTCTCAATTTTCTGAATTAATCAAAAAAGAAACATTCTAGTTCTCTCCACCAGAGACAAAATGTCCCAGGAAGTAGAGGCTGAAAGGCTCTGAGCTGTCAGTGTAACACCACTCCATTGCTAGTCAAGATGTCCTGGGTACTGATCCTGCCCTGTGGAACACAGGCATCTCATTCAAAACCAAGGAACACTTTGAACAACAGAAATATTCCTCTGCTTGTGGTTTTGCACAAACCACCTTGCTCAGGGACATGCTGGGTCTTGCCTGAAATACCTCAGCACCATCTACAGGAAGCCAAGGGCTCGACAGCACCTCTGGAGCAACCCTGGAAATTGGGCTGGAATTGCAGAGATCAGCAGGCACTTGGAAATGCTGGTTGGAGCAAATCTCAAACGGAGAGCTGGGCTCCATCTGCAATTCAGAGTGCTCTCTCCACTCCACTGGCTGCTCTCCCACAGCCAAAGGCTATGCCAGAAGCCTCTGTAAATTTAGAACAGTACTTTGTCACTGCATGCATCCGAGGGTTTACCCTTCCCAGCACTCCCTTCTCCTTTAAAAGCAACAGAGCAAATCTTTCCATCTTCCCTCTGAGGTCATTCACACTCCTCCACACTCTCTAGGTGGCCTAAATCCCTCTTGAAATGTGGTGTCCAAACTGGATAAAATATTCATTACAGCAGGAGTTTGACAACTGTGAGCAGGATTGGTGCCTATCTTACAGACAAGACTTATTTTATGCATTCTTGTCTCTCTGGTTTTTTTTGTAACCCCACTTATGACTAACTCTCACTTCACAGAAGACCACACAGACTTCACTGCAGAGCTGCTGCCACACAGGAATAATTAATTCATCCTGGAGAAAATTGTATTTCTAGAACCCTTTTTCTACCTTACTAAAAAATAATTTTAAATCTACGCCTGCCTGGCAAGGTGCTGCAGCTCCTCTCAGCTGATCTGACTGCAGGTATAACAAGCATATTTCCTATGCTCTCATATGAAGTATTAATAGAAAAGCCCTGCAGAACATTTCCTTATCACCCAACAACACTGTCAGCTCCTTTTCAAGTACAGCTTTCCAATCAAGCACACAGGCACTTCAGATTTTTTACCAACACCAATAAGGTCTTACATTTGCTTTTGACAGTGTCATACAAAAGTGTCAAAATCCTACTTGCACCACTTCTTCCCCACTCACAATGCCTAAATGAGGAGGGAGAAACTGCCTTGTTTTACAGCTGGGGGCAGCACCAAAGTGTATTTCTCCATGGTCTGTCTATTCCTCCTTATCTCTGGGAAGGCTCACATCAGCACAGTCAATGAGCTCTGTGTTCCTACAGTCGCAGCTAAATGCCACAAGATGTCACTGTGTCCCTAAAATATTTGGAAACACGATCAGGGTTTTGCCCCGTCATAAATACATAGCCCTAGAGGAACAGAAAAATATAATTGGAATATTAGAATTATAGCTGCATAAAAACTGCCTTCCTTAAAAAAAAGTTTAGTACTTAATCTTTAGTACTTAGGTTTTGTGCAAGGTGTATGGAACCACATACCACATTTCTCCAAACAAGATGGAATTCACAGCTCTGGAACACAAAGAGCAGCTTAGCAGAAGTTTCTGATGCTCTATTATATTATTTAGCCTCCCAGTGCTTTACCTTTCAGGGCTCTGATCCCCTCTGTACATGAGAAGCCACAACCCAGGCAGGATAAAGGGTTCCCTGAGGAACTCCAGCCTGATTCCCTGAATCCCTGACAAACACCCCAAGCAGGAGGCACAGCCTCTTCCCCCCCACAGAGGTTCTGTGTCCCTCTGTCCAGGCCCCTCCCCAGGCCCAATCCTGGCTGCAGGAGCCTCTGGGCCCCAGGAGGCAGCACTGACAGGCACAGGCTCCTGCTAAAGTTCAACAACAGCCCCACACTGCTTTGAAACCTCTGCCAGAACTTCTAACCCAGTCAAGAAACAGCATGTTACACTTTCCATTCTGCTGGAAGTCTCAGCATCTCATCCAAATTTGCTGTCCAGACATGCACAAATGGGGCCAGGGCAGTACCTGACTTGCCATCCGTGCTCCTGCAGCACTTTCCCCTTAGCTGCAGGTTTAGAGCATTTCCCCAGTGCTGTGATGTCCCTGTTATGGTATTTGTCAGTTCTACACTTCATTTGTCAATAGGTGGCCCAGTGCTAAGGAAGAAAATAATAATTCTTAAACCTGTGACAGGCATCATCAGCCTTTAAGAACAAGACAACAAAGACAGACCAAGGTAATGATTAGGACAGCAGTTCTGCAAACATTTCACCTGACTTCCAGGCTTCACATTGCTCTGCCTGGTTTAAAAACCAAATCCCAATGATTAACAGCATGAGGAAGTGGATAATATCCCCAGGAACAAAGCCAAGAGATTTCAATGAGAAACAGCATACTATGAGCCAAGACTGAAAGGCTAAAATCCAACTTACCTGTCATATGTCTCTTTGAGATCTCTGGCCAGTTTGCACTTGGGTAGGATGTGATGAAAAGGTGACTGGGGCCCTTCTGTGGCTATGGAAAGATTCAAAACAAGAAAGTAAATAACTGACTTCAAATCAAAGAGTTTCCTCTTCCCCCACTGGGTATCAACCTGTATCTTAGGGACAGAATTTGTATCATTTTAATCTACAATTATCTTTCAAATCTTTTACAATAACTCAAGTTACACCTTAAGATGATAATAGTAAATTATTGCCAACTTTTGCTAAACCTCAACTCAGTTAAGCACATGTAACCAAATTGGACAAATGATGACTTTAAATGCTTTGTTTTTCTAGCTGTTAGCTTTAATTTTTAATGCTTGCAGCAAGATAATGCATCACTGTCAGAGTTCACCTTAAATAGTCCATATTGTTAGGAGCATTACAGCTACAGAGCATTTTCCAAGTACAGTCTACAAAAATGCTCTGTAACTGTTTGCTAGCCAGGTAACAGCATGGAAGAGTGAAGCTTCCACATAAGGAATCTGGTGACTCAGCAGACAGCATTAAAGCATGCAAAACCTGCTCTAGGTTGGGTGAAGCAGGCCACACAGGAGCTCTTCCATGTCAGCCTCACAGGGAGAGGCAAACATGATGGCTCAGGGCACAGTCTCCAGGGATTGTGCTGAACTTAACTAGCAAAGAAAGCAAAGAAACTACTTCACCTCTGTCACAGACATGTTTTATGAAAAATCTTTTCCTTAGGATTTTTTCTCCTGAGAAGCTGAGAGGCCTCAGGAACAAAATGTAAACAATGGTTATCTGCTGCTGTGGAATGCAACAGGTGCATCTGGGATTGGTCTCATGTTGGTTGTTTTTCATTAATGGCCAATCACAGTCCAGCTGTCCAGACTGTCTCAGTCAGTCAGAAGCCTTTGTTATCATTCTTTTTTTATTCTTAGCTAGCCTTCTGATGAAATCCTTTCTTCTATTCTTTTAGTACATTTTAATATAATATATAACATAAAATAATAAATCAAGCCTTCTGAAACATAGAGTCAAAACATAGAGTCATTCTTGTCTCTTCCTCATCCTGGGACCCCTGTGAACACCACCACACACCTCTGAAACTCACATCTCTGCATAGGGATAGTGAACTTGGCTGAGGCAAAATGCAGGGAAAAGCTCTCAGAATGCTACAGAGCACCAAAACTTGTTCACAGTGATCCCAGGCACGAGAGAAGCAAGAAGACACAACCAGCACCTCTCTGGAAGAGTGTCCCAGTTGAGAGCCCCTGCTGCTGAAAGCACTCACTCTCTGCCATGGCAGACACCTCGTCCTGGATGGCCAGGATGAGCTTGGCCTCGCGGGTGAGGTACTGGCAGCGGCGCTCCTCGTGCTGCAGGACGATGGCGATCCTGCGCGACAGGTTGTGCAGGCAGCTGATCACCGACGGGTCCGCGTTGGCCTGCGGGGAGCACCAGCAGCCTCTGAGCCATGGAACCACAGCCATGATGGGGAACAGGCAAATGGCTTCCCACCGAGACCAAAAATCAGCCTCTTGACTGGAAATGAACAGAATTTTCTCTACCCACGACCAAGCGGAAGCTCGGAGGTGTCCAAATGTAATTTGGATTTCTAAGCTCGTCTTGGTGCATGAAAGGTACACCACACCTGGAGAGGGATAGCCCTATCTGGGTTGTTTTTGCAGTTGTTAACAGGCCTTCTACCAGCAGAGAGCAAAGATCTCAACTTCACACAGTGAGACAAGACAGTGTCAAGCTTTTTGAAAAGGCAGAATATCCCAATGTTCGGGTGAAACTCACTGGCAGCACAAGGGCTGCAGTGCCTTTAACATGTCCCACTAACTCCATGTTGCCACACTGGTGTCCGTCCTATGTACTGACAAGGCAGTAACTAGGTAACAATTACCAGCTCATGACAATATTTTCATCCCAAATCTGTATTAATTTGGATCTATGCTCCCAGAAAATTCACAAATATAGCTTATTGCTAACACTGCATTTATGAAAGTCCCAGAAAGAAAGTGCTGGAAAAATCTATCACATCAGTACAGCTGCCAAGGGGGGGTGAGGGGGAATTCACTAGCTCCAGCATGAGTCAGCAGCTGCTTCATGTTTGTTAAGACATTTAAAGGAATTTAAAGTTCTGGCAAGTGACCACTTGGCACAGAAACCAGCAAACCGTGACTCATCAGTTTTTGACTCTGCTGCTCTTGCTGAGTCACGCCGTGTTGGTAGCCCAGAGGCTCAAACACAGCAGGATCAGTGCTGATTATCACACTTGGGCCTTTGCCTGCTCTGTCTGCCCACTGCAGATGGACACTCATCTTTATCTCTGAGGGCCTCCACCCAGCTACTGCACTGCTCCATCCCAGGAAAAAATTTCCACTTGCTTCTTGCCCAGCACTTTTCAGAAACCTGACTGCTCCCTGTGAACTAAGAGTGCTCACTTGGCAAACAGATTTTGTGCTGCATGACACACACAATTACATCAGTATCATCTCATGGCTGAAGGGCAAAGAAAGCAAGTTTTCCTAGAAGCACGAGAAATTAGATTCCAGAAAAATGTGTGCTATTCTTCACTGTGAATGAAGGAGCATTGGTTTCAACACTTCTGCTGCCACATGGCTCAGTGTGCAGCAATGTGTGTGTTTGCAGGTGCATCTACACACTCTCCCCTGCAAGCAAAGCACAGGGCTTTAACAAATCACCAAAACAACATCTCTTAACATGGGAAATCTAAAATCAACTCCTCCATTGCGAATTCAGCACTCCCTGACCCAGGAGTGTCCTAAAGCACAGGAACATTGGATTCCCAGCAGAGCTCTGTAAACAATTTCTGGCTTGATTCAGGTACTTGTCCTGTGTGAAACCTTGCTCCTCATCTGAGGACAAGCCATGCAGGCTGGGGCCGTGTCCATGTCACCACTGTAAAGCCAGTGGTAAGAAAAGTACCAGTGCTAAAAGAAAAAAAAAATTCCTTTCCCAAGCAGAGAGCTAGAGGTTTAAAAATGATGACATTACATCCAGTTGAGCACAAATCAACCATTTCCACAAAGACAACTATTCCAGCTCCCTCTTTTATTGTTAAACAACCTGTGGACTGGGAAAAGAAAGCCAGAGCTCAGAAATCAAGTCATGCTTGAACATAATGAAATTTCTAGGGCTTTATACACCTAATTAGCCAAGCCAGGATCCCTTAACACCAGCATCTAGTTAATAGAGGATTCCTGAAAAAAATTCCAGGCAGAAACTATGTATTTGTTCTAGGTTTTTGCTGAGCATTGAAACCTCATTATTCTTCACTTGTACCTTCTTCTCATTTAGCTGCTCAGCTGCTGCTGCCTGGCAGTCTCCCTTTACAGTGACCTCACTGCTGAGAGGAGGCAGCTTTCAAACACTGGCCATTAATCATCAAACAAGCCTGGAGTGTGAGCCTACTGCGTTGTCTCATGCATCCAAGGCACATCCCACTGTCAGGTGGAATGGAGACAGTCCTTACCCTCAGTGCAAACACCACATTGAACAGAATCATGGTGGGCATCTCTCTCTTTGGTGAGGGGTCAGTTTTGGATACCTGAAAAACATTTTTTAGAAAACCCCATCAGCTAGTGTCAGCTGGAGACAGTAACAAAGGAAAAGTAATAAAAAAAATCAAAAAAAGTTAAATAACAAGCTGAGAGAAAAGAGCAGACAAATCAATATATAGCATCAAATATGACTGCCAAAATATAGAACTATGCTTTTGCTTTTAATTGGAGTGTCACAGTCACTCTACAGCACTGCCTTTGCTGAGCAGCTGTGAAGACTTAAACCAAAGCCTTTTAGTCACAAGCATGGAAGGGAGTGTCAGTTAAGGCAGCACTCTTACTTTGTGTCTCTGTTATTACATTTAGCATCATTAGGGATCTTTGGTTTAAATTCTTTAGCACAACTCTCAAATATACTGTCAACAGAATTCCACAGATCTCAGGCCACACCTATTCCTTCCTTTCCTAAATCCCCATTCAAATTTCATCCTGTTACAAGCTGCTGCTTTTATCACACAAAATATGCTCTAGAACAGCAATACTAAAATAAAAGGTTTGATTTTTCCCTTCCTGCAGGATTTCAAACACATTATCCAGCCCCTCTATTCTCTTTGTAGCAGAGAGCTCAATTCCTACAGGCAGATTCAAACTTTCCAGTGAGAAGAAACACCTGGAGCTGAGACAAGCAAGTGGAATTTGCACAGGCAGACCAGCTCCAAATGGAGCACGTGTCACCACATGATGGAGCACAAAATGCAGAGGACATTCCCACCTCCCCTGCAGCTCCCTGCTCAACACCCACCCCATCCCCAGAGCAAACAGCTGGAACCTGCCAGGCCAAACAAAAGTTGGTCTCTACCCAAAGTACGTGCAGCACCTGAGCCAGGGCAAGCACAGAGCAGCATCTGCCCTTCCCCACAGGTTCCAAGCACCAGCAGTGAACTGCTCGGGACTGAACTCCAAAATCTGTCTGCTTTCACTCAGGAGTCTCTGCATTTAGAAAACCAGGAGGTGATACATATTATAGGGGGTTTTTTTTTCCTAAAGTGAAAATTATATTCTGTCAGAAAGGCAGTGATGGGAGAGTAGTAAAGGCAGTTTACTGTGTTTATCTGTTCTGGAGTTACAGGTTCCAGGACATTTCGTGAACTTCCAAGTGTAAGGACTGATCCTGTTCCTTCCTTAAAATCAGAGAAACTACCACCACTAACATCAGTTGGGATGCAGTCTAGATTTCATATCAACTCATGTCCAGAAAAAAAGAAGACGACTGAGCTGGGAAAGAAAATGCTGAAGGAATTTGAAGAATTCAGAACCTTGCTACATAAAAAGCAATCTGGCACACAGGATTAAATGTTTGTGTTCTTGCAACTCCTGAATTTCATCAGGGTAAGAATTTGCTGAGCTGTCCTGTGGATTAATTTACTGCATTATGGACTCTGAGGAAGCTCAAAGCAGAGGCTGCTGGGTTACTCCAGACACTGCCTGAGCTCCATGGAAAAGCAGCTCCATCTGGCTTCCTCCTAACTGCAGGAAGGTCCCAGATTTAGACTGACACAAACCAGCAGAGATGGCTGCCACATTGAGAAGATTCTGGACTCTAGAAAGTTCTGGGGTGCCTCCTAGGGTGATAAGACACACCCAAAAAGAAGTTCCTTCAGAAGTAACAAGAAAGTGTTTACAGCTCCTTATAACTTTATTTATTTGCCCAGATGCAATTTTATTTAGACAAACTGAAATGAAATGACATTTCATGCAATTAGGATTAAACTGATTGGAAAGAATGTACAATAATAAGTGGTGAAAAAAATGCAAATACAAATTTTCAACCTCGTTTAGAGCACATTTAGGAAACTGAACCTTTCAGATGAGATTAATAAAAGAAAGAAAAATTATCTGAGGGAGAACAGGCCACTGCTGTAAGAGCCTTGAGGGCACCACCTTAATGGCCCTGGCCAGGACCTGTTCCCACACAACTTCTCCCAAGAGTCCATGACTGGGAACCCCATTTAAGCTCAGCCCAGGGCCTGGAGCTGTGCCCGTGTCCAGGATGGACCTTGGATCTGTGCCAGTCTCCCGGTTTAGTACATCCCACCCTTGTCCTGCCCCCTTCTGCTCCTGGCTGGGGTCCCAGTACAGACCCTGGGCCTGGTTCCCCACTTGCCCCCTTGTCTGGGGCTGCTGATGGATTTTCACAGCTTGGGCACACTTGAATCCTGTCTTGCAAGACATTTTAACCTTTCAGGACTGAGTCTTGGTGATCCTCCATGACATTTCCTGCAGACTCACAACTGAGTTCCCGAAGTAGCATCTTTTGATACTTTAGGGCAGCTCCTCGCTGGGATTAAAGTAGTCTGGTCCTCTAAATATCATGCAGCAGTTACCAACAAGCTGTTTCCACCCCTAATTATAGCTAGAAAGCAGGACAGAATTGGCAAGCAGACTTTTTCCCCTGAAAAAGGAATGACTTAGCAAATTTGATGAAAAATGAGACCAAAGCAGTTCAGTGACAGGGATCAGCATTGGATTCAGGAATTACCAAAACCTAGTTCATTCCTACAGTTGAGCAGGAAGAAGGAACAGGACAGGGAATATAAGGAACACACAAGCAGGTGAATTCTTTCCTGGATTTAAGCAGGGCCTTTTACATAGCCCAGACAGCAAACTGCTCTCATTCTAAGCACCTAAAACATAGGCCATGGAGGAAGGTCTCAATGCAAACAGCAGCCTGACTTGGTCTACAAGAAAATTCTAGATCTCTCTCAACATCCTACACATTTCCATCTAAGTCTTGTGGATCATCTTCAGCCTCAGGAAAAGTTAAAAGCCAACAAGGCTGACGCAGCTTTTAGCATTTGTGAAGGTTTTTGGTGGTGTTTTTTTTAACTGCCACAGTAATTAGAGGTGCTAAAAGCTAACTTGCAGTAACTAAAATAGTGAGAAACAGCTTTTTGAGCTGGAGTGCCCAGTTTTACTTCTCTTTACTCACACTGCTTCCCTACAGTAACCAGAGGAGTTTCTGTGATCGCTGACAGCTCCCTCAGTTTGCCACTTACTCCACTGACCCAGAATAAGGAAAAGATAGCTTGGAGCATCAGGGAGTAAAAGCAGAATCAAAAGCCAACATGCTCATTCTGAATTGCAGGTTTCCTCACTCAAACCAGGCAGTTTGTGAGGAAGGCAGGTCCCCAGAGGGGATCTCATACCTACCTGCCCAAGGGCATGCTGGAGCAAGGTGGGATGGCCAACAAAGCGAACATTATCAATCTTCAATTCAAACTTTTTGCCACACATATCTGACTTGGTAGCCAAAATTGTTGCCAGGATGACATCTGAAAACCTTGAAGAGCAGAAACAGAAGTTATTACAGTTTTCAAAAAGCACATCCCCAAAATAGTCCTCCAAATACAGATATATTTAATTCCAAAGTTTTTAAGGCGTTGTAAATTGTGAATAGATTGCTGTACCTGGAGCACCACCAATTATGTAAAATTAAGGACCCCTAAATTACATCCCTCAGATCATCACAATTATAAAACAGGAAGCATTCACAACAAAGACTGCAGGGTCATGCTCATTTAATTACATGCTCAGCAAAATACATTGAAAAGATTAGATGCAGTTTGCTTAAATATAAAAAGAGCTGGAGTTAGCCATTGCCTGGATTTAGCTGCAGGTTAATGAACTTACTAAGCAATTACATATTGACACAGCCTGTCACTCAAGCACAACAGAGATCTTTAAGCCACCCAGTATGGCAGAGGGGAAGGCAAGAAAGCTGATTCAATTAAAAGAAACACAGCCAATGCTTGTCCTTCCTTTCCCAAAGCTCATCATTCCAAGTTCCTCATTTAACAGATCTCAACCTGTGCCCAGCAGACCATTGGCACCTTCCAAGAGCTGAGCCCTGGCCTCACCTGGGCTTTCCCATTTGATAAATCACATTCATGACAGGCCAGGCCCTTCCCAATGCCCAGCCATGGGGTTACTGAATTGCTCTGGACTGGTGAGGGCAAGGCAGCAGCTCTGAGACAGTTTTGACCCACAGGGGGTTAAAACCAGCAAAAAATCCTGTGTGACAAGGGAGGAATTCCACAACTGCTCTCTCAGGTGGCCTCACAGCATTGGTCTGGTCTCTACCAACACTTGTTTTCCTCCAGGTGTCCCCTGGGACAGTGGAGCCCAAACCCACAGGGAAGAGGACCCAGCTGCTAGAGTAAATTGGTTGCTCTAGAATAGGAGCAACACAAGGCTTGTCATTAACAAGTTCTCTCCTCATCTCTTTTATTTTTGTTTAGAAGCTCCTACTTGTCCAAATGAATTTCAGACCACTTTCTGATGAGAGCTGGTTTTTAAGAATGAAAATGTTTATTGCATTTTGTGTATTTACACCCAGGGATGTGTGCCCCTGGCAGACCATCCCCCTAGAGCAGGCAGGTATCTCAGATAACCCAGTATCACTCAGAGAGGAGGGCAGGCATGGGTGTGTGCTGTGCTCACCTTATCTCTCGGCCACAAGTGAGCCCTCCATGCCCAGAGAAGCAATTAATGTAGCTTAGTCCTGCTTCCCTCTGAGTCATGAAGCACTACAGAAATTAAGACAAATGCACTCAAGGACACGGGGAATTCCTTTTATTTACAAATACTAGAGATGAAGGACCACACAGGTCCAAACTTCCAAAGCCCCTGGTTACTTGTACAAACAGGTCACTCTGACCACAGCACTCTGCTTATGTTTGGTTTATGGAAGGAGCAGCTGTGTATAAACTTCCAAATCCCTGGCTGCTCTGCTGCCAGCTCCAAGCTAAGGGCAAGCAGAGACTAGCCAGAGACTCCTGGGGCCACTGAGCCCATGCTCCTCAGCCATGGGCTGCTCAACTCGGGAAGTCTGGGAGGAAAGGGCAAAGGGCTGGAACAGGACCTGGACTGACAGTCCCTGGAGATCACATTCAAAAAGGAAAAAAGTCACCATGACAGCAGTTAGCTGCTTCTCCTCCTCTCTTTGCCCTGTTCAGCAGCTCGTTAATAGGCTCATCATGGAGCCAGGAAGATGGGAACAGCAGTGGATCCAAAAGGAGCATATGTTTTGGGGGGTGAAGGGAGAAGGAGGGCAAACTAGAAAATGTCGGCTTCCTGGTAAGAAACGAGTTACCCTTCCCTCCTCCAGCCTTGGCAAAGGATACCTGGGAGCTGATAAACTGATCATTCTGGTAACTTCCACAAGGAATTACACCAGCAGATCCTTTAACAGATAAATGTGATGCTGAAGGTGGGAATTCAGCAGTTTCCCAGGGAAGCTCTTGACACCAACCACCCTGTCTGCCCTACCTTGCATGTGGCTCTTTGGGGAGGAAGAGATTAAAAGGCTAATTTTGGAAAGCCCTCAGGATCTTCTCACTAGCAGGGTCTGCTGTGTCTGAGAGAGTACTGAACTGCAGCCAGAGGACATGCTCAGGGACAGAACCCTGACACAGGCGCATCTCCTTTCACCACAGGCTCTCCCAAGAGTCACCTGGACTCCAGCCCCATTCTCCTCCTCTGACAGCCTGGATTTATAGTTTTGCTGTCTGGGTTTTTTAACTCCTAGGGCTCTACATAATTTTGACATTTCTTAGGCCTCAGGACAATAGGGAAATCGAGGAACAGCAGATGTGTTGTTCCCATTACTTCAATTAGTCACCTCATCTTAGAAAATGACACTTTTACTTTAAATATTTCAACACACATTTCCCATCTTTGGGGTATGTTAGGATGACCTAAAAACACTGACTTCTCAGAGCCCCAGAGTTTGTTAGAAGCAGATTAGGTTTTGCAGTTGGGCAGTAACCCTTCTCCTTTTATGAGATTAGTCTGAGCATTGTGAATCCCAGGGGGAAGCAAACCTCTTCTGTACTAAGGAATTCAGCAGGCAGAAAGAATATACAATAAACAAAAGCTTTGATTTGTCCAAAATATTCTACCACTCCTCTCCAGAGCACAACATTGCAACGGCACATTGAAAAGAAGGGGGGGAGATTCAAACATGAATTCATTTTTCCCCCAAGAATGGATTGTAAATTTTTATATGCCACAGGAATTCAAAGCAAGGCTTTTATTAAGAATTTTTCTTTGAAGTTCAGAACAGGATCTGAGTATGTAGGTGAGGTTTATGTTAAGCAGGGACTAGGGATGCTTTTTTTTTTTCCTTCTGGGGCACTGAGTTAAGCACTTTTCCCTCTCTGTGTGTAATCATCCCATTCAGCTGAGTGGGGCACCAAGAACAAGCAACCAGCACAGTTGTTCAAACCTGGGTCCCCTAAAGAGCTCTCCATCATTACCCTGGGATTAAACAGATTACTCACTGATCTGCACTTTCAAGCCATTTCTCCTCAGAAAACAATTTGATTCAGGGCTCCTTGTTGGAATAACTACAATGCCAAGGCTATACTTGTTGCATTCCCAGAGCCTCCCAGCTTTTCCCAATTCACAGAAGGGACAGTGCCACACCCATTCTGGATTCCCTACAGGAAGCACAGAAATGTTAGTAGGACCTTGGTAATTATCCTGGCACAAACCTTTAGCAATACATTTCCTACAGACACTGTGATTTAGCATGATTTTCTCATCATTCAGTGTAAAACAGAAACCAGAAACAAAAGCACAATTAAAAGGATGGTGAGAAAAGAAAGCCATTCTAGACAAAGGTGATTGTTTAGAATGTTTGGTCTTACCCTGAAACCAATTGCTCATCAGTTAGAGGACATTGGTCTCTGAAATGGGAACATGGCCATAAACACAAAACAAAACACAACAAAAGAAAATAAACGAGGCAAGTACACAAAATACAAAAGAGAAAAAAAAAAGAGATAATATTAAAAACGAGGATGAACTATTAAGGGTTAAACTCCTGTAAAGGAAATATAACTGTTGAGGAGAGTCTAAAGTTAATGGAAGGTGAATTCCAGGGATACATTGCAGGCTGTTTGACAACATGGAGAAAACAGGCTAAGGTAATTTAGTCCTTGCACTAGCAGCAGCTGCTGCCATGTGTTTTCCCCCAGCACACAGCATTTATGGAGCTGATTTCCAGGACACTTTTTAATTCATGCTTACCTTAAGAGAAACAGAAGAGGTTGCAGCCTGATTTAGAGCAGATTCTAAACCTCAGCTTCTTTCCTAGACTATTGCTATCATTTCCACCAAAGAAGCTCCCGTGCAGCCCCAAATAACCCACAGCTCTTCCCAGCTGGTTCTAGGGCTTCCACAGCCACAAGACTTAGGAAAAGAGGATGCCAAGCGTTTGTTGTTGCAGGATCCTCACAGCAGGCACAAGGCTGGCCAGACTCACAGCACACTGAAATCCTCCTCTGCCCCTCTCTCTGCCCCAGGCAATAAGCACGACTTAGGAAAAGGAGATTGAAAAAGCTTTCAAGGCAAAGAGTCCTAAACCCTTCTTTACAACAGGTGTACAGAGCAGGACTGAGTTAGCACCTGTACTCACTTTTATATCAGAAACACCTGTTTCCATTTTAACATCCAACTGCCACTTTTCCCCCCAACTAAGATTAAAAAAGGACTTGCTCCTGAAACAACTTCATAAATGTACTGAAAAATTAATCTGATAAAAGCTTTCTACTAACCCACATGAGAAAGGGGAGGCAAACTGAAAACCTCCAACAATTACGTAATACAAAACACAGATTTCTGCCAGTGATGATGAAAAGAGAACCTAGAGAGCCCAAATGACAAACTGCACAATGGGGTGACATTACAGGAAGGGTGTCTCAAGGAATGGGTGCATGAATGGAAAAGCACAGGCTTACAGAAAGGAAGCCTTTCAGAACAAATACAAGGAAGAACACTGGAGTCCAGTGAAAGAGGGACAGAGGAAACAAATGTTATCACAGGAGAACTACTGTTTGTTAGAAAGGGACATTCAAACCCTTGTTTGTCAGTAACTTGGGGGTTTTATAACAGAAGCATTTGCTAAATTTGCTAAAACTCTTTCAGCTAGTCAGCTCTGCTACTAAAAATGCAAAGTCTGCTGTAACATATGTTACTATATGCGCCTCCTCATTAGAATATTTCCTTGCTGGCTATACCACCTTCAGAAAAACTACCAAAAAAAGTATTTCAAACCAATTTAACATAGCATTATTTTATGGCTTTAAAGGAGTAATTGCTTCATATTTTTTCAGGAGCAAGAAAGAAGACTGGCAGGCATCTCCATAAACATTGGGAGGGGGTGTATTCCTGGTAAAACACTCAGAAACTGAAGGATGTTTTTGAAAAGTGCAAATGATGAAAGGCTGAGAAGAAGCCAACAAAGAGAGACACTTGACAAGCAATTTGTTTTGACAGTGACAGTCTTCTGAATACCTTTTTGTTGCATGGCCACCATCAACACACCTCAAACACTTTTGCTGCTCAACTTGCTTTCAGCAGGAAATAAAATATGTACTCCGAAGACCCAAACACAGCCCCATTGAGCAGAAATGAATACAAGCAAACACACCCCAGTAACCTGGAGGAACGATTATCATGAATAAGCTGCCATTGTCTATTAAAAAAACCAAAAAGCATAACAATGACCAGGAAATTGAGCCTGGAGGCTAAAAGAAATCCAATTATCTGTACAAATATGCTGCATGGAAATGGAGTTAAGGCACCTAAACTGATCTGATTTTGTCCCTCCTGAGAGCTTTAAGAAACACATGCACCTCAACTGCTCTAGGAAAGGTCAGTTCCAAAGTAACTGATGTGGGCTCCAATAGCTGTGGGGAAAAGGCAACAGTAAATCTCACCTAGGACACAACTGGTGCTAGATTACTAATAAATTAAAGACAGCCATCCAGTACAAAAAAGGATGACTCCGACCCTCTTAGGAACTATTGCAGCTACAAGATAAATCTGAACTAACCTTTGTACTGAGCATGCAGTGGGAAAACCCCAACCCTACATTATCAAACTTGCCATACACCACCACCAGCTCAACCTAGCAGTCTGCCCACTCCACAGCCTCACTTTGTGCCACCAAAACCATCCTGACCTGCAGGGATTGAAATGAACCTTTTTCCAACTCTTCCTCGATGAAGTCCTCCAAAAATAATACAAAACCATTTCATAAATTACTTTTATTGTGAACAATTCCAGACAGAAAATCATCAGAAAACAGACTGGACTTCATGCTGATGAATTCTCTCCACAGACTGAGTGTCCAGGAAGGGAACTGCTGCACTGCAGAAGGATCTTACAGGGATGGAGCTGCCACTGAAGGAATGGCTCTCACAAAACCAGTTGCTCCATTCCTGGTCTCTACAACCTGATCTTCAATGGAAACACACAAACTGAAGCAAAAATTCATAATGTTGGTGAGGAAAACAAATCAATTATGATATTGGTTTCATGGCATATGAAGGTTAAACTTCTTTCCTCTCCCAGCTTACAAAGCAGGTGCATGTCCCTCCCTCCATGGGATCTGCACTTTTCTGCCTCCACTCTCCCCTTGGAATCTCTCCTATTCCAAGGCACCAACCTCTGTTACTCCTAAAATTGCCTGACACAAATCAAAGTTGGAGCAATCCATTGCACAGTTTTGAAGATGCCTTTTTATCTTCTGCTGGAAAAAGCATTTATGTACTTAAAACTTGCATCTTTTTCCACCTCATCAGTCAGTGAAAAACATAAACTTTGCCAACAGAACTCCTCTTGTCTAATTTAAATTAACAGCACTCAGTATATAAAGAGCATCAGCATGTTCTTCTACTAGCAGGTACCATTGAAGAGGACACATTTAACTGCTATATCAGCTGTGTGGGATGCAGGGGATTTAAGAGTGATGATTACACTGCTGCTGGGAAAAAAACTTCAGTAATCATACTGGAAACAAACACAATTTTGAAAGGGACTTTGAATTTCAGCAAGCAGATGCCCAGCCATATAAGCAGAACCAGAAGTGTGCTAGACTCCAATACCCAGCATCTAGAAAAAATAAACTTTCAGAGCAACAGAAATGCTGCAGCTCTTCTATTTCCCTTTTCATATGCATGGGAGATACAGACAGATCTGAAAAAAATCTTTTTATTAGTAACAAATACCTGAGCAGGAGATTAAACATGAACTTTAATGCCCAGTGTTCTGGACATCACTACAATGAAACACTCTAAATATTTGTTTAGTGTAGGTTACATGCCAGCACATTCAATTTTAAAATCTGCTTCAGGAAAACACCAGCAGTTTTCTCACCTGACCATCATTTGAAATGATAAAAGCTTTTCCTACATCACTGCAGTAACCACATATTGTCTCACACTAACTCAGCAACACAGGCAACACACAATAAACACAGCCACACATTAAGGGCTTTGTCCAACCTGTCAAAACAGCAGAGGCAACAAGAATCAGTGTCAGACAGAAGTTGGTATCATTCCAACACCTTCTTAATGTACCTAGGGAACTTCTGGAGCCAGGGCTTTTTTCAGTACAGCCAGGGGTTTGAACAGCCACCAACAAAACCCCTGAGATAACCAGCAAACGTGAGCACTGGGCTCTCCTGCTGCCCACAGCCCAGCCTGGAAAGCCAGTCACCAGTTCCCAAACATACACATGGCTTGCTCCCCCTGCAGCTGAGCCCTGTCCATGCTGCACTCACTGGACATACAGCCAAAGGTTGTGTTTGGAGGTTTCAAAGGCATCAGAATGGCAGGAGATACAAATTACCTCAAGCAAAATGTGTTT
This sequence comes from Emberiza elegans, assembly GCA_024865655.1. Classification (NCBI taxonomy): domain Eukaryota; kingdom Metazoa; phylum Chordata; class Aves; order Passeriformes; family Fringillidae; genus Emberiza; species Emberiza elegans. Next base: position 2,857,362 of record JALJVW010000197.1, on the reverse strand, counting down.
TCATAAGATCCCAGTCCTGGAAAACGAAATTAACTGATGATATTTACAGTCATGTGGGTGATTTTAATTTCAGTTAAACCATTCTCTGTCATAAAGTTAACAAAAATCTTACATTTAAAAAGTGATGATTACTTCTTTAGTACTCTTATAAAAGAGAAGAGCAGCAAATACCTCTTTTTTATTAATACTGGAGATTAAAATACATATCAGAAAAAAAATCTGCAAGTGAACTATGGGCCAACAGACAAAAAAACTTTTTCTCTCCCAGGTTTCTCTCCTATCTAGCAGTGATAAATTTAGAACTATGCAGCAGATTTCAAATGTTCAGCAAAACTAATTAGAGGGTCCATCCATAAATACACACATGCTGAACAGCACACTGTCTATTTTCAGTGCATTTGTTACCCTCTGATTTCCTGTACTGAAAAAACTCTCGTGAAGTGTCAGTTTCCTTTTGAGCCACTGTGTCACTCCACTGACACAACAGCAGCTCTGTCTGGAGAAACAAAATTAGTTATTCATTAGTGCACAGCAATTCCAATAGACCATTACATGAGCTAGGGAAGAAGTTGAGGCAACTGAAAAATATATCCAGTTAGGAGTAGGCAGGTAAAGAAAAGTGGGATTTTGCCGAAGGATTAATACTCCTAGTTTTGAAAGGGCAATATTGCCTTTCTAACAAGCACACAATAGCTGACCCTGCTCAGGAAACAACAGATTCAGCAGCATTCCCTGGTGAGGCAGTCCTCTTTACTAAGCACTGAAGTTGCTCATAACTTGATATTAAAGCATTTTTTGCCAGGTTGTCTTCTATAGAGCCCAAGAGAATGTGCCTAGGAACTAGAAGGCAAGAGAGCAGGAAACTGTCTCTCCTCCATTTCAACCTCTTAGGCAGAAGAAATGTTTTCCCTCCTACCTGGAGTCCCCATCTTGGTCTTCTGTGGTGTCACCAGAGCCATTCACAGCATATCGACTCCTTGGTTTGTCTGAAGCAAAGAACAAAGATAAATTTACCCTGGAAAAATCTGCTTAATGTGTGTTTGTATGTTTTTCTGTCCTCACTCAAAAGAACATTAAAAAATAGGAGAAAATTTTTAACCTTCAGGGGATGAAGAGGAGAAAGTGAAATATACACAGCAACTGACACAGGTAACAATTTGCAGTAAAAGAGTGAAAAGTAAAAGTCTGACCAATGCAATTTCCCTCATTAATGCTCAGGTTTTGGGACAATTACATGCTCCCAGAGTCCCAGGAAGGGAAATTCTTTATCAACAAAAAACAGGAGAGGGGGGTGACCGGGAAACAGCAAAATAAACAACTTTTCATATTTCACCTATAAAAATGGAAAGGGAATTAGAGATTATTCTCGCTTTATAAACTGTCTCAAAACCTAAGCAGAGAAGTTAAACTTCTTCCAACACCCAGCCACTAGCACACAACCCAGATCACACAGCTCCACCTCCCCACAGCACCTTTAGGCCCTGCTCTGATACTGGTCCCAGTCCAGCCACAGGCACTGTCCCAAATCAGGTGCCTCAAAGCAAGAGGTGCAAGCAGTGCTGGCACCTCAATAATCCCATGCTCCTGTTTTCCAGGAGGAATTAAACCTCCTCCAGCACACTATTCAAGACCACAGACTAAAATTTTGTAATTCCTACCCATTATCAGTTGAAAGTTTATAGTGTTTACTGAATCACTTCTTCCAAATCAGTGCCTTCCTCCTCATCCTGCCTCCACCTTCCCCTGCAGCTCCCAAAACCCACAGGATGCACCTGCCCCAGGGACAGAGGTGAGGTACCAGGTGGACAGTGACACCTGGCACTGATGTGGTTCAGTTGATGGATGAGAGGGGTCCCAGGGCACCTGGGGGGAGTGAGGGCACTGCAGGGCAAGGGCTCAGAGGTGCAGAGTCCCATGGGGAGCTGTGAGGGGTGCCAGGTCCTCATGGACAGGGGGAGTGAGGGGAGCCAGGTATGGACAGAGTGTGAGGGGGGTGTCCGGGGGGGATGACAGGTACCCATAGAGTGTGAGGGGGGATGACAGGTACACACAGAGAGCGTGAGGGGTGTGTGTGTGGGATGACAGGTACCCACAGACACGGTGAGTGGGGGGTGACAGGTACCCAGACAGTGTGAGGGGTGTGTGGGGGATGACAGATACCCACAGACAGTGTGAGGGGTGTCTGGGGGATGACAGATAGACACAGACAGTGTGAGGAGTGTGTGGGGGATGACAGGTACCCACAGAGTGACAGGATGACAGGTACACACGGCGAGTGTGAGGGGTGCGGAATGGCAGGTGAGGGGTGCCAGGCCCCCATGGACAATGTGAACGATGTGAGGGCGGGTTTCGGGCTCCCACGGTTGGTGTGAGGGGTCCGTGTGGGGTACCAGCCCCCCAGGGGAGGCTGCCAGGCCCCGGCGGAGGCTGCTGCGGGCGGGGGCAGCCGCAGCTCCCGGCGGCGGCACTTACTGTCCTGCGCGGCGGGGTGCTCGGCGCCGCGCTGGAACGGGAAGCGGAACAGCAGCTTGTTGCCGCGGCTGCCCGAGCTCACCAGGATCACGCTGATGGGGCTGGTGCTCTCGCCCATGCCGGCTCGGGCTTCCCGCAGGAAGAGCCCGGCCGCTGCGCCTTCCGCTTCCGCCGGCACACGGTGCGGCCGCCGCTACGGGCACCGGCGGGACAGCGCGGCCGGGGCGGCTGTGCCCGGGGGCGGCTGCGGCTGTGCCCGGGGCGGCTGTGCCCGGGGACCGCCTGTGCCCGGGGGCGGCTGTGCCCGGGGGCGGCTCGGGCCCTGCGCCCCACGGCCTGTGCCCTGTGCAGCCCAATGCCCCCAGTTCTGACCAGCATCTCATGGCCCCACAGTTCATCCCCAGTACAGCCCAGTGCTCCCAGTTCCGACCAGCACCTCACACACAGCCCCAGCCCCAATACAAGCAAGTGCCCCCAGTTCTGGCCAGCATCTCATGGCCCCACATCTCGTTGTTCATACTCTGAGTATGAACCCGCAGCACCTCTGCGGGTTCATACCTGCAGCTACATCCCCAGTTACAACCAGCACCTCACACACAGCCCTGTTCCCAGTATAGCCCAGTGCCTCCAGTTCAGACCAGCACCTCACACACATTCTCATCCCCAGCACAGCCCAGTATTCCCAGTTCCAACCAGCACCTCACACACAACCCCTTTCCCAATACAGTCAAGTGCCCCCAGTTCTGTCCAGCAACTCATGGCCCCACAGCTCGTTACCAGTACAGCCCAGTGCTCCCAGTTCATACCAGCATGTCTGCAGGTTCATACCTGCAGCCACATCCCCAGTTTAGATGAGGAACTCACACACAGCCCAGTGCCCCCAGTTCAGACCAGTGCCTCACACACAGCCCCATCCCCAATACAGGCAAGTGCCCCCAGTTTTGTCCAGCATCTCACAGCCCCACAGCTCATTCCCAGTGCTCCCAGTTCCTACCAGCACCTCTGCGGGTTCATACCCACAGCCACATCCCCAGTTTAGACCTGCACCTCACATCCAGCCCTGTTCCCAGTACAGGCCAGTGCCTCCAGTTCTGTCTGGCATCTGATGCTTATTTTCTGTCAATCACCCCAGTGTCCCATGGACACCACTCCCTGTTCCACACACTCCCAGTTTATTCCAGTGCTTCACATGCCTGCAGCCAGCACCCCCAGCATGGCCCAGCACCCCCAGTTCATCCCTGTACCCAGACAGTGCACGGTGGCCCCAGCCCTGGATCCCTCCACTGGGGCTGCTGGATCTTGGGCCACCCAATGCTGTTATTTGGCCACTTTGGGTCACTTGTGGGCTTTCAGACAGTTTAGTCATTAACTCCAGAACTTTCCTGAGAGCTGGTAACAAAGAGCAGTGAGGGCTCATCTTCTCCCCTACATCCAGACCCACCCAGGTTATCATCCTCATGGAAGAGTGGAACTGCCCAGGGCAGTGGTGGAATCACAACCCCTGGAAGCCTTCAAAGAACATGTGGGTGTGACACTTTGGGACATGGTTCAGTGGTGGGCTTGACAGTGCTGGTTTAACCTAACACCTTAGAGTGTGTGTGTGTGAATAGGGGTTTTTCAAAGTGCGCTCAGTCTGCCGTGACTCTTCTCATGACACTTTGCCTCTTTTTTTTTCCACATCAGCAACTTTCTAGTAGCAACAGGGAAGAAAAGAAGAGCTCCATAAAACAGTATTAAATAAGGAGCCTCATTGGTAATTAGAGTGGGAATGGAAATAAAGGAACACTGGGTAAAGCCTGCTGCAATGCCTCTTTGGGACATTTCAAGCAGTTTTTTTGAAATAACATTTCTGCCTTTCTGGAGCTAATTACACATGTGCTGCACACTGAGCAGAAGGGTAAATTAATTGTGAGGAGAAAGGGAATTTGTTGTGGGTTGAAATGAGGCCATGGATGCTTTTTCCCTAATGGGAGAGGAACTGATGACCTCTCCTGGGTTTGTCATGGACAAAAGATGGGATGCAGGAGCTGAATGTGCATCTCCACCCTCCCTGTGCCAGCCTGGGTGCCACTGAGGGTAGATTTGCAGGTGGAGAATCCCTCTGTCCTCCCTTCCAGTCCCTCTCCATTCTTCCACCATCTGGCAGTAGATTGCTTCCATCAGAGCTGCCAAATATTGCAGATGAATGATTGCAGAGGGCTTTTCCAGCCTCACTGATTCTGTGACACCAGGGCGCCTGCAGGGGGGCAGCTGTGGAAGTCAGACCTGTGGGCTCCCCGTGCTCATGGAAAGGCTGGCTTGGGCTTGTTGCTCATGTTCACTTCACAGCTCTGATACACCCTGCCTCACGGTTCCTGTGCTTTTACTCCTGCCTCTGCATTAGGAAGGGTGACATTACTCCCCTGGCAGCAATCTTGGTGCCTTCTTATTTTTTTGTGTTTAACCGAGATCAGAAGTTATCAGCAATTATATTTGAGGATGCCCTGGGGTTTTATGCAAATTCTTCTGTATTTCATTGCATTACTCAGATGCTTGGACACTCTGAGATATCCCCACTCTGGGTTTTGCTCTGCAGTCCCCCCAGGGACACAGGACAGAGGTGGGTGGCTGAAGATGAGCAGCCCCAGCAGGGTATAATCTGCAGGGCCATTCTGCACAAGGCCAGTGATAACAATTGAGCAAGAGAAGGCAATGCTGAGGGGAGAGAGTTGTCCTGGGGTGATTAAAGACCATCCGTGTTATCACAGCAGAGCACTCCGTGTACACCAGCACTGGGATGTCATGTTAAAATTTCAGTGTGCCTGCTTCAAAATATAATTTTACTTCCTCAAATAATAAATTATAGGTCTATCTGTTATTCCCAGCTCTTGGGCATTTAATTGTAGTTAGCCTTGTCATTTCAAGCAATGATTGCAAATTCTTCAAACCCTGGTAGGAAATTAAAGAGTAAAGCCAGGATTTAGACTCCACTTTCCCGACTTTCAAAATGTAATATGCCTCAAATATTTCAGAGTTAGAGCAGATGTATGTCCCCCCCTTATCCACAGCATTCTCCTTGAGGGGAAGGCAATTCTTGTGGATAATGCAGGCCTGTGGGGAAAGTTTTCCCTGATCTCACAGTGGTGCCACTCAATTGGATTTACAATCAGGGCTGTTGGAAATTAGAACCACTTTTACAATTAGCTAATAGGTCTGTTGTTTGCTTCTGCTGTTTAAAGTGAGAAACTCTGGTAGCCGGCTTTTGGAACAGATTTTGGATTTAAAAAGACCTACATTAATTTAAAAAAAAATCCCCTTTGGTGATTTTCTGACAAAGATTCATGACCAGCCCAAAGGTTGACATTCTGCGGTGGAGCTGTGGATCATCATGAGAAGCAGCAACAAGAGAGGAAGGCAGGTTTGGTGGTGTTTCCCAGAGGACGTGTCTTCCCTACTGGCCCTGTGGCAGAGGAACAGCAGCAATGATGTTGTCCAGCTCTTTGCATTCCTGAGGCCAGGACCCCCTTGTCTCACTACCCCATGGGTAGCTGGAGCACTGGAATGAGGAATTTGGCTGAGAGGTTCATGCAAAGCTGGGTTATTTTCCATGTCACGTTGTGTTGAGGAGCAGAACTTCTCCCACCAGGCTTGTTCCCAAACAACAATCCCCAGCCCAGCCCTGATCCTGAGTGAGCAATGAGCTCCTTCTAGCAAACCACCGTCACATTTAGGCTGCTCTGGCATCTGAGATAGTGCAGGAGTAACTCTCAGAAAAATAATTCAAATTCCATAATGATTTCAGTGATGATGAATCCTCCTGTGCAGACATCATTCTGTGTGCACGCAAACCTTAATCCTGCAGTCACAGAGAAGCAATGCCCAGGTTACACAGAATAAGAAGGAATCCTCTTGCTCTGTGCCTTATCCCTGTGTTTATCTGGGTCACAGCTTGGTTGAGTAACCCCTGATTAAAAGCACTCTCACTGAGGAGAGCTTGGAGCACTGCCATGAACACGATGCATAGGAGGCAGCACTTTGGGGAGGAGACAAAAACATTATGTAAATGGATATTTCACAACAGCATCTGTATTTTCAAAGTAAATTTTCTGTGGGAAAATTGCAGGTTTTGGAAATGTGTGTAGCAAGGGATGATCAATACAGCCTCTCATGGTGTTGCCATCCATTTAAGTTATATAAACTGAATACCATGTTTTCCTTGCTTTGGCTCTGCCCATGCTGTCAGGGGCACTTTGAACTGGAGACTGCTCTGCACCTGTGTAGCCAGACTGAGCTCTGGGTTTTCAGGGGATGTGTATGGCACTGTCAAAGGGAAGGTGTACAAAGAGCCCACTGATAATATTCCCTGTGGTGAAACAATTGTCCTCCTTGTGTCTCAGATGAGTCTGCTTTCATATCCCTCTTAAAGTGAGTGAATTACCCAGCCCATGGTCAGGAGGACTGAGGAGGAGCTGTGGCACTGAACACAATCTGCAGTAAAATCCCAGAGGAGTTGTTGGCCTCCACAGAGGGATGATAATTCAAGATCCCCAAACGTAGCCAGGCTTGCAGACTCAGAGCCCAAGTTCTTTGTGCCTGCCTTTTGGGAAAGCCCAAGGTTTATTCTAATGTCTGTGACAGATGGCATGCAGAGAAACTTAAATTAGAGCCCAGTGCAGAGTACAAGGGGTGGGTCAGAGTCCTTCTGCAAGTGCCACTTGCCCCAGCAAAGTGGGGACACCAGAGGATATAGAAGTTGCTGTCTGACCCCATCCCTGGTTCTGACCCTACCACTGGTTCATTCCCACCTGAGCCCAGGATGCAGTGGCAGAGGCACAGCCCCAGGAAAGTGGTGTCTGTAGAGTATGGATCAACTCCTCCAGGCTATGGGGTCTACCCAGTCTCCTTGTGTCTCAGATGAGTCTGCTTTCATATCCCCTCTTAAAGTGAGTGAATTACCCAGCCCATGGTCAGGAGGACTGAGGAGGAGCTGTGGCACTGAACACAATCTGCAGTAAAATCCCAGAGGAGTTGTTGGCCTCCACAGAGGGATGATAATTCAAGATCCCCAAACGCAGCCAGGCTTGCAGACTCAGAGCCCAAGTTCTTTGTGCCTGCCTTTTGGGAAAGCCCAAGGTTTATTCTAATTTCTGTGACAGATGGCATGCAGAGAAACTTAAATTACAGCCCAGTGCAGAGTACAAGGGGTGGGTCAGAGTCCTTCTGCAAGTGCCACTTGCCCCAGCAAAGTGGGGACACCAGAGGATACAGAAGTTGCTGTCTGACCCCATCCCTGGTTCTGACCCTACCACTGGTTCATTCCCACCTGAGCCCAGGATGCAGTGGCAGAGGCACAGCCCCAGGAAAGTGGTGTCTGTAGAGTATGGATCAACTCCTCCAGGCTATGGGGTCTACCCAGAGAGGAGAGACCTCTGCCCACGTGACAGCACAGAAGAGATCCCTGCCATACACTCACACGGGGGTGCCACCTCAAACCCAGCACCTTTCCAGCCGCACAGCACAGCTCCCTGTGGCTCCTCAGGGGCTCCAGGGCACGCTCCTGTGTGACACCTGTGCTCTGGTACAGGTATCCATAGGCTGGGCATGCCCCAGCCCATGCACCACCCAGGGATCATCATCCCTGGAAGGGCTTTCCCTTCAGCATGGCCGGGAACACCCTCTGTGGCACTGGGTAGTGCTGCTGTCACATGCAGACACATCTCTGCCTGAGGCACACCAACCTTCTCCACACAAGGGTGCAGGGCTGCTTGGGCAGAGAACATTATCTGACCCCTCTGACTGCAGCAGCCAGTGCTCTTTGCACAGCTGCCAGCTCTCAGTGGTGTCTGATGTCTGAGGCTGCTGTCGTTTATCAGCGTGGCAAAGAGATTTACCTCTGCTTTATGTGCTGGCAGGATATTTACTCCCAGAGGTTCTGCAGCAACCATCTCCAGTAGGGTATTTCTTTGACACTTTGCCCACTTATCTGTGATTACAGACCTGTGCTGGTCTTTGTTTTGCTTGTTTTGTCCTTTGCCCAGCCAGGGCCTGTGCCCTGGTGGTCCCAGCCATCTGCTGTGGGACCAGGAGCTCTTGTGCATGTCCAGCACACAGCACAACACAGCCAGCATTAACTGGAGTGCTGAGGGCTATTTTACAGTGCAGGGAACTGTTGCCCTGATTTTTTAAGATTTTTCTAAGCTTTCTGATGTTTGCATTCTTGTATGTAACAAACTTTCTCACACACTTTATGTAAAGAACTTATTGTTTTGCATTCTTTTATAGAAAAGAAGAAATTTGACAAACTGTTGGTTTATCCAATGTCACTGGGGAGGTGGCACTGTCACCCTCCAATCCACTGTCACTTTTAGAAATCTATAAATATTAGAGTCAAAAATTTAAAAACTCTCTTTTACCCTGAAAAGAGCAACATGTCCACGTCGTATTATTTCATGCCCTATAGTAAGGGAACAACTAACAGTAAGATCACACAGTTAGAAAGCAAAGATGTGCAGCTTGAGGATTATAAAAAAGAAATCTGACTGAGGGCTTTCTCACACACACACTTTTTTCTAGCACCATACTCAATTTCACAAACTCTCTATTCCTGCATCCAAAGGAATCCTTACTACCAGTGTTATCACAGGCAGCAATTGTAAAGTGAGTCCCTAATTCTTTGCAAGAGGCTGGAAAAGTGAAGTCCTGAAGCAAATGGCAAAATCTGCATTTACTCTTTAAAAAATCAGGATTTTATTTCTCCTCTGAGCTGCACTACAGATCTCCCAGTTTGTCCCTACCACTACCTAAAAAGCATTTTATGTGAAATGGTGCACATATGCTGGAAGTGGCTGGGTCAGAAATGCCCAGAGTCTTGTGTTCCCATCTGTGACCCAAGGGAGGAAATGCAGATTCCTCTCCAGGCTCCTCAGTGTGCTGGAGCCCACACGCTCCTCAGCTTAGACATGTGTCCTAAAGCTTCATCAATGGAATTTTGCAGCATTATCTCTCTGCTCATGTATCAATACGTGTGCAGACAATTTCTTTGGACCACACAGCCTCTAGATTAAGAAGCAAGAAGCTGATAAGGCCAGCAGGCAAGGAGGACAGTGTGCTGACCCTTGCCAGGGTAGCCATTGCTTCTCGGGAGATAAGTGTCTGTCCCCCAGTCCACAGTGGGCCTCTGGAGTGACCAATGAGTGTGGACAGGCACCAAGGTCCTCTCCCCCCTTCCCCTTTATAACCAGGGCTGCCGGGGGGCGAGCCCAAACCTGCTCTGAGCAGTCACTGCAAGGGGACAGAGCCAGCAGCTCCTGCACAATGACGCTGACCCAAGCCGAGAAAGCCGCCGTGGTCACCATCTGGGCCAAGGTGGCCACCCAGGCTGATGCCATTGGGGCGGAATCACTGGAGAGGTAAGGCCCCAGCAGGCCTCCAAAGAGGGCTTTGCTATTGGGATGCATCTCCTGTAGAACCTGGGAGAGTGAGAGCAGGCTGGGACCAGGGAGACTTGATGAAGAGTTGTGCTGTTTCTGTTTGATATGTAGTCTTCAGGAGTTATAGCTGTGCTATTAAATGCTTCACAATCTAGCAGTAAACCATGATTTTTTAACAATTTAATAGGTTTTTTTTTTTTCTCCTTATAGCCATACAGAAGAATTCATAGCCAGAAGCACTGGTGAGGAATTCAAAAGCCATTCATACTCTGTGTCCTAAACACCATTATCCCTGTTAGGGGATAAACTTGAAGTGGTTTATTGTAAAGTGATGCACTTTCTCTTACAGTTTTAGTGCATTAAGAGAACAGCTGTCCACTAAATTCACTGGAAGCTCAGTTTTCATTGTTCCAGTTGTTAAGTAACAAACTGTTAGGAAACCAGACAGCTGGACCCCCTGCATGAAGCATGGCACAGTAACTCAAAGTCCATACCAATTAAGCAAGATGACATAAAAGGGTCTGGAAATTATCAGAAATTTTTATGTTATTCAAAGTGATTTAAATGCTATTTACAGCTCAGTATAAAGTATTGTGATCCTCCTTTCAGGATTCTGAGTACCATTCATATAAATTCTTTTTTTTTTATTTTTGTTTGAAGGTCCTGGAAACTTCATTGTAATATAATACAGGAAATTTGGTGACAAGCTGGGGCTTTTATTTATTAAAAACAAAACCAAACAAAACCAAACCCAAAACTACATTAAGTTTTAAATAATTTCTAACACTTAATTCTTCTCTAGTACGTACAGATAAACCTGCTGTCTCATCTGCACGTGCTGCAGAAGGTTTACACTGCACTTGTTCTGAGGTTTTACCACATCATACCATTTTTCCGCTGACCCTGTTCCTCATGTTCTCCTCCAGGCTTTTCCTCAGCTACCCCCAGACAAAAACCTACTTCCCTCACTTTGATCTGAGCCAAGGCTCAGCTCAGCTCCGTGGCCATGGCTCCAAGGTGATGAGTGCCATCGGGGAGGCTGTGAAGAACATCGATGACATCCGCAAGGCTTTGGCCAAGCTCAGCGAGCTGCACGCTTACATCCTCAGGGTGGACCCCGTGAACTTCAAGGTGAGCGAGCACAGAGGCGTTCAGGGGTGGAAAGGTGGTTCTGCCATCACAAAGATGGTCCTGCCATCACAAAATTACAGAGCACGGGTCATGTGGGCTAAGGGCAGCTTGATCCCTGACTGTGCTGGTTTCTCATATGATTTTAAACCTAAGATTGGGTCTTTTAATGGAAGTTCTGGCCCAGTGCAGGCAAAGAGCTTGGGGAGCTCCTGTGGTTTGTGCAGACAGACTCAAATCTCTGCTGGTTTTGCTGTAATTCATGAATCTGCTTCTCATATTAAGCTACATCACCTGTCTTGAACAAAGTTTTAATAAATTATAAGCAGTCCCACTTTGTCGCACTTAAGGAAAGAAAGGACACATGGAAGAGGGAGTGGGAGTGCCTTTGCCATATAAAAAAAGCAGTGCCTTTTTCCCTATAGAATAGACTACTGTGCTTCTTCACTCCCAGCTCAGGCAGCAGCACTGCCTGGTTGGGACATGTAGCTGTCACCCCCGAGCAGACTGGGCCCAAGGTCCATTGCAGACCCCTACACTGATACCTGGTACTCATTGTGATGGATTTCATGCTGCTTTCCCTTACAGCTGCTTTCCCACTGTATCCTGTGCTCCATGGCTGCCTACTGTCCCAGTGAGTTCACCCCAGAAGTTCATGCTGCGTGGGACAAGTTCCTGTCCACCATTTCCTCTGTTCTGACAGAGAAGTACAGATAAATCACCTCAACAGAGGGTGAGGGAGGCCCATCCACAGCCCAGCCCTGCTGCCAGGCTTTGGGATATCACCCCTTCCTGGGCAGCTCTTTAAATCCCTGCTGCAGGGGCTCAGTCATCTGTAAAACCCAATAAATAATTCAAATGTGAGCTATGGTCTCTGTGCTTTCTTCTCAGTGTGTTCTGCCCACACCTGACTGTTCAGGCAGGGGTGCTCTGAAATGTCTACACAACATGGAGGGGGAAATATTAAACTTTATAAACTCATGTACTAATTCATATACTAATGAACTCTTACTAATTCATGTGCCAGTTCAGTGGGGATAACAAAACATATAACAAACATAATATAACATAGCATAACATAAACATTCAGTGGGAGCAACATAGCATTGAGCAGAAGCCCAGAATGGCCTGGAGCCCTGTGACTGCAGCTGCTCACCAAGGTATATCCACTCCAGTCTGTCTCCAGGCTGACCAGCAAAGTCTTTTACCCTGCTAGGACCTATCCAAAACCCATCCCAGCCTGCTGGGAACCAAACCTGCATTGCAATGCAGGGCACTGTCCTCTCATTGTGTCTCTCTCCATGGGGTAGGGAGGTGGTATCTGATGTGTTTCTTCTGTGGGTTAACCCCACTGTGCAGCCCTGCACCCCAGCTGCCCACTCACCTCCCCCTTGCAATGGGATGAGGTGAAGGGCAAAGGAAGATAAAAGCAACAAAAATTTGCGGTCAAGATCAAACAAACACACAAAAATAATTGTTTAGTACGTGAAGACTAAGTGGAAGCACAGGGAATAAAACAAAACAGGGGATGCAAAGGCAATCCCTCACCACATCCCATGGGTAGGCTGATGTTCAGCCAGTTCATGAGCAAAAACCATAAATAACCCCCCTAAAACTCCTTCAGACCCCTTCTTTTCCCTTTGATTGCTGAGCATGGTGTTACATGGTATGAAATACCTCTTTGATTAGTTGGGCCTATCTGCCTGGCTGTGTACTTCCCCAGCACCTCAAAATCTATTCCCTGGGTGGGGGCAGGTGAGAAGCAGAGACAGTCATGATGCTGTGCAAATGCTGCTCACACAAAATCTGGAACATCAGCCTTTTACCAGGGCAGTTTGGCCAAAAACCTGAAGCACAGGACCATGTCAGCTCCTGTCTCAAAGACTTGTGGCATGAAACAGTGGGTGCAAAGCCTTCAGCCTGCTCTGATGGCCACCCTGAGCCAGCACTGCACATGGCAGTCCTTGGCTCATCCATGGAATTTAGGAACTGTGTTTGGACAAGGGGGAGAAAGGTGATGTGGAAGCTCTCAGGCCATCAAATGGCTCCAAACATCTAAATGTCACACAGCATTTTAAAGCATTGTGCATCCATTGGTGTCAGGTAACCTGCAGGTTTAAATCCATGACTTACATGCTAGGTCAGCATCTGGGGTGTCCCTTACCCCGTGTTTGCACCAACTCCTTCCTGCAGAGGCTGAGAGAAGGATGTGAGAGTCAGAGGAAATGGCCTCAAGTTGTATCAGGAGAGGCTTAGGTTGGATATTAGGAAAAATTTCTCCACTGAAAGCCTTGTCAGGCACTGGCACTGTCCAGGGCAGTGGTGGGGTCCCTGTCCCTGGAGGGATTTAGCAGATGTGTAGATGTGGCTCCTGGGGACCTGGTTTAGTGCTGGCCTTTGGCAGTGCTGGGGGGATGGTTGGGCTCGAGGATCCTGGACACCTTTTCCAACATTAATAATTCGATTATTCTAACATTCTGTTATTGTATGACCGGACACCATGGGGCCTGAGGGATTTCCCAGCAATTATGGGGAGAGGCAGGAGCACACGTTGGGGTGGGAAGAAGGGAAGGAGTCCAAGACTGACAAGCATCACAGGATGGATTTTGAGAAGACCATGAACCCAAAGAGGAGGCTGTTCCCTGCCTGAATTCTCTGGGAGGGCTTGTTCATGGCTCCTACTCAGAGGCCATGGGGCTCCTGGGGCAGAGAGGGGCTGGCTGTGCCAAAGTCTGGGGGGGACATGGGACACTTGTGGGACCCACCTCAACACCCTCAGAGCCAAGGAGGACCCTGGCCCATCCGTGGAGAATAATGGATCACAACAGCAGGTCTGGGGACATACCAGCCAGGGTGGACAAGGCTGTGGCACCCCTGGGACACGCCTGGGGCTGCTGCTGTCCAAGAGGCAGCCAGGTAAGGTGCTGCCCCCTGCCCCATTCTGGGGTTGGGCTGCAGGACAGGCAGCTGGGGCCCCCGGGGGCCTCCTTAGGGCAGGGCCCCCCACCCCGAGGCATCTGGGGCCCCCCAGGCAGGGCTGCAGCCGCTCCCAGGGCCCCGCCATCCCCCCGCCCCTCGGTGTGATAAGATAAGGCTGGGTGAAGGTGCCAGCAGCTATAAAAGGCGTCCCTGCAGTGCTGCTGCCACCAATCCCTGGCCACTCTTGCAGCCGCCACCATGCTGACTGCCGAGGACAAGAAGGTGATCCAGCAGATATGGGGAAAGGTGGGGGCGCCGAGGAGGAAATCGGAGCCGAGGCCCTGACAAGGTACAGACCTGGGGACCCCGGGGAGAGGGGACAGGGGGCTGGGAGCCCCACGGAGGGGCCAGCGGGGTGGGCCCAGCTGGGATCAGCACCACTGACTGTCCCACTCTCCCAGGATGTTCTACTCCTACCCCCCGACCAAGACCTACTTCCCCCACTTCGACCTGTCACCGGGCTCTGACCAGGTCCGTGGCCACGGCAAGAAAGTGGTGGCTGCCCTGGGCACTGCCATCAAGAACATAGACAACCTCAGCCAGGCTCTGTCCGAGCTCAGCAACCTGCACGCCTACAACCTGCGTGTGGACCCCGTCAACTTCAAGGCAGGCCAGGGGGAATGGGGATGGGGAATGGGGACAGGGATCAGAATGGGGGGACAGGGAGCAGGGGCTGGGGAATGGAGACTGAGGGACAGGGATTGGGGCACAGGGATCGGGATGGGAGCCAGGGCATGGAGGACAGGAGATGGGGGACAGTGGACAGCAGGGGATGGGGTACAGGGGGTGCGGGACCGGCATGGGGACACGGGGCTGGAGTGGCGGTGCTAAGCCCCGTTTTTCCTTGCAGTTCCTGTCGCAGTGCTTGCAGGTGGCGCTGGCCACCCGCCTGGGTAAGGACTACACCCCCGAGGCGCACTCTGCCGTCGACAAGTTCATGTCGGCCGTGGCCAGCGTGCTGGCTGAGAAGTACAGATGAGCTGTCAGCCGTGCCTGTGTACCATCAATAAAAAAAAAAGATTCTTTTGCTTCAGCAACGCGTCCGTTTGTGCCGGGGCCGGGGGCTGGGCTGGGCTGGAGCGTGGCGGTGTTCCTGCTGGAGGGAGGGGGCTGCGGGTGTGATGGATGAGGTACGGGAAGGGCAGCACCAGCCCTGGGCTCCCTGGGTGCTCCCCAGGGCCCTGATTGCTTCCAGTCCTCCCCAGCACGGGATGCAGCTGATGGCAGCACCCAGGGAGTGAGGCTGCGCCTGCAATCCTCCAGGGAGCAGGGCAAAGCCTGCACCAAGGCAAATGTGATCCTTGCATTCCCCTGAAGGGTTCCTTGGGGGGTGATGAGGGTGTAGGATAAATCCTGCCTGTCTCCATCTATCAAGATGGCTTTTTAAGGCTTTATTAGGAGTGCTGCAGGAGCTAAGTGCTTGCATGAGCTCCAGCTTCATTCATGGAGCGAAAAAAGTCCACTGCAGACCATTAAGCACAAAGACTGTTCTGGGACTCAAGCTCCTGAACCACAAATCCCAATCAACTGCCAGGGAAGAACCTCCACACCTGCCCCAGGTGTCTGCTCCTTCCCTGGGACCTGGGCAGGGTAGGAATGGCATGGGCAAAGCTGCAGTCCAGTACAGGAACACTGGTTTCAGGACTTTGGAGCCTGAATTTTAAAAGAATCAGTGATCACAGGTGGAGGGCTACGAGATACTAAATTAGCCCTGGGTTTGCTCTGTGCTGTGACACCAGAGGGAGGAGATGAGATCCTGCAGGAGAGAGGTGCCTGAGCGTCCAGGTGTGGGCAGGAGGCAGGAGGGGGCATGCAGGGACCCTGCGTGCTCACAAACAGGCCTGGCAGTCCCCGAGCGTGCAGCACCTGCAGGTGAACCCACAGCACTTGTGCTCCATTCTCAAACACCCCCCAGTCCACATCCCAGCGGGCTCGTGTGCATTTACACCCGTTTGTTTTTGTGCCACCAGTCTGAAGGGCTCTGCGCCTTGGCAGCTCTCCCCACGCACACACATGCAGCAGACACTGCCCTGCTGCTGCTGCTGCTGCTTTCCCAGAAAATCAGCCCCCCCAGCCCTCCCTCCCCACTCTGAAGCGGTGCCAGACCGAGCTAATCTTCCCCAAACACAAATGATAAGAACCTCGGCCATGGAGGAAACACGGGTGTGAGCTGTCACTGCTGGTCTGCGCCACCTGCCGAGCCCACTGTGAGCTCTGCAAGCCCCCTCACCCTCCCTGCCTTCCTCACCGCCCTCGTCTTCCTTGCCCTTGTTACAATCCTCATCGTGTGGAGCACACAGGGCTCACCACAGACCACAGAGATCTTCCCAAAGTGCCCAGTGCTGATCCCATGGCTCTGCCCAGTGTCCCCCCTGCCCAGAAGTCAGGGTCCCCCGGTGCCCCAGAGCAGCAGGGCCAGCACAGCACAGGGGGCTGGGGCAGGGCAGCTCCGGGCTCTGCTGGCCTGACAGCGTCTCCAGGAGCAGGGGCTGCAGAGGACACACACTGTGGGGTGGTGTGGGGTACGCGGGTGTGGGGTGTGCTGAGGAACCAGAGCAGGGAGTGCAATGGGGCAGCCGTGCACAGGGATGTGTTGGAGGGCAGAGGGCTGAGCAGGGACAGCACACGGGTGTGCCAGGACGTGCAGGTGGCAGCTGGCAGTGCATGGAGGGGCTGTGTGTGTCCTGGGGCAGCTCGGGGTGTGTGCAGGCTGGTGGATGGTCAGGCTGTGCATGCAGGCGCACACGGGGCTGTGTGTGGGGGCGTGGGGCACAGACTCCCCCACGCTGCTGTGCCAACACCCGGCCAGAAAACACCCAGGCTGTGCCAGCCCCATGCCAAGGGACACACACGGGCTCCTCTGCCAGTGCCAGTGCAGACCCTAACCACAACCCATGCCAGCCCGGGCACTACAGCTAAACCTAAACCGCACCCTAACCCCAAGCTTAGCCTTAAGCCTGACCCCGCTGTTCTGTCAGCCTGTGTCCGCCGGGCAGAGACCACCCGCCCGCTCTGGAGCCAGCCCTGGCCTTAACCCCGAGCCGGCCCCCCGAGGCAGGGCCGCCCCGCCGGTGCCGGTGCCGGTGCCGGTGCCCGGGCGCAGCGGGGCGGGGGAGGCAGCACGGGCGGCGGCCCCGCCTGGCCGGGGTCCAGCACGCCCGGGCCGGGCGGAGCCCCAGCACCCGATATAAGGGCGGCGGCGGGCAGCGGGGACACCCGTGCTGGCGCTGCCGACTCGGAGGTGACACCATGGTGCTGTCCGCCGCAGACAAGACCAACGTCAAGGGCGTTTTCGCCAAAATCGGCGGCCAGGCCGAGGAATATGGCGCCGAAGCCCTGGAGAGGTATCGTGGCTGTCCTCTGTGTGACCCTCTCTCTTCTCTCCAGCCCCGACTCCCTCGCATCTGCCCCCTCTTGTCCCCATCCGCAGCTGTCGCCATCCTTTGCCACCCTGTCCCTGTCTCACCTGTCTCTGAACCCCTCTGTTCTGCAGGATGTTCGTCACCTACCCCCAGACCAAGACCTACTTCCCCCACTTCGACCTAGGAAAGGGCTCTGCTCAGGTCAAGGGGCACGGCAAGAAGGTGGCGGCCGCACTGGTGGAAGCTGTCAACCACATCGATGACCTCGCTGGTGCCCTCTCCAAGCTCAGCGACCTCCACGCCCAAAAACTCCGTGTGGACCCTGTCAACTTCAAAGTGAGTGTCTGGGGAGGGGTGACCAGCCCAGCTTCCCTCCTGCACCTCCTGGCTACTCCCTTGCCTCATTCCCTTGCTCACCACATCGTTTTGCCTTCCAGCTGCTGGGCCAGTGCATCCTGGTGGTGGTGGCCGCCCGCAACCCTGGTCTCCTGACCCCAGAGGTCCACGCTTCCCTGGACAAGTTCCTGTGTGCCGTGGGCACCGTGCTGACTGCCAAGTACCGTTAAGGCGTGTGCTGTGGCCAGAGCTGGAGCCAACACCCTGCCAGCCCTCCGACAGCGAGCAGTCAAATGTTCTGAAATAAAACCTCTTGCATTTGTGCTGCAGCCCTGGTGTCCTGCTCTGTGTGCTGCCCGCGGGAAGGGAGCGGGAGGGATGTGCTCTGGGGGTCTGAACTGGAGGTCTCCCCATCAGGTGGGTACACGGAGGCAAGGGGCTCTGGTTTTGCTGTTGCTGAGAAGAGGCAGCATCGGGGGGGTGGTGTCCAGCAGGCAGACACTGCTTTGCTGCCGTGGGGCTCTGGGAGGAAACAGAGCATTTCTGGGCACCAGTGCAGGGGAGAGACTCGTGGAAGATCTGGGATGCCCTGAAGCCCCAGGCTGTCCCACCAGAACTCCACACTGGGATCCCCTCTTGCACCAGCAGCCCCGTGCACCCTTGTTCAGGACAGAGCTGGAGGACATCTCCTCCTGAAAATCTACACAGGAGTACAGGGGCTCCGGGCACCTGTGCCCCTCTGCCTGGTGGCAGAGTGGGAATAGCCTCAGGACCTCCCTGTGCCAGGACATCTTTCCTCGCACACCCAGCACACAGGGCTGTGGAGGAGTGTAAGACTTCTTCTGCCTCCACCAGATGGCCCCTTGCTGGGTGTCACTGTGGAGGGGTCCTGGGGAGCTCCAAGGGGAGCAGATGGGGCTCAGCTCCGGATCCAGCAGTGTGGGGCGGTGTCAGGGCCCCACAAAAAGGAGCCCAGGAGTTGTGCTGGTGTCTGCACCCCCCCAGCCCTTATCACAGCCCACAGCAGGGTGGCCCTGGTGGGGGCTGATAAAGGAACGTGTGGGCTCTCCTCCAGCTGTGGGTGTGGTGGGAGACTGGGCAACAGATAGTCCCAGGAGGCTCCAACCTGCCAGGTGCTGAGTAAGGGCTGGGAGGTCCTTAGTGAAGAGGGGAAGGATCAAGGAAGCCCCAGGGTGGCTCACAAAGCCAGCCAAGGTTGCCACAGGCTCCTCTGATCCTTAGCACTGGCAAGGATGGCCTCTTCCATAATCCCATGGCCTCTTCCATAATCCCATAGCCTCCAGGCACTGTCAGTGAATGCACAGAGACAGGAGAAACTCCAGTAACCCCAAAGAGAGGAGGAGGCCCTTCAGGGTCTCTGCACAGCACCGCAGGCATCATGAGCCCATGTGCCCTCTGTTCCTGGGCACTGTGAGGAAGGGAGGAGAAGGCCAGTCAGGGCATCACTGGCCAATCTCTACCTTGGTATGGAGCAGGTGTTGGAGCAGGTTCCACCCTTCCAGCCAGGAACATCACCCAGGCAGAGCTGTAGGCAGAAGTTCCTGGAGATCTTGTGGAGAACCAGGGTATGGTGGGGACTCAGGGCACACAGGTGTGCAAGGAGGTGTGAACTGGTGTGGAAAGCATTGGGAAGAGCCAGCATCAAATCCAGCACGGACTTGGACTCCTCCAAACCCAGCCACTGAGGGCCCTCATGGTCCCCAGCATGGTGGGTACAGGGGAGAAGGTGTAAGAGCAATGTGGGGACAATGTGAGGGGTGAGAGCTGTTCCCAGCTTGCTTTAGCTCCTGACTGCTCCCGAGCCGTGCTGTGACCTCAGGCAGGACACTGGGGTGGCAGGTGGCAGTGTCCTGCCTCTGCAGCACTTTGCCAGGGCTCTGCCTGGCCGGGGAACCGCTGAGTTTGTTGTCCCAGCCGTTTGTCCCTGCTGCCACAAGATGGGGACCTCCAGCCGCGGTGCTTTATCGGGGCCAGGCAGAGGGCTGGGAGAAGCAGGGCTGCCAGCCAGGGCTTCCAGCCAGCCCCACATCCCCAGGGCTTTGGGAACATTGGTGCCAGCTTGGACAGGGTTGCAGGACCCCTCCCCATCAGCCCCTGTGCCCTGCTGAGAGTTCCAGCCCCGAGCCCCCCCTGCTCAGGCTCAGAGCCCTGGGGTCCCCTCACTGGGCATCCCTTGGTGGCCGTGGCTGTGAGTGCCCCAGGACACAGCCAGCCCCGTGGGACACTCACACTGACCACAGCTTGGCACTCCCTTGTTGGCATCTCTAGCTGGCCAGAGTGACCCCGAGAAAAGTTCCAAAGTCTCTTTTCCCAGCCCGGCAGTTGAAGAAGGAGTCAGGGCTCTCCGTTTCTCGGTCTCAAGGTTGTTTATTTTATCTTACCTATAAAAAATTTTCTCCTGTCCAGGTGAGGTCCATCCAGCAGGACAGTTCCAGGCACTCTGCCTGCCCCCAGGGCGGTGTTATCTCTTTATACTAAAAACTACCTGTACAATATTTACAATTACTTCCCAATACCTATCACCCATGTTAGACAGTGAGCTTCTACTCTAAACCAATCCAAAAGTGCCAACACCACAGCAGAAGATGGAGGCCAAGAAGAAGAAGGAGAAAGGCATGACACGCCCAGATCCCTCCATCTTACCTCCTGAACCCCATACCAAAAACCCTAAAATCTACTTTTCCACCCCCTGATAACTTCACTAATATTCTACTTAAACTGCTGTGGCCTGCTGATCTTCATACAAGGTTGGTAACTTGTTCCATGGGTCACAATCAAACCCACAGGGGCATTTTGGGCTCTGTGTCAGGGTCTCTGAGACCCTGGCAGGGGTCTGGGCTGCTCAGGACAGCCAGAGGGATGCCCTGGGTCCTGACACTCCCTGAGCTGGCATCCCTGCCCAGCTGCCTCAGGACCCACCAGCCACGCAGCAGCCAAGCTCTGGAGCACAGCAGGTCAAATATTTACCTGGTGCTGGCCCAGGCTGGTTTTCAGCTGGCATTGCTGCAGCTCCATGCTGAGGAGAGAGCTGGAGGCAACTCCTGCATTGCCCCAGCAGCAGCAGCAGCAGCCTGAAACAGCCCCAGGTGACACAGAGGGGAGGATTTGGACACAAAGCCCTCAGATCCAGGCATGGCAGCACTCAGGAAGCTGAATCATGCCAGGCAGCTTCAGCAGAAGAAGGAGGATGAGTATCTCCAGGCCATGCCTGTTTTGAGGTCTCCACTCTCTGCAGGCCTTCCTCAGCTCTCATTCATTCTTGATGGACAAAGCACCCAGGGTTCAAAGATACCTCCAGTGTTCTGTTCTGTGGTGACACCAAGGCAAGTGGCATCTCAGAGCTCATTTTTATTGAAAGAGGAGTTAAACGACATCAGGAAATGAGCTTGATGGTAATGACTTACCCCATCACAGGACTCCCACCCGGCTCTTGAGGGGCTGCAAACAGCATTGTCCAGGCAGGCTGGATTCTAGTCTTATCCTGTTGGCTAGATAGTCATGTCCCTAGGGACACAGAAACACACGCTCCTGGAGGAGGTCAAGCATCCCAGGGGAGTTTACCAGGAATTCTCCATGAGTTTTCTATCTTCCCAGTAGCAAGGGGGATCTAGCAAACAAGCAGTGGGAAGATAGAGAATTAATTCCTCACTGGAAGCTGATCTTAGGAGACCAGTTGAGAGATCCTCTTGCTGGAATGAGGAGGGAAAACATCATGTGTTTTACAGACTGTTCTTGTTTTATACATCCCTTATTGGAATTCAATATGGCAATCGTGTAACCCATGAGTGGTGCAGCCAATAGGTCTTTGCTTCTTTGCTGTGTGTTTGGACAGCCAGTCTTTCCTAAATGTCAGGTTTTTCCTGCTGAAAAAAGATTTTTCCTCTCTAATTTGTCTGAATTCTTTTGAATTTGAAGCCAATGCTTGCAGCCCCTCCAGCTCAGGAACATCTGAGAACTTAATAAGGATGTTCTCCACTACAAAACAAGTTATTGATGACAGAACAGTAAATAATAATGGTAAACAAAAAACTGGAATCTGTCACGGAAGGAAAACAGACTCATCTGAAAGGATTCATTCTTGGCAAAGGCCATGATTATTACTCATCTCTTTCTTTGATTAAAAGTCCCACTGTTTGTTTTGTTTGTTTTTTTTACTTGAACCCGACTGGTTTGTAATTCCTTGGTTTCCTCCTTTTATTTACCCTGCTAACAATAAGAGACACTAAGGTCTTGTTCCTGTGGCCCCATCCCCCTCCCTCTTTTCCCAGAGATATTGAATGTTTGGAGGTGCCTTCCATCCGTTTTTGAGGTAGAGGGGATTTTTTTCCTCAGGCAAGCAGTCTGAAAATAAGGAATGATTGAAATATACTTAAATTCAAACTTTTTGGAATCCTCCCACCTCCTCCACTGGCTGTTTTGCCAGTGGAAAAAGGAAAAGTGGTAGAAGACAGAAAATGAGCATTGATTAGATTTTCACTACAGAGATGGAAATTGAATAGAAATGCAAAATCTTTCTTCCTGCTGGTTGCTCTGTCTTCCTACCACACAGCAACCACCTGGGAGATCTGATTTTGCTTGGAGCTGAGATGTAGGCAGTGCTCTGCTGGTGACATCAGTGCTTCCTCACCCCTTGTGTTGTTTTTCTGCATTTTTCAGCAGCAGGAGATGCCATCTGGGGAGGGCCCAGCTTTGGTTGTGTTCCTCCAGCTCGCACACAAGCAGTAACAGCAATTCCAGAGGCTACATTCCTGCCTGCTACCTTCAGCATCTGTCTGTTGGCCTGCTGCTGCTCGTGAATTTGCTCTACCTTTTATAAACCTGCTGATCCTATTTGCTTCTACAACCTCCTGTGGCAGTGAGTTCCAGAAGTTCATTCTCCCACCTGCTCCAAATAAAGTCCTTTATATCCATTTAAAATCAATCTACCAGACTGATTGATGGCTCTAACTCTCATCATGTACCAGGTCCATGCTCTCTTCATGATTTTGTAGGGCTGGCGTGTTTTGCTCCCCCTTATCCAGAGAAAAATCCCAGCCTCCCCAGAACCCCTTGGTATTGCAGCTACCCCATCCCCTTGATCTCAGTTGCCCTGCTCAGGGCTGTAACTCCACAATGTTCTCACATCCTAAGATGTCCTGTTGTGATAGGACAAGGGGTGATGGTTTCAAACAAAGAGGTTTGATTTAAATTAGATGTAAAGAAGAAGTTTTTACAGTGGAGGTGGTAAAACATTGGCACAGGTTACTCTGAGAGGTTGGGATGCCCCATCCCTGGAAACTTGCATGACCAGGGTTGGATGGGGCTCTGAGCAACCTGACCTAGTGGAAGCCATCCCTGTCCATGGCAGAGGTGATGAACAACCTTTAAAAGTCCATTCCAACCCAAATTATGCCATGATTATAGGATTCCATGATCAGAGGCCAGACCTGCACAGATGTGGGTGCACCAAGCTGTTACACAACAGGCAGGAGATGTTCTCTTTGTTATTTTGCAAGCCCAAGCCCTTTCTGATGACACCACTGTATTTTTTTTTTTTTTTTTTTCCTCTGCACATCAAGGCTACAATTTTGGCAAACCATCAGTGAGGACTCCAGCATCTTTTTCCTGAGCTGTAATAGCCAGTTTAAGTTCAGCCTCCCCTGTTTTAGATCACATTTCCCTATCCAGGTCACCCTCTTTATCTACACCGAAAGGATTGACCTTCTGTTTTTCCTTTTGTGAGTAACACTGTGAGCTGCACATAGCAAAGTTCCACAGAGTACATCAAATATCCTTTCAGCAGCCTCCTGCAGTGATGGAGCATCATTTGACTTTTCTGTCTAAAGCTAAAACTGTGCAACTCCAACAGCAGAGTTTTGGTCCCTAATCCTGGGGTACAGTTCCTCGTTATTCTCTTCCTTCCCCTGTCACAGTGACTTCAAGTCAAGCTGCTGGGTGGACACAATTCAGTGAAGATCTAGCTGAAAATAGTTAAAACAGAGTTTTCCAGTCAGTGACACTTTTTTAATTCCTTGCACTAGGATCAAACAGAGATAGGGGAGCAGACTGTGCCAGCTCTGTGCTCTCCAGAGACCTTTGCACATGGCCAGGAGGATCCCAGCTATGGATTTATGGAAAGCAATACAGCAAAATGTGCATTGCAGCTGCTCATCCAGAAAGCTTTTAGACATCCCTCAATAGCTGAGCAGCTCAGTGCCTTTATTAATAGTAGAAATGTATTTATCAAAATTCATGGGTCAGCACTGTTAAAGCTCCATAAATCCAATTTGCACAGGCCACCATTATTTATTTTTCCAGGTTGTTGCCTCAAAGAGGGATATTTCCAGTATCTAATCCAGACTTCTCCACAGGCCTGTTTGAAACACTGTAGGAAACACACTCTCCAGAACAGGGTCTTCCTCTTTTGTCTGACTTCCTGATGTGAAGGGCTGTGCTCAGGACTCATGGACCACAGAGCAAGAAGCAGAAGTGGTGAGCCCTGACCATCACAGGGACACCGACACCGCTTTCAGAGTGTCACTGACTCAGACAGAAGCCCTGGCCCCAGCACAGCCATGGTCCCTGAGGCTGCAGCACAGACAGAATCCCCTGTGTGATTTCCTGGCTCCTCTGGGCTCTTGGTGCCGCACAGGATGGGGCAGAGGCCGCTGCTGCTGTATCTCCTGCCTGGCTGCAGGTCTTTGTGATGCTCTGACTGGGCAAGTGGAGGAAGCTTCAGCTTCTCCAGCTTCAGCCCCAGCTCCAGCTCTGCAGCCAAAGGAGGCCCTCCCTGGCCCGAACTCCCCCCTTTGGGGCTGCAAGGCTGCTTAGCCAAAGGGAAAAGGAGCAGCCCAGACAGTCACTGAGCCAATGACAACATTTGCATGTCCCCATGTGTTTGGAGCAGCTGTCACTCTGGAGGTGGCATGTCCTACAGCATCCATCCACAGAACTACAGGGAGCACGGGAATGCTTCTCTTGGGAACGAGCAACTCCAAGGGACCCAAGCTGTGAAAAAATAGACATTGTAACACATTCTGGATCTGACTCTGCATTGTGTTAGATAAGCTTCATTTATGCTCAGGTCTTTGACGTTTTTTCTTTTCTCTTTTAAGAGGAAAATAACTAGAAATGGCATTTCAAGAAAGTAATTCATAAGGGCTGATTGGAGATGAGCTGGTATCTTTAAAAGTGGAGTTGAAGGCTAAATTAATGTCGAACGGGGACAGAAGTTTATTTGTTTTCCACTTAGAAGGAGAGCTCTGAAAATCCAAGGATAGTATCACACAGGGGCAAGGGGAAATGAACAAGCAGTGAACAAATTGAAGCTGGAAATTAGCAGAATAGTCTTTTCCCATCCCTTGAGCTTTAGGTGCTCACGCTTGTGGGCTGACTTCAGGGAAGTCTTCTCCTAAATCAGGTGAGGACATTTCCAGCTTTGAGCACACAGCCTGCTCTGACTGGGATTTTGGTGATGTCAGAGCTCCTGGAAAATGACAGGCACCTCCCCAGGGGATTTCCTTCCCATGGCCCAAGAATTTATTACAAAGAGTAAAGTCTTGTGATAGCAAGCAGCAAAGACTTTGAGCTCCGGAAGTAGAAACTCCATCTCCAGGGAGCTTGTGGCTGACTGGAAACAGGTCTGAAGTCCTCAGCTAAGGAGGACTTGACTGGTGAGGGAGAGGTGGGATTTTTGCCAGAGCAAGGACTCCGAGGCTGCATTATTTCTGCTGGGGAACACATCAGAGGTATCCCAAGGAAAACGCAGGTAAAGGGAAATCCTTGACTCTTTTGAAATCAGCTGGAAAACCAGAGAATGACTTGATCGTGCCTATGAAAGCCACATCTCCCGTGACTCCCGTGAACATGGCAGATCCGTGAGAGCCGAGAAACCGATCGGGCTTTGCAGGAACGAGCCTTAAATCACCCATCAGCTGAGGGGCTGAGCCTCCGCAGCGATTCCCGTCTGAGCGGGGGCACGGCGGGCTGCCCGGTTATGGCCGAGCCATGGGCATGTTTGTGATTCCAGCCTCGACTGATCTCCGAGTACCCAAGTGCCGCCTCCCCCGGCCTTCCCGGCGCTGAGAAGCGCAGCCGGGAGCGGCACCGGCACCGCGCCCGGGATGCTCCGACCCGCCGGGCGCATCCCGGGGCTCGCGGGGCGGGGCGGCCCCGCTCCGTCCCTCCCGGTGCGGCGGGGGGCGTGCGCGGGGCGGGCGCGGGGCGGGCGCGGGGCGGGGCGGGCGGCGGAAGCGGCGGCGGCGGCGGCGGCGGCGCTGCGGGCGGGCGGGCGGCGGGGCCGGGGCAGCGGCGGGCGGGCGGGCGGGCGGCCATGGCCGGGGCAGCCGGGCCGCCCCTGCCGCGGCTGCTGCTGCTGCTGCTGCAGCTCCTGGCGCTGCCCGCCGGCCGCGCCGGCCCCGGTGAGTCCCGGCGGGGCGGAGAGCGGCGATCCGCGGGGTCCCGGGGGGCAGAGGCGGCGGTGGGAGAGCGGAGGGTGATGGTGAGGGGAGCCCCGGGTGCCGCAGCTGCTGCCGGGGTGGATCTGCGCTGACTTTGGGGCGGTTCGCGCTTTCCCGAGGGAGCCGGGGGCTCCTGAGCATCCCCGGGGAGCAGCGCTTGTGCCGGCCCTGCGGAGCAGTGGCAGGTCAGGCCACTCGCAGAGGGCTCTGCTGTGCTCGCAGCGGTTGTTTCCCTTGGGTTTGCCTTGTTTTCAGGTTACTTTATTCCCAGTGCATGCGGACGGATGGATGGGAGCGGTGGGTCTGGGGTCCCGCGGGGATTGTGCCCCCCTCCGGCGCTGCGCTGGGGGGGATGTTCGGGGAGCTGAGGTTGTTCACCTGCTCGGAGGTGGGCTCGCTGTGCCCGTGGCTGTCCCGTTGTCGGTGGTGCTTATCGCTTCCTCGCAGTCCGCGGAGCGTGAGGCTCCCGGGAGCCGCGGGGCCGTGGCCCCGTGCCCCAGGCCCACCCTGCTCTGGCATCCTGCTCGCTGGGTTCCCAGCCCTGGAGAGCTCCCTGCGCCTCAGGTGTGGTGCCGGGTTTGTCCCGGCGCCGTCCCGCCGGCTGTGGGAATGGCTCTGTAGGGAAAAGCTCCGTGGGGACGCGGCTGGGCGCTGGCAGAGAGCAGCTGCTCCCCCGGGAGCCAGGGGATCCTTGCTCTGCAACATTTGCAGGCGGATTTTAGAGCCGGGATAAAGGAACGGGATTGATGTTACATTGTACGTGGGAAAACATCCTGCAACATAGCCCAGCCTCCTCTCGAGTCAGGCTCATCAACTCTGTAGCTTTAGACGGTGTCTGCTTTGAAATGAGGGCTCCATCCCTTTGATGGGGCGCCCTGTGAAACCCGCAGCCAAGGCATTATGTCCTAAAACTACCGTGAGATCATCTTTGGACAAACAAACGCAAGCTGTAGCAGATGACTCTTTACTCTGAAATTGAAATAACGAGTGTCCTCTGTGCATCAGGGATTCTACCGCGTTCTGTTCCTTGTCTTAAAGCACCTCTGGTTTTTGCACAGTACCATTGAAATCTGCTTATGCGAGGTCTGTATGGAAGAGGATGGAAAACATCATCCGCTGGACGGGTCTCTTGATCAGTTTAAAGCTTGTTTCACATCGTGGAACTGTCAAATGGGACTTTCCAGGTGCTGCCACGCTGGCGTTGAGCAGACTGAATAGACGGGGATGGACACAAAGAGAGCACAGCACATGCCAGAGAACTCTCTCTTGATGCAAATGGGCTGCCAGAGCACACATGGGGCTGCAGTGACCTGTCTTTCAGGCTTTTCTGTGCTGATGTCCCGCTTATCTGTGGTATTTCCTTGTCACCCTGGGTGGAGGAAGTCACATACCAGGCTCTGGGTGCCCAGCACAGCCTGTGAGCAGGGGCTCAGCCCTTGTCACCACAAGGAGCTGTTTGTCCGTGGACTTTGTCCACAGCCCCAGCTGGTGCTCACCTGGTGACAGGCAGTGCGTGGGCAGGGCAGGGCTGCCTGCTCTGACCTGCTAATGCTCTTGAGCTCGCTCCACATAATTGACCAGTCCTTAAGAAAGAGCACTGCTGATTGCTGGAGATTTTAATTTTGCAGCTGGCCTGCGCTGTCCTCCCCCAAACCCACACAAAGGCAGCTTTGGCTTGGTGAGGACGTGCGGGATGGTGGTGGCCGTGGCTGACAGCTGGTGGGCTTGGGGCAGGTTGGAGGTTGTCAGATGGGACAGCCTGTTGTGTGGGGAAAGACCAGGGCTCTTCCAGCTCTAATCACGCTTTGTGCCCCTGCTTTCCCTCCTCCCGTGCCCAAATGTCTCCATGGGCTGCCAGAAACGAGTGTGCCAAGAGTGTGTGGAGTGTGCTGGGGATACAGACACACTGATGAAAGCCTGCTCCTTTCCATAGCCCCAATGAGGGAAATGTCCCTGGGCTTGCAGGGACCACAGCCAGCTCTTGTCCACAGTGCCCACGCACTGTGCCGGCGTTTCAGCCAGGGAGATTTGGTTTGAAAAGCCCCTTTTGTGGTCTCTGCTCCTTCCTGGAGAGCAGTGTGACCCCGGCCTGGGGACTGCAGTGGGACAGCTCTGCCCAGGGGCTGTGCCCTCTTGGCTGCCCTGCTCAAGGCTCGCTTCTCCCTTGGGCCTTTCCTGGCTCTGTGTGTGGAGGTGCTGCCAGCTCTGTCCCCCGGGGCAGCCCCTGCGGCAAGGTCAGAGCCGCGCTCTCCCTCCCGGAGCAGATCCTCCAGCTGCCCTGTGTGGCTGGTATTTCTCGCTTTCCTGTCTCCTCCTTTCCCTGCTGGGCTCGCAGGATGCCCGCAGGCTCTGCCTTGGTAAATTGCCAAGGAGGTAAAGCCGTGATTACCGTTCCTGTCTCCCGGCCCTGCCGTGGGTGCAGCGTCCTCCTTTGGGGCATGAATGAATCGTAGTTCCTGCTAGGATTGGGTTCCTCCCGGCAGGAACTGTGTCCCGAGGATCTGCTCCTGCCCGAGGATTGTTTTCCTCTCTCTTTGCTGTCTTTCTTATACACAGTTGTGCATAACACAGCTCTGTGTTTGCAGCACGACCCTGTGCAGCTTTGAGGGAAGGCAAGTTAACTCACCCTCGCTGCTATGATAGAAATGAGAAATCATATTCTGTGATAGAAATTAGAAAAATCTGCCTCTGAAAGGTGCCACAGCTTCTCCCCACCCTGGGGATTCCAAAGTAGGAAAGGAGCATCAAGAAGATGCTCCATCATCTCCACAGACACATGAAGACACAACCTTCTGCCCTCTTGCTGAGTGTTACAAACTTTGTTTTTGGATGGCCTTGGCTCTGCTGTCTCTGTGCAGCTTATCCCTTTCTCAGCTGGTGTGATGCTTCTTTTCCAGCCCTGAGCTGCAGTCTGGCTGGTTTGGAAATGTGTATTTTGCTGGGGGTGATCTGTAGCTGTGTGGCTGGGCAGAGGGATGGAGGATCTAGTTCATCCTGATGGCACTTTGGCTGAGTAGCTGTTGTCCTCCTGCACGCCCTTTCAGCCTGCCCAGGGGCTGTTCTCACTGTCCCAGCAGCTTTTCTCCCAGCTAGGAAAATCACTAGGCTTTAGAAGGTATGTCTGAAAGAGGTTACATTTGCAGCACGTGAATTTGCGTAGTGTTGTGCGGCACGGGAAGGCAGCACCTTGCATCCTGAGCTGGGTAAATGGATAACTATGGAATGGTTTGGGTTGGAAGGGACCTTTACAGATCAGCTCATGGGCAGGGACACCTTCCACCAGAGCGGGCTGCTCTGAGCTCCATCCAGCCGGGCTTGGACACTTCCAGGGATGGGGCAGCCTCAGCTTCCCAGGACAATCTGTCCCTCCTCACCCTCACAGGGAAGAATTCCCTCCTAACATCCAATCTAAATCTCCCCTCCTTTAGTTTAAAATCATCCCCCCTCCTTTCACTCCCTGCCCATGTAAAACATCAGCCCATGTGCCCAGCAGGAGACAAGGGCACAGCTCTTGGCACCATGAGCTGCTGCTGGGGCAGAGGGCAGCCCGTGCTGCCTGCACCCATCTGCTCTGTGCTGTGCCCAGGGCTCCTGCTGCCTATTCCATCACCTTTCCTCCTGCCATCAGCCTTTCCTCCTGACCTTTTCCTCCCCCTTGGTGTCTCTGGTGATCTCTTATCTTCAGGGCACATTTCTCAGAGTGAAGTTTAGGCATCT